>JASDFA010000006.1:81775000-84175000 GCA_035772735.1 Datura wrightii | reverse complement strand
CGTTGTCAAAAAAGTAATAAAGTGGCTCAAGTAAGCCAAGTATCAATCCCACAGGGGCTGGGCTAGGGTTACAATCTACTCAAGTGTCAATAAACCTTAACTCTAAAAATGCAGACAACAGTGTTAAGAAAAGTTTGATATTTTGGTTTCTAATTTTATACTAATTATAAAACGAATATAAAATTTGAGTCTGAACTATAAGTATGAGCATGCTGAGGTTAAACGAACATGTAGAGAAATAAATTATCGATACAATTTGGTTAATCTTTCTTCCGGTTGCTAGTCAAAAATTATTGCCTATGGATTAAAACTCTCATATTTAACCCAACTTAAGAATCATGAAACTTCCACCAACATTTCTGTGATAAAACAAAATTCATGTTCTAGCCATACAAAACCGATTCCTTAATTGACTAATACGACTTTCAGGTATATTTCTATCCTGAAGGTAAATCAATTCTCAATTTTTCCAAACTAAGAAAAGATCATATCCTATTAATTCACAACTTTCCAATTTCTTGCTCTCTCGAGTGAAACCAGACTTTTTAGATATACATTTACGTTGGCCACACATTAATGCAGTAAGAACAAGAATCAATAGAACAACCATGGATGAAAAGATGAAAAACCAATTTAACAATAATCACATTTCAATACAATTGTTCTTAACCTCAGCAAAAAGAGGATTTAGCCACTCATTTGTGGATTAAACATCGTTAAATGAGTGTAAATCATACAAGAAATTCAAATCAAGAAGAAGGAGATAGAAGAAAACCCTAATATTTTCGTCCCCTCAACTGCCTGTAACCCACGTTCTTGCTCCACCAAGTCAGAATTATTAAAAATGAACCTAAGTGTTCTATTTATACTAGTGGGAATTTTTCCTGGAATAACAAGCAATGTGTCACGGAGTGCATCGCGGAGCACTGCCTCAGTGACACACCACTAACGCGGACCCTTACTGGAATTTGGTCGTCCAGGTATTAAGGCCCAACGTGGCACGGCGTGCAATGCGGGGCTAGGCCAACGTGCCACGGCCCCAACGCGCACCTTCACTGGAATTTGGCAAGAATTCCATATCCAGACAGAAGGCATCCGCGATGGCAGCATGACATGGCTCCATCGCGGAGCCCCTTTAATTCGTGCCTTCAAGTGCTTTTTCCCTTGCTAGCGTCCGAGTCCAACCCCGATTTCTCCCAACATGCATTTTAGCTTCCCAAAATTATATTTCAGCTGCAAAACAACGCTAATCATGTTGGTTAGTATAAATTCACATTTTATTACAAATCACATGAGAATGTATAAACATCGATAGATAAACAAGGCTAAAATGACACATTTGAATATCACTTGGGCATATAAATTTGCCCGAGATCACCTGTGGGGCTTGAACATCAAGCATATTGGGCTGTGTGGAAGTTGAACATGGATCCCAAGTTAGCTGGGAAAAAGTAGTTGTTGCAATTGTGTGAGCTGGATGAGTTTCATTGGCATGCATATGAGAGTGCTAAGTTGTACAAAGAAAAAACTAAGAGGTGGAATTACAAGCATATAGTGCCTTGAATCTTCGAGCATGGACAGATGGTGTTTCTATTCAACTCCAGGATGAAATTATTCCCAGGGAAGTTGAGGTCTAAGTGGTCTGGACCATTTGAGGTAGCGAGGATGACCCTGTACGGGGCGGTTGTATTGTGGCAGAAAGTTAAAAGTGTCACATTCTTGGTTAATAGTTAGAGGTGTAAGCACTACTGGGGTGAGGGCATAAATCGAGAGAAAACGTCTATCACCTTATGTGATGAATAAAGGTGAGCTGTGTCATGCCGTGACGGTAAATCAAGCGTTTCACGGGAGGCAACCCGTGAATATAATGTAATAGTTAGGATTTACTTTCAAAAAAAAAGTCGTTCCCCAATAGAAACTACGGCGCTGGGTGGGAGGCAACCCACCATTTTCTAATGGTTTGATGTGCTTGAGGATTTGCAGGATGCTAAAGAGTTGATAAAATTATTGGAGGAGTGACATTAAGCCGGAAGTGCCAAGGTAAGTAAAAAGAGAATTTTGGCTCTAAGAGTACGCCTACGCGATAGCTCCGTGACACGAAGCAGGATCACCGCGTTAGGCTCCGTGTCACGGAGGCATATTGCATGGATAACCCCTGAAAACAGTAGGGCTCTGCGATTGCTCTGTGTCACGGAGTTGCTTCTCCGTGATAGCCTTTGTGCCACGTTGAGGTGTAAATCATGACGGGTCAGTTAAAAAAGCCCGGGTCGACCCATCCTAAATCCTCTCTTTTTAAACCCAAAATCAGCATTTCCACCCCAATTTTTTCATTCCATCCACGAAAAAACCCCCATTCGCCCTCCCCTCTTGAGCGTGCCACTGCTAAAGCTTAAGGAATCACCCCTTCTTCTTCACAACTAAGATTCACAGGTAAGTTTTTATTTTTCTCCCTCTCCTCTCATGTAAATTTTGAGCATGAACATATGGGTAAGCAAAGGAAAACCCTAAGTCATGGGCACTTGATAGAATCAACCTTTTGTTTATTAATCATGAAGTTATTTGATGGTACTTGCTCTATGCACATGATAATGACATGAATTATTGTATTTTGCATACTACCTACATGTGGGGGTTCTTGATGGTTGTAGGGAAGAAGAAAAGGGGGAATGAAAAACAGAAATAGGGAAATTCATGCTTTTGTTCCTGAATTTGTTTTGCAATGAGTGTTTGGCTCTGCACATTAGGAGAGGATAGCATTGTTGGGTTGTAACATGGGAATCGGACATTATCGGATAAATGTAGGCATGGAAAAATTGTAAGATCCTTATTGCAAGTTCCCAGCTGCTTGAAGTCTGAGTAAAGAAGTAGTAACTTCTTGTAAATGTTGGCGTCCTGAGTCTGAGTTATTCAAGAGTGCGAAGTCTGAATAGAACACAATAATTGTCAAGTTTAATATCTTAATCCAAAGTGCCTTCAATGAAAACACTGTATAAAGTTGTGTTTCATCAATCTTGTCAACGTGTTGATTATGTTGAATTATGGGATAAACTAGTCATTGAAGTGTATTAGAAGGGGAAGTCTGAGTACCCAATGATTATGACTAGTGAAATCATGCTAGTAACTAAGTGTGGGGTAATCAACCAAAGCCCCGAGTACACTAGTAACTAAGTGTTGGATAGCCCTGTTAATTACTAACAAGTTTGGTCTATGTGTTTTGGTTGAACAGCAACAATGTCGGCTAGATAGGACAAAGGGAAAGGTGTCTCATGCTCCGGCATAGGCCGGAAAAGGCTCAGACTAGGCGCATCTGTGCCAGTAGCCCTACTAGTTCCCAGGGGCCAAAAAAAGCGGTTCGATACCAGATGGGTGGTAGATGAAGGAAAAAAATGGTATGCAAAGCATAAGGAATCAAAATACTTCCCCGAGGAGCAAATTGACTGGGAGAGTTTAGCACAAGAGTTCCCCCAGATACCATAAAGGATACACACCTTGGGCATGAACTTCATCTTCAATGAGCCCAGGGAGTGTAATTTACACATGGTGCGGGAATTCTACCCAAATTGGGACCCCACTCTCCGCAGCCGCACAGTCAAGATTCGGGATCAGGTCGTCCCATTTGAGGAACATCACTGGAATGCAATCCTAGGGAAACCTGACACAGATCCACACCCACTCCGCCAGCTTAACATCATTCCACCTTATGCTGACATCCGACACACATTATGCGGGCAGTGATCAACAACAAGATGGATTCACCACAAGGAAAAAGGGTACCATCAGACATTACCCTATTCCCAGATTAACAGAGAGGCTCGAATTTGGCTGAAGATTATCTGCACCTGCCTCATTCAAGGGGTGCACATGACTGATGTCACTAGGGACAGGATCTGCCTAGTATACGCATTAATGCGAGATGTGGAGATCAACGTTGGGGCTGTGATCAAATCCGCCATGAAAAAGGCGAGGCTGCACCAGGGGCACAGGTATGGTTTTGGCGGCTTACTCACCACCTATCTCAAGAGCCAGGATATTGAAGAGGAGGGTCTATACTATAGACCAAGGTTGGAATGGCGCCCTGTAGACGTGACCATGACTAAGGCACTAAACACCACCTACGGGCTAGTTCTTACATTAGCCAAGCGGCACGTTCGAGATGATACCTATGCAGCCAGGATGTTTGGACTGCAAATGCTATAGCTGCTATTGGTGGATGGCCCGCAACAGAGGATGAACTGTGGCAGGTAGACATGGACTACCTAATGAATGAGCATACCAAAGCCATGTGCAGAATTGGTCCAGCATTCGTAGAGCCGGTGGATGATGATGTACCCACCGATGTGGAGAGACGCCGGGAGGACTCACACATTGAGTCAAATGAGGATGAGGGAGATGACTCTGACCTCGGTAGGAGGCTTGCCTGATCAGGGAGTCTTTGCCACCCTAACTCTATTTTTTACATTGATCTGTTGCAAGCACTAAGGACAGTGCCCAATTTAATTGTGGGGTGGTTATTTGGTGTTTGTTTACTTATGTGATTCTCTGACTATGGCATGTATAACTGGTAACAACTAGACTTTGTGGCATGTAATTTGTGGCTAGGAACAGAATGTGGTACTTGGTCTATAATAGCTAGTAAGCTTATTTGTTTTTGTTCCTATGTTGTACTTTTGATTATTCGTGTTTCATTTTGTTTTGTTCTTTTTCTTGGGTTTCTCGGCTTTTGTTTTCGGTGCTTTTCCCGACAGTAGTCCCTTTGAACCGAATAGGATTTTTTTAGTCATAGGTAGAGACTGTTCCCTATGATGGATGGATGACGACCATCTTAAGGGAGTTTAGTCATGTTTAGGAAATAGGAAATAAAACAATCACCAATGGGCTAAGGCAGTTCACTTGGTTAGATGCTAGACTTCATGGAATATACATTTGAACAAGCAAATAGTGAGGAGAAAATGGCAAGATCACAAAGGTCGTGGTGTTTAACTCTAAATTGCAAAATTGTAGTCTTAATTGTGCTTGTCACTCAATATGGATGAAATCATAAAAGGGGTCTAACCTAACCAAAGGTGAGCCTTCGTTCCATGTGTGGTGAGAACTAGTTGTATTTCTTGCAAACTAGCGTCTAAGAATTTTCCTTGCATGTACGAAAAACTGAAAGTGGCATTAATCTTATTGGATATGATTAAGGCACTTCTTTATGAACCTAGTTAGTTGACCCATCTCATTCATTGTCCCAGACCCTGATGATTGTCCCTAGTGAGCCCCGTTTGAGCCTTTAAGCCTAATTTTATTGGAACAACCTCACTAAGGACCCTTACCCCATTTGTTCAAATGGCCTCAATGTCACTTTGATCCAAATAGATCCTATTGCACTTTATAGAGACAATATTTCTAAGAAGATTATCAAACGAACATGGGAAGAGTAAAGGGAGGAACAAGTGGTGTGTGTACTTCATTTGTTAGTCATAAGCTATATATATATACATGGAATATATATATATATATATATATATATATATATATACTTATACACGTGTATATATATAGTATATTTATGAGTTTAAGCCAAGGGTACAAACTCCTTATATATATGATGACACTTTGAAAGGAGGTGGAGTGAAAGGCGAAAGAAGTATGATGCGAAAAGCAAAATGTGTAATTGTCTTAAAGTGCATAGGGATAAGATTCACTACAACCTAAATAATCCTACCAGTCCCTTCGCCGACATTAAAACTCGGAAAAAGTCCTTTTGATCCTATAAGTGATGTTATGCTCGGTTGAGTAGTACACTATAGGCAAATTCATGGTGCATTAGATTTGCTTGAAATAATCCTTGGAGTGTGAGCAATTCAGTTATAGAAGGTGCTTCATTGTGATTATCTTGATTTCATGGCAGTAGGAAAATTGTACATAAGTGAGGGCACATAATGGTGGACCCTTGGTCAAGCTAATGACCTCACTACTATGATTCAGACATGTTGGCCAGAGTTTTGATTGAAAAGTTTTTCATTAGGGCTTGTGTGATTCTTCTCATGAAAATGGTTAGTGAAGACCATGCGTGATGAAATGACTCCATGATTAAAGCGTTTAGCACAACTAGGTGTGAGTTATCGTGTTCCACTAATGATGGTAATGTTGTTGAAATCATGTCGAGGATACTAAAAGATTGTCCGAGGACGAACAAGGTTATAAGTGTGGGGTGGTGATCTTGGGCGTATTTATATGACCAAACTCCGTATTATAAACCATACGGGAGCCTAATTAATGATAATATTGATGTATTCACACATGTTTTGAGTTAATTATGTTTTTTTTCTTTTTCGGAGTAATAGTTGTG
Organism: Datura wrightii; assembly: GCA_035772735.1. Classification (NCBI taxonomy): domain Eukaryota; kingdom Viridiplantae; phylum Streptophyta; class Magnoliopsida; order Solanales; family Solanaceae; genus Datura; species Datura wrightii. Next base: position 84,168,666 of record JASDFA010000006.1, on the reverse strand, counting down.
TTGTGACTATTTGCAGGTGGATAAGACAAAAATTTCAACGGGAAGTAGCGAGTGAAACTCCGAGTGGGAGTATGGGAATGTTTGGAGAGAGTTAACATTTATGTGGAAGTTCACCACCATGTCACGTTAAGGATTGTTCACGTTGAACAACGTGCCACAGTGCATGGGTAGAGGAAGAAAATTATTGAATTTGGAAGGTGCAAAACAGTGAGGGTACGCGACAAGTCCGTGTCACGGAGAAGACTTGGCGCGTTAAGCTCCGTGACACGGAGCTTAAGGTTTATATATTCCAAAGTTCCAGTGAGGGTCCGCGACAGCTCCGTGTCATGGACCAAATTGTACGCATTCAGCTCCATGACACGGGGTAAGGATTTCCAGCTTTGTCCCATTTCCAGTGCACCTCCGCGATAGCTCCGTGTCACAGTGCTATTTCACCGTGATGAGCTCCGTGCAACGGAGCCAGTTTATCACAATGAAATTTTGCACCTGTATAAACAAAACACTTAGACTTTTATTTTTCATTATCTGACATTTTGGAAAGAACGTGGGAAACAGCAGTTCAACTGAAGAAAATTCGAGGGTTCTTTCTCTTCTCTTTTCTTATAAATTTCAATTGTTCTCATGATAAAAACTTGTTTGCAGATGTTTAATCAACAAATGAGTGGCTAAATTACCTCATTCTAAGGTTGAGGTTATTTGCATGTTTGTATAATTTTATATTATTTTCAACTGAATTATCTTCTCTTACGAATGACTGATCTTCTATTCTTGATTTTCGTTGTTTTAATGTTTGTCCAGCATTAAGATAAATTTATAATCCCAATTTGACTCTGAAAGGAAAATTATAATGTAGAACTAGGAATAGGGGAATATGTTCTTATCTTTGCTATAAATCAAAGGTAAGATTCGCGTGCAGGATAGAAATATACATGTAACGTCATATTAGGTTAACAAAGGGAACAAATTTTAACTAGAGCTAGGATGAGTTATTGCATCACAGAAATGTGTGGTTGCAAGGTTCATAATAGGGAAACTGGCTAGAGTTTCGAGAGACCATAGTCAGACTCTAATCTTTCCCAACCATAAACTTGAAAGAGAAGGTAGCTAAAGAATAATACAAGTTATACATGATTGCATTTCATGCCTTAACCTTAGGCTGTTCTTGCTATTGTTTTAATCAACGTTCTTAGATTCACTTAGTATTACTTTATATATTACCATTTATCAAACTCTTAATTCATTGTGTTATTTACATACTTGCATAGTGTAATTGTGAATACTAAAATAGGAAAAATCACTAAGTTATAGTCCCTATGGGTTCGATATTCGGCTTGAAACAGCCACTATATTACTTGTACGACTACGTGCACTTGTGTTCGTTTGGGTAACAATAAGTTTTTGATAAAAAAATTGTTGTGCTCCAATGTACGCGGTCGTACAAGTAAAATAGTGTCCCTTCTTAAGAGCTGGATGTCGAACACACAAGGACTAGACTAATTCAAAGAACATTCAAGTTCAAGTGTTAATTTAACCTTCGCAAGTGTTGATAGAAGATATTTTGGATAATTTTAATCAAATCTAAAGGTGATCACAAAACAATTGAGAAACAATACAAGAAGAAATGGGAGTTAAGGCCTGATAATCATGCAATGCTACAATTCACAATGGTTCGAGTATGAAAACTTCAGTTGTTGTCTCACATAGTTAAAATGCGGTATTCACGGTCTCTCAAGCCTCTAAACAAAACAAACTAGTCTCACACCTGCACTGTTGAGCGGGGATGTGATGTCCCAATTCGTGAGCAATTTAGCTACGTGGATTTGGTTTACGCCCTTGATTATGGTCTTCCGTACTTCTAATCATTTAACCTGACTTAGCTTCACAACTACTTCTATGAGCGGTGATATGAAAATTCTAAGTCGGTGTCTAACTCATCCCATTTTATTAACCAAGCAAGGAAAATTAGGTATAATTTCTATCCTAACCGCGAATCCTATCATAAAGATAAGAAACTTCTCCCTACATTCTTGTGTTCTAGCCTAGGGTTACTCTTTCGAGCTTTTACCTAAGCTTAACGTTTTTGTTTTCATGGTGATCAAGCATTAAAACAATAATAATAAAGAATGTAAGACAAAACAACAACTAAAAACTCAAACCAATGAAGAATTCATGCATTTACAATCATATCATGTGACCTCAACCCTAGAGGAAGAGTTTTAGCCACTCATGTTCGTACAAATACTTTAAAACATCTTTAAAGTGAAGTACATACAAGAATGATTAAAAGAGAATAAAAAATAACGAACCCTAGGTTGAGTTCTTCACTTCTCCCTTTGCTCCTTTCCGTTGCTCTCAAAAGAATTCCTGATAATGAATTTAGAAGCTAAGGGTTGAATTTATAATAAGTTGGAAAAATGTAAAATTTGGCCTTTGCTGAAATAGCTCCGTGGCACGCTGCCCATCGCGGAGATTTGCCTCCATGGCACGGAGCTTTGCCTCCGTGGCATGTAGCTTAACGCGGAGATTAGGCTCCATGACACGGAGAAATCGCTCAGGCTCACTATTTTGTAGCCCCTGCTTATATAAATTAATTCTTTGCTCCGTGGCATGTTGTTGAACGCCCCAATGCTTCTCCGTGGCAGTAAGTTGACTCCAAATGTCCTTTTTAGCTTTTCTCATCATCCATAATCCTTTCCTTAACATTTATCTTCAAGATTAGGACCATTATCTTCACATTGAGCTCCATACATTGGCAATTTCAACCTACAAAGAGAGCTAATCATATTTGTTAGTCAATGGCCACAAATTACACAAAATACATTAGATTATTCTTAAATTAAGGTACAACATGGGTAAAAATGGGTATAAAATAGTATTTGGGCATGTAAATATGCCCAAGATAACTACCCCACAGTTAAAGCCTTGTTCGTCCTCGAACAAATCCTTTACATCTCATGCACAAGGAAGACACACAAATTACCAATTGACGCGAGACGACTCAAATTAAGGCTACAATGACTGATTTAGATGGAAAGTTCAAATAAAGCATGCTATATATATATATATATATATATATATATATATATATATAATAATACAAATTCAATACAACCAAGTTAAGACCTCCTAGCCTCAAGAATCGACTCTACAACCACAGCAAACTCATGCACATTAGCCAAGTAAGAAGTCTAACAGGAATTCTATCTTTTCTCAAACATGTGCCCTCACAACAAGAGAGATACCCATTTTTCACTCGCAAGTTTTCCAATTATAACATGTATGGTATATGAATAAGCATTCAACTCACTCTCACAAAGAATTCACATGCATCATGTATTGACCCATAAGCTTGCCTTTAGTGTATTACTCCGCTAATTTAGGCATGTTTGAAAGTAAGATCAAGTAGGACTTATCAGGTTGTAATGTAAGCTAAGGGACGGGTAGGTACTATTCTGGCCAGTAATAGTGGCTTTATTCCCCAAGAGCTTTTAATACATCACACTTTCATTACGGATATCTCTTCTCTTACTTCACCTTTATTCTTTTCACTCATATATTTCCTCTTTTGTTTCCCCATTTCTTTAAGCACACTTAGCTTATTAGTAAGGAGTACTTAAGCAAATTTTTCATTCTTTTGTTCTCTTACTCCCTACCAATACTCATGCATTTTCAAACAAGTGCACCTCTAATCTTTTCCTCAACTTGCACAACTACTATTTCCCTTCTTTTTCAAGGTTCTCACTCCTTAACTCATTTGCATTTTTCACTTAAGCCTTAGGAGTTTTGGATCAGCTATAGTTCAATTGAAAGAAAAGGATTAAGCTTTTGATGTGGCTAATCAAACAATAGGTTAAAGGCTCAATGGGCTGACTAGGATTATGCATTCAAGGTAGGTAAAGCAAGGGATGAAAATTAGGCTCATTCAAAGAAATGCCTAAATCATCTCCTACAATCGACATCCCTCATTTCATTTTGCATATACACCAAGCAAGTTCTAGACACTACACAATAGCATGGAATATTCAAAAACCTTACACTCACAGCACATGCAATTCAAGACAGATTAAGTAGACTCTTAACTCAGCTAATCAAGAATTCAAAATTAAGCTTTAAGCACACAGAGTCACATTCAAGAGCCTAGGTGTCTCAACCAAAGTTACACAACTGGTTAACATGCTTCTTAATTAAAACCACTTGTATATTACAATCATGCATAGCACATAATAAGAACATCAAGCCATCAATTAGCTAAGGGTTCAAAAACAAAAACTTATTGACTAATTTTCCCTCAAGACGGTCATCATCCATCCATCGTCCGAAAAAGTCCCTAACTATGACTGAAAACTTACGTACAAACAAATGAAAATTGTTATTTCTTGGTTCAAAGTGACCCCCCTTCGTAAAAGAACCGAAAAGAAAAACCAAAGGGTGGGTGAACTGTGCTCAACTCAAAAATTTTCATCAACCACTATCATATCAAGAACTAACTTCACTCGACTTCATTAAGAACAAAATTTTGAAATTTCCCTCACTCCACACTGAAAATAATCTATGTCCCCAAAGCATCAAATTAAAGTACAAAAAGGGGTGAGAAATACTCCCTAAGGCCTCTAGGCTTGGCTAACATCATGTTTTCTTTTTTTCTTGCACAAGTGGGTCATCGGCCCCACACTCATCTTCTTCCATGCTCTTTGGCTTTCTCTTCCAATGGTACTCAGACTTCCCCTTAATATGTGCTTAAATCACAACCAAAAAAACAACCAAGTGAAAATACACAAAACAAAATAAGAAAGGAACAGAAAATTGTACCTGTAGTACCCTTGGGTTGCCTCCCAAGCAGCGCCTTATTTTACGTGGCGGCATGATGCATCAAGTTTCACCACTTTTCCCTCCACTTTGAGGATATAAATCTCACCCCTAATTTCTTCTTCAGTTTCCTCTTATGCTCTAGGGGTGGTGGTAAAAAAATGAAAGTACCAAGCAGTAGATGTCTCCTCTGGCACTTATTGGCCCTTATGTAAGTGAAGTCATTTTGTCTCTTAGATTCAGCAAATTTCAGAGTATATGGGGCTTGTTCCTCCTCTGGACCTTTCTCTACAAGCTTGGAAGACTCTATTTCTAGGTTGTCAACCAAACTTAATGTCGAGAAATGCTTCAAGTGGGGTACAATACACCTCAACTCTAACACTTCATTGTGCTTGACCTCCTAACTTGTGTACACCTTCTCCACATCAACATCTGACTCCATATGAATGTCAAATGGTTGGAACTCTATCTCTCCTTTCACGAATGGATTGACCATATATGTGAGACCATCATGGAGACTCTCAGGAGCTTTTAACTGTTGAGCTTGTTCCAAGAACTCACCCTTTTCTTCTCCTTGCAGTTCCTCTTGAGTATTGGCTAAGACCATTACTTGCAAATCAAAGCAAGCTTCAGCCTAAGTCATCATCTCCGTGAACTTGGCGCTTATCATTTCTAATGCCTCTCCATTTTCCTTAGTCTGAACTCCTAATACTTCTATTTGCTCCCTCATCGCTTTTGTCTGCTCAAGGACCTGTTTTAACATATTTTTTATCTGAACTTGGTGTTCTATGTCCTCCTCTACATCATTCCTATACTCATCAAAAACAACAGAAGGATCATAGTAGGGCTTCGGGTAGGGGAATATGAATTTGGACAACGATTCCAATGGCCATCCTAACCACCACATATATTGCAAGTCGCACAATGTTTCCACAAGCGGGGTCCTCTATAATTCATACAAGAATAATTGACATAGGAGTATCCACCATTCAACTCATTTGTACTCCATGATGTCATGTCAAGAAGGGTATCAAGCTTAAAAAATTAAAAAAAATAACAGAATCTACAAAATAAACTAAAATTGACACTTAGAAATGTTACACCCCATAAATGTTAACGATTAGTAAGCATACACGTGGATTGGTGACAAGTAAGAAGAGCTTGATGCATGTAGAAAAAGCCTCAGAAGCGGGGTTGGATGGGACCTGTGCGCACAGGCCAGCGCAAAGCTCCAGCCAGCAGCACACTGGCAAGCACAGGGCGCCATGCCTGCTGGCGCTTTGAGAGGTGTGGGGCGCTAGCCCTGTAGCCTCAACGGGAGGCGCGACACGCCAGGGTGGCAGCCTCAATGGGAGGCGCGAGGCACACACCCTGCTACCACCCAAGTAGTATATAAACCCCTTCCACTCTCATTTAAATCACTTCTCAAATGTTTTCACGGCCAGAGGTTAAAGGAAACGTGGGTTTTGATTGATTTTCATCCGATTACTCTACCAAACGCCATCCAAATTCAAATTAACTTTAGGTATTGAGTTCTTAGCATACAGGGAGCATTACTACAAAGTTATTTTCATTAAATTCGCCAGATGAATCATAACCCCGCCGAGCCAAAGTTTTCTGAATTACTTCAAACTGATTTCTATACGATCACAGGCATCAAGTAAGCATTTCTCCCTTTTGAAATTTTTCGAGAAATAATACATTTTCTGCCGTGTTGCATTAAGTTGAAGTATAGTCAATATTGTTATTAAAAGTTATTGTTTTACGCCAAATTTGGTGTTGAAATTTGTCTTTTTCACCCTATATAATGGTTACAGCTGAAGAGAGCTGGCGAATACAGCTTGAAACTCGTCGGTTATTCAGGAAATGACAATCGAGGAATGTAAGGCTTAATCCTCTCCAATTATACTTGTTGTATAGTGTTACGACTTATGTTCCAGAACAGAAATGATGATTTTGTATGTTATAGATAGCTGCTACCATTAGACTCTGATTAGACATGTTGTAATTAGCTGTTGCTGGTATATAGAGATCAGACAAGCTATGATTAGTTGTTATCTATGAATTATGATTACATAAGTTCTGGTTAGCTGCTAAAAAGCATATATGGATTTTATAGCAGTATTCCCTATTGAGCAAGAGCATGTTAAGTGACATGCGCTAGAAGCGTCATAGAAATTTTTCTATTCTCCAGTTCATTGTGTTAGCAGAATTCTATGTTTGTTTCAAGGCATAAATCTTAGGAGCTCGTGAGTGTTATGGAGCCTATGTTGGTAAGTTGAGCAGAATGGGCACAGTTAGGCGGTTTGACTACCAGTTTGACACTTGTATTGTCAAGAAAGCACGCCTAGAGGCCATTGGCGTATCCCTACGCCCCAGGGCCAGAAATTTAGATAAGAAGGCCATGTTTTAAAGTCAGCAGCCTAAGGTTGTCTAGTGAACTGAGTGATAGCCTGTCGCCCTATTAGTTATTACCAGTGATTGTCAGTCTTAGCAGGCTTAGTAGTTATCATATAAGTCGCACAGGAAGCCGCCCTATCATCCTGGTCAAATAGACTCGTGGGTACTTTAAGGAAGGGAACCTTATCGGCAGTTAGAGGTCGGGCCAGCACCCCATCTGGTTCCTATCACCCACAGGTTGCTAGGAATGGTTAGGTCCATATAAAGTTGTCTATAAGTTTAAGAATCGCCTAGAAAAGTAATGTAAAATCCGAGTAGACCAAGATATGATCTAAAGGACTAGTAGTACCACATTAGCAAAGTAATACCCGCAGGATAAGGATGTCAATAAACTTCCTATGGAGGATTAGGGGTCGATCTCTCAAAAACATATTCGTCAAGTACCATCCCTACAGTTGTCCTAAGTAGAGGAACTGAGTAGTTAGTCATTCGTGACCCCGAAGTTATTATGAGTTATAGATGTCCGGGCAGGACATATAGACAGTTGTGTTGGACCACTCCAGACCTTACCCTATTCAATCCATACTATTAGAGATCATGATCACTATCAGGGTCCTCTAATCAGATACAGGTGCACGACGTGCTTGCTAGCAGCGCTACATACTATCCTAGGGGGCGAGCAGCGGTGGCTTTATCCCAGATGGTCAGTTATTCCTTTTGAGTGGCTAAATGAGATGTTAGTATAACATCTTGGTTAGGGTTGCCCTCACTTAGGAGCCAGCCATGACCACCCCAGGGTTATTAGCTGTGTCGACGCCCACGAGGAGCTAGATGATGTCGCTTCGAGGAGCGGTATGCCATTCGTGAGAGATGAAGATGAGGTCCGAGGTCCTCATATAGTCCATTCCACGGCTGGACTACTCTTTTGCTATATCGGAACACCCCGTCGAGCTCGGTACCTGGGGTACAGACAGCAGGAGTCCACCGAACTCAGACACAGCTACAGTTTAGGGTCCAATCAAGCTCAGTTGTAGACCCAGGGGGCCGGTAAGTTGGCTACAGTATCAGTGGAGTCATAGAAACCTAGATAGGGATATATAGATTGAGATGTGCTCGCCGAGGCTTATGGGGGCCCGAACGAGTTATTTTGTGTTGATTGTACCTTTCGGCTTATAGGGGCCAGGTGAGGTTCTTGTTTGTATTCTTATCTACTACTTATAGTTTATAAATGTGTAATTATACAGTCTTAGCTTACGTACATGTAGTGTTGGTTAGATGAAGATTACAAATCAGCAGACGTTCAGGTTAATCTTTCTGCCCTTCTTTCTATTGACTTCCAGTCTTTATCAGCTTATCTATTACCTTACATATTTGGTACATATTGTACTGACGCCCTCCCCTGAGCGCTATATTACTTGCCTTCATGTTTAGAAAGATAGAATTCAGGGTCTTTAGTAGTAGTTGTTCAGATTCAGTAATTGTGTCACGACCCAAGAGTACTCCTGGATCATAGACACGGGACAAGGAGTCCCGAGAGACCCTAAGCCAACCCATGGCGTGAGCATAACGCTAATTCATTCATATACATCGGAAAAACTTAACTCATAAATCATAAACTAACTGAAAATCATATCATGAGAGATAAATAAACAACAATACAAGATCCAAACATAAACGGCTGAGTACTACACATAAGTTTGAAAGCCTCTAATCATAAAAGACGGGTTGAAGGGACAAGACCCCAACTAACCCAAATAGTGTGAAAACATAAGATAAACAAGGTCTGAACATGAAGCCCTTGAATCATGAGGACTTACCACTGAAGACTGAGCAGAACTGGGGCAAGCTAGGGATGATGCTGAACCTGCAAACCGAATCCTGAAAATATGTGGGTCAGTACTTGGAAAGTACTGAGTATGTAAGGTATGCAAAACAAGGCTTAAAAACATGAAAGTTATAGGAGTGGTACATCATGATCATAAAAATGAAATCGTACGTATATCGTAAGGCTCAATATTTGTAGAAATACTCATAAACCCATCAAATTCGTAAAGTGGGAAAACATTTCATAAATCATAACTTGAGCCAAAAGAACATAATCATGCATATTTCTAAACCATGAGGAACAATAGGAGGTTTCTATAATCGACATACTTCATGTGTGCCAAGAGTATGAACCATGAAAGGCGTGATATCACTCATGAAGGCCCCGTAGGGCATAGGGGAAAATCACTGAGGAGGTCCCCAAACATAATCCTATGGTGGAACATAGTTCTGAGATTCGAGCGTAACCTGGGCCCTGAACCTACTCGGTGTTAAGTACTACTCCCAAAACATGCAACGTGCTCATAGAAATTCATACATGACATGCATGGCTAGTTAAATCGTGAGAATCATATCACGTTTGAGAATTCATAATACTAGCCATGGAATTAGGCCCGTGAGTCAACAAAAAACATAGTTCTTAAATAATAAGTGACATGTGGGCATTGCCCATAGTTCAATCATACATGAAATACTTGAATTACAGGAAACATGATCATAATAACATGAGTAGTTGAAGACTTGAAGACATACTTAAAATTTAAGAAGGATTCGTACTAAGCTTGCGGAATCATCATGACCATGAACTTTACTAAAAATCCCTCATAATTGGGCATCTATACTTTTAGAGGTTTAAATCATAAAAAAATAATAGATATACAAGCAATATCAGCCCAAGTACTTAAAAATCCGTAATTTAAACATACTACCACACTTTCATGCAAACTTGTGAGAAATCATGCAATTAGGTTAAGATCCACAAGAATTGACTAACTTAATCGTAGGAGATGAGAAGAAATGGGAATGGATAGGGTCTAATGTACCCATTCAAAACCCCATATACCTGGAATTTCATGATTTCCTACTCCCTTGAAGAACCCTAAGTGAGAGCTTGAAGAACTTGAAGAAAATGGCTTGAAACCCTTCCTACTCCCTTCTCCATCACTTGAATTTACTAAAATGAACTTAATAGGAATCTTGATCCCTTAAACACCCTGTTCCGACCTCAAAACGATGTGGTTTAGGTCCCAAAAGCGTTGAAAAGTCAAAATTGCCCTAACTGAAATTTCCCTAAAAAATAGTTTTGGCCCCGACCATGAGTCGTACCATCAAGTCACGACTCGTGGTTACCTCTCGTGGTCACTTCACCCCTTTTTCCCAAGTTTTTGAATTTGGCCGCGACTGGTAACCCACGACTCATACCACCATAATACGGGTTGTACAATGAACTGTGGTACCATCTGCTAAAACCAATACGACTTAACCACATCTCCTCACCATGACTCGTTGCTACATCCTACGAGTCATACCATGACCCATGACAACTCACTCTTGGCACCACTGAGATATTCATCACGACTCCTAACCACGTGTTGTACCTTCTCACCATAGTTCATAGGACTACCCGTGACAAAATCTCAGGCTCCCAATTTCATCACGAGTCGTAGGTCGTCACCATGACTCATACCTCGAGTCATACTGGTGCAAGTTCCAATTTTTCTGCAGTTTTCAACTTCAACTCCCAGGTCTATATGTAGGCCCTTCCAGGATGTTGCAAGTGGTCCAGCTCCTTTCATCCAGAGTTGCCATGTGGTAGAGGTTCTGTCTTTCTTTGTATAGCATTGGGTAGATCGGGGCCCTATCCCGACCACTATTTGTATTCTTAGAGGCTTGCAGACTACAGTTGTAAGTTAGATAGCTGTTGTTGGCCGTGTTGGGCCCATATACGTCTTATTTTATGTGTTGTCCATATGGGGCCTAGTATAGCGTCTGATTTTTATTTCAGTTATAACTAGATATCATGGTTGTCTAGTCAGCCCGCATAGGATTCCCTATTATTGTCGTTGCTGGTTAGCTATTTTCTTTTACAAGTGGCTCTGTGGCCTTATCTGCCGGAGGCTGTGTTTACAGCCGAGATATAGCCCGTTGTTTTCTTGAATTGACTTGCAGGCCTACACCGGATATGCATAAGCCTAGCCAAATCAATCATATTCCAGTGTAGCACAAGGTGCCAGTCATGCCTCCCATGGTGGGGCGTGACAAACTTGGTATCAGAGCAGTTCGTATCCTAGGGAGTCTACAAGCCATATCTAGTATAGTCTTTCTTATAAATGTGTTGTGCACCACATTCTATAAGAAGGAGGCTACAAGGAATGATAGTATGGTTACCCCTCCTTCTTCTCAAATCGTGCTATAGAGTAGAGTTGCATAGGGTTGAGTCCCTAAACTTTCCTTGTTATGTCTGTCTAGATTAATGTTAGATATAAGACAGGCTCTAGTCGGATGCAAGATAACTATAGCAGCAGCAGGAGGTACCAGTGAGAAGCCACAGTGAGGGACGGTTAGCCCAACGACAAAAGTAGACGTCTTTTACATTTCCCCATTGCCCTCCCGATATACTAGGAACCTCATAATGTGATAGATATGCTAGTGCCATTCCCAGTTCTCCCTATAACCTCAAAATAGGAGGTTAGGAGTATAGTATATATGTACATATGAGATGGTTTACCTACTCGATATTTAAAAATTAGCCTGGGGAAGCAGTTAATGCTAATTAACCGAAAGGTGCGAAAGAAGGAGGAAAGTGCGGGATTCCTACCTCCAATTCTTTGGATACTGTAAGATTCCACACCTCGGTCCTACCATAGTAAGATAGGGTTATTTTTCCCTTATTCTTGAGATACGACAAAAAGCATGACTATCCGTGCAATAGTGCTTAGGTGGAATAGTAAAGGAGGGCTAGAATTGTTGCCTCCGAGAAAGATTAGAGAGTGGTTGAAACCCTTAGTATTTACAAGTTATCTACATCCTTATGGTAGTAATCTAGGAAGGGGGTGACGTGTCCAATAGAATTCAAGTGTGTGTGAGAGGGTTCATCAGTGATAAACCCCCAGCAATAGTAAAGCTCAAGTCAAAAAAAATTGATTCTGCCATAGCATGCTAATGACCGTGGGGCCTACCTGTATGATAATGGTTATGACCCTAGTTTGTGATATCAAAGGACAAGGAGATCATATGAACGAGATAAGCCCGAGTGCGAGTCAGAAGGGATACAGGTCAGGAGACCTGGTTGGTAACATCCTTGACAGTATGAGGTAGGAAGCATGAACCTCAAAGGTCAATCCAAGGGAGCACGAGGAACGTCACAAGTATCTAATGGAGGAAAACTAGAATAACCTTCAGGTTGATAGAACATAGGATCACCACCGAATATTGAGAACTAAGAATTGGGCTAATAGTTAAGAGATAGTAAGGATGTAGCCTAGAATGTTGCGGTATCCCCACCAGAAGAGAAGGTAGGGGAGTGCTGGCACAGAGACTCTGACCTATTACAACATAGAAACAAGGCCCAGCAGAAAGTTATTAGCCCTCAAGATAACAAAAGGAAGGGTCATAAGGCCCAGAGGTCGACTCTACGTTCCAAGGGTGGCAGAATTTCAAATAGCTGACCATAGCTAAGGTGCATGTGTCCATCAACGCCTAGAATTTAACAAAAATGCAATGAGATGGTATGGACAGACAGAAGATACCATTGAATCATAGCAGCAGTGCTCCAATGACAGGCTAGAAGAGACAAAATAACAGGAATTGAGCAGTCTAATATAGGAGATGGTCGCGTCTGCAAAGGAGTGGAGAGTAATTAATATAAATACAGTCACAAGATGGAATTATATTGTAGCTAAATCTTATGAAGAATTAAATATTTAAGAAGTAGTCTGGTTACGTGGTGCCCAGTATATAGTAAACCCTGATAGAGAGGCACAAATCTCAGCCATGTTCTGGGAAACTGTTAGAAAAGATTGGAGCGCACGCTAAAATTAGTACGACTTCTTATATCCAAGTAAATAACCCAACAGAGAACTTAGGTCAGATGCCCGGCGGTCTATTATGAGTGGAAGTGAAAGCCCCTTAAAGTAAATTAAGGGTAGTTGAACCATGGCATATTATAACAGACAGATTGAGAAATTAAATTTACACAAAAATTGGTACCAATAGCTTAGGGTCGTAAGGAGTCCTACCCTAAGGTACGACGCGGGCAGCTAAGGGTTGAAGCAACAGTTGGATATTTCTAGACACGTTGCCGAAAAAGGGCGTAATAAGAATAGGTTTGAAGGACAAGTTTAGGCCTAGGTTTATTGGCCCAGGTCATATCCTCCAGAGAAAAGGAAAAATGGCATATGAGCTAAAATTGCCTCCAAAACTAGGAGCTGCCCATTCAGCTTCCACATGTCAATGTTGCAAAAAGGATATACGTAACGTAGCCCGAGATGTTCCAGTTAAAGACGGTCAAGTTACTAGAAATTAACCCACGAAGAAGTTCTAGTGGCCATATTGGATCGGACAGTTTGTAGGTTGAGAACTAAAGATATCGCCTCTGTAAGGTACTGTGGAGAAACAAGAATAGAGAAGGAATGACATAGGAAACTGAAAATGACATGAGACCCAGATATCCTCATTTGTTCCAGGCTTAGTCTAAATTATGCAGTTGACCTAAAAATGATTTCGTCGTTGTTTTACTATTTATGTTGTATATATTGTTCAATTGACTGCAATTTTGGGTGATGAAAGAGTTGGTATGATGTCATGTGAGATATCTGCATCGGACTTTTCTGCGTTTCAGGATTTTCAGATAGTCCATATTACAAGGGAGACTCTGCTGAAACTTTTCCAGAATAATCGTCCAAAAAGTTAAGCTCCTGTGAATTGAAGTAGACATTCGAGGATGAATTTTCATAAGGGGGAAGGATGTTACACCCCGTAAATGTTAATAATTAGCAAGCGTACACGTGGATTGGTGATGAGTAAGAAGAGCTTGATGCGTGTGGAAAAATCCTCAGAAGCGGGGTCAGACGGGACCTGTGCGTACAGCGCCAGCACGACGCCCCAGCCAGTAGTGCACTAGCCAGCGCGAAGCGCCAAGCCTGCTGGCGCTTTAAGAGGCGTGGGGTGCCAGGCCTGTTGTCTCAATGGGAGTCGTGGCGAGCTAGGGTGGCAGCCTCAACGGGAGGCGTGAGGGCACACTCCCTGCCACCGCCCAAGTAGTATATAAACCCCTTCCTCTCTCATTTAAATCATTTCTCAAATGTTTTCACGGCTAGAGGTTAAAGGAAATGTGGGTTTTGATTGATTTTCGTCCGATTACTCTACCAAACGCCGTCCAAATTCAAATTAACTTCAGGTATTAAGTTCTAAGCCTACAGGGAGCATTACTACGGAGTTATTTTCATGGAATTCGCCCGATGAATCGTAACCCCGCCGAGCCAAAGTTTTTTGAATTACTTCAAACTAATTTCTATACGATCACAAGCATCAAGTAAGCATTTCTCCCTTCTGAAATCTTGAGAAATAATACATTTTCAGCTGTGTTGCGTTAAGTTGAAGTATAGTCAATATTGGTATTAAAAGTTATTGTTTTACACCGAATTTGGTGTTGAAATTTGTCTTTTTCTCCCTGTATAATGGTTTTAGCTGAAGAGAGAAGGCGAATACAAGTTGAAACTCATCAGTTATCCAGTAAATGACAATCGAGGTATGTAAGGCTTAATCCTCGGCAAGTATACTCGTCGTATAGTGTTATGACTTATGTTCCAGAATAGAAATGACGATTTCTTATGTTATAGATAGCTTCTACCATTAGACTGTGATTAGACATGTTGTAATTAGTTGTTGCTGGTATATAGAGATCAGACACACTGTGATTAGCTGCTATCCTTAGATTATGACTACATAAGTTCTGGTTAGCTGCTAGAAAACATATATGGATTTTATAGCAGTATTCCCTATTGAGCAGGAGCATGTTAAGTGTGACACGTGCTAGAAGCATTATAGAAACTTTTCTATTCTCCAGTTCATTGTGTTAGCAGAATTCTATGTTTGTTGCCAGGCCTAGATCTTAGGAGATCATGAGAGTTATCGAGCCTGAGCTAGTAAGTTGAGCAGCATGGGCGCAGCTAGGCTGTTTAACTACCAGTTTGACGCATGTATTTTCAAGAAAGCACGCTTAAAGTCCATTAGTGTACCCCTATGTGCCAGGGACAACAATTTAGATAGGAAGGCCATGTTTTAGAGTCAACAGTCTAAGGTTATCTAGTGAACTTAGTGATAGCCTGTCAGTCTTAGTAGGCTTAGCAGTTATCATATAAGTCGCCCAGGAAGCCCGCCCAGTCGTCCAGGTCAAATAGACCTATGGGTACCCTAAGGAAGGGAACCTTATCAGTAGATAGAGATCAGGCCAGCATCCCAGCCGGTTCCTATCACCCACAGGTTTCCAGGAATGGTTAGGTCTATATAACGTTTTCTAAAAGGTTAAGAATCTCCCAGAAAAGTAAAGTACTACCGACAAGCTAAGAATGTCAGTAAACTACCTATGGAGGATTAGGGGTTGATCGCTCAAAAGCATGTTCGGCTAGTACCAGCCCTACAGTTTTCGTAAGTAGAGGAACTGAGTAGTTAGTCATTCAAGACCCCGCAGTTATTATGAGTTATAGACGTCTGGGAAGGACATATAGAGAGTTTTGTTGGACCACTTCGGATCTCGCCCTATTTAGTCCAGACTATTAGAGATCATGATGACTATCAGGATCCTCTAATAAGATACAGGTGCATGATGTGCCTGCTAGCAGCCTTACAAACTATCTGATATGCCCTTATTTGCGCGTCCGCAAGTGTACGGGTCGTGCAAGTAATATAGTGGCTCTTTTTAAGAACCGGAATATCGAACCCACAGGGACTGGACCCATTCCTCTAACTATCCATTTCAAGTGTGATCTTAACTTTCTCAAGTGTTGGTTATAGAAGTTTTCGAGGGAGATTTAATTAAGTTTGTTTCGGTCAATCAAAAATATCCTGAATTTACTCTAGGAGCAACATAGAGTTAAAACCAGATAATCATGCGATACTACGAATTGTAATAGGTTAAGCATGACACTATCGATTGTTGTTTCACATAATTAGAATTACATGTTCATGGTCTTTCGAGCCTCTAAACATGGCAAACTAGCCTCACCGCATCATTGTGAGCGAGGATGTTAATTTCTAGTTCGCGGGCAATTAATTATGTTGTGATTTACAGGGAAACGATTAGGGACTTTCGTGCGTCTAACCATTTAACTCAACTTAGCCTCACAACTACTTCTTCGAGTGGTGATGTGATAATCCTAAGTTGGTCTTTAATAACCCCTGTTTATCAACCAAGAAAGGTGTTAGGTATATTTCTATCCTAACACGAATTTATATCATGAGATACAAACATGCTCCTTACATTCTCATGTCCTGACCTAGGTAATTCCTTCTAAAGCAATTGCCCAAGCTAACGTATATGTTTTAATGATGATCAATCATAAAAACAACCAACAATCTAGAATGCAAGACGAAAACAACAATCAATAACTTAATTCCAAAACAACTTCATAAAATCACAATCATAATTCATGGCTTCAACCCTAGAGGAAGGGTTCTTGCCATTCATGTTCGTAAAACTACAACTAACTACTACTAAACTAACATACTTACATGAATTTGGTAAATGAGAAGGGAATTTGCCAAACCCTAGATGAGTTCTCCCACTTCTCCCTTCACTCCTAGGTAGTTTTCCAGAATAAAATTGTGACCAAGTGGTTTTAGGAGCTAAGGGACCTATTTATAATAAATGAGAAATGTGCACAATTTAGCCTATCGTGGAATGGCTCCGTGTCACGGAGTGTATCGAGGAGCACTGCCTCCGTGATACGGAGGTAACGCGGAGGCATTCTGGAAATCAACAAATATCGACTCTAGGCATCCCCTTGCCGAGATGCTCGGCATGGCACGCTGCACAAGCGGCGCAATGGCATGCTGCGGCGCGCAGCTGGCCTGGCGTGACACGGCGCTAGCGCGCAGCTTGCCTGCCTGCATGCTGCCTTCTCTCGTGCGCCTGGCATAGGCGTGGCATGGCGCTGGGCGCGGCACACGCACAGCGTGGCACACTGCCTGGCGTGGCCAGCCTTGCCAAGGCATGCTTCTTTGCTGGCTTTCGCCATTTGCTCCCGACTCCTTTCCTCTACTTCACCAACTTATGAATTAGTTTCTCAATATCCTTGAAACCTACAAAACAAGGACTAATCATGTTGGTTAGCACACATATTCACATCTATATAAAATCACATGAAAATGTATAGAATAACTTAGATAAACAAGACTAAATTAAGTTATCAAGCGTCACTCGGGCATGCTATTCTTCCCGAGATCACAACTCCACACTTAAAGTCTTGTTCATCCTCGAAAAACCTTTTACATCTCATGCATATGGAGACTCACCCATAACTCATTTGGCAAGAATATTCAAGCTACGGCTATAATGATTACGTAAGATAACAAGCTAAAAATAGAGCATGCACGATTTGATCATCGATATGAAATACAACTATGTTAAGACTTCTTTACCTCGAGAATCGACTCTCAATCTTAGAGTCTCATGCAAATCAACTGATTAAGAAATCCCACATGAATTATATCCTTCATTCAACATGTGTCCTCACGGAAAGAGAGTTACCCAATTTCACATGCAAAAACAATTTTTAAATCACAACATGTGCGGGTACATGAATAGAATTACGCTCACTCTCACAAAGAATTCACATGCATCATGTAATGACCCATAAGCTTGCCCTTAGTGTTTTATTCCACCAATTTAAGGATGTATGAATGTAAGATCAAGTAGGACTTTTTAGGTTGTAATGTAACTCAGGTGCGGGTAGGTACTATTATGGCCAGTAATAGTGACTATCTTTCCTAAGCACTTTTAATACATTACGCCTTCATTACGAACTTCCCTTCCCTTACTACACCTTTTTCTCCTTTCAGCTTTTCTTTTTCCTCTTTTGTTCCACCATTTGTTTAGGCACTTTTAGCTTATTAGTAAGGAGCTTTATAAAATTAATTTTTTTTCTTACTAATAATCAACCCTTTTCAAACAAGTGCACCTTTGTTCTTTTCTCCACTTCTACAACTTGCTACTTTTCCTTTCTTTTCCTTCTTCTCACTCCTTTACTCTTTCATATTTTTCCCTTAAGCGCTTAGGAGTTTTGGATCAAATTCAAGGCTAATGAAAGAAAAATTATTAAGCTTATGTTGCAGATGTCAAAGAATAGGCTCAAGGCTAAATGGGGCTAACTAGGATTACTTTTTCAAGGTAGGTAAAATGAGGGATAAAAATTTGGTTCATTCAAAGACATGCCTAGATCATCTCCTACAATTCACATCCTTCATTTCATTTTATAAACACACCAGGCAAGTTCTAGACAATCCACAATAGCACAGAATACTCAAAAACCTTACACTTATGGCACATGCTCAATTCGAGACACATTCAGCAGACTCTTACCCAGCTAATCACAAGAATTCAGAATTAAGCTTCAATCATATTGAGTCAAATTCAAGAGCCTAAGTGTCTCAAACAAAGTTATACACTTGCATGCTTCAACACTGAACATACTTGCATCTTACAATCATGTATAGCATATAACAAGAGCATCAAGCACCAATTAGTTATTGTTTCAAAAACCCACAACCTATCAACTAATTTTTCCTCAAGACGATCGTCATCCATCCATCGTCAGAAACAGTCCCTAACTATGACTAAAAACACTATATACAGACAAAGGAAAGAAAAAGAAAAATCCTTATTCTTCGGTTCAAAGGCCCCCCGTCGGAAAAGAACCGAAAAGAAAAACCAACGGGTGATGAATTCATGCTTAACTCACAAAAAAAAATTTCAAATTTCTCCCAAATTTCACACAAGCATTAAATTCACCAAAAACTTGTTAAGCACAAAATTTTGAAATTTTTCTCACCCCACACTTCAATCATGCTATGTCCTCAAAGCATTAAATTAACATTTAAAGGATGAGCAATACTCCCTGAGCCTCTATGCCAAACTAAAAGCATGCTTTCCTTTCAAGTTTTCAGCGGTTGGTGTTTGACCCCACACTTCTTCTATTCCATGCTCTTTAGCTTCCTCCTTCTCAGTACTCAGACTTCCCTTCCATCTGTGCTTAACTTTCCACCTAAACACAAACAAAATGAAAATAACAAAATCAACACAAAATCAAAATTAACAAAGTGTACCTAAGGTACCCTTGGGTTGCCTCCCAAGCAGCGCGCTATTTTACGTCGTGGCCCAACGTGGACTGTCCTTTTCAGGACATCCTCATACCTGGGTTCTCTTTCGAGAACCATCTCCTTTTCTTTTGCTGTTTAGAGGAAACAACCTCCACTATGTTCCTCACTTCCTCCAACTTCTTCTCAATTTGAAGCCCTTTATCAGACTCGGGCTGAACACGTGTCATTGCCTTTGGCCCTGCACCTGTGGAATCCTCCACCCCACACTCATCCTCTGCCAACACACTAACCTGACAAAGGTTTCTGTAGTGTGCAGATGGGTTCATTTCTTGGTAAACGCGGAAGATTTCTTCTTCATCCTCCACCCTCATTTTTAGAGTCCCTGCTTTCAAGTCAATCACCGCTCCTCCAGTGGCCAAGAATGGCCGTCCCAAGATCAGGGGTACCTGGTCATCAACCTAAAAATCTAAGACAATAAAATCAGCAGGTATAATGAACTTACCTACTTTGATGAGAAGGTCCTCTATTATTCCATCAGGTGTCACTCGCGACTTGTCAGCCAGCTGCAGCATCAACATTGTCGGCCTCGGTTTCCCCAATCCCAGGGTGTTGAATAAAGATAGGGGAATTAGATTAACTGCTGCCCCTAAATCACATAAAGCTCGTAGCACCTCAGCTTTACCAATTTGTATGGGGAGGGTAAAACTCCCTGGGTCTTTGAGCTTTTTCAAAATCTTGCTCAGTACCCTGTGACTACACTCCTCAGTCAGTGCTACTGTCTGGACATCCACCAATCTAACTTTGTTCGCCATCACGTCTTTCAAGTATTTAGCATACTTGGGCATTCCCTGCAAGACATCAATAAGAGGCAAATTTATGTGAAGTTCTTTGAAACTCTCAAAGAACTTTTTGAAGCATTCCTCCTCCTTGCTCTTTCTGAATTTCTGAGGGAATGGTGGTGGTGGTCTTTGTGCTGGCTGCAATGAAAGTTGCGCATTTTGTCGCCCAGCACTTTGATTATCTCCCATGTTGATGGATGGTCCTGGTCTAACCAACTCTGATTGCATCTCCTTTCTAAACTCCTTAGGCACTGCATCAGCTAATTGCTTTCTGCTTCTAAGACTGATGGCATTGATTTGCCGGGGGTTAGGATCTGCATCGCTTGGTAATCCCCCCTGTGACCTCATGTTCTGAGCAGCTGCTATCTGACCCACTTGTTTTTCAAGATTGCGGGTGGCTACTTGCTGATTCATTAAGTCTGTTGCCATCCTCGCCTAATTTTTCGCTAACTGATTCTGGGTCTCCATAATTTTCTGCAGTGTTTCCTCAATGCTGCTACTCAATTGCCCATTATTTGCCTATTCTGCTGATGCTGCTGTTGTTGAGGTTGCATATAATTCTACTTTTGGTTTCCACACCAAGAAAAATTCGGGTGGCCCTACCAATTTCTATTGTAACTGTTTCCAAAATTCTGATTGTTGCGCTACACATTACCAACAAAATTGACTGACTCTGGATTGGCTCCACAAGATTCTGCATTGTGCCCAGTATTACCACAAATTTCACACCAACTCGGAGCTTGTTGAACTGCATTAACCTGGCCCTGGTATTGGTTCATACTCAATTTATTAAACTGAGTCATCATTTGATGTTGGAACGAAGCTAACTATGCTGCCAAGGCATTCAAACCATCTACTTCTATCAACCCCGATCTCTTTCCTGCCCTCCTCGATGACTCGTTGTGCCACTCTGGATTTCCTTGTGCAATTCTGTTCAATAAAGTGTACAACTTATCATATTTCTTCTCCAAGGCTTGCCCACCTGATGCAGAGTCTAGTAATATTTTTGTGTGTGGGTCTAGACTTTCGACAAAGGTATGGTCTAGCACTTCATTTGATTGCTGGTGATGGGGGCAGTCTCTCAACAATGACTTGAATCTTTCCCAAGCCATATACAATTTCTCATAAGGCCTCTGCTTGAAACTGAGTATTTCACTTCTCAACTTTGCAGTTTTGCCTGAAGGGAAGAATCTGATAAGGAACTTCTTAGCCAAGTCATTCCATGAAGTTATGGAGTTCGGTGGCTCAGCCTTCAGCCAGTTTTTCGCCTCTCCCAACAGTGAAAATGGGAAGAGAGTCAGTCGGACATAATCTGTAGACACACCGGTGGGGACAAATGTGTCACTAATCTCAAGAAAGTTCTGTAAGTGCTGCTGTGGGTCCTCATGTGCCATTCCAGTGAATTGACCACTAGAATGTAATAGCTGAACCATGTTCTGTTTAAGCTCAAAGTGCCCTCCAGGCTCCGGTTTATGGATGCTAGAGGTCACATTCGTCGCTAGTGGGATTGCCACTTCGCGAACTGGTCTTGCTGCCATTGCTTCTGATGACAATTGTGCTTGTCCAGCGGGTGGTTGTTGTTGTACCTTTTCTTGAAGTCTCTTCAGCCTTTGCTCTAGAGCTACTCTCCTTTGCAAATGGATTTGACATTCAGGTTCCAGCAACGGTTCCACAAGCTCTCTATTTCTAGCCAGCTCGGCAGGACAACCTGTCACCTGCAAATAAACAGACTAAGACCAAGTTTCTCAACACTTTAGGAAATTTCAAAAATCACACAAAAACTGATAAATTATCAAACTTCGCCGAGTCCCCGGCAACGGCGCCAAAAACTTGACGTGCCCTTATTTGCACGTCCGCAAGTGTACGGGACG
Organism: Datura wrightii; assembly: GCA_035772735.1. Taxonomy (NCBI): domain Eukaryota; kingdom Viridiplantae; phylum Streptophyta; class Magnoliopsida; order Solanales; family Solanaceae; genus Datura; species Datura wrightii. Next base: position 84,146,609 of record JASDFA010000006.1, on the reverse strand, counting down.
TGCAAGTAATATAGTGGCTCTTTTTAAGAAATGGAATGTCGAACCCACAGGGACTGGACCCATTCCTCTAACTATCCATTTCAAGTGTGATCTTAACTTTCTCAAGTGTTGGTTATAGAAGTTTTCGAGGGAGATTTAATTAAGTTTGTTTCGGTCAACGAAATATCCTGAATTTACTCTAGGAGCAACATAGAGTTAAAACCAGATAATCATGCGATACTACGAATTGCAATGGGTTAAGCATGACACTATCAATTGTTGTTTCACATAATTAGAATTGCATGTTCATGGTCTTTCGAGCCTCTAAACACGGCAAACTAGCCTCACTACATCATTGTGAGCGAGGATGCTAAGTTCTAGTTCGCGGGAAATTAATTATGTTGTGGTTTACAGGGAAACGATTAGGGACTTTCGTGCGTATAACCATTTAACTCAACTTAGCCTCACAACTACTTCTTCGAGTTGTGATGTGATAATCATAAGTTGGTCTTTAATAATCCCCGTTTATCAACCAAGCAAGGTGTTAGGTATATTTCTATCCTAACATGAATTTATATCGTGAGATACAAACATGCTCCTTACATTCTCATTTCCTGACCTAGGTAATTCTTTCTCAAGTAATTGCCCAAGCTAACGTATATGTTTTAATGGTGATCAGTCATAAAAACAACCAACAATCCAGAATGCAAGACGAAAACAACAATCAATAACTTAATTCTAAAACAACTTCATAAAATCACAATCATAATTCATGGCTTCAACCCTAGAGGAAGGGTTCTTGCCATTCATGTTCATAAAACTACAACTAACTACTACTAAACTAACATACTTACATGAATTTGGTAGATGAGAAGGGAAATTGGCAAACCCTAGATGAGTTCTCCCACTTCCCCCTTCACTCCTAGGTAGTTTTCCAGAATAAAATCGTGACCAAGTGGTTTTAGGAGCTAAGGGACCTATTTATAATAAATGAGAAACGTGCACAATTTAGCCAGTCGTGGAATGTCTCCGTGTCACGGAGTGTATCGCGGAGCACTGCCTCCGTGACACGGAGGTAATGCGGAGGCATTCTGGAAATCAACAAATATCGACTCTAGGAAGCCCCTTGCCAAGATGCCCGGCGTGGCACGCTGCCCAAGCGGCGCGATGGCATGCTGCTGGCGCGCAGCTGGCCTGGCGTGACACGGCGCTAGCGCGCAGCTTGCCTGCCTGCATGCTGCCTTCTCTCGTGCGCCTGGCATGGGCGTGGCACGGCGCTGGGCGCGGTACACGTACAGCGTGGCACGCTGCCTAGCGCAGCCAGCCTTGCCAAGGCATGCTTCTTTGCTGGCTTTCGCCATTTGCTCCCGACTCCTTTCCTCTACTTCACCAACTTATGAATTAGTTCCTCAATATCCTTGAAACCTACAAAACAAGGACTAATCATGTTGGTTAGCACACATATTCACATCTATATAAAATCACATGAAAATGTATAAAATAACTTAGATAAACAAGACTAAATTAAGTTATCAAGCGTCACTTGGGCATGCTATTCTGCCCGAGATCACTATCCTAGGGGATTAGCAGCGGTGGCATTATGCCCAGAAGGCTAGTTTCACCTTTTGAGTGGCTAGATTGAGATGTTAGTACAGAACCTTGGTTGGGGTTGCCCTCACTTAGGAGCCATCCATGACCACCCCAGGGTTACTAGCTGTGCCGACACCCACGAGGGGCTAGATGACGTCGCTCCGAGGAGCAGTGTGCCATCTGTGAGGGAAGAAGATGTGGTTCGATGTCCTCATATAGTCCATTCCATGGCTATACTATACTTAGGCCGTATCGGCACACCCCATCGAGTTCGGTGGGGTACAGACAACAGGAGTCCATCGGACTCAGACAGAGCAACATTTCAGGGGCCAAGCAGGCTCAGTTGTAGACCCAGGTGCTCTTGGGCAGAATTGCATGCCCAAGTGATACTCAAACGCTTCATTTCGTCTTGTTTATTGATTGTTATGTGTACATTCTCATGTGATTTTTAGTAAAAATGTGAATTTATACTAATCAACATGATTAGTGTGTTTTGCAGGTAAAAGGAAATTTTGGAAGCTAATATACATGTTGGTGAAGATCGGGAATAAACTTGGAGACAAGGAGTGGAAAATGACAAGGGAGAGCAGCAAAAACAAGGGCTCCGCGATGGAGCCGTCTCACGCTGCCATCGCGGAGGTACTCTGCCTCAGATGAAATAATTTTGGCAATTTCCAGTGAAGGTTCGCAATAGCACCGTGGCATGTTGGCCAGGCTCCGTGATGCAAGTCGTGCCACGTTGAGGTGAAATTGCCTGGGGGGTCCGACTTCCAGTGAGGGTCCGCGATACCTCCTTGGTACGTAGGGAGTGCTCCGCGATACACTCCGTGCCACGTTGCTTGTTATTCCGGGAAAAATTCTCAAGAGTATAAATAGCACACTTAGGTTTTATTTTAAATATTCTTACTTGGTTGAGCAAGAACGTGGGTTACAGGCAGTTGAGAGGATGAAAATTCTAGGGTTCTTCTCTACCTCTTTCTCCTTTATCTCAATTATTTGTATGAATTCTACTTATTTGATGATGTTAAATCCACAAATGAGTGGCTAATTCACTTCTTGCTGAGATTAAGAACAATTGTAGTGGAATGTAATTGTTAATCATTTCAGTTTTCATCTTTTCTTCAATGGTTGTTCTATCAATTCTTGTTTTTACTGCATTAATGTTTGGCCAATGTTAATGTATATCTAAAAATCCAATTTTGATTTTGAAAAGGAAAGAAATCGGAAAGATGTGAATTGGTAGGATATGATCTCTTCTTAGTTTAGAAAATTGAGAATTGATTTACATTCAGAATAGAAATATATCTGAAAGTCTTATTAGTCAATTAAGGAATCGGTTATGTATGGATAGAGCATGAAATTCTTTTATCAAAGAAATGTAGATTAAGGTTCATGATTCTTAAATTGGATAGGAGTCGAAAGATCCAATCCATGGGCAATAATTCTTGACTAGCAATCGAAGAGAAGATTAGCTGAATTATATTGATAAATTACTTCCTTGCATGTTTGTTTTAACCTCAGCTTGCTCATTACTATTGTTCAGACTCAAATTATAATCTTAACTTAGATTTTTATAAATTAGTAAACTTAAACTCCCAAAATATTATTTATTTGGTTGTCTGCATTCTTAAAGGTATAGTTCACTAACACTTAAGTTAATTAGTACCGTAGCTCAGTTCCTGTGGGATTGATACTTGGCTTTAATTAAGCCACTTTACTACTTGTTCGACCACGTGCACTTGCGTGTAGCATCACCACAAGCCGAACAAGTTTTTGGCGTCGTTGCCGGGGACTGGCAATTGGTAAATTTATTTTCGTAAGTGTTAGTTTACAAATTCTATATAAGTGCTGACAACTTGATCTTAGCCTTTCTCTTGTAGATATTGAATTCTTCTAAACGCTGGCAAGAGACAAGGAGTTGGTGAATTCATATATAGAGCCGGAAAGACAATTTTATCATCAAAGAAGGGAAGCTCTAGAGAAGAAGCTATAGTTGCAAAGACAGGCAATTCTGGAGCAACAACAGAATCTACCACTTGTGAGGGCAGTTTTAGTGCCCGAGGAAATGGCAGCAAGGCCGGTTCGCGAAGTGGCAATCCCACATGCTAACAATGTTACATCTAGTATTCGCAGACCAGAGCCAAGAGGGAGGTTTGAGCTTAAACAGAACATGGTGCAATTGTTGCACACCAAGTGGGCGATTCACAGGTCTCCCTCACGAAGATCCACAACATCTCCAAAACGTTTTGGAGATAAGTGATACTTACATTCCCGCTGGAGTATCATCCGACTACGTGAGGCTTACATTATTCCCATTTTCACTATTGGGGGAAGCAAAAAGGTGGTTGAAAGCTGAAGCACCTAACTCTATCACCACTTGGGATGATCTTGCAAGAAAGTTTTTGATAAGATTCTTTCCATCTGGGAAAATAGTAAGACTTAGAAGTCAGATTCTAAGTTTTAAACAAAGAGAGGGGGAGAATCTGTATCAAGCTTGGGAAAGGTTCAAATTATTGTTAAGGGATTGTCCTCACCATCACCAGTCCAATGATATGTTGGTGCATACTTTCATAGAGGGTTTGGAGCCATATACAAAAATTTTGCTAGACTCAGCAGATGGGGGACAGGCATTAGAAAAGACTTATGAGGAGCTTTATACTTTGTTAAATCGTATTTCACAGGGAAATCCAGAGTGGAATGCGGACCCATCAATAGGAGGAACAAGGAAAGCGGCAGGAGTCTTTGAGGTGGATGGTTTTACGGCTATCGCTGCACAGATAGCTGCATTGCAAAATCAACTCAACACCCACTTCATCAGTATGAGCTTTAATCAAGCACAAGCCCCAGACAATGTAGTGCAGCAAGTTTGGTGTTAAGTATGTGGGAGTAATGAACACTAAACTGAGTGTTGTGGTGCAAATCCAGATTCAGTGAACTTTGTTGGGAACGTCCAAAGGAATAATAACCAACAATATGGCAACAATTACAACTCAAATTGGAGGAATCATCCGAATTTCTCTTGGGGTAGTAACAGCCATCAAGGGCAGAGTTCGAATCAGGGTGTGTAGACAAATCAAGGGGGGCATCAGATTTATTAGTCTCAATACAGAGGAAACAATGCACCTCCTCCACCAACCAACAGCATTGAGGAAATGTTCAAAACAATGATAGCTAACCAAGCGCAAATGCAGGCTAACTATGTGAAATTAGCGGCAGACATGAAAAATCAGCAGTTAGCTACAAAGGCGTTGGAGTACTAGTTTGGACAACTAGCTGGAGCTCAAAACACCAGCCCTAAAGGAGGACTACCGAGTGACACTGACCAAATCCCAAGCAGGTCAATGCAGTGACCACAAGGAGTGGATTACAACTAAAGGAGGTGGAACCAGAAAGACCACCTCAGCAATCAGGAGCAGTGGAAAAAGATAGGGAGCATGATGATGAGAGGGGGAAGGAGAAGGCAGCCGTGGTAGAAAGACCACCACCCCCGTTCCCTCAAAGATTAAAGAAACACAAGGAGGAAGCTTGCTTTAAAAAGTTCATAGAGGTGCTGAAACAGGTACACAATAATTTACCTTTGGTTGATGTTTTGCAAGGATTGCCGAAATATGCAAAGTATATCAAGGACATCGTAGCTAACAAAAGCAGATTGACGGAGTATGCTACGGTGGCGCTTACTGAGGAGTGCACTTTCCGGATACAGAACAGGTTGCCAACAAAGCTCAAGGACCCTAGGAGCTTTACAATTCAGATCATAATTGGGCAAAGTATCCGAGCTCGCGGACTATGTGATTTGGGAGCGAGCATAAACTTGATGCCGACATCGGTGTTCAACAAGTTGGGGTTGGGCAGTCCTAGACCAACTACAGTGATCTTGCAGCTAGCAGACCATTCTTCTGCCAGACCAGATGGAATTGTGGAGGACGTGCTAGTGCAAGTGGGCTCCCTCATCTTCCCGGTAGATTTTATTATTTTGGATTTTGAGCCGGATGCGGAAGTCCTATTTATTTTGGGATGTCCTTTCTTGGCAACCGGGAGAGCTTTGATTGATGTAGCTACGGGGCAGCTAACCATGCGAGCGCATGACAAAGTGGAGGTATTTGATGTGTATAAGGCCATGAAGCTTACGGACATCTATGAGGAGCTATCAGCAATCAATGTGCTAAACCAGGAAGAAATTCTTCAGATTGTTGATTCTCGAGATCCATTGGAGAGAGCGTTGATGAGCTCTAATCATTTCGGAAATAGAGATACTTATGAGATGGTGAAAATGTTGAACGAATCAAAATGGTATCTCAGAAAGCAAGACTTTCAGCCATTGATGAGGTCCCGGGAACCATTGCCAAAACCATCTATTGAGAAAGCACCAAAACTGGAGTTGAAGACATTGCCTCCACATTTGAAATACGTCTTTTTGCGGGAAGATGACACCTTACCAATCATCATCTCCGCAGAATTGACGGAGGCACAGGTAAAGGATGCATTGGTGGTTCTCAAGAGGAGGATGAAAGAAATGGGTTGGCAAATGTCAGATATTAGGGGAATCAATCCAGCTTTTTGCACACACAGAATTTTTATGGAGGAAGGAAAAAAGCCAACTATACAAGATCAGCGGAGGTTGAATCCGGTGATAAAGGATGTGGTTAGGAAGGAAGTGATTAAGTGGCTTGATGCAGGTGTGGTCTATCCAATTTCAGATAGCGAATGGGTCAGTCCCGTTCAGTGTGTCCCAAAGAAAGGAGGGATGATCATGGTCACCAATGAGAAGAATGAGCTGATCCCTACACGCACAATCACAGGCTGGAGAATTTGCATGGACTACAGAAAGCTCAATGAGGCCACAAGGAAAGATCACTATCCTATCCCATTTATTGATCAGATATTGGACAGGTTGGCTGGTCAAGAATATTATTGTTTCCTTGATGGCTATTCTGGCTATAACCAGATAGCCATAGCACCGGAGGACCAGGAGAAGACAACTTTCACATGTCCTTATGGGACATATGCTTTCCAGCGGATGCCATTTGGGTTATGCAATGCACCTGCCACATTCCAGAGATGCATGATAGCGATCTTTCACGATATGGTGGAATATTTTGTCGAGGTATTTATGGATGATTTTTCTGTTTTCGGTAATTCTTTTGCTACTTGTTTGCAGAATCTTGACAGGGTGCTAGCTCGATGTGAAGACTCCAACCTTGTACTCAACTGGGAGAAATGTCATTTTTTAGTCAAGGAGGGTATCGTCCTTGGCCATAAGGTGTCTTGCAAGGGGTTGGAAGTCGATCGTGCAAAGATCGAAGTGATTGAAAAGCTACCACCACCTGTGTCAGTGAAGGGTGTTCGCAGTTTTCTCGGACATGCAGGGTTCTACAGACGGTTCATCCAGAACTTCTCTAAAATTTCTAGACCAATATGCAGGTTGCTAGAAAAAGAGGTGAAGTTCGAGTTTGATGAGGATTGTGTTAAAGCATTCGAGGAGTTGAAACAGAAGTTGATACAAGCACCTATTCTCATTTCTCCGGATTGGGAGCAACCATTTGAATTAATGTGTGATGCAAGCAAAGTGGTTGTAGGAGCTGTATTGGGGCAGCGAAGGAATAGAATTTTTCATTCCATTTATTATGCAAGCAAAACACTTGACGCTTCCCAAGTCAATTATACAGTCACAGAAAAGGAGATAATAGCATTGGTGTTCGCATTTGATAAATTCAGGTCCTACTTGGTGGGTTCTAAAGTAGTGGTGTATACCGATCATGCAGTGATTCGGTATCTGTTTAACAAGAAGGATGCAAAGCCCAGGTTGATCAAATGGATCTTGTTGTTACAAGAGTTTGACCTAGAGATTCGGGACAGAAAGGGGAGCGAGAATCAAGTGGCAGATCACCTATCGCGATTGGAAAGTCGGTCGCATGTGAAGGAAGGTGATAGCATCAAAGAAGAGTTCCTGGATGAGCAGCTCTTGGCAATAAGGGAAGCTGAAATCCCTTGGTATGCAGACATTGTGAAATTGCTAGTGAGAGGAGTCTATCTACCGGAGGCTACGGCTCAGCAACGAAAGAAGTTGAGACATGATTGCAGGTATTACATTTGGGATGAGCCGTACTTGTTTAAGCAGGGACCAGATCAGGTGATGAGAAGATCCATTCCAGAGAGCCAGATTGCAGAAGTATTGAGGAGTTGTCACTCATCATTGTATGGAGGGCACCACGGAGGCGAGCGGACAGCACACAAGGTGCTACAGTCAGGTTTATTTTGGCCTACACTGTTTAGAGACTCTATGGCATACGTAATAATGTGTGATAGATGTCAAAGAATAGGCACAATTGGTAGAAGGCAGGAGATGTCGCTGCAGTAGATATTAGAAGTGGAGATCTTTGATGTATGGGGTATAGATTTCATGGGTCCGTTCCCACCGTCATTTGGTAATCATTACATCTTGGTAGCCGTTGATTATATATCAAAGTGGGTCGAAGCAACAGCTTTCCCCAAGAATGACAACAAGGTGGTAACAAAATTCGTGAAAAAGCATATTTTCACCAGGTTCGGGACACCCCGAGCCATTATCAGTGATGGAGGGGCTCATTTTGTAAATGCAAGTTTCAAGAATTTGCTAGCTAAGTATGGGGTGCGCCACAAGGTAGCAACAGCATATCATCCCCAAACTAGTGGGCAAGTGGAGGTGTTGAACAGAGAAATAAAGCAGATTCTACAGAAGACAATGAATGCACAACGAGCTAATTGGTCAAGCAAACTCGACGATGCGTTGTGGGCTTATAGAACTACGTACAAGACACCATTGGGACTTCTCCATACAGATTGGTGTATGGAAAGGCGTGTCATCTGCCTGTGGAGCTAGAACATCGACCTTTGTGGGCTTGAGAAAATTGAACATGGACCCAGAGCTAGCAGGGAGGAAGAGGCTGATGCAACTCAGCGAACTTGATGAGTTTCGTTGGAAGGCTTATGAAAGTGCCAAATGCTATAAGGAGAAAATGAAGAGGTGGCACGATAGGCATATGGTGCATCGAATCTTTGAACCGGGGCAGAAAGTATTGCTATTTAATTCGAGACTAAAGCTTTTTCCAGGAAAATTGCGGTCCAAATGGTCAGGGTTGTTTGAAGTGGTGAGAATGACCCCACATGGGGTAGTGGAGTTGTGGCAAGAAGATAGAAGTGCCACGTTCTTAGTAAATGGGCAGCGATGTAAGCACTATTGGGGTGAGGACATGAATCGAGAGAAGACATCCATCACTCTAGAGGATGATTGAACATGAATGACGTCGAGCCGCGACGGTAAATCAGGCGTTGCACGGGAGGCAACCCGTGAAATTGTTGTAATAGATGAGTAGAACTATTTGGGAAAAAAAAGAGAAAAAGAAAAAAAATAAAAAATTTTTTTGTGTTGAAACCTATGAATTCTAACCAATTTCTTGTGGTGAAGTGATTTTAGGTGGAACGGAGGGCAAAAATGCAAAGAAAAGCAAAGGAAAAAATCGAGGTGAGAAAAATAAAAATTGACACATTACAGTGAGCCTACGCGATGGCTCTGTGTCACGGAGGAGGTGCTCCGCATTACCCTCCGTGACACGTTGAATGTTATTTCGCGTCGGGTCACACCGGGTCACCGGGTAACCTGCACGAAAAATCACTTTAAAACCCCAATTTTCCTCATTTCTTTCCTATTTTTCCATTCCCTCCGCGACACAAACCCCAAATTCCCTTCTCCCCCAACGTGCCACGGACCTAGGCATCAAGTTTCTTTGAGTTTTCTTCGAATTCATCAAATTAAAGGTATGTTCTTGAATTTTTCCTTGTTTTTGCTTAAATTTTCGGTTCTTGAACATGTGTGGTGGTTGAATTTTTCCCTAAGTGAAAATTAAGCTTGAATTCAATTAAGTTATCATGGATTGATGTTCATAGTATCGTTTTGAGTATATGAACTCGATGATTTCATGTTTTATTTAATTCTTGCAAAATTGATAGCTAGGTTTGCAAATTGAATAGGAAGAAGAATAAATTCTTTGAAATGTTGAAAAAACATTGGGTTGTGCATGTTGGGTGAAGCAAAATATAGTGTGATTGATGTTGAATATGCTAAGTAGACAAGGGATTTTCGAGAGAATGAAATTGGTGAATTGCATAGGTTGTTGAGAAAAAAAATTTGGCTAAGTGCTATGATGATGTAAGGAAATTGATTGAGATATTTTCATTCATTGTACGAGGTCTGAGTATTACATAGTAATTGTTTCATCGATTTATATGAATGCACTAAGCCGGTTGAATGTTAAGAATGAGGAAAATCATGAATGTCTTGTCGAATTGTTTTGATTGTGGCGAAAGACTAAGTGTGGGTTGACCTAATTAAACCCAACCTTAGTTGTAGCTAGTTATGACTTGAATAACATTGGGATTGTATGTTAAATGTGCAGGAATAATGTTAGGCAGACAAGACAAAGGGAAGGGCGCATCCACATCGGGCGCCGGCAGAAAAAGGATACGATTAGGAACAGCAGTTCCAGCAGCACCAGCGGTTCCGCGAGGCCAGCGCCAACAATACGGAACCTGATGGGTGACTGATGAGGGGAAGAAGTGGTATGCAAAACACAAAGAAACCAAATACTTCCCGGAGGAGCAAATAGCATGGGAGCCGCTGGCACAGGAATTCCCACAGATTTTACACCGGATTGACACCGCCAGGCTGAACTTCATCTTCGAAGAGCCAAAGGAGTGCAATCTCCATCTCATCCGGGAGTCCTATGCCAACTGGAACCCGACTCTACGCAGTCACACTGTCAAGATCAGGGGGCAGGTTGTCACTTTTGAGCCCCATCACTTGAATGTTATCCTGGGGGCGCGGGACACAGACGCTCATGTCCTTAGGCAGTTGAACATCACTCCACCCTATGCAGACATCAGACGCACTCTATGTAGAGCCCGATCGACAGCACGGTGGGGTAGGCACAAGGAGAGGGGCTACCATCAGACATTTCCCTACTCTCAAATGAATAGGGAAGCCAGGATTTGGCTAAAAATTGTGTGTTCCTGCTTGATCCCCGGGGTGCACTTGACATATGTCACCCGGGATCGAGTGTGCTTGGTGTATGCCCTGATGAAGGGGCTGGAGATCAATGTTGGGGCGGTGATCATCTCCACCATGAAGAGAGCCTGACTACATCAGGGGCAGAGATACGGGTTCGGTGGTTTGCTTACCACGTTCCTGAGGGGCCATGATATCGACGAGGAGGCCCTGGATTACATCCCACAAATTGACAGGCATGCCTTGGATGTCACCAAAACCAAGGCACCTGACACTACTCATGGGCCGGTGCTCACACTAGTCGAGCGATATGCTCGGGATGACCAGTATATGGCCCGCATGTACGGGATGCAGATGTTGCAGCTGCGCATTGGCGGGAGGCCGACAACGGAGGATAAGCTGTGGCAGCTCGAGCTGGATTACCCATTCAGCGAGAATGCCCGAGCTCTATGCAGAGTGGGGCCAGCATTTGTGGAGCCCGTAGATGATGATGTCCCCACCGATGAGGAGACACGCCACGAAGATGTTGAGTCAGATGAAGAGAGATTCTGATATGGGAGACGAAGCAACGGCACCTGACGAAGAAGTTGAATACTTTGATTGATCAGGGAGTTTCACCGCCTACCTTTGTGATATGTTGAAATTTTATGAACACTGGAGATAGTGTTCGGTTTAAGTGTGGGGTGGGAGTAGTTAGGTGTCAGCTGCTTTGTTTATGTTTATGTTTATGTTTTGTTGTTGTGCCTGTGAAAAATGTAACCTTATGACTATGTGTTGTGTGTTTTGTAATTAAATTGGTGTTGTAATGAATGATGAAGTTGTTGTGTGTTGTGTTGAGCTGTTGTTGGTTGTGTTGTGTGGTGTAAATATTGTTCAAATTAAAATTTCTTTTATCTTTTTCTATCACATTTTTCTTGAATTTTTTATGTTGGGTTTCTCGGCCTTTGTTTTCGGTGCTTTTGCCGAGAATAGTCCCGTTGAACCAAATTCGTAGATAGTGACTGTTCCCTATGATGGATGGATGACAACCTTCTTACGGGAAATGTAGTCGATAGGAGTAGTTTTTTTTCTTTCTTTTCTTTCTTTTGTTTGTGTCCCAAACGTGTTGCTACTTCATGGTTCGGAATTCTTGTTACGTGTTGTACATGATATTAAGATGCAAAAGTGATTCTTATGAAAGCATGCAAATGTGGAAACATGTTGAGATACCTAGGCCATAGAGTTCGATTTGGTGTGATCGAGGTTTAATAGTGAATTCTTGTAATTAGCTGATTTAAGAGTCTGTGAATATGTCTTGAGTTGAGCATGTGCAATGAGTGTGAGGTGAGGTTTCGATTATTCCGTGCTATTGTGAAGTGTCTAGAACTTGCCTGGTGTGGGTACTAAAAAAAATGAAGGATGTGTATTGTAGGAAAGGATGTAGGCATTTATTTGAATAAATCGAAAGTTTCTCCATTATCATACCTACCTTGAATGTGCATCCTAGTTAGCCCCATTGAGCCTTTATCCTATTTTTTTTCTTTCTTTGAAGAGGTACAACCCGAGCTTAATCCCTTCTTTTCATTTGCCATGAATTTGATCCAAAACTCTTAAGCGCTCAAGAAAAACAATTTTGCCATAGTGTAAAGGAGTGAGAATTGAGAAACGGAAGGAAAAGCGGAAGTTGTGAAAGTTAAAGAAAGGTCAAAGGTGCACTTGCTGCAATTAAAGAAAATAAAGATGTATAACTAATCTAGTAAGTCGAGTGTTCTTAACGAAATGGGAACAAAAACAAAGAAAAAAAATTTCAAGAATGAGAGGATGAAGGAAGAAAAAAATGCTCGTAATGATGGTGGGATATATTGAAAAGCGCTTAAGGAAGCTAGTGCTATTATTGGTTAGCCCAGTATTTACTAGTTCCTTAGCTTGCATTACAACCCGTTAAGTCCTATGTGATCTTACATCCCGCGTCCTTATATTAGAGGAGTAATACACTAGAGGAAAGCCTATGGTGCATGACATGATGCAAGTGATTCTTTGGGAGAGAGAGCGAAATCATATTCATATACCCCTACATGTAGTGCTTTGGAGATCATATAATAGCAAATGGGGTAATTCTCTTGTGTTGTGAGGGCACATGCTTGACGAGAGATTAATTTCGTGTCGTATGTCTTGATCAGTTGATTTGCACGAGTTTGCCAAGATCGAGAATTGATTCTTGAGCATAGTATATCTTAATGTGATGTACTTCGTTGTATTGATGAGACCATGCATGTTTTCTTGATGATATGCTATATTAAATAATCGGTGTAGCCGTAGCTTGAATTGTCGAGCCAAAGTAGCTATGCGTGAGTGTCAATGGCATGAGATGTGAGAGTATTGTTTGAGGATGAACAAGGTTTTAAGTGTGGGGTAAGTGATCTTGGGCAGAATTGCATGCCCAACTGATACTCAAACGCTTCATTTCGTCTGTTTATTGATTGTTATGTGTACATTCTCATGTGATTTTTAGTAAAAATGTGAATTTATACTAACCAACATGATTAGTGTGTTTTGCAGGTAAAAGGAAATTTTAGAAGCTAATATACATGTTGGTGAAGACCGGGAATGAACTTGGAGACAAAGAGTGGAAAATGATAAGGGAGAGCAGCAAAAATAGGGCTCTACGATGGAGTCGTGTCACGCTGCCATCGCGGAGGCACTCTGCCTCAGATGAAATAATTTTGGCAATTTCCAGTGAAGGTGCACGATGCACCGTGGCACGTTGGCCAGGCTTCGCGATGCAAGTGACGTGCCCGATTCGCGCGTCCGCAAGTGTACGGGTCGTGCAAGTAATATAGTGGCTCTTTTAGAGAACCAGAATGTCGAACCCACAGGGACTGGACCCATTCCTCTAACTATCCATTTATAGTGTGATCTTAACTTTCGCCAGTGTTGGTTATATAAGTGTTTTCGAAATTGATTTAATTAAGTCTAGTTTTGGTCAACTAAATATCCCGAATTTACTCTAGGAGCAACATAGAGTTAAAACCAGATAATCATGTGATACTACGATTTGCAATGGGTTAAGCATGAAACTATCGATTGTTGTTTCACATAATTAGAATTGCATGTTCATGCTCTTTCGAGCCTCTAAACACGGCAAACTAGCCTCACTGCATCATTGTGAACAAGGATGCTACTTTCTAGTTCGCGGGCAATTAATTATGTTGTGGTTTACAGGGAAACGATTAGGGACTTTCGTGAGTCTAACCATTTAACTCAACTTAGCCTCACAACTACTTCTTCGAGTGGTGATGTGATAATCCTAAGTTGGTCTTTAATAACCCCCGTTTATCAACCAAGCAAGGTGTTAGGTATATTTCTATCCTAACACGAAATTATATCGTGAGATACAAACATGCTCCTTACATTCTCATGTCCTGACCTAGGTAATTCTTTCTCAAGCAATTGCCCAAGATAACGTATATGTTTTCATGGTGATCAATTATAAAAACAACCAATAATCCAGAATGCAAGACAAAAACAACAATCAATAACTTAATTCCAAAACAACTTCATAAAATCACAATCATAATTCATGGCTTCAATCCTAGAGGAAGGGTTCTTGCCATTCATGTTCGTAAAACTACAACTAACTACTAAACTAACATACTTACATGAATTTGGTAGATGAGAAGGGAATTTGACAAACCCTATATGAGTTCTCCCACTTCTCCCTTCACTCCTAGGTAGTTTTCCAGAATAAAATCGTGACCAAGTGGAATTAGGAGCTAAGGGACCTATTTATAATAAATGAGAAACGTGCCCAATTTAGCTTGTCATGGAACGGCTCCGTGTCACGGAGTGTATCGGGGAGCTCTCCCTCCGTGACACGGAGGTAACACGAAGGCTTTCTTGAAATCACCCTAAATCGACCCTCGGCAGCCTTCTTGTCGCGTTGGAAGCGTGTCACGCTGCTTGGGCAGCGCAACGCCATGCTGCTGGCATAGGGCTGGCCTGCCATGGCACGTTGCTGCCGCATCTGCTTGCTTTCCATGCCTACTCCTTGCCGACTTCCGCCGATTTCTTCCGACTCCATTCCTTTCCTTTACCAACTTATAAATTAATTCCTCCAAATCATTGAAACCTACAAAACAAGGACTAATCATGTTGGTTAGCACATATATTCACATTTATATAAAATTACATGAAAATGTATAAAATAAATTAGATAAACAAGAATACATTAAGGCATAAAGCATCACTCGGGCATGCTATTTTAGCCCACAATCAGCAAGTCGTGCCCGTTGAGGTGAAATTGCCTGGGAGGCCGACTTCAAGTGAGGGTCCGCGATACCTCCGTGGTACGGAGGGAGTGCTCCGCGATACACTCTGTGCCACGTTGCTTGTTATTCCGGGAAAAATTCTCAAGAGTATAAATAGCACACTTAGGTTTTATTTTAAACATTTTTACTTTGTTGAGAAAGAACGTGAGTTACAGGCAGTTGAGAGGACGAAAATTCTAGGGTTCTTCTCTATCTCTTTCTCCTTTATCTCAATTGTTTGTATGAATTCTACTTATTTGATGATGTCAAATCCACAAATGAGTGGCTAATTCACTTCTTGCTGAGGTTAAGAACAATTGTAGTGGAATGTAATTGTTAATCATTTCAGTTTTCATCTTTTCTTCAATGGTTGTTCTATCAATTCTTGTTTTTACTGCATTAATGTTTGGCCAATGTTAATGTATATCTAAAAATCCAATTTTGATTTTGAAAAGGAAAGAAATTGGAAAGATGTGAATTGGTAGGATATGATCTCTTCTTAGTTTAGAAAATTGAGAATTGATTTACATTCAGAATAGAAATATATCTGAAAGTCTTATTAGTCAGTTAAGGAATCGGTTATGTATGGATAGAGCATGAAATTCTTTTATCAAAGAAATGTAGATTAAGGTTCATGATTCTTAAATTGGATAGGAGTCAAAAGATCCAATCCATGGGAAATAATTCTTGACTAGCAATCGAAGAAAAGATTAGCTGAATTGTATTGATAAATTACTTCCTTGCATGTTCGTTTTAACCTCAGCTTGCTCATTACTATTGTTCAGACTCAAATTATAATCTTAACTTAGATTTTTATAAATTAGTAAACTTAAACTCCCAAAATATTATTTATTTGGTTGTCTGCATTCTTAAAGGTAAAGTTCACTTACACTTAAGTTAATTAGTACTGTAGCTCAGTCCTTGTGGGATTGATACTTGGATTTAATTAAGCCACTTTACTACTTGTTCGACCACGTGCACTTGCCTGTAGCATCACCACTAGCCGAACACCAGGGCACCGGTAGGTTGGCTACAGTACAAGTGGAGTCATAGAAACCTATAGGGATATAAAGATTGAAATATGCTAGCTAGGGTTTATGAGGGCCTGAACGAGTTATTCTGTGTTGGTTGTACCTTCCGGCTTATGGGGCCTAGGTGAGGTTCTTGTTAGTATTCTTGTCCACTAGTTATAGTTTATAAATGTTTAATTATACAGTCTTAGCTTACGTACATGTAGTGTTGGTTAGATGCAGATTTTGAATCCACAGGCGTATAGGTTAATCTTTCTGCCCTTCTTTCTATTTACTTCCAGTCTTTATCAGCTTATCTATTACCTTACATATTTGGTACATATTGTACTGACGCCCTCCCCTGGGCGCTGCATTACTTTCTTGCTGGTTTAGAAAGATAGAATTCAGGATCTTCAGTAGCAGTTGTTCAAAGTCAGCAGTTCCCCAGCTCCTTTCATCCGGAGTGGCCATGTGGTAGAGGTTCTGTCTTTCTTTGTATAGCATTAGGTAGGTGGGGGCCCTATCCCAACAATTATTTGGATTCTTAAAGGCTTTCAGACTGCAGTTGTCAGTTAGTTAGCTTTTGTTGGCCCTGTTGGGCCATATACGTCTTATTTTACGTGTTGGACATGTGGGGCCTAGTATAGCGTCTGATTTTTATTTCAGTTATAACTAGATATCATGGTGGTCTGGTCGGCCCGCATAGGATTCCCTATTATTGTTGTTGTTGGTTAGCTGTTTTCTTTTATTGGTGGCTATGTGGCTTTGTCGGCCGGAGGCTATGTTTACAGCCGAGATATAGCCCGTTATTTTCTTAAATTGAGTTGCAGGGCTGCACAGATGTGCATAAGCCTAGCCAGATCAGTCAGATTCCAGTGTGGCACTAGGTGCCAGTGATGCCTCCCAAGGTGGGGCATGACAAGAAAATTCTACATCAACATAAAAAACAAGAAATTCACCAATTTCACCAGTCCCTGTCAACATCGCCAAAAACTTGTTGCGCTCCAGCGCACGCGCAAGCGTACGTGGTCGTACTAGTAATACACTGGCCCTTTTTAAGAGTCGGATGTCAAACCCACAAGGACTGGACTAATTCAGCGAACATTCAAGTTCAAGTGTTAATTTAACCTTCGCAAGTGTTGATAGAAGATATTTTAGATAATTTTAATTAAATTTAAAGGTGATCACAAAACAATCGAGAAACAATACAAGAAGCAACTTGAGTTAAGGCCTGTTAATCATGCAATGCTACAATTCACAATAGTTCGAGTATGAAAACTTTAGTTGTTGTCTCACATAGTTAAAATGCGGTATTCATGATCTCTCGAGCCTCTAAACACAACAAACTAGTCTCACACCTGCATCATAGAGCAGGGATGTGACGTCATAATTCGTGAGCAATTTAACTACGTGGATTTGGTTTACGCGGTTTATGCCCTTGATTATGGACTTCCGTACCTCTAATCATTTAACCTGACTTAGCTTCACAACTACTTCTACGAGCGGTGATGTGACAATTCTAAGTCGGTGTCTAGATCATCCGGTTTTATTAACCAAGAAAGGCAAATTAGGTGTAATTTCTATCCTAACCGTGAATTCTATCGTCAAGATAAGAACTTGATCCTTACATTCTTTGTTCTAGCCTAGGGTTACTCTTTCGAGCTTTTATCTAAGCTTAACGAGTTTGTTTTCATGGTGATCAAGCATAAGAACAATAATAATAAAGAATGTAAGACAAAACAACAACTAAAAACTCAAACCAATGAAGAATTCATGCATTTACAATCATATCATGTGGCCTCAACCCTAGAGGAAGAGTTTTAGCCACTCATGTTCGTACAAATACTTAAAAACATCTTTAAAGTGAAGTACTTACAAGAATGATTAAAAGAGAATTAAAAATAACGAACCCTAGGTAGAGTTCTTCACTTCTCCCTTTGCTCTTTTCCGTTGTTCTCAAAAAATTTCATGATAATGAATTTAGAAGCTAAGGGTTCAATTTATAATAAGTTGGAAAAGTGCAAAAATTTTCCTATGGTGAAACAGCTCCATGATACACTTCCCATCGTGGAGATTTGCCTCTGTGGCACGGAGATTAGGCTCCGTGACGTGGAGCAATCGTGAAGGCTCACTGTTTGGTAGCCGCTGCTTATATAAATTAATTCTTTGCTCCATGGCACGTTGTTAAAAGCCCCAATGCTTCTCCGTGGCATTGATTTGACTCAAAATATCCTTTTTATCTTGTCTCATCATCCATAATCCGTCCTTTAACCTTTATCTTCAAGATTAGGACCATTATCTTCACATTGAGCTCCATAGATTGGAAATTTCAACCTACAAAGAGAGATAATCATATTTGTTAGTCCATGGCCACAAATTACACAAAATACATGAGATTATTCTTAAATTAATGTATAACATGGGTAAAAATGGGTATAAAATAGTATTTGGGCATGTAATATTCCCAAGAGCCACTAAGACATACTGTGACCTACAGGAACTCTACTGGTGGAACAGCATGACGAGGGACATTGCAGAATTTGTGGCTAAGTGGTCGAACTACCAGTAGGTTAAAGTTGAACATCAGAGACCTGGGGGTATAACTCAGGATATCAGCATACCAATGTGAAAGTGGGAAGAAGTGAATATGGACTTTATTACAGGTCTACCTCTACTCATCGGTAGCGTGATTCAATTTGGGTGATAGTAGATCGAATGACCAAGTCAGCATATTTCCTGCCAGTTAAAACTACAGACTCAACTGAGGATTATGCTAGCTTTTACATGGGAGTTAGTCAGACTGCATGAGGTTCCCTTGTCCATCATTTATGATAGAGGTACCCAGTTCACCTCGCATTTCTGGAAGTCATTTCAGAAAGGACTCGGTATTAAGGTCAAGCTCAACACCGCTTTTCACCCTCAGACAGACGGACAAGCTGAGCAGACAATTCATACCTTAGAAGATATGTTGAGAGCTTGTATGATTGACTTCAAGGGCAGTTGGGATGAGTACCTATCTCTCATCGAGTTTGCATACAAAAACAGCTACCGCTCCAGTATTCAAATGGCCCTATTTGAGGCATTATACGGTAGGAGGTATAGGCCTCCTATGGGGTGATTTAAGGTTGGTAAAGCAACTTTGATAGGGTCAGACTCAATTAATGAGGCTATGAAGAAATTGCAACTTATTAGAGAAAGGTTTAAAACAGCTCAGAGCTAACAGAAATCATATGAAGATGTGAGGAGAAGAGAACTAGAATTTGCTGTAGATGATTGGGCTTTTCTAAAAATTTCACCTATAAAAGGGGTGATGAGGTTCGGAAAGAAAGGGAAACTTAGTCTGAGCTATGTAGGACCCTAAAAAATTCTGAGGCGAATTGGCAATGTGTCCTATGAGTTAGAATTACCTTCAGAGTTAGCATCTGTGCACCCAGTCTTCCATGCGTCACTGTTGAAGAAGTGCATCGGTGATCCAACATTAGTCTGCCACTAGACAGTGCGGGAGTGAAGGATAGTCTCTCTTATGAAGAAGTCCCAGTTCAAATCCTAGACCGTCAGGTTTGTAAGATGAGAAACAAGGAGGTCACTTTAGTAAAAGTCTTATGGAGGAACCAGCTAGTTGAGGGAGCCACATGGGAAGTAGAAGTAGACATGATGGCTAAATATCCCAATTTATTCCCTACCAGTTCAGTTTCCTATCAGGTATTAAATTCCTCCTCAGTACTCTATTCAGTTCCATAGTCATCAGCCGTACTTATGTTTTCAATATGCATCCTAATTGCATCAACTCAGTTAGTATGACTAAATTAGTTCAGAGTCAGTCACTCTTTTAGGAATCAGTTTATAGCTTCAGATTGGGAATTGCAGCTCCTTTCTCAATTTCCTACAATTTTAGCCTTCATTCAAGGATGAATCATCCCAAGGGGGAGATATTGTAACACCCCAAAATATTTCTAGACCAAACTCAGACCATGCATGAAAAACCAGAGTGAACCAAAAAATTTTTGTCTCAAAGCGACCCAGAAAATGAGTCGTTGTCACCTATAACGGTTTGTTGTCTAAGTCATCGCCAGCACTGCAGGAAGTACTTCCTGAACCAACGAGCCCTGTAAAAAGTCGTGGACGAGACCAATGTCCCGTCCTGTTGAGCCGTCGAGAGAAGTCCGAGAAGGAAGAAATCCATTCCAGTGGCAACGAGGGGCAATAACGACTTGTTATTCCACCCAACGAGTCATTGCTTCCATCCATAAGCCAAGTCTAGAAAATCTCAGTGGCCTGGACGAGTGGTGAAAATGACCCGTTGGTTGGACCAATGAGTCGTTGTGTCGGTTGTTGGTAAAAGTCAAAGCTCAAGCTCAAAAATCTCTCCACTGGACACGAGAGGAATCAACGACCCATTTCTTCATCCAATGAGTCATTGTCCCCTCCCATTGGTCAGTTCCTGTAAGCTCAGGTTTCAAGCCCTGGGACCAACGACTAAAGCCAACGAGTCATAGTGTCAACTAATGACTCATTGTGTGACCCATTAGATCCCGATGACAATTTTCCAAACATTCTTTCAGGGGTATTTCCATAACTTCTCACCTTTTAAGTCCCTAAACTACATCATTTTTGGCACGTATTGGAGAGCATTAAAGGGGTGATCGACTTAATCCCTCTCATTTCACTCAATTCACGATTTTCAGAACGTAGAAGTTCCAGCCTATCAGTGCAGAGCTACTATAGAGCTTCCGGCTATCTCCAAGACTTCTCCAGACTTCTCATAAGGATTTTACTCCAGGTATGTGGGAATTCAACAAGGCAATCCTTTTGTAATTTCCTTATCAGTTCTAGCCTTGAATATCAGATTTAAGGATTAACTTTCAGTAAAACTCTAAATTTCGTGTGGATTGTAGTTCTTATGAATTCTTGCTATGTTTTCACTATTCACTAAACATGTTGTTACTCTCTTTACGAAATGTGTTATAGTAGTAGTTCTATAAATATAGTAAAATGGGTCTTGCATAGTTGACTAGATACTATTGTTGCTTGACTCTATTAGTTCTTGAATTTCCATGTTATTACCATCATGTGAGTTCACAATCCGTTTGCATGCTAGTCTAGTCTCCGTCAAAAATTAGCATTTTTAGTATCTTTCAGTAAGCCAACTGATCAGTTTGACAACTGTCAGAACTTGAGGAGTTCAGTTCAGTAATACTCCCTAGTTCAATTATCAGTTAGATTTCTAGACGGTTATGACACTTTCGGATAAACAGCTCTGCCAGTCTTAGAACCATTAATATCAATTATCAGTTAGTTCTCTAGACGTTTATGACGCTTCCTAATAAGCAGCTCTAACCAGACTTAAAACACCAGTTTTTGGTTATCTAGTCCTAAAAATTCTCAAGTTACCTCCAGGTAAGTATTCCTGACTTAGTCTAGGACCCCAACTTCAAGCTATCAGCTTAGTAGTCAAGTTAGGATTATCCGGGGACCCAAGGATCAGATCGGGAATCAAAACAGTGAAAAACCGAAATTTCGCACCATATCACAGAATTATTTGTGAAGAGGCTCGTGAGGAATGACATGAGTCGTGAGGTGACTCATGATCAAGCAGGTACTAGCAAGGTGTTGGGTGAGGCCACGAGCATGACCACGAGTTGTGGTCAGATCTCATGACTTGTGAGGTCATCCGTTGCATGGACTGAGAGGTTGGGTAAGGTTTTGGGGCAGTGGGGATCACAAGTGGTGACAATGAGTCATGGTCAACCACCATGATTTGTGGGGTCCATTATGGGGTACACTGAGTGAATTGGGCATTAGACTCCACGACTCCAGGCCACGAGTCATTGGTCCTTGTCACGAGCAGTCTAGTCCCTCACGGGGACTGGCAGTCAACAAATTTCTGCGATTTTAGTAAAGGCCTTTCTGTAATTCCTAAGTCCTAGGGGACTATACTACGTCGTTTAACATCCGAAAGGGTAGTTTAAGAGGGAATAGACTAGCCTAAGCCTCATTCATGCATGCAAAGATTTGGGAAGGTGATAGAAGGGTGATCTAAGTTATTTCAAGGTGTTCTTCATCAATTTCCTCTTGGGCAATTTGTGGAAGTTAAGAACCAATTATTCTCAGGTATGTAAGCCTATAAATGGGTGATTTCTTCCACACCCATGCCTATCCTCTATGATTTTCATGAAAATCTTACTAAAAACTCATGGGGTTTTGAGGATGATTTTTTATGAAAGTCTAATGATTTGATAATGGGTTTTTGTGATTTTATATTTTCATCATAATCTATGGGTTTTAATTAGTTTTTATTATTTAAATCATTTATAATTTTATCGATTTTGATTTATATGAAATTAAACCTAATTATGCATAACCCATGATGTATCGATTTATAATCTACTTTTCTATTATTGATATTTACATGCCCAGCATGAATTATGAGTTAAATTACGCATTTAATCTATTACCCTTCATGATTTTACGAATTTCAAGCTACATGCATGATTTACAAGTATGTATGAACCTTATGAATCATGAATTATGTTTCAGCTAACTCACGGGCCTAGTCTCATGGCTAGTTCACGTAATTACAAGCATGTTTATGATTATCATGATTTAACTAGCCCATGAATTCATGCAAGTTATACTATGAGCACTATATATATTTTGGGAGTAGTATCTAACACCGAGTGGGTTCGGGGCCTAGGTTCTGCCCCGGATCCCATAAACTACATGCCACAATAGGTATGTTGGGACCTCCTATGTGACTGTCCCCGAACCAAATGGCCCTTCTCAATGTGATATCACACTTTCATGGTTCTACCCTTGGCAAGGTACGGATACCCTCCTGACTAGGGTTACAAGTGGAGCTTCATGTGTGCTCATATGGGGTATGTCGGTTAAGAGAATCTGCCGCTGTTCCTCATGATTTATGCATGTTTATGATTATGTACATTGGCTCAAGTCATGTTCAATAAAGCTTTTCCCTTATGATTATGATTATGATTGCACCAAGAATGTTTTGAAAACCTTGAGCCTTATGTTATGTTATGATATTACGATATGAGCATGATTTCCTACTCTTATGATCATTTTATTTGAATTTATATATATATATATATATATATATATATATATATATATATATATATATATATATATATATATATATATATAAATGTCCATTTTACTTACCTTACATACTCAGTACATTCCACGTAGTGACCACATAATTTCTATGTTGTATCATTTTATGATACAGGTCCCCGCTCTCAGGTTCACCCTCCTCAGGGTTTTGGGTGTATATATATATATATATATATATATATATATATATATATATATATATATATATTTAAATGTCCATTTTACTTACCTTACATACTCAGTACATTCCACGTAGTGACCACATAATTTCTATGTTGTATCGTTTCATGATACAAGTCCCCGCTCTCAGGCTCACCCTCCTCAGTAGCTCCTTAGAGTCTGTTATCAGCTTATTTGGTGAGTCCTAATGTTCTGAGGGCCATATGTGTAGACTCTATGCTTTTCTTTCAATTTCAAAATCGTTGGGTTAGTTGGGGAGTTGTCCTATCAACCCGTCTTTCATGATTAGAGGCTTTTCAGACTACAAGTTGTATTCAGCTGTCATGTATGGATTATGTATTGTCCTTTCTCCATATTTATGACATGTTTACGTTTCTTATGTTAAGTCTTCCACTTATGTGATTAATTAGATGTACATTCATGCCATGGGTTGACTTGGGTTCTCTCGAGGCTCCTTGTCATGTGTCTACGATCCTGGTGTACGTTTGGGTCGTGACAAACTTGGTATCATAGTCATAGGTTTGAAGTGTCCTAGGGTGTCTAAAATCTGCATTATGTAGAGTATTTTTCATAGGTGTGAAGCGCGCCACACTTATGACGAAAAGGCAACTAGATGTTTAGGAATTGTTCCCTTCTTTCATGATCTATGTCATGCGATGAAAGTCCTCTACCCTTCTAATTCGTGTTATTCACATTTGCAGCATCATTCCTCTACGTTGAGTGAACACCACAAGAAATGGTAACGGTAATGATCATGAGGGTGCCAATGGTAAGGAGCATTAGCCAGCCCCACCCATTCACGAGGAGTGCGCACCAGAGCCAGATGCTCGCGCAGAGTTTAGGGCAGTGATTCAAATGCTGACACAGGCCATGAAGGCCCAATGTTCAAAATCAGATGGTGGCGCATTAACCTCAAAAAGGGAATGTGGTGGCAGCCAGGGTGAGGGATTTCTTGAGTTTGAGCCCTCCTGAGTTCACGGGGTCGAATGTGGACGAGTGTCACGACCCAAACATACCCCCGGATCGCAGACACAGGACAAGGAGCCTCTAGAGACCCCAAGTTGACCCATGGCATGAGCATAAATATAATTCAATCACATGAGCGGAAGACTTAACATAAAGAACGTAATCATGACATAGCATAAGGGAAAAACAATACTGGACTTATATAATACGGCAGAAAACAGCTTATAGTCTGATAAGCCTCTAAACATGAAAGGCGGATTGATGGGACAATTCCCCAACTAATACAACATCCAGAAACGAAAAGAAATGCATAGAATGTGAGCATGTAGTCCTCGAAACATGAGGACTCACCAAGTGCGCTAAGAGCAAGGCCAAAACTAGCTATGGGTGAGGATGAACCTGAGAACTGGGACCTGTATTATGAAACGATACAGCATAGAGAGTATGCGGTCAGTACGTGGAATGTACTGAGTAGGAAAGGTAAGTAAAATGGTCACTTAAAACCTATATGAAATTCATAAATAATCATAAGAGTAGGATGTCATGCTCGTATTGTAAATCATAATAACATATCATACGACTCAAGGTTTTCAAAATATTCGTAAAATAACATAATCATAATCATAATAGAAGCGATTTACTTAACATGACTTGAGCCAACATACATAATCATAACATGCATAAATCATGAGGAACAGTGGGAGATTCTCTTAACCGACATACCCCATATGAGCACACATGAAGCCCGACTTGTAACCCTAGTAGAGAGGGTGTTCGTACGTTGCCAAGGGTAGGAACCATGAAGGGCGTGATCACACATGAAAAGGGCCATTAGGGCCAGGGACAGACATGAAAGGGTCCCAGCATACCTACGGTGGCATGTAGTTCATGAGATCTGAGGCTTGACCTGGCCCCAAACCTACTCGGTGTTCGATACTACTCCCAAAACATATATAGTGCTCATAATAATACATACATGAGTTCATGGGCTAGTAAAATCACGATAATCGTAAACATACTTGAACATACATGAACTAGCCATAACTTGAGGCCCGTGGGTCGGCCAAAAACATAATTCATGATTGATAGAATTCATACATACTTGTAGATCATGCATGTAGCTTGAAATTCATAAGTTCGTAGTAGATAACATAATAAATTTCATAAATAAATTCATAATTCATGCTAGGCTTATCAAAACACCAATGGATCAATGGATCATAAATCGATTCATCATGGGCATGCATAAACAAGCTTAATTCTTTAAAAATTCAAAATCAACAATATTATAATCAATTTAAATCTCAAAAGATGATCAAAATCAGTAGATTAGGATAAGATTTCAAAATCACAAGACCCATAATTAAGTCATTTAATTTTATACAAATGGATTACAAAACCCCATGAGTTTTTGATAATTTATAAGTAAAATCATAGAGTAGGGGAATGGGTGTGGAAGGAACCACCCATTGATGACCTTACATACCTAAAAACACTAATTCTTAATCTCCCTTGAAAGCCCAAGGTGGAATTGTGAGGAATTGGGGAAGAACACCTTGAATCACCTTTTATCCTCCTCCCTAAACTCTTGCATGCATGAATGAGGCCTAACATGATCTAATACCCCTTAAAATACCCCATTTAGAGCTTAAAAATGTAGTTTAGGCCTCGGAAACTTAGAAATTACGAAAACACCCTTATTAAAACAAAGGAAAAAACACTGCTAGGGCCCCCTAACGAGGGACCTCACGAGTCGTTGCCAAGGGGAATGACTCATGGCTAGGATCCGTCATTCTCACTGCCCCAAACTCCCCATGGGACCCCACGAATCATGGTCGCTGACCACGACTTGTGGTCACCACCCGTGGTCTTCACTGCCTTTTCCCATTTTGCCAACTGGTCCACCTAGGCCACGGGAGACCTAACGAGCCGTGTGGCCTGACCACGACTTGTGGTCATGCCCGTTTTCTCACCCCAAATCTTAGTCGTGCCCTACTTGACCATGAGTCACTCCACGAATCGTGGTCACCCCTCACGAACCACCTCACCGGCCGTTCTATGACCTGGTGCGAATTTCTAGTTTTTCTCCATTTTGACTCTCGGGTTTGATCCTTGGGTTCTCAGGGTATAACGAGGATCCCCTCGGTTTCATTGAGGAGATTCTGAAGAACACCTAGCTTATGGGGGTGAACGATAGGGAGTGTGTTGACTTGAACTCCTATCAGCTAAAGGGGGTGGCTCACATATGGTTTAAGTAGTGGAGAGATGCCAGGACAATGGGTCCAGGCCCGATAAGTTGGGAAGAGTTCCACGCGGCATTTTTGGATTGATTTTTCCTTATAAAGATGAGGGAGCTCAAGGCAGCCGAGTTTGTTAATTTGAAGCAGGGTAACATGTCCGTTCAAGAGTTTGCATTAGAGTTCACTCGATTATCTAAGTATGCTCCAGAGTTGGTGGGGGACCAAAGGGCTCGGGTTAGTCATTTTGTGCATGGGGTGGCGGACTATTTGGAAAAGGATTGCAGGATCGCCATGCTACATCGAGATATCGACTTTCCCTGCATCGTGTAACATGCTCAGCAGATGGAGTCGGTCTATCAGAGGCAGAGGGAGTCCAAGAGGGACAAGGCCGATAGCTATGGGGTTTCTCAGGTCAGGTAGGGGGTAGACAGAGTCAGCAGTCCTAGCACAGGTCTATCTCTCTAGCTCCATCGTCGGCCAACACACCATCTAGGTTCAGAGGAGATCTGAGGAGCAGGGTTGCAGGCTTGAGGGATCAGAGTAGCATGCAGGTGGAGCGCACTTTTCCAGCTTGTGTGAAGTGCGGCAAGAACCATCTCGGGAGGTGCTTAGTTGGCTCAAATGTTTGTTTCGGGTATGGCAAACCCGGGGACAGACTTAGGGATTGCCCCTCAGCAAGGTTAGGCATAGATGGGGCCCATGTGATAGCAGCCAGTTCTGCCGCTCCAGCACCACATCCCCCTCAGCAGAGTGCCTCTACTAGTTCAGCAGGTGGCCAGCGCCAAAATAGGTTTTATGCTTTACTACCCCGTCAAGAGTTGGAGGCTTCGCCAGATGTGGTCACCGATATGTTACAAGTCTTCCATATTGACGCATATGCCTTGTTAGATCTAGGAGCTACTTTGTCTTTTATGACTCCCTATATTTCTAGTAGTTTTGGAGTTAGCCCTGAAAAACTATCAGAACCATTCTCAGTTTCTACCCCAGTCGGTGAATCAGTTGTAGCTAGATGGGTTTATAGAGGTTTCCCCATTATAATGTTGCATAAGGTTACCTCCGCAGACTTAGTAGAGTTAGTTATGACTGACTTTGACCTTATTTTATTCATGGATTTGTTGTTTCCATGTTTTGCTTCGATTAATTGTAGAACCCGGTCAGTAGAGTTCAGGTTTCCAGGTGAGCTAGTCTTAGAGTGGAAAGAAAATTCAGTTGTACTAGTCGGTCGGTTAATTTCATATCTTCAGGCCAGGAAAATGATTTCTAAGGGCTACATGTATCACCTAGTTAGGGTTAAGGATGTTGAGTCTGAGACCCTGACTATCCTTTTAGTTCCGGTGGTGTGCGAGTATCTAGAGGTTTTTCTCGATGTTTGCCAGGTGTTCCTCATGAGAGGGAAATTGATTTTGGTATTGATCTTCAACCCGATACGCAGCCTACTCTATTCCTCCATACAGGATGGCTCCAGCTAAGCTAAATGAGTTGAAGGACTTGTTGGATAAGGGTTTCATTAGACCGAGCAAGTCTCCATGGGGTGCACTGGTTCTCTTTGTCAGAAAGAAGGACGGATCCCTTCGCATGTGTATTGATTACTGGAAATTGAACAAGGTCACCATCAAGAATAGGTACCCCTTACTCAGGATCAATAACTTGTTTGACCAGCTTTAGGGTGCCAGATGTTTCTCAAAGATAGATCTTAGATTCAGGTATCACCAGCTCAGGGTTCGGGAGAGTGACATCCTGAAAACCGCTTTCAGGACTCGGTATGGTCACTACAAATTTGTTGTTATGTCTTTTGGACTAACTAATGCCCCTCCAGCTTTCATGGACTTGATGAATAGGGTATTCAAGTAATATCTAGACATGTTCGTGATCGTGTTCATCGATGATATCCTTATATACTCTTAGAGCGAGGAGGAGCATGCCACTCACTTGAGAGTAGTGCTTCAGACCCTCAAGGATCGCCAATTGTATGCAAAGTTCAACAAGTGTGAATTTTGGTTGGACTCCATGGCATTTTTAGGCCATATGGTATTGAGTGAGGGCATAAAGGTAGATTCTCAAAAGATTGAAGCGGTAAAGAATTGGCCCTAACCGGTGAATCCTTAAGAAATTCGAAGTTTCTTGGGCCTAGCAGGCTACTATCGGAGATTTGTTGAGGGATTTTGATCAATTGCAGCACCATTGACTAGGTTGACTCATAAAAAGGTAAAGTTCAAATGGTCAGAGGCTTATGAGAAAAGCTTCCAAGAGTTGAAGACTCGACTCACTTCTGCACCAGTGTTGACCCTACTCGAGGGTACCGATGGTTTTGTAGTATATTGTGATGCTTTAAAATCATACTTGGGTGTGTGTTGATGCAGCATGGAAAAGTGATAGCGTATGCCTCAACACAGTTGAAAATACATGAGAAGAATTACCCGGCCCATGATCTTGAGTTGGCCGTGGTGGTGTTTGCATTAAGATATGGGGGCACTACTTGTATGGGGCCCACGTGGATGTATTTATCAAGAGCTTGCAATATGTGTTATGTAGAAAGATCTCAATCTTCGACAAAGGAGGTGGTTGGAGCTACTTACAAACTATGATATGAGTGTTCTTTACCACCGGGGAAAGGCTAATGTGGTAGCGGACGCACTTAATAGGCTCTTTATGGAGAGTGTGTCCCACGTGGATGAGGGAAAGAAGGAGTTGATCAAAGATGTCCATCGACTTGCAAGGTTGAGAGTTAGATTGGTCAACTCGACCGATGGCAGCATTGTGATGCAAAATGGATCCAAATCATCCTTGGTGACTGATATGAAGGATAGACAAGATGAGAATTCAATGTTGGTAAAGCTGAAAGAAGTTGTCCAGAATCAGAAGGTGGAGATTTTCTCCCAAGGGGGAGATGGTGTGTTGCGGTACCAGGGTCGTCAGTGTATTTAGGACGTAGATGATTTGAGGCACCGGATATTGCATGAGGCACATAGATCCAGGTACTCTATCCATCCGAGATCCACCAAAATATATCATGATTTGCGGGAAATATATTGGTGGAATGGCAAAAGAAGGGATATTGCAGAACTCGTAGCCAAGTGCCGGAACTGTCAACAAGTGAAGGTCTAGCACCAAAGGTCGGGAGGCATACTTTAGGATATTAGCATTCCTACTTGGAAATTGGAAGAAATCAATATGGATTTCATAACTGGGTTGCCCGTACTCGCCGGCAATATGACTCCATTTGAGTGGTGGTCGACAGGTTGAGCAAGGTGGCACATTTCTTGCCAGAGAAAACCAAAGATTCAGCGGATGATTATGCCAAATTGTATATTTGGGAGTTGGTTCGACTTCATGGAGTTCCCTTGTCTATTATTTCAGACCGAGGTACTTAGTTTACCTCCCAGTTCTGGCGGTCTTTCCAGAAGGGGCTTGGGACTCAAGTTAAGCTCAACACAGCCTTTCCTCCGCAAAGGGATGGCCAAGCCGAACAAACAACCCAGACTCTCGAGGACATGTTGAGAGCATGTGTGATGTATTTCAAAGGTAGTCGGGATGATCATTTTCCCTTGATCGAGTTTGCTTATACTAACAGCTATCACTCTAGCATCCAGATGGCGTCGTTCAATGCTCTTTATGGACGAAGGTGTAGATGGCCATTGGATGGTTTGATCGGTGAGGCAGCTATTATAGGGCCTGATTCGATTCATGAGGCTATGGTAAAGGTTCAGTTGATAAGGGATAGGTTAAAGACCGTGAAGAGTCGTCAGAAATCATATGTTGATGTGAGGAGGAGAGAGTTGGAGTTTGAGGTGGACGATTGGGTATTTCTAAGGTATCTCCCATGAAAGGAGTCATGCGGTTTGGAAGGAAAGGGAAACTCAGTCCCCTTTATGTTGGTCCCTACCGGGTTATGAGAATAGTTGGTAAGGTAACGTATGAGTTGGACTTTCCATTAGAGTTGGAAAAGTGCTTGGGTGATCCAGCTTTAGTTATCCCAGTGGAAAGTGTTGGTGTGAGAGATAGCCTCAGTTATGAGGAAATTCCAGTCACAATCTTGGATCGTCAGGTTCGGAGGCTGAGGAACAAAGAAGTAGCTTTAGTAAAGGTGTTATGGAGAAATCAGCATGTCGAGGGAGTTACAAAAGAAGCTAAAGTAGATATGATGGCTAAATACCCTCACCTGTTCCCTACCGGTTCAGTTTCAGTTTGAGGTATCAGTTTTGCCCTAATTCTCTAATCAATTCCCATGTTCAGCTCATGTGCACAAGTTTGCTTTATGTTTTGATAGATGTATTTGATGTTTGATTCGGTTCTGCTGTATAGTTCTTTTTGGAGGTAGTCATTCCGTCAGTCTTCGGTTTAAATAATCAGTATTTGCATATGATGAATGTATGATTCTGAGTTTTCTGTGATTCTAAAATTTGAGGATGAATGTTCCCAAGGGGGAGATATTGTTATACCCCAAGGACCCAAGGATCAGACCCCGGAGTCAAAACGGTGCAAAACTAAAATTTCGCACCAGATCTCATAACGATTTGTGAAGAGGCTCGTGAGGAGTGACCATGAGTCGTGAGGTGACTCGTGGTCAAGTAGGTCCTGGCAAGGTGTTGGGTGAGGCCACGAGAATGACCATAAGTCATGGCCAGATCTCACGACTCGTGAGATCATCCATGGCTTGGACTAACAACTCACTCTATGATGTTTTCTTACACTATATGTCATGCTTAAGACAGAGAAATAAAGAATATTTATAATAGTAAATGAAGCCTTCACTGTTCCTTCTTGGATTTGAATTGGGTTTTTGCAGCTTTAGTTCCTAATCAAATTGGGATTACAAAGTCTGGATGGCTGGAACACTACTGCGCGTTGCACCCCTTATAGTGCCAGAAACCTGGCGCGTCATGCCTCTGGTTGCACCATCCTGCCTGCACATCACGTAGGCTATGGCATAGGCGTTCCTACGTGATGCCAACTTTTATATATTCGATCTGTCAACCCCGTTTTCCCACTCTTGTACTTTTAAGCTACATTTAAGCAAAATTCATCACTTTTATACCTGAAAATATCTAATCATGTGCGTTAGCTCTTTTTCACAAATATATCTTAAAACACATGCAAACACACACAATTTGTTCTCAAAACATAGTAAAGTATGGGCAAAGTATGGCTAAAAAACATGTAAATTCACCGTTCATCACCGCCCCACACTTAAACTATTGTTAGTCCTCGAACAATCTACTACTTCCCTTCTCACATTCAAGCACAAAAATTACTCTACGAATAGGTATACTTACACTTAGGATCATTAGAAAAATCAATAAAGCTCAAACATTTCACTCACATGCATTTAGGATCAATATTAAAATGTCAATATTCCAAATCACTTAGATTTTAGAATTAACTCAACAAGATATATTTGGGTCAACATGAATGATATGTAATTTAGCAATCAAAATATACTAAAGTCTTACTATTGTGCCCCTCACTATTTGAAGAGATGCTCTTACACACTAAACATATATATATATATATATAAACATGGGCGTACATAAACAATTTCTGCTCACTGTCCCAAAGAACTCAACATACATGAAAAAGATGACCCGTAGGCTTGCCCTTAGTGTAATACTCCACAAATATAGAACACCGAATCAAGTATCAATTAGGACTTACAATGGTTGTAATGTAGGCTAAGGGATGGGGAGGAACTATTTGTCCAAGATAGTGACTAATCTCCCCAAGTACTTTAATACTTCACAACACTTGACTTTTAGCACATTCTTCAATTTTCTATTTTTCTCCTTATACATGATTTTATTTTTTAATTACAACTTTAGGTAACTAGTGGGAATTTTTTCAACATTGAGCTCATTCACACTTTTTTTTATCATTTTTTTCAAAGATCTTTTTTCTTTTTATTTTTCCACTAACATCACCCTCCTTGTTTAGCAAATTTCACTCTTTTCTTCTTTTCTAATTTCCACACCTTTTAGTCTTTCCCTTCACTTCTTCAATTATGCTCCTTTCATGCAAAAATTTTGATTAAAGTGTTCTAGGAGTCATTTGGATCAAATAATGGTTAATAGAACAAAAAGGGATTAAGATTAATAATATGGCTATCAAAAGAATAAAATAAGGTTCAAAATGGCTAACTAGGATAATAACATCCAAGGTAGGTAAAATAGAATAAAAATAAGGCCACCAAAGAAACACCTATATCACTTCCTAGATTCAACATTCTTATTTCATTTTGCGCACACACCAGGAAAGTTCTAGATATCAACTTAGAAACGTGGATATATCAAAAATTCCTTACGCACACAATGGCAAAATGGTCTAAAAA
The DNA here is from genome assembly GCA_035772735.1 of Datura wrightii. Taxonomy (NCBI): domain Eukaryota; kingdom Viridiplantae; phylum Streptophyta; class Magnoliopsida; order Solanales; family Solanaceae; genus Datura; species Datura wrightii. The sequence continues at coordinate 84,113,862 of JASDFA010000006.1, read as the reverse complement.
TGTACTCAAGATTACATAAACACAGATACTCATATTGCATGCATAACATAATTAAGCCTACTTTTTCAAGTACAAGATTCAAGTTCCAAAAGACTAAGTATTTCTACCTTTTGCATGCAGTTTTAAGTGAATTCCACAAAGTCTTAGTGATATCTAAAGTGAAGCACCAAGCCTTCACGTGGTCCCAAGTTCTTGCTCCTAATGACTAATTAATCCTTAAGACTATCATCATCCATCCATCATCCGAAAAAGTCATGACTCTATGACTAAAAAAATCATACCTCTACTCGGTTCTAAAGGACTATCCACTAGAAAAGTACCGAAAATAAAAATCGGTGAAACTCAAACTAAAAAAAACTACTACAAACATCCCAAGTATGCAAGATAAGTCATCAACCCAAAAAGAAACTAGGTCCACCATGTATAAATTTAGCAATTAAAGCATGCATAATAATGAAGTTTACTTCTCCCACCCCATACTTAATTGGTAGCACTATTCCCAGTGCTAAAACAATAAAGCATAAAATAAAAAAATTAAAGAACAACTCCCTGGGCCTCTAGTCCGTGCCATTGGTGGGAGTACTTATGTTTTAACAAGCCAATGCGTCGCACGCTCTAGTGTAGTGAAGACACATCGCATCCCGCACCCTAGTGTGGTCTAGGCACACTGCGTCACACCCTTCAAGGCGCTAGAAGACCCTCTGCATCGCTCCATTTGACGCAGAGCTTGGCCAGCACGTCGCGCGGCTCCGTGCGAAGTTTGGCCTGCGACTTTTATGCTTCTCTTGCCCAAGGACCTATGACTTATTTTCTACAAACTTGAACAAACACATCAACTCTAAAAATAGAAAATTAAATTACCTTGGGTTTACTCCCAAGCAGCGTGTGATTTAACGTCGCGGCAAGACCTCATAAATTTTATCACTTTTTTTTCCACTTTGAACTTTTGAATTGCACACCTAACTGCTTTTTCAATATTCTACTCTTCTCGAGGGGTGGTGGTGTAAAGATAGAGGGACCAAGTAGTAGTTGTCGCATCTTGCACTTCTTGGCCATTATAGGAAGGATGTGCTTTGTCCCTTTTGTCATGACAAACTTTAGAATAAAGCAACTTTGAGCTTCCTCTCCAAAGTCCTCCATGGACTCGGTTGCCTCATTTTTCATATCGTCAACCAAGTAATCGAAAAATGATTGGAATGTGGTCTAAGTAGCTCCACTTTCAAGAATGTTTCCTTCTTGACATCCTCACTCTCAAATGCACTAGAGTCCTCAAAAATGGTTTTATCAATCTCTCTTTGCCACTCTAGTGTCACTTCTTCAATTTCGGCATCTTGCATTATTATGGGGTTGGTTGGTTGGCAATCATCACTTACAATTTTCACTTGGTCAAGTTTTGATTCATGATGGGAACGTTGTAATTCTTGAAAAAATCCTTCCATGGAAAACTCCATGTTTTGGATATCTTCCTCATCATCATGTTGCACGTTTTCCCACCAATTAATCAAGACTCGATCCCATTGTTCACTCTTCCCTGTTATGCTTCTCAATATCTCCTTAACTTCTTCTTTTTTAGAGCTATAGATTTCTTCTACAAATTAGTGCTCTTCTTCAATTCCACAATTTTTGTTGCGTTCATAAAGATATTTTGGCTCATCCATTGAGCTCGAAATTTCCTCTTCAACCATCTCTTCTTGAGGAATAGACAATTCAATGGGCATTGAGGAGTCAACATACTTCTCCAAGTTAGACTCTCGCTCCAAAAAAGCTTGGAGCATGGCTTCCATGCGTTCAATTGCAGTGTTTTGTCCTTCACATGCTATTTCATCATCCTAGTCAAACTCAGAAGCAAAACTAGAGTTTACATTATAGAAACTGAGTTGATAAGCGAAATACTTGGGACAATCACCCCAATGTCCTCCTTCACCACCACATAAAGTACAATTATACCCATCATAGAAGTGAGAAGATGCACACATTTCTCTTCTGGGGGCATATTTACAATCTTACCAAAAACGGGGTCCTCCACAATATGGACATGGATCATCAAGATATGGGTTGCAACCATCAAACCTCTCTTAATTCAATAATGCCTTAGTAAAAATAAAAACTAACTAAAAAAAACCAAAAAAACAAGAAACTAAAATAAGAAAGAAAAGAAACGAAAAACGATATACAGTAATACAAATAGGAAATAAAGACTACAAGCTAAGCTTATACACCAATTAACTTATTTCAAAACCGTATTCCCTAGCAACGGTGCCAAAATTTGATCATGCCCAAATTATACCTCGCAATTAAGTATAAAGCGGTCGCTATCAAATACAGTAACCTAATAAAGGTTGGGGTCGATCCCATAGGGAATAGGTAGAAACAATATATTAATGGTAAATAAACTAACTTGTAATGAATATTTTGGAAGAGGGTTTGTAAATAAAAATAAAAGGAAAATAATACTAAGAATTGTTGGGTTGTTTATCAAATTACTAAGACTAAACTAGGATTTCATAACTTAGTAGGATTTTACTAGTGATCTATCCTGGTAAATTTTGTGTAAGACTTACACTTAGTAAATCTAATATTTCTCGACTAAATAACTACACTTATCTCCTCTTGGTCTCAAAGTGTATGCATTACGTGCATCAATAGACAATAGATTCTTTCCACCCATCTCCTCTCGGTCTCAAAAGTGTGTATATTCTAACTTTGCAATAAGTCTTGACTTTAACTATCCTCATTTAGAGCTAAAGTTAATTAGATGAGAATTGTTAATCTCAAATTGTCATTGTTACTCTCTTTTCCTAACTTTAACCTCCTTGGTCGGGAAAGTTGAAGATACGGGCACGTTTCAATGTTTGCAACCGCTAAAACTTTAATTAAAATGAAGAGAATAACTATCTACTCAATTCACCATTCAAGAATCACTATTTTATTATGCCTACATTCATTAATCCATCATGGTTCCCACAACCCTTGCCTAAGAGATTTAGTGTGTCATGTTTATAAGAAAACAAATAGAATATGTAGAAGAAATCATAATAGAATACTTACTTTAATAAATAATTGTTCAAAAAAATATCCAAGCTTAAAGGTTCCACAAGAACTTGATGAATTTCCAATACGAACTCAACTGAACTATTACACAAAGTATGAATTGTGCAATAATTAAATCTAAGAATTACAATAGTAGATGAAGTCTTCGTTGTTCCTTCTTGGATTAAAATTGGGTTTTGCAGCTTTAATTCCTAATCGAATTAGGATTGCATAAGTCTGGAAGGCTGGAACACTACTGTGCGTCGCGCCCCTTATAGCGCCAGAAACCTGGCGCATTGCGCCTCTGGTCACACCATCCTTCCTGTGCGTCGCGCAGACCATGGCACAAGCGTATCCTGTGTGATGCCAACTTCTGTATATTCGATCCGTAAACCCATTTTTGCCATTCTTGCACTTTTAAGCTACATTTAAGCCCAACATCACTTTTATACCTGAAAGCATCTAATCGTGTGTGTTATCTCTTTTTCAAAAGTATATCTTAAAACACATGCAAACTTACATAATTTATGCGCAAAACATAGTAAAGTATGAGTAAAATATGGCTAAAAACATATAAATTCATCGTTCAGCACTCTAGCGGATCCTTTGCATGAGCAGGTTACTCATGCTGAGTTTCGGGATGCTTTTCAAATGATAGCATAGGTTATGACAACCCAGATCAACCAGCAGGTAGCGGCTTGATCTTGGGCAGATTTATATGCCCAAGTGATACTCAAACGTATTATTTTTACCTTGTTTGTTGTGCAATGTGTATATAATATCATGTAATTGGTAATAAAATGTGAATTTATACTAACCAACATGATTAGCATGTGTTTTGCAGGTAAATGTGATTTTTAGGAGCTAAAATGCATGTTGGAACAATGTCGGAGTTGGACTTGGATGCGAGCATGGAAAAGACCTTGGAATGCATATTTTATAGGGGCTCCGCGATGCAGCCGTGCCACGCTACCATCGCGGTAGCACACTGCCTGAGCAAGGATTAAAATGGCAATTTCCAGTGTGCCTGCGCGTCAGCTCCGTGGCACGGAGATAGGCCTCCGCGATGGCCTCCGTGCCACGTTGAGGTTAATTTTCCGGACCCTGTAAATTCCAGTGAAGGTCCGCGTCCACGCCGTGTCACGGAGGCAGTGCTCCGCGTTGGCCTCCGTAACACGTTGCTTGTTATTCCGGGAAAAATTTCCCACTAGTATAAATAGCACACTTAGGTTTATTTTAAGGAGAGTTTTTAGTTTTTAGACTGAGTTCAGAAGTGGAGAGCAGGAACGTGGGTTAGTAGCAGTTGAAGATTGAAAAAGCTAAGGGATTTCTTCTCTTCCTTTCTTCTTTCTATCAATTGTACGTATGATTTACACTCATTTTAGGATGATCAATCAAAGAATGAGTAGCTAATTCTCTTCCTTGCTGAGGTTTTGAACATGTGTAATGAATTCTGATTTTAATTGATATGGTTTCTTCTTCTTCTTTAATGTTGTTCTATTAATTCTTGTTTTTACTGCATTAGTGATTGGCCAACATTAATGTACATCTAAAAAGTCCAATTTCACTCGAAAGAGCAAGAAATTGGAAAGTTGTGAATTAATAGGGTATTGTTCTTAACTTGATTTGGGAAAATTGGGTTTTGATGTGCTTTCCTGATAGAAATATACTTGAAAGCCGTATTAGTCAATTTAGGAACCGGAATTGTAGTGCTAGGTCATAAATTGCATTTGATCACAGAAATGTAGACGGATGGTTTATGATTCTAAACTGAAATTAAATACGAGAGTTTTAATTTCTAGGCAAATGTTCTTGGCTAGCAACATGAAGAAGAGAATTAATCAAAATTATCATGATTATCAAGTTCATTACTTGTTCTTAACCTTGGCATGTTCATATCCATTTTCTGAATTCACAAGTAAATAGTTGTTATTAGTTGTAGTATATATAGTTTAGAAACCAAAAACTCAAGTAACTCTTGGTTACATTGTTGTTAGCATAATTAGAAGTGAAATAGGAATATAGTAAACTAGGCAATTTTACATATCTTGAGCCTCCTTGGATCGATACTTGGCTACTTAGCCACTTTATTACTTGTTTGACCACGTGCACTTGCGTGTCGGTTTTTAACCGTAGCAACAAACCGCGAACAAGTTTTTGGCGCCGTTGCCGGGGAGGCTAGGCGATTTGTAAAATTGTATTTAGTGTAAATTTACTGTATTTGTATTTTTATTTTCTTAAGTGTTAACAACTTGGTCTTAGCCTGTGAACACTGGCAAGGGACAAAGAGCTGGTGGAATCTTACTTAGAGCCTGAACATGAGTTTCATAGTCAACGTAGAGAAGCTCTTCGAAAAAAGCTGCAGTTGCTTAAACAGTCTATGATGGAGCAACAAAATCCACCAATTGTGCGGGCAGTTTTAGTGCCCGATGAAGCAGCAGCAAGGCCGGTTCGCGAGGTGGAAATCCCACACGCTAATAATGTACATTCTAGCATCCGCAAACTAGAGCCTGGAGGGAGGTTTGAATTAAAGCAGAATATGGTGCAACTTTTGCACACAAGCGGGCAATTTACCGGTCTCCCTCATGAAGATCCACAACAACATCTCCAGAACTTTTTGGAGATAAGTGACACTTATATACCCGCTGGAGTGTCACCTGATTATGTTCGGCTCACCTTATTTCCATTTTCCTTACTTGGTGAAGCCAAGAGGTGGTTAAAAGCTGAACCACCCAATTCTATATCAACGTGGGATGATCTTGCACGGAAGTTTTTGATCAGATTTTTCCCTTCTGGTAAAACAGCCAAACTTAGGAGTCAAATCCTAAGTTTTAAACAGAGGGAAGGAGAAAATCTATATCAAGCCTGGGAAAGATTCAAATCCATGTTGCGGGACTGTCCTCACCATCATCAGTCCAATGAGGTGTTGGTACACACATTTATTGAGGGTTTCGAACCCCACACTAAAATTCTATTAGATTCAGCAGCTGGAGAAGACATATGAGGAGCTGTACACTTTGCTCAACCGAATTTCACAAGGCAATCCAGAACGAAATGCAGATTTTTCAACAGGTGGAGCAAGGAAAGCAGCGGGAGTGCTTGAAGTGGATGGATTCACAGCTATCGCTGCACAGATAGCTGCCTTGCAAAATCAGTTAAACACTCACTTCAGCAATATGAATTTGAACCAGCCTTCAGCTTCAGTCAATGCAGTTCAACAGATGTGGTGTGAAGTGTGTGGTAGTAGTGAGCATTCAGCTGAATGTTGTGGTGCAAATCCTGATTCTGTTAACTTTGTGGGCAATGCACAGAGAAATCAGCAGCAGTTTGGTAGTGGCTACAACTCAAATTGGAGGAACCATCCGAATTTTTCGTGGGGTAGCAACAATCAACAAGGCCAAAGTTCAGGGCAGGGTATGCACAGAAACCAAGGAGGGCAACAAAATTATCAAGCTTAATTCAGAAATCATAATGCCCCTCCTCCACCACCATCACCGACTATTGAGGAGATGTTCAAAACCATGATCGCTAATCAGGCACAATTGCAGGCTGACTATGTCAAATTGGCAGCCGAAGTGAAGAACAATCAATTGGCGACCAAGGCTCTTGAATATCAGTTTGGGCAGTTTGCTAGTGCCCAAAATACTAGACCCAGAGGAGGACTACCTAGCGACACGGATCCTAATCCAAAGCAGGTAAATGCAGTGACCACGAGGAGTGGTTTACAGTTGAAGGAGGTGGAACCGGAAAGACCGCCTCAAAAGTCAGGAGCAGCAGATGTTGAGGGAGAGCAAACCTCGGATAAGGGGAAGACTAAAGAAGCTGAACCAGAAAGGCCTCCACCCCCGTTCCCTCAACGACTCAAGAAATACAAGGAGGAGGCGTGTTTCCAGAAATTCATGGAGGTACTTAAACAGGTACATGTTAACTTACCTCTTGTTGATGTCTTGCAGGGAGTGCCAAAATATGCGAAGTATATTAAAGACATCATGGCTAACAAAAGTCGTTTGACTGAGTATGCCACGGTAGCTTTAACGGAGGAATGCACTTCCCGTATTCAGAATAGGTTGCCCACAAAACTGAAAGACCCTGGAAGTTTCACTATCCAGCTTACTATTGGGCAAAGTATCCGAGCTCGTGGATTATGCGACTTGGGGGCAAGCATAAATCTGATGCCATCTTCGGTATTCAGAAAGTTAGGTCTAGGGAGTCCTAGACCTACAACGGTAATCTTGCAGCTAGCAGACAGGTCTTTAGCTAAGCCGGATGGCATTGCTGAGGATGTGTTAGTGCAAGTAGGCTCCCTCATTTTTCCGGTCGATTTTATTGTTCTAGACTTTGAACCAGATGCTGAAGTCCCATTTATTTTGGGACGACCCTTTTTGGCAACCGGAAAAGCATTAATTGATGTAGCTGCGGGTCAACTCACGATGCGAGCACATGACAAGGTCGAAGTGTTCGATGTGTACAAGGTACCTAAGCTCCCGACTGTTTATAAGGAACTCTCGGTGATCAACGTGATTGATCATGGGAATGCTAATGGAATGAGTGATTCCCGAGAGTTACTAGGAAGGCCACCGGATAAGGTTGAGAACTACTGGGGGGATGACCATGATCGGGACAAATCGTCCATCTCCCTAGTAGATAAATGAGCTTAAAGGACGTCGAGCCGCGACGGTAAACCAGGCGCTGCACGGGAGGCAACCCGTGAAAAATATTTTCTTTCTTTCTTTTTAGTGTAAATAATTTTTATTTTTCTTTTCTTTTTCTTGACTAGGTTTAGATTTGCATTTTAGTTAGTATTTTTTATGTTAGTTAGGGAAATCTATTAATTTAACCAATTTTTGTTTAGTGAGGTGATTTTCAGGTATAACGGAGGAAATATACATGGAATCGAGAAAATGAGGCGAGGTATGAAAAATTAAATTTATTGGTGAAACAGAGCACTGGCGCGTTGGCGCCGTGTCACGGAGGCAATGCACCGCGTTACACTCCGTGACACGTTGAAGGCAAAATCCGGATTTTTCAAAAATCCAGTAAGCCAACGCGTTGGCTCCGTGTCATGGAGGAGGGGCTCCGCGTTACCCTCCGTGACACGTTGCCCCTTATTCAGTGCCGGGTCACACCGGGTTTCCGGGTGACCCGCGTGTTTTCTTAATTTAAAACCCTCGATTTCGCCTCTATTTTCCCCATTCCCTCTTCCCTCCGCGACCAAACACCCATTTCCCCCTCCTCAAGCAACGTGCCACGTTAATAGGCAAGGAAAAACGTCAAGTTTCTTCGGTTCTTCAATTCTAAGGTATGTTTTCATTGTCTAACTCAATTTTTTGGCGATTTTTGTCAAATTTGGGCATGTAAGGTGAGATATATCACCCTAGGTAGAAATTAAACATGATATTGAATTATTTTGTGATTGATTATGTTCGGATTGTTGTATTTGGCTTTTGAACTTGTCGATTATGTAAATAATTCGAAATTGATTGTCGAATTGTATTCTAGGGCTTGGGTTGTTAAATTTGACTTGGGCAACTTGATAGTTTGGTGAAATTGATGCCGGGGTGTGTTTATTATTTGAGAGAAGTCATGGTAAATATTATGTAAATGTTAAAAGATGACTAATTCTTGAATTTTTGTGGGAAAATGCATAAAGTGTGAATTGGTTAAATTGTTTAGATTAGCTTGTATAAAAAATGTTTTTCTAGTTGTTTTTATTTTTGTTGTTGTTTTGTTGCGAAGTGCGATGGTTGAATTGTTAGCGATAGTAGGATTGGGATTAGCTGTATGAAGTCTGAGTAGTACGCTAACCGTTATGCTGTCGAAATTTTGTTACGAATGCACTAAGCAATATGTGTATAGTTGTTTGTGTTTGGGGTTGTGAATAGAGCTATCCTTGCTGTAATTTTGTAGATATTGTTAAGGACTAAGTGTGGGGTAAATTTTGTGTAACCCGACCTTAGCCGAAGCTAACAAGAATTTAGCTTAACGTTGTGCTTCTTTGTGTAAATTAACAGGTACAATGGCTAGCAGAAAAGACAAAGGCAAGGGTGCTTCTACCTCAGGCACCGGCAGGAAAAGGATGAGACTGGGCACTGCAGTCCCAGCTGCACCCGCTGTTCCGCACGGCCAACACCACCGATACGAAACAAGACGGGTCACCGATGAAGGGAAGAAATGGTACGCGAAGCATAAAGAAAACAAGTACTTCCCCGAGGAACATATTGCAAGGGAACCACTCGCACAGGAGTTCCCTCGCATTGTACAGAGGATCGAAGCAGCTGGGCTCAGCTTTATTTTTCAGGAGCCCAAGGAGTGCAACCTTCACTTGGTTCGGGAATTTTATGCCAACTGGAACCCGGCCATTAGAAGCCACACTATAAAAATTAGAGGGCAGATTGTCACTCTAGAACCCCAGCAGGTGAATGCCATCGTTGGAGCGCGGGACACAGACGCCCACGTTCTCCGCCAGCTAAACATCACCCCACCGTACGCCGACATCAGACGTACGTTGTCTGGGGCTTGATCCACAGCCCAATGGAGTAGACACAAGGAGAGGGGTTACCACCAGACTCTGCCCTATTCGCAGATGAACAGGGAGGCCAGAATCTGGCTAAAAATTGTATGTTCGTGCTTGATCCCGGGAGTCCATATGACAGATGTGACCCGGGACCGTGTCTGCTTGGTGTATGCCCTTATGAAAGGGCTTTAGATTAATGTTGGGGCGGTCATAATATCCGCCATGAAGAGAGCCAGACTGCACCAGGGCCACAGATACGGGTTTGGCGGACTCATCACCACCTTCCTCCGAGGCCTCGACATTGAGGAAGAAGCCTTGGATTATATTCCGCAGTTGGAGCGGAGGGCCCTCGACGTGACAAAGACTAAGGCCCCCGACACTACACATGGACCAGTATTGACTTTGGGCGAGCGACATGCTCGTGACGATCAGTACATGGCCCGTATGTTCGGCATGCAGATGCTGCAGCTACGGATAGGTGGGAGACCAGCCACCGAGGAAGAGTTATGGCAGTTGGAGCTGGACTACCCCTTTGGCGAGAACGCCAGAGCCTTATGTAAGGTGGGGCCAGCCTTCGTGGAGCCGACTGATGACGATGTCCCTACTGATGAGGAGACACGTCGTGAGGACTCCGATGTGGAGTCCGATGACGACGATGGAGCTGATTCAGACATGGGCGACGAGGCCGCAGCACCGGATGAAAAAGTCGAATATTTCGACTAAGCAGGGAGTTTCACCACCCAAATTTTTGTGCTTTGTATTGTTGTGAACACTGGGGACAGTGTTCGATTTAAGTGTGGGGTGGGGAGTAGTTAGGTGCTGGGACATAGGCTCTAAACTGCTGTATAATTTTTCCTTGATGTTTATGTATGTTTGTGCTTTCCCTGTTGTGAACTATTTGCGATGTATGTGTATATATTTGTTGTGTGGTTAATGATGTGTGTTTTTTAAAGTATGGTTGCCATTGTAAATATTTTGTAAATTTTGTAAATATTTTTTTTCTCTATCGACATGATCGATATTTTTCAAAATTTTTGCGAAAATATTTTGCACTTCTAAATATTTTCTTTCTATCGAAATGATCGATGTGTTGCAAAAAAATTTTAATTTTTTTTTTTTCGATTTTTATTTTTGGGTTTCTCGGAGTTTGTTTTCGGTTCTTTTACCGAGAATAGTCCCATTGAACCGATGTCATAGTTAGTGACCATTCCCTATGATGGATGGATGACGACCGTCTTAAGGGAAATGTAGTCGGTAGGAGTAGGATTTTTAATTGTTTTTAGTTTTTCTTTGGTGGATTGCATCAATGAACTGTAGTTGCTTATGGTTGCTAAAATTTCGTTGCGTGTTGTAATTGATGTTCAAAATGTGAAAATGATTCGTTTGAAAGCATGCAATTCTGTAAATATGTTGAGTTACCTAGGCTAGAGAATTTGATTCATTATGATGGAGGCTTAATCTTGAATTCATGTAATTGACTAATTAACGAGTCTATGAATGCATCTTGATTCGAGCATGTGCATGAAGTGTGAAGTGAGGTTTTGCTATTCCATGTCATTGTGAATTGTCTAGAACTTGCCTGGTGTGTATACAAAATGAAATGAAGGAGGTGTAGTGTTGGAAAGGATGTAGGCATTTCTTTGCTTTAACCGATAGTTTCAATTTTTTTTTTCTTGTCAAATTCTACCTTTTTATATGTTGTATACCCTAGTCAGCCCGTTGAGCCTTTAGCCGATTTCTTTCTTTTGTCCAAAATTGTATGAACTAAGCTTTATTCCTTCTTTTCATTAGCCTTAAAGTCTATAAGAAGCTCTTAAGCGCTTGCAAAGAAAAGAAAATGTTTCCCAAAGTGTTAAAGAGTGAAAAGAGTGAAAAGAAAAAGAAAAGCAAAGTGAGGAAAAAAAGATGAGGTTGAAGAGGCACTTGTTGTAATTAAATGATAGTGAGGGTACATGAAAACCCTCTGTTTGGTGTCAAGTGTGTTTGATGAAATGGGCTGTATGAAAGTAAACCAGCATGGATGGAAGAAAAAGAGAAAAGAGAGGAACAATGTCCATGAGTCGATGGGAATGAGTTAAAAAGGCGCTTAAGGATGCTAGCGATTATTATTGGCTAATCCAATATATATATACTAGATCCATAGCCCCGTTACAACCCATTAAAAGTCCTATTTGATCCTACATTGCATTTCTTTATATTAGTGGAGTAATACATTAAGGGCAAGCCTATGGGTCATGACATGAGGCATGTGAATTCTTTTGGGAGAGAGAGTGAAATTAATTTTTATATGCCCCTACTTGCATATTTGTGTGTTGCATGAACATAAAGGGGAAATTTCTCTCGAGTTGTGAGGGCACATGCTTGATGAAAGATTGATTTTCGTGTCGGATTTCTTGATTAGTTGATTTGCTTGAGTTTGCCGATATCAAGAATCAATTCTTAAAAGTCTAGGCAGCCTTGATGTATTAAGGGTCATTGTATTGTACGACCAAGCATGTTTTCTTGATGATTTGCGAAAATTGAATAATCGGTATGACCGTAGCGTAAATTGTTGCACCATAGTGACGAAGGTTGGGATGTAATTTGCATGATTTGTGTATGTGTTGTTCGAGGACGAACAAGGATTTAAGTGTGGGGTAAGTGATCTTGGGCAGATTTATATGCCCAAGTGATACTCAAACGTATCATTTTTACCTTGTTTGTTGTGCAATGTGTATATAATATCATGTAATTGGTAATAAAATATGAATTTATACTAACCAACATGATTAGCATGTGTTTTGCAGGTAAATGTGATTTTTAGGAGCTAAAATGCATGTTGGAACTATGTCGGAGTTGGACTTGGATGCGAGCGTGGAAAAGACCTTGGAATGCATATTTTATAGGGGCTCCACGATGGAGCCGTGCCACGCTACCATCGCGGTAGCACACTGCCTGAGCAAGGATTAAAATGGCAATTTCTAGTGTGCCTGCGCGTCAGCTCCATGGCACGGAGATAGGCCTCCACGATGGCCTCCGTGCCACGTTGAGGTTAATTTTCCGGACCCTGGAAATTCCAGTGAAGGTCCGCGTCCACGCCGTGTCACGGAGGCAGTGCTCCGCGTTGGCCTCCGTGACACGTTGCTTGTTATTCCGGGAAAAATTTCCCACTAGTATAAATAGCACACTTAGGTTTATTTTAAGGAGAGTTTTTAGTTTTTAGACTAAGTTCAGAAGTGGAGAGCGGGAACGTGGGTTAGTAGCAGTTGAAGATTGAAAAAGCTAAGGGATTTCTTCTCTTCCTTTCTTCTTTCTATCAATTGTACGTATGATTTACACTCATTTTAGGATGATCAATCCAAGAATGAGTAGCTAATTCTCTTCCTTGCTGAGGTTTTGAACATGTGTAATGAATTCTGATTTTAATTGATATGGTTTCTTCTTCTTCTTTAATGTTGTTCTATTAATTCTTGTTTTTACTGCATTAGTGATTGGCCAACATTAATGTACATCTAAAAAGTCCAATTTCACTCGAAAGAGCAAGAAATTGGAAAGTTGTGAATTAATAGGGTATTGTTCTTAACTTGATTTGGGAAAATTGGGTTTTGATGTGCTTTCCTGATAGAAATATACTTGAAAGCCGTATTAGTCAATTTAGGAACCGGAATTGTAGTTCTAGGTCATAAATTGCATTTGATCACAGAAATGTAGACGGATGGTTTATGATTCTAAAGTGAAATTAAATACGAGAGTTTTAATTTCTAGGCAAATGTTCTTGGCTAGCAACATGAAGAAGAGAATTAACCAAAATTATCATGATTATCAAGTTCATTACTTGTTCTTAACCTTGGCATGTTCATATCCATTGTCTGAATTCACAAGTAAATAGTTGTTATTAGTTGTAGTATATATAGTTTAGAAACCAAAAACTCATGTAACTCTTGGTTACATTGTTGTTAGCATAATTAGAAGTGAAATAGGAATATAGTAAACTAGGCAATTTTACATATCTTGAGCCTCCTTGGATCGATACTTGGCTACTTAGCCACTTTATTACTTGTTTGACCACGTACACTTGCGTGTCGGTTTTTATCCGTAGCAACAAACCGCGAACACGGCTCATGTGCACATGAATAGGAATGTGGCGGAGGCTAGGTGCGAGAGTTCACCAAGATGAACCCGCTAGAGTTTCATGGTTCTAAGGTGGACGAGGATCCATAGGAGTTCATCGATGAGATCCTGAAGATTACCCAAATTATGGGTGTTTCAAGAGTGGAGAGTGCAGACTTGGCCTCCTATAAGCTGAAGGGGGTAGCTCACATTTGGTTCCGAAAGTGGAAGGACGGTCGTTGAGTAGGTGGATTCCCTATTGGCTGGGATGAGTTTGTTATAGCATTCTTGGACATTTTTTTTCCTCGAGAGTTGAGGAAAGTGAAGGCAGCAAAGTTTCTTAACTTAAAGCAGAATGACATCATTGTTCAAGAGAATGCCATGAAATTCACCTAACTGTCCAAGTGTTCTGGAGATGGCACATGAGCATGTTCGTGAATGGAGTCTCAGATTCGCTACTCAAGGAGTCCAAGAATGCTATTCTTATCAGCGATATAGACACCTCTTAATTGATGATATATGCTCAGCCAGATAGAGGAGGAGCAAATGAAGGAGAAGGTGAGAGAGGCCAAGAGGGCCAAGATTGGGAGGTTTGGGTATTCTCAACAGAGGTTCAGTGGTGGACATCTGCCACACTCCCACCAGAAGTCATTAGCCCTAGCCCCAATCTGAATAACATAACATCAGAATAACAATCTGAAGTCGAATACAACCATATGTCTGAAAAGCCTCTAAACATGACGAGTTAGTGGGACAAGACCCCAACTAACTCGAAAAAACTGAAACTGAAATACATATAGGAAATCTGAGTAGTCTAGTCCTTGGGAGATGAGGACTCACCAACAACGCAAAGGCTAACTCTGATAAGTTGACTACAAACGGGGTTGAACCTAAGAGTCGGATCCTGTATCTTGACACGATACAGCAAAGAGTATGAGGTCAGTATGCGGAATGTACCGAGTATGCCAGGTAAGTAAAATAGCTAAAGTAAGTAAAATCAGTTAAAGACATACATAAAGTAAAACATAAACATTATGAATCTAAGAGTAAGGCTTGCATGCATTCTTTCTGAAATCATAATCTCATCATAACATAAGATATAATCATAACATATCATAACACAATCAATTGACTCAAAGCTGAAATCTGATATTTATAAGTAAAGCTGAAAATTGAGTTAACCCTGCTTTAGAACATGCTTACATATGTAAATCTCATGAGTAATGAACATGCATAACTGAAATCATGAGAAACAATGGGAGACTCATCTTTTAACCGACATACCACGATAGAGCTTATGTGGTCCCAATTATCACACTCAAGTGGGTAGAGTTGTCTAAAGCCTCGTCAGGGCTAGGGAATATATCATGATATCGATATCAAGCTCGTGACCAAATAGGGAAGGGGATAGCTCACAAGTGAAGTCCGAAAAATCATAATGTATAAACCCACATTGGCACATAGTTCCGAGGCATAGGGTGATCTACCCTTAGCCTGCTAGGTGCTAGACACTACTCCCAAAAACATGCATATGCTCTACATTATTGTCCAATGAAGCTCAACATCGTTTATTGATGAAGCTCATAAATCAAATACATCTCAAAGTAGAAATCATGAATATGAGAAGCTTTAACTCAAACCATACCATAAGCTGAAAATATAAGTGGGAGTCTTCGCTCCAAAACCATGTGGTAAGCTTAATGCGAAAAATCATCAAGCATACTTTGAACATGTGGGCATTGCCCAAAGCTTTATCGTACTTGAAAATACTTAATTCATATCAAAAATATGATTTTAAACATGGGTAGCTTGAAAACATACTTTTCAGCATAATGTCTCATCATCATTATACATTCATCACAAATCTCATCTTTCATGAACTTTTCATCAATGAGATTTTAAATTCATAAAGCTGGAAACATGATTTTTAATTGAAAACATTATATAACTTGTCCATGCTTCATATTAAATAGTCGAAACGTATTTAAAACATACCCATGTAAAGAATTAGGAAATTCATGCATTGGATTAAAACCCCATAGATTAGTCATAGATCATTCATTATTTAGAGAGGGATTGGGCATGGGTGTGAAAGAAATCACCCATTCATGACCCTACATACCTGTTGGTAGCTGATTCTAACACTTCTTTAGATGCCCAATATGAAATGGAAGGGAAATTGATGAATGCTAGACTTGATCACCCTCTCTCGTCTTCCACCTTGCATGCATGAATGAATAAAGCCTAAAATCAACTTAACCCCTTTAAAAGTCACTATTCATAACTCAAAACGACATAGTTTAGGCCTTAGAAGCTTAAAAATTACGAAATAGCCCTTACTAAATTCGCAGAAAATAACTATCAGGTCGTCCCAACGAGAGACCTAACGACCCGTCCCCCCTGACCACGACTCGTGGCTTGATCCGTGAAGTACACTGCCTCTCAAGTCTCTTGCGCTTGTCACGTATGACTTAACGACTCGTTCCATGTGACCACGACTCGTGGTCACCATCCATGATGTACACTGCCTTGGCCTCAAATAGATTTTTCCCTGCTTGGTCATGACTCATCCCACGAATCATGGGGACTGACCACAACTCATAGGGTCCTCCCGTCAAATACACTGACTCTCTTCCTTCTCTTTTCTTACTCACCCACCCCACGACTGACCTAACGACTCGTGGGGCCTGACCACGAGTCGAGGTCACATCCGTGGGATCCCATTTCCAAAATTTCAAATTCATTACCTGGGTCTCCTCACTAGTCACAGCACGACTCATGGGCTCTCCTCACGGGTCTCCTCACGACTCATTTCGTGTCTGGTGCCAGAATTTAGGTTTTTCTCTATTTCAACTCCCAGGTCTAAAGCTTGGGCTTTCGGGGTATAATAATATCTCTCCCTTGGGAACATTCGTCCTCGAATGTTGGAAAACATACAGAAAAGCAGAGAAATACAATTATCATATTCGAATACTGGTCATTTAAGCTGAAAACTAATGGAATGAATATCTCTGATTCAAACTACATAGTTGCACTGAATTCACGACTCATACATACATCCATATACATAAAAGAAACTTGGGCACCTGAATTGATCATGTTAACAGAATAAAGGTTGAAATTAGAACTGATACCTCAAGCTGGAACTGAGCTGTTGCAAAATAAATGTGGTATCTAGCCAGCATATCTGCTTCGGCTTCCCATGTAGCTCCCTCAACATGTTGATTCCTCCATAACACTTTAACTGAAGCTACTTCCTTGTTCCTTAGCCTTCGAACCTAACGATCCAGTATTTCTTCCGGAACCTCCTCATAACTAAGGATGTCTTCACACCAGCACTGTCTACCAGGACAACTAGAGCTGGATCACCCAAACACTTCTTCAAGAGTGATAAATGAAACACAGGATGCGCAGAAGCTTATTCTGAGGGCAACTCCAACTCATAGGCCACCTTTCCAACACGTCTCACTATCCGATACAGGCCGACATAATGGGGACTAAGTTTCTCTTTCTTTCAGAACCTCACCACTCCCTTCATGGGAGACACCTTCAAAAATACACAATCATTGACCTCAAATTCTAATTCTCTCCTTCTCACGTCGGCATAGGACTTTTGGCGACTCCGGGCAGTTCTCAACTTGTCTCTTATAAACTAAACCTTCTCTATTGCCTCGTGAACCAAATCTGGTCTTATCATTGCCACTTCTCCATCCTCAAACCATCCAATAGGCGACTCCGCCCATAGAGATCCTTGAACGGTGCCATATGGATATTAAAATGATAGCTACTATTGTATGCAAACTCGATAAGAGGCAACTGCTCATCCCAGCTACCTTTGAAGTCAATCACGCATGCTCTCAACATGTCCTCGAGGGTCTGGATTGTCCGCTCCGCTTGGACATCCGTTTGTGGGTGAAATGTTATGCTGAGCTTAACCTGTGTACCAAGCCCTTTTTGAAACGACCTCTAAAATTTAGAGGTAAATTGGGTACCTCTATCTGAAATAATGGATAAGGGTAATCCATAAAATCGAACTAACTCCCGGATATATAGTTTGGCGTAATCCTCCACCGAATCTGTGGTTTTGACCGGTAGAAAATGAGCAGCCTTTATCAACCTATCCAACATCACCAAAATGGAGTCATATGGCCAGCGAGTTCAAGATAAACCTGTGATGAAGTCCATATTGATTTCTTCCAACTTTCAAGTAGGAATATTGATATCCTAAAGTACACCTCCTAGCCTCTGATGCTCAACTTTTACTTGCTAACAGTTTGGACACTTAGCTACGAATTCTACAATATCCTTCTTCATGCCATTCCACCAATGGATTTCCCGTAAGTCACGGTACATCTTGGTGGCACCTAGATGGATAGAATACCAGGATCCATAAGCCTCATGCAACATCTGGTTCCCCAAATCATCAACATCTAGAACACATAAGCGACCCTGGTACCGAAGCACACCATCTCCCCCTTTGGAGAAGACCTCTACCTTCTGGTTCTAAACGGCTTCCTTTAACTTTACCAAAATCGGGTCCTT
Organism: Datura wrightii; assembly: GCA_035772735.1. Taxonomy (NCBI): domain Eukaryota; kingdom Viridiplantae; phylum Streptophyta; class Magnoliopsida; order Solanales; family Solanaceae; genus Datura; species Datura wrightii. The sequence goes on along the minus strand of JASDFA010000006.1, from coordinate 84,095,687 downwards.
GTCTTGCCTAGATTTTACATTAGTCACCATGGACGGTTCTGAACCACAACATCGCCATCGGTCGAGTCAACCAACCTAACTCCCAACCTTGTGAGTAGATGCACATCCTTCACCAGCTCATTTTTTCCTTCACCCACATAAGACACTCTATCCATAGAGAGTCTACTAAGTGCGTCCGCTACTACATTAGCTTTTCCCGGATGGTAAAGGAAACTCATATCATAGTCCTTGAGTAGCTCCAACCACCTTCTTTGCCGAATATTGAGATCCTTCTTCATAAACACATATCGTAAGCTCTTATGGTCCGTAAACACATCCACGTGGACCTATAAAAGTAATGTCGCCATATCTTCAAGGCGAATACCACCGCGGCCAATTCAAGATCATGGGTCGGGTAATTCTTCTCATGAACCTTCAATTGTCTAGAGGCATATGCTATGACTTTCCTGTGCTGCATCAGTACACACTAAAGTCTAATCCTTGAAGCATGAAAATACACTACGAACCCATCGATACCCTCCGATAGCATTAACACCGGTGTTGAAGAAAGTCGAGTCTTCAACTCTTGGAACCTCTTCTCACAATCCTCTAACCATTGGAATTTCACCTTCTTCTGGGTCAATTTGGTTAAAGGTGCTGCAATAGATGAGAAACCTTCCACGAACCTTCAATGGTAGCCAGCTAAACCCAAGAAGCTTCAAATATTTGAAGGATTCACTGGTCTAGGCCAATTCTTCACCGCCTCTATTTTCTGAGAGTCCACCTTATGCCTTCACTTGACACTGCATGGACCAAAAATGCTACGGAGTCCAACCAGAACTCGCACTTGCTGAATTTTGGCATATAATTGACGATCCTTGAGAGTCTTTAGCACCACCCTCAAATGAGCGGCATGCTCCTCCTCGCTCCGAGAGTATATCAGGATGTCATCAATAAACTCAATCACGAACATATTCAAGTATGGCTTGAACACCCCATTCATCAAATCCATAAAAGCTGCAGGAGCATTTGTTAGCCCAAAAGACATAACCACAAAGTCATAATGACCATACCGCGTCCCGAAGGTTGTCTTCGGGATGTCGCTCTCCCTAACTCTGAGTTGATGATACCCGGATCTGAGATCTATCTTTGAGAAACACTTGACACCCTGAAGCTGGTCAAACAAATCATCAATCTTGGGTAGAGGATACCTGTTCTTGACGATGACTTTGTTCAATTGTTGATAGTCAATACACATTCAAAAGGAACCATCTTTCTTCCGAACAAAGAGAACTAGTGCACCCCACAAGGACTTGCTTGGTCTAATGAAACCCTTATCTAATAGGTCCTTCAACTGCTATTTCAACTTTTTTAGCTCGGCTAGGGCCATTCTGTAAGGAGGAATAGATATAGGCTGCGTGTCAGGAAGAAGGTTAATACCAAAATTGATCTCCCGCTCGGGAGGGATTCCCGGTAAATCATCTAGAAAGACCTCTGGATACTCACGTACCACTGGAACTGACTGGATGATCGGGGTCTCGGACTCGACGTCCTTAACCCTAACTAGATGGTATACACAACCTTTAGAAATCATCTTTCTGGCCTTAAGGTAGGAAATGAAACGACCTACAGGCACAACTAAACTACGCTTCCATTCTAAGACTGGCTTACCTAAAAATCTTAACTCTGCTGGCCAAGTTCTACAATTAACTAAAGCATAACATGTAAATAGACAATCCACGCCGAGGATAACATCAAAATTAGTCATGGCTAACTCTATCAAATCTGTTGAAGTGACCTTCTGAAGGACTGAGACCGGGCAACCTCTATATACCCGTCTAGCTATAACTGAGTCACCTACTGGAGTAGAAACTAAGAAGGGTTCTGACAAGACTTTGGGACTGACTTTAAAGATACTGGCCACATAAGGTGTCACAAAAGACAAGGTTGCCCCCAGATCTAACAAAGCATAAACAACAATATGGAAAACTCATAACATACCGGTGACTACATTTAGGGAGACCTCTTGCTCCTGACGGGATGCTAAAGCATAGAATCTATTCTGGCACTGACCGCCACTTGTGCTAGTAGATTCTCCCTGATGTGCTGAGAGTACGGGTGGGGCTGCTGAACTAGAAGCTGGGCCTCGGGCCCCATCATGATCCTGCTTCGTTACTGGACAATCTCTAAGCATGTGTCCGGGCTTCCCACACCCGAAGCAAGCACCTGTACCTGCTAGAAACTGACCCATATGACCCCGGCCACATCTGCGGCAAGCTGGAATGCTAGAATTTGCGGGTTTGCTGCTCTAACCCCTTGAGACTGATGCTCTTCCTCTCTGATCATTCCTAGGCCTGGATGGCACACTCAACACTAAAGATGCTGGGGCTGAAGATCTTTGGTGGGTCTGTTATTGGTGCCTACCTCCTGATCTCAGATGTGATAATTTGTAGTCATCGATTCTGGCCCTCTTGGCCTCCCTCTCTCTCAGATGTTCTGCCTCCATCTGCTGGGCGTACAAGACTATCTTAGGGAAGTCCATATCATGATGGAGCATAGCGGTCCTAAAATCCTTGTCCAAATAGTCCACTACATCGTGAATGAATCTACTCACCCGCGCCCTCTGATCAGCCACTAACTCTAGGGCGTACTTCAATAGGCAGATGAACTCAAGGGCATACTCCTGCACCGTCATCCTCCCTTGCTTTAGATTTACGAACTCGGATGTCTTTAGCTCCCTCATCTCACGAGGGAAGAACCGATCTAAGAATGCAACATGGAACTCTTCCCAAGTGATCGGGCCTGCTCCTGCGACACTGCTATCCTTCCATTGGCGAAACCAGATGTGCGCGACCCCTTTCAACTGGTATGAGCCCAACTCCGCACACTCAACTCCATTTTCCCCTATGATTTGGGTGATATTCATAATCTCATCTAGGAACTCATGCGGGTCCTCATCCACTTTTGACCAAAGGAACTCTATCGGGTTCATTCTCAAGAAGTCTTGGACTCGAGCCACCGCTGCATTACCATTTCGCGAAACATGCGCAACAGCCTACTAATTGAACTGAGCGGTCAAGGCTTGCGCAAGCATCTGAATAGCTGCCCGAAATTCAGCATAGGCAACTGGCTCCAGTGCCTGGGGCTCCTAAACTGGTGGGGCCTGCTGGTGCTCAATCCTATTCCCATCCTCGTGGCCTTTACCATTCCATTCCTTCTACCATTCATTCTTCGAGGAGCCATGATTCTGCAATTGCGAATAGAACGAATTAGAAGGATAAGGAGACTTTTCATCGCAAAACATAGATCATGAAAAAAGGGAACATTTCCTAAATGTCTCATAGCTTCTTCATCATAAGTGTGGCGCGCTTCACACCCATGAAAAAGAATGTACTTAAGGCGGCTTCCAGAAACCCTAGGATATTTAAACCTATGAGTCTGATACCAAGTTTTTCGGAATCCGTACGGAGGCCCGGATCGCAACACGGCACAAGTAACCCCGAGGGACCCCAAGTCGACTCATGGCATAAGCATACATCTAACTCAATCAAGGAAACTGAATAATCAATAATATAATCGTAGCGAAAGTCTATCTTTAACATAACATCAGAATAACAATTTTAAGTTGAATACAGCCATATGTCTGAAAAGCCTCTAAACATGACGAGTTGGTGGGACAAGACCCCAACTAACTTAACAAAACTGAAACTGAAATACATATAGGAAATCTGAATAGTCTAGTCCTCGGGAGATGAGGACTCACCAACAATGCAAAGGCTAACTCTGATAAGCTGACTATAAACGAGGCTGAACCTGAAAGCTGGATCTGTATCATGAGACGATACAACATATAGTATGCGGTATGTACGTGGAATGTAGAAAATATGCAGGGTAAGTAAAACTACTAAAGTAAAATCAGTTAAAGACATACATAAAGTAAAACACAAACATTATGAATCTGAGAGTAGCGCTTGCATGCATTCTTTCTTAAATCATGATCACATCATAACATAACATATCATAACAAAATCGATTGTCTCAAAGCTGAAATCTGATATTTATAAGTAAAGCTGAACATTGAGTCAATTCTTATTCAGAACATGCTTACATACGTAAATCTCATGAGTAATGAACATGCATAACTGAAATCATGAGGAACAATGGGAGACTCGTCTTTTAACCGGCATACCACGATAGAACTTACATGGTCCCAACTATCACACTAAAGTGGATAGAGACATTCAAAGTGTTGCCAAGGCTAGGGACGATACCATGATATTGATATCAAGCTCGTGGCCCAATAGGGTAGGGGATAGCTCACAAGGGAGGTCCCAAAATCATAATGCATAAATCTACATTGGCGCGTAGTTCTGAGGCATAGGGTGATCGACCCTTAGCCTTCTTGGTGCTAGACACTACTCCCAAAAACATGCATATGCTCTATATCATTGTTTAATGAAGCTCAACATCGTCTATTGGCAAAGCTCATAAATCAAATACATCTCAAAGCGGAAATCATGCATATGAGAAGCTTTAACTCAAACCACACCACAAGCTGAAAATATAAGTGGGAGTCTTCATTTCAAATCCATGTGGTAAGCTTAATTGGAGTAATCATCAATCATACTTTGAACATGTGGGCATTGCCCAAAGCTTTATCATACTTGAAAATATTCGATTCATATCGAAAACATGATTTTAAACATGGGTAGCTTGACAACATACTTTTCATCATAATGTCTCATCATCATCATGCATTCATCACATATCTCATATTTCATGAACCTTGCATCAATGGGCTTTTAAATTCATAAAGCTATAAACATGATTTTTAGTCGAAAACATGATAAAACTTGCCCATGCTTCATAATTCAATAGTAGAAATTTATTTAAATCATACCCATGTAAATAATTAGAAAATTCATACATTGGGTTAAAACCCTATAGATTAGTCATAGATCATTCATGATTTAGAGAGGGATTGGGAATGGGTGAGAAAGAAATCAGCCATTCATAACCTTACATACCTGTTGGTAGCTGATTCTTACACTTACCCAATAGGAAATTGAAGAGAAATTTATGAATTCTAGGCTTGAAAACGCTCTCTAGTCTTCTACCTTGCATGCATGAAGGAATAAGGCCTAAAATGAATTTAACCCTTTTAAAAGTCACTATTCATAACTCAAAACAACATAGTTTAGGCCTTAGAAGCTTAGGAATTACGAAATAGTCCTTACTAAATTCATAGAAAATAACAGTCAGGTGGTACCAATGGGAGACCTAATGACCCGTCCCCCCTAACCATGACTCGTGGATTGATTCGTGAAGTACACTGCCTCTCAAGTCCCTCAGGCTCGTCACGGATGACTTAACGACTCGTTCCAGGTGACCATGACTCGTGGTAACCATCCGTGCTGTACACTGCCTTTGCCTAAGATATATTTTTCCCTACTTTGTCACGACTCACCCCACGAATCGTAGGGACTGATCACAACTTGTAGGGTCCTCCCGTCAAGTACACTGACTATCTTTCTTCTCTTTTCTTACTCACCCACCCCACGACTGACCTAACGACTCATGGGGTCTGACCATAAGTCGTGGTCATGTTCGTGGGATCCCATTTCCAAAATTTCAAATTCATTCCCTGGGCCTCCCCAGGAGTCACATCACGACTCATGTGCTCCCCTCACGAGTCTCTTCATGACTCGTTCTGTGTCTAGTGCAAAATTTTAGATTTTTCTCCATTTAAACTTTTGATTCTAATCCTTGGGCTTCCGGGTTTAACAATATCTCCCCCTTGGGAACATTCGTCCTCAAATATTGGAAAACATACATAAAAGCAAAGAAACACAATTATCATATATGAATACTGATCATTTAGGCCGAAAACTGACGGAATGACTATCTCCGATTCAAACTACATAGCTGAATTGAATTAATGAATCATACATACATTTATATACATAAAAGTAACTTGGACACCTGAACTGATCATGCAAACAAAATAGAGGTTGAAAGTAAAACTGATACCTCAAGCTGGAACTGAGCTGGTACAAAATAAATGTGGGTATCTAGCCATCATATCTGCTTAGGCTTCTCACGTAGCTCCCTCAACATGCTAATTCCTTTATAACACTTTAACTGAAGCTACTTCCTTGTTCCTTAGCCTTTGAACCTAACGATCCAGCATTTCTACCAGAACCTCCTCATAACTGAGGTTGTCTTTCACACCAACACTATCCACTGGGACAACTAGAGCTGGATCACCCAAACACTTCTTTAAGAACAATACATGGAACACAGGATGCACAGAAGCTAATTATGAGGGCAACTCCAACTCATAGGCAACCTTGCCAACACTTTTTACTATCCGATATGGGCTGACATAGTGGGGACTAAGTTTCCCTTTTTTTCCAAACTTCACCACTCCCTTCATGGGAGACACCTTCAAAAATACACAATCATCAACCTCAATTTTTATTTCTATCCTTCTTACATCGGCATAGGACTTTTGGCGACTCTGGGCAGTTTTCAACCTGTCCCTTATCAACTGAACCATCTCCATAGCCTCGTGGACCGAATCTGGTCCTATCATTGCCGCTTCACCAATCTCAAACCATCCAATGAGTGACCTACACATCCGCATAAAGTGCCTCGAACGGTGCCATCTGGATACCTAATTGATAGTTGTTATTGTATGCAAACTCGATAAGAGGCAACTGCTCATCCCAGCTACCTTTGAAGTCAATCATGCATGCTCTCAACATGTCCTTGAGGGTCTGGATTTTATGCTCCGTTGACCATCCATTTGCGAGTGAAACACCGTGCTGAGCTTAACCTGTGTACCAAGCCCTTTTTGAAACGACCTTCAAAATTAAGAGGTAACTTGGGCACCTCTGTCTGATATAATGGATAAGGGTACTCCATGCAATCGAACTATCTCCCGGATATATAGTTTGGCATAATCCTCCACCAAATCGTGGTTTCGACCAGTAGACTAAGAGCAGCCTTTGTTAACCTATCCACCACCACTCAAATGGAGTCATATTGTTGACGAGTTCGAGGAAAACTTGTGATGAAGTCCATATTGATTTATTCCCACTTCCAATTAAGAATACTGATATCCTGAAGTACACCTCCCGGCCTCTGATGGACAACCTTTACTTGCTAACTGTTTGGACACTTAGCTACGAATTCTTCAATATCCTTCTTCATGTCATTCCACCAATAGATTTCCCGTAAGTCACGGTACATCTTGGTGAAACCTAGATGGATAGAATACCTGGATCCATGAGCCTCGTGCAATATCCGATTCCTCAAATCATCAACATCTAGAACACATAGGAGACCCTGGTATCGATGCACACCATCTTCCCCTTTGGAGAATACCTCTACCTTCTAGTTCTGAATGACTTCCTTTAACTTTACCAAAATCGGGTCCTCATCTTGCCTCGATTTTACATCAGTCACCAAGGAAGATTCTAATCCATTCTGAACAACAACACTGCCATCGATCGACTCAACCAACCTAACTCCCAACCTTGCGAGTCGATGCACATCCTTCACCAGCTCCTTTTTCCCTTCACCCACATGAGACACACTCTCCATAGAGAGTCTACTAAGTGTGTCCATTACTACATTAGCCTTGATCGGATGGTAAAGGACACTCATATCATAGTCTTTGAGTAGCTCCAACGACCTCTATTGCCGAAGATTGAGATCCTTCTGCGTGAACACATATCGTAAGCTCTTATGGTCCGTAAACACATCCATGTGGACTCTATACAAGTAATGTCTCCATATCTTCAAGGAGAATACTATCGCAGCTAATTTAAGATCATGGGTCAGGTAATTCTTCTCATAAACCTTCAACTGTCTAGAGACATATGCTATAACTTTCCCGTGCTGCATCAATACACACCCAAGTCCGATCGTTGAAGCATCAGAATACACTATGAACCCATCGGTACCCTCTGGTTGTGTTAACACTGGTGCTGAAGTAAGTCGAGTCTTCAACTCTTAGAAGCTCTTCTCACAAGCCTCCGGCCATTGGAATTTCACATTCTTCTGGGTCAATTTGGTCAAAGGTGTTGCAATAGATGAGAAACCTTCCATGAATCTTCTATAGTATCTAGGTAAACCCAAGAAGCTTCGAATATCTGAAGGATTCACCGGTCTAGGCCAATTCTTCACCGCCTCTATTTTCTGAGAGTCTATCCTTATGCCTTTTCTTAACACTACATGGCCCAAAAATGCTATGAAGTCCAACAAGAACTCGCACTTGCTGAATTTGGCATATAATTGATAATCCTTGAGAGTCTATAGCACCACCCTCAAATGAGTGGCATGCTCCTCCTCGCTCCGAGAGTTATATCAGGATGTCATCAATAAACACAACCACGAACATATCCAAGTATGGCTTGAACACCCTGCTCATCAAATCCATAAAAGCTTCAGGAGTATTTTTAGCCCAAAATACATAACCACAAACTCATAATGACCATACCGTATCCTGAAGGTTGTCTTCGGGATGTCGCTCTCCCTAACTCTAAGCTGATGATACCCGGATCTGAGGTCTATTTTTGAGAAACACTTGGCACCCTAAATCTGGTCAAACAAATCATCAATCCTGGGTAGAGGATACCTATTCTTGACGGTGATTTTGTTCAATTTCAAATAATCAATACACATTCGAAGGTAACAATCATTCTTTCGGACAAAGAGAACTTGTGCACCCCACGGGGAATTGCTTGCTCTAATGAAACCCTTATTTAACAAGTCACCTAATCTAACAGGTCCTTCAACTTCTCTTTCAACTCTCTTAGCTTGGCTGGGGCCATTTTGTAAGGAGGAATAGATATAGGTTGCGTGTTGGGAAGAAGGTCAATACCAAAATCGATCTCCCACTCGGGAGGGATTCCTGGTAAATCATTTGGAAAGACCTCTAGATACTCACGTATCACTGAAATTGACTGGATGGTTGGGGTCTCGAACTCGACGTACTTAAGCCTAACTAGATGGTACACACAAGTTTAAACCTATGGCTCTGATACCAAGTTTGTAAGGACCCGAATAGAGGCCCAGATTGCAACACGAGACAAGTAGCCCCGAGGGACCCCAAGTAGACTCATGGCATAAACATACATCTAACTCAATCAAAAAACTGAATAATCAACAACAAAATCATAGCTAAATTCTAACTTAAACATAACATCAGAATAACAATCTGAAGCTGAATATAACTATATTTCTGAAAAGCCTCTAAACATGACAAGTTGAGGGGACAAGACCCCAACTAACTCAAAAAAACTGAAACTGAAATACATATAGCAAATCTAAATATTCTAGTCCTCGGTAGATGAGGACTCACCAACAAAGAAAAGGCTAACTCTAATAATCTGACTACAAACGGGGTTGAACCTAAGAGTCAGATCTTGTATCATGAGACGATTCAGCATAGAGTATGCGTTCAGTACGTGGACCGAGTATGCAAGGTAAGTAAAACCGCTAAAGTAAGTAAAATTAGTTAAAGACATACATAACATAAAACAAAAACATTACGAATCTGAGAGTAGAGCTTGCATGCATTCTTTCTGAAATTATAATCTCATCATAACATAACATATCATAACAAAATCGATTGTCTTAAAGCTGAATTCTGATATTTATAAGTAAAGTTGAACATTGTGCCAACCCTACTTTAGAACAAGCTTACATATGTAAACCTCATGATTAATGAACATGCATAACTAAAATCATGAGAAACAATGGGAGACTCGTCTTTTAACCGACATACCACGATAGAGCTTATGTGGTCCCAACTATCACACTCAAGTGGGTAGAGTTGTCCAAAGCCTCTCCAGGGCTAGGGAATATACCATGATATCGATATCAAGCTCGTGACCCAATAGGGCAAGGGATAGCCCACAAGCTAGGTCCCAAAAATCATAATGTATAAACCTACATTGGCACGTAGTTTCAAGGCATAGGGTGATCAACCCTTAGCCTGCTAGGGGCTAGACACTACTCCCAAAAACATGCATATGCTCTACATTATTGTCCAATGAAGCTCAACATCGTCTATTGATGAAGCTCATAAATCAAATACATCTCAAAGTAGAAATCATGCATATGAGAAGCTTTAACTCAAACCATACCATAAGCTGAAAATATAAGTGGGAGTCTTCGCTCCAAAACCATGTGGTAAGCTTAATTCGAAAAATCATCAATCATACTTTGAACATGTGGGCATTGCCCAAAGCTTTATCGTACTTGAAAATACTTAATTCATATCGAAAACATGATTTTAAACATGGATATCTTGAAAACATACTTTTCATCATAATGTCTTATCATCATTATGCATTTATCACAAATCTCACCTTTCATGAACTTTTCATCAATAAGCTTTTAAATTCATAAAGCTAGAAACATGATTTTTAGTTGAAAACATTACAAAACTTTCCCATGCTACATAATTCAATAGTAGAAGTGTATTTAAATCATACCCATGTAAAGAATTAGGAAATTCATGCATTGGGTTAAAACCCTATATATTAGTCATAGATCATTCATGATTTAGAGAGAGATTGGGCATGGGTGTGACTGAAATCACCCATTCATAACCCTACATACCTATTGGTAGCTTATTCTTACACTTCTTTAGATGACCAATAGGAAATTGAAGAGAAATTGATGAATGCTAGGCTTGATAACCCTCTATAGTCTTCTACCTTGCATGCATGAATGAATAAGGCCTAAAATCCTAAAATGAACTTAACCCCTTTAAAAGTCACTATTCATAACTCAAAATGACGTTTTTAGGCCTTAGAAGCTTAGGAATTACAAAATATCCCTTACTAAATTCACAGAAAATAACTTCTAGGTGGTCCCAATGAGAGACCTAACGACTTGTCCCCCCTGACCACGACTTGTGGATTGATCCGTGAAGTACATTGCCTCTCAAGTATCTTGGGCTCGTCACAGATGACTTAACGACTCGTTCCAAGTGACCACAACTCCTAGTCACCATCTGTGATGTACACTTCCTTGGCCTCAAATATATTATTCCCTGCTTGGTCATGACTCACCCTACGAATCATGGGGACTGACCATGACTCGTGGGGTCCTCCCGTCAAGTACACTGACTCTCTTCCTTCTCTTTTCTTATTCACCCACCCACGACTGACCTAACGACTCGTGGGGCCTGACCACGAGTTGTGGTCACATTCGTTGGATCCCAAAATTTCAAATTCATTCCCTAGGCCCCACGAGTCACATCACGACTTGTGGGCTCCCCTCAAGGGTCTCCTCACGACTCCTTCTGTGTCTGGTGCCAAATTTTAGGTTTTTCTCCATTTCAACTCCCGGGTCTGATCCTTGGGCTTTCGGGGTATAACATCAGTATTGTCTAGAAATGTCAGTTGATCAGTTTAACTACGGTCATTTCTTGAGGTGTCACTGGTGCCTCCAAGTTATCAGTATTATACTCAGTTATTAGATTTTTGTGGTTCTTTAGATGGTTATGACACTTGTAGATAAGCAGCTCTAACCAGTCTTAGAACCCCAGCTTCAAATTTTAGTTTGTTCTTTAAACGGTTATGACGCTTCCAGATAAGCAGCTCTTGCCTATCTTTGAACGTCAGTTAGAGATTTTGGTCCGATAAGACTCACAGGGTACTTCCAAATAGGTGCTCCTGACTTAGTCTTGGGCCCTAGTTTCAAGCTATCAGCTTAGTAGTCATTCTAGGACTATCCGATGGGAGTAGGACTTAGCACCGAGTGGATCGGGGTTCAAGCGGACCCAGGTTTCCAAAACTAGATTGCCACAGTAGGCTATTATTATTGGCCTCATGGACCCAGACTTGTGATCATCTAGTTCATTCCTTTATACCTTGGTAAGGTATATTGGGTCCTACCAATGGGGTGTATACATCGGACTCCACGTCTAGCACACGTGGTTATATGTCAGTTATAGACTCTCCCACTAGTTAGTGCAGTTTAGATTAGTTCAGTATAGTAGTTCAAATCAGTATCTCAGATTTAGGGAATGCCTTTGACCATCAGACAGGGTCATTTTGACCATCTCAGTATATTTTAGTTTATTCAGTTTTATCTTTTCAGTAGGTCATTGCATGCCATTACAGTTCAGTTATTTATTCTCCATGTTATGTTTTCTCCTACTTACTCAGTACATTCAAAGTACCATAGCTTCTATGTTCTATCATTTTATGATACAACTGTAGGCTCTCAGTCTCTGCACCGTTAGCAAATCATCTCCAGGTGATATCAGCTGTACCTGTGGTGAGTCCTCATCTTTTGAGGACGATGTTTATTTTCCTCAATTATTTTCATTCAGTTAGACTTTAGAGTTAGATAGGGGCTTGTCCCAGTAACTCATTAGTTGTAGATGGCTTTCAGACATAGATTTAGATATTCAGTTTTGTTTTCAGATGTATAAACTTTTTATCATTTAGCTCACTTAAATGATTTTATTATTTAAGCTTCTGCTATGATTACTCAGATTACCAGTGTTATGATTGACCATGGGTTGGCTTGGGGTTACTTGGGACTCCAAGTACCGTGTCTCGTCTATGGTATAGACTCTAGTCGTGACAAACTTGGTATCAGAGCACTAGGTTTAGAGTATCCTAGGATGCCTGAAACCCGCATTGAGTAGAGTGCTTTTCATGGGTGTGAAGCTCTCCACACTTATAACGCGGAGGCTACGAGACGTTATTAGGAAAACTCCCATTTGTTCATAGTCTTTATCATGTGTTGAAGTTAAATTCTAGAAATATTCACCTAACTCGTGCTCTGTTTCATTTCAGTGAAATCGTGCCTCCAAGACGTCGTAACGAAAGAAGGGCCGACAACGCATACTGATCAGCCCCACCAGATCCAGCAGCCCCTCAGAACGCCCCTGTGTCCTCCACGAAGTTCAGTGCAGAAATCCAGCTGCTCGCCCAGACAGTCACGAACCAGGTTAACCAGCAGGTGGTTTCGATCAACTCTAATGGGTTCACAGTAGCAGCTCGAGTTCAGGACTTCACCCGAATGAACCCTCCATCTTCTACGGATCTAAGGTGCGAGAGGACCCACAAGAGTTCGTGGATGAGATTAGGAAGATCACCCGAATTATGGGTGTTAGCTCCTCTGAGAATGCTGACCTGGCTTCCTACCAACTGAAAGTGGTATTCCAGATCTGGTATAATCAGTATAAGGAATGGAGACCAGTGGGAGGAGTTCACTACAGCCTTTTTAGACAAATGCTTCCCCCGGGAGCTCAGAGAGGCTAAGGTGGAAGAATTTATGAATCTGAAATAGGGCAATTGAATGGTGGAAGAGTATGCAATGGAGTTCACACGATTCTCTAAATATTCTCCGGAGATGGTAGCTGAGCCAAGGGCTCGCATGCTAAAGTTCGTCAATGGAGTATCGAACTTGGTCCTCAATAAGTGCAGGACTACAATGCTTATTAAAGCTATTGATCTCTCCAGCCTCATCATTCATGCCCAGCAGATTGAGGTAGAAAAACTAAAAGACTTGGAGCGGGAGAACTAGGGGGAAAGGACTAGCCAATTAGATTATGGCCACCAGAGGTCTGGCGGTAGTAGCCGACCACAGCAGCAGTAGCAGTAGCAGAGGGATCCATTCCCTACTTCAGGCAGTGCCCCTACTTTCTGATACACAAGGATCGGAGGGGTGGAGCATCTGACTCACAGTCCCAGAGTCACAGCTCCAGCAATCACTGCCCAGCTTTCCCTAACTGTGGCAAGAACCATCCAGGGGAATGCCTTCAATACCGATAGGGTTTCTTTTGGTGTGAACAGCTAGGTCATCAGCTCAAAGAGTTCCCATCAACAGGACGGGGGAGATCACAATCCACCACTTCAGCAGCTCCAGCAAGCCGACCAGTTCAGCAGGCCAACACTTTAGGTACGGATGGCAGCCAGCGCCAAAACCATTTTCTACTTTGTCCTCTCGTCAGGATCAGGAGAGCTCACCTGACGTGGCCATGTGTATGTTACATCTTTTTCATCTAGATGTGTATGCCCTACTAGATCCAGGAGCCCATTATCGTTTGTGACTCTATATGTATTTGATATCAATCCAAGAGTCCTCTCAGAACCATTTTTAGTCTACACGCCAGTTGGTGAGTCAGTTAGAGCTAACCATGTGTATAAAAACTACCCAGTCTAAATCTTGAATAGGTCATTCCAGCTGATCTTGTAGAGTTAGACATTGTTGATTTCGACCTTATTCTTGGCATGGATTGGTTACAATCCGGTTATGCCTCAGTCGACTGTAGAACTAGGATCATCAGATTTCAATTCCCTAATGAGACATTTCTAGAGTGGACGGGCAGTAGCTCAGCGCCTAAGGGTTGGTTTATTCCTACCTTAAGGTCAGGAAGCTTATTTCTAAATGATGTATTTATCATCTAGTTCGGGTCAAAGATTCTAGCTCTGAGACCCCAACCATCCAGTCAGTTCCAGTTGTCAGTGAATTTCCTGACATGTTTCCCGAAGATATTCCCAGAGTCCCTCCTGAGCGGAAAATAGATTTCGGCATAGAACTTCTCCTAGACACTCAGCCCATCTCCATCCCTCCTTACAAAATGGCTCCAGCTGAGCTTAAGGAGCTGAAGGAGCAGCTAAAAGACCTCATTGATAAAGGCTTCATCAGGCCCAGCATCTCTCCATGGGGTGCTCCAATATTATTTGTGCGAAAGAAGGAAGATACCCTCAGAATGTGTATCGACTACTGCTAGTTGAATAAGGTCATAGTTAAGAACAGGTACCCCCTACCCAGGATTGACGACATGATCGATCAGCTTCAAGGAGCTAGTTATTTCTCCAAGGTAGATCTCAAGTCGGGGTACCATCAGCTAAGGGTCAGAGAATGTGACATACTGAAAATAGATTTCAAAACTTGGTATGGTCACTACAAATTTGTGGTTATGTCCTTCGGACTGACTAATGCCCCCGCAGCTTTCATGGACCTGATGAACAGGGTTTTCAAGCGATATCTAGACATGTTTGTCATTGTATTTATTGATGATATTTTGGTCATTGTATTTATTGACGACATTTTGGTGTACTCCGGGAGCGAGGAAGAACATGCTAACCATCTGAGGATAGTGCTACAGACACTCAAAGACTGGCAGTTGTTCACTAAGTTCAGCAAATGTGAATTCTGGTTGAAGTCTATGACTTTTACTTGTCACGTGGTCTCGGGTGAGGGTATACAAGTAGATCCTCAAAAGATAGCAACAGTGAAAAACTAGCCCAGACCTACTTCCCCAACCGAAATCAGAAGTTTCTTGGGTCTAGCCGGTTATTACCAACGTTTTGTGGAAGGTTTCTCCTCTACTGCATCTCCTCTGACTAGGTTGACTCAGAAAAAGTTGAAATTCAGTGGTTAGATAAGTGTGAGAAGAGTTTCCAAGAGTTGAAGACTCAACTCACTATCAATGCAGTGTTAACCTTGCCGAAAGGAACAGATGGGTTAGTGGTGTATTCTGACGCTTCTAGAGTTGGACTCGATTGCGTTCTGATGCATCAGGGTAAGGTGACAGCTTACGCTTCTAGACAGCTCAAGGTTCATGAAAAGAACTCTCTGACTCATGACCTGGAGTTAGTAGTAGTGGTGTTTGCATTGAAAATATGAAGGCACTACCTTTACGGGGCTCGCATAGATGTTTTCACCGATCACAAGAGCCATCAGTATGTGTTCAGTCAGAAAGATCTAAATCTTCATTAGAGAAGGTGGTTGGAGCTATTGAAGGACTACGACATGAGTGTGTTGTACCTAGACAAAGACAATGTGGTGGTTGATGCCCTAAGCAGGATGTCTATGGGGAGCGTCGCTCATGTAAAAGAGAGCAAAAAAGAACTGGCTAAGGATATTCACAGGTTAGCTCAATTGGGAGTGTAGTTTGTTAATACAGCTGAGGGCGGAGTAGTGGTGGAGAGTGGATCAGATTCCTCGTTATTAGTTGAAGTTAAGTTAAGGAAGGATGAAGATCCCATACTACTTAAGCTGGAGGAGGCGGTTCTCAGAAAAGATATGAAGGCTTTCTCCCAAGTGGGAGATGGTGTACTTCGTTACCAAGGTAGACTATGTGTGCCGGATGTGGGTGACCTGAGATATCAGATCCTAGCTGAAGCACATAGTTCGAGATACTCTATACCAGGAGCTACTAAGATGTACCATAGTCTACGGGATATCTACTGGTGGAACGGCATGAAAAGAGACATCGCAGAATTTGTGGCTAAGTGCCCCAACTGCCAGCAGGTCAAGACGGAACATCATGGATCGGGAGGTATGACTAAGGATATCAGCATACCCACATGGAAGTGGAAAGAAGTGAATATGGATTTTATTACAAGTCTACCTCGTACTCGTCCACAACATGACTCAATCTGGGTGATAGTAGACCAAATGACCAAGACAGCACATTTCCTCCCAGTTAAAACTGCAGACTCAGCTGAGGATTATGCTAGGCTTTATATTCAAGAGTTGGTCAAACTGCATGGGGTGCCCTTGTCCATTATTTTAGATAGAGGTACCCAGTTCGCCTCGCATTTCTGGAAGTAATTTCATAATGGACTTGGTACTCAGGTCAAGCTCAGCACAACTTTTCACCAACATATAGATGGACAAGTTGAGCAAACTATACTGACCTTGGAAGATATGCTAAGAGCGTGTGTGATCGATTTCAAGATCAATTGGGATAATCACCTACCTCTCATCGAGTTTGCGTACAACAATAACTACCACTCCAGTATCCAGATGGCCCCGTTTGAGGCATTGTATGGTAGGAGGTGTAGATCTCCTATAGGGTGGTTTGAGGTTAGTGAAGCTATCCTAATAGGGCCAGACTCAGTTCATGAGGCTATGCAAAAGGTACAACTTATCAGGGAGAGGTTAAAAACAGCGCAAAGCCATAAGAAATCCTGTGTTCATGTGAGGAGAAGAGAGTTGGAGTTTGTAGTGGATGATTGGGTTTATTTAAAAATTTCACCCATGAAAGGGGTGATGAGGTTTGGGAAGATTGGGTTTATTTAAAATTTTCACCCATGAAAGGGGTGATGAGGTTTGGGAAGAAAGGAAAACTATGTCTGAGATATGTGTGACCCTACAGAATTCTGAAGCGAATTGGCAGTGTGGCATATGAGTTAGAACTACCTCCAGAGTTAGCATATGTGCACCCAGTCTTCCATGTGTCACTATTGAAGAAGTGCATCGGTGATCCAACTTCATTAGTGCCATTAGATAGTGTGGGAATAAAAGATAGTCTCTATTACAAAGATGTCCTAGTTCAAATACTTGACCGTCAGGTCCGTAAGCTGAGACATAAGGAAGTCGCTTTGGTGAAAGTCTTGTGGAGGAATCAGCTAGTTGAGGGATCCACATGAGAGGCTAAAGAAGACATGATAGCCAGATACCCTCACTTATTCCTTTCCAGTTCAGTTCCAGCATCAGGTACTAAATCCCTCCTCAATACTCTGTTCAGTTCTGTATTCATTAGCTCTATTCAGATTTTTAATGTGCATTCTAGTTGCATCATCTCTTTTATGGTTAAGTCAGTTTGGAGTCAGTTACTCCTTCAGAAACCTGCTCATAGTCTTAGTCTAGGAATTGCAGTTCTTTTCCTAGTTTTCCAGGAATTTAGTCTTCATTCGAGGATAAATGATCCCAAGGGAGAGGGATTGTAACACCCCAAAACATTTCTAGACCAATTTCAGACCTTGCAAGAAAAATCTAGAAGAAAACCAGAAAAATTTGCCTCAAAACGACTGGGACCACAAGTCGTGGTCAGCTCCAACGAATCGTTGTGTCAGTCGTGGTCAACCCAGTATGGTCCTTCAGGAACCAATGAGAAAAGGAATGACCCGTTGTGAGAAACAACAAGTCGTCCTGTCACTTGTTGGTCCCCAACTTAGAAGTCCCTCCTCCAGGACCCCACGACTCAACCAATGAGTTGTCATCAGAAACAACAACTCATGGTGTGAGTCGTTGGTTGACGACCACAAAAGCCCCTTCAGTGATGACGAGTGGAAGCAACGACCCATATTACCAAAAAACGAGTCATTGTGACCATTCGTGGGGTCAGGTTCAGTAATCCTTAAATCATTCCTGTGAAAGTAACGACTAGACACAACGACCCATTGGGTCCACCAACAAGTAATTGTGTCGCCCATTGCCAGACCTTTCTAGTTTTCTCGTCCAGTGATCACGGGAGGAACCAAGGTCCCGTTGGTTTATCCGACGAGTTATGGTATCCCCCGTTTCTATATCCACTAAACCCAAAACCCAGACAGTAGGACCAACGACTGATCCCAACGAGTCGTGGGCTCAACCAACGACTCATTGAGTGACCCGTTGGTACCTTGTCGAGCAGTTTTCCATATTTTATTCCAAGGATATTTTTGTAATTTTTTACCTATTTAGTCCCTAAACTACATCATTTTAAGTATATTTTCAGAGAATTTAGAGGGGTTAAACGATTTTCCTCCCTCATTTCCCACTTAAACTCTTTGAAAACGACCGTAGAAACTCAGGTCGTTCATCTCAAGAAAGAACTAAGGAAATGTTCTTCCTTTGTGTACCCAAAATCTTTCTATATTTCTTATATCGATTACAGCCCTGTGGATTCAAAATGTAGAAGGTTTTCAGATAATTTCTTTAA
The DNA here is from genome assembly GCA_035772735.1 of Datura wrightii. Taxonomy (NCBI): domain Eukaryota; kingdom Viridiplantae; phylum Streptophyta; class Magnoliopsida; order Solanales; family Solanaceae; genus Datura; species Datura wrightii. Next base: position 84,077,011 of record JASDFA010000006.1, on the reverse strand, counting down.
GATTTCAAGTGGATTATTATTCATGATATTAACTGCTTATTCATTCCCTATTTTTAGAAATTTTGCAAAACTTGTATCTAGTGGAATGATTTAGCCCTAGTCTCTCAGATCGGTAAAATTAGAATCTTGCGGGTTGGATTAGTTTTTCATGTAGCTTGATTCTATTAGTTTTGGGATTCCCATATTGTTAGTTTATGTTGATATCCCAGTCAGATGCATGTTAGTCCAGTCTCAATCAGATTATTAGCATACTCAGTATTGTCCAAAAATGCCAACTGATTAGTTTGACTACAATCATTTCTTGAGGTGTTAGTGGTGCCTCCCAGTTATTAGTATTAGACTCAGTTATAAGATTTTCGCAATTCTTTAGACGGTTATGACACTTCTAGATGAGCAGCTCTGACCAGTCTTAGAACCCCAGCTTCAGATTTCAGTTTGTTCTTTAGACGGTTACGACGCCTCCAGATAAGCCGCTCTGGCCATTCTTAAAACATCAGTTATAGAATATGGTCCGATAAGACTCTCAGGGTACTTCCAGATAGGTTCTCCTGACTTAGTCTTGGGCCCCAGTTTCGAGCTATCAGCTTAGTAGTCAGTCTAGGACTATCCAATAGGAGTAGGACTTAGCACCGAGCGGACCGGGTTTCCAGCGCACCCAGGTTCCCAAAACTACGTTTCCACCATAGGTTATTATTATTAGCCTCATGGCCCCAGACTTGTGATCACCCAGTTCATGTCTTTATACCCTGGCAAGGTTTATTGGGTCCTACCGATGGGGTGTATACATCAAACTTCACGTCAAACTCATGTGGTTATATGTCGATTATAGATTCTCCCATTAGTTAGTACAGTTCAGATTACTCAATTTAGATCAGTTCAGTATAGTAGTTCAAATCAGTATCTCAGATTTAGGGCATGCCTTTGACCATCATACAAAGGTCATTTTGACCGTCTCAGTATATTTTAGTTTATTCAGTTTTAGCTTTTCCATTGGTCATTGCATGCCATTACAGTTCAGTTATTTATTCTCCATGTTATGTTTTCTCCTACTTACTCGGTATATTAAAAGTACTGACGCATACCTTCTATGTTGTATCGTTTTATGGTACAACTTCAGGCTCTCAGTCTCAGCGAGTGATATCAGTTGTACCAGTGGAGAGTCCTCATCTTTCAAGGATGATGTTTATTTTCCTCAATTATATTCATTCAGTTAGACTTTAGAGTTAGCTGGGGGTTTGTCCTAGCAACTCATCAGTTGTAGATAGCTTTCAGACATAGATTCAGATATTCAGTTTTGTTTTCAAATGTATAAAGTTTTTATCATTTAGCTCTCTTAAATTGGTTTATTGTTTAATCTTCTATTATGATTACTCAGATTACCAGTTTTATAATAGACCATGGGTTGGCTTGGAATTACTTGTGACTCCAAGTACCATGTCTCGTCCAGGGTATAGACTCGGGTCGTGACAGGTTTACCTTCTCCCTGATATGTAGCCATATCAATTCCTCCTTACAGAATGGCCCCGGCTGAGCTTAAGGAGTTGTAGGATCTCTTAATTAAGGGTTTCATTAGTCCTAGTAAGTCCCCGTGGGGTGCTCCAATTATCTTTGTTCGGAAGAAAGACCCTCTTAGGATGTTCATCGATTATCATCAGTTGAAAAAAGTCACAATCAAGAATAAGTATCCCCTTCCCAGGATTGGCAACTTTTTCGACTAGCTTTAGGGTGATAAGTGCTTTTCGGAGATAGGCCTCAGATTTGGCTATCACTAGCTCAGGATTAAGGAGAGTGACATTCCAAAGACATCCTTCACACTTGGTATGGTCACAATGAGTTTGTGGTTATGTCTTTTGGACTAACGATTGCTCCTGCAGCTTTCATGGATTTGATGAACAGGGTGTTCAAGCAGTATTTGGATATGTTCATCATTATTTTCATACATGATATTCTCATATACTCTCAGAGGAGGAGTATGTTTCTCATTTGAGGATTGTGTTACAGACTCTTAAGGATCGCCAGTTGTTTGCTAAGTTTAGTAAGTGTGAGTTTTGGCTAAACTCAGTTGCATTTTTGGGCCATGTGGTGTCTAGTGATGGTGTATGTGTAGACTCTAAAAATATTGAGGCGGTGAAGAACTGTCCTAGACATGTTAGCCCTACTGAAATTTGGAGCTTTTAGGGCTTAGCTGGCTACTATCAGAGGTTTGTAGAGGGATTTTCATCCATTGCATCACCATTGACTAAGTTGACCTAGAAGAAGGTCTAATTTTAGTGGTCCAATGAATATGAGAGGAGTTTTTAGGATTTAAAGACTCGACTCACTTCAGCTCTAGTTTTTACCCTGCCCGAGGGCATGGGTGGCTTTGTTGTGTATTGTGATGCTTCTCAGATTGGCCTTCGCTGTGTATTGATGCAGCATGGGATGGTCGTTTCTTATGCCTCGAGATAGCTTAAGACTCATGAGAAAAATTACCAAACACATGACCTTGAGTTAACAGCGGTGGTCTTTTCCTTGAAGATTTGGAGGCACTATTTGTATAGGGTGCATGTGAATGTGTTCACTAATCAAGGAGCCTTTAGTATGTGTTTACTCAAAAGGACTTGAATTTATGGCAAAAGAGATGGCTTGAGCTTTTTAAGGACTATGATATGAGTGTCCTTTATCATATGGGCAAGGCCAATGTAGTGGAGGATGCCCTTAGTAGGCTGTTCATGGAGAGTGTGTCCCACGTTGAGGATGGAAGGAAAGAATTGGTGAAGGATGTTCATCAGCTTGCACGCTTGGGGGTTTGCCTTACTGATTCAGCAGATAGTGGAGTTAAAGTGCATAATGGTGAAGAGTCTTCTTTGGTGTCGGGTGCTAAGGCACTGGGAGATGATACACTCGAATATCAAGGCCGACTATGTGTTCCGGAGGTGGATAACTTGAGAGAGAAGATGTTGAGAGACGCTCATAACTCTCGATATTCAATCCATCCAAGTGCCACCAAGATGTACCGTGATCTACGGGAAGTCTATTGATGGAATGGTATGAAGATTGATATAGCAGCATTTGTGGTTAAGTGTTCAAATTGTCAACAGGTGAAGGTTGAGCATTAGATGCCTGGAGGTATGCTATAGGGAATTAGGATAAGAGATCAACATGGACTTCATTACAGGGTTACCTCGTACAATCTGACAATATGACTCTATATAAGTGATAATAGACAGCTTGATCAAATCAACACATTTCTTACGTGTCAACACTATAGATTCAGTCAAGAACTATGCTAGACTTTACATTCGGGGGTTAGTTCGATTGCATGGAGTGCCATTGTCTCTTATCTCAGATAGGGGTACGCAGTTTACCTCTCAGTTTTAAAGATCGCTTCAAAAGAGCCTTGGTACTTAGGTGAAGCTTAGCAAAGCTTCACCCTCAGACAGATGGCCGGGCCAAACGGACTATTCAGACTCTTGAGGACATGTTGAGAGTGTGTGTGATTGATTTCAAAGATAGTTGGGATGATCAATTTCCTCTCATTGAGTTTTCCTACAACAATAGTTACCACTCCATTACTCAAATGGCTCCATTTGAGGCTCTTTATGGGAAAAGATGTAGATCACCTATAAAATGGTTTGAAGTAGGTGAATCTATGTTGATAGGGCCAGATTAATTCCATGAGGCTATGGAGAAGTTCCAGCTTATTAGAGGAAGGCTGAAAATAGCTCAGAGTCGACAGAAATCGTATGTGGATGTTAGGAGGAGAGATCTTGAGTTTGGGGTCGATGATTGGGTGTTTCTGAAGGTGTCTCTTATGAAAGGAGTTATAAGGTTCGATAAGAAAGGGAAGCTTAGTACCTGATATGTTGGTCCTTATATGATTCTTAGACGATTTTACAAAGTGGCATATGAGTTGGAGCTATCAGCGGAATTAGCTTTGGTGCATCTAGTTTTCCAAGTGTCTTTGCTGAAAAAGTGCATCGGAGACGCAGCTCTAGTTGTACTGGTAGACAGCATTGGTGTGAGGGATAGCCTTACCTAAGAGGAGGTTTCAATTTAGATCCTTGATCGTAAAATTCGTAAGTTGAGGAACAAGAAGGTAGCTTCAGTGAAGGTTTGTGGAGAAATCATCTAGTCGAGGGAGCTACATGGAAAACCAAAGCAGCAATAATGGTTTCACAATCCGAACGTAGACCCAGATCATAACACTGGACAAGGAGTCCCGAGAGACTCCAAGTCGACCATGGCATGAACATTCACCTAACTTCATATCACTTAGAGCGGAATATTGAACAAATGATACAACGGAAACATAAACGTAACATAACATAGCATGATAAGCGGAAAGTACTAAAAATACATAACAGCTGAGTACTACAATTAGTCTGAAATCCTCTATCATATCAGATGGGTTGATGGGACAACATCCCCAACTAACCCAGCAAAACTAAAACAAAAGGAACATCAATGTCTAAACATATGGCCCTCAAAACATGAGGACTCACCAAAAAGGCTGATAGCTAAACTTTGAAATGGACTATTGACGGGGCTGAGCCTGAGAGTTGGGTCCTGTATCATGAAACGATATAATATAGGAAGTATACGGTCAATACGTGGAATGTACCGAATATGTAAGGTAAGTAAAACAGATATTTAAAATATATAAAAGCTCATAAATGATCATAAGAGTAGGACAACATGCTCATAACATAAATAGCCATGCTCATAACATAAATAGCATACGATAACATTAGGCTTAAGGTTTTCAAAACATTCGTAATTAAATCGTAGTCATAATAATAAAAGAAATGCTTTATTGAGCATGACTTGAGCCAATATACATAATCATAGACATTCATAAATCATGAGGAACAGTGGGAGATTCTTATAACCAACATACCCTATATGAGCACACGTGGAGCCCGACCTGTATCCCTTGTTGGGAGGGTGTTCATACCTTGCCAAGGGTAGAACTATGTAAGGCGTGATATCATACGTGAAAGGGCCATTTGGGCAAGGGGACAGTCATAAGGGAGGTCCTATCACGTCCTACAGTGACACATAGTTCTGAGATTTGGGGCAGAACCTGGGCCCCGAACCTACTTAGTGTTAAATACTACTCCCAAAACATATATAGTGCTCATACTATAATATGCATGAGATTCATGGGCTAGTTAAATTATGATAATCATAAACCTGCTTCTAAATACGTGAACTAGCCATAAAGGTAATGCCCGTGAGTCAGCCAAAACATAATTTAACAAATCATGGGATCCATGCATACTTATAAATCATATATATGCTTTTAAAATCATCAATTCATAATGGATATTTGAATAAATTCATATTTCAAATCATAAAGCATGATGGGTTTATCAATATCAACAATTGAAGTAAAGATCATAACTCGATTCATCATAGAACATGCATAATTAGGCTTAATTTAGTAGGAATCGAATTCAATAATTTATAAATAAAATAGTTGTAGAATATGATCATAATTCATAAAATATGATATAAATCACGAAAGATAATAACGCATTAATAGATCATTAGAATTCCACAAAATTTAAGTTAAAACCCCATAAGATTTTTGATCAAACTTCATGACTTAGGAGAGATTGGGTATGGGTGTAAACGAGAACACCCATTCATAACCCTATATACCTGGGGAAAATCAAATCTCACCACTCCTTGAAGGCCCAATGGAAATTGATGAAGAAAAACCATGAAGACTAGCTTGATCTCCTCTAAATTTTTTTAACTTTTGCATGCATGAGAATGAATAGGCTAGAAGGTCTTAACCTATCTTAATACACTCATAAAATAACTTAAAACGACGTAGTTTAGGACCTTAGAGATTAGGAATAATGAAAATACCCTTAATAAAAACCATGAAAAATCTGCACCGGGCGAACCAATGACCGGACTAATGGATTGTTGGAGGATACCGTGACTCGTGGTATCCATCCGTTGTCTGCACTGCCCAAAATTCTTGATCTTAGATTCGACCCATGACTAGACAGGATGAGTCGTCCTTCCATCCAATGGATCATCATATCGTCCGTTGTTTGCCCCCTTCAGATCCTGCACTATTCCTTCTAACGAGCCTCACCATGACTCGTTACATCCTCCAACGAGTCATGGTTTCCTTTCGTTAGGTCCACTGGAAAATATACCTATCCCTATACAACGACTCGTGACTACGCCCGTTATCTCTCACAGAGGGCCGTGGGATGACCCGTTATATCCCCTAATGCTAAAGCCCAGTCCTCACCACGACTCAAAACTATGACTCATTGTACCCAACAATGAGTCGTTACTTCGCTCGTTGTTTCCACTGTCACCAGGCCTGGTCCTTCCCACGGGTCGTTGGTTGGACCAATGATCTGTTGGGTCGTCCGTCCTATGGAACTTTTCCCAATTTTCAGCCAACTTCCATTTTGAATCCCCAGTCTAATCTTAGGCACTATCGGGGTATTACAATATCTTCCCCTTGAAAACATTCATCCTCAGATGTTGGAAACATACAGAATATAGAGTCATGCAATCATTAAACCAAAATACTGATCATTTAGATCGAAAACTGACGGAATGACTATATCCGATTCAAACCATATAGCTGAACTGATTTCATGATTCACATACACATCCATATACATAAAAGAAATTTAAACACATGAACTGAACATGAAAACTAAATAGAGTTTTAGGGAAAAATTGATACCTCAAATTGGAACTGAGCCGGTAGAAAATAAATATGGGTATCTAGCCATCATATTCGCTTTGGCCTCCCATGTAGCTCCCTCAATATGTCGATTCCTCCATAACACTTTAACTGAGGATACTTCCTTGTTCCTTAGCCTTCAAACCTGATGATCCAATATTTGCACTAGAACTTCTTCATAGCTTAGGCTGTCTTTTACACCAACACTGTCCACCGGGACAACTAGGGATGGATCACCTAAACACTTCTTCAAGAGCGATACATGAAACACGGGATGTAGGGAAGATAACTCTAAGAGAAACTCCAATTCATATGCCACCTTGCAAACCCTTCTCACAATTCGGCAGGGGCCAATATAGCGGGACTAAGTTTCCCTTTCTTTCCAAAAGGCATCACTCCCTTCATGGGAGATACCTTCAGAAACACCCAATCATCCACCTTGAACTCTAATTCTCTCCTTCTTACATCGGCATAGGACTTTTGGTGACTCTGAGCGGTTTTCAGCCTGTCCTTTATCAATTGAACCTTCTTCACAGCCTCATGAACTGAATTTGGCCCTATTATTGCAGTCTCACCAATCTCAAACCATTCGATGGGCGATCTACATCTCCACCCATAGAGAGCCTCGAACAGCGCCATTTGAATACTAGAATGATAGTTGTTATTGTAGGCAAACTCGATCAGGGGTAAGTGATCATCCCAACCACCTTTGAAGTCAATCACGCATGCCCTCAACATGTCCTCAAGGGTCTAAATTGTCCACTCCGCTTGACCATCCATTTGCGGGTGGAATGCTGTGCTGAGTTTAACCTGTGTACCATGTCCTTTATGAAATGACCTCCAAAACTAAGAGGTAAATTGAGTACCTCAATCTGAAATGATGGATAAGGGAACTCCATGCTATCGAACTAACTCCCCGATATATAGTTTGGCATAATCCTCCACTGAATTCGTTGTTTTAACCAATAGAAAATGAGCAGCCTTGGTCAACCTGTCTACTACAACCCAGATGGAGTCATATTATCGGCGAGTACGAGGTAAACCTATGATGAAATCCATATTAATTTCTTCCCACTTCCAAGTGGGAATGTTGATAATTTGAAATACACCTCCCAGTCTCTGATGCTCAACCTTTACTTGCTGACAGTTCGGACACTTGGCCACGAATTCTACAATATCCCTCTTCATGCCATTCCACCAATAGATTTCCCGTAAGTCATGGTACATCTTGGTGGCACCCGGATGGATAGAGTATCTGGATCCATGAGCCTCATGCAACATCCGGCTCCTCAAATCGTCCATGTACGGAACACATAAGCGACCTTGGTACCGAAGCACACCATATCCCCCTTAGGAGAAGTCCTCCACCTTCTAACTTTGAATGGCTTCCTTCAACTTTACCAAAATCGGGTCCTCATCTTGTCTAGCTTTCACGTCAGTCACCAAGGACGATTCTGATCCGTTCTACAAAACAACACCGCCATCAGTCGAGTCAATCAACCTAACTCCCAACCTTGCAAGTCGATGTACATCTCTCACCAGCTCCTTCTTCCCTCATCAAAGTGGGACACATTCTCTATAGAGAGTCAACTAAGTGCGTCGGCTACCATATTAGCCTTACCTGGATGGTAGAGGACACTCATATCGTAGTCCTTGAGTAGCTCCAACCACTTCCTTTGCTGAAGATTGAGGTCTTTCTGTGTGGACACATATTGTAAGCTCTTGTGGTCCGTAAATACATCCACGTGAACCCCATACAAATAGTGTCGCCATATCTTCAATGCGAACAGCAATGCGGCTAATTCAAGATCATGGGTTGGATAATTCTTCTCATGGACTTTCAACTGACTAGAGGCATATGCTATCACTATCCCACGCTGCATCAATACACAACCGAGTCCGATTCTTGAAGTATCATAATACAACACGAACCCATCGGTACTCTCGGGTAGGTTAAACACTGGTGCTGAGGTAAGTTGAGTCTTCAACTCTTAGAAGCTCTTCTCACAAGCCTCTGACCATTAAAATTTTACCTTCTTCTGGGTCAATTTGGTCAAGGGCGCTGCAATAGATTAAAAACCCTCAACAAATCTCCGATAGTAGCTAGCTAATCCCAAGAAACTTCGAATATATGAACGGTTCACTGGTCTAGGCCAATTCGTCACCCTCGATCTTCTGAGAATCTACCTTTATGCCCTCACTAGATACCACAGGGCCCAAAAATTCTACAGAGTTCAACCAAAACTTTCACTTGCTGAATTTGGCATATAATTGACGATCCTTGAGAGTCTAAAGCACTACTCTCAAATGAGCGGCATGCTCCTCCTCACTCCTAGAGTATATAAGGATGTCATCAATGAACACAATCACGAACATGTCTAGGTATGGCTTGAACACCCTTTTCATCAGGTCCATAAAAGCTGCAAGACATTTGTTAGTCTAAAAGACATAACTACAAACTCATAATGACCATATCGCGTCGTGAAGGTTGTCTTCATGATGTCACTCTCCCAAACTCTGAGCTGATGATAACTAGATCTAAGATCTATCTTTGAGAAACTAACTCTGCAGGAATGCTCCCGGCAGCTTTATACTTTGCTACTCGAAGTTAATTCGAGTTTCGTCTGTGTTTGACGGTGTAAATGGGAGGAAATTTAGTCAAACCCTTCATTCCCCTCTGTTTCTGTTCGTTTACTGGAAATTTTATGAAGGGAAAATGATTTAAAATGAAGTGGGAGCCTTATATACTTGGGGCCATTAAGTCGCATTTGTCGAATGCGATTTATAAGTCACATTTGCCTTGCGACGTTCTGACTTGGCGCTTGTCCGGTCTCTCCCCGGGCCCTTTTCTCGCACGTATGGAATTCTAAAACTCTTAACCAACATGCGAATACGCTAACTGAGTGTCAAGAACTTACGGGGTGTAACATCCTTCCCCCCTTAAGAACATTCGTCCTCAAATGTTAACTTCCGTTTACAGAAATTCTTAACTTGCTCTACCTTTTCTGGAAAAATTTTGGCAGAGTTTTCCCTGTAATATGGACAATCTCAAAAATCCTAAAACGCAGAAAAATCCAATACAGGTACTCTATATAATACTATAGCATCCATTACATAATAAAATGAAGTCAACATCTCAGTCATACACATAAATATAAAGAAACTCATAAAATAGCAATATCAACATACCTCTAACTAACTAAGTCTGAAATAAATAAGGGTATCTGACTTTCATATCTTCTTTTGCTTCCCAAGTCATTTCCTCTCGGTTCCTGTTACGCCATAATACTTTGACAGAAGCAACATCTTTAGTTCTTAATCTGCGGATCTATCGGTCTAGTATGGCTACTGGAACTTCTTCATAGGCCAACTCCTTTGTAACCTGAACATCTTGGACTGGGAAAATTCTAGAGGGATCTCTTATGCACTTTCTCAGCATTGATACATGGAAAACTGGGTGGACAGATTCTAACTCTGCAGGTAAGTCTAACTCATATGCCACTTGGCCTATTCTTTGGCCAATTAGATAAGGCCCAAAAAACCTTGGGTTGAGCTTGCCTTTCTTTCCAAATCTCATTACACCCTTCATCGGTGAAACTTTCAGAAACACCCAATCACCCACATTAAATTCCAAGTTTCTGCGTCGCACGTCAGCATAAGATTTCTGGCGCCTCTGAGCAGTCAGTAAACGTTCTCTGATAAGCTTTACTTTTTCCTCTGACTGATGAATGATATCTAGCCGAATCAATGCTAATTCTCCTACCTCAAACCAACCAACTGGAGATCTGCACTTTCGCCCATATAATGCCTCATAAGGCGCCATCTGAATTGTTGAATGGTAACCGTTAGTATAGGCGAACTCAATAAGTGGTAAATGTTCATCCCAGCTACCTCTGAAATCCAACACATATGCTCACAACATATCCTCGAGCGTTTGAATGGTGCATTCTGCCTGCCCCTCTGTCTGAGGATGAAAAGTTGTGCTCAGGTTAACCTGCATCCCCAAGCCTCTCTGAAATGATAGCCAGAATTTAGCTGTAAACTGTGCCCCTCTGTTGGAGATAATGGATACTGGAACACCATGCAACCTAACTATTTCTCTGATATACAGCTCAGCTTAATCCTCGGTGGAAAAGGTAGCCCTTACTAACAGAAAATGAGCTGATTTTGTCAGTTTGTCAACAATCACCCAGATTGAATCATATCTACGCCTGGTGTGGGGTAATCCTGCTACAAAATCCATGTTTAATGCTTCCCATTTCCATAGAGGCACAGCTATATCCTGAGTCAGTCCGCCTAGTTTCTGATATTTAGCTTTTACCTGCTGGCAGTTGGGACACTAAGCTACAAATTCTACTATCGCCTTCTTCATTCCTGGCCACCAGTAGATTTCTTTTATATCGTGGTACATTTTCGTCGAACCTGGGTGGAGAGAATAACGAGCAACCTCGCCCATAATCTGTTGGTGAAGCCCTGCAACGTCTGGAACACAAAGGCAATCTTTATATCGCAATACCCCATCCTTGGTTGTCTGAAAATATGTCACCTCTCCTTGCTGAACTCTGTTTCAAAGCTGAGCCAGGCTAGGATCTTCACATTTTGCCATTCCTTTACTTACACGACTAAAGACGACACTGCAGCGTTCTGGATTACCGCTCTGTTGTCCTCTGTTTCTGCTACACGAATGGCTAAATTGGCTAACTGATGTAATTCCCGGGCTAATTCCCGTTGCTCAAGATATAAGTGTGCCAGACTTCCCATAGATTTACGGCTAAGGGCATCTGCCACCACATTATCTCTCCTTAGGTGATAAGAATATTCACATCATAGTCTTTCAACAGCTCTAACCAGCGACACTGCCGCAAATTCAACTCTTTCTGGGTGAAGATATACTATAGGCTCTTATGATCAGTGAAAATATCTATGTGGATGCCATACAAGTAATGTCTCCATATCTTTAAGGCCTGAATCACTGCAGCCAATTCCAGGTCATGGGTAGGATAGTTCTTTTCATGTTTCCTCAGCTGTCTGGAAGCATAGGCAATTACTTTACCATGCTGCATCAACACACATCCTAACCCAACACCCAAAGCGTCACAATAAACTACATAATCTTTTGTACCTTTTGGAAATACAAATACTGGAGTTGATGTTAACCTGTACTTCAATTCCTGGAAGCTCTGCTCACATGCCTCAGTCCACTAAAATTTTACTGCCTTCTGCGTCAGTTTAGTCAGAGGTGCTTTGCTAAGGTGGAAAATCCTTCAACAAACCTTCTGTAGTACCCTGCTAACCTAGGAAACTGCATAGCTCGGTCGGAGTGGTAGGTCTGGGCCATGCTTTTACTTCTTCTATCTTCTGTGTATCTACCTGTATACTAGCATCCAACACGATATGACCCAAAAAGGCTAATAATTCAGCAAAAATTCACATTTAGAGAACTTGGCATACAGCTGACAGTCTCTGAGAATCTGGAGCACTGTCCGCAAATGATCCTGGTGGTCTGCCTCTGAGCGAGAATACACTAGAATACCGTCAATAAACACTATCACGAACAAGTCCAGGTATGGTCTAAAAATACTGTTCATCAGGTCCATAAACACGGCTGGAGCATTCATCAGCCCAAAGGACATGACTAAGAATTCAAAATGGCCGTATTTGGTCCTGAAGGTAGTCTTTGAAATGTCCCTTTCACGACCCGAACCTAATGATATCCGGACCTTAAGTCAATTTTGGAGAAATATCTGGCTCCCTGTAACTGATCAAATAAATCATCTATTCTGGGAAGCGGATACTTATTCTTGACTGTGACTTTATTTAGTTGCCGATAGTCTATACACATGTGGAGGGAACCATCCTTCTTTCTCACAAACAAAACTGGTGCACCCCAAGGAGAAGTACTCGGCCTGATAAAGCCCTTGTCTAACAAATCCTTCAACTGCTCCTTTAGTTCTCTAAGTTTAGCGGGAGCCATGCGATAAGGGGGAATTGATATGGGTTGAGTGCCCGGCAATAAATAAATTGCAAAGTCTATTTCCCTTTCCGGGGGAATACCAGGTAACTCATCTGGAAATACATCGGGGAATTCATTCACCACTGGAACAGACTAGAGAGTCGGAGGCTCTACCCGAACATCCTAAACTCTGACAATGTGGTAAATGCACCCCTTGGCTATCAACTTTCTCGCCCGAAGATAGGAAATAAACCTACCTTTTGGCGTAGCTGTACTTCCCTTCCACTCTCGTACTGCCTCCCCTGGAAAGTGGAATCAGACCATCTTGGTCCAGCATTCTACATTGGCATAGCATGGAGCTAACCAATCCATACCCATAATGGCGTCAAAATCAACCATTTCTAACTCTACCAAATCTACTGTGGTCTGACGACTAGCAACCTCTATTGTACACCCTCGATAAACCCTTCTAGCTATGATAGAGTCACCAACGGGTGTAGATACTGAAAAGGGTTACCGAAGAAATTCTGCTACAATAATGAACTTTCGAGCCACTAATGGGGTAACATAGGACAAGGTAAATCCCGGATTGATTTATACATAAGTAGGGTGAGAGCAAATAGTCATCATACCTATCACAACATCTGGAGATGCCTCTGAATCTTGTCTCCCTGGTAATGCATAGGTACGACTTGGGCCCGTACCTGAACTAGAGGCCCCTGATCTGCGTTCGACCTCTGCCTGCTGAAACTGAGGGCCTGCGCTTTGCCGGGGCTGCTGGAGCTCGCAACTCTGCTGATGCCCTATCCTATCTATCCCGGTCACCCTGACCCCTAGCTGGACAATCTCTCATCACATGACCCTCCTGTCCACATATATAACACCCTGTGGAGCCATATCTGCAAGCTCCAGAGTGGCGTCGGCTGCAAATAGGGCAAAGTGGTAGTGTATACCTGCTTTATTCTGCCTTCCTCTACTGAGGTGAATCTACTATTCAAGAACTTCCGCCGGACTCTGACTGTCCTCGGCGATTGAATCTACCCCTCTGCTGCTGTGATTGAGGCGGGGGTCTAGGTGGCCTATCTGACAACCGCGGCCTAGGCCCTCTCTGAATCTCCCCCTGTAACTCATATGACCTGTCCCTGTGGCGCTGTTCCTAACTTGTTCGTCTGCTATTCTATTTCCGTTGTCTGAGGCCCTCAATAGTCTAAGCAAAATCCTGCACTCTAGCAATATCCATATCTTACTGCAAAGTAGCTTTCATACAGGCCTTAATATATTTTGGGTTCAGCCCCATAATAAACCGTTGGACTCTGGATGGCATGGTGTCTACAAAGGCCGGAGCATAGCGGGCCAAATTATCAAACTGTAGGGCGTATTCTCGAACACTCATCGCCCCCTATTCTGGGTGTAAAAACTGGTCCATCAGGGCTTGTCGGATCTCTCGTGGTAGGTAATGGTCCAGGAAAGCCTCTGAAAAGCTGGACCAAGTCTGAGGGGCAACATCTCTCCCTCGAGACCTTTCCCAACTCTCATACCACAACACAGCAATATCCTGCAGTCGGAATACCGCCAATTCAACCAACTCTGTAGATGTGACATGCATTACCCAAAAAATCCTCTGCATCTGATCCAGGAAGTCCTGGGGGTCCTCTGTCCGATCCAACCCTGTGAACTGCGGGGGACCTAGAGCCAGGAATTCTCGGACCGTCGAACTACCAGGCCCACTTGATAACTCTGCAACAGTAGGTGGCATTGACTGGCAGTGAGTAGCAACCATTTGTGCTAACATAACTACGGCACTCCTGACCTCCTGGTCAAATGGTGTAGGTATAGGAACTGTTGGAGGTGGTGTCGTCCCAAGTGACTCCTGATGGGGTGGAGACTACTGAGAAGGTCGGGACGATGCCTCTGTATCGCCCTTAGATCGGGCTGATTCTAATCGAGACTGGGGCATCCTACTAGCGCCCTCTCCTTCTACTGTATCCAATCTTCGGCCTGTGATAGGATGTCGTTGATCTGACATTTTATATGTAAACAAAGAGTATACTAAGCTTTAGGGACTCAACCCTACACTATACTGCTCTATGGCACGACTGAATGTGAAGAAAGAGTAACCATCCTATCATGCCTTGCAGCCTCCATCCTATGGTATGTGGTGCACAACACTTCCATAGACAAAACTCTACTTAGCACGGGTTGCAGACTCCCTGGGATACGACCTGCTTTGATACCAAGTATGTCACGCCCCGCCTTGAGAGGCATGACTGGCACCTGGTGCCCTACTAGGACCTGGACTGCTGGACTACTGAGCCTAAGCACTTCTGGTGCCAGGCTGGCTCTAATTCTGGATTTATGAAAACAACGGGCTATATAACGGCTGTAAATACAGCCTCCGGCCGACCGGGCCTATAGCCACCTGTAGGAATATAACAGCTACCCAGAACAACTGACCATAGGGGAACCTATGCGGGCCGACAAGGCCACCATGCTGACTAGTTATCATTGAAAAGTAGAATCAAGTGCTACACTGATCTGTGACCGACAAGATCACCAACTGACAACTGAACAAGGCCCCACACGGCCATCACATGCAAACTAAAAACATACACACAGACCCACACGACCGGTACAACTAACCACAGGGAATATACAATCCACAAGCCTCTAAGAATAATAAGATGGTCGGGACAAGGCCCCGACCTACCCATACTGTACAAACAAAAAGGGAAGTAAACCTTTAGCTGTCAAGCTCCAGATGATAGGAGCTAAAGACTCTATACGCTGGCTGGAACTACGAGGGATCTGCTCCTCGTCTATGAGTACCTGCAGGCAAGTAATGCATCGCCCCAAAACGGGCATCAGTACCACTGGTACTGAGTATGCAAAGAAATAATTGAAAATAACTGAAAGCAAACAATAATATTGATAGATACTGAAGTAATAGGAGATGGGCTGAGACTGACTGAAAAGAGCGTAACTTTACTGAAGAGAGTAAGAGTCATACCTGATAACATGGCGGTCTACTTTCTATCTATTAATAACTAACACAACATAGCATACAAGAACCTTACCAGCCCCCATAATTCGTAAGGTACCAACCAACACACAATCTATATAGCCCTACCCAGGTCATACCATCCACCTAGTAACTATGAGCATCCTGCCGGCCCCCTGGGTATGCAACTTGGGCTCGCTAGGCCCCTGACTATAGCTGTATCTGAGTCCGAAGAACTCCTGAAATTTGAAATCTGAAATCTGTAATCTGAAATCTTAAATCTGCACCCCGGGCGCAAGCACTCATCAGGGGTGTGGTATAGTGCTGATTAGCCTTCTATGAGGAATCTGCAACCCATCTTCATCCGCTGGTGGACGGCATGCCACTACATAGAGCTACGTATCCTCACCCTCTGGCGGGCGAGTCGAAACAGCTATTAACCCTGGGGCGGTCAAGGAAGCTCTAAGGGTGCCCAACACAAAACAATCATTTCTCCACAGATAGCAATAGGCACATGTAATATATATACTGGATCTGATAATAATATTTATATTCTTTTATTCTATTCTAAATCTCATATTGAAATGTACTGAATCTGATACTGAAATATACTGAATCTGTAATAATATTTCTGGAATATTCTGCTGGGACTTATACTGTTTTACTGAATTTCATGCTGAACATTGTATTATATTTCTAACATGCTTACTAAATTTCTTACTGAACATAATATACGACTTCTGAACCACTCTACTGAAATTCCTACAATGTTGCTATACTAGAACTACTAGCTTGCCGAAAGAAACTGGCTTTACATACCTCAACTGCCAACTTTCTGATTAACTGGCGTAGCTCGGCTAGTATTTAGCTATTTCTCCCAACTGTATTCATATTCATGAAAGAATAGAATTAATTCTACTATTATTTTGGAAAGACACCATATTATGGTTATAGCTACTGCCTATTCTTCAACTTATCGAAGCACGGCCGAAAACTCGCTATTTCTCATGGGTCTAGAAGGGAGAAATACTCATTTTAATGCTGGGAGTATATTAACACTAGTTTGGAGCAATTCCACTTACCTTAGCTTGGGGTGACGACGATTCGCCGATCGAATTTTGCGAAACTAACTCCACAGGAATGCTCCCGGCAGCTTTATACTTCGCTACCTGAAGTTAATTCGAGTTTGGTCTGCGTTTGACGGTGTAAACGGGAGGAAATTTAATCAAACCCTTCGTTCCCCTCTATTTATGTTCTTTTAATGGAAATTATA
Source organism: Datura wrightii (assembly GCA_035772735.1). Lineage (NCBI taxonomy): Eukaryota > Viridiplantae > Streptophyta > Magnoliopsida > Solanales > Solanaceae > Datura > Datura wrightii. The sequence goes on along the minus strand of JASDFA010000006.1, from coordinate 84,060,081 downwards.
TGAAGGAAAAATGATTTAAAACGAAGTGGGAGCCTTATATACTTGGGGCCTTTAAGTCGCATTTGTCGAATGCGATTTATAAGTCGCATTTGTCGAATGCGATTTATAAGTCGCATTTGCCTTGCGACGCTCCGACTTAGCGCTTGTCCGGTCTCTCCCCGGGCCCTTTTCTCGCACGTATGGCATTATAAAACTCTTAACCAATATGCGAATAGGCCCACTAAGTTTCAAAAACTTACGGGGTGTAACAGAACACCTGATAAGTCATCAGGGAATACTTTTGGGTACTCACGCACTACCGGAACTGACTGAATAGTCGGGGTCTCGGACTCAACATCCTTAACCCTAACTAGACGATACACACAACCCTTGGCAATTATATTCTTGGCCTTAAGATAGGAAATAAAATTACCTACAGGAACGACCGAACTACCCTTCCACTCCAACACTGCCTTACCCGGAAAGAGAATCTCCACCGCACGGGTTATACAATTAACTGAAGCATAACATGCATACAACCAGTCCATGCCAAGAATAATATCAAAGTCAGTCATGGCTAACTCTACAAGGTCTGTGGAGGTGAATTTATGCAATATAGTGATCGGACATCGTCTATACAACTGCCTAGCTACAACCGAATCACCAACAGGAGTAGAAACTGAAAATAGTTCTAATAGAGTCTCGGGACTAACTCCAAAGCTACTAGCAATATAGGGCGTCACAAAAGACAAGGTAGCCACTGGATCTAACAAAGTATAAACATCAAGGTGAACACTCGTAACATACCAGTGACCACATCCGGTGAAGTCTCCTACTCCTGACGCGAGGCGAGGGCATAGAATCTATTTTGACACTGACCGGTAGCCGTACTAGTAGATGCCCTCTGTGGAGCTGATCATGCTAGAGCTGCTGCTATCCTAGTAGTTTGCGCATAGCCTCTATCATCATCCTGTCTAGAAAATAGACATGCTCGGTGCATGTGGCCGAACCTACCACATCTATAGCAAATATCTGAGCCGAGTAAACACTCCCTGGCATGACTCTTGCTGCATTTTCCATAGGCTGGAGAGGTGCACTCTATCTGTGTGCCTCTCTGGTCCCTCATTCCTAAAGCCCTGCTTCTCTAATCACCCTTGGGTCTGGATGGCACACTAGCTGATGATGGTGCTAGAGCTAGTGACCTCTACTGAAACTGAGGGCGGTGACCACCACCGGATCTCTGATGAGTAAACCCATGGCTATTTGTCCGAGCCCTCTTTGCCTCCCTCTCCCTTGCATGAGCTACCTCCATCTGTTGGGCGTACAACACTATACGAGGAAAGTCCATATCCTGAAGAAGCATGACAGTCCTGCAATCTTTGTCCAAATAGCTTGCCACGCCATGAACAAATCATCTCACCCGCGCCCTCTGATCAACCACTAACTCTGGGCATATTTTGATAAGCGACTGAACTCGAGAGCATACTCCTTTACCGTCATCCTCCCTTGCTTCAAATTCACAATTTTTGCTGCCTTCAACTCCCTCATCTCTCGAGTGAAGAACCGATCTCGAAACGTCATGTGGAACTCCTCCCAAGTAAGTAGGTATGCTCTGGTGGCCCTGCTGTCTATCCATTGCCTAAACTAGATATGTGCGACCCCTTTTAGCTGATATGAGGCCAACTCTGCACATTCAACCCCATTCACCCCCAAAACCTAGGTGATCCTCACAACCTCATCAATAAACTCATGAGGGTCCTCATCCACTTTTGACCTGAGGAACTCTATCGGGTTCATTCTCAAAAAGTCCCTGACTCGAGCCATTGCAGCATTGCCATTTTTTGGAACATGAGCAATAGCTTGTTGATTGACCTGAGCGGTCAAGGCCTGCGCAAGCATCTGTATAGGTGCCCGAAACTCAGAATGGGCAACTGGCTCTAGTGCTTGGAGCTCCTGAACTAGTGGGGCTTGCTGGTGCCCATTACCGTTGCCATCCTCATGGACTTCATCGTTCCCATTTCTCCTGCTATTCATTCTTCGGGGAGCCATGATTTTGAAATCGCAAATAGCATAAATTAGAAGGATAAAAAGACTTTTCATCGCACGACATAGATCATGAAAGAAGAGAACATTTTCTAAATGTCTCGTAGCCTCTTCGTCATAAGTGTGGCGCGCTTCACACCCCTGAAAAAGACTCTACTTAACGCGGCTTTCACACACCCTAAGATACTTCAAACCTATTGCTCTGATACCAAGTTTGTCACGACCCGAACGTAGACCTGGATCGTAAAACAGGACAAGGAGCCCCGAGAAACTCCAAGTCGACCCACGGCATGAACATTCATCTAACTTCATATTACTTAAGGTGGAATATATAACATATCAACATATCGGAAGCATGAACATAACATAGCATAGCGTGATAATTAGTACGGACTAAATACATAACAGCGGAGTACTACATATAGTTTGAAAGCCTCTAACGTAACAGATGGGTTGATGGGACAACATCCCCAACTAACCCGACAACTGAAACTAAAATAAAAAACCAATGTCTAATCAAATGGTAATCGGTGAATGAGGACTCACCAACAAGATGGATGTGTGACTCCGTAACAAGCTAATGGCGATGCTGGATTTGACTCAGAGCCTGTATCATAAAATGATACAGCATAGAGTATGCGGTCAGTATGTGGAATATACCGAATATGCAAGGTAAGTAAAATGAACATTTAAAAATACATAAAAGCTCATAAATGATCATAACAGAAGGACATCATGCTCGTATCATAAGTTTCATAATATAACATACGGCTCAAGGTTTTTAAATCATTCATAAACCATTCATTATCATGATCACGAGAGAAACTTTATGAAATCATCACTGAGCCAATAACATAAACATAACAATGCATAAAACATGCAGAACAATGGGAGGACTCGTCATAACCTTCACCATCATGGTAGAGTCTTACATGATGCCCCAACTATCTCACTCAAGTGGGCAGATTCGCCCCTGGCTTGCCAGGCGAAGAGCGTGCATTATGTGATATCACGAAAGAGGGGATCATTATCATTGTAATGTATCATTATAAACCAATGGTGGCACGTGGTTATGAGACACCGGCATAGTACTTTGAATGTCAGGCTGCTTGGTGCCAGACACAGCTCCCAAAAACATGAACATTAGGCTCATGTATAAATCAATAACATCATTTATTAAGATTCATGGCTAAATAAATGTTTATCATTCACTGATTCTCATTAAAACATGATTAGCCAAGAATCAAAGGCCCTTTTTTCGGCCAACATCATAAATCGATATATCATGAGATCTATTTCATAAATCGTAAATCATTCTTCAACATATGGGCATTGCCCAATACTCTACCATGTTTGAAAATACTCATTCATTGGAAAACATGATTATAAACATGGATAACTTGAAAAGATGTTTTTCATCATCAATAATTCATCATAAACCTTGAATTTCATGAACTTTTCATAAATGGAAAATTTGATTTATAAAACTTGAAACATGATTTGTAATGAAAAACAACATAAAACATTCCCATAATTCGAAATTCAATGGTAGTAACTCAATTAGATCAAGCCCATGTAGAGAAGTCGAATTTTCATGCATTGGGTAAAAAAACCCATAGATTTTTAATAGGAATTTCATGAATTTGAAAGAGATTGGGCATGGGTGTGAAAGAATTCACCCATTTATAACCCTACATACCTGAGGAAAATCAATTCTCACCACCCCTTGAAAGTCCAATGGAAATCAGTGAAGAAAACCCTTGAAGATAAGCTTGATCACCTTCCAATGTTCTAACTTTGCATGCATGAGAATGAATAGGCTAGAAGGGCTTAAACTATCTTAATACATACATAAAATAAATTAAAAACGACGTAGTTTAGGACCTTAGAGCGTAGGAATGAAGAAAATACCCTTAATGAAAAACCCTGAAAAATCTGCACTAACAGACAAACGGACGAACTAACGGGTCGTTGGAGGATACCACAACTCATGGTATCCATCCGTCGTCTACACTACCAACATTCCTGATCTCAGGTTTGACCCACGACTCAACAGGATAAGTCCTACTATCAAACGATGGGTCATCATATCGTCCGTTATTTCCTCCTTCAGGTCTTGTACTTCCCCTTCCGACGAGCCTCACCACGACTCGTTACACCCTCCAACGAGTCGTGGTTGCCTTCATTAGGCCCACTGGAAAATATACTTATCCCCCTACAACGACTTGTTACCTCTCGTGAAGAGTTGTTACTCACTGACACCAAACCAATACCTCCCACGACTACTTCCAACGGGTCGTTGGTTGGACCAACGATCCGTTGGGTCGTCCATCCTGCAACATTTTTTCCAGTTTCAGAAAACTTCCAATTTTAAATCTCGTGTCTAATCTTAGGCACTTCTGGGGTATTACAAGTAACTACATCTGGTGAAGTCTCCTGCTCCTGACGGGTCACAAGGGCATAGAACCTATTCTACCACTGGCCGTCGGCTGAACTAGTCGAGGCACCCTGCTGAGGGGGGAGTGCTGCTGGAGCGGCTGAACTAGCAGCTGGCATACGGGCTCCGCCGCCCCCTGATCTGGCCGAAGGGCAATCCCTGAGTCTGTGTTCGGGTTTGCCACACCCGAAATAAGCATCTAAGCAAACTAGGCACCTCCCTGGGTGATTCTTGTCGACCTCGCACAAGCTGGGAAAGTTCGCTTTATCTGCATGCTACCCTGGCCTCTCGAATCTGAAGCCCTACTCCTCGGATCCCCTCTTGACCTAGATGGTGTACTAGCTGATGGTGGTGCTAGAACAAAAGACCAGTGATGAGGCTGCTGGTGTTGTCCACCCCCTGATCTAGCCTGAGAAATCCCATAATTGTCTGTCCTGGCCATCTTGGCCTCTCTCTACTTCTGATACACTGACTCCATATGTTGGGCATGCAACACTTTGCGGGGAAATTCTATATCCTAATGCAGCATGGCAATCCTACAATCCTTATCCAGGTATTCCGCCACTCTATGCAGAAATCGGCTCACTCAAGCCCTCTAGTCTGCCACTAACTCTGGTGCATACTTGGATAAGCGGGTGAACTCCAGAGTGTACTCCTAAACCAACATATCACCCTGCTTCATATTTACAAACTTGGCCGCCTTCAGTTCCCTCATCTCACGAGGGAAGAATTGATCCAGAATGGCCACATGAAACTCTTCCCAACCTATAGGGCCTGCCCTCTCCGCCCTACCATCTCTCCATTGTTTGAACCATATATGCGCCACCCCTTTCAGTAGATAGGAGGTCAAATCCACGCACTCTCCATTTTTCATTTGTCACCCCCATGACTTGGGTGATCTTTAGAATCTCATCGATGAATTTATGCGAGTCATCATCTACCTTGGACCCAAGGAACTCCGGCGGGTTTATTCTCAAGAAGTCTCTGACTCTAGCCGCCGTTGCATTTCCATTTTGCGGAACATACACAACAGCCTACTTATTGACCTGAGCAGTCAAGGCCTGTGCAAGAATCTGGATAGCTGCCCGAAACTCAGCATAGGTGACTAGCTCTGGTGCCTGGTGCTCCTGAACTGGTGGAGCTTGCTGGTGCCCATTATCGTTGCCATCCTCGTGGACTTCACCATTTTCGTTTCACCTACCATTCATTCTTTGAGGAGCCATGATTCTACAATCACGAATAGCACAAATTTGAAGGATAGAAAGACTTTTCATCGCATGAAATAGATCATGAAAGAAGGGAATATTTCCTAAACTTATTGTAGCCTCTTCATCATAAGTGTGGCACGCTTCATACCCATGAAAATTTACTCTACTTAACACGGCTTTCAGACACCTTAGGACACTTTAAACCTATTGCTCTAATACCAAGTTTGTCACGACCAGAACATAGACCTGGATTGTAACACGGGACAAGGTGCCCCGAGAGAATCCAAGTCGACCCATGGCATGAACATTCACCTAACTTCATATCACTTAGAGCAGAATATTGAACATATGATATATCGGAAACATAAACATAACATAACATAGCATGATAAGTGAAAAGTACTAAAAATACATAACAGCTGAGTACTACAATCTGAAAGCCTCTATCATATCAGATAGGTTGATGGAACAACATCCCCAACTAACCCAGAAAACCTGAAACAAAAGAACATCATTGTCTGAATATATGGTCTCGGAACATGAGGACTCACCAAAAAGGCTGATAGCTAAACTCTGAAATGAACTACTGACGGGGCTGATCATGAGAGTCGGGTCTTGTATCATGAAACGATAGAGCATAGGAAGTATGCGGTCAGTACGTGAAATGTACCGAGTATGTAAGGTATGTAAAACGGACATTTAAAATATATAAAAGCTCATAAATGATCATAAGAGTAGGAAAACATGCTCATAACATAAATACCATACGATAACATAAGGCTCAAGATTTTCAAAACATTCATAATTCAGTAGTAGTCATAATTATAAGAGAAAAGCTTTATTTTGCATGAATTGAGCCAATATACATAATCATAAACATGCATAAATCATGAGGAACAGTGGGAGATTCTTATAACCCATACCCCATATGAGCACATATGGAACCCAACCTGTAATCCTAGTCGGGAGGGTGTTCGTACCATGCCAAGGGTAGAACCATGTAGGGAATGATATCACACATGAAAGGGCCCATTTGGGCAAGGGGACAGTCACAATGGAGGTCCTATCATGTCATACGATGGCACGTAGTTCTGAGATTCGGGGCAGAACCTGGGCCCCGAACCTACTCGATGTTAAATACTACTCCCAAAACATATATAGTTCTCATAGTATAATATGCATGAGATTCATGGGCTAGTTAAATTATGATAATCATAAACATGTTTGTAAATACGTGAACTATCCATGAAGGTAAGGCCCGTGAGTCGGCCAAAATATAATTTAATAAATCATGGGGTTCATGCATACTTATAAATCATGTATATACTTTGCAAATCATAAATTCATAATGGGTATTTGAATAAATCCATATTTCAAATCATAAATCATGATGGATTTATGAATATCAACAGTTGAAGTAAAGATCATAACTCGATTCATCATAGAACATGCATAATTAGGCTTAATATAGTAGAAATCGAATTCAATAAATTTATAATCAAAATAGTTGTAGAATCTGATCATAATTCATAAAATATGATATAAATCACGAAAGATAATAGCCCAATAATAGATCAGATCATTAGAATTTCACAAGATTTAAGTTAAAACCCCATAAGATTTTTTATCAAACTTCATGAATTAGGAGAGATTGGGCATGGGTATGAATGAGACCACCCATTTATAATCCTACATACCTGGGAAAAATCAAATCTCACCACTCCTTGAATGCCCAATGGAAATTGATGAAGGAAAACATTGAAGACTAGCTTGATCTCCTCTAAATTTTTCTAACTTTTGAATGGATGAGAATGAATAGGCTAGAAGGGATTAACCTATCTTAATACACTTATAAAATAACTTAAAATGACATAGTTTAAGACCTTAGGGCATAAGAATGACGAAAATACCTTTAATGAAAACCTAAAAAATCTGCACCGAGTGAAACAACGACCGGACTAACAGATCGTTGGAGGATATCATGACTCATGGTATCCATCTGTTGTCTGCACTGCCTAAAATTCTTGATTTCAGATTCGACTCATGGATAGACCGGACGAGTCGTCCTTCCATCCAATGGGTCGTCACATTGTCCGTTATTTGCCCCCTTCAGATCCTGCACTGGTCCTTCTAACGAGCCTCACCACAACTCGTTACATCCTCCAATGAGTCATGGTTTCCTTCCGTTAGGTCCACTGGAAAATATACCTATCCCCATACAACGACTCGTGACCACAACCCATTACCTCTCACGACGGGTTGTGGGATAACCTATTATATCCCCTAATGCTAAAGCCAAGTCCTCACCACAACTCAAAACAACGACTCATTGTACCCAACAACGAGTCGTTACTTCGCTCGTTGTTTCCACTTTCACCAGGCCTGGTCCTTCCCATGACTACTTCTCACGGGTCGTCGGTTGGACCAATGATCCGTTGGGTCGTCCACCCTGTGGAACTTATCCCAGTTTTCAGCCAACTTCCATTTTAAATCCCGGGTCTAATCTTAGGCACTTTCAGGGTACTACATATGGCTAAATACCCATATCTTTTTCCTTCCAACTTAGTTCCAGCATGAGGTACCAGTTTTCTTCTTAGTACTCTCTTCAGTTTAATGTCTCTCATTTCCTTTCATGACAGAGTATGCATGTGTGTTTCATGAATTCAATTTGGTTATGTATCTCCGTCCGGAGTCAGTCACTCCGTCAGTTTTCAGCTATAATTATTCAGTTTTGGAATTTCAATTCCTTCCCTATCCTTCACTCGCTTAATCTATATTTGATGATGAATGTTCTAAAGGGGGAGATAATGTAAAGCCCCGAAAAGCCTCTAAGATTAGATTCGAGACTTACAGCCAAAACTAGTAGGAAAATGGCACCAGGGCCATTCAACGAGTCATGGGACGAAGCGTCCTAAGGACAAATGGTTTGTTGGTTTGGTCCGTGGTATCAACTTCAGAGAAATGTCAAAAATCTACCCAAAACCGACTAGGGATTATATGACCCATTGTTTGATTGTACCAGTTGTTATTTCTATTCATTGGAGTAGGATTAGAGAGTGTTTCAAAGGCAGAGCAGGAACCAACAAGTGGATCCAAATGGCCATTGACCTGTAGCTTTGGTCGTTGGTTCTGCCAGTTTTTGATTTAATTTCGGTATTTTGGTAAAACTCTATTCTTTTAACTCCTAAATGGTGTTATTTTAGGCTTCATAAATGTGTGATTAAATGGTTAATCTAAGACAAATCCCTCACTCTCTTCAAAACACCGTAGTTGGAATTCTCTCTCAAGGCAAGCTAGGGTTCATCATCTCCATCTTCCCAATTTCTCTTGGCAAGACAAGTTAAGGAATCATCTAACTCAGGTACGTAAGGTCATAAATTGGTGAATTCTTCCACCCTTATTCCCAATTTCATATCTACCTTATGAATTCAAGTCTCCAAGCATGATCTTAAAAAATACTAGTGTTAGACCTAATTCTCATGAAATCTCTTATGATCTCTTATGAATTCAAGTCTCTTATGATTCAATCCATGATTTATGATTATGAATGCATATTTTCTACTAGAATCTCTCATGAATATATGATTTTCAATTTATGATGATTTTACTCAAGTAAGTATGATTTCATGAATATCAAGCTTATGTGTCATGGTCGATTTAGTGGCATTGTTTTCATGGCTAGTTCACGTATGACAAGTATGATATGATTTTCATGTTTTCAACTAACCAATGCAATACCAAGTATGTTTTATGATTATGTCTATGAGCAATATACATATTTTGAAAGTAGTATCTAGCACCGAGTAGGTCGAGGTTTAGCGCACCCAGGTCTTAGAACTATGTGCAATTGTAGGATAAGGGTCCTTGACAGTAGAGAGCAACTCCCTTTCCCCTAGCTTAAGGGTCCTCACCAGTTGAGAGTGTCTCACTTACGCTACTGTGCTCATGCTCACAAGTGATATCATGCCTTTATCATTTTTTTCCCTGGCAAGACTTAGGATGGCTCTGTCCACTTGAGTGAGATAGTTGGGGCATCATGTGCTCATTCATGATGGTGTCGGTTATGATGAATTCTCCCATTATTTCTCATGTTTTAAGTTATTCATATACAGGAGTTATGATATCATGTTTTATAGTATGAATGACTCATTGATCAAATTATGAGCTTTCACTTACGTTTTTAAGCATGTTAAATCATATGATTTTACTTTCAAAATCATGGGTCAGTATGCTTCAGCTTTTAATGAATAACGAATGTTTATGATTATCTCTCGATCATGAGTTTAGCATGTTGTCCTTACTCTCATGTCTTAGCTTGCTTTGTACTCATGATTTCAGACTATGATTTTACTAGTATATTTTTACTCAGCCTACATACTCAGTACATTTAAAGTACTAATCGCATACTTCTATGCTATATTATCTCATGATATAGGTTCGAGTGACCAGTCTCAGCCCCGACGTTAGCTTCGTTCCCGCTTCGAATATTCCAGTTCCAGTTTTGGTGAGTCCTCATTATCAGAGAACATCAGTTTTGTCATATGTTTCTCCATTTATGCCCTTTCAGTTTTCAGATTTTGGTAGAACTAGTTGCAGGTATTGTCCTATCAGCTCATCATATGATTAGATGTTCTTCAGACAGCTATGTATAGATAGTTCAGTATTGTTGACTTGTTGTCTACATTTATAATTTATGATATTCAGTCTTCTGCTTATGTTATGTTCATGTTTCCCATCCGCTTAGTTTATGCTCAAGAATATGCTATGTATGTGCCACGAGTTAGCTTGAAACCATTCGTGGTTCTAGGTCCCATGCCATGGTTCGGGATCTATGATTGGGTCGTGCTATTTGTTGTACATGGCTCCTTCAAGTGGCAATTCATCTTTCTTGAAAGAAATTTAGTGGTTTCGAACATATCTACTCACCATGGAAATCAAGTTACTATTACTACTCCCGAATATGCCTTCTCAAAAATTTTAACAATGTCTACCTGTGATACTAAGAGCTCATCAGTAAAGCCTATTCAATAATTTGGGATGGAATCTTCTCAAAATATTTTACAATAGAATATTCTTTTAAGTTACATCATTCTTTAGAATTCTTCAGCCTCCCGTTTTGTGATTGGCCTATTCTGACTATATTTCTACCCTGAGCCAATTGTTTTGGAGTATAGCACCTCCCAGACAGAGTCATCCAATATGCTACAATGAATCCATAATAAATTCCTTTTGAGGGATTACCTGAGCGATAATTGGAAGTGCAACCATGACTACGAACTTTGGATGGGATTTCATAATTAATGAGTCCATGGATGACGCGGTCGCATTTGCATCCTTCTATATCACAGGATTACTAATGGACCAATCTTCTTCTTTCTCAATCATATTGATAATCACTCCCCTGTGGTTAGGCAAAGGTTTACTGTTGATATTGAGAGCTACTATTTAGAGGGTGATCACCTTTTGATCAACCAAATCTTGGGTCTTATGCTTCAAGTTAATACAGTCCTCGGTGGTAATACCCAACTCCTCCTAAATAATGGCGCACTGTTCATCAGCATTGTAAAATTTGGATATTGTATTGATAGTCTTAGGATCCACAGATTGTATTGTCCATGCTGCCTTTAGATGCTCAAAAATTTGTGTCCTACTTTCCACTAGAGGGGTAAAGGCTCAGTGAAATTTTCTTTTTTAGTTTATGCGGGGTAGCTTATAGGCATTTGCATTATTTTAGGGTGTATTCTGATAAGTTAGAGGGGCTACTTGGTTGTGTTTTGGAGGGTTTTGGTGAGTAGGTACGACATTTTGTAGTTAGATTGAAAATTACAGCATGTAAGTTGAGGGATTTGGTAATTTGGTCATGTACTTTGATAGGTTGGGGGGATGGTTGGTAATTCGACTAGGCGTAAAAATGGAGTAAGGATTATATGGAGCTGAGGGCCACTCATTTGGTTAGAAAAACTGGTGAGGGTTTTGTACAATCTCGATCTTGCACTGAGACTGTAAGAAATAGAGGACAGATTTTTCAGAGAAATCCTGCAATATATAACAGATTTTTAAGTTAAGTGTTTTTAAGTCAATAGTGATACGTTGGGGTTGCCAAACTTTTTACTTTTTACTTATTTTAGCTTAACAATTAGTTTGCTTTAATTAGTTTATTCATTTTTTTATCATAAATATTTTTTTTAATGCAAATTAAGTTTCAGCACTTAAAAGGTATTTTTCAGCACTTGAAACTTAAAAACTATTTAAATTCGGCCAATCCAAACTGACTTAAATTAGTGAGTTGTAGGTAGCTTTTAGAAATTATAATTTTGCCCATTATATTAGTCAAACTTATTTATTTTTATCTGTGTCAATTAAGTTTCGCACCGATGATTTTTGAATTCTTTCATCAAATTTTAAAACTTTACCCATTTTCTTACCGTACGATGTAAAGACTTCTACAGCCAATTATTTGTACATCTCGAAAACATTGCATTTCTTTTGTTTCAATAAATTTTGTTTTGTTCCAATTCGAAATAATTAAACTATGAAATTCAAAGATGATGGCAGAACTGTATTAGACTTAATCTAAAATCATTTCCTGTATGGCAAGGAGGTTTAATGAGTTGGAGTTGAAAGGTTGGTATGTTACATTTAGTTGTTTGAAAGTTTTGCAACCAAGAAAAAGAAAGGAAGTAAAATGATGATACAACCAAGACCAGTCACGAATAAATAAAAGTTAGGTTGGAGAAGTGTGTTGGGATGAGCTGTATTTCCTTTATTAGCATTAATGCTCTCCCCTCATCTATCCTTTTGTCTACTGTCTCACCTAATTAAGCCAACCCTTTACTTTTTTGTAGGATAATTTTTTTCTTTTTAAAAAAAGGAACTATTAAATGGTTTTTTTTCCCAAAACTTACAACTCGTTTGGTTATAGAATTTAGAAGCATTTTTGGGGAAATTTTTTTCAAATATTAGTTTTTAAACCCCCATATCTGCTTCAAATTTATTTTTAAATCAAGATATAACTATTTGTTTCTTTTTAAATTTTAAAACTTACACCACTTTTTTATATTTTCTAAAGAAAAAAGTCTATCTATTATTTCAGGTTTGTTTTGCTTGATTTGTATTTTAGATTTCTTTTATTTGATTTGTATAAATTTTTCTTCAGATTTGTAAACTCTTGTCAATATAAGGTCTCTCATCTCCTACATTGAATAATATTTGCTCGTAATGTATAAATTTTTCTTCAGATTTGTAAATCATTGTTAATATATGAGGTCTTTCACCTCCTACCATTGTTATTATTTATGTTTTTGCACTGATAAATCTTCATAACTCATCAAAATTTGATGAATCATGGCAATTAGTCATTGTGTTATTAGCAAGTTTTTATTAAATAAAATTCGTGCTATGAGTTTAGGATAATGTATTTCTAGTTCATCATAAAAATGATAATGTTGTGCCAAATTTTGTCGGTATATAGGATTATAATCTATGATAATGATAATGAATGTCATTAGTGAAGATTCTACATAATTTTAATTAACAAGTATATTTATTTGGTATTGTTGGATGTTTTTGATAGTTTTTAAAACTTATGAATATAAATCATGTTTCATGTTTTTTCAAAAAAAATAATAAGTAAAATATATTTTGAAAAATATAGTCAAACACATTTTGAAACTTCAATTCACCCAAATTTAATTTTTCAAAAGTATTTGAAAATTATGCCAAATACTAAAAATATTACCTTGCAATTATTATTTTTCACCTTCTATTTAAAATTTACTAACTCGATTAAATGGTCACATTGAATAAGCTCATTAAAAGTAAAGGGCTTTCTATTAAATATTTTTTCTCAAAACATAAACTCGAAAACTCTAATTATTTAAAGATAAATAAATTTATTATGACGTAATAGAATTACAGTGAATATCCATAACTTCTAACTATAAATTACTCTCCTCTTTTCATGATGTATAGTTAATTCTTCACTACTCAGCATTAAAAATTTAGTTCTTACACCCTTTTAACTTTTTTCTATAATCTTCATGGTTAATGTTATGTTATGACAACTTTTTGTATGCCTATATGAACACTATAAATAGATCGCATAAGATCTCATATTGTATATACTTGATACGTGAAAGAACATTTGGAAAATACATGAAAGGAATAAGAAATGTTATTTTTTATTTCTAACTCTTCTCTTGACTTTCTTTATTTATTTTATTATATATCATATTTATCCTGATTTTATAGCATATTATCAGTACGAAATTAGTTAACTATGATTATACAATTTAGTAGGTTTTAATCTTTAAAGAAGCTCCGACTTAGAGAAGGTTTTGACGAGGGGTAAATTTTTCACTTAATATTCGTAGCATATAACTAACTTATGTCATTGGTTCATAATACATTGTATGCTAATAATCACGATACTAGTAATTAGTATCGGCACAATGTGCGATAAATATTAAAAAATATTAATAATTTAAACTTTTTATTAATTTTTTTGTGAGCCTGTTATATTATATTATTTTAACAAAGTATAAATTATCATCATATTTTTCAATGTCATATACCAATAATAAAATCTCTATGAACTATTAAAGGAAATAAATTTATCTAGCCATGAAATAATTTTTTTTGTTTCTTACCTTTATTTATTATATCATTCATAGGGGTGTTCCTGGTTCAGTTTGGATCGGTTTTTAATTAAAATTAAAATTAAATCAATTTAGTCAATATTTAAATTTCTAAAATCGAATCAAACCAAACAAAATAATAATCATCGATTTGGTTCTTGTCGGTTTGGTTCGGTTTGATTTGATTTTTCAGTTTATAATTAGCTAATGATAAATTGATAATAATAAAATAATAGGGACATGAGATAACTATTTCAAGTGAACATTAGAAATCAACAAATTTCTCTCTACTATCACAAGATGAGTGTATCTGAATCTTCTATCATTTTTTCAAAACTATTTCAAAGTTTTAGCGTATTTAAGTTGCATAACTGCATAGGTTCTTCCACTTCACATGTATAATATCCGCACAGAAATAATATACAACTTTAAATAGAATGGTCAACCCTTCAAAAATCAAAGGGGCAAAGATTGAAGGGTAGATGGATGTCTTAGCAAAGAAAATTAAAAATCGGCAATTTGTCATACCACATATAGACAATTAGACTTAGACAGTTTGGTTTGGACATATTTATTAAAATTAGAATTTAAAAGTATTATAGTGCATGTGAAATAAGGTATACTAAAATCATATTAATGATTAAAAGTTATAAAATATTTATAATTATTTATGAAAAACTAATATCATACATTAAATAATTATAAAATTTATCTGTTTGGTTTGGTTATTTTTTCTTATTTTTTAAGTAGAACCAAAATCAAACTAAATATTATTGATTTTTAAAATTTAAAACCAAACCAGATTAATTCAAACCAAATGTCGATTTTTTTAATTGGTTTGGTTCGATTTGTGGTTTAATTTGGTTTTTCACCAAACCATGAACACCTTAATCATCCATTACTTAACGATATTAGATTACTCCTTTCGTTTCAAAATAAATGGTGTATTTAGCTTAAAAACACACCCTTTAAGAAACTATTTACTTCTAAAAAATAAAATGTATCACTTAGAAGTGAGTACTCCCTCCGTTTCAAACTAAGTGGTGTTTTACATAATCAAAAAGATATTAATGATGTTCTTTCAATTTTACCCTTATTTAAATGGAGAGAGTTTTACATAATCAAGAAAATATTAAAAATTTACATCTTTTCCAAGATATTTGCTAGGGGTAAGTGAGTAAAAATGCATTGTTCTGTTTAGGAATGAGTAGTTCTCTTAAGGGGTATGTCCAAGCTAAAAACATCACTTATTTTGATACGGAGGGAGTAGATCTTTAGTGATCATCTATAAATCTCTCTTCTAGCATGTTTGGCCAAACTTCTAAAATCAGCTTATTTTGAAAAATGTTTATTTAAAAAGTACTTTTGATGAGAAACAGTTTGTGCTCATGACCAATAAATTTAAAAAGCACTTTTGAGTAGCAATCAGTGTTTGGCCAAACTTTTTAAAAGTGCTTCTAAGTATATTTTTTTCAAAAGTACTTTTCACATAAGTACTGTCGGGGAGAAACTACTTTTTTTAGCTTCTCAAAAACAACTTTTGTTATTCCCTAAAAACATTTATTTTCTCACAAAAGTTTGGCCAAACACCTTATTTTTTAAAAAAATAAGTATTTTTTAGAAAAAATAAGCATTTTTGGCCTTCCAAAAACTTGGCCAAACAAACTATTCATTTAAATAAGGGTAAAGTTGGAAGAACACCATCAATTTCTTCTTGATAGTGTGAAGCACCATTTATTTTGAAACAACATATAAAGGTTAAAACACTATTTATTTTGAAATTAAGGGAGCATTAATATGACTTTTTATTAGCCTGTCATTTAACTTATAATTTTTGTTTACTACTCTCCTTTTAATATAATAAAAATATTTTTTTATTACTCCTGAATTTGTTTTTATACTTTTATTCTATCATTCACTACTTTTGTTATTGCATTATTTGCTTAATTATTTTTAATAATTAGTTCAGCGTATAAGTATCTTCGGTTATTAATACCCCCCTCTTTGTACATTTTTCAACTATACTATTTTAATTAGTTTTTTTGTTATAGGTATTCTATAAAAACTTGGCTTCATGAATTTCTTTAATTTTATCAATTGCTGCCACTTTGCACTTTGGAGGCACTATATACATATGAGTTTTGTTTTGATTTTATTTAATTCAAAATATGTAAATGTATAGTGTCAAAACATCTTCTAAAATCATATAACATAGTTTTATTCTTTTATTAGCTTCAAAAATTGTGTTTATTCTCCATTAATTTTATGTAATTAAAATGGTCCACCACTTTATCTTTTATTATCATGCTATAAATTTAAGTTTATCTTAATAATATTGTAAATTTGATTGTATTTAACGTCTTTAAGCTAAAGAAGATAAAATTTACGCTAAATTTTCTTAGCCTTCAATTCAATTTTAAATGGCATGAATATATGTTCATTTCAAAAAAATTGCTCCAACGCTTTTTTTGGATTGTAAAAATTGCCTTGATAGTTTCTCCATTAGCCCAGCAAGTTCTCTTTATTCTAAATTAATCAATAGAACTAAAATTAAACCTCTAAATTGCTGGTGAAAGTCATCATAACAGTAACATATTTAACTTTACCATCTACGAAAATTTTGGTTAAAAAAATTTTCAACCGCGAAGATATATTAATAAAAAAGCAACTCGTTTCTTTGGGTGAAAAAGATATATATGATTTTATGTATATTTAATAGTCGATCAAAAGAATGGCAACTAACTATATCTTATATGAAAGTTATCACATGCTTCAATAAATACTCTGCAATTATATATCACAAATCTATATTCAAAATAATTGATACTTGAAAATAACATTTTTTTTAATCATGAGATTAATTTAAAAAAACTTTTATCACAGTTTTTTTAGCGCAATAATATTAAATCTGGTAATAGATGATCAAAGTACTGTGGTAGGCATTTATGCCATGTACAATTAATATTAATGTGTCATTTTTGTCTCAAAATTAACAGATATGGTGTAGTATTTTTTATTTTTCTACCATGCCTTAAATCGCTATTGGCACTACACCCAATTAGTGAGAAACTAATGAATTTTTATACAAATATTCAATACAGAGAACATATCTATATGTATAAAAAAAATAAATCATTACCTGCTGGAGCTCGCTTGCTATAATCTAACCATTTTATCAAAATTCAAACGAAAAATAAAAATATTGCAAAATAATCATGCTCGAGTTCAAGCCTACTATAATCTTTCAGATAAATTCTTCCTCCTGTATGTCATTGAAAGTGACTTGAGATGCATTGGATCAATTCATCTCTGAAGGAATTAGATTCGGGTCAACTCAAATTCATATATATATATATATATATATATAATGGTTAAAAATTTAAGTGAGAGATTGTTGGGATATATACTATTAACCATGGGTTATGTATTATTAACCATATGTTTAGATATAATATTTATTATAACACAATTATTTATTCAATTTTAATAAAGGTTTAAATAGATCATATATTAGTCGATGTGTCCTTTACTTATACAGTAGATGATTTAGTGTATAGAGTTTAGCTTATACACAGAAGATAAAAACGTCAGTTCTTATAAGTATAAAATTTATATATGTTCATAATCTAAGATGAAAATTGGACAAATTCATCGGTACGATTGTAGCACAAGATTAAATATAATTTATCTTGATTATGGGAATGGTATAATTTCAACTACTTGTGTTAGTACATTTTGTATGTATTGAACGGACCAAGTAGAGATAAGTATTTTATCTCACTTAATAAAATAAATTCTCTAAAGCATTAAATGTACTTATACTCTTAATCTTGATATAATTATTATGATCAATGTAATTTGTTTGCTGTTTTGATCTATCAAAGGGTGAAACTCGATCTTTTATGAGTTAAAATGTTCCCGATAGGTTGGATGATGACAAATGACATTTGTGAAATAACAATTAATTTGATGGAATCCATGTCTCGGCCTTGAGATTAATGATGTCATGCCCCACCTTGGGAGGCACGACCTGGTGCCACACTGGCAACTAACTGACAGGCTAGGCTTATACACGTCTGGTGCCAGCCTGCGACTCAATTCAAGAAAACAATGGGTTATATCTCTGCTGTAAATGTAGCCTCCGACCGACAAGGCCGTATAGCCACCTGTAAACGAAAATAGCTAACCAACAACAGGCAACATAAGGAATCCTATGCGGGCCAACAAGGCCACCATGCTGTCTAGTTATAACAAAAATGAAGACGACCTACTATACTAGGCCCCACACGGCCAACACACGAAGCATAACTAATTAAGGCCCCACACGGCCAACATACAACTAACTGACTAACGACTGTAGTCTGCAAGCTTCTAAGAATACAAATAATGATTGGGATAGGGCCCCGGCCTACCCAAAATGCTATATAACTAAAATAAAAAAATCTCTACAACCTGGCAACTTCGAATGGAAGGAGTTGTCCGAACTACGAACTCTAAATAGCTGCTACTAGAGATCCCGAACCCTGTCTGTCTAAACCTGAAGGCAAGTAATGTAGCGCCCCATATATGGGCGTCAATACAATATGTACCGAATATGTAAGGCAGTAAATAAGCTGAATGAAAGCTGTGAAATACTGAAAGTGAGTAGAAAGGATAGGCAGAGAGATTAACCTGTAAGCCGGCTTATTCGCAATTTGCATCTAGCAAACACTACACATACATGAGCTATGACCGCGTAATCATATATTCATAAGCTATAACTAATAGAAAAAAATGCAAACAAGAACCTAATCTGGCCCCCATAAGCCTGGAAGGTACAACCAGCACGGAATAACCCATACGAGACCCCCATAAGCCCTGATGAGTGCACTTCTATCAATATACTCCTAACTAGGTTTCTATGACTCTATTGGTGCTATAGACAACCTACCGGTCCCTTGGGTCTACAACTGAGCCCGCTCGACCCCTGTACTATAGTTGTGTCTGAGTCCGGTAGACTCCTGCTGTCTGCACCCCGGGCACCAGGCTCAACGGGGGTGTGGTGCTGATACGGCATATAATAGTCCAGTCATGGATTGGACTATATAAGGATTTGGGACCCCATCTTCATCCCTTGCGGATGGCATACCGCTCCGTAGAGCGATGTCATCTCGCCCCGGCAGGCGTCGACACAACTAGTAACCCTGGGGTGGTCATGGAAGGCTCCTAAGTGAGGGAAACCCCAACCCATGTGTTGTACTAACATCTCAATCTAGCCACTCAAAAGGCGTAACTGACCTTCTGGGCCAAACGCCACCGCGGCTCGCCCCTTAGGATAGTCTTTAAGGCTACTAACAGGCACGTCGTGCGCCGGTATCTAATCCGAGGATCCTGATGGTGATCATGATCTATAATAGTCTAGACTAAATAAGGCAATATCTGGAGTGGTCTAACATAACTCGGAATGTCCCGCCCGGACAACTATAACTCTTACACAACTGCGGGGTCGCGAATGGCTAACTACTTAGTTCCTCTAATTAGAACAACTGTAGGGCTGGTCCTGGCCGAACATGCTTTTGAGAGATCGGCCCCTAATCCTTCCTAATAAGCTTATCGATATCCTTAGCCTATAGGCAGTACTGTACTAAGATGGTACTACTAGTCCCTTAGACCTTATCTTGGTCTATTCGGATCTTATATTACTTTTTTGGGTGATTCTTAACCTTATATACAACTTTATGTAGACTTAACCATTTTTGGCAATCTGTACCTGAATACCTTGTAAGAACCGATTGGGGTGCTAGCCCAGCCTCTAACTACTGCTAAGGTCCCATTCCTTAGGGTGCCCACGAGTCTATTTGACCTGGACGACTGGGCTGGCTTCCTGGCGACCTATCTGATAACTGCTAAGTCAACTAGGATTGACAATCATTGGTAATAACTAATAGGGTGGTAGGCTGTCACTCAGTACACTAGACAACCCTAGTGTCAATGATTCTAA
Organism: Datura wrightii; assembly: GCA_035772735.1. NCBI lineage: Eukaryota > Viridiplantae > Streptophyta > Magnoliopsida > Solanales > Solanaceae > Datura > Datura wrightii. Next base: position 84,039,798 of record JASDFA010000006.1, on the reverse strand, counting down.
AGTATGACTATTCTATCTATATTTTGGGCCCTGGGACGTGCGGTTACGTCAATGGCTTCTGGGTGTGCTTTTCTGGCAATTCAAGTGCGAAACTGGTAGTTATGTCGCCTGACTACGCCGAGGCTGTTCAACCTACTAACTCAGTCTCGCTAACCCTCACGAGTTTCCAAAATCTAGTCCTGGAAATAATCATATAATCCTACTAAAACCATGAACCGTAGAATAAGAGTTTTTCTATGATTCTTCTAGTGCGTATCGTGCTTATCATGTCTTTTTCTGATGAGGGATACTACGGTATAATCCATATACATTTTCTAACAGCTAACCATAATAGATATATAACCATAATCTACTGATGGCAGTTACTTGCAGCATATTTGGACTTTATATACTAGCAACAGCTAATTCCAACATGTTTAATCACAATTTAATAGTAACAACTATCTATGGCACGTGGAATCGTCATTTTTATTTGAGAACATATGTCGTAACACTGTATGATGAGTATATTTACCAAGGGTTAAGCCTTACATACCTCGATAGTTGTTTCCTGAATAACCGACGAGTTTCAACTTATATTCACCAGCTCTTTTCAGTTGTAACCATTATACTGGAGAAAGAGACGAATTTCAATACCAAATTCAACGTAAAATGATAACTTTTAACACCAATATTGACTATACTTCAACTTAATGGAACATGACCGAAAACGTATTATTTCCTGAGAGTTCAGAAGGAAGAAATGCTTACTTGAAGCCTGTGATCGTATAGAAATCAGTTTGAAGTAATTCGGACAACTTTGGCTCAGCGGGGTTACAAATCACCGGGTGAATTTCACGAAAATAACTTCATAGTAATGCTCCCTGTAGGCTTAGAACTCAATACTTGAAGTTAATTTGAATTTGGACGGCGTTTGGTAGCGTAATAGGACAAAAATCAATCAAAATCCACATTTTCTTTAACCTCTGGCCGTGAAAACATTTGAGAAATGATTTAAATGAGAGAGGGAGAGGTTTATATACTACTTGGGCGGTGGCAGGGGGTGTGCCTCGCTCCTCCCATTGAGGCTGCTACCCTGGCGCGCCGCGCCTCTCAAAGCGCCTGCAAGCCTGGTGCCCCGTGCTGGCCAGTGCGCTGCTGGCTAGCCCTGTGCGCATGGGTCCCGTTCGACCCCGCTTCTAAGGCTTTTTACACACGCATCAATCTCTTCTTACTCGTCACCAATCCACGTGTACGCTTACTAATCGTTAATATTTATGGGGTGCAACATCCTCCCCCCCTAGGAACATTCGTCCTCGAATGTGTACTTTAATTCACAGGAGCTTAACTTTTTGGACTATTATTTTGGAAAAGTTTCAGCAGAGTCTCCCCTGTAATGTGGACTATATAAAAGTCCTGAAACGCGGAAAAGTCCAATGCAGATATCTCACATGACATCATAACAACTCTTTCATCACCCAAAATTGCAGTCAACTAAATAATATATACAACATAAATCATAAAACAACAATGGAATCAACATTTTTAGCTTAACTGCATAATTTAGACTAAGCCTGGAATAGATGAGGATATCTGGGTCTCATGTTGTTTTCAACTTCCCAGGTCATTCCTTCTCTATTCTTGTTTCTCCACAATACCTTATAGAGGCGACATCTTTAGTTCTCCACCTACAAACTTGTCGATCTAATATGGCCACTATAACTTCTTCGTGGGTTAATTTACAGTAACTTGACTGTCTTTCACTGGAACAACTCGGTTTGGGTTACGTATACCCTTATTGTAGCATTGACATGTGAAAGGTGAATGGGCAGGTCCTAGCTTTGGAAGCAATTTTAGCTCATATGGCATTTCGCCTGTTCTCTGGAGGATATGACCTGGGCCAATAAACCTAGGCCTAAGCTTATCCTTCTTACCTATTCTCATAACGCCATTTTTTGCCAATATTTCTAGAAATATCCAGTTGTTGCTTCAACCCTTAGCTGCTTGCGTCGGAAATTAGGGTAGGACTCCTGACGGCCCTAGGCTATCGATACCAATTTCTTGGTAAATTTAATTTCTCAGTCCGTCTGTTATGATATGCCCTGGTTCACCTACCTTTAATTTACTTTAGGGGGCTTCCGCTTCCACTCATAATAGACCGTCGGGCATCTAACCTGAGTGCTCTGTTGGGTTATTTGCTTGGAGATAAGAAGTCGTACTCATTTTAGTGTGCGCTTCGATCTGTTCTAACAGTTTCCCAGAACCTGGCTAGGAGTTGTACCTCTCTGTCAGGGTTTACTAGACGGACTACTTCTTAAATATTTAATTCGCCATACGCTTTAGCTGCAATATAATTCCATTTGGCAAGACATGAATTGATCTCATTAGTCTTTCCACACTGACTCAAATAAGGCCAAGATACACCTGGTATGAGATAACCTTGTGACTGTGTTCATATTAATTACTATCCACTCCCTTACAGACACGACCATCTCCTATATTGGACTGCTCAGTTCCTGCTATTTCGTCATTTCTATCCTGTCACTGGAGCTCTGCTGCTGTGATTCACTGATATCTTCTATCTTTCCATACCCTCTTATTGCATTTTCGTTAAACTCTGGGAGTAACGGACAGATGCACCTTAGTTATGGTCTGCTATTTGAAGTTCTGCACCCTTGAAACGTAGAGTCAGCCTTTGGGCCTTATGACCCTGCCTTTTGTTATCTTAAGGGTCAATAACTTTCTGCTGGGCCTTGTTTCTAGGTTGCACTAGGTTAGAGTCTCTGTGTCGACACTCCCTTACCTTCTCCTCTTGCGGGGATACCGCAACATTCTAGGCTACAACCTTACTATCTCTTAACTGTTAGCCCGATGCTTAGTTCTCAATATTCGGTGGTGAACCTATGTTCTATCAACTTGGAGGTGATTCTGGTTTTCCCCACAGTAGATACTTGTGCCATTCCTCGCGCTCCCTTGGAGTGATCTCTGAGGTTTGTGCCTTCTACCTCATATTGTCAAAAATGTTACCGACTAGGTCTGCTGACCTATATTCCTTCTGACTCACACTCGGGCTTATCTTGTTCATATGATCTCCTTGTCCTTCGATATCACAAGCTAGGGTAATAACCATTATCTTGCAGGTATGCCCTGTTGTCATTGCTATGGAGGAATCAGATTTTTTTTTCTAACTTGAGCTTTATTGTTGTCGGGGGTTTATTACTAAAGAACCCTCTCATACACACTTGAATTCTATTGGAGACCTTATCCCCCTTCCTGGTTTACTACCATAAGGGTCTAGATAACTTGTAAATACTAAGGGTTTCAACCACTCTCTAATCCTTCTCGGAGGCAACAATTCTAGCCCTCCTTTACTATTCCACCTAAGCACCATTGCACATATACTTATGCTTTCTATTGTATTGCAAGAACAAGCTAGGAGGTGGAAAAATAACCCTATCTTACTATGGTAGGACTGAGGTGTGGAACCTTACAGTATTCGAAGAGTTGAAGGTAGGAATCCTGCAATTTCCGCCTTCTTTCGCACCTTTCAGATAATTCAACATCAACTATTTCCCCTGGCTAATTCAAAATATCTAGTAGGTAAGACAACTCATATCTACATATATACTATACTCCTAAACCTTTATTCTGAGGTTGTATGGGGGGACTGGGGATAACACTGGCATATCTATCACGTTATGAGGTTCCTAGTACCTTGGGAGGATAATGGGGAAATATAAAAGACGTCTGCTTCTGCTGTTAGGCTAACCATCCCTCCATTGTGGCGCCTCACTAGTACCTCCTCCTCCTACTGTAATTATCTTGCATCTGACTGGAGTCTGTCGTATATCAAACATTATCCTAGACAGACATAACAAGAAAAGCTTAGGGACTCGATCCTATACAACTCTGCTCTATAGAACGATCTGAGAAGAAGGAGGGGCAACTATACTATCATGCCTCGTAGCCTCCTGCTTATAAAATGTGGTGCACACCATATTTATAAACAAGACTCTACTAGACACAGCTTGCAGACTCCCTAGGATATGAACTTCTCTGATACCAAGTTTGTCATGCCCCACCTTGGGAGGCACGACAGGCACTTGGTGCCACACTGGAAACTAACTGACCTAGCTAGGCTTATGCACGTCTGGTGCCAGTCAATGACTCAATTCAACAAAACAACGGGCTATATCTCGGTTGTAAATGCAGCCTCCGGCCAATAAGGCCATATAGCCACCTGTAAATGAAAACAGCTAACCAACAACCGACAACAGAAGGGATTCTATGCGGGCCGGCAAGGCCACCATGCTGTCTAGTTATAACAAAAATGAAGACAATCTACTATACTAGGCCCCACACGGCCAACACACGAATCATAACTGATTAAGGCCCCATATAGCCAGCATACAACTAAATGACTGACGATTGTAGTCTGCAAGCCTCTAAGAATACAAATAGTGGTCAGGATAGAGCCCCGACCTACCCAAAATGCTATATAACTGAAATACAAAAATCTCTACAACCTAGCAACTCTGAATGAAAGGAGTGGTCCCAACTGCGGACTCTGAACAATTGCTACTGGAGATCCCGAACCCTGTCTGTCTAAACCTGCAGGCAAGTAATGCAGCGCCCCATATATGGGCGTCAGTAAAATATGTACCGAATATGTAAGGAAGTAAATAAGCTGAATGAAAGCTATGAAATACTGAAAGTGAGTAGAAAGGATAGGCAGAGAGATTAACCTGTAAGTTGGCTTATTCACAATATGCATCTAGCAAACACTACACATACATGAGCTATGACCACGTAATCATATATTCATAAGCTATAGCTAACAGACATAAATGCAAACAAGAATCTAACCTATCCCCCATAAGCCTAGAAGGTACAACCAGCACGGAATAACCCACCCGCGGCCCCCAAAAGCCCTGGTGAGTGCACTTCAATCTATATACCCCTAACCAGGTTTGTTTGACTCTACTGGTGCTATAGACAATCTACCGGTCCCCTGGTCTACAACTAAGCCCGCTCAGCCCCTACACTATAGCTATGCCTGAGTCTGGTGGACTCCTACTGTCTGCACCCCGGGCACTAAGCTCGATGGGGGTGTGGTGCCGATACGGCATATAATAGTCTAGCGATAAAATGGACTATACGAGGACCTGGGACCCCATCTTCGTCCCTCGCGGATGGCATACCACTCCATGGAGTGACGTCATCTTACCCCTAGCGGTCGTCGATACAACTAGTAACCCTGGGGTGGTCATGGAAGGCTCCTAAGTGAGGGCAACCCCAACCCAGGTGTTGTACTAACATCTCAATCTAGCCACTCAAAAGGCATAACTGGCCTTCTGGGCCTAACGCCACCGCTGCTCGCCCCCTAGGATAGTCTGTAATGCTACTAACAGGCACTCCGTGCGCCTGTATCTGATCAGAGGATCCTGATGGTGACCATGATCTCTAATAGTCTGGACTGAATAGGGAGAGATCTGTAGTGGTCTAACATAACTCGGAATGTCCTACCCGGACAACTATAACTTTTACACAACTGCGGGGTTGTGAATGGCTAACTACTTAGTTCCTCTAATTAGAACAACTGTAGGGCTGGTCCTGGCCAAACATGCTTTTGAGCGCTCGCCCCTAATCCTTCCTAAGAATCTTATCGATATCCTTAGCATGTGGGCAGTACTGTACTAGCATGGAACTACTAGTTCTTTAGACCTTATCTTGGTCTACTCGGATCTTATATTACTTTTCTGGGCGATTCTTAACCTTATAGACAACTTTATGTAGACTTAACCATTCCTGGCAATCTGTACTTGAATACCTTGTAAGAACCGGTTGGGGTGTTGGACCGACCTCTAACTACTGCTAAGGCCCCCTTCCTTAGGGTACCCACGGGTATATTTGACCTAGACGACTGGGCTAGCTTCGTGGGAGACCTATGTGATAACTGCTAAGTCAACTAGGATTGACAATCATTGGTAATAGCTAATAGGGTGGTAGGTTGTCACTCAGTACAGTAGATAACCCTAGTGTCACTGATTCTAAAGTATGACTATTTTATCTACATTTTGGGCCCTGGAACGTGCGGTTACGTCAATGGCTTCTGGGTGTGCTTTTCTGGCAACCCAAGTGCCAAACTAGTAGTTATGTCGCCTGACTATGCCTACGCTGTTCAACCTACTAACTCAGGCTCGCTAACCCTCACGAGTTTCCAAGATCTAGTCCTAGCAATAAAACATACAATCCTACTAAAACTATGAACCGGAGAATAAGAGAGTTTCTATGACGCTTCTAGCGCGTATCGTGCTTATAATGTCTTTTTCCTATGAGGGATACTATGGTATAATCCATATACATTTTCTAACAGCTAACCATAATAGATATATAACCATAATATATTGATGGCAGTTACTTGTAGCATATCTGATCTTTATATACTAGCAACAGCTAATTCCAACATGTTTAATCACAATTTAATGGTAGAAACTATCTACGGCATGTGAAATCGTCATTTCTATTTGAGAACATAAGTTGTAACACTGTACAACGAGTATACTTGCCGAGGGTTAAGCCTTACATACCTCAATTATCGTTTCCTGAATAACCGACGAGTTTCAACTTGTATTTGCCAACTCACTTCAGCTGTAACCGTTATCCTGGGAGAAAGAGACAAATTTCAATACTAAATTCGGCGTAAAATGATAACTTTTAATATCAATATTGACTATACTTCAACTTAACGGAACACGACAGAAAATGTATTATTTCCCGAGAGTTTAGAAGGGAGAAATGCTTACTTAAAGCCTGTGATAGTATAAAAATCAGTTTGAAGTAATTCGGACAACTTTGGCTCAGCAGGGTTACGATTCGCCAGGCGAATTTCACGAAAATAACTCCGTAGTAATGCTCCCTGTAGGCTTAGAACTCAATTCCTGAAGTTAATTTGAATTTGGACGGTGTTTGGTAGCGTAATCGGATGAAAATCAATCAAAACCCACGTTTCCTTTAACCTCCGGCCATAAAAACATTTGAGAAATGATTTAAATGAGAGAGGGAGAGGTTTATATACTATTTGGGCGGTGGTAGGGGGTATGCCTTACACCTCCCATTGAGGCTGCCACCCTGGCGCGCTGCGCCTCCCATTGAGGCAACAGGCTTGGGGCGCCGCACCTCTCAAAGCGCTAATCTTGGGCAGAATTGCATGTCCAAGTGATACTCAAATGCTTCATTTCTACTTGTTTATCTATTTTTATGTGTACATTCTCATGTGATTCTTAGTTAAATGTAAATTTATACTAACCAACATGATTAGTGTTGTTTTGCAGGTAAAAGGAAATTTTTGGAAGCTAATATATATGTTGGTGAAGTGCGGGAATGGACTTGGAAGCAAGGAGTGGAAGTTGACAAGGGAAGTTGGCAAAAATAGGGGCTCCGCGATGGAGCCGTGTCACGCTACCATCGCGGAGGCATTCTTCCTCGGATGAATTATTTATGTCAAATTCCAGTGGAGGTTCGCGTTATCTCCGTGGCACGGAGGCAGTGCTCCGCGATGTCCTCCGTGTCACGTTGAGTGTGATTACCTGGAACCTCAAGTTCCAGTGAAGGTGCGCGATAGCACCGTGGCACGGAGGCAAGGCTCCGCGATACAAGCCGTTCCACGTTGTGGTGCAGTTGCCTGGGATCCGACTTCCAGTGAGGGTCCGCGATATCCCAGTGGCACGGAGGGAGTGCTCCGCGATACACTCCGTGCCACGTTGCTTGTTATTTCGGGAAAAATTCTCAATAGTATAAATAGCACATTTAGGTTTTATTTTAAACATTCTGACTTGGTTGAGCAAGAACGTGGGTTGCAGGCAGTTGAGAGGACGAAAATTCTAGGGTTATTCTCTTCCTTTTTCTCTTTAATGACAACCTACCCTCTTATCTTGACGGTGTGACTGCGGAGGGTTGGGTTCGTTGGCATAGAACTCCCAAATAAGATGGAGATTGCACTCCTTGGGCTCTTCGAAGATGAAGTTCATCCCGGCGGTGTCAATCCGGTGTACGATCCTCGGGAATTCCTGTGCAAGCGGCTCCCTTGCTATATGCTCTTCCGGGAAGTATTTGGTTTCTTTGTGTTTTGCATACCATTTCTTCCCTTCATCAGTTACCCATCGGGTTCCGTATTGTCGGCGTTGGCCTCTCGAAACCGCTGGTGCTGCTGGAACTGCTGTTCCCAATCTTATTCTTTTTTTGCCGGCGCCTGATGTGGATGCGCCCTTACCTTTATCTTGTCTGCCAGACATTGTTCCTGCACATATAACCATACAATCCCAATGTTATTCAAATCAGAACTAGCTACGACTAAGGTTGGGTTTAATTGAATCACCCCACACTTAGTCTTTAGCCGCAATTAAAACCATTCGGCAAGACATTCATGATTTCAAAATCTTTACATTCAACATTCTTAGTGCCTTCATATAATTCTATGGAATAATTACTATGCACTACTCAGACTTCATACAACAAATAACAATATCGCCATCGATTCCATTATATCATCATAGCACTTAGCCAAATTTTTGTTCTCAACAACCTATGCAATTCACCAATTTCATTTTTCCGAAATTCCCTTGTCTACTTAGCATATTCAACCTTAATCACAACATAATTCACATCACCCAACATGCACAACCCAATTTTTTTTCACATTTCAAACAAATTTAGTCTTCTTCCTATTCAAATTCCAACCCTAGCTACCAATTTCGCAAAAATTCACTAATACATGCATTCATCGAGTTCATATACTCACAACGATATTATGAACATCAATCAATCATAACTTAAATGAATTCAAGCTTAATTTTCACTTACGGCAAGTTTCAATCACTACCCATGCTCAAAAATCGAAATTTCAAGCAAAAATGAGGTAAAGTTCAAGAACATACCTTTAATACGATGAAATTGAAGAAAACTTGAAGAAAACTTGTGCCTAGGTCCGTGTCACGTTGGGGGAGGAGGGAATTTAGGGTGTGGGTCGCGGAGGAATTGAAAGAATAGGAAAAAGTGAAGGAATTTGGGGTTAAAAAGGAGGTTTTTCGCACGGGTTACCCGGTGACCCGAGTTGACTCGAGGCGAATTACACCTCAACATGTCACGAAGGGTAACGCGGAGCACCTCCTCCGTGACACGGAGCCATCGCGTAAGTGTTCTAGAACTTTTAAAAAATCCGGAATACCTTCAACGTGTCACGGAGGGTAACGCGGAAGCCCTCCTCCGTGACACGGAGCCAACGCGTAGGCTCACTGTCATGCCATTTTTATTTTTCTCACCTCGATTTTTTTCCCTTGCACTTTTTTGCATTTTTGCCCTCCGTTCCACCTTAAAATCATTTCACAACAAGAAATAAGTTAGAATTCATAGGTTTCAACTCAACAATAATTTTTTTTCTATTTATTTTTTTCTTTTTCTCTTTTTTCTCTTTTTTTTCAACTAATTCTACTCATCTATTACAATAATTTCACGGGTTGCCTCCCATGCAGCGCCTGGTTTACCATCGCGGCTCGACGTCATTTACGCTCAATCATCCTCTAGAGTGATGGACGTCTTCTCTTGAATTACGTCCTCACCCCAGTAATGCTTACAACGCTGCCCATTAACCAAGAACGTGGCACTTTGATCTTCTTGCCACAACTCCACTGCCCCGTGCGGGGTGATTCTCACTACCTCAAATGGCCTGACAATTTGGACCGCAATTTCCCTAGAAACAGCCTTAATCTTGAATTGAAAAGCAACACTTTCTTCCCCGGCTCGAATATCCGATGCAGCATATGCTTATCGTGCCACCTCTTTGTTTTCTCTTTGTAGCACTTGGCGCTTTCATAAGCATGCCAACGAAACTCATCAAGTTCGCTGAGTTGCATCAGCCTCTTCTTAGCCGCTAGCTCTAGATCCATGTTCAATTTCCTCACAGCCCAGAAAGCTCGGTGTTCTAGCTCCACCGACAGATGACACGCCTTTCCATAGACCAATCTGTACGGAGAAGTCCCAATTGGTGTCTTGTAAGCAATTTTATAAGCCGACAACGCATCGTCGAGTTTGCTTGACCAATCACTACGTTGTGCGTTCACTGTTTTCTGGAGAATCTGCTTCACTTCTCTGTTCGACACCTCCACTTGCCCACTAGTTTGGGGGTGATATGTTATTTCCACCTTGTGGCGCACCCCATACTTAGCTAGCAAGTTCTTGAAACTTACATTTACAAAATGAGCCCCTCCATCACTAATAATGGCTCGGGGTGTCCCGAACCTTGTGAAAATATGCTTTTTCACAAATTTCGTTACCACCTTGTTGTCATTCCTAGGGCAAGTTGTTGCTTCAACCCACTTTGATAAATAATCAACGGCCACCAAGATGTAACGATTACCAAATGACAGTGGGAACGGGCCCATGAAATCAATACCCCATACATCAAAGATCTCCACTTCTAATATACACTGCAGCGGCATCTCTTGCCTCCTACCAATTGTACATGTCCTTTGACATCTATCACACATTTTTACGTATGCCATAGAGTCTCTAAACAGTGTAGGCCAAAAGAAACCTGACTGTAGCACCTTGTGCGCTGTCCGCTCGCCTCCGTGGTGCCCTCCATACAATGAAGAGTGACAACTCCTCAAAACTTCTGCAATCTGGCTCTCCGGGATGCATCTTCTCATAACCTGATCCGATCCCTTCTTAAACAAGTACGGCTCATCCCAAATAAAATACCAATAATCATGCCTCAATTTTTTTCTCAGGTGGATAGACTCAACTCACTAGCGAATTCACTATGTCTGCATACTAAGGGATCTCAGCTTCCCTTATTGCCAAGAGCTGCTCATCCGGGAACTCCTCTTTGATGTTGTCACCTTCCTTCACATGCGACCGGCTTTCCAATCGCGATAGGTGATCTGCCACTTGATTCTCGCTCCCCTTTTTGTCCTTAATCTCTAGGTCAAACTCTTTCAACAACAAAATCCATCTGATCAGCCTGGGCTTTGCATCCTTCTTGTTAAACAGATACCGAATCGCTGCATGATCGGTATACACCACTACTCTAAAACCCACCAAATAGGACCTGAATTTGTCAAACGCAAATACCAATGCTAGCATCTCCTTTTCTGTGACTGTATAATGAATAACGCAATAACTTGGGCAGCGTCCAGTGTTTTGCTTGCATAATGAATAGAATGAAAAATTCTATTCCTCCACTGCCCTAATATAGCTCCCATAGCCACATTGCTTGCATCACACATCAGTTCAAATGGTTGTTCCCAATCCGAAGAAATAAGGATAGGTGCTTCTATCAATTTCTGCTTCAACTCCTCGAATGCTTTGACACAATCTTCATCAAACTCGAACTTCACCTCTTTTTCTAGCAACCTGCATATTGGTCTAGAAATTTGAGAGAAGTTCTTAATAAACCGTCTGTAGAACCCTGCATGCCCGAGAAAACAGCGAACACCCTTCATTGACACAGCTGGTGGTAGCTTTTCAATAACTTCGATCTTAGCACGATCGACCTCCAACCCCTTGCAAGACACTTTATTGCCAAGGATGATACCCTCCTTGACTAAGAAATGACATTTCTCCCAGTTGAGTACAAGGTTGGATTCTTCACAGTGAGCTAGCACCCTGTCAAGATTCTGCAAACAAGTAGCAAACGAATTACCGAAAACAGAAAAATCATCCATAAATACCTCGATGAAATCTTCAATCATGTCGTGAAAGATCACTATCATGCATCTCTGGAATGTGGCGGGTACATTGCATAAACCAAATGGCATCCGCCTAAAAGCATATGTCCCATAAGGACATGTGAAAGTAGTCTTCTCCTGGTCCTCCGGTGCTATGGCTATTCGGTTATAGCCAGAGTACCCATCAAGAAAACAATAATATTCTTGTCCAGCCAATCTGTCCAATATCTGATCAATGAATGGGATAGGATAGTGATCTTTCCTTGTGGCTTCATTGAGCTTTCAATAATCCATGCAAATCCGCCAGCCTGTGACGGTGCGTGTAGGGATCAGCTCATTTTTCTCATTGGTGACCACGGTCGTCCCTCCTTTCTTTAGAACACATTGAACGGGACTGACCCATTCGCTGTCCGAAATAGGATAGACCACACCTGCATCAAGCCACTTAATTATTTCTTTCCTAACCACATCCTTCATCATCGGATTCAACCTCCGCTGAGGCTGTACAGTTGGCTTTGCTCCTTCCTCATGAAAATTCTGTGTGTGCAAAAAGCTGGATTGATACCCCGAATATTTGACATTTGCCAGCCCATCGCTTTCTTCCTTCTTTTGAGAACCACCAATGCTTCCTTTACCTATGCCTCTGTCAATTCTGTGGAGATGATGACTGGAAAAGTGTCATCTTCCCCCAAAAAGATATATTTTAAATGGGGAGGCAATGTTTTCAACTCCAGTTTTGGTGATTTCTCAATAGATGGTTTGGGCAATGGTTCCAGGGACCTCATTAAAGGCTGAAAGTCATGCTTCCTGAGATACCACTTTGGTTCATTTAACATTTGCACCATCTCATAAGTATCTCTATCACCGAAATGATCGGAGCTCATCAATGCTCTTTCCAATGGATCTCGAGAATCAACAATCTGAAGAATTTCTGCTTGGTCTAGCACATTGATTGCTGAAAGCTCCTCATATATGGCCGGAAGCTTCATGGCCTTATATACATCAAATATCTCCACTTTTTCATGCGCTCGCATGGTTAGCTGCCCTGCAGCTACATCAATCAAAGCTCTCCAGTTGCCAAGAAAGGACGTCCCAAAATAAATGGGACTTCCGCATCCGGCTCAAAATCTAAGACAATGGAATCTACCGGGAAGATAAGGGAGCCCACTTGCACCAGCATGTCCTCCACAATGCCATCTGGTCTGGCTAAAGAGCGGTCCACTAACTGCAAGATCACTATAGTTGGTCTAGGACTGCCCAGCCCCAACTTCTTGAACACCGATGTCGGCATCAAGTTAATGCTCGCTCCCAAATCGCATAATCCGCGAGCTCGGATACTTTGTCCAATTATGATTTGAATTGTAAAGCTCCTAGGGTCCTTGAGCTTTGTTGGCAACCTGTTCTGTATCCGGGAAGTGCACTCCTCAGTAAGCGCCACCGTAGCATACTCCGTCAGTCTGCTTTTGTTACCTACGATCTCCTTGATATACTTTGCATATTTAGGCACTCCTTGCAAAACATCAACCAAAGGTAAATTAATGTGTACCTGTTTAAGAACCTCCATGAACTTTTTGAAACAAGCTTCCTCCTTATGTTTCTTTAATCTTTGAAGAAACGGTGGTGGTGGTTTTTCTGCTTCAGATGCCTTCTCCTTCCCCCTCTCATCATTATGTTCCCTATCTTTCTCCACTGCTCTTGACTGCTGAGGTGGTCTTTCTGGTTCCAACTCCTTGAGTTGTAAACCACTCTTTGTGGTCACTGCATTAACCTGCTTGGGATTCGGGTCAGTGTCGCTCGGTAGTCCTCCTCTTGCCCTGGTGTTTTGAGCTCCAGCTAGATGTCCAAACTGGTACTCCAACGCCTTTGTAGCTAACTGGTTGTTTTTTATGTCTGCTGCCAATTTCACATAATCAGCCTGCATTTGATCTTGGTTAGCTAACATTGTTTTAAACATTTCCTCAATGCTGGTGGGTGGTGGAGGAGGTGCGTTGTTGCCTCTGTATTGAGACTGATAGTTCTACTGCCCCCCTTGATTTCTCTGCGCACCCTGATTCGAACTCTGCCCTTGATAACTGTTACTACCCCAAGAGAAATTCGGATGATTCCTCCAATTCGAGTTGTAGTTGTTGCCAAACTGTTGGTGATTATTTCTATGTACATTCCCAACAAAGTTCACTGAATCTGGATTTGCACCACAACACTCAGCTGAGTGTTCATTACTACCGCATACTTCACACCAAATCTGCTACACTACATTAACTGGGGCTTGAGGTTGATTTAAGCTCATATTGCTGAAGTGGGTGTTGAGTTGATTTTGCAATGCAGCTATCTGTGCAGCAATAGCTATAAAACCATCCACTTCAAAGACTCCTGCCAATTTCCTTGTTCCTCCTCTAGAAGAGTCCGTATTCCACTCTGGATTTCCCTGCGAAATACGATTTAACAAAGTATACAGCTCCTCATAAGTCTTTTCTAATGCTTGTCCCCCGGCTGTTGAGTCTAGAAAAATTTTTGTGTGGGGTTCCAAACCCACTATGAAGGTATGCACCAGCACATCATTGGACTGGTGATGGTGAGGACAATCCCTTAGCAATGATTTGAACCTTTCCCAAGCTTGATACAGATTCTCCCCTCTCTTTGTTTAAAACTTAGAATCTGACATCTAAGTCTTGCTGTTTTCCCGGATGGAAAGAACCGTATCAGAAACTTTCTTGCAAGATCATCCCACGTGGTGATAGAGTTAGGTGGTTCAGCTTTCAACCACCTCTTTGCTTCCCCCAATAATGAAAATGGGAATAATGTAAGCCTTACGTAATCGGATGATACTCCAACGGGGATGTAAGTGTCACTTATCTCCAAAAAGTTTTGGAGATGTTGTGGATCTTCGTGAGGGAGACCTGTGAATTGCCCGCTGGTGTGCAGCAATTACACCACGTTCTGTTTAAGATCAAACCTCCCTCCTGGCTCTGGTCTGCGAATACTTGATGTAACATTGTTAGCATGTGAGATTGCCACATCGCGAACCGGCCTAGTTGCCATTTCCTTGGGCACTAACACTGCCCTCACAAGTGGTGGATTCTGTTGTTGCTCCAGGATTGTCTGTCTGAGCAACTGTAGCTTTTTCTCTAGAGCTTCCCTTCTTTGACGATGAAATTGTCTTTCCGACTCATAAGGGCAGTTTTAGTGCCCGAGGAGATGGCAGCAAGACCGGTCCGAGAAGTGGCAATCCCACATGCAAATAATGTTACATCTAGTATTCGCAGACCAGAGCTAGGAGGGAGGTTCAAGCTTAAGCAGAACATGGTGCAGTTGTTGCACATCAGCGGGCAATTCACAAGTCTCTCTCATGAAGATCTGCAACAACATCTCCAAAACTTTTTGGAGATAAGTGACACTTACATTCCCGTTGGAGTATCATCCGACTATGTGCAGCTTACATTATTTCCATTCTCATTATTGGGGGAAGCAAAGAGGTGGTTGAAAGCTGAACCACCTAATTCTATCACTACTTGGGATGATCTTGCAAGGAAGTTTCTGACACGATTCTTTCCATCTGGGAAGACAACCAGACTTAGAAGTCAGATTCTAAGTTTTAAATAGAGAAAGGGTGAGAATTTGTATCAAGCTTGGGAGAGGTTCAAGTCTATGCTAAGGGACTGTCCTCATTATCACCAATCTAATGATGTGTTGGTGCACACATTTATTGAGGGGTTAGAACCACATACTAAAATTTTGTTAGACTCAGCAGCTGGGGGAAAGGCATTGGAGAAGACTTATGAGGAGCTCTACACTTTGTTAAACCGTATTTCATAGGGAAATCCAGAATGGAATGCAGATTCAACACGAGGAGGAAAAAGGAAAGCTGCAGGAGTTTTTGAGGTGGATGGTTTTACAGCTATTGCTGCACAGATAGCTGCGTTGCAAAATCAACTCAACACCCACTTCAACAGTATGAACTTGAATCAAGCACAAGCCCCAGTCAATGCAGTTCATCAGGTATGATGTGAAGTATGTGGGAGTAGTGAACACTCAGCTGAGTGTTGTGGTGCAAATCCAGACTCGGTGAATTTTGTTGGGAACGTCCAAAGGAACAATAATCAACAGTGTGGCAACAATTACAACTCAAATTGGAGGAATCATCTGAATTTCTCTTGGAGGAGTAATAGCCATCAAGGACAGAGTTTGAATCAGGGCGTGCAGAGAAATCAAGGGGGGCATCAGAATTTTCAGTCTCAATACAAAGGAAACAATGCACCTCCTCCACCACCCAACAACATTGAGGATATGTTCAAAACAATTATAGCTAACCAAGCGCAAATGCAGGCTGATTATGTGAAATTAGCGGCCGACATGAAAAATCAGCAGTTAGCTACAAAGGCGTTGGAGTACCAGTTTGGACAGTTAGCTGGAGCTCAAAACACCAGGCCCAGAGGAGGACTACCGAGTGATACTGACCCAAACCCCAAGCAGGTCAATGCAGTGACCACAAGGAGTGGACTACAACTTAAGGAGGTGGAACCAGAAAGACCACCTCAGCAATCTGGAACAGTGAAAAAAGATGGGGAACATGATGATGTGAGGGGGAAGGAAAGGCAGCTGAGACAGAAAGACCACCACCCCCGTTCCTTCAGAGATTAAAGAAGCACAAGGAAGAAGCTTGCTTTAAGAAGTTCATGGAAGTGCTGAAACAGGTACACATTAATTTATCTTTGGTTGATGTTTTGCAGGGAGTGCCGAAATATGTAAAGTATATCAAGGACATCGTAGCAAACAAAAGAAGATTGACGGAGTATGCTACGGTGGCACTTACTGAGGAGTGCACCTCCCGGATACAAAACAGGTTGCCGACAAAGCTCAAGGATCCTGGGAGCTTTACCATTATGATGACAATCGGGAAAAGTATTCGAGCTCATGGATTATGTGATTTGGGAGCAAGCATAAACTTGATGCCGACATCGGTGTTCAAGAAGTTGGGGCTGGGCAGCCATAGACCAACTACTGTGATCTTGCAGCTAGCTGATCGTTCTTTGGCCAGATCAGATGGCATTGTAGAGGACGTGTTAGTGCAAGTGGGCTCTCTCATTTTCCCGATGGATTTTATTATCTTGGATGTCAAGCCGGATGCGAAAGTCCCATTTATTTTGGGACGTCCTTTCTTGGAAACCAGGCGAGCTTTGATTGACGTGGCTGCTGGGAAGCTAACCATGCGAGCACATGACAAAGTAGAGGTTTTTGATGTGTACAAGGCCATGAAACTATCGGCCATCTATGAGGAGCTATCAGCAATCAATGTGCTAAATCAGGAAGCACTTCTGCAGATTGTTGATTCACAAGACCCATTGGAGAGAGCCTTGATGGGCTCCGATCATTTTGGAGACAGTGCTACGTACGAGATGGTGCTGATGTTGAACGAGCCAAAATGGTTTCCCAGGAAGCAAGATTTTCAGCCATTGATGAGGTCCCTGGAACCATTGCCAAAACCATCAATTGAGGAGGCACCAAAATTGGAGTTGAAGACATTGCCTCCACATCTGAAGTATGTATTTTTTGGGGAAGATGACACCTTGCCAGTCATCATTTCCGCAGAACTGACAGAGGAAAAAGTGAGAGATACATTAATGGTCCTCAAGATGCAGAAGAAAGCAATGGGTTGGCAAATGTCGGACATCAAAGGAATTAATCCAGCTTTTTGCACACACGAGATTTTTATGGAAGAAGGATCAAATCCAATTGTACAACATCAGCGGAGGCTGAATCCAGCAATGAAGGATGTAGTTAGGAAGGAAGTGATCAAGTGGCTGGATGCAGATGTGGTATATCCCATTTCAGACAGTGAATGGGTTACCCCATTCAGTGTGTTCCAAAGAAAGGAGGGATGACCATGGTCACCAACAAAAAGAATGAGTTGATTCCCACACGCACAGTCACAGGCTGGTGGATTTGCATGGATTACAGAAAGCTCAATGAGGCCACGAGGAAAGATCATTATCCTATCGCATTTATTGATCCGATTTTAGACAGACTGGAAGGTCAAGAATATTATTGTTTCCCTTGATGGATATTCTGGCTATAACCAAATAGCCATAGCACCGGAGGATCAGGAGAAGACCACTTTTACATGTCCTTATGGGACATATGCTTTCAGGCGGATGCCATTTGGTCTATGCAATGCACCAGCCACATTACAGAGATGCATGATGGCAATCTTCCATGATATGGTGGAAGATTTTGTCGAGGTATTTATGGATGACTTTTCTGTTTTCGGTAATTTGTTTGCTACATGTTTGCAGAATCTTGACGGGGTACTAGCTCGATGTGAAGACTCTAACTTTGTGCTCAACTGGGAGAAATGCCATTTTTTAGTCAAGGAGGGTATAGTCCTTGGCCATAAGGTGTCATGCAAGGGGTTGGAAGTCGATCATGCAAAGATCGAAGTGATCGAAAAGCTACCACCACCAGTGTCAGTGAAGGGTGTTTGCAGTTTTCTCGGACATGCAGGGTTCTATAGATGGTTCATCAAGAACTTCTCTAAAATTTCTAGACCGATATGCCGATTGCTAGAAAAATAGGTGAATTTCGAGTTTGACGAGGATTGTGTTAAAGCATTCGAGGAGTTAAAACAGAAGCTAGTAGAAGCGCCTATTCTCATTTCTCCGGATTGGGAGAAACCGTTTGAATTAATGTGTGATACAAGTGACGTGGCTGTAGGAGCTGTATTGGGGCAGTGGAGGAATAACATTTTTCATTCCATTTATTATGCAAGCAAAACACTTGACGCAGCCCAGGTCAATTATACAGTCACGGAAAAGGAGATGCTAGCATTGGTGTTCCCATTTGATAAATTCAGGTCCTACTTGGTAGGTTCTAAAGTAGTGGTGTATACTGATCATGCAGCAATTCGGAATCTGTCTAACAAGAAGGATGCAAAGCCCAGACTAATTAGATGGATATTGTTGCTATAAGAGTTTGACCTAGAGATTTGGGACAGAAAGAGGAGCAAGAATCAAGTGGCAGATCACCTATCGCGATCGGAAAGCCGGTTGCATATAAAGGAAGGTGATATTATCAAAGAAGAGTTCCCAGATGAGCAGCTCTTGGTAATAAGGGAAGCTGAAATCCCTTGGTATGCAGACATTGTGAATTTGTTGGTAAGTGGAGTCCACCCACCGGAGGCTACGGCTCAGCAAAGAGAGAAGTTGAGACATGATTGCAGGTATTACATTTGGGATGAACCGTATCTGTTTAAGTAGGGACCTAATCAAGTGATGAGACGATGCATCCCAGAGAGCCAGGTGATAGAAGTATTGAGGAGTTGTCACTCATCATTGTATGGAGGGCACCACGGAGGCATGCAGACAGCTCACAAGGTGCTCTAGTCAGGTTTCTTTTGGCCTACGTTGTTCAGAGATTCTATAGCATATGTAAAAATATGTGATAGATGTCAAAGAACAGGCACAATTGGTAGAAGACAGGAGATGCCACTGCAGTAGATATTAGAAGTGGAGATTTTTTATGTATAGGGAATAGACTTCATGGGCCTGTTTCCACCGTCATTTGGTAATCGTTACATCTTGGTAGCGGTTGACTATGTATCTAAGTGGGTCGATGCAACAACTTGTCCCAAGAATGACAACAATGTGATGACGAAATTTGTGAAAAAGCATATTTTAACCAGGTTTGGGACACCCCAAGCTATTATCAGTGATGGAGGGGCTCATTTTGTGAATGCGAGTTTCAAGAATTTGCTAGCTAAGTATGGGGTGCGGCACAAGGTAGCAACAGCGTATCATCCCCAAACTAGTGGGCAAGTGGAGGTGTCAAACAGAGAGATAAAGAAGATTCTACAGAAGACAGTGAATGCACAGCGAATTGATTGGTCAAGTAAACTTGATGATGCGTTGTGGGCTTATAGAACTGCATACAAGACACCCAACTTCTTCATACAGATTGGTCTATGGAAAGGCATGTCATTTTCCTGTGGAGATGGAACATCGAGCTTTATGGGGCGTGAGAAAGTTGAACATGGATCCGGAGCTAGCAGGGAAGAAGAGGCTGATGCAACTTAGCGAACTAGATGAGTTTCGATGGCATGCCTATGAAAGTTCCAAATGCTACAAGGAGAAAACGAAGAGGTGGCATGACAGGCATATGGTGCATCGGATCTTTGAGCCGGGGCATAAAGTGTTGTTATTTAATTCAAGATTGAAGCTTTTTCTAGGTAAGTTGCGGTCCAAGTGGTTAGGGCCATTTGAAGTGGTGAGAATGACCCCACACGGTGCTGTGGAGTTGTGGCAAGAAGATAGAAGTGCCACATTTTTGGTGAACGGGCAACGATGTAAGCATTATTGGGGTGAGGACAGTATTCGAGAGAAGACATCCATCACTCTAGAGGATGATTGAGAATGAGTAGCATCGAGCCGCGACGGTAAATCAGGCGCTGCACGGGAGGCAACCCGTGAATGTGTTGTAATACAAGAGTAAAATTATTTGAAAAAAAAAAAAGAGAAAAAGAAAAACAAAGAAAAATAAAAATTGTTGCATTGCAACCTATGATTTCTAACCAAGTTCTTGTGGTGAAATGATTTTCAGGTGGAACGGAGGCCAAAAATACCAAAAAAATGCAAAGGAAAAAAATCAAGGTAAGAAAATAAAAATTGGCATATTCCAATGAGCCTGCGCGATGGCTCCGTGGCACGGAGGAGGGCCTTCGCGTTACCCTCCGTGACACGTTGAGGCTCATTTTGGATTTTTAAAAATCCAGAATACCTGCGTGATGGCTCCGTGTCACGGAGGCAGTGCTCTGCGTTACCCTCCGTGACACATTGAGGTGTATTTCACATCGGGTCACCGGGTAACCCGCGCGAAAAAACCTCATTTTAACCCCAAATTCCTTCATTTTTTTCCTATTCTCTCATTTCCTCCGCGACCGACACCCAAAATTCCCTTCTCCCCCAACGTGACACGGACTTAGTGATCAACTTCCTTCGAGTTTTCTTCAATTTCATCGAAGTAAAGGTATGTTCTTGAATTTTTCCTTAGTATTGCTCAAATTTTTGATTCTTGAACATGTTTTGAGGTGAAACCTTTCCCTAAATGAGAAATAAGCTTGAAATCACTTGAGTTATAATTGAATGATGTTCATAGTATTGTTATTAGTAGATGAACTCAATGATTGCATGTTTTATTGAAATTCTTGCAAAATTGCTAGCTAGGGTTGAGGATTTAATAGGAAGAAGACTAAATGCTTTAAAATGTTGATAAATTGGGTTGTGCATGTTAGGTGAAGTGAAATATATTGTGATTGATGTTGAATATGCTAAGTTAGAAGAGGGATTTTCGGGAGAATGCAATTGGAGAATTACATAGGTTGTTGAAAAAAAATTGCAAAGTGCTAATGATGATGTAATTGAATCGATGTAGAAATTTTTATTCATTGTACGAAGTCTGAGTAGTACAAAGTAATTATCCCATCGAATTATATGAATGCACTAAGCATGTTGAATGCTAAGAATGGAAAAATCATGAATGTCTTGTCGAATTGTGTTGATTGAGGATTAAGACTAAGTGTGGGGTGATCATATTAAACCCAACCTTAGTTGTAGCTAATTATGACTTGAATAACATTGAAACTGTATGTTTGAATGTACAGGAATAATTTCGGGCTGACAAGGCAAGGGCAAGGGCGCATCTACATCGGGCGCCAGCAGAAAGAGGGTAAGATTGGGAGCAGCAGTTCCAGCAGCACCAGCGGTTCCTAGAGGTCAACGCAAACAATACGGAACCAGATGGGTGAGTGATGAGGGGAAGAAGTGGTATGATAAACATAAAGAAACCAAATACTTTGCGAAGGAGCAAATAGCACGAGAACCACTGGCACAGGAATTCCCACGGATTGTACACAGAATTGACAGCACTGGGCTAAACTTCATTTTTGAAGAACCCAGGGAGTGCAATCTCCATCTTATTCGGGAGTTCTATTCCAACTAGAACCCGACCTTGCGCAGCCATACCATAAAAATCAGAGGACAGGTAGTCACCTTTGAGCCCCACCACTTGAATGCAATCCTGGGGGCGCGGGACACAGACGCGCATGTCCTCCGTTAGCTGAACATCACTCCACCCTATGCAGACATCAGACGCACCTTATATGGAGCCCGATCGACAACTAGGTGGAGCAGGCACAAGGAGAGAGGCTACCATCAGACATTGCCCTATTCTTAGATGAATAGGGAGGCCCAGATTTGGTTGAAGATTGTGTGTTCATGCCTGATCCCGGGGGTGCACATGATAGATGTCACCCGGGATAGAGTTTGTCTAGTGTATGCCCTGATGAAGGGGCTGGAAATTAATGTTGGCGCGGTGATCATCTCCGCCATGAAGAGAGCCCGACTGCATCAGGGGCATAGATACGGGTTCGGTGGTCTGCTTACCACGTTCCTGAGGGGCCACAATATTGAGGAGGAGTCCCTAGATTACATCCCGCAGATCGACAGGCGTGCCTTGGATGTCACCAAAACCAAGGCACCTGACACTACTTTTGGGCCGGTGCTCGCACTAGCCGAGCGACATGCTTGGGATGATTAGTACATGGCCCGCATGTACGGGATGCAGATGTTGCAGCTGCCCATCGGAGGACGGCTCGCAACGGAGGATGAGCTGTGGCAGCTCAAGGATTACCCATTCAACGAGAATGCCTGAGCTTTATGCAGAGTGGGGCCTGCATTTGTGGAGCCTGTGGATGATGATGTCCCTACCGATGAGGGGACACGTCGGGAGGACTCAGATGTTGAGTCGGACGAGGACAGCGGGGGCGATTTTGACATGGGGGACGAAGCACTAGCACCTAATGAAGAAGTTGAATACTTTGATTGATCGGGGAGTTTCACCACCCAACCTTTGTGATATTTTGAAATTATGTGAACATTGGGGACAGTGTTCGGCTTAAGTGTGGGGTGGGAGTAGTTAGGTGCTAGCTGTTTTGTTTATGTTTGGTTTATGTTTGTTGTGCTTGTGCTAAATGTGATCTTGTGACTCTGTGTTTCGTGTTCTGTAATTAATGTTGGTGTTGTAATGAATCTTGAGCTGTTGTTGTGTTGCTGTTGTGTATGATGTGTAAATATTTTTCAAATTATATTTTTATCTTTTTCTATCGATTTTTCTATCAAAATTTTTTGTTGAATTTTTTATGTTGAGTTTCTCAGCTTTTGTTTTCGGTGCTTTTACCAAGAATAGTCCCATTGAACCGAAGTCGTAGATAGCGATTGTTCCCTATGATGGATGGATGATGATCGTCTTAAGGGAAATGTAGTCGATAGGAGTAGTTTTTTTTCTTTTTTTTCTTCTTTCTGTTGTTTGTTTCCCAAACGTATTGCTAATTAATGGTTCAAAATTCTTGTTACGTATTGTACATGATATTAAGATGCAAAGGTGATTCGTATGAAAGCATGCAAGGGTGTTAAACATGTTGAGATACCTAGTCCATAAAATTCGATTCGGTGTGATCAAGGCTTAATAGTGAATTCTTGTAATTAGTTGATTGAAGAGTTTGTGAATATGTCTTGAGTTGAGCATGTGCAATAACTGTGGGGTTAGGTGTCGATTATTCCATGCTATTGTGAAGTGTCTAGAACTTGCCTGGTATGTGTACTAAACGAAATGAAGGATGCGGATTGTAGGAAAGGATGTAGGCATTTTTTTGAATAAACCGAAAGTTTCTCCCTTATCATACCTACCTTGAATGTTACATCCTAGTTAGCCCCATTGAGCCTTTAGCCTATTCTTTGAGAGGTACAAACTGAGCTTAATCCCTTCTTTTCATTAGCCGTGAATTTGATCCAAAATCCTTAAGCGCTTAAGAAAAAAAATATTTTTCCCAAAGTGTAAAGGAGTGAGAAGTGTGAACCGGAAGGAACGCGGAAGTTGTGAAAACTAAAGAAAAGGTCAAAGGTGCACTTGTTGAAATTGATTAATTAATAGTAGAGAGTAAGGGAATCCATGAATGAGAAAAAAAAGATGCATAACTACTCTTTGCTAGTGAGTCGAGTGTGCTTAAAGAAAAGGGAACAAAAACAAAGAAGAAAATTTAAAAATGAGAGGATGGAGGAAGAAGCAATGCCCGTACTAAAGGTGGGATGTATTGAAGAGCTCTTAGGGAAGCTAGTTGCTATTATTTTGGTTAGCCTAGTATTGACTAGTTCCTCAGCTTACATTACAACCCATTAAGTCCTACGTGATCTTACATCACGCGTCCTAATATTAGTGGAGTAAAACACTAGAGACAAGCTTATGGTTCATGACATGATGCATGTGAATTCTTTGGGAGAGAGAGCGAAATTGTAATTGTATACCCCTACACGTAGTGCTTTGGAAATCTTATGATCGCAAATGGGGTAATTCTCTTATGTTGTTAGGGCACATGCTTGACGAGAGATAAAATTTCGTGTCGGATGTCTTGATCAGTTGATTTGCATGAGTTTGCCAAGATCGAGAATCGATTCTTGAGGTTAGGAGGTCTTAATGTGGTGTACTTCATTGTATTGATGATACCATGCATGTCTTCTTTATGATTTGCTATCCTAAATAATCTGTATAGCCGTAGCTTGAATGGTCGAGCCAAATTAGTTATGCGTGGGTTTCAATTGCATGAGAGGTGAACGTATTGTTCGAGGACGAACAAGGTTTTAAGTGTGGGTTAAGTGATCTTGGGCAGAATTTCATGCCCAAGTGATACTCAAATGCTTCATTTCTACTTGTTTATCTATCGTTATGTGTACATTCTCATGTGATTCTTAGTTAAATGTAAATTTATACTAACCAACATGATTAGTGTTATTTTTCAGGTAAAAGGAAATTTTTGGAAGCTAATATATACGTTGGTGAAGTGCGGAATGGACTTGGAAGCAAGGAGTGGAAGTTGACAAGGGAAGTTGGCAAAAATAGGGGCTCCACGATGGAGCCGTGTCACGCTACCATCGCGGAGGCATTCTGCCTCAGATGAATTATTTATGTCAAATTGCAGTGGAGGTTCGCGTTACCTCCGTGGCACGGAGGCAGTGCTCCGTGATGCACTCCGTGTCACGTTGAGTGTGATTACCTGGAACCTCAAGTTCCAGTGAAGGTGCCCGATAGCACCGTGGCACGGAGGCAAGGCTCCGCAATACAAGGTGCCACGTTGAGGTGCAGTTACTTGGGAGCCGACTTCCAGTGAAGGTCCGCGATATCCCCGTGGCACGGAGGGAGTGCTCTGTGATACACTCCGTGCCACGTTGCTTGTTATTCCGGAAAAATTCTCAATAGTATAAATAGCACACTTAGGTTTTATTTTAAACATTCTGACTTGGTTGAGCAAGAACGTGGGTTGCAGGCAGTTGAGAGGACGAAAATTCTAGGGTTATTCTCTTCCTTTTTCTCTTTAATTTCAATTGCTTGTATGAATTCTACTTATTTGAAGATGTTTACTTCACAAATGAGTGGCTAATTCACTTCTTGCTGAGGTTAAGGATAATTATAGAGGAATGTAATTATCGATCATTTCAATTTTCATCTTTTCTTCAATGGTTGTTCTATCAATTCTTGTTTTTGCTGCATTAATGTTTGGCCAATGTTAATGTATATCTTAGAAATTTAATTTTGATTTTGAAAAGAAAAGAAATTGGACAGATGTGAATTGGTAGGATATGATCTTTTCTTAGTTGAGAAAATTGAGAATTGATTTACATTCAGAATAGAAATATATCTGAAAGTCTTATTAGTCAATTATGGAATCGGTTATGTCTGGCTAAAGCATGAGATTCTTTTATCACAGAAATGTAAAATAAGGTTTCATGATTCTTTAATTGGATAGGAGTCGAAAGATCCAATCCATAGTCAATTAATTCCTGACTAGCAACCGAAGAGAAGATTAGCTTAATTGAATTAATAAAGTACATCCCTGCATGCGTGCCTTAACCTCAGTTTGTTCATTGCTATTGTTCAGACTCAAATTATAATCTAGACTTAGATTCTTATTAATTAGTGATCTTAACTCATAAAACATTATTTATTTGATTGTCTGCATTCATAGAGATATCGTTCACTAACGCTTAAGTTAATTAATACCATAGTTCAGTCCCTGTGGGATCGATACTTGGCTTGAAATAAAGCCACTTTACTACTTGTACGACCACGTGCACTTGCGTGTAGTTTTGGAGTCAAACAAGTGCCAGCAGGCCTGGCGCCCCGCGTTGGCCAGTGCGCTACTGGCTGGTGTGTCGCGCTGGCCCTGTGCGCACGGGTCCCGTCCGATCCCGCTTTTGAGCCTTTTTACACATGCATCAAGCTCTTCTTGCTTGTCCCAATCCATGTGTACGCTTACTAATTGTTAATATTTACGGGGTGTAATAGATGATATCCCTTTATGATTGCTTATAAGTTTGTGAAAACCCTGCAGGTGGATTTAGTATCCGTCACATGAAATAAGTTAGCGTTTGAATAAAGGATTAAATTAATCAATGAATTAAATAGCCAGAAATTTAATTCAATTAATTGGTATCTGTAATCTCAACATGAGGAGTTAAATAAGATTTAATGAGTGATTTTGAAATTATATCGAGGAGTGCAACTATAGATTTTTAGTGAAATAATCTGTAATTTATTATGGTAGGTTAATTCATTCATTTTGCGAATTAATACCATAATTGAAAGCCTCGCTAATTAAATTTGTGGTTCCTGTTATGCCTGGTTAATTAATGAACTTGGAAAGGAATAAATCATTTTTCTAGAAGAAATAAAATCTTACAAGATTTTGGTTAAAGTAAACTGGTCTTCTAGAAGGAAAGTTTGACTATTACTTAGAGAAAGATTCCTATACGTTTTGGGACAAGGATTTTACACCTTAAATAAAAACGTGGTTATAAATAAGCTTTTCTTCCTCCATGAAAGAGGATGAAAAACTTTTGACCTTTCTGAGAAGCAGTATTTTCCCACACAAGTATTCACTACTTGGAGATTTTTCAGGTTATAGCAGAAGATTATAGACCTGGAGAATGCATTGGACAATTTGTACAAAGCTTCAAGAGGATTGATTCGCGGTCACGCTTCAAGAGATAAGTATCGATTTTATGTTTGACTATAATTTGTGTTTATGTGTTATCTATGTTACATGCAAGTATGATCCTGAATTGTTTGCTTCCGCTGCGTATGCATGTAATCCAACAATTAGGACTCCTTCTGAACCGGTGTCTTGCGTTCTTTAAATATTAGAGGGAATCTCTCTGTTGTTTTTCTAACGTACACAGACAAAACAACAGACAGAGAAACTTCTTCTTCTTCCCTCTTCAATTCTTGTAAAGTTCCTTGAAGATTCTTGTGAAGACTTCTTCTCCGAAAAGAGTTGGAACAAATGTAACAAGCTAGATTTTAGACTGTGGCTTTATACGGTGTAATTCGTCTTTATATGTGATTACACTATCTGACTAGTGAAACATAATTCAATGATCTTACAAACTATGTGTTTGAATTGATTCATCATTGGCATCAGAGCACACTTAAATTATGATTTCCTAATTGTCATCCTTCATAATAGTGTGATTGTCCTTAATCTGTATTGAGTGAAGTTTTTTTAATCATCGATGATTTTTTTAAAAAAGATACTGAAAAACTAGAATGAGGAACAGAAAACTCATTCATTAGATGAATTAAAATTCTCAGAATGAAAAGGAAATAGAAAAGTTGCATATTTTGTTCTCTGCATTTTTTTTTGGTTCAGGTTCTCTTTTGAAATTATGAGATACTAGAATTTTAATTACTCTCTATGAAGCATTTCGTCCTTCTACAGAACCATAATTTTTTTTTATTCATTGGAGTTTAAAATATATGAATAGTCATGTCCAATAGTGAGAAATTTTTTTTCTACCCCGTGAAGAAATTTGTTCTTCTACAGAACCTCGAGTAAAGTTTTTTTTTTACTTGGTAAAATCAAAAACCATATTGCAGTCCTTGACTTCATATTTGGAATTTTTTGATTTTATAATTGCTTAAGCTGCATTAATATATAAAATTTTAAAGTAAAACTTTATTGTCATCATTTTTTTATATACATATGTGGATTAGTATATGCGTTAGTCCTAATTATTTTGTATGTGTTACAGAAAAATATGGTGATGATAAGTACACCCAAACGAGTTTTCACCAAGCAACAAAGTAGTAGGGTGAAAGTTATGATTGGCAATTTGGTCAATTTGCCTCTAGAATCAAATGTACAAGATGATGATCTTTTGATTTTTGTGAAACACATTACAAGAACTAATAAGACAATTCGATAAATCATTTTTTCTGAGGGTTTTTTAAGTGTAGAAAAGAAATACATGACTTTACGGTCTGCCTTGTCTAATGATTTTCAAAAGGAGTTGCTTGATATATCGTGGCATAAGTTTGATCACCATATGTTGGTATCTTACAGGGCGTTAGTTCAAGATCTTGTGAATATATACATTGACTTGAAGGTTCAGAAGACTGCGTGTCATTCTCTTGGATTGCCTATAAGAAATAATAATAGGTCAAAACTAGTAAAACCCATAGTTCCAATAGGGATATTGTTCGGTGTGTTATATGGGTATATAAAACGACACGCAAGTGCACGTGGTCGAACAAGTAGTAAGTGGCTTTAGTAAGCCAAGTATCGATCCCACAGAGACTTGGGTTATGTGCAATTTGCTCAAGTATACTATATTTTTACTTCTAAGTATGCTGACAACAACGTAACCAAAAGTTAATAATTTGTTTTATAAATTTTATGCTAAAACTAAGAACAATTATCTACTTTGAATCTGAACTATGGATAAGAGCATGCTAAGGTTAAACGAACATGTAATGAAACTGATTATCATCATAAATTGGTTAATCTTTTCTTCCTGTTGCTAGCCAAGAACATTTGCCAAGAGATTAAAACTCTCGTATTTAATCTCACTTAAGAATCATGAACCATCCGTCTACATTTCTGTGATCAAATGCAATTCATGTTCTAGCCATACAATTCCGGTTCCTAAATTGACTAATACGACTTTCAGGTATATTTCTATCATGAATGCACATCAAAACTCAATTTTCCCAAATCAAGTAAAGAACAATATCCTATTAATTCACAATTTTCCAATTTCGTGCTCTCTCGAGTGAAATCGGAATTTTTAGATGTACATTAATGTAGGCCACACACCAATGCAGTAGAAACAAGAATTAATAGAACAACATGGAAGAAAAAGATGAAAAACCAGATAATCAATAATCAAATTTCATCACAATTGTTCACAACCTCAGCAAGGAAGGGAATTAGCCACTCATTTGTGGATTAATCATCATAAAATGAGTGTTAATCATACAAGCAATTGAATTAAAGAAGAAAGAAAGAGAGAAAAAACCCTGAACTTTTCGTCCCTCAACTGCCTGTAACCCACGTCCTTGCTCCACCAAGTCTCTATTCTGAAAAATGAACTTAAGTGTTCTATTTATACTGCTGGGAATTTTTTCCGGAATAATGAGCAACGTGTCACGGAGTGCATCGCGGAGCACTGCCTCCGTGACACGGCACGAACGCGGACCCTCACTAGAACTGGGGGTCCGGGAATTCAAGCTCAATGTGGCACGGCGTGCATCGCGGAGCACTGGCTCCGTGCCACCGAGCAAACACGGACCTCCACTGGAAATTTGGTGAATTTTCACCCTCCAGGCAGAATGCCTCCGCGATGGCAGCGTGACACGGCTCCATCACGGAGCCCCTTTAATTCATGTTGTCCAATTCCTTTTTCCTTGCTCGCATCCAAGTCCAACTCCGATATCATCCAACATTCATTTTAGCTTCTCGAAATCACCTTTTACCTGCAAAACAATGCTAATCATGTTGGTTAGTATAAATTCATATTTTATTGCCAATTACATGAGAATGTATACACATTGATAGATAAACAAGGTGAAAATGGTACTTTTGAGTATCACTTGGGCATATAAATTTGCCCAAGATCAGATATAATATTGCCTAAAGACTTGCGGCAAGATTTTATTAAATCTATTCCAGTTGTCATGCCCCGCCTTCGGAGGCATGACTGGCACCTGGTGCCCTATTAGGACCTGGACTGCCGAACTAACTGAGCCTAAGCACTTCTGATGCAAGGCTGGCTCTAACTCTGAAATCAAGAAAACGACGGGCTATATGGCGGCTGTAAATACAGCCCCCGGCGACATGGCCTATAGCCACCTGTTAAAAGTAAACAGCTAACCAGAAACAACTTAATATAAGGAGTCCTATGCGGGCCGACAAGGCCACCACGATGTCTAGTTATAGCTGAAAAATAAAATCAGACGCTAACTGATCTGTGACCGACAAGGTCCCCAACTAACAGCTGAACAAGGTCCCACACGGCCATCACATAGAATCTAAAACACATAAATGGCCCCACACGGCCGATACATCTAACCACAGGGAATATAATACAATCTGCAAGCTTCTAGAAGTAATAAGATGGTCGGGACAGGGCCTCCGGCCTACCCATACTGTACAAGCAAAAAGAAAGTAAGCCTCTGTCACCCAAGCTCCGGAAAAAAGGAGCTGAAGGCCCTGTACCGCTGACTGAAACTACGAGGGATCTGTTCCTCGTCTATCTGTACCTGCAGGCAAGTAATGCAGCCCCCCGGGAAGGGGGTCAGTACAGTATGTACCGAGTATGTAAAGCAATAACTATAAATATCTGAAGGTAAATAATAAAGCTGACAGTAACTGAAGTAATAGGAAATAGACTGAAATTGGCTGAAATAGTGGGATCAGGGCAAACATAGCTATACTGAGAAGAGTAAGAGTCATCCCTAATGACATGGCATTCTACTATCCATCTATCAATAACTAAAACAATATAACATAAACCTTACCTGGCCCCCATAAGCCGGAAGGTGCAATCAACATAGAATAACCCACCGGGGCCCCCATAAGCCCTAGTGAGTACATCTCAATCTATTTACCCCTAACCCGGGTCATACCACATCACCTAGTAGCTATAAGCATCCTGCCGGTCCCCTGGGTATGCAACTTGGGCACGCTGGGCCCCTGACTATAGTTGTACCTGAGTCCGGAGGACTCCTGAAATCAACACCCCGGGTGCAAGCGCTCGACGGGGGTGTATAAAGGCCAACCACGGCAAAATATGGGGAAACTGGAATTCCATATTCGTCCCTAGCGGATGGCATGCCACTCCGTAGAGTGACGTATCCTCGCCCTCTGGCGGACGAGTCGATACAACTATTAACCCTGGGGCTGTCACGGAAGCTAGGTAATCCATCCCAAATAATGCAAATACAGGTCTCAACTGATAACAATAACTGCACACAATCACATACTCCTAACACGCTTTATTGAGGGTCATACTGGATTACTATACTGGAGAAACTAACAAATAAATCTATCTGTGTAGCGAGAGCATATCTGGCCTTCTGGGCGTCCTGCTGATGCTAATCGCTTCTGGGATAATCTGTCTGACTGTCTACAGGCACATCATGTACACGTATTTGATCAGAGGATCCTGACAGTGATCATGATCTCTAATAATCTGGGCTGACTAGAGTAAAGTCTGGGGTAGTCTAACAATACCCTGGATGTCCTACTTGGACACCTGTAGCTCATGCATAACTGTGGAGTTGCGGGCAGCTAACTACTTTATTCTTCTAATTAAACAACTGTAGAGCTGGGATTGGTCGAACTTGCTTTTAGGAGATCGGTCCCTAGTTCTCCTTAGGGAGCTTATCGATCTCCTTAACTAGGTGAACACTATACTAGCAGAGTACTACTGACTCCTTAGGCCTTGTCTGAATCCACTCGGATCTATATTGCTGTTCTGGGAAATTCTCAGTCTTTTGGCTAATTCTATAAGGACTGGTCCTCTCTTGGGACTCTGTACCTGAATATCTTACGAGAACCGACTAGGGTACTAACCTGTCACTGGCTACTGATGTGGACCCCTCCTTGGGGTACCCACGGGTTTATCTGACTGGGACGACTGGGTTGGCTTGCTGGGTGTCCTACATGATAACTGTTAGATCGACTAAGACTGGCAATCACCGATAAGGCTGAAAGGACGATGTACGATCACTCAACACACTGGAGAACTATGATGTTGCTAACTCTGGAATATTCTTATTCTGTCGCTATTTCTGGTTCTGGAACACATGATAACGGTACTGGCCTCTAGGGATGCTTTCCTGCCAATACAGGCCCAACTGGTCGTTAGACCGCCTCACTCCGCCCATACCATCTAACCATCTGATTCAGACTACTAACTCTTACGAGCTCTGAAGTCTAGGTCTGGCAACAATATATAAGTCTACCATCACAATAAACTGAGAACTAAAAGAGTTTCTATAGCGTCATATGTGAATCACATTTAACCTGCTCCCTTTTAGCGAGGGGGTCCTGCAGTACGATCTGTATACACTTCCTAGCAGCTAACCAGAAGCTGTGTAACTGTAATCCCTATTAGCAGTCACTCGCAATATATAATTAATATTTCTATATGTATATCAATAACTACACGTGATACATACTGAATATAATAATAATTACTGACCTGCCTTACTGAGCTTCATACTGAACGTGATATAATATTTTTGAAATACTTTACTGAGATTTATGTTGTTTTACTATACTGGAGGAGCTAACTTGCGGAAAGAAACTGCCTTTACATACCTCGACTGTCGGTTTACCGATTAACTGGCGAGGTTCAACTAGTATTCAGCTGTTCCTTCCAACTGTAATCATATTCACAAAAGAATAGAACTAACTTCATTACTATACTGGAAGAAAATGATACCTTAAGTCTATATACTGACTATTCTTCGACTTATCGAAGAACGATCGAAAACTCGCAATTTCTCGAAAGTCTAGAAGGGAGAAATACTCACTTTAAGCCTGGGAGTGTATTAACACTAGTTTGGAGAAATTCCAACCACTTTGGCTCGGCGGGACGACGATTCGTCGGGCGAATTTCGCGAAATTTACTCCGTAGAAATGCTCCCTGCAGCTTTATACTTCGATAGCCGAAGTTAATTTGACTTTGGACAATTTTTGACGGCGTAATCGAACGAATATTTATTCAAACCCTTCATTCCTCTCTATTTCTATTCGTGAATTTGGAAAATAACTTAAGATTAAAAGGGTGAGGCCTTTATATACTTGGAGCCCAAAGCATGGCAACGTGGCACGCTGGCCATCACGCCAATCTAGCTCTGTGCCACGTTGGCCATTGCGGAGGAGGGGCCTCCGTGCCACTTTGCCCCTTTGGGCAGCGCGGTTCGGCCTCCTCTTGCGAAATTCCAACTTGGCACTCGTTCAGCCTTTTTCCGGGCCTTTTTTCGCACGTATGGCATTCTAAAAACTCCCAACCAACATACGAATAGGCCAACTAAGTGCTAGAAACTTACGGGGTGTAACACCAGTTCACATGAAAAATTATGTAAAAATGTATATTTATTTTGTATAATGATTGTTTATATGTAATATGACTTGTATGAATTCATGATTTAATTCTTTAGATAATGGTGTTATTCAACATATCTATATTTATTATAGAATTTAATTCTTTGGATTATTATTGGTGTTTAACATTTCTATATTTTTTATAGAATTTATATTTTAATTAATCTTAAATTTATGTGATTTGAGAGAAGTAATTCTTAGATGATTAAACATATTAGAATTCAGATGATGATTGGGAACTTAGTGAACATTTGAATCTGAACCTGATATGAAATAAATATTATCATAGTTAAATATTTTAAGAATTTTTATGTATATGAATTTAGGCTATAATAATATACATAGTTGTCTCACAATAGTTTATACTTTTTTTTTAAAATCAGTATGTCTACTGATGTAAAGAACGTCATCGTTGAGCTTAACAAAGGTGATAAGCTTAACGGTAATAATTATAAAATATGGAGCATGAAAATCCAGTACGTCCGGGAAGAGTAGGATGCTCTTGAGGTTCTTAATATGTCTATGGCACTTCCTAAAAGTGGAAATATACCCCAACATGAAAGAGATCTTGAGATTTATCAAACTTGGAAAAAGAAAAATTCTCTTGCTCGCATGACGTTGCTGAGCAGCATGGATGATGATATCACGAGAGAGTTCCGACAGTATGACAATGCCAAGGACATGTGGTCCACATTAAAAGAAAAGTTTGGTCATACTTCAGTTGCCAAATTAAGGGCACTTACTATTAAGTTTTATACTTATAAGAAACGTCCTGATCATACTATGCGTAAGCATCTGCGCCATATGACGAATATAGTGAATGAATTGAAAGATGCCGGTCATGTGTTGACCGAAGAGCAACAAATCCAAGCTGTGATTCGATTCTTACCCATAACATTAGCATCAAAACTATGGAAGATGCTAAGCGTCATTTGAAACTTGAGGAAGAGCACCTCGGGATTGACAATGCTTCCACAAATACATATATGGCTAGTTTTGATCCAAAATGTGGATATGATAAAAAATGCAAGTATGACAGATTTTCTCATAAAAAGGCGGAAAAACCTCAAAGAAGCCTAAGATTAATTAACAATGAGAGAAAGAAGTTTCTGCTCCTAAGAAAAAGCTGAACATGACTAAGCTCAAGTGCTACAACTGTGACAAAAAAGGGATATTTTGCTCGTGATTGTCCTGAGCCTAAAAAGGTACATGACCTTATTAATAATTTACATAGTGATGTAAATATTTTTTGTTCTGCTTATTTAACTGAATCACTTCCTATGTGGATTGTAGACTTGGGAACCACCGAACATATAGCGACGAAAAGAGATGCTTTCATAGATTTTTGATGAATTTCATGAGGAACCAGATGGGTCTATATAGAAAATAACTCCAAAGAGGGGGTCAAAGGGATTGGTACCTGCAAACATGAAAAAACTAAATCCAACTTAATCAGCCACCACGCATTTCCTACTAGAAAAAAAATTAGATCCTAACTTAATCAACATTCTGAATGCCCAGTCAATTCATCAAAATCTAGTCTCTATCAGAATGTTGATTAAGTTAGGATTTAATTTTTTTCTTTCATGAACATGATTTAGATATGTATTTAGCCAAAAAAATATGGCACTGGTTACTTTTTTGATAGGTTTTTTATATTGGATGTTGTTCAAAGTTCCGATAATAATAATATTTGTTTGTCCTTATCTATGTCTACTTCTAATTGTGAAAATGATGTAAATATATGGTATGCTAGGTTTGGCCATATTAGTCAGCAAAGGATGAATCGCTTAGCCAAAGAAGGTCTTCTTAGCTCTGTAGACAAAATAGATTTGTCTATTTACAGATACTGTCTGACTGGAAAAACTGCAAGAACATCATTTGGAAAAGGTACGAGAGCCGAAACTCCATTGTAGTTAATTCATTCCGACATCTGTGGTCCAATGAATGTAAGTGAAAGAGATGATGCTGTTTATTTCATCACACTCATTGATGACTTTACTCAATATGGTTATGTCTATTTGATTTCTCATAAATCTGAAGCTTTTAGTTGCTTCGTTAAGTTCATGAACTTAGTTGAAAATCAACTAGATAGAAAAACTAAAATTTTAAGAACTGATCAAGGGAGAGAATATTTGTCTGATGAGTTCAAAAAATTTTATGATGAAAAGGAAATTCAAAGATAATTGACTATTTCCTTCACTCCGCAACAAAATGGTGTTGCAGAGTGAAGGGAACTTTGTTAGAAATGGTTAGGCCGATGATGGCACAAGCGAAATTACCTATCACCTATTAGGGTAATGCCTTGTCCACTGCTACATTTATACTTAATCGTGTCCCTTCTAAATCAGTTATATCTATTCTATATGAGTTATGGACTAAAAAATTCGATTTGAGCATTTTGAAGCCTTGGGATTTTGCTACTTTTATTTATAATCCTTTTTTCCCACATGAAAAATTAGGTCCAAGGAGAAGAAAATATATCTTTATATGATACTCTGAACAATCCAAGGGTTATGTGTTCATAGGTGAACAAGACAGTGGCACAGTAACTAAACTTGAATCACACAATGTTATATTTATAGAGAATGATTTTCCTAAACAGGGCAAGATAGGTCAAGACTTGTCTCTTTATGAAACTACGGGCCAGACCGCTTCTGCTACAGACATTCAAAAGGATTTGAGTGGGAGTCAGTTTAATGGTGGATTCGATCCTATTTCCACATATACACCATTTGAATCAAATCCTATGGATATTGCTTGTCCGAGTGGGAGTAACTTACCAATTGATAATTTAATTTATCAATCTCAACCTCGACGAATGAGTCGTCCATAAGTTTTTCGTCTTCATTTTGAGATCGAAGGGGAAGAATTTATAGTTACTCCACAAGATGAAGAAGAGCCACGAAATATAAATGAGGCTTTTACATGCCCTGATAAGAAAAAATATTTAAAAGCAATGGAGAAGGAGATGGTGTCAATGAAATCAAACCATGTATGAAAATTGGTTGATCTACTTATGGGCCATAAAGCTATTGGAAACAAGTGGATTCTCAAAATCAAGCGTAAGACCGATGGTAGTATCAAGAGATATAAAGCTCACCTAGTAGCTAAAGGGTACACACAATAAGAAGGAATTGATTATGAAGAAAAGGAATTAATTATGAAGAAATTTTTTCACTTGTTGTACGTTTTGCTTCAATAAGGTTAATTTTGTTAATAGTGGCTAATTTGGATCTTGAATTGCATCAAATGAATGTAAATAACTTTTCTCAATGGAGAACTAGAAGAAGAAATCTACATGGAACAACCTTTAGATTTCGTGAAGAAAGGCGAAGAGTATAAAGTATGCCGACTTCATAGGTCGATTTATGGCCTTAAACAATCTTCTATAAGATGGTATTTATGTTTTCATAATGCGATCATATCATATGATTTTATTATACTGCATGAAGATCATTGTGGTGTAAGTCAAAAGATATAAAGATAAATTTGTGATCTTATCACTGTATGTAGACGACATATTTATAGTTGCAAGTGACATTGAGTATGTAAAAGAAATAAAAGAATGGTTATCATCTATATTTGAGATGAAAGACATGAGTGAAGCATCATACATTCTTGGAGTTAAGATTTCAAGAGATCATCTGAAAAGATTGTTATCTCTTTCACAAGAACTACATTAAGAAAGTTCTTGAACGTTTTAACATGTAAGACGGCAAACCTATAAACACTCCTATTTCCAAAAATGAAGCTTTAAGTCGAATGATGTGCCCACAGACTCCACAAGAAAAGGAACAAATGAGAAAGTGTCCTTATGCCAATGCAATCGAAAGTCTAATGTATGTTATGATGTGTACTAGACCTGATATCTGTTATGTTGTTGGTCTAGTTAGCAGATATCAGTCTGACCCAGGACAACAACACTGGAAAGCAGTTAAAAGGATTTTGAGATATCTTAAAGGCACGGTTGACTATTTCTTATGTTATCAAGGGAATGATCTACAACTTAAAGGCTACATTGATGCTGATTGGGGAGGATATTTAAATGAGAGAAAATCCACCTATGGACATGTATTCTTGCTTAACAATGGCGCTATATCATGGAGTAGCAAGAATCAGTCATGCATAGCATTATCGACAATGAAAGCTGAATTTGTAGCACTTTCATCAATTGTACAAGAAGTTGTTTGGCTTAAACGTTTTATGGGACACTTGGGTATGAATAATAACACTATTGAGTCAGTGACCATCAATTGTGATAGGCAAGCTGCAATAGCCTATACAAAGAATCCCAAGTACCATGAAAAAAATAAAATATATTAATTTTAAGTATAATTTTATTAGAGACATGATTGTACAAAAAGAAGTGAATGTGAAATATATATATCTACGCATCAAATGATAGCAGATCCCTTAACGAAACCCAAAGCATGTGATGTTTATGAAAAACTAGTG
This sequence comes from Datura wrightii, assembly GCA_035772735.1. Classification (NCBI taxonomy): domain Eukaryota; kingdom Viridiplantae; phylum Streptophyta; class Magnoliopsida; order Solanales; family Solanaceae; genus Datura; species Datura wrightii. Next base: position 84,002,145 of record JASDFA010000006.1, on the reverse strand, counting down.
AAGTCATTGGGTTTGCGTAGATGCTAATGTATTTATATTTTTAATTTTTCCCAATTATGTTCATGTAAATTTATATTATTGAAGTTAATATTAGTTTGTGCCTAATTATTCATACTTATTGGTTCATATAATATAATATTTTTATGGATAGTGCATAAATTTTTAGTATAAGAAGTATGTCGAACAGACAAAAGATTGGCCTATTCACACAAGCAATCACCGCTATTGTCTAAGAGACAGATAGAGATGAGACAATTATAAACTAATTATTGTTAGAAGTGACGAAAAAAGAGAGTTGGAAGTTTATAATAAGAATGTCTTAATTTTGTGTTTCATCATGTGTGATTAGAATGAGTTAGTCTGTTCTTAATGCCAGATGTGAATTTTTGATGAATAAAATAATTGAGTAGATTTATGAACTCTAACTTAGACATGAGTTGTCTGAATTATCATCTACATAGTATTTAATTTTAAAAGACATATGCTCCATGGGAAATTAAAGGAGCTGATATTGTGGTGCATGTTTCATACCATGTATGCATATGATGATCCATACGGATACAAGTTTAAATCTCTATTTGTTATTGTGTGAAGCCCTGAAAATTATAAGAAATTTTCTTTACATTGTATCCTCGTGACTTTGATCAGTTTCTTGAGATTCAATTTGGTGTTTGCTATCTTAGAATGTTACCAAGAGATCATGCTTGATTCAATCTGGCGGGACACCTCTAGAAAAGCATATCACGTTGAGATTAAGAGCATCATGATATGAGGAAGATCATTAAGTATTATCACATTAGTTGTGTTCATTGACCGGTCCTTTATGTTTGTTTTGAGACAATAACATAATGATGAACTCAAATTTAAGAAAGAGATTTTGAGCGATATGAATGTGATAAATAGTCTAGGGTACTGCATACTATTATCTACTCTAAGTTTCATTGATCGAGATGCTATACATTCCTAACAGATGTATAGCAATGAAGCTCTCAAAGTATGTAATGGTCACACGGTCTAGTCGTAGTGTATGAAAATTACATAATAGGAATGAGAGTTGACCTATTATGTGTGAGTGGGAGATGAAGGAATTAGATTCGCGTCACCCATGTGGGTCAACCCGATCCATATAAATAATAAATATATATTTGCTTATATATTAATTATATTAAAAGGATGAAAAGACACAATAGTTAGGGCTCTTCCTGAATCGGTGTCTTGCGTTTTTTAAATATTAGAGGGAATCTCTCTGTGTTTTTCTAACATACATAGACAAAACAACAGATAGAGAAACTTCTTTCTTCTTCCCTCGTCAATTCTTATAAAGTTCCTTGAAGATTCTTGTGAAGACTTCTTCTCCGAAACGAGTTGGGACAATTATAACAGGGTACGATTTTTAGACTGTGACTTTATACGATGTAATTCGTCTTTGTATGTGATTGCGCCGTCTAACTAATGAAACATAATTCAATGATCCTACAAACTATGTGTTTGATTTGATTCATCAATTTGTCAACTTATTCCCTGAATAGAAAATTATTTTCAAAAAGAGTAAAGTTCAATGGAAACGAATTAAACGTACTCTATTAAGAATAATGATAAAGATATATACAGAGTAAATTAATATTTTCTCAAAAAGAAGTCACAAAATATAGATTCAATACCTAAACTCAGATAAAAATGTTTCATTAACCTCAACAAACACGAGAGCAAAATATTCAATTAGTGTTTTCCGTCTCCTTTTCTGTATTAATAGATTGTAGGGCTATGTTCCAAATAACTATAGCACTTTTTGTAGGATCTTTTTATTTTAGGATTACTCTTAGTTATAATATTTTATATATATCGTGTAATTGTTAATTGATTATTCATTTTCTAAATATATAACATTCTTAGAATCCTACTAACTAACTATATTAACTTTTTATAGTAATATTTGATTTCATATCCTTTATATCCACGCCACTTAGTTATAAGCAATAAAAATTTTCATAATTTTTTTTTGTGCAGCAATACTCATTTCAAAAGAATCCAATAAAATTATAGTAGATCGCATATTTTATATATTACTTTTCAAATTCAAGGACATTAGCATAATTATATTTTTTGTGATTGTCCTTAATTATAGGAATCTTCCTAATAAATATGAATGCTTATTTTTCAAAAAAATAATATTTACAATGAAAATAAAACTCAATCTTAATTGATTTTCATCACAATTAAATTTGATTAAATCTAATTTGTGCTACAATTGGAATTATTTATGAATGAAGTATCGTGATTTTAGATATTCTCTCATTAAAATAGGAATGTTTATTTTTCAGAAGCTTTCAAAATATATTTACTGTAAAAGTAGAAGTAATATTATTATAGACATTATTTTCTATATAATGTATTTCTTTTATAGTAATATTGGACAGTAATTGTTCTAATTTTCATATAAAGAATAATATTATGTGAATATTTTATGTCAATTATTTCTTAATCATATATTTGAACTGTAATTATTTTTTTTCAAAATTAATACAAATAGAAATTCAATAATTAAATTCTCTAATAGTGTCAAATGAATTGTTTCTCAATACGCTACTTGACTTAACCTCCTGCTTCACTATCCTTTTTTTAAATATACTATAGATATAGATATTTCGATTAACCCTGCAATACTTTCTTGATTAGTGCAAATATTCTAATTTCATAGCATGAATAATATTATATTAATATTCTTTATCATATATAAAATATAATATACAGTATTCCTTATATAGTAATACTAAAAATATTCTAGTTTTATAAAATTATTCTTTGTTATATAATTGTATTCCTTATATGATAATATTTGAACAATAAATATTCTAATTTTGGCAGAAATGTTTAAATATTCTCAAAGTTGATTATTTTTTTACTTTGGAATGACTCTTAGGCGGAATAAAAATTTTAAAATATATTTCTCAATTGCTAATTGACTATTAATTTTTTTAACCCTACTTTCAATCAACCTTGTGATATTTTTTTGGTTTACTACAAATATTCTCATTTTATAATAAGAATATTATATAAATATTTTTTATCTCATGAAATATATAGTATTCCTTATATAATAGTATTTGAACCGTCGATATTCTAGTTTATATAAGAAATAATATTATATAAATATATTTTGTTCTAAGTTATTTTAATAGGAATGTTCATTTTTTCAGAAGTTTTTGGATTATATTTTGACAGTCAATCTTACTTAATTTTCACCATAATTAATTTGATTAAATCTGAAATATCTTTTATTTATTATAAATATATTAAGTGATTTATTCTCAATACACCACTTGACTTAACCTCATGTTTTACTATCCTCTTTTGAATATAATATAAATAATTTGATTAAATATAAAATATTTTTATTTATTGTAAAAAAATATCAAGTAATTTGAGTTCAATACGTCACTTGACTTAACTTCATATTTCATTATCCTTCTTTTTTAATATAATATAGATATAGATAATTTAATTAAATCTAAAATATTTTTATTTGTATTGAAAATAAATCACTTAATATATTTATAATAAATAAAAGATATTTCAGATTTAATCAAATTAATTATGGTGAAAATTAAGTAAGATTGACTGTCAAAATATAATCCAAAAACTTCTGAAAAAATGAACATTCCTATTAAAATAACTTAGAACAAAATATATTTATATAATATTATTTCTTATATAAACTAGAATATCGACGGTTCAAATACTATTATATAAGGAATACTATATATTTCATGAGATAAAAAATATTTATATAATATTCTTATTATAAAATGAGAATATTTGTAGTAAACCAAAAAAATATCACAAGGTTGATTGAAAGTAGGGTTAAAAAAATTAATAGTCAATTAGCAATTGAGAAATATATTTTAAAATTTTTATTCCGCCTAAGAGTCATTCCAAAGTAAAAAAATAATCAACTTTGAGAATATTTAAAAAATTTCTGCCAAAATTAGAATATTTATTATTCAAATATTATCATATATCAAGTGACTTGTAATTGCTGAAGAAATTTAATTGGACCACTAGCAATGATGGCAGATAATTCATTTTTCTTTTTGTTGGGTCAGCAGACAAATGATTATTCAGATAAATTGGATAGATAATTTTTACAATATAATAAAATTTAGAATTTTCACTCAAGTATGTGGTAAATATGTAATATTATAATGATAGAACATTTTCTTTTGTGAGCACATACTGTTTAATCTGAATTTAATTAAAAGAAAATTGCTTACATTGAAATATATTATTTAATCACTCTAGACTTTCATAAGGAGACACGTGATTTGAGGGATCTAATCACATTGAATTTTTCTTGACGTTGATATAAAAGTTTTAATTTTCTTATATCATAGTTACGTTATCTTTCTTAATAATTTTATTAAACTCAGATAGTACACCAGTAACGAACTTCACAGAGATAATTGGAATTGATGTGATTATATTTCATTATTTTGTTGAGACTTAATTTATTTATGCATACAATTATAAATTGATAGTAATATTTTAAAGGCTTGAGAATGTGTCATATAATTTGGTCTATTATACTAATGATTGAGGGTAAAATGATAGATTTAAGGTTTTTTTTTTTTGGCTTCAAGAGGATAAGATATTCGTTTATTCAAAGTTCATCCAGTCTTCCATGTTTCTATATTAAAGAAGTATTATGGAGATGGCACCTGTATTATCTATTAGGATTCGATGTTGTTTGATGAAAACCTGTCCTATGAGGAGGAGTCGTTGGCTATTTTAGATAAAGGTCCGCAAGCTGAGATAAAAAAAAAAAGATCGCGTCGGTGAAGGTCCAATGAAAGAACCGTCTTGTGGAGGAGGCCACTTGGGAGATCGAATCAGACCTGTGTAGCAAATATCCCCAGTTTTTCGTTGAGTGGGGTATGTTCTTTTCCTGTTCCTTTCTTGACCATTCAAGGACGAATAGTGGTTTAATTGGTATCTGATGCAATGACCTCTCCAGTGGTTATGGGATGGTTAGGGCCTTAGCACCCTTTAGAGTTCTTATAGTAGAAGTGAGTTAGTAAAAACTCCAAAATAAGGTGGTTTAAAAACTGAAATATGATTAGTGCTGATTAAAATCTTTATGTGTTGTGTTCCGTTAGGGGGTGAACTAGTGAGCTAGACCTTCGCAGGGAATTCTGAGAGACTATGAGTGAATTCACGACACCGTTTTATAGCTAAGTGCATATTTGAAATGTGGTGTTAAGTCTTGATGAAAGACTTGTGTTTTGGAAATGAAAAAGTATCAGAATTACCGAGCTACTAGTTAGCAGAGCACCACTGCAACGATGGTATTTCCGCTACAGTGAGATCGTTGTAGAGATCGAACTGCCTGTAATAGCAGTTGTGAAAAGACCATCGGATCCGCTATAGAGAGATCCTGAATCGTCGTAGCAGATGCTATAGCGAGAAAGTGACTGCTGCGATAGACAACACGAGGCAAAACGCCTGTTTAAGTCAAATTTCGAGGTTTTCACCCCCATTATTCTAAGGCACAAAATTTGAGATTTTAAGGGAGATTTTTCAAGGGCAAAGCGGTTTCTTCTTCCTAAGATAAGATTTCTTGGTTAACTTTTTCGTCCTTTGATCCTTTAACACCCTAGAATCAATGGGTGATCTTTAATGGTGAAATTCTAGCTATGAACCCTAGAACTATGAAAGTAAGGTAAGTTGTTGGGGTATCTATAGTTCTTGATTCCCTAGGCTTCTAAGTGAATAACTAATACTTATAAGACAAAATTGATTATTATAGTTCGTGATAGTGGTAATTTGAGACCTAGAACATTATAAAGTTTGGACTTTTAGTATTAGAAACTGCTTGAAATGGGTTTAAGGAGTTGAAACTCTATGAACAAGTTCGTAATGATCGTTATGGAAGTAGAGTATGTGATGGGTAACGAATTAAACCGTGATAACAGGTATAATGGGTGGATTTGAATTCTCAAGTTCTTTATTGGAGAAGTAGACTACTATAGACTATTGAATGTTCTTTATTTTCTTGTTTTAGAGTTTAAACATTCTGAGGTGTTGAGAAAAGGCAAAGCTCCTGCGTAGTAACTTGACATTCGAATCCTTCAGTTGAGATAGGTTACAGTTTTATATGGAGTTAGACTTTGTTTAACACTTGGTATGTTTTGTGACTTGATGAACATATTTGGTTGGTCTTCAAACATTGATTGTGATATAAACTATTGTGACTTAATTGTACTATTCGAATGAGTTTTGAATTGTCTAAGTTTGTCAATATCATTCATGATTTTCAAGTTCAATTATAATAATCAATATGTATTTATGATTTGTCCTGTGTGATGACTGATTTAATAACATATTAAAATCTATTGATGAATATTGGGTAACATACCATCATCTTGAAATGAGAGGCTCATGTCTGAGAGGAGTATTTGAACGAGTGATTGTGTGTTGATTGAGTAATGTATTATTTCAGAGATGAGTGGCTCGTGTCTGAGGTGAGCATCCGGGAAAGTAGTTGTGATATGAGTGGCTCATGTCTGATGGGAGTATCCGGATAAGCATATGAGTGGGAGCGGATACCACACTGGTATAATACATGGATTTCTAGAGTCCCCTGCATGCCATGACTGAAACGACAAACATAAAGCCCTCTGACATATGTGAATAGATAAGAGACTGATGAATGACTGATATGAGATCAGGTTTGGTACAGATATGAAATTGATGGAGAGATAAAGCTAAATAGCTATATGCTCAGAATGGACATGATTCTATTGCATTTATTGCAACTTGCTTACATTATAGATTTGTGATGTTTATTATCTGATTTTGAAGATCGTATATGTATGTATATATGTATGTATCTACGTAATATGTATATATGTGTGTTTGTGTGTGTATGTGTTTGTATCTGTTGATTGGCAATGTTAGGTTTGATGATACGAATATGACTGTTTAACAGTAGTGATTTACCTGAATTTATGAGTTGGATGATTTTCGTGTCTGATTATTGGTGTATATTGCTTGTTGTTGAGTTGTATTATATACTAGTTATCATTCAAGGTCAGCCCATGATGCCTACCAGTACATTGTGTTTGTACTTATGCTACTCTTGCATTTTTTTTTACTAGAGTGCAGACGGTGATCCAGGAAGCTGTTTGAGACCTCATCTCTAGCACTACCATCGACCGATTTGAAGGTGAGATGATTCTCTCCAGACTACCACGGATCCTCCTTATTTCAAATTTTTGTTCACTCTAGACACTATTTTATTTTCTTGTGATACACTACTCTTAGATGTTTGGATTTAGAATTCTGTACAATGACTTTCAGATGGGATATGTAATCGTCTTCCACTATCGATTTAAGTTTTTAAATTAAATGTCTTAATTATTGATTTCGTGAGCATCTTTATAATTAGAATAAATGCATAAGTGTTGGTTTTGCTGGGAGGGTTAGTGTGAGTGTGAATCATGGTCACTCGGATTGCAACACAGATCCATGTGAATATTATTGTGATTTATATTGCGAATGGTCATAGCTATACACTGAATCACAATGTCTTATTTGGGCTAGAAAAATCTCGAAGCTTCAATCCCAACAAAATTCTCTATGAACATGATTCGAACTAATCACGAGTCTTGCGAGTTGGCAGTAATGAGGATTAGAAAAGGAAAAAACTGAATGCTAGCAAGACATTACTAATTTTACATGCTCAATTTGACCGAGGAACAAATATCATCAACTGGTAGGAACTAACATCTATGAAAAATATGTGTCTTAAGAACCAACGTTATTTATTTGAGGACGACACTGAGGACTTTTATTTTGATGATTAAAGATTTGATGATTGTACTTATATTTTTAATTTATGGTAATATCACTAATCTAAGAAAAGTGATAGGTTTAATTTTAAGTTTATTCTTATATTATTTTTAAACATATTAGAATAGACAAGTATTAAATACAAAGAAAATACATAAAACATAAAAATAATATTTCATATTTTCATAGAAAATACGTAGAAACTACATTAGAATTCAAAAGGCCAATTACATAATACATTAAAATAATATAGCAAAAATACATAATATATCAAAGGTGCAACTACAATACAACAACAACAACAACAACCACCCAGTGTAATCCCATCAGGTGGGGTTTAGGGAGGGTAGAATGTACGCAGACCTTACCACTACCTCAGAGGTAGAGAGGCTATATCCGGTAGACCCTCAGCTTTAAGAGAAACAGATCCAACAACAAAATAACAGCACAGGAGACAACATATTATACCAACAACAGCTAGTGCTCGCACCAAAATACACAACAACAATACACTAAATAATAAACAAGTAGCATCAGGTAGGAACAAACAACGAAAGACAGGAACTATAAGAGTAAAATTAGGCCTACCCCTGAGAACGAGAAAGCCGTGTTACACACAATTTTCTTCTACCCTGATACTTTAATCTGTGTACCCAATACTTTCCTATCTAAGGTCAAGTCCTCGGTAAGCTGCAGCTGTGTCATATCCTTTCTAATCACCTCACCCCATTGCTTCTTCGGTCTACCCCTACTTTTCCTAAAATCATCCATCGATAATCGCTCGCACCTCCGCATAGGGGCACTCGGGCACCTCCTCTTCACATGCCTGAACCACCTCAGTCTTGCCTCACGCATCTTGTCCTCCACCCAGCCACTCCCACCTTGGCCCGGATATCAATATTTCTAATCCTATCACTCCATGTGTTCCCGCACATCCACCTTGACATTCTCATTTTTGCAACGTTTATCTTCTGTACATGGAAGTTCTTGACAGGTCAACACTCCACTCCACTCCATACAACATAGTCGGTCTCACCACCACTCTGTAAACTTGTCTTTAAACTTTGTCGGCACCTTCTTATCACACAAAACTCCAGAAGCGATCCTCCATTTCATCCATAAACTAACTATGCAACATTTTCAAAATAAAAACAACGATAAGAGACCAAAAATCAGTCTCAAACAGTTGATAATTTTCTAATTTTTGTTCACTTTTTCTCTCCAAATATCTCTCTCTCATGTAGAGTGTCCCTTGGCAATTAACTAACTAGATCTTTATCTTTTTCAACTTCATTCAAGTTAGGCTGCATAGTAGATCTCACATTGATGTACGAAGTAGTTGTATCTCTGTCAACCTGGACCTTTTTTTAATTATAAAATAGTCGCATCCACCATTTGCCTACAAAAATTAACAAATAAAATTTTATTATTTGAAATTAAAATATATAATCTACATGTTTTTGCTCTAGAAAACTAATATAAAATCTTACTTTTAATACTTTACAACCCCCTAATTTATGATCCGAATTTCTAGGTGTCTTTGATGTTCTAATCCTATAATAATTTCTGCACAAATAAATATCGGATTATATAGCAAATATTGAGATTTTGGACTTTTGAAACATAATTAATCTTTCAACAAAGTATGGAGAAAAAAATTGAAGATGAAGGAGATGAACTAGGATAGAAATCATAAGTTTGCCCTAATTTTAGTGACTCATATAGCACACTATAGTGCATTACAGGAGTCCATAAAACTTAACAATCATTAAGGCTTTGTCCGTTTACATAAAACAAATGTCATACTAATTCGGTATGCTATAACTAAAAAATAAAATATTTGTTTTTGCCCAATATTTTTTTTTCAAATCATTTAGGCTTCGTACTCTAGCTTTTCGGAGTTGGAAGATACTTGACACATGTTCTTGTGTTTTTGAGTGTTACAACTATTTTTCAACATGTTGGATCAAACAAGCATAGTATCATTATTATATGCTCTTTTATCTATCATTGCGTATGGGAGAAAAATAGGTGTGGTAAATTCAGCTTGGTGAGTAGAGTTGTCAATATAGGCCGACCCAATTCATTCGGATTAACCCACACGAGCTTTGGAGTTTGACGGCTTAGGTCGGGCCGACCATAAAACAGAAAGCCTACCCCATCAATACGTGGGTTGCGGGCCTTGTCAGGCCCCCACTTTTTAAAATAAATATTTTAAAAATAATTTATTAATTTAAATTTTAATTTAAAAATATTAACATAAATATTTACAAGATAATATTACATTGTATCTAATCGCTAGTCAAGTCTTAAATTCATAAATAAAAATAATCCTAATAATATTTATTAAATTTGGCTTCACGAAAAAATTTGATTGTATGACTTCAATCTGAAACAACTATCGTTCTATGCAAATATCTTAGATATAACCCTACAAGAACACGATCTTGATGGACATAAAACTTCTGCGAAATTGAACGACTTTTGACATGATATCCTTCGAAATAGAGATATTAATATGAAAACTAAACGATTAATGAGTTTTTGGACTTTGTAATATTAATATACGATGGTTTAAATATACTTTGACTCTTGAATTTTGATTCCTCTAGTTACTTTTAGTACTCTTTTTATTTATATTTCTTAATTAATTTTTTATTAAGTCCACGGGTTGGAGACCCACTTTGCTCAAGCCCCATGAGCCAGCAGATTTATCTGGGCCGAACTAAAAGCATCGTTCTTAAATAAACTCTAAAAATTATAATTCAATTTTATTAAATTATAAATTAAACTGAATCGACCCAACAAACCTAACCCATATTTACGGCTCTATCGCTGAGCGGGTGACAACTATGGTAATAGCGGCACATCTATATTAAAGGTTTTCTTTCATTTGTTTTTTCGCATCTTGTGTGTGGTTATTATAATAAGCACATTGCACAAGCTAGATATTGTAGGTTATTTATAATTTATTTAAACAAATTTTCTTTTATAAAATATTTTTTATTTTTATATATAAAAAAATCAAATAAAAATTATTATTTTTTATTTGAATTACAAATAATCAAAAGATATCGTCTCCTTGCGATTAGAGAATTGGCTAGTGCAGTCTTCTTGCTGCCATTTATTGTTGTAGGTATAAATGCATACATATGTGATTATGTATCTATGTAAGTAGACACAGGTGGCGTTGGGATTTCGAGACTAAAAGAGGCCTGTGGTTATCATTTTCAACAATAATATTTCTTTTATTTAAATTTTAATTTAATATAAAATTTGAAAGTAAAAAAAATTCAAAATTTTTAATTTTATTTTAGATTAAAAATATTTAAAATATATCAAAATATTTTATAATTTTAAACATATCAAATAAAAAATAAAATTTAAATATATATTTTTTAAATATAAAATAAATAAATTAAAACCGTGAAGGATAACAATATGACAAAAAACTCAACCATTGAGCAGTAAGAAAGAAGCAAAAACAAAAGGAAAAGAGAGAATGGGTAAAAAGACAAAAAAAAAAAAAAAAAACTCAACCATTGAGCAGTAAGAAAGAAGCAAAAACAAAAGGAAAAGAGAGAATGGGTAAAAAGACAAAAAAAAAAAAAAAAAGACAAAAAGAAAGACTAGAAAATGACTCTAAGCCAAAACTTTTGATTTTAAGAAGAAAGTCTTCTCTCCATTTTCTCCTAACTTTTAAATCCGTTCACACTAATCTCATAAATCTTTTTGCCTTACACCACCATAATCACTTCATTATACTTTATAACCTCCTAATCCCATTAAACGAAACAGAAAGAGTACAAGAGGAGGGTGTTTGTTTCTATTAAAATTAATCTTTGAAGGAAAAAAAAGTGAAAGTGATGACATGGGCATAAATCAATTTCATGGAAATAATATTCCTTACGAATATATGTTCCACCAGGGGTTTCTTTTTCTCTTCTTAGCTTATATATGAAAATATTTCTCTCTTTCTTGTTCTTGTATAAGTGATAATATTAACAGGTCCCCACCCACCCCCTTCTTGGACACTACTCACTGCGATTCTGTTTTGGAACCCACACCTTACTCTTCCCTTCTCTTTCTTTCTCCAAAAGACAGCAGTTAAAGAAAAGAGAAGAGAAGAGAAACCCCACCACTTCCACTTGTTGCAGATGTGTTTTTTTTTTTTTTTTGGCTCAAAAGACTTTGCAATTGCAGCAGCAACAACTTGATTTTCAAGTCTCTTTCTCTCTCTGTTTCTTGCTTGGTCTAAATGTTATCAATTCACTCATCAATTAGACAAATGTTTGAAGCCCTTTAATTTCACCTCACTACCCCACATCTTCTCCTCTTCCCAAGATGGAATTTATGGAACCACATAGGGAAAAGCAAGGAGATGGTACTAGTGGCACAGACCACCATCACCATCACCAGCATGCACAACATCAACAACAGCAACACAACCAAGAAACTCCCTCTTCTTTACAATTAGTTTCACCTCACCAAAGTCAACCTGACCCTCCTACCCCTGGGTCCAACCAGGCCCATCCCCACCCCCATGGTCTTTTCATGGGCTCCATCTCTATGCAATCAAGAACTCTAATTTCTCCTCCTTCCACCACTCCCACCACTCCCAACAACTCTTTATCCGCCAAAGTAGTCAAGAAACCTTCCAAAGATCGCCACACCAAGGTGGACGGTCGTGGGAGGCGCATACGCATGCCTGCCTTATGCGCCGCCCGGGTTTTCCAACTCACCAGAGAATTGGGTCATAAATCTGACGGCGAAACCATCGAGTGGCTCTTGCAACAAGCTGAACCGGCAATTATAGCTACCACCGGAACCGGTACAATTCCGGCTAATTTCTCAACTCTCAACGTTTCTATGCGTAGCAATAGTACAACAATTTCAGCTCCGCCATCAAAATCTGCACCTCTCTTCATCCACGGCGGCACTCCCGCTATGTTAGGATTCCACCACCAGCTATCCAACACCGGTTTTGGGCAAGACCCAGATGAGAATTACATGAAAAAGCGGTTCAGAGAAGACACCAGCGGTGCTACCTCACCTTCAGCTGATAAACCGGAAGAACCGGGTTCAGACTCTAAACCCGGTTTGTCACAACCTTCAAGTTTCATCCCTCCTCCAGCCATGTGGGCGGTTGCACCAGCTGCCGGAAACGTTGGTAACGGGTTCTGGATGCTACCAGTAAGCGGAGGCGCCGGTTCAACGACGGCTTCGGTCGGTGTGGCTCAACCGGACCACCAATTGTGGCAGTACAAGGGTTCAACCATGCAGAGAATTGGTGGGTTCGAGTTCCCCGGTGGTGGCCGGTTCAATCCGGTTCAATTAGGTTCAATGGTTTTGCAGCAGTCACAGCCGGTTCCGGTTCAGCAGCTGGGTTTAGGGGTTTCAGAGACAAATATGGGAATGCTGTCATATAATAACAGCAGTGGTAATAATAGGGTTGATTTGGGCATGAATTTGGAGCAGCAGCATCATCACCATCAAAGTCAGCCTCAAGGTAGTGATGGTGGTGATGAAAGTCATAAAGATTCCCAATCATAGTTTCCAAATCTCGATGCAATACTTTTGAAGATCTAAGTAAATTGAAAAAGGAAAAGTTCCCATTTTCTTGTTTCAGGGAGAAGATTGTGTTCATTGTACTAATTTACTTTTTTTGCTTTACAGTGTTTTTTAATTTGGATTGTAGGATTCTTTTCCCTTTAATTTTTGTGGGTTTGACACAATTAAATTTGTCAATCATGCTTTGGGGCGGAAACAAAGGGAAATATGAAATTGATTCATTTTGGTGACAACAAACAAGGAAAACTCTGTTTGATTTTCAAAGAGCTAAAATAAAACATTTGTTTGAATAGAGAGGAATAAATGTTGGTTTTCAAGAATCAAAAATACTATTTATCTGTCGGAAACAAAGAAAATGACCTCAAATAGATTTTTGTAAAAACTCACTAAAAAACAATTTCCAAAATTTTATTTTTTTGAAAAAAAATTAATCCAAAAACACCCTTTTAATTCGCACCATTGTCTTTCAAAAACTAAAACTCTTTAAATCCAAATGCCCGGCAAAGATTCCAGTTGGGGGGACCATCAATTTGTTGACTTTGTCTTCTGTTTCTGGATGTAAATAGAACTGCATAGCTGTTCTTTTAATTTGATTTTCCCCCTTTCCTTTTCTGTTCTAATCTGTCTGTCGTGTGAATGAAAAAGGTGATAGTGGCACTTCTCAAGAAATCTATTATTGTTTTCAAATTTTTGGATTTTCATTCCTATTTCTTCAATTTACGTGCTTTATTAGAAAAGGGGAAAAGTGTCAAAAAAATAGTTTTAAATTATGTGAATTTGAATAAAAATATTTTTTATTAATAGTTTAGTTAAAAAATATTATTATTATTATTTTTGGGTTAAAAAAAATCTTTTTTTTAACTCGAAAAAAATATCACTTTCCTAATAAATATATATATTTTTTTTAAATATATTTTTTTTCTAATAAAATATTGTAACCATTATTAAGTATCTTTCAAGACCCTAGCAATAAAAGAAAAAAGACTCTAACTTCTCTCTAGAATCTCAAAGAACGACACCTAAAATTTGCCTAACAATTCCCGCCGATATGGCCTCATCGACGGGAGGAAAACCTCCAGCCGTGGCAGACCAACCACCTCTCGCCATTACAAACCATTAAAACACTGATGGTAGATATGAGTTGTGCAAATTTGCTAAAATCATAACATGCAGATTTGGGTTTCTCCAAAATTGGTGGTTATGTTTTATGGGACCCAATATTGCATAAAAGTTATTGGAGATTAAAAATCTTATTATTCGAAAAATTTACAGTATGTGGTAATAGGTAAATTCTTGTATGGTAAGCCTGATGTGAAGGAGCTGAGGAGATGTATCCCAGGGTAATTCTGAATTAAGAGTGAATGCAATTAGTGGCGTAGCGAAAAATATTGTTAAGGATATTTAAATATTTTAATAAGTTTTTTTTCGATTAACGAGTGCACCAAAAAATTTATCAAAATACGCAATATTTAATTAATCATAAAAATACTTATAATAAAACTAAAAATTGTATAAATCAAAATTAACATATAAAAGTCAACAAGAAAAATTTGCTATTGATAGCATAATCATATAATAGTATTACAATTGTACTAGATGATGTTGCATTTCTTTAAATGTTTTTATAATAGAATTATAGAAATAGTATAATTTTTTTTTACGTAAAACACAATGAAATAGTCTAAAAAATTATTATTTAATTATTTAATTTTGTAAGTTATTTTTAATAAATTTCATTGCCGAGAAAGAGGAAAAGATTTTTTGGTTGTTGCTGGAGCTGACTAGGAGTGTTCACGGTTTGGTGAAAAATCAAATCAAACCGCAAAACAAACCAAACCGATTAAAAAAAACTGACATTTAATTTGGATTGGTTTGATTTGGATTTTAAATTTTAAAACTGATAACATTTGATTTGGTTTTGATTTTACTAAAAAAAATCGGAGAAATAACCAAACCAAACCGATAAATTTTATAACTATTTGAATATATGTTATTATTTTTTCATAAATAATTATAAATATTTATACCTTTTAATCATTAATTTGGTTTTAGTATATTTTATTTCACATGCACTACAACACTTTTAAATTCTATTACTTAAAATATGTTCAAACTAACACTCTAAGTCTAATTGTTTATATGTGGTCTGACATATTGCCAATTTTTTAAATTTGCTTTGTTAAGACATCCATCTACTCTTCAATCGTTTGCCTTTTAGATTTTTGAAGGGTTGACTATTTTATTTAAAGTTGTATATTATTTCTGTATGGATATTAGACAAGTGAAGTGGAAGAACCTCTACGGTTATGCAACTTAAACATGCTAAAACTTTGGAATAGTGTTGAAAAATAATAGAAGATTAAGATACATTCATCTCGTGATAGTAGAGAGAAATTAGTTGATTTCTAATGTTCACTTGAAATAATTATCTCACGTCTCTATTATTTTATTATTATTAATTTATCATTAGCTAGTTATAAATCGAAAAGCCGAACCAAACTAAACCAAACCGACAAGAACCAAACTGATAGTTATTTATTTTATTTGGTTTGGTTTGATTCTAGAAATTTAAAAAACCGACTAAATTGATTTGGTTTTGATTTTAATCAAAAGTCGACCCAAACCGAACCATAAACACCCCTAGAGCTGACTATCAATGTAAAAAAACTAAACACTAATCAGAATTTATTTAATTTAAATTAAAAAATTCAAACATGTTCGACACTTTTCTTTTACATGTAAGCCATATACATCTTTAAAAGAAAATGTATACAATCTAATTCTTGTTAAAAATTTAAAAAGAGCCCGACCAATGTTGTTGATAGCAAGTTCAAATCTGCGCGCTCCGAAAAATAAGCACCCTTTACCGCTCGACCACCGGAGAGACTTATGTCAAGCGTGTTCAAAATATTTAATATATTGTAAAATTTCATATATGACTTATATATTTGATATTTTTTTCGGCGAAGGGTGTTCGGCTAACCACCCTTAGTTCCATGTGGCTCCGCTCCTGAATGCAATATCAGAATTTTAGACAATAGACATGTTTTGATAACGCTTATTTTACTAGAAGACTATCGGGGCGGAGCTACACTAACTGAAGAGTGGTTAGCCAAACACCCTTAGTCGACAAATTATATTAGATATATAGGTAACATATTATTATATTTGTTGATATATCATATAAATGAATACCTTTAAACACTTTACAGAGTTAGTCCAATGGTCAAGGATGTTTAAAGTGCCCTAAAGATCGTAGGTTTGATCCTGAGTTTTCGATTTTGCTTTGTCTACTTCTCTTTACAGTGAAGTAGATTTTTCTTTTAAGAAGACAACTCTAGGGCTTGAATTAGTCACAGCTCATAATACAAGGCTTTTAGAATAATCTGAATTTTTAATAAATTTATTTCTTAAAAAAATAAAACAATAAATTTTCTATGACTTGGCTAACTAACTATTAGGTAGGTAGTTTTAAAAGTTTGTGCACCAATCGTCAACTTTTTAAAATTATTTATGTATATAATTTGAATATTCTAAAGAAATTTTTTGGCTACGCACGCCATTAAAAGCTATGTACAACTATTGCTCACACCAGCTCTTTCTACCTGAAGGTGAGAGAGATGTATCGGCAAATGAGAATATTAAAGTGGGATTCATGGTTCAAGCCAGATGAGGAAACAACAATAGCAGTGGCATGGATTTCACTGCATGACCTATTGCTGAATTTTTTTGCAAGAGATGCAATGTTTTCAATTGCAGCGGCAGTGGGGAGACTATTTGACAGTTGACATGGTCACTAGAAACCAAACTAGATCTAGCTGTGCTAAGGTAAAAGTGGACCTAATAGCCAAATTACCTCAAAGAAGTAGAATTAACGAGGAAGATGATATTACAGGCATAATAAAATTAAAGTGGATACAAGTTAAATATGATTATATTCCCAAATACTATGAAGAATGTTCTACAGGGACATGATGAAAAGGAATGCTGAAACCTACATCCATAACAAGAAAGCGCACAAAAAAAAAAAAAAAAAAAAAGGAACAAGGTACAGACAGTATGGGAAAAGATGCAAACAGTAAAAAGATTGTAGGAAACTAAGAGAATAAACATGAGCAGATAATTAGAAGAAGCAAGTATAAGAGAGATAAACAAGACAAGATTACACAATAATAAGAAGAAGGTATTCATACCAATAACTCCTTTGAGATCTTAGAGATAATAGGCAGCAGAAGGATACAACAAGATAGAAGAAATTAAACGAATATGAGCAAGGAAGAATTACTAAGTAATCCAAAAGAAACAGTTAAACAGGGAGTTTTCTCGGAAAAATAGAATAGAAGAGGAGAAAGAAGATCAACATCAGAATAATACAACATAAAATAGTGTGCACACTAAAAACTCAGAATATAAAAATAAGGAGAAAAGTAATCTAAGTGCAAAAGAAAAAAAGAGGAGATCATTAGCAACAGATCATCAGATAACATAATACAGGATTCAACAAAAACACAAAAAGATAGAGGGGAATCAAAAAGAAAATCTTGAAGACAGAGAAAACAATCTAGCATTAAACAGATCGAAGTACCATTAGTAGAGAGCAAACAGATACTGCAAAAGATACAACGCAAGACAATAATAAAGGAAGAGCAAAAAATGAAAGAACGGTGGATAATTTAGATGTATAAGATCTGGATCAGAATACTGCCAATGCAGCAAAGTAAGGATACCTCTCCCCTAGATATTAAAAATAGATGAGAGCTAACACAGAAAAAAAAAAAGAAGAAGAAAAAGGGTTCAAAAGAAAATACTACAGTCCAAGTCAGTAAAATGCAAATAAGGCTACATTGTCAAAACAAAAAATCTCAATGAAAGCTCTAATTGAAAATACTAGATCAGTCAATACAAAACAGGCATTCAATAGATTGATTACACTACAAAAGAAGATATCAATTCTATTTATAGGATTAATGGAACCTTTTCAAGAAGGTACCACACTAAAGAAATACAGGAGAAAGCTAAGAATGCAACCAACAGTATTTAATATCTCAGGCAAAACTTGGGCTTTCACAGATTCAGTAGTGGAATATAATGTAATCAGTGACGAAAAACAATAATTGACATTAAAATTATCAAGTCCAGAACTGAGAAAGAAACTTATAGTAACACTAGTGTATGTTAAATGTACCCAAAATGAAAGAATAAAATTATGGGAATTCATATATATGATCTGCCCACTATTATCACCGAGCCTTGGTTAGAGGAGGGGGACTTCAATATTATAGCAGATGAAGAGGAGAAAGCAGGAGGATCATCAATAACTATAGCAGAGATGGAAAACTTTAAAGATTATATAACTATAAGTAATTTAATAGATCAAGGATTCAAAGGCAGTAAATATACATGGTGGAATGGGAGATTAGATGGAGATTATATATTCAAAAGATTAGATAAAATCTCGTGCAATGAAGATATGCAGGAATTATTCATAGTAATATTAGGGAACATCGTATAAGCAATGGCTCAGATCATGCACTATTATATACATATGAGATATAGCACTATTACAGAGAGCATAAGTAAACCATTCAAGTTTTTAAACTTTTGGATAAAAGAAGAATGATATATGAATTTAATCAGACAACAACGGAGAGTAAATTTTGAAACTTCACCTTTTACTTAATACTACCCTCGAAGATACAGTTAAAGTAAAAGAGTTGCAATTTGAGGTACTATCTTCAAAAGAGAATAGAGAAAGACTCATAAATCCCAGACACAGCTGAATAAATAATTACTCATTGAGGAGGAATTTTGAAAAACAAAAAGTTAAGATGGAATGATTTGGGGATGAAAAAAAAAAAAGAAATACCAATTCTTTTCGTACAATGATTAAAAAAAGAAGAAATAGGTTGAGAATAAACAGAATTAAAAATGATAAAAGAGAATGGCCGGAAGGAAACAATGAAATAGCAAAGGAAGCAATCAGCTTCTTTCAGAAATAGCTAACTAAAGAAAAAGAGGCTGAAGAGTTTGAGCTCATTAATGAAATACCTATAGCTGTGACCAAGAACAGAATGAAGAATTACACAAAGTGTTGACGTCCTATTTTGAACGAGTTCGAGATAGTTTGATACTTCGTTGGTTCATTGCTTCGAGTTCTTTGAAAGTGATTAAAGTCACCCCCTCCAATTTTTAGGGAATTAGAAAAATATTTCTTTTTTTTTTTTAATATTTCCGTAAAAGATCTTTGATAAACGGAGATATTGGGTAAAGATTTACTTACTCTGAGGAAAAGGTGTTAAGCACCCATAGAGTTTATCTGTAGATAATCTTTAAAATTTTATTTTAAACAACCGAAAGGAATTTGCTTATTTAGTTATTTACTTTTTATTTTTTTGAAATATACTTGCTAAAAGGATTTTTAGCAAAAAAAAGAAAAAACAAAGGGTAAAAGAAGATGACCTGAGGTATATACATATGTATATATAAGTGATAGAAAAATATGATAGTAATAAACAAAAGTTATATATATATAGTATATATATGTAGAATAGGCAAAATAGCCTTGAGAATAATTTTGAATAAAGTATATGTAAATGATATATAGGAAGGCGTGTAAGCACCAAACTAGTGTGTGTATATATATATGTGTGTGTGTATATATGTATATCAGCCTTGTAATATTTATAGAAAATAATTAGTGGATATATATGTATACATACAACACATAGTTGAGAAGATGTATGATACAAGTATATAGGTGCATACAAAATATACATTTAAACTACTGTATAAAAATATATAATATATCCTATCTGATGATATATATATATATATATATATATATATATGTGTGTGTGTGTGTGTGTGTGTGTGTGTTTATTTATTTATAAGATAATAATATATATATATATAAGTGATATATAAAACGCATGATAGTAATAAATAAAAGGTTGTACATATACTATAAACGTGAGATAAAATAACTTTGAGGATAGCTATTAAGTAATAAATAAATAAATAATATATATAGGAGTGAAGCGCCAAACTAATACAATTAGGCGGCGATTTTGTAATCTTTAGGAAATAATAAGTGGTTATATATATACACACACTAGTATAGATAGTCCGGGCGTTGTTAGGACCCAACACGAAGTTACATTATAGTAAAGTAGAGAAATGTATTTCTCATTTGATTTTTAAATTTCAGGTTTTAAGAACAAATAAGTATGAAAGTATTAATCGGACTAGACGCCTCTTAATTAATCTGCACAAGGTGGAAGACAAAGCTATAAGGAGCATCGATGAGAAAGAGAAATGTCACTTCTATTTACAAAGTTGATCCAAAAAAGTATCTAATAATTACTTTCTTCGTTCATTTTTACTTGTCCAGTATATTCACTTTTACTTGTCCAGTTTAAAAAATTCAGACATAATTTATCACTTAATTACTAATTTATTTTTATAGTAATTTCTCAATACATTCCTTAAAGCACTAAATATATTATATTCAAAAATTGATACAATAAAATTATTATTTTATTTAATATTTTTAAAAAAGTGTATCAAATTAATACAAAACACGCAAGACTGGACAAGAAAAATACTAACTATGCTATAGAAAAAAATCCTTGAACGCTTAAGAAAAAAATTGGGAGAGCATAAACCCCCTTTTTTCCCTTTAATTGACCACAAAAGGTCGAAATTGTATTATACAAATTAAAATTATAATTCATGAAAACAAAGGTAGTATGTTTCTATTAAAATACGTAATGGGCGCATGGTAATATGACGTGTCAATCATTTCATAATGTGTGAGCATCTTAATAAATATGGGATACAAAGATAATAAGACAAAATGATAGCGATTTTGCTGTTACTATGTTCTACACCCCATAGAAATAAAGAAAGGATATGACTTTGCCAAGCAAACAAATTCCGTGAATTGCCAAAAATGCTCTTGAATCATCAAATTTTACCTTTAAACTAACATGATGACGATGAGGTGCTTGTATTCACCTTTATTAGTAAGTTATACATATATATATATATATATATATATATTAGTTGTATGATATAAATGTATAGGTGCGTATGAAAATATATGCATATATAAACTAGTACGTGAAGATATATAATGTATACACTTATAAAGATAATATATATATATATATATATATATATACACACACATATACACACACACACACTTGATTTGTTTTGAATAATCTGAATAGGCCAATTATTGGGCCAGTTCTACAAAAAGTCGATAAGTAAAAAAGATTTGGGCCTGCAAATGATCAGAGCCTGCAGATTAGATTTAAGAAAAAGTAGGCTGATGTTTGACAAATTCCCTTTGAAATCTTATTTTCTTTGTTTAGAAAAAGAAAAAACTATACTTCCAAAATGATTCTTTAGTTGCTTCTATTTCTTCCATAAAAAATTCGTTAAAGAACAATATAGACATTGGCTAATTTAAAAGGACAGATTGCTCTTTAGTGAAAGAGAACAGACATCGTACTTAGAATGGCCATCTAATGGGCGTATTTACTCTTATAAAGAAATTTACGGTAGAGAAAAGTATATTCTACTGTTGCCAAAATGAAAGACACACACACACAAAAAAAAAAATTCAAACATAAACAACAAAGAGTTGGTAAAGAAAACGTAAATAAGTCATGGAGAAAACGAAGCTAAGATGCTGAACTCCATTAGTAGTTTCAATGCTAGTGGCGAGACCCCGAAGCTGTGACTCCTATAGCTGTTGGCCCACATGTCTTGTGCCAAAATTGAGATTCAATAGAGAACTCCAAATCTCGTTGTTTCATAAAATCAAAGAAACCAGAAATGAGGATTAGAGGTTGGTGACAGTATAAGAATGTAAGTTAGAAAGAAATATATCGTCAAGCAAAATTATATTTGCATAGTAATAAAAGGAATTTTAGACTAAGCTACTGTTGGAATAATATAAATATGCACAGTATTATCCCGAGTTACTCTTGGACATAGATGGAGAGCCAAGCTAATACGAAGAGAGACTAATACGCTTAGATCTTCAGTAGATGAAAAACACTCAACATAGAAACATGCCAAAACCCATATTCATGAACAAACTAGCTAGTGGCCTCTTAAAGCAACACGAAAATTTTTCTTTCTGCCAAAACTAAACTGCCACCAAAAAGATAAAATAACTAGAACCTAAACTAATACCCTTGACTACATATTTGGCAAGTAAACTTCAGTAGATCCTTTTAACATTTATCAGATTTGAAAGGTTAGCGAAACTCATGTCAAAAGGATAGACTAACTTGGTCATTACCATTCTCAGGCATTCAGTTCAAAAAATATGAATAGAAGAGGAGAAGCCAGAAACACAAAGGTGTTGAACTCATATTAGAAGGAAGAGTTTAAACTTATATTTTCTTTCTAAGAAGCTGTGATGAGTCTCTCTTTACAACACGACGTAGTCATTTCAAACATAGACATGAAAGAAATTTAAAGCAAACTTGAACAAAAATATATTAAGTCTCCTCAAATATTTGAAACAAGTCGAAAACTTGATCGAAAAGATTCATAACATAAAGGGGTGGAGGCAAAGATCTTAGGAACTCAACTATGAGACTTTTGAATCATTTTCAGACATATTTAGGATGTTCAGTTTATAAAATTAAGCCTGCGCACTTCCGGCAGATTCAAGATAGACAAGTACTTAGTGATAAGATTGCTAGAATTTTTTATAGCTTTAAAAAAAAGTCTTCAAGAGAATAACATGTATATATAACATATGCCCTTTTCTAGCTTATAGAGGCAGAAAGAGTTCTTACTTTTCTGCAGAAAGAGTTCTTACTTTTCTTAGCTGATAGTAACAAGACAAGTCACATTTGGTATTCAAAAGAGGTTACAAACAAAACAAAAATGGTTAATGGTTCTCAAGAATTATCTCTCGCCAAGTTGGATTAAACCTTTTCTTTTTATAAAAATTAGAGGTGTATAAGAGCGCCAACCCATTAATAAAGCTCTCACATTATGTCATTTTTTCTTTAATCAAATACAAAATATAGCATGAGCAGATGAGTAATCTAAGATATGAATGAGACAATTCAAGATCATTTAAAAACTTAAATACAGACTTGATACTGCATATTAATGGCACACTTATATTCATCGAGAGGAACATTTCAGACACAAAAATAAAGTAGATCGGAAAGAGTTTTACTGCAACATATGCACATAGATAGATATAAATGTTAAAAGAAAGAAAAAAAAGGATAGGGGTTATACACGCGAAACACTAATGCATTAGAAACATGATTTTTTTTATGGCTGGTACATACACACACATACTCACAGAAAATATTTGGCGCGAAAAAAATAACACAGTGTAGGTGGAGAGAGCTCGTTCAACCAACTGCTCTTAAAAATGAGTACTATCATGTTTTAATAGCCCATACATAAGCATATATTCGAACAAATGTATCAAATCGAGAAAATATTTTAAAGAAAAGGAAAAAGAGGAAGAACAGTGTAAGAAGGCAGAACCTCGACTTAAAACAAAGATATAACAAACAAGAAGGCAGAACCTCGACTTAAAACAAAGATATAACAAACCTAAGGCAGCAACATGATCATAAAAGAGGAAATAGAGGTACCAGGGGTTTGCCTTATACGGAGCAGCAAACTAGGGCTCACCGACAAAGATTTTGATCTCGAACTTACTCTTTTTGAAAACTCCAATCCAAAACAAATAGAAACAAAATAGAGAGTAGTTAATAGATTGTGAGAGGATTACTTGCTTAGTGCAAAGTGGTCTATGTGAACTTCTTCTTAAAACCATTTGGGGAGGGGGGGGGGGGTCATATTTATAGGTAACAAATTAGGGCTTTTCGGACTTCAAAGTCCGAATTTGAAAGAAAATTTGAAGATAAAGTTGCAAGAGGGGTTGAAGAAATTAGAATCCATTAATGGCGAAATCAAAAAAGAAACAAGAAAAGGGGAAAGAAGAACTCACCTTTTCAAAAAAATTTAATGCCATGGAGTCATTGGAGGGTCCTTGTGTCGGATTCACAGAGGCTCGACGAATGGGTGCTTATGCGTACCTGAATCGCCCTTTTTCTGGTCTGTTTGGAGTGGTATTTACAAAAACGCATGAGGGGAAGGATTACACCAAAGTGGCGAAGGAAAGGGGGTCAAACGCTAATATAATATCGAATAAGGGAAAATTGAAATCTTAAAATTAATAACAACAATAAAAATAAAAGGATAGGAGATAGACACAAGAATGAGACTTATAAACAACAATAACTATATTAAAGTTAAAATCTTCTATTAGGAATTTTAAACAAGCACCTAATCTATAAGATGAACCCTCAAGAGGAATGATTTCCTTTTGCAAGCAATCTATCAAAATTTGTCAACCAACAATGGCCTTGGCCCCAACCTCTAAAGAGCATCACTATTCAAGTGTATCATAATATCCAAAATAATCTCAAAATAATCTAAGTAATAAAGTGAAAAAGTGTAGTATCTATACTAAGCTAAGTTAAGGATGAAGACTAGGGATGACTATTAAGAAATGAGGGCCTTTTTAGTATTCTTATGCACGAGGGCTTGTAGTTTAAGAATAACCTCTTTACATACATAGCCCCTTTTCTCTATCTTTCATTCTAGTGTCTTTTACTTCTATTTTAGCATATTCTTGAGCTTCATACCTTCATCGCAAGCACCCTTCAAGCTTCTAAAGTAGCGACTCAATAAAAAGTCTATGAACTTCTTAGCTTGGCTTCATGTGCAATGTTTTGATGAAACTCTTCTTGCATCAAACGCTGCCTTCGCCGGTGTCCACAGAGGAGAGGATGAGAGAGGTGAGGCTAATCTGCTTAGGTTTCCGGAAAAGGTAAGGGAAATGAAAGAGGAAGAGGGGGAAGGAAAACGGGTGTCTAGAGAAATGTTGGTTCATTTTGGGAAGGGAAGGGGACAACTGCGTATTACCGCTGTATTTTGGGGGTCTGGGACGGATCATGGGTCAAGTTAGGCAGGTATACGATAGGTTAGGCATTTTGAGCTGTCTAATTATTTGATCAGACAGTCTAAGATTAAAGACGGCAACAAAAGGAATATATGTAAAATATTTTTTCTGATATGTATATATTAAAGGGGAGTTTGAAGGATGGATAATAAGCCATTAGATTGATTTGGACTATTGAGATTGAGCATGAAGAAGCAAAATCCACTTGATTGCTGATTTTGAGGGATGAGGATTTAGGTATAAAGATCAAACTTTGAACTCAATTTGTGGCGCACGCGGATTGACTGTTATTGAGGATGAAGATTTAGGTATAAAGATCAAACTTTAAACTCAATTTGTGGAATTTTTGCAATTTGCAATAGTCAGTTTTTTTCAATTGTAGCCACTTTTTATTAATAAAATAGCACTATGATAAAAATTAAGATCAATTAAATTGTAAAATTGCACCACTTATTAAGATGTATTTTTAACCGATTAATTTAAGTAAGCTTCTCGACTTAAATAAAGTGAAATATTTATTTATTAAATGAGTTAATTATAGTATTGAAATTATAATCAATCCAAAATTATAATTCAAAATTTGTACTTTAAAGAAAATATTTATTTTCTGATATAGATGGATTTTTAAATTAACAAATATGCTAAATAATATACAGTTAATATTTATAAATAGTTTTTAGCACTCAAAGTTATATAAAAAATAGTAACAATATATTTTAGAGTATTTTTCCAAATAGAAAATGGCAAATTTTATCCAAAAATGATTTTAAAAATAGTTTCAACTTCTGAAAATTTATTTTACTTTATTTGAAAATTTTAGAAGTTTAAATAATTAATTAAAAATATGAAGAACCAAAATATGGTGTCAATACAAAGTACCCGAAAAAGAAAAGGTGAAACAGGCAATAATAGGCTTTAATAGAGATAGCTCAGAAGGACCAGATGGATTGACAGGGGCTTTCTATCAAGACAATTGAGATATTATAGGAGAAAATGTTATAAAACAAGACAATTGAGATATTATAGGAGAAAATATTATAAATATGGTGAGAGCATTCTTCTATGGAGCAGAACTACCAAAGTACCAAAGTATGTTACTCATACTAATCTAGTCCTAATTCCAAAAAAAAATGGAGGTTAATAGTTTCTCAACATGAGACCTATATTACTCAATAATTTTATCAATAAAATATTATCAAGGATTTTACGTGCAAGAATCAAAAAGTTATTGCCAGATCTGATACCTCCAGAACAAACATAATTCATTACAGGCAGAAGTATTTCAAAAAACATACTGCTGGTTCAAGAGATTATTATAGAAATTAGAAAAAAGGATAAGCACTCAAATATAGTAATCAAACTAGACATGATGAAAGCCTATGATAGAGTATCATGACTTTTTTTTAACAAAGTCCTAAGAAGAATTAGAATGAGCAAAAGTGTAATAGATATGATTTATACACTTATTTTTGATAATTGGTATTCAATTTTAATTAATAAAATGATCAACCCAAGGACTTTCTCAGGTCTATTAGAGGACTTAAATAGGGAGACCCTCTATCCCCTACCCTTTTTATTCTAGCTGCAGAGGTATTATCAAGGAGTCTGAACTCAGTACATCAACAAAGGAAATTCAGAAACTTCAAAATGCCTAGAAGAAGTCCTGGAATCAATCATCTAACTTTTGCAAATGACATAATTATTTTCTCTAAGTCAGAGGTACACACTATGCAATTAGTTATGAATAAACTAAAAGAGTACGAGACTATATCAAGATAAAGGATAAATAAAAAAAGTACAATATATTTGCATGAGAAAGTACCAATGGACATAGTGATTACTACTGAAATAACAACTAGAATAGAAAGGAAACTATTTCCTTTCACACTTAGGATGCCCTATATTCTACCAGAGGGAACATAAAGCATTCTATAACTAAATAATACAAAGAATAAGTTCTAAACTACATAAATGAAAAGGAAAACTACTGTCTTACAGAGGAAGGTCAATTTTAATCAAATATGTGCTGTAGAATATTCAAATACATTGTCGATCAGTCACGAATCTACTTAAAATTTTTTTGAACTAAATTCATAAAATGAAGGACCAATCCTTTTAGAGTAACTGCATAGAAGGTAAGAGCAGACAATGGTCTAGATGGAATAATTTTATGTTGACAAGAAAAGCAAGGAGATTTGGGATTCAGATCTTTACATGATATGTCAGTGATTCTTTTTTTATAAATTATGATAAAATTTCAGAACTAATCCCACCATCGGGAGTGCTTGCATGAGTAAATGATATTGTAAGAAATTAAACCAAAATTAGTGTCTGAAAAATTGGAAAGGAATCACAGGTGTGGAAGAGGATGCTACCAGCAAGAGACTTAATAGAACATCAAATTTGGTGGCAACCTATTATGATATCAATACAACTATGGCATGATAAATTTGCAGGTTTAGGGTCTTTATATTCTCTTGCAGAAGAGAATTACTGGTATAAAGAAGATAACCAAAATGTTAGAAACATGGTCACAGAAGGCAGATGGAATGTGGAATAATTACAGGCACTATTTTCTCAAGAAATAGTTGAACATATAGTAATCAAGATACATCATCCTGCAGACATTATTAATATGAATAAACCATGGTTGATTTTAGAATCCAGCGGAATTTTTACAATCAAAATAGTATGGAATTATGTTAGGCACAAGAATGATACAAATAACATACTGAAGGAGTTATGGGTGAAAGAATTACCTTTTAAACTTGCTTTCTTTATGTGGAGATTATAGAAGTCTAAAATACCTAGATGATAGAATAAGCAGATTTGGCGGGAGGGGGGGGGGGGTATGCTATACCATCAAAATGTTAGCTTTGTAATAACTCAAGACAAGAGACTATCACATATTTATTTCTTGAATCTCCCACAGCTTACAAAATATGAACATATTTCTCTTTCTATGCTATAATTAACATACAGGGACTACACCTAAGGGAGACTATAAGGCTATGGTGGAATGCTCTAGTGAAATAAAGTATTAAATCATACTTCTAATCTATTCCTAGTATAATATTATGGGAGATATAGAAGATAAGGAGTTACACCAAACATGAAGGAGGGAAGATCAGTGTAGATAGATTAATCTATCGAGTGACCCGAACAATACATAGACTTCTTAAAATCAGAAGACTATATATGAATTTTTCAGCTAAGTGGCATGACATTTTGAAGGTAATGGAGCAGCAAATGCCTAAGATAAAACTAACTAAAGTATTATGGGAATTTTCATCAGATACATGAATAAAATATAACACAGTTGGAGCCTCAAGAGGGAATCCAGAAAGAAGCTCTTATGCTTTTTATGTTAGAGATTTAAAAGGTGATATAATTTATTCTGAAGCAAATAAATGAAAATGATAACAAACACAGAACAAAGCTAGAGCTATGCTGGAAGCATCTAGACATTGCCAGAGATTCAAAAATAAGAAAGTGATTATGCAAATTGATTCAATGCTAATTAAGAATCTCTTAGTAGGAAAATGAAAACCACCATGGAATATTGCAGTATGGATGTAGAAAATTCAATAGATTCTAGAAAATAAAGAAACAAAAGTGCAACATATATTCAGAGAAGGAAATAAGCTTGTAGATTTTCTAGCTAATCAAGCACTGGACAAAGGAGACATACAATATTCACAATTTCAAACTAGATAAAGAAGACAAAAAGATATTAAATGAAGACAAATTACTCTGTCCGTACATCAGAATCACAACTCAAGTTAGAAGCAAAAGAAGAAAATGCATGCAAAAAAAAGAGATAGAATCAATCACATTATTACAAACAGAAAAAAAAAAGAAATAAGCCAAAAACTCAGTGAATAGTAATCATCCTTCACTGAAAGGAAAAAAATTAGGAGTTCCACAAACCCGTAAAAGAAGGCAAACAACTACACATATCAGAAAAAATAGCATCTATAAAATAAAAAGAAGAAGATAAACATGCAAGAGAAGCTTACCAGACACGCATAAATATCAAATAGCAGAACTTAAATAAGATATAGAATACGAAGATGACTGGAGGTTTTAAAGCTCAAAGACATCAGAGAAAAGTCATCATTTGCTAGTTAATCAAGCTTATAAGCATCAGAGAAGGTCGTCATTTACCAGACCAAGATGACAGGGAAGAGAATCGATATAGAAACCCTAAAGAGAAGGAGAGAACACCTCCAGAGCAAGAGACATAGAGTACATAAGAGAAATATCGAGAATGTGAAGTGATACATTACATACAAACAGAAATGGGGCTAAGATGATATCAAATTTTTATGGGCGTATCACTTTTGCGGCCGACTCATAGAGCTTTTAGAAATAATCATTAATAAAATAAAAAATATTTTTACTTTCTTAATTTTTTTTCAAATTGAGGAAAGATAAACATTTGTCAATATAATTCTTAATTTTAAAGTTAAGACACAATAATCATAATATTAGAAAATATAAAATTTTATTACATCGCTTTAAGTCATAAAATATCTTTGAAATATCATTTATAGTAATTTTTGTTGATATTTTTTTAAATTTTAACTTTAGAATCAAGAAGTATATTAACAAATTCTTATCCTACTTTGATTTGGAAAAAGATTAATAAATAAAAATATTTTCTATTATATTAAAAATTAATAATGAAATTACTATGATTTAAAAAGTTTAAATAATACACGGAGTTATTCTATTTTATAAATCTATAGAAAAGAGAGATATTAGCCCGGTGATGTGGTATGCCTCATTGACAAAAAGATGTATGTATCTATTTTCTCAGATTTTAAAATTTTTTAATACAAAAAACTCAATTATTAATTATTTCATTAAACTTTTAAAATCATACCTTTCCAGAAAGGAACTTTCTTAATCCTCGAAATCACACATTTTCGACTTGATTAACTTTTATGAAAACTAATGATGAAAGAGAATCATCTACATAGATTCTCTTAAATATAACATGCACCACATTTCATTTGACCAACTATAGAAGGACAAGAAATATAATATGCACCACTTTTCATTTGACCAACTATAGAAGGACCAGTGATATCTTTCTTGCATATTGGCTACTACTAATCCTTTCATTATAAAATTTGTACTTAAAGAACCGCTTGAATTTTATGAAAAGCAGATTATCACAACACATATTGGGATTTCAGAAAGGTTAATGGCCTTTTTCTACAAAGAGAAATGAGTCACAGACCTTGCATTTTTTGAAAATCATAATTTTTTCAATTGATCAGTTATCCTGATACGTTTTTCCATTTGACATATAAACATTAAGGATGACAAGAAATTGAAGAAGCATGCATAGCATGACTTAAAAGTTGTGTGTTGAATTGTTAAAAGTTAATAATGGAGCCTTTTGCTTTCTTTTTGTTAAACTTGAAGAAGGAATTTGAGAAAAGGGAAGCAGAGAAATAGAGAAGCAGTAAAGGAGAAGAGAAGACGAAGCATAAAAGAAGAGAAGAATGAAGAAGACAATGAAGCAAAGAGAAATTGTATATTGTTGTTATCGAAGAAAAGAAAGAATGAGTATTTGATACATTGAATAAAGAAATTAGTTGTATTTATACTCAACTAACTTCTAACTAACTACTTTCATCCTAACTTAACTAACTAATGTTAACTAACTAAATAGTTAATGACTAAACTATTCCTTCATGTTATACTATATTCAACACTCCCCGTCAAGCTAGGAGGTGCAAATACATCAAGTATTCCTAACTTGGAACACAAATGCTCATGTTGAAATCTGCCTAAGCTTTTTGTCAGCAGATCTGCTTGTTGATGTTTGGTAGGAACATATTCTGTCTTGATCATCCCATTTTGAATTTTTTCTCTTACAAAGTGGCAATCGATTTCTGTATGTTTTGTTCTCTCATGGAACACCGGATTTGCTGCTATCTGCATTGCTGATTTGCTGTCTGTATTAACTTGAACTGGTAGGCTGATTTGGACTCCAATTTCTTTTAGTAATCCTAGAATCCATGTTAGATCAACCATTGTAGAAGCTAAGCTCCTATACTCAGCTTCCGCAGAGCTTCTTGATACCACACTTTGCTTCTTAGAATTTCAAGATATCAATGAATAGCCCAGCTTGACAATGAATCCTGTTATAGATTTTCTGAAATTTGGGCATACTGCCCAATCAGCATCACAATATGCTGATACCTGCTCCTTGCTTTTGCTGGACAGAAGTATTCCTTGTCCAGGATATTGTTTGATATATCGCAAAATCCTTATTGCAGCATCTAGATGTGACCTTTTTGGCTGCTGTAAGAATTGACTAAGTGTTTGTACACTGTAAGCTATATCAGGCCTGGTTATGGTTAGATACAACAACTTTTCAATAAGTCTTTGGTAGGTAGTTACATCTTTTATGGGATCCACGATTGCTTTTCTGTTGCCTGATAACTTTGCAAAGTCATCAACTTCCTTTGAAGTTAACTTTACATTCTGCTCAAGTGGTGTTGTCACTGGTTTTGCAGCACTTAGTCCCAACTCTAAAATCACCTCCAGTGCATATTTTCTTTGGTGCATTAGGATACCTGAGCTTGATCTATCAAATTCAATCCCCAAGAAATATCTAAGCTCTCCTAAATCTTTTATCTTAAAAGCTTGACTAATGGCCTTATTAGTATCCTTGATAAGTTGTAGACTACTGCCTGTAATTGACATGTCATCAACATATACTAGGATGACCACTAGATCATTTCCAACTTGTTTAAGAACAGTGAATGATCATACTTTCTTTGCTTGAATCCAAGATGCAACACTGCCTCCATCAACTTTGCATTCCACTGTCTTGGGGCCTGCTTCAGGCTGTACAAGGATTTAAGAAGCCTGCACACTGGTTTTGTCTCTCCCTGACTTTTAAATCCTTGTGGTAGATCCATATAAATTTCATCATGCAAATCTCCTTGAAGAAAAGCATTGTACACATCCATTTGATGGATATATCAATGTCTATTAGAAGCAATAGCTAATATTGATCTTACTATGACCATTTTAACTACAGGTGAAAAGGTTTCCTGATAATCAATCCCTTCTTGTTGGTTGTAATCCTTGGATACTAACCTAGCTTTGTACCTTTCAACCTCACCTGTATCCTTGTACTTAATTCTGTATACCCACTTACACCCTATAGACTTTTTTCCAGCAGGTAGTGAACAAACAACCCAAGTTTTGTTGCTTTCAAGGGCAGTGATTTCAGCTTGCATAGCCTCCACCCACTTTGGATTTAAGATTGCTTCTTTATAAGAAGAAGGCTCAACTTCAGTAGAACTAGCTGCAATAAAATCTTGATAGGAATTGGAGAGATGATCATACTTTATATAATTAGCAATACTGTATGGTATGGTTGAAGCCTTCTGATTGGTAACAAAATCTTTGAGCCAGATTGGTGCTGTTCTAGCTCTAGTAGATCTTCTTTGAGATGCCACTTCAGTTGTGCTTGTTTGAAGGTTTTGTACACCCTCAGATTCAGTAGTTATATCAGTAGTTTTTGTAGGCTGAGGCACAGTTTGAGTAACAGCAGGTCTGTTAGTCATCTGTCTCAGCAGTTGTGGATCAGTTGGTATGAATGTGTCACTAAACACATTCACAAATGGAGCTGGTTGATTATCTTTCAAGGTTTGAAAAGGAAAAACATTTTCTCTGAATTCCACATCTCTGTTAACAAAGAACAAATTATTATAGAAATCATAAAGAATGTACACTTTCTGTGAATGAGAATATCTCAACAGAATTGCAGCTATTGCTCTAGGCTTAAGCTTATCAGTTTCATGCACAACTTTAGCATAATATAGGCAACCCAAAACTCTAAGATGATTTAGAGAAGGCTTGGAACCAAACAAAACCTCATAAGGCAATTTGTTATTAAGGACAACAGTGGGCATCCTATTGATTAAGTAGGTTGCTGCTAGAACACAGTGACCCCAGAACCTAATAGGAATATGACCCTGAAATCTAATGGCTCTACACACTTCAAGTATATGTCTATGCTTTCTCTCTACTACACCATTCTGTTGAGGAGAATATGCATATGATGTCTGATGTAAGATACCAAGAGCTTTAAACATAGAATCACAGACTGAGTTTACAAACTCAGTACCATTATCTGTCCTAACACATTTTACTCTTTGATGGAACTGTGTAGCTACATAAGTTAGAAATTGTTTCAATACAACACACACATCAGACTTCAACTTTAAAAGAAGCAACCATGTCATCCTGGAGAAATCATCAACTATAGTCAAGAAGTATTTATTTCCATCATAAGAAGGAGTTTTGTAAGGACCCCATACATCAAGATGTAACAAATCAAAACAGGCTGCACTTCTTGCATTCTTGCTAGGAAAAGGTAATCTAACTTGCTTAGCAAAAGGACACACATTACACTGTTTAACTATGGATGTGCAACTATCAAAAGAAGATGAAAACAGTTTATTTAAAGCCTTTGATGAAGGATGACCAAGTCTTTTGTGCCAAAGTAGTATATCTTTTTTAGGATCATCAGTAACAGACAAAGAATGCTGAGAAACCATAGAACATGCTTCCACAGTTTTAACTATGTCTGTAGAGAATGAGGGCAACAGATATAAACCATTTCATGTCTACCAATCGCTTTCACCTTCCCATTGAAGAGATCCTGAAACAGACAGAAGTCAGGATAAAATGCAACTAAACATTGTAAGGTTCTGGTTACCTGTGACACTAA
Source organism: Datura wrightii (assembly GCA_035772735.1). Classification (NCBI taxonomy): domain Eukaryota; kingdom Viridiplantae; phylum Streptophyta; class Magnoliopsida; order Solanales; family Solanaceae; genus Datura; species Datura wrightii. The sequence goes on along the minus strand of JASDFA010000006.1, from coordinate 83,967,937 downwards.
CAAGAGATTGAACTTAAACTTTGGGATATAAAGAACATTATTGACCATATTTCCTCCTGTTAGAACACTAGAACCCATATGAGTTACAAAAGCTACATCTCCAATAGGCAAAAAAACTTTTCTAGACTTGTTAGAATCCAGTTTAACAACCTTTGTAAGTAGTCTTGAATCACCTACCATATGATTTGTGGCCCCTGTGTCAATAATCCAATTATTCTTACTATCAACAGAGATAAAAGCAGTATTCATACCTGCAGCATTAGCCATATCTGTAGTTGAGTGAGTAGCAGACAACATTTGAACTATTTGATCATATTGCTCTTTCGTAAAGAAGCAAGGTTGAGCCATCTGATTCTCTTGTCTTGAGCTGCTACCTAAAGAGTTCTCAGTTTTAATCTGAACATTCTTAGAAACATTGTGTTGCACTTCAACTGCAGCATTAGAAGCAGACACTCCTCCCCTTTTCTTGAATCTATCTGAGGGATAACCTATGAGTCTGAAACAATTTTCCTTTGGATGATTCTTTATTTTGTAGAACTCACAGAAAAGATTACCACTCTTCTTAAATCTTGAAGTACTACCTACAGAATACCCATTCCTTGAAGTGCTATACAAGGCTGTAGACTCATAATTTCCAGCACCTGTTGAAGGACCTGCTCCTAACACACTTGTTGAAGCTGCCATAACCTTTTGACTTTCATCACTCATAAGCATAGAATATGCTTGATTTACATTAGGAAAAGGAGACATGAGTAAAATATGACTTCTTGCTTGAATATAAGTATCATTCAGCCCCATTAAAAACTGCTATAGTTTTTATCTTTGCATATGAATCAAGAAATCTTTTGATTTCTCACAGTTACAACTAGGAAGTGGCACTACAGTTTCAATCTCATCCCATAAATCTTTAAGCCTAGAGAAGTAACCAGAGATGGTAGAAGTACCTTGAACACAGTTTGCAACTTCTCTTTGTAGATTGAATGATCGAGAGCCATACACCTTGTCAAACCTTTCTCTAAGATATTCCCAGACTGCAGAAGCATTTGTAGCATATGCTACACTGTTAATAAGACTTTTTGACACTGAATTCATCAGCCAAGAGAGAACAACTGCATTACATCTCTCCCATTGTAGTTCAAACTTCTCATGGAACCTTTCTTTTTTCCAAGAACCATCCACCAAACCAAACTTTTTTTGACCAAGAAATGCAATCCTCATGGATCTCTTCCACAAGGAGTAATTATCAGTGCTTGTAAGTTGAAAAGAAATCAGAGAAATACTACTGGTATCACCAGGGGCAAGGTAGAAAGGATGAGTTGATTCGATTATAACTCCTTGACCCCAATTTTCATCAGGAGAGGCACTGGTTTGTTGTTCCTTCATTTACTTCCATTTCTGAAGTCTCAAGAATTTGAACAAGAATGCTATCAGATTACTAGTGATTACTGCGCAGAAATTAAATCGACTATCAACAACTTGATAGCTGCTCTGATACCATGTTAAACTTGAAGAAGAAATTTGAGAACAGGAAAGCAGAGAAACAGAGAAGCAGTAAAAGAGAAGAGAAGACGAAGCAGAAAGAATAGAAGAATGAAGAAGATAATGAAGCAAAGAGAAATTGTATATTGTTGTTATCTAAGAAAAGAAAGAATGAGTATTTGATACATTGAATAAAGAAGTTAGTTGTATTTATACTCAACTAACTTCTAACTAACTACTTTTCATCCTAACTTAATTAACTAATGTTAACTAACTAAATAGTTAATGACTAAACTACCCCTTCATGTTATACTATCTTCAACACTTTTCTTCTATGAAGAATCCATGATATGTTTTGAAATTAGAAAGAAGGAATACGAGTCCTATATGTTGATCGATTTACCAAGTTCTGCAAACACAGTAATATATGATTTTTGCTAGAAAATACCACTGCCAACTTTTTTACTTTCTTGAGGTTAAAAAATGAATTGTATTATGATTTTCTTGATAATATAATCACTACATAAAGGAATATGATAGATTATTTTCAATTTTTTTTATATATATTGTTATTTAAATTATCTCCTATACTAGAGAAAATAAGTGTTGATGACAAACTGAAGTTGTCAATACTTATAATCTAAATTGTAAAATCATAGGTTTAAAGTTGTTTATTAAAAATTTCTTACTCTTGATTATTATGTGAAAGAAAAATCTTATTATAAAAGAACGAATTTGAAAGTGTTTGGTTAGATATTTTTTTTCCTCTCAATATCGTATATGCAGAAGGAAAATAAAATTTATTTTCTAATATTTTATTAACACTGTTTGGTTTTTTTTGGGACTAAATACTATATTATTTTAATGAAGGTGGGAAGAAGTTTGATTTTATTTTCCAATTGTATAAATCAGTTTTATGAAGTCAAGAATCTGTGAGGCTATTTTGTTTACTTTCTCTTAAGCTAATCAATTTTTATCCGAACCCATATGCTCGAGTTAATTATTATTATGAATTATTATGAGAAAAGAAGGAAGCACACTAAAACATAATTCTTACGGGAAAAAAGGTCAGCAGGAGGAGAAAATGAGATTTTTTGCCTTTTTACAATTTGAACAGAAAAAAATGGTCTTTTTAAATTTCTTATATGTAAAAATGATGATCTTATATGTGTAAAAATGAAGATCTTTTATAAATAGGTCATAAATTTTTTTAAAAAAAATTATAAAAGGCTAAAAAACCATTTCTCCGAGCAAAAAGGTTATTCTACTTTTTAACTTCTATTAATCGTAGTCAGTCTATTTCTAAGCCTCCAACAATTTTGTACTTCTTCTATATATTTGATATATATATTCATATATTTTCTTCATGATCAAGCTATTTTGGCATATGTATGATGTCGACAGCTAGGATTACTTAAGTTTCTCCAACCATTCTCTGTAGATCATCAAATTGATGTTTTTCATCGTTTTATTGTTTTAGAGATGATAAAAGTGAAATTTTGAAAGAAATTAAATACTTTAAGACATCAATTATAGTTTGTTAACTAACTTTAATTATCTTCATGTTTATTTGTTAATTTAGAAAATAAATTGTTGTACATTGTTCTTAATGTCTTGATCTCATTAATTTGCACGAAATAGGAAACTGTAGCATGAATTGAGAAAGTAAAGTAAGAATTATTATTATTTACTATTTTTGAAATCTGAAAGGATATATTTATGTCTTTCTCATGCTTTATGATTATAACGACCCGTTCGTCATTACGGGATAATTACGGTCATATCAACCTGTTTCACGTAGGTGCATGATCACACTCAAATTACACATTGTAATGAAATATAAAGCGGTCACTGTCAAATATAATAACCCAACTAGGTTGGGGTCAAACCCACAGGGAATAGTGCAGAAATAATATATTAACGATGATTAAATTAACCTCTAGTTAATATTTTAGAAGGGGGTTGCAAATAAAAGAAAAAGTAATCTTTAAACTACGATTGAGTTATTATCAAATTTATGAGTCAAAACTAGGTCTGTGTTTCTCAAGATTTCATAATGCAGTAGGCTTATTTTGTTAGTGATCTATCCTGGTGATTTTGTGTAAGACTGATGATTAAGTTCATCTAACATCTCTTGACCTACATAGATGAATTTTACCTAAATCTTCTTGGACTTTAGGTGTGTATATTTTGCCCTTGCTATAAGTCTTGGTTTAACTATCCTCAGTTAGAGCTCAAGTTACTTAAATAAAGGCTGGTGGCCTCAAATTACCACTATTATTCTCTTTTCCTACTTCAACCTATTTGGTCGAGCAAGTTGAAGATACATGTAATTAAATATCTAAATGAAGAGAATAATAATCTACTCAATTCATCATTCAAGAATCACTATTTTATTTTGCCTATATCTGTTAATCCATCATGGTTCCCACAACCCTAACTCAAGAGATTTAGCCGCTCATGTTTGAAAAAATAATAACATAAGATGTAGAAGAAATCATAATAAAATACTTACAATAATATGAAATTATTTAACAAATCTCCCAAAGCTATATTGAATCTCAAAAACTTGATGAATTCTCCAACAAATATTCGGTTACACAAATTTATAAAGTATGAATTGTGCAAGAATTGAATGACACAATATGTCCGGTTGTTGGACACTGATCTGGACGAAGTTTTCATGCCTAAGACATACTAAGCAAGGGTATATATAGTATTATATTAAACCTTCATTGTTCCTACTTGGATTGGGATTGGATTTTGCAGCTTCTGTTTCTACTCGAACTGGAATTAGCATTGGCTGGCCATCTGGACAGTGTAGCGCACCAAGCCTGGCATAGCCCAGGTTAGGGTGCTGCGTCACATCCGCTCTATGAGCAGGTGTGGCCCATGTGACGCATAGGCCCTTGCCCTGGCGTGTTGGTGCGGTGCTAATATGGTTGAATCTTGCCTTTTGTTCAATCCAATTTTCTATCTTTGCTCAAAAAGCTATAAACAAGTACAAATCCATCACTTTTATGCCTGTAAACATCTAATCATGCGTGTTAGCTTTTTTTCATAAATATTACATAAAATTAAAGAAAACACATACAATTTATTCACAAGACATAGCTAAGTATGGGCAAAATATGGCAAATAAATGCGTAAATATGCCCTTCATCAGTGCACAGTGGGGAATGCTGGGAAGTTGGATTTAAGACTTGTATTTTGAGGGATGAAAAAGGTGCAAAATATTTTGAGCTACCGGTTAACGGAGATCGATGCAACAGTGGGAGTCTCACTACATTTAGACTGTCATGGAGGTCGGAGGTCCACCATAGCAGGGAGGAAGAATTTACCGTCGGGTTCGCCGTGGTGAGGCTCTGGCCGCCATAGAGGGTTCACTGTAGTGGAAATTTGATCACTACAACTGATGATGGGTGGTACCGTGATGATTTAAGCTAGAATTTCAGGATTTTTCACCATATTATTCTAAGGCACGAATTTTGAGAGCAGAAGGGCAATTCAGAGGACAAAGCAGTTTCTCCTTCCCAAGGTAAGATTTCTAGCTAATTCTTTTTCATTCAATTCCCTAGCACCCTAGAATCAAAGGGTAGTCTCTAATGGTGAAACCTAGCCAAGAACTTTAAGGTGTGAAAACTAGGGCCAGGGTTATGGGAATGACTGATTATTGACTCCTAGACTTAAAAGTGGGGAACGATCACTTCTTAGGAGAATGTGAAGGTATGTATGTCAATTGTAGGGTAGTTTGAGATTTGGGTGTTGGTGAAATTAAGACCTTTAGCATTGTTAACTGCCTATAAAGGGGTTAAGGAGTAGAAACTCCATAGAATAGGTAAGACTTACCTATGTGAAGGGGGATAGAACGTGGTGAATTGACCCTTGAGATATTGTATTTTACAATAATATCAGAGAGAATGAGGTAAAATCAAAATTCTAGGCTCGAATGAAGTGTTAGATAATTGAATATGGTTTATTTGCTTGTATTTAAAGTTTGAACGTTCAGAGTAATTATGAAAAGGCAAAATTTCTATGGAGTAGATGTATTCTCTTATCCTGCAATCAAGGAGATTATGATTTTACGAGGATTTAGACTTTAGATAATAACATGTATGTGTGTGAATTTGCAACATCCTTAGTTGGTCTTCGAACACTAATTGATGCTAGATTATGATGTAATTATTGTATTGATAGCTCAAACTTGAGGTGTGATTGTTAGAATAGTTTTAATGAATGTATGATACTTTGTAATGTTTAATGTGTTCCCTCTTATTTGTCTCATAAATGATTTAATGGTGAAGAGCAGAACCAAGAAGGTTAAGGTAGATTGATATCCCTGAACGGTCATGTGAATTGACTAATTAGAAGCATATAGAACAAGAAAATAAGAATGGATAACATGTTTTATCCTAAATGAGAGGTTCGTGCCCGAGGTGAGCATTTGATAACGCTCAAACTCACACTCCTGACAAAGTATAAAGCAGACATTATCAATAAAGAACCCAACAAACAGGTTGAAATCGAACCCACAGGAATATAGTAAGAACTAGACTAATACCGGTATTTAAGATTTTTGGTGTGTTATCTCCAAATTGGGGGGTTTATAGAAAAATAATTGTAAAACAAGTATGAAAATCAATTATTGTTTATCAAGATTTGCAATTAACTAGGGTAAGTGTTCTCCAGGGGTTCATAACTACTTCTAGTTTACACTCGTGATTGATCCCAATGCATACTTGTAGAACTGATAACTAGGATTCATCCAAACGACTGGTTCATCCCTATTAGATGGCTATACTCAATCACCGGGTTAGGTCTCATGAGAGATCTTAAGGTAACTGTTATCAATTTATTCCAAATTAACTATCCTGTGATCGCAACTCAAGTTATACATTGATCATAAAAATCAAGGCTTTGTTGTAATTCTCTTTTCCTAATCCCTACTTCTCCAGGTTCAAGCAGGTAAAGAATTTGAGCAAGTTCTAACATTGCGCTTCATTAAGAAACATTAAAGATGAAGAGAATACAATACAAGCGTTTAGAATTTGTTTCAAATTACTTTGTGTAACCTTAGTTCGTTAATTCAACATGGTTTTCATAACCCTAGTTGTGGAGGTTTTTGTCATGGCCCACCTTGGGAGGCATGACTGGCACCTCGTTCCCTACTAGGACCTGGACTACTGGACTAACTGGGCCTAAGCACTTCTGCTGCCAGGCTGGCTCTAACTCTGGATTCAAGAAAACGACGGGCTATATAACAACTGTAAACATAGCCTCTGGCCGACAAGGCCTATAGCCACCTGTAAGGATATAAACAGCTAACCAGAACAACCAACTACAAGGGATCCTATGTGGGCCGACAAGGCCACCATGCCGTCTAGTTATATCTGAGAAATGAAATCGAGCACTAAACTGATCTGTGACCAACAAGGCCACCAACTAACAACTGAATAAGGCCCCACATGGCCATCACATACAATCTGACCATAGGGAATATGATACAATATGCAAGCCTCTAAGAATAATAAGATGGTCGGGATAGGGCCCTGGCCTACCCATACTGTACAATCAAAAGGAGAGTAAACCTCTGTCTTTCAAGCTTCGAATGAAAGGAGCTGAAGGCTCTATATCGCTGACTGGAACTACAAGGGATTTTCTCTTCGTCTATGTGTACTTGCAGGCAAGTAATGCAGCGCCCCAAAATGGGCATCAGTACCACTGTACTGAGTATGCAAAGCAACAACTGAAAATAACTAAAAGTAAATAATGAAGCTGATAGTAACTGGAGCAATAAGAAAGACATACTGAAACTAACTGGAATAGTTGATTCAGGACTAACCTTAACTATTCTGAAAAGATTAGGAGTCGTACCTGGTAATGTGGCGTCCTACTGTCTATATAATCATAACTAAAATAAGATGACATAACGTAACACAACATAAACCTTACTTGACCCTCATAAGCCGGAAGATACAATCATCACAATCTATTTACCCTTACCCATGTCATACCACATCACCTAGTAACTATAAGCAACCTGCCGGTCCCCTGGGTATGCAATGTGGGCCCACTAGGCCCCTGACTATAACTGTACCTGAGTCCGGAGGACTCCTGAAATCAACATCCCGGGCGCAAGTGCTCGACGGGGGTGTATAAAGGCCAACCACGACAAAATATGGGGAAATTGACATCCCATCTTTGTCCCAAGCGGACGACATGCCACTCTGTAGAGCGACGTATCCTGGCCCTCTAGCGAACGAGTTGATACAACTATTAACCCTGGGGCGGTCACGGAAGCTAGGTAATCCAGCCCAAAACAATACAATCAAGTCTCAACTGATAGCAATGACTGCATATAATACATACTGAATCTAATAATAATATAATAATATTTGACATGTTGTATTGAATCTCATACTAAAGCATGATATAAAATTTCTGAAATAATTTGCTGGGACTTATGCTGTTTTACTAAGTTTCATGCTAAACATGATATAATATTTTTGACGTGCTTTACTAAATTTCATACTGAGTATGCTATACTATTTCTAAAATACTCTACTGGAATATATATTGTTTTACTATACTGGGACAACTAACTTGCCGAAAGAAACTGGCTTTACATACCTCGACTGCTGGTTTACTGATTAACTGGCGAGGTTCGGCTAGTATTCAGCTATTCTCCCCAACTGTAATCATATTCACGAAGGAATAGAATTAACTTCATTATTATACTTGAGAAAAACAATACTATATATATAACTTACTGACTATTCTTCAACTTATCGAAGAACGGTTGAAAACTCATAATTTCTCAGAAGTCTAGAAGCGAGAAATACTCACTTTAAGCATAGGAGTGTATTAACACTAGTTTGGAGCAATTCCAATCACTTTGACTCGGCAGGACGACAATTCGCTGGGCGAATTTCACGAAACTAACTCCGTAGAAATGCTCCCTGCAGCTTTATACTTCGGTACCCAAAGTTAATTTAACTTTTGACAACGTTTGACGGCGTAATCGAACGGAAATTTATTCAAACCCTTTGCCCTCTCTGTTTTCTGGTCGTGGACTTACGAAAATAACATGAAAATGAAGGGTGAGGCCTTTATGTACTTGGAGCCCGAACCATGGCAACGTGGCAAGCTGGCCATCATGCCAATCTAGCTCCGTGCCACGTTGACCATTGCAGAGGAGGGGCCTCCGTGCCACGTTGCCCTTCTGGGCAATGCGGTTCGGCCTCCTCTTGCGAAAATCCGACATTGCACTCGTTCGTCCTTTCCCCGGGCCCTTTTCTCGCACATGTGGCATTCTAAAACTCTCAACCAACATGCGAATAGGCCAACCAGTGCTAGAAACTCACGGGGTGTAACATACTTCCCCCCTTAAGAACATTCGTCCTCGAATGTTAACTTCTGCTTGCAAGAATCTTAACTTACCATTATTTATTCTGGAAAAATTTTGGCAGAGTCTCCCCTGTAATGTGGACTATCCGAAAATCCTAAAATGCAGAAAATTCCAATACAGGTACTCCACACAGTACTATAACACTCATTTGACACTAAACTGGAGTCAACTATTCCACATACATAAGTATATACTGTAATTCATGAAATAATCATAACAACATACCTCTGGCTGCATAATTTGACTATGTCTAGAATAACTGAGGATATCTGGTTGTCATGTCATCTTCTGCTTCCCAGGCCATCTCCTCTCGGTTCTTATTCCGCCACAATACATTGACAGAAGAAACATCTTTAGTTCTTAATCTACGGATCTGCCGGTCTAGTATGGCTACTAGAACTTCTTCATAAGCTAATTCTTCTATAACCTGAAAATCTTGGACTGGGACAGTTCTGGAGGGATCTCCTATGCACTTTCTTAGCATTGATATGTGGAAAACTAGGTGGACAGATTCTAACTTGGGAGGTAAATTCAATTCATATGCCACTTGGCCTATCCTTCGGCGGATCTGATAAGGCCCAACAAACCTCGGGCTAAGGTTGCTTTTCTTGCCATATCTCATCACACCCTTCATCGGTCAAACTTTCAGGAATACCTAGTCACCCACATTAAATTCTAGGTTTCTGCGCCGCACGTCAGCATAAGATTTTTGGCAGCTCTGAGTAGTCAGCAGACGTCCCCTGATAGGCTTTACTTTCTCTTCTGACTGATGAATGATATCTGACCCAATTAATGCTGATTCGCCTACCTCAAACCAACCAGCTGGAGATCTGCACTTTCGCCCATATAACGCTTCATAAGGCGCCATCTGAATTGCTGAATGATAACTATTATTATAGGCGAACTCAATAAGCGGTAGGTATTCATCCCAGCTACCTCCAAAATCTAACACACATGCTCGCAACATATCCTCGAGCGTTTGAATGGTACGTTCTGCCTGCCCATCTATCTGAGGATGAAAAGCTGTGCTCAGGTTAACCTGCGTCCCCAAGCCTCTCTGAAACGATTGCCAAAACCTAGCTGTAAACTGCACCCCTCTGTCGGAAATAATTGAAAATGGAACACCATGCAGTCTGACTATTTCTTTAATATACAGCTCAGCATAATCTTCGGCTGAAAAGGTAGCCCTCACTGGCAGAAAATGAGCTGATTTTGTCAACCTGTCAACAATTACCCAGATCTAATAATATCTACGCCTGGTGCGAGGTAATCCTTCTACAAAGTCCATGTTAACTGCTTCCCATTTCCATATAGGCACAGCTATATCCTGGGTCAGTCCACCTGGTTTCCGATGTTTAGCTTTTACCTGTTGGCAACTGGGACATCATGCTACAAATTCTGCTATCCCCTTCTTCATTCCCGGCCACCAGTAGATTTCTTTTACATCGTGGTACATTTTCGTCGAACCTGGATGGAGAGAATAACGGGCATAGTGTACCTCTCCCATAATTTGCTGGCGAAGCCCTGTGACATCTGGAACACAGAGGCGATCCCTATATTACAAAACTCCATCCTCGGTTACCTGAAAATCTGTCACTTCCCCTTGCTGAACCCTGTTTCTGAGCTGAACCAGGCTAGGATCTTCATATTTCCGTTCCTTCACTTCCACAACCAAAGATGACACTACGGTATTCTGGATTACCGCTCTGTTGTCCCCTGTTTCTTCTATGCGAACGGCTAAACTGGCTAGCTAATGCAATTCTCGGGCCAATTCCCGCTGCTCGGGCTGTAAGTATGCCAAACTCCCCATAGATTTACGGCTAAGGGCGTCTGCTGCCACATTTTCTCTCCCCGGGTGATACAAAATATTCACATCATAGTCTTTTAACAGCTCTAACCAGCGACGCTGCCGCAAATTCAACTCTTTCTAGGTGAAGATATACTGTAGGCTTTTATTATCAGTGAAAATATCCACGTGAACGCCATACAAGTAATGTCTCCATATCTTCAAGGCATGAATTACTGCGGCTAATTCTCGGTCATGGGTAGGGTAGTTCTTTTCATGCTTCCTCAGCTGCCTGAAGCATAAGCAATCACTTTACCATGCTGCATCAACACACATCCTAACCCAACACCCGAAGCGTCACAATAAATTGCATAACCCTCTGTTCCTTCTGGTAATGCTAATACTGGTGCTGACGTCAATCTGTCTTTCAATTCCTGGAAGCTCTGCTCATAAGGCTCAGTCCATGGGAATTTTGCTGCCTTCTGCGTCAGTTTGGTCAGAGGTGCTGCTAAAGTGGAAAATCCTTCCACAAACCTTCTGTAGTACCCGGCTAATCCCAGGAAACTGTGTACCTCGGTCGGAGTGGTAGGTCTAGGACATGTTTTTACTGCTTCTATCTTCTGTATATCTACCTGTATACCAGCGTCCGACATGATATGACCCAAAAAGGCTACTGAATTCAGCCAAAACTCACATTTAGAAAACTTGGCATATAGCTGGCGTTCTCTGAGAATATGGAGCACTATCCGCAGATGATCCTGGTGGTCTGCCTCTGAGCGAGAACATACCAGAATATCATCGATAAATACTATCACGAACAAGTCCAGGTATGGCCTGAAAATACTGTTCATCAGGTTTATAAACACTACTGAAGCATTCGTCAGCCCAAAAGATATGACTAAGAATTCAAAGTGGCCGTATCTGGTCCTGAAGGCAGTCTTTGGAATATCTCTTTCACAAACCTGAACCTGATAATATCCGGACCTTAAGTCAATCTTGGAGAAATACCTTGCTCATTTTAATTGATCAAATAAATCATCTATTTCTGGGAAGAGGGTACTTATTCTTGATAGTGACTTTGTTCAGTTGTTGATAGTCTATACACATACGGAGGGAGCCGTCCCTCTTTCTCACAAACAAAACTGGCCCACCCCAAGGTGAGGTACTCAACCTAACAAAGCCCTTATCTAGAAAATCTTTCAACTGCTCCTTTAGTTCTCTGAGTTCCGCAGGAGCCATCCAATAAGGGGGAATTGATATAGGCTGAGTGCCTGGTAATAGATCAATTGCAAAATCAATTTCCCTTTCTGGGGGAATACTAGGGGCTCATCTGGGAATACATCAGGGAACTCATTAACCACTGGAACAAACTGAAAAGTCGGAGGCTCTGCCCGAATATCCTGAACTCTGACAATGTGGTAAATACACCCCTTTGCTATCAACTTTCTCGCCCGAAGATAGGAAATAAACCTACCTTTTGGCGTAACTGTACTACCTTTCCACTCCCGTACTGCCTCCCCTGGAAAGTGGAATCGGACAGTCTTGGTCCATCACTCAACATTGGCATAACATGGAGCTAACCAATCCATACTAATAATGGCGTCAAAATCAACCATCTCTAGCTCTATTAAATCTGCTGTAGTCTGACGACTGGCAACCTCTACTGTACACCCCCGATAGACCCTTCTGGCTATGATAAAGTCACCAACAGGTGTAGATACTGAAAAAGGTCGCCGAAGCAATTCTGGCACAATACTAAACTTCCGAGCCACTAATGGTGTAACATAGGACAAGGTGGATCCCGGATCTATCAACACATAAGCAAGGTAAGAGCAAATAGTCAGCATACCTGTCACAACATCTGGTGATGACTCTGAATCCTGTCTCCCTGGTAATGCATAGGTACGGTCTGGGCCCGCACCTGAACTGGAGGCCCCTAATCTGCCTCGGCCTCTACCTGCTGAAACTGATGGCCTGCGCCCTGCCGGGGATGCTGGAGCTTGTGACCCTGCTGATGACCTATCCTGTCGATCCCGGTCACCCTGACCCCTAGCCGGACAATCTCTCATCAGATGACCCTCCTGGACATAAATATAACATCTTGTGGAGCCATATCTACAAGCTCCAGAGTGGCGTCGGCTGCAAATAGGGCAAAGTGGTAGTGTATACCTGCTCTGCTCTGCCCTCCTCCGGCCGACAAGGCCTATAGCCACCTTTAAGGATATAAACAGCTAACCATAACAACCAACTACAAGGGATCCTATGTGGGCCGACAAGGCCGCCATGCCGTCTAGTTATATCTGAGAAATGAAATCGAGCACTAAACTGATCTGTGACCGACAAGGCCACCAACTAACAACTGAATAAGGCCTCACACGGCCATCACATACAATCTGACCACAGGGAATATGATACAAGCTGCAAGCCTTTAAGAATAATAAGATGGTCGGGACAGGGCTCCGGCCTACCCATACTGTACAATCAAAAGGAGAGTAAACCTCTGTCTTTCAAGCTTCGAATGAAAGGAGCTGAAGGCTCTATATCGCTGACTGGAACTACAAGGGATTTTCTCTTCGTCTATGTGTACTTGCAGGCAAGTAATGCAGCGCCCCAAAATGGGCATCAGTACCACTGTACTGAGTATGCAAAGCAACAACTGAAAATAACTAAAAGTAAATAATGAAGCTGATAGTAACTGGAGCAATAAGAAAGACAGACTGAAACTGATTGGAATAATGGGTTCAGGACTAACCTTAACTATTTTGAAAAGAGTAGGAGTCGTACCTGGTAACGTGGCGTCCTACTGTCTATATAATCATAACTAAAATAAGATGACATAACGTAACACAACATAAACCTTACCTGGCCCCATAAGCTGGAAGGTACAATCATCATAATCTATTTACCCCTACCCAGGTCATACCACATCACCTAGTAACTATAAGCAACCTGTCGGTCCCCTGGGTATGCAATGTGGGCCCGCTGGGCCCCTGACTATAACTGTACCTGAGTCCGGAGGACTCCTAAAATTAACACCACAGGCGCAAGCGCTCGACGGGGGTGTATAAAGGCCAAACACGACAAAATATGGGGAAACTGGCATCCCATCTTCGTCTCTAGCGAACGGCATGCCACTCCGTAGAGCGATGTATCCTCGCCCTCTAGCAGACGAGTCGATATAGCTATTAACCCTGGGGTGGTCACAAAAGCTAGTAATCCAGCCCAAAAAAATACAATCAAGTCTCAACTGATAGCAATGACTGCATATAATACATACTGAATCTGATAATAATATAATAATATTTGACATGCTGTATTGAATCTCATACTAAAGCATGATATAAAATTTCTGAAATAATTTGCTGGGACTTATGCTGTTTTACTAAGTTTCATGCTAAACACGATATAATATTTCTGACATGCTTTACTAAATTTCATACTGAGTATGCTATACTGTTTCTAAAATACTCTATTGGAATATGTACCGTTTTACTATACCGGGACAACTAACTTGCCAAAAGAAATTGGCTTTACATACCTCGACTGTTGGTTTACTGATTAACTAGCGAGGTTCGGCTAGTATTCAGCTATTCTCCCCAACTGTAATCATATTCACAAAGTAATAGAATTAACTTCATAATTATACTGGAGAAAAACAATACTATATATATAACTTACTGACTATTCTTCGACTTATCGAAGAACGGCCGAAAACTCGTAATTTTTCAGAAGTCTAGAAGGGAGAAATACTCACTTTAAGCCTGGGTGTGTATTAACACTAGTTTGGAGCAATTCTAATCACTTTGATTCGGTGGGACGACGATTCACCGGGCGAATTTCACGAAACTAACTCCGTAGAAATGCTCCCTGCAGCTTTATACTTCGGTACCCGAAATTAATTTGACTTTGGACAACATTTGACGACGTAATCGAATGAAAATTTATTCAAACCCTTCGCCCTCTCTGTTTTCTGGTCGTGTACTTATGAAAATAACATGAAAAATGAAGGGTGAGGCCTTTATATTCTTGGAGCCCGAACCATGGCAACGTGGCACGCTGGCCATCGCGCCAATCTAGCTCCGTGCCACGTTGGCCATCGCGGAGGAGGGGCCTCCATGCCACGTTGCCCCTCTGGGTAGCACGGTTCGGCCTCCTCTTGCGAAAATCGGAGTTGGCACTCGTTAGGCCTTTCCCCGGGCCCTTTTCTCGCACGTATGGCATTCTAATACTCTCAACCAACATGCGAATAGGCCAATTATGTGCTAGAAACTTACGGGCTGTAACAATTTTAACCTCTCATTATTGTAAGATTATGATTAGTATTCATAGACAAACACATAATTAAATACTTACAACGATGATTGAAAGAAAACCTACTTTAAATATTGCAAGAAAATATGATGAATAAATTCAAGAACAATTGAGAAATCCCAGTTATAATCCTCAAGAATTGCTCTCCAATGTTGTCAAAAACTAATTACAAACTTGATAATCAACTTCTCTAACTGATTCTGACCGTCCCTGACCTGTTCTGAACTAAAAAAAATATTTATATAGATTATAAAATTCTTTTCCTAAGTTAACTGGAAAATGACCAAATCTAGCACCGATACATCCTACAACTCCTCATACAACCCGTAACAGGATTGTACGAGTCATGCCTTGTCTCATACATCTCTTGGATTCTGCAGAATTGGCTATGTGTTGGCATCTGGTATGACCCGTAACATGATCCCACAAGTCGTACAATCAAGTCGTAGTCTGGTTCTTAGAACTTTGGCATCTTCTGAAGATTTCTACGAGTGTATTGGTACGCCTCGTACCTTGCTCCTACGTCTCATAACAACTTGTCGTATCATTAGAACTGCCAAGTCCCGAAAATCAAAAATGCTTTTCATGGATCTTGGCATGGGTCATAGGTAGTTGTTATGATTCGTAGGTGCTACCCATATAAGTAGACTTCAATTGTGCAAATTTCTCTGAAGTATTCTACTACTCAAGTTACGGCTCGTACTTAGAGTCGTACTTTGCATTTTCCTTTGCCTTGTACCAGTCTTCTGACTTGTCCATGAGTCTCAGTACGACTTGTACAATCTTGGTACGGCTCATACTAAGATTAGTACTTGACTGGTTTTCTACACTTTTCTGCAACTTTTGCACATTTTTGTTCCAACACCTATTTTCCCTAAAAACAAAGTAAAAACACCTCATATCCATATAAACATATCTAAGTCCATGCTGTTTTCCTAGTCTTAAGCGTCGAAATTGTTGTAAACTCACAGTACATCAACACCCACAACTTAAGACTTTTGCATGTCCTCAGGCAAAGAAAACAAAAACTAAAAACAACGCTAAACTTGAAAATAAACCTAGGATACTACAGCCAACACCAATTAAAACTTGCACTATAAACACAAACAACTTTTGACCCTTCTCCATGTATACCAAATCAGCTATGCACATCAAGTGACCACAAACCATGATAAACAAGGATCAAGATATGCCATCTAGTTATTAGCAGAGAATCAAGTTATTACCATTACTTTTCATACAGACAATTGGCAAAATAAAACACAAACCATGTACCCTCATAGCAAATGAAGTCCTCAACTTACTGATATATGAAAATATGAAACTTGAGACTAAACAAGTAAGACTCTCACTCTCACAAGAAAGTTTCAAATACTGCACATCGAATACCATAGTCTTTCCCTTGTTTTCTCTACTTCAGCTCTTCGGACAGTCAGACTAGGATCACTATAGGACTTTATTCGGCTTGTAATATAGGCTTTGGGCTGGTTATGATATATATGGAATTTTAGTGACTAAATCCTCTTTGGCACTACATACATATGGCTCCACTTTTTATTTATTTCATCCTTTTCACTTTTTCAATTTTTTCCCTCCTTTTCTCCATTTTTATGCAATGTATGGGTGTGGTGTGTTTTCAACTTGTTCATTTATTTTCTTCTTTTGTATTTTCTTTTCAATTTTTTTCTTCTTTTCAGCTCTTTTTTTCTTTTCTTGTCACACCACACCTCATTTTTAACCCTTTTTCCTTTATTTTTCTTTTTCACTTCTCTATAGTTTATGCACCCCTACTATAGCCACCCTCAACTTAGGCATTGTGGGTTGAGGTTCACAATGTCCAAGAAGGGACCAGGGTCAAAACAAGTTCATTATAAAAAATGGGTAAGGTTAATAAGTTAATCAAAGAAAAATGGTCCATTTAAGGTTCAAAATCGGGATCAAGGGAATCATATCATTTTTGTAGGGCAATTTCAGCTAAAATAGGATAAACAAAAAGGGCCTCTAATTCTTTCCTAACCAACCATCCTAAAACCTATGTAAAGACCAACCGGGCAGTTCAAGATCCTTACGTAATATTGAACTAGGTATATGACCTCATTCACTCATGGTACATGTTTTGCATTCATTTTACCTATCAGGTTCATACATGGCCAACTATACTACTCATGCTAATACACTAAATGACATAAGAAGATCCACAAAAATCATGCTTTTGTAATCAACAAGTACACAACTAACATCCAAAAAATTTTAAACAGGGTCATTTCTTTCAAAACTCCAAAACTACTGCATTTTATTGGCTGAGTAATCCTAAGCTTAAACAAAAACATCCTAAACATTCTGGTTCTACTAGATAACATGCCCGAGGAAAAAGAAACACGACAAGGAAAATTCTCGGACGAATCAAAAATCCCAAAAAATACAAGTATACCCCCTCCCGTTTTGAAAAGCATGCTTTGTCCCCAAAGCATAGAATAGACAAACACAAGGGAAAGAGACATACTTGGGGCTACTCAGACTTCACCTTACATGGGTTGACTACATGCAACGCTTGATTTAATGGAGCGACATGATGCAGGTGGTTCAGTTACTCAGACTTCACCAAACCACCTCATGGTTGCCTTCCAACAAGCGCCTGATTTAACGTCGCAGCACGATGCAAGTGTCTTGACTACACAGACTTCGTCAAGAAACTCAAACTCATCATCAATTATTGA
Organism: Datura wrightii; assembly: GCA_035772735.1. NCBI lineage: Eukaryota > Viridiplantae > Streptophyta > Magnoliopsida > Solanales > Solanaceae > Datura > Datura wrightii. Next base: position 83,950,236 of record JASDFA010000006.1, on the reverse strand, counting down.
GACCACTCTAAACTCATTTGGTTGCTTCAGTGACCAACATATATTGATGGTGACCTCCTCTTTATTAAGCCTGAATTTCAGTTGGCCAGTCTCCACTTCTACTAAAGCCCTCCCAGTGGCAAGGAATGGTTGCCCCAAAATGATGGGGACCTCAAAGTCAACCTCACAATCAAGGATCACGAAATCTGTTGGGAATATGAATCTATCCAACTTGACAACACATCAAACAAGATCCCCACAGGCTACTTCACAGTTTGGTCGGCCATCAGTAGCCCCATAGTAGTTGGTGTGGGGGCTCTCAAGCCTAGCTGCTTGAACACAACTAATGACATCAGATTGATGCTTGCTCCCAAGTCGTAGAGTGCCTTCGCGAACTTAATGCCACCAATAGTACATGGGATTTTGAAGGCACCCTGATCCTCCTTTTTCTAGGCAAGGACCCGTGAGGCTATGGCGCTACAATGATGCAAGTTACCCATGGGCTCATAGCTCACAGATCTTTTTTTGGTAACAAGGTCCTTCATAAACTTGGCATATCCAGGCATCCGCTCCATGCCTCGGCCAGTGGTATATTTACAAATAATTATTTAAGCATGGACAGAATTTTTTGAAACTTACCATCTTCCGCCTTCTTCTTCATTCTTTGGGGGAACAGTGGCGGTGGTCGTGGGATAGCCTTATAGATCTGTGTAGCTCCTTGTTTCTTTCCTTGCTCAGCTTTAGGCTCCTTCTCAACAACTGGAGCCTCAATCAACTCAGCCTCTTCCTTAAGCTCTTTCTCAACAACCTCATCATCATCATCAATTACGATCTCTTTCTTCCTATGCATTTCAACTACAACCGACAGTGGGACTTCTAGTCATCACAGCCATATAGTGACTCTCATTCGTCAAATTTTGGACTATGTTACAAGGTAGTGTTCCCTTTTACCTAGGGTTCAGGGATGCCGACAGTTGACCGAGCTACTGCTCTATTTTCTTGATGGCTGTGGCATGTGACTCAACTCTCTGGTCCATGCCAGATATATCTCCACGAATATTTTTCAGCTGCTCCTCCATAATTCTCACCTTCTTGAGCATCTCAGCCATCATGCTCTCCAATTTTGACTGTCTAGACTCCCCCTCACGTGCATTAGGAGGCATATACAATCCTGCTTGGTCGTTGCGGTAACCATTGTCATACCTTTTTTTTCCTTCCCCCTATTTCAAGGAGGGATTTCAAAAAGAGTTTTTTTCAATTAAAGCGACATTTTAACAAGAAATCATTTACTTACAAAGCTGCCACTTGGAATTGAGTTTTGGTGTTCCAAGTCACCTTGTTGAATCCCTAATCAAAAGAAAAGTTTGACTATAAAGTATTTGGTCTGTGTAATAGAAATTCGGATAAGAAATTCTGTTGACCGAGGGGAAGGTGTCAGGCACCCCTCGAGTCCCATGGTTCTAACACGAACACTTTATTGACACATATCTGGATTAAATTAATTCTTGAATAAAATAAATTTTGTTGCTTTTATAATATTATTGCCTTGCCTACTTCGCTTATTTATTTATTCTCTTTTTGTGAACGATTTAAAATTAATTCGCAATCCGTCCCGCTCCCTCGTAATTATTGAATAAAGGGACTAAGGAGCGTAACTGCATACATAGCCTTTTAAAATTATTTATTTGCACTGGCCAAGGAACGTAACCGTACACATGGTAAACACATTTTATTGGAGAGTCAAGGAGCATAACCGCACACATGACAATTAGAATTAATAGATATCAATTAAGGATCATAATAAAAAAAATGATCAATAAAATTGTCTAAAGATAAGTTAATTTTTTGTTAAAGTTACGAAAACTTTATCAATAAATTACTTATAAATGTTAAGAGCAGACTAATGCCTTAAACTCATGAAAAAACTTAAACTGAATAAAAATAAATACTACTTTATTGCTATATATTTGTTGATTAATATTACTATTACTACCATAGTGATTTCACTTTGAGATAAAAATTACAACATCTTTGTCATCACTAGCAAAATAAAATACAACCATATTATATGATAAAATAATACATGACATCAACATATAAATTAACCATATACATAATTTATTTTAAAATTTATCTGCATTAAAAAAATTATTTCCTCCTTTTTTTCCTTTATTATTATTTTTAATGCGTTTTTCTGTTTATTTTTTTTTGTGTGATCTGGTTCTCTCTCTTCGTCACTTTCTTTCTTTTCTTTTCTTACTGTTTTTTTTCTTTTTCAATTTTTTCCGCCATTATTCTATTTCGATTTTTAATGTGCTCTTGTTCTCTCTCTTGTCACTTTTCTTTTCTTTTCTTACTGTTTCCTCTTCTTTTTTTTTTTGTTTATTCATTTATGATTTTAGTTTTTTTCCCTTTTTTTTAGCCTTTTCTTGTCCATGTCTGTTTTTGGATTTTTGTTTCTTATTTATTTCATCTTTGGCCAGATTTATTTTTGTCACGCCCCCACCTTGGGAGGCATGACTGGCACCTGGTGCCATTGGAAACTAACTAACCTGGCTAGACTTATGCATGTCTGGTGCCAACCTGCGACCTAATTCAAGAAAACAACGGGCTATATCTCAGCTGTAAGTACAGCTTCCGGTCGATAAGGCCGTATAGCCACCTGTGAATGAAAACAACTAACCAACAACAAGCAACAGAAGGGATCCTATGCGGGCCGACAAGGCCACCATGCTGTCTAGTTATAACAGAAATGAAGACAAACTAATATCCTAGGCCCCACACGGCCAACATACGAAACATAATTGATTAAGGTCCCACATGGCCAACATACAACTAACTAACTGACGACTGTAGTCTGCAAGCCTCTAAGAGTACAAATAGTGGTCGGGACAGGGCCCTAGCCTACCCCAAAATGCTATTAAACTGAAATACAAAAATCTCTACAACTTGACAACTCTAAATAAAAGGAGCTGACCCAACTGCAACTCTGAACAGCTGCTACTGAAGATCCTGACCCTGTCTGTCTAAACCTGCAGGCAAGTAATGCAGCGCCCCATATTTGGGTGTCAGTACAATATGTACTGAATATGTAAGGCAATAGATAAGCTGATAAAAACTGGAAGTAAATAGAAAGCAAGGAAGAAAGATAACCTGTACGCCTGTTGATTAGTAATCTACATCTAACAAACACTACATGTACGTAAGCTAAGACTGTATAATTACACATTTATAAATTATAACTAGCAGACAAGAATACAAACAAGAACCTCACCTGACCCCCATAAGCCGGAAGGTACAATCAACACAGAATAACTCGTTTGGGCCCCCATAAGCCCTGGCGAGCACATCTCAATATATATACCCCTATCCAGGTTTCTATGACTCCACTAGTACTGTAGCTAAACTACCGGTCCCCTAGGTCTACAACTGAGCCTGCTCGGCCCCTGAACTGTAGTTGTATATGAGTCCAGTGGACTCCTGCTGTATGTATCCCGGGTACCAAACTCGAGGGGGTGTGCCGATATGGCATAAGAGTAGTCCAGCCATAAAATGGACTGTATGAGGACCTCGGACCTCATCTTCGTCCCTCACGGACGGCATACCGCTCCTTAGAGCGACGTCATCTAGCCCCTCGCGGGCATCGACACAGCTAGTAACCCTAGGGTGGTCATGCATGGATCCTAAGTGAGGGAAACCCCAACCAAAGTGCTATACTAACATCTTAGTCTAGCCACTCAAAAGGCGTAACTGGCCTTCTGGGCCTAATTCCACCACTGCTCGCCCCCTAGGATAATTTGTAAAGCTGCTAGCAGGCATGCTATGCACCTGTATTTGATCAGAGAATTCTGATAGTGATCATGATATCTAATGGTCTCGACTGAATAGGGCGAGATTTGGAGTGGTGTAACATAACTCTGAACGTCTTGCCCGGACAACTATAACTCCTAAATAACTGTGGGGTCATGGATGACTAGTTACTTGGTCCCTCTGCTTGGAACCACTGTAAGGCTGTTACTAACTGAACATGCTTTTGGGCGATCGTTCCCTAATCTTCCACAAGCAGCTACTGACATTCTTAGCCTCGATGCTGGTACTTTAGACCCTATTTGGATTTGGTCCAATCTTATATGACTTTTCTAGGTGATTACTAACCTTAAAGACAAGCCTACATAGACTTAGCTGTTCACGACAATCTGTGCATGAGTATCTTCTAAAAATAGGCTGGGGCACTGGCCTTGTCTCTATCTGCTATTAAAGTCCCCTTCCTTAGGGTACCCACAGGTCTATTTGACTTGGACGACTGGACTGGCTTTTTGATGATCTGTAGGATGAATGCTAAGTCAACTGGGACTGACAATTACTGATAGTAGCTAACTAGATGGAAGGCTATTACCCAGCTCACTAGACAACCCTAGGCTATTGAATCTAAGGTATGGCCTTCCTATCTGAATTTCTGGCCCTGGGGCGTAAAGGTATGCCAATGGCCTCTAGGCGTGCTTTTATGGACACACAGGCGCCAAACTGGTAGTTAAACCGCCAAACTGGAACCGCCTAGCTGCGCCCATACTGCTCAACTTACTAGCTCAGGCTCAATAACTCTTGCGAGCTCCTAAGGTCTAGGCTTGACAAAAAACATAGAATTCTAATAAAATCCATATACATTTTCTAGCAGCTAACTAGAACTTATGTAACTATAATCTACGGATAGCAGCTAATCACAACGTGTTTGATCTCTATATACCAGCAACAACTAATTACAATATGTCTAATCACAATCTAATGGTAGCAGCTAGCTACAACATATGAAATCGTCATTTCTGTTCTGGAACATAAGTTGTAACACTGTACGACGAGTTTACTTGCCGAGGGTTAAGCCTTACATACCTCGATTGTTGTTTCCTGAATAACCGATGAGTTTCAACTTGTATTCGCCATCTTTCTTCAGCTATAACCGTTATACAGGAGAAAAAGATGAATTTCAATATCAAATTCGGCATAAAACGATAACTTTTAATACCAATATTGACTATACTTCAACTTAACAAAACACGACCGAAAATGTATTATTTCCCAAGAGTTCATAAGGGAGAAATACTTATTTGAAGCCTGTGATCGTATAGAAATTAGTTTGGAGCAATTCCGACAATTTTTGCTCGAGGGGGCTACAATTTGCCGGAAAAATTTCGCGAAACTAACCCCATAGTAATGCTCCTTACGGGCTTAAACTTCTATACCCGAAGTTAATTTGAATTTGGACGGCTTTCGATAGCATAAATGGATGAAAATTACTCAAATCCTTTGTGTTTCTTCTTCTCTGTCAGAATATGTTCCTTTGAAATGATTTGAAATGAAATAAGGGGATATATATATATATCTATTTATTTATTTATTTATTTATTTACTTATATATATATGTGGGCGGTGGCAGGGGGCGCCCCGCGCCTCTCAAAGCGCCACAGGGCCCGGTGCCTCGCACCTCTCAAAGCGCCACAGGCCTAGCGCCCCCCGCTGGCCAGTGCACTACTGGCTGGCGCGTCGCGTTGGCCTTTGGTGGCCTAGTCTCGCCCGACCCTACTTCCAAAGCTTTTTTTTGCACATGCGTCAAGCTCTTCTTACTCTTCACAAATCCACATTTATGCTTACTAATCATTAATATTTACGGGGTGTAACATCCTCCCCCCCTTAGGAACATTCTTCCTCGAATGTCATTCTTAGGCTTAAAAGGCTCAAGTCTTTTTATCTGTTGCCAGAGAAATTTCGACAGAGTCTCCCTTGTAATATGGACTATGTGAAGAACCTGAAAAGTAGAAAAGTCTAATACAGATATCTCACATGACACCATAACAACTTTTCTATTACAGAATTGTAGTCAGCTGAAGAATATACGTAACATACATTATAAAATAACAATTGAAGAAACACCTTTACCTTAATTGCATAGTTTGGAATAATCCTGGAATAAATGAGGATATTTAGATTTCATGTCGTCCTCGACTTCTCAGGTTATTTCTTCTCTATTCTTGTTTCTCCACAATAACTTAACAGAGGCGACATCCTCAGTTCTCACCTAGAACATCTCGGAACGAGTCATCTATGCCCTTTCGCAGCATCAACATATGAAAGTTGAAAGGACTGGTTCAAGCTCTGGAGGCAACTCCAATTCAAATGCCACTTGGCCTATTCTCTAGAGGATAGGATATGACCAATAAATCTACAAGTAAGCTTTGCAAATCTCATAACACCTTGCGTTGATGAACTTTAAGAATACCCAACCATTACTTCAATTCTAAACTGCCTACGCCATAGTTAGGGTAAAACTTTTGACGACCCTGACTGTCGGTACCTGATCTTGGGCAGATTTATATGCCCAAGTGATACTCAAAAGTATCATTTTCGCCTTGTTTATCTAGCAATGCGTATACATTTTCATGTAATTGGTAATAAAATGTGAATTTATACTAACCAACATGATTAGCATTGTTTTGTAGGTAAAATGTGATTTCGAGGAGCTAAAATGGATGTTGGAGGATATCAGAGTTGGACTTGGATGCGAGCACGGGACGAGGCATTGGACTGCACAAATTAAAGGGGCTCCGCGATGGAGCCGTGTCACGCTGCCATCGCGGAGGCATTCTGCCTGGAGGGTGAAAATTCATCAATTTCCAGTGGAGGTTCGCGACAGCTCCGTGGCACGGTGGCTAGCCTCCGCGTTGCATGCCGTGCCACGTTGGTGTTATATTCCTGGACCCCCAATTCCAGTGAGGGTCCGCGTTCACGGCGTGTCACGGAGGCAGTGCTCCGCGATGCACTCCGTGACACGTTGCTCATTATTTCGGGAAAAATTCCCACTAGTATAAATAGAACACTTAAGTGTATTTTTCATTTTCAGACTTGGTGGAGCAAGGACGTGGGTTACAGGCAGCTGAGGGACGAAAAGTTCAGGGTTTTTTCTCTCTTTCTTTCTTCTCTAATTCAATTATTTGTATGATTAACACTTGTTTTAAGATGATTAATCCACAAATGAGTGGCTAATTCCCTTCCTTGCTGAGGTTATGAACACTTGTGATGAATTTTGATTATTGAATTATATGGTTTTTCATCTTTTTCTTCCATGTTGTTCTATTAATTCTTGTTTCTACTGCATTGGTGTGTGGCATACATTAATGTACATCTAAAAAGTTCGATTTCACTCGAGAGAGCACGAAATTGGAAAGTTGTGAATTAATAGGATATTGTTCTTTACTTGATTTGGGAAAATTGAGTTTTGATGTGCTTTCCTGATAGAAATATACTTGAAAGCCGTATTAGTCAATTTAGGAACCGGAATTGTATTGCTAGGTCATGAATTGCATTTGATCACAGAAATGTAGACGGATGGTTTATGATTCTTAAGTGAGATTAAATACGAGAGTTTTAATCTCTTGGCTAATGTTCTTGGCTAGCAACAGGAAGAAAAGATTAACCAATTTAAGATGATAATCAGTTTCATTACATGTTCTATAACCTCAACATGCTCTTATTCATAGTCCAAATTCAAAGTAGATAATTGTTTGTAGTTTAGTATAAAATTTATAAAACAAATTATTCACTTTTTGGTTACGTTGTTGTCAGCATATTTAGAAGTTAAATATAGTATAGTATACTTAAGCAAACTTCACTTAATCCGAGTCTCTGAGGGATCGATACTTGGCTTACTAAAGCCACTTACTACTTGTTCGACCACGTGCACTTGTGTGTCGGTTTAGATACCCAACGAACCACCGAACAAGTTTTTGGCGCCGTTGCCGGGGACTTGGCAATTGGTGAAATTGTGTTAAGTGTCAATTTACTGTATTTTTATTTTATTTTCTTAAGTGTTGACAACTTGGTCTTAGCCTGTATTTTGCAGACTTAATTGCTGTGAACACTGGCAAGAGACATAGAGCTTGTGGAATCTTATATAGAGCCTGAACGTATATTTCATAGTAAACGGAGAGAAGCTCTACAAAGGAAGCTGCAGTTGCTCAGATAGACCATTATGGAGCAACAAAATCCACCGGTAGTAAGGGCAGTGTTAGTGCCCGAAGAAGCAGCAGCAAGGCCGGTTCGCGAGGTGGCAATCCCACATGCCAACAATGTTACATCCAGTATCCGCAAACCAGAGCCTGGAGGGAGATTTGAACTCAAGCAAAATATGGTGCAATTGTTGCACACAAGCGGGCAATTTACCGGTCTCCCTCATGAAGACCCACAACAGCATCTCTAAAACTTTTTGGAGATAAGTGACACTTATATACCCGCTGGAGTGTCACCTGATTATGTTCGGCTTACATTATTTCCATTCTCATTACTCGGAGAAGCCAAGAGGTGGTTGAAAGCTGAGCCACCAAATTCTATTTCAACGTGGGATGATCTTGCACGAAAGTTCTTGATAAGGTTTTTTCCCTCTGGCAAAACAGCAAGACTTAGAAGTCAAATTCTAAGTTTCAAACAGAGGGAGGGAGAAAATTTATATCAAGCCTGGGAGAGATTTAAATCCATGTTGCGGGACTGTCCTCATCATCATCAGTCCAATGAGGTGTTGGTGCACATATTTATTGAGGGTTTGGAACCCCATACCAAAATTTTGCTAGATTCAGCAGCTGGAGGGCAAGCGCTGGAAAAGACTTATGAGGAGCTGTATACCTTGCTAAACCGGATTTCACAGGGCAATCCAGAATGGAATGCTGATTCATCACGAGGTGGGGTAAGGAAAGCAGCAGGAGTGCTTGAAGTGGATGGATTTACAGCTATCGCTGCACAGATAGCTGCCTTGCAAAATCAATTGAACAACCACTTCAGCAACATGACTTTGAACCAGCCTTCAGCCCCTGTTAATGCAGTCCAGCAAATGTGGTGTGAAGTGTGTGGAAGCAGTGAGCACTCAGCTGAGTGCTGTGGAGCAAATCCTGATTCGGTAAACTTTGTGGGTTATGCACAAAGAAATCACCAGCAGTATGGTAGTGGCTACAATTCAAATTGGAGGAATCATCCAAATTTTTCATGGGGTAGCAACAACCATCAAGGCCAAAGTTCGGGTCAGGGTATGCAAAGGAATCAAGGAGGGCAACAGAACTACCAATCTCAATTCAGAAATAACAATGCACCTCCTCCACCACCATCACCCAGCATTGAGGAGATGTTCAAGACCATGATCGCTAACCAAGCGCAATTGCAGGCTGACTATGTTAAATTGGTAGCCGAAGCAAAAAATAACTAGTTAGCGACCAAGGCTCTTGAGTATCAATTTGGGCAATTTGCTAGTGCCCAAAATACAAGGCCCAGAGGAGGACTGCCGAGCGACACGGATCCGAATCCGAAGCAGGTAAATGCAGTGACCACAAGGAGTGGTTTGCAGCTGAAGGAGGTGGAACCAGAAAGACCACCTCAAAACTCGGGAGCAACAGAAGTTGAGGGGGAGCAAAGTTCGGAAAGGGGGAAGACCAAAGAAGCTGAATCAGAAAGACCTCCACCCTCGTTCCCTCAACGACTCAAGAAACACAAAGAGGAGGCGTGTTTCAAGAAATTCATGGAGGTGCTTAAATAGGTACATGTTAACTTACCTCTTGTTGATGTCTTGCAGGGAGTGCCGAAATATGCCAAATACATAAAGGACATCGTGGCCAACAAAAGTCGTTTGACTGAGTATGCTACGGTGGCTTTAACTGAGGAGTGCACTTTCCGAATCCAAAATAGAGTGCCCACAAAGTTAAAAGACCCTGGGAGTTTTACTATCCAGCTTACTATTGGGCAGAGCATCCGAGCTCGTGGATTGTGTGACCTGGGAGCGAGTATAAATCTGATGCCATCTTCGGTATTCAGAAAGTTGGGTCTAGGAAGTCCTAGACCTACAACCGTAATCTTGCAGTTGGCGGATCGATCCTTAGCTAGGCCGGATGGCATTGTTGAGGATGTTCTAGTGCAAGTTGGTTCCCTAATTTTTCCGGTAGATTTTATTGTTATGGATTTTGAACCAGACGCGGAAGTCTCATTTATTTTGGGACGACCCTTCTTGGCAACCAGGAAAGCATTAATCGATGTAGCTACGGGGCAACTTACAATGCGAGCACATGACAAGGTAGAGGTGTTCGATGTGTATAAAGCACCCAATCTCTTGATGGTGCATGAAGAACTCTCGGTGATCAATGTAATTGATCATGGTAATGCTAAGCAGATGAAGCATTCCCGAGAGTTAATGGGAAGACCACCGGATAGGTGCAAGCACTACTGGGGGGAGGACAGTGATCGTGAGAAATCGTCCATCACCCTAGCGGATAATTGAGCTTAAATGACGTTGAGCCGCGACGGTAAACCAGGCGCTGCACGGGAGGCAACCCGTGAAAAATTTTTCTTTCATTTTGTAAAGTGTAAATAGATTTTTCTTTTTCTTTTTCTTGATTTATTACAAAATTTTTCATTTTAGTTAGTATTTTTTATTTTTTTAGTTAGGTGAAACCTATTATTCTAACCAATTTTGTTTAGTGAGATGATTTTCAGGTCAAACGGAGAAAAATGTGCACGGAATCGTGAAGGAAAAGGCGAGGTATGAAAAATTAATAAAAAGTGGAAAACAGTGAGCTGGGGCGATAACTCCGTGTCATGGAGGAGGACCTCCGCGTTACCCTCCGTGACACGTTGAGGTGTGATCCGAAAATTTTAAAATTTCCAGTATGCTGTCGCGATGGCTCCGTGTCACGGAGGCAGTGCACCGCGATGCACTCCGTGACACGTTGCCGTGTATATCGCGATGGGTCACCCCGGGTTTCCGGGTGACCCGCGTGTTTTCTACCTTTTAAACCCCGAATTCTCCCCTTTTTTCCCTCATTTTCGATTTCCTCCACGACCAAACGTCCCAAAACCCCTCTCCCATCAACGTGCCACGGCTTAAGGCAACAAATTACCAAGTCTTCTTCGCTTACTCCACTACAAGGTATGTTTTCCGATTCTCTCTCAAGTTTTTGTCTATTTTATTCGAAATTAAGCATGGGAGGTGAGATAAATCACCCTAAGTTGAAATTAAAACATGAATTCGACTTATTTGTTGATTGATAAATGTGCGAAATGTTGTAATGATTGTTTGAACTTGTCAATTGCATGAATTATTCGAATTTGATGGAAGAAATCAATTCTAGGGCTTTGTTGTTGAATTTGAAGTGGGTAATGTGTTGAATTTGTGAATTCTATACCGGGGTGTACGTGTTGAAGGGGTTGAATCGTTGTACAAATTGTTTGAATGTTAATTGACGACGAATTCTCGGGTTTGGGAAAATGTTGAAATTTGTTCAAATTTGGTTGGTTGTATAGGTTCGTGTGTATAGAATTTTTGTTGATTGTTTTTGTTTCGTTGTTTTTCTTTGCTACGTGCGATGGTTAAAATGCTAGCGATGTTAGTGATTGGGATTAGCTGTACGAAGTCTGAGTAGTACGCAGAAGTTATATCGTCGAATTTTCGTTTGAACGCACTAAGCATGATTGTATAGTTGGTTGTTTGGTGTGAATAAAGTTATTCTTGCCGTAGTATCGTAACTGTAGCTAAGGACTAAGTGTGGGATAAATCTAGCGTAACCCGACCTTAGCCGAAGTTAATATCTATTTAGCTTAACATTGAGCTTGTTTACTTGTGTTGACAGGTAAAATGACAAGCATGCAAGATAAAGGTAAGGGTGCATCAACTTCAGGCACCGGAAGGAAAAGACTCAGACTGGGCACAGCAGTCCCAGCTGCACCAGCAGTTCCACGCGGCCAGCCCCGCCAATACGGAATGAGATGGGTGACTGACGAGGGGAAAAAGTGGTATGCCAAGCACAAAGAGAATAAATATTTCCCCGAGGAGCATATAGCACGGGAGCCATTAGCACAGGAGTTCCCCAGAATGGTTCACCGGATCGAGGCAGCTGGGCTCAGTTTCATATTTCAGGAGCCCAAAGAATGCAACTTGCACCTGGTCCGGGAGTTCTATGCAAATTGGAACCCGTCTATCAGAAGCCACACCATCAAGATCAGAGGGCAGATAGTCACTTTGGAACCCCACCAGCTAAATGCCATCATCGGAGCATGGGACACAGACGCCCACGTTCTCCGCCAGCTGAACATTACCCCACCATATGCCGACATCAGACGCACACTGTGTGGGGCTCGACCTACGGCTAGATGGAGCAGGCATAAAGAAAGGGGCTACCACCATACTCTGCCATATTCTCAGATGAACAGGGAAGCCCGAATCTGGCTGAAGATAGTCTGCTCGTGCCTAATCCCGGGGGTACACATGACTGATGTGACCCAGGACCGTGTTTGCCTGGTGTACGCCCTGATGAAAGGGCTGTAGATTAATGTCAGGGCGGTCATCATATCCGCCATGAAGAGAGCCCGATTGCACCAGGGCCACAGGTATGGGTTCGGTGGACTACTCACCACCATTCTCCGAGGCCTCGACGTCGAGGAGGAGGCTTTGGATTATATCCCGCAGTTGGAGCGGCGGGCCTTGGATGTGACCAAAACTAAGGCTCCCGACACCACCCACGGGCCAGTGCTGACACTTGGAGAGCGACATGCTCGTGATGACCAGTACATGGCGCGGATGTATGGGATGCAAATGCTTCAGCTAAGGATCGGTGGGAGACCATCCACAGAGGAGGAGCTATGGCAGCTTGAGCTAGATTACCCATTTGGCGAAAACGCCAGGGCTCTATGCCGAGTGGGGCCAGCCTTTGTAGAGCCCACAGATGATGATGTCCCCACGGACGAGGAGACACGTCGGGAGGACTCCAATGTGGAGTCCGATGACGACGACGGCGACGGAGGCGACTCGGACATGGGAGATGAGGCAGCAGCACCTGATGAAGAAGTGGAATACTTCGACTGATCAGGGAGTTCCACCACCCGACTTTGTGCTATTTAATTTTTGTGAACACTGGGGACAGTGTTTGGTTTAAGTGTGGGGTGGGAGTAGTTAGGTGCTGGGCTGGGCTGGTTTGCTTGTATGTTTTTCCTCTGTATTTTTGTATGTTATGTTTTCTTGTGTTTGTGAATTTTTAAATTGTTCTGTATCTGTACATATTTGTGGAATTGATATGTGTTGTGGAATGTTGCTAGCTGAGTCTGTAAAAATTTTTGTAAATATTTTTGCTTATCAAAATGATCGATATTTTTAAAATTTTGTGAAAATATTTTATTCATATTTAAAAATATTTTGTAAATAATGTTTCTATCGAAATGATCGATGGTTTGCAAAATTTTTCAACTTTTTAAATTTTGGGTTTCTCGGCATTTGTTTTCGGTTCTTTTACCGAGAATAGTCCCATTGAACCGACGTCATAGTTAGTGACTGTTCCCTATGATGGATGGATGACGACCGTCTTAAGGGAAATGTAGTCGGTAGGAGTAGTTTTTTTTCTCCAATAATTTTTCAGATTTTTTCTTTGGTGGATTGCATCCCGAAACCTGTAGTTACTATATGGTTGTGAATTTTTGGCTGCGTGTTGTACCTGATATTCAAATGCAAAAGTGATTCGTGAAAACATGTAATCTTGTAAATATGTTGAGATACATAGGCTGTAGAGTTCAATTCGGTGTGATTGAGGCTTAATGTTTGAATTCATGTAATTAGCTGATTGAAGAGTCTGTGAATACATCTTGAATCGATCATGTGCATAAAGTGTGAAGTGAGGTATTGTTATTCCATGCTATTGTGAAGTGTCTAGAACTTGCCTGGTGTGTGTACAAAACGAAATGAAGGAGGTGTATTATAGGAAAGGATGTAGGCATTTCTTTGTTTTAACCGAGAGTTTCTATTTTTTTTCTTTCTTGTCATACTCCCCCTTTCTGTGATTTGTATACCCTAGTCAGCCCTTTGAGCCTTTAGCCTATTATTTCTTTCTTTTGTCCAAAAAGTATAAACCGAGCTTAATTCTTTCTTTTCATTAGCCGTAAAGTCTATACAAAACTCTTAAGCGCTTAAGAAGAGAAAATAATGTTCCCAAAGTGTCAAAGAGTGAGAATGGTGAAAAGAAAAAGAAAAGCAGAGTGAGGAAAGAAAAGAAAAGGTTGAAGGTGCACTTGCTATAAATAAACGATAATGAAGGTGCATGAATAACCTTTGTTATTGTGTCAAATGTGCTTAATGAAATGGGCCATACTAAAGTAAATCATCAAGAATGGGATGATGAAAAAAAGAAAAGAAAAGAGAGAAACATTGTCCATGAGTTGATGGGAATGTGTTGCAAAGGCGCTTAAGGATGCTAGTGGCTATTATTGGCTAATCCAATATATACTAGTTCCATAGCTTCCATTACAACCCATTAAAGTCCTACGTGATCTTACATTGCATTTCTTTATATTAGTGGAGTAATACACTAAGGGCAAGCTTATGGGTCATGACATGATGCATGTGAATTCGTTTGGGAGAGAGAGTGAAATTATTTTTACATGCCCCTACTTGAATGTTTGTGTGTCACATGAGCAAAAAGGGGAAGATTCTCTTGAGTTGTGAGGGCACATGCTTGAGGAAAGACTGATTTTCGTGTCGGATATCTTGATTAGCTGATTTGCATGAGTTTGCCGATATCGAGAGTCGATTCTTAAAGTCTAGGAAGTCTTAATGTATTGAAGGTCATTGCATTGTTAAGACCATACATGTTTTCTTGATGATTTGCAATATTGAATGATCGGTATGACCGTAGCTTACATTGTCGCACCATAGTAGCGAAGGTTGGGATGTAAATTGCATGAATTGTATGTTTGTTGTTCGAGGACGAACAAGGATTTAAGTGTGGGGTAAGTGATCTTGGGCAGATTTATATGCCCAAGTGATACTCAAAAGTATCATTTTCGCCTTGTTTATCTAGCAATGCGTATACATTTTCATGTAATTGGTAATAAAATGTGAATTTATACTAACCAACATGATTAGCATTGTTTTGTAGGTAAAATATGATTTCGAGGAGCTAAAATGCATGTTGGAAGGTATCGGAGTTGGACTTGGATGCGAGCACGGGACGAGGCATTGGATTGCACAAATTAAAGGGGCTCCGCGATGGAGCCGTGTCACGCTGCCATCACGGAGGCATTCTGCCTGGAGGGTGAAAATTCATCAATTTCCAGTGGAGGTTCGCGACAGCTCCGTGGCACGGTGGCTAGCCTCTGCGTTGCACGCCGTGCCACGTTGGTGTTATATTCCCGGAACCCCAATTCCAGTGAGGGTCCGCGTTCACGGCGTGTCACGGAGGCAGTGCTCCGCGATGCACTCCGTGACACGTTGCTCATTATTTCGGGAAAAATTCCCACTAGTATAAATAGAACACTTAAGTGTATTTTTCATTTTCAGACTTGGTGGAGCAAGGACGTGGGTTACAGGCAGCTGAGGGACGAAAAGTTCAGGGTTTTTTCTCTCTTTCTTTCTTCTCTAATTCAATTGTTTGTATGATTAACACTTGTTTTAAGATGATTAATCCACAAATGAGTGGCTAATTCCCTTCCTTGCTGAGGTTATGAACACTTGTGATGAATTTTGATTATTGAATTATATGGTTTTTCATCTTTTTCTTCCATGTTGTTCTATTAATTCTTGTTTCTACTGCATTGGTGTGTGGCCTACATTAATGTACATCTAAAAAGTTCGATTTCACTCGAGAGAGCACGAAATTGGAAAGTTGTGAATTAATAGGATATTGTTCTTTACTTGATTTGGGAAAATTGAGTTTTGATGTGCTTTCCTGATAGAAATATACTTGAAAGCTGTATTAGTTAATTTAGGAACCGGAATTGTATTGCTAGGTCATGAATTGCATTTGATCACATAAATGTAGACGGATGGTTTATGATTCTTAAGTGAGATTAAATACGAGAGTTTTAATCTCTTGGCTAATGTTCTTGGCTAGCAACAGGAAGAAAAGATTAACCAATTTAAGATGATAATCAGTTTCATTACATATTCTATAACCTCAGCATGCTCTTATTCATAGTCCAAATTCAAAGTAGATAATTGTTTGTAGTTTAGTATAAAATTTATGAAACAAATTATTCACTTTTTGGTTACGTTGTTGTCAGCATATTTAGAAGTTAAATATAGTATAGTATACTTAAGCAAACTTCACTTAATCCGAGTCTCTGAGGGATCGATACTTGGCTTACTAAAGCCACTTACTACTTGTTCGACCACGTGCACTTGCGTGTCGGTTTAGATACCCAATGAACCACCGAACAGTACCCTTTTTCCTAATAAGTTTGGCTTTTTCCGTCTGCCCGTTTTAACATGCCTGGGTTTGCCTACCTCTGATTTATCTTCTTTAAATCATCATTCAGGGGGCTCCCACTCCCATTTATAATGGACCTCTAGAGTCTGAGTTGTATATTTTACTTGGCCACCTACTTGGGTATGAGGAACCGTGCTTCAGTTGACATGTGTCGCCATCTGTTCTAACGCCTTTTCCTAGAACTTAGCCGTAAATTGCGCCTTTCCATCAGAGTTTATCAAACACTGGGGCTCCATGCAATATAACTATTTCTGGGATATTTAACTCGGCATAAGCCTTAACCGCGACATAATTTCATCTGGCGAGACACGAATGAATCTCACTAGACTCTCTATACTGGTTTAAATAAAGTCAAATTTCACCTTGTATAATATAACCTTGTGACTGTATTCATGTCAATTACTCTCCACTCCTCTACAGACACGACAATCTCCTATATTGGACTGCTCAGTTCCTGCTATTTCATCTTTTCTAGCCTATCACTGGAGCCCTACTGCTATGGTTCAATGATATCCTCTATCTTTCCATGCCATCAGTAGGTCTCTCTTTTTGGCCCGTCGCGTGTTCGTTATATTCTAGAAGTAACGAAAACATGCACCTTAGCTATGGTCTTCTATTTGAAATTCTACTACCCTTGGAATGTAGAGTCGATCTTTGGGTCTTATGAATCCGCCCCTTATTATCTGGAGGGCCAATGACTTCCTACTGGGCCTTGTTCCATGTTATTCTAGGTTAAAGTCTCTTTGTCGGTACTCCTTTACCTCATCAACTAGTGGGGGTATTGCAGCATTCTAGGTTACACTTTCACTGTCTCTTAGCTGTCATCCCGACGCTTAGTTCTCAACATCCAGCAGTAGTCCCGTACTTTGTTAACTTGCTTCAACCTGGAGGTGATTCTTGTTTTCCCTCACTAGATACTTGCGCCTTTCCTCTTGTTCCCTTGGGCTGAACTCTGAGGTTCGTGCCTCCTACCTCATGCTGTCAAGGATGTTACCGACCAGGTCTACTAGCCTGTATTCCTTTTGACTCTCCCTCGGGCTTATTTTGTTCATATGATCTCCCTGTCCTTCGATATCAGAAACTAAGGCCATAACCATTATCTTGCAGGAATGTCCTGCCGTCATTAACATGCTATGGCGGATTCAGCCTTTTTCTGACTTGAGCTTTACTATTACTGGGGGTTTATCGCTGTTGGACTTTCTCATACACACTCGAGTGGTATTGACAACCTTATCCCCCTTCCTGGCTTACTACCGTAAGGGTCTAGATAACTTGTAAATACTAAGGGTCTTAACCACTCTCTAATCCGCCTCGGAGGCAACAATTCTAGCCCTCCTTTACTATTCATTTTAGGCACCATAACACTGATACTTACACTTTATATTAGACTGAGGTATGGAACCTTATAATATCTGAAGAGTTGGAGGTAGGAATCCCGCAATTTCCTCCTTCTTTCGCACCTTTCAGGTAATTCACATTAACTACTTCCCCTGTCTAATTTTTAAATATCTAGTACGTAAACCATCTCATATGTACATATATACGATACTCCTAACCCCCTATTTTGAGGTTGTAGGGGGAACTGTGGATAACACTGGCATATCTATCATGTTATGAGGTTCCTAGTACCTCGGGAGGATACTGGAGAGATCGAAGGCATCTGCTCCCGTCCTTAGGCTTACTGTCTCCCAACTGTTGCACCTCACTGGTACCTCCTTTTGCTGCTGCAATTACCTTACGTCTAACTGGACTCTATTGTATATCAAACATTATCCTAGATAGATATTGTCACGCCTCGCCTTGGGAAGCATGACTGGCACCTGGTGCCCTACTAGGACCTGGACTGCTGGACTAGCTGAGCCTAAGCACTTCTGGTGCCACCCTGGCTCTAACTTTAGATTCAAGAAAATGACGGGGTATATAACGGCTGTAAATACAGCTTCCGGCCGACTAGGCCTATAGCCAACCTCTAAGAAAACAACAGCTACGCAGAACAACTGAATCAATCGGGAACCTATGCGGGCCGACAGGGCCACCATGTTGTCTAGTGATTTTGGAATCAAGAAAACAAGTGCTAAACTGCTACATGACCAACAAGATCACCACTACCAACTGAATATGGACCCACACGACCATCATAGACAAACTAAAACATACACACATCCTCACACGATCGGTACAGCTAACCACAGGGAATATACAATCTGCAAGCCTCTAAGAATACTGATAAGATGGTCGGGACAGGGCCCCGGCCTACCCATACTATACAACAATAGAAAAGGAATAAACCTCTAGTTGTCTAGCTCCGGATGACAGGAGCTGATGACTCTGTGTGCTGGCTGGAATTATGAGGGATCGGCTCCTCGTCCATAAGTACCTGCAGGCAAGTAATACAGCGCTCCAAAACGGGCGTCAGCACCGCTGGTACTGAGTATGCAAAGCAATAGCTGGAAAATAACTGAAGATAAGCAATATAACTAATAGAACTGAAGTAGAAAGAAATAGATTGTAACTGACTAAAAGTATGAGTTTAAGACTGTCCTCAACTATGCTGAAAGGAGTAGGAGTCATACCTGGTAATGTAGCATTCTACTGTCTCTCTACTCATAACTAACATAACATGGCATAATATAGCATAACATAACATAGCATAGCATACATAAACCTTACATGGCCCCCATAATCCGGAATGTACAACCAACACGCAATCTATACCCCTACCCCGGTCATCCCATCTCCCATAGTAACTGTAAGCATCCTGTCGGTCCCCTAGGTAAGCACTTGGGCCCGCTGAGCCCTTGACTATAACTGTACCTGAGTCCGGAGGACTCCTAAAATCAACACCCCGGGCGTACCCGCTCGACGGTGGTGTATAAAAGCTGACCAAGGTAAAATATGGGGAAAATGGCATCCCACCTTTGTCCCTTAAGGGATGGCATGCCACTCCGTAGAGCGACGTATCCTCGCCATTTGGCGGACGAGTCGATACAGCTATTAAACCTGGGGTGGTCATGGATTCTAGGTAATTCAACCCAAAACAATACAATCAAGTCTCAACTGATAGTACTAACTACATACGATACACACTGAAACTAATGATAGTAATGTGTATATATATAATACATTCTGAAACTGATAATGGTATATATATATATATAATTTCTGTCATACTGTGCTGAATCTCATACTGAAACAAGATATAGTATTTCTGCTGAGAATCATGCTGTATAACTAAGTTTCATGGTAAACATGATTTACTATTTCTAACATGTTTTCTCAAATTTATATTAAGCTACTATTCTATTTCTGAAATACTTTACGGGGACTTATATTGCTTTACTAAGTTTTGATTGAACACGATAATATTTTGACGTACTTTACTAAATTACATACTGGGCATGATGTACTGTTTCTAAAAATTTCTACTAGAATTGTACTAGTTTGCGCTACTGGAATTACTAACTTGCCGAAAGAAACTAGCTTCACATACCTTGTCCATTAACTTTCTGAGTATCTGGCGTAACTCGACTAATTTTCATCTATTTCTCCCAAATGTAATCATATCCACCAAGGGAAAGAATCAATTCTATTATTATTTAAAAGAAACCATATTTACAATATACACTTACTGCCTATTCTTCGACTTATCAAAGAACTACCGAAAACTCGCTATTTCTCGGGAGTCCAGAAGAGAGAAATACTCATTTTAGGGCTAGGAGTATATTGACACTAATTTGTAGCAATTCCACTTACCTTAGCTCGGTAGAATGATGGTTCGCCGACGGAATTTCATGAAACTAACTCCGCAGGAATGTTCTCTGCAGCTTTATACTTTGGTATCCGAGGTTAATTTGAGTTTGGACTACGTTTGATGGCGTAATCGGATGAATATTTATAAGGAACCCTCATTCTCCCCTGTTCCCCTTCATTTCTGCTGGAAATTATATGTTGAAATGAAATAAAACCGAAGTGGGGGGTTTATATACTTGAGCTCGGACAGCCCCTCCGTGGCACGTTGCCATTGCGGAGGAGGTCTGCCCGACCTCCTCTTGCGACGGTTCGATGCGGCGTTTGTCCGGTCTTCCCCGGGCCTTTCTCTAGCATGTATGGCATTCTAAAAATCTTAACCAACATGTGAATAGGCCATCTAAATGTCAAGAATTTATAGGGTGTAACATCCTCCCCCCTTTAAGAACATTCGTCCTCAAATGTAAACTTCTACTTGCAAGACTTTCAACTTACTTGACTTATTCTAGAAAAATTTTGGCAGAGTTTCCCCTGTAATATGGACTATCTCAAAGATCCTAAAACGCAAAAAAACCCAATATAGATACTCCACACAATACTAGTATTCATCACGCAATAGGCTAAAGCCAACTATTTCATTTATATACATAATATAAAGCAATTAAAACAACAATACTAACGTACCTCTGGCTGATTAAGTCTGAAATAACTGAGGATATCTGACTTTCATATCTTCCTCCGCTTCCCAAGTCATTTTGTCTCGGTTCCTGTTACGCCATAATACCTTGACCGAAGCCACATCTTTAGTTCTCAATCTACGAATCTGCCGGTCTAGTATGGCTACTGGAACCTCTTCATAAGCCAGCTCCTCCGTAACCGGGACATCCTGAACTGGGACAACTCTGGAGGGGTCTCCTATATACTTCCTCAGCATGGACATGTGGAAAACTGGGTGAACAAACTCTAATTCTGGAGGTAAGTTCAACTCAAATGCCACTTGGCCTATTCTTCGGTGAATCTGATAAGGCCCAATAACTATCGGGCTGAGCTTGCCTTTCTTGCTGAATCTCATCACCCCTTTCATCTGAGAGACTTTCAAGACTACCCAGTCATTCACATTAAATTCCAAGTTTCTGCGCCGCACGTCAGCATACGATTTCTAGTGGCTCTGAGCAGTCAGTAGGCGTTCTCTGATAAGCTTTACCTTTTCCTCTGACTGATGAATAATATCCGGCCCAATCAGCGCTGACTCTTCTACTTCAAACCAGCCAACTGGCGATCTGCACTTTCGCCCATAGCTGAATGGTAACTGTTATTTTAGGCAAACTCAATAAGTGGTAAGTGTTCATCCCAGCTACCTCCAAAGTCTAACACACACTCTCGTCAGCATATCCTCGAGCATCTGAATAGTGCGTTCTGCCTGCCCATCTGTCTGAGGGTGAAAAGCTGTGCTCAGGTTAATCTGTGTTCCCAGGCCTCTCTGAAATGATTGCCAAAATTTAGCTGTGAATTGCACCCCTCTGTCAGAGATAATGGACACTGGAACACCGTGCAGTTTGACTATTTCTCTGATATACAACTCAACATAATCTTCGGCGGAGAAAGTAGCCCTTACTGGCAGAAAATGGGCTGATTTTGTCAGTATGTCAATAATTACCCAAATCGAGTCATTTCTATGTCTGGTACGGGGTAATCCTGCTACAAAATCCATATTTAACTCTTCCCATTTCCAAAGAGGCACAACTATGTCTTGAGTCAATCCGCCTGGTTTCTGGTGTTTCGCTTTTACTTGCTGGCAGTTAGGACACTAGGCTATGAATTTTGCTATTTCCCTCTTCATACCTGGCCACCAGTAGGTTTCTGTAATATCGTGGTACATTTTCGTTGCGCCTGGGTGGAGAGAATAGCGAGCATAATGTGCCTCGCTCATAATTTGCTGGCGAAGCCCTGAAATATTTGGAACACAAAGGCGACCTTTACATCGCAACACTTCCTCCTCAGTTACCTGAAAATCTGGCACTTTTCCTTGTTGAACTCTTTTTTTAAGCTCAACCAGGTCAGGATCTTCATACTGCTGTTCCTTTACCTCCACAACTAATGACGACACTGCGGTGTTCTAAATTACCACTCTGTTGTCCTCTGTTTCTGCTACACGAACGGCTAAACTGGCTAACTGGTGTATTTCTCGGGCCAATTCCTGCTGCTCGGGCTGCAACTACGCCAAACTCCCCATAGACTTACGGCTAAGGGCTTCTACGTTGGCTCCGCCTGGGTGATACAAAATATTTACATCATAAGCTTTCAACAATTCCAACCAGCGATGCTGCTGTAAGTTCAACTCTCTCTGGGTGAAGATATATTGGAGGCTCTTATGGTAAGTGAAAATATCCACATGAACGCCATACAAGTAATGTCTCCATATCTTTAGGGTGTGGATCACCGCAGCTAGTTCCAGGTCATGGGTAGGATAATTCTTTTCGTGTTTCCTCAGCTGTCTAGAAGCATAAGCAATTACTTTACCATGCTGCATCAACACACATCCTAACCCAATACTCGAAGCGTCACAATAAACTGCATAACCCTCTGTACCTTCTGGCAATGCTAACACTGGGACGGAGGTCAACCTATCTTTCAATTCCAGGAAACTCTGCTCACATGCCTCCATCCACTGAAACTTTATTTCTTTTTGTGTCATCTTAGTCAGAGGTGCCGCTATGGTGGAGAATCCCTCCACAAATCTTCTATAGTACCCTACTAATCCCAGAAAACTGCAGACTTCGGTCAGAGTCGTAGTTCTGGGCCATGTTTTTAGTGCTTGTATTTTCGGCGTGTCTACCTGTATACCAACATCTGACACAATATGCCCCAACAAAGCTACTGAGGTCAACCAAAATTTACACTTAGAGAACTTGGCATACAACTGACGGGCCTTGAGAATCTTGAGCACTGTCCGTAAATGAGCCTGGTGGTCTGCCTCTGAGCGAGAATACACCAGAATATCATCAATAAACACTATCATGAATAGGTCCAGGTATGGTCTGAAGATGCTGTTCATCAGGTCCATAAATACTGCTGGGGCATTCATCAGCCCAAAGGACATGACTAGGAATTCAAAATGGCCATATCTGGTCCTGAAGGCAGTCTTTGGAATGTCCCTTTCACGAACTCGAACCTGATGGTATCCGGACCGTAATTCAATCTTGGAGAAATATCTGGCCCCCTGTAACTGATCAAACAAATCATCTATTCTGGGAAGCGGATACTTATTTTTGACTGCAACCTTATTCAACTGCCGGTAGTCTATGCACATGCGGAGTGAGCCGTCCTTCTTTCTCACAAATAGAACTGGCGCACCCCAAGGTGAAGTACTCGGCCTGATAAAGCCCTTATCTAATAGATCTTTCAGTTGCTCCTTTAGTTCTCTGAGTTCGGTAGGAGCCATACGATACGGAGGAATTGATATGGGCTGAGTTCCTGGTAGTAAATCAATTGCAAAATCTATTTCCCTTTTTAAGGGGAAACCAGGTAGCTTGTCTGGGAATACATCGGGGAATTCATTAACCACTGGAACAGACTGGAGAGTCGGAGGCTCTACTCGAACATCCCGGACTCTGACAATATGGTAAATGCACCCCTTAGCTATCAACTTTCTCGCATGAAGATAGGAAATAAACCTACCTTTTGGCGTAACTGTACTGCCCTTCACTCTCGTACTGCCTCCCCTGGAAAGTGAAATCGGACTGTCTTGGTCCAGCATTATACATTCGTATAGCGCGGAGCCAACCAATCCATACCCATAATGGCGTCGAAATCAACCATCTCTAACTCTACTAAATCTTCTATAGTCTAACGGTTAGCAACCTCTACTGTACACCCTCGATAAACCCTATGGCTATAATACAGTCGCTGATGGGTCTAGATACTGAAAAAGGTTTTCGAAGAAATTCCGGCATAATACTGAACTTTCGAGCCACTAATGGAGTAACATAGGACAAGGTAGATCCCGGATCTATTAATACATAAGCAGGGTAAGAGCAAATAGTCATCATACCTGTCACAACATCAGGTGACGCTTCTGAATCCTGCCTCCTTGGTAAAGCATATGTGCAGCTTGGACCCGCACCTACACTAGAGGCCCCTGATCTGCCCCGGCCTCTGCCTGTGGAAACTGAGGGCCTGCGCCCTGCCGAGGATGCTGAAGCTCGTGACCCTGTCCTATCTATCCCGGTCATCCTGACCTCTGGCTTGACAATCTCTCATCAGATGACCCTCTTGGCCACAAATATAACATCCGGTGGAGCCATATCTGCATGCTCTAGAATGGCATCGACTGGATATAGGGAAAAGTGGTAGGGTATACCTACTCTGCTCCGCCGTCCTCTGTAGTGGTGAATCTGCGGTCTGTGAGCCTCCGCCGGTCTCTGACTGCCCCCTGCGACTAAATCTTCCTCTCTGCGGCTGTGGTGGAGGCGCGGGTCTGGGCGGCCTATCTCACAATCATAGCCTGGGTCCTCCCTGGATCTCCCTCTGTAACTCGACTGGCCTATCCCTGCAGCGTTGTTCCTGACTGGTCCTCCTGATCTCCCACTGCCGCTGCCTAATGCCCTCAATATTCTAAGTGAATGCCTGAGCTCAGGCAATATCCATGTCCTCTCGCGGAGTAGCCGTAATAAAAGTCTCAACATACTCTAGGTTCAACCCCATGATGAAGTGGTGTACTCTGGATTCCATGGTATCAACAAAGGCTGGTGCATATTGGACCAAAGAATCAAACCGCAAGGCGTATTCTCGAACACTCATGGCCCCCTGCTCCAAATGTAAAAACTGATCCACTCGGGCCTGTAGAATCTCCCATGGTAAATAGTGATCCAGAAAAGCTCCTGAGAAGCTGGACCAGGTCGGAGGGGAAACATCTCTCCCTTGGGACCTTTCCCAGCTTTCATACCACAACACGGCGATGTCCCGTAACCGAAATGCTGCCAATTCAACCGATTCTGTAGGCATGGCATGCATAACCCTGAAAATTCTCTGCATCTGGTCTAGAAAATCCTGAGGGTCCTCTGTCCAATTCATACCTGTAAACTGTGGGGGATTCAGAGCCAAAAATTCCCGGACCCTTGAACTACCGGGCCCTCCTGACGACTTTGCAACTGTAGACGGCATCGGCTGACGCTGAACAACCATCATTTGTGCTAACACGACTACTGCACTCCGGACCTCCTGGTCGGAAGGTACCGATATAGGCACTGCTGGAGGTGGTGTCGCCCCAAGTGGCTCCTGATGTGGTGGAGACTGCTGAGAAGGTTGGGATGATGCCTCTGTATTGCCCTCTGATCGGGCTGATTCTAAACGAGGGTGAGGCATCCTGCTGGTGCCTTCCCCTGCTACAGTGTCCAATCTTCGGCCTGTGATAGGATGTTGCTGGTCTAACATTTTATCTACAACCAAAGAATATAGTAAGCTCTAGGGACTCAACCCTATACTGTACCGCTCTACAGCACGACTGTATAAGAATAAAAGCAACCATCCTATCATGCCTTGCAGCGTCCTGCCTATAGTATGTGGTGCACCACACATTCATAGGCAAGACTCTACTTCGCACGACTTGCAGACTCCCTGGGATACGACCAGCTTTGATACCAAGTTTGTCACGCCCCGCCTTGGGAAGCATGACTGGCACCTGGTGCCCTACTAGGACCTGGACTGCTGGACTAGCTAAGCCTAAGCACTTCTGGTGCCACGCTGGCTCTAACTCTGGATTCAAGAAAATGACGGGGTATATAACGGCTGTAAATACAACCTCTGGCCGACTAGGACTATAGCCACCTGTAAGAAAACAACAGCTACGCAGAACAACTGAATCAATCGGGAACCTATGCGGGCCGACAAGGCCACCATGTTGTCTAGTTATTTCTGAATCAAGAAAACAAGTGCTAAACTGCTACATGACCAACAAGATCACCACTACCAACTGAATAAGGCCCCACACGACCATCATAGACAAACTAAAACATACACACGGCCTCACACGATCGGTACAGCTAACCACAGGGAATATACAATCGGCAAGCCTCTAAGAATACTGATAAGATGGCCGGGATAGGACCCCGGCCTACCCATACTGTACAACAATAGAAAAGGAATAAACCTCTAGTTGTCTAGCTCCGGATGACAGGAGTTGATGACTCTGTGTGCTGGCTGGAATTATGAGGGATCGGCTCCTCGTCCATAAGTACTTGCAGGCAAGTAATGCAGCGCTCCAAAACGGGCGTCAGCACCGCTGGTACTGAGTATGCAAAGCAATAGCTGGAAAATAACTGAAGATAAGCAATATAACTGATAGAACTGAAGTAGAAAGAAATAGACTGTAACTAATTGAAAGTATGAGTTTAAGACTGTCCTCAACTATGCTGAAGGAGTAGGAGTCGTACCTGGTAATGTAGCATTCTACTGTCTGTCTACTCATAACTAACATAACATGGCATAATATAGCATAACATAACATAGCATAGCACACATAAACCTACCTGGCCCCCATAAGCCGGAAGGTACAACCAACACGCAATCTATACCCCTACCCCGTTCATCCCATCTCCCATAGTAACTGTAAGCATCCTGCCGGTCCCCTGGGTAAGCACTTGGGCCCGCTGAGCCCCTGACTATAACTGTACCTGAGTCCAGAGGACTCCTGAAATCAACACCCCGGGCGTACCCGCTCGACGGGGGTCTATAAAAGCCGACCAAGGCAAAATATAGGGAAACTGGCATCCCATCTTCGTCCCCTAGGGGACAACATTCAACTCCTTAGAGAGACGTATCCTCGCCCTCTGGCAGACGAGTCGATACAGCTATTAACCCTGGGGTGGTCATGGATGCTAGGTAATCCAACCCAAAACAATACAATCAAGTCTCAACTGATAGTACTAACTGCATACGATACACGCTGAAACTAATGATAGTAATGTGTATATATATAATACATGCTGAAACTGATAATGGTATATATATATATATATAATTTCTGTCATACTGTGCTGAATCTCATACTGAAACAAGATATAGTATTTCTGCTGAGAATCATGCTGTATAACTAAGTTTCATGGTAAACATGATTTACTATTTCTAACATGCTTTCTCAAATTCATATTAAGCTACTATTCTATTTCTGAAATACTTTACGGGGACTTATATTGCTTTACTAAGTTTCGACTGAACACGATAATATCCTGACGTACTTTACTAAATTACATACTTGGCATGCTGTACCGTTTCTGAAACTTTCTACTAGAATTATACTAGTTTGCGCTACTGGAATTACTAACTTGCCGAAAGAAACTAGCTTCACATGCCTTGCCCGTTAACTTTATGAGTATCTGGCGTAACTTGGCTAATTTTCAGCTATTTCTCCCAACTGTAATCATATCCACGAAGGGAAAGAATCAATTCTATTATTATTAAAAAGAAACCATATTTACAATATACACTTACTGCCTATTCTTCAACTTATCGAAGAACGGTCGAGAACTCGCTATTTCTCGGGAGTCCAGAAGAGAGAAATACTCATTTTAGGGCTAGGAGTATATTGACACTAATTTGGAGCAATTTCACTTACCTTAGCTCGGTAGGACGACGGTTCGCCGGCCGAATTTCATGAAACTAACTCCACAGGAATGTTCTCTTCAGCTTTATACTTCGGTATCCGAGGTTAATTTGAGTTTGGACTGCGTTTGACGGTGTAATCGGATGAGTATTTATAAG
Organism: Datura wrightii; assembly: GCA_035772735.1. Lineage (NCBI taxonomy): Eukaryota > Viridiplantae > Streptophyta > Magnoliopsida > Solanales > Solanaceae > Datura > Datura wrightii. Next base: position 83,922,481 of record JASDFA010000006.1, on the reverse strand, counting down.
GAACCCTCGTTCTCCCCTGTTCCCCTTCGTTTCTGCTGGAAATTATATGTTGAAATGAAATAAAATCGAAGTGGGGGGGGGTTTATATACTTGAGCTTGGACAGCCCCTCCGTGGCACGTTGGCCATTGCAGAGGGACGGCCTCCATGGCACGTTGCCATCGCGGAGGGGGTCTGCCCGACCTCCTCTTGCGACGGTTCGATGCGGCACTTGTCCGGTCTTCCCCCGGGCCTTTCTCTAACATGTATGGCATTCTAAAACTCTTAACCAACATATGAATAGGCCATCTAAATGTCAAGAATTTACGAGGTGTAACAAATATAACAAGAAAATCTTAGGGACTTAACCCTATACAACTCTGCTCTATAGCACGATCTAAGAAGATGGAGGGGTAAGGATACTATCGTGCCTCGTAGCCTCCTGCTTATAAAATGTGGTGCACAACACATTTATAACCAAGGCTCTACTAGGCACGACTTGCAGACTCCCTAGGATACGAACTGCTCTAATACCAAGTTTGTCACGCCCCAACTTGGGAGGTATGACTGGCACCTGGTGCCACACTGGAAACTAACTAACCTGGCTAGGCTTATGCATGTCTAGTGCCAGCCTACGACCTGTTTCAAGAAAACAACGAGCTATATCTTGTGTGTAAATACAGCCTCTGGCCGACAAGGCCGTATAGCCACCTGTGAACAAAAACAGCTAACCAACAACAGGCAATAGAAGGGATCCTATGCGTGCCGACAAGGCCACCATGGTGTCTAGTTAAAATAGAAATGAAGACAAACTACTATCCTAGGCCCCACACGACCAACATACGAAACATAACTGATTAAGGCCCCACACGGCCAACATCAACTAACTAACTGACGACTGTAGTCTGCAAGCCTCTAAGAGTACAAATAGTGGTAGGGACAGGGCCCCGACTTACCCCAAAATTCTATACAACTAAAATACAGAAATCTCTACAACCTGGCAACTCCGAACGAAAGGAGCTGACCCAACTGTGACTCTGAACAACTGCTACTGAAGATCCTGAACCCTTTCTATCTAACATGCAGGCAAGTAATGCAGCTTCCTATATTTGGGCGTCAGTACAATATGTACCAAATATGTAAGACAATAGATAAGCTGATAAAGATTGGAAGTAAATAGAAAGAAGGGCAGAAAGATTAACCTGTACGCCTGCTAATTCGTAATCTGCATATAACCAACACTACATGTATGTAAGCTAAGACTGTACAATTACACATTTATAAACTATAACTAGCAGACAAGAATACAAACAAGAACCTCACCTGACGCCCATAAGCCAGAAGGTACAATCAACACAGAATAACTCATTCGGGCCCCCATAAGCCCTGGCGAGCATATTTTAATCTATATACCTCTATCTAGGTTTCTATGACTCCACTGGTACTGTAGCCAACCTACCGGTCCCCTGGGTCTACAACTGAGCCTACTTGGCCCCTGAACTGTAGCTGTGTCTAAGTCTGGTGGACTCCTGCTGTCTGTACCCTGGGTATCGAACTCGACGGGGCGTGCCGATACGGCATAAGAGTAGTCCATCCATGGAATTGACTGTATGAGAACCTCGAACCTCATCTTCGTTCCTTACGGATGACATACCGCTCCTTGGAGCGACGTCATCTAGCCCCTCGTGGGCGTCGACATAGCTAGTAACCTTGGGGTGGTCATGGATGGATCCTAAATGAGGGCAACCCCAACCAAGGTACTGTTCTAACATCTTAATCTAGCCACTTAAAAGGTGTAACTGGCCTTCTGGGCCTAAATCCACGTGTACGCTTAATGATCATTAACATTTACGGGGTGTAATAATTTTTATCTTTTTTAGCATGTTAAAAATATCAATAAAAAACACTAGTTAAAAGAATTTAAACTTGTTAGTTTTATATTCCTACTTATCCTAACAATAAAAAGATTTAAAAAATATTATGCTTTCTACAACTCACCAATCTCGAAATTCATGAAACAAGAGACTACTATTAGTTTCTTTTAGATGCAAAATCATTTCATATTTGTCAAACTAAATTAATTTTTTTTCTATTTAAATCAACATCCAAATGTGCTAATTTAAAATATGACTAAAAACAAGAATACGATTTAATAGCATACTCATTAATAACACAATTCAATTGAAATTGGGAAAGTAAATATAAACAGATTTTTATAAATGAAAAGAAATAGATAAATAGGAATGAATTTTTTCAGTAATCGAAAACTGCAACACAGTCCAAATAAGAGCAACAGGACCTTAACTCTCTTCTCTTCTGTTTCTCTGTGTTTATTCATTCTTTCTCTCTCTCTCTCTCTCTCTTTTTCTATGTACTGTGTGTTCTTCTTTCTATTGTGTATCATTTTTTTATCTCTCTTTCATCGTGTTTTTTTTGTGTGTGTCTAAAAAACTAAGATATAAGAGAGGTATTGGTGAGTAAAATAAGGAAAGAGTTTTGGATTTGTGGGAGTGTGGGGGTGAGAGGTGTAAAGGATTGAGGTTTGTTGGAGAGGTTTTTGAGTTAATGTAGGTTAGTTAATTAGATTAGTGTTTAAAATTTTTTTTCTTCCTTTCAGCCGTTTTCCTTTTTTTTAAAAAAAAGCTTTTAGCCGTTTCTTCTCTCTTCTTCTTCTTTTTCTTTTTTTTTTTAATGTAACAAAACAAAACAAAAAAAATATTGATTGGCTAATATATATATATATATATTTTTTTTTTTTTTAAAAAAAATAATGATAATTCCAATTCTTTTAATTTTTTTAAAATAATAATAATAATAAAAATAATAATATTAGTAAAATAGAACTTATTCTAAAAGTGACTATATATTCTTTTGTGGTTTTCAAATCTTTTAAATAGGCTTACTAAAAATAATATACAAAATTAAAATATATAATTTAAACCTAAAAGAAATATTTAAATACTAAAAAAAATATATAAAATCTTAGGCTTGGTCAAAACATTGGTGTTCACAACTTGCCCTTCTTTTCTTGAAAACACAGAGAGTTTTCATGCAAAGAAGTGAACATTGTGACTGATTTTTGACCTAGCAATTTATTCAAAGTAGGAGAAAAATTAAATGAAAAGAGGTGTGACCAAACCTTGACTTTGGGCAGCCTGCATATCCCGGGTTATAAAGAAATCATGTCATGTGTAGTTCAAGTGAACGGATAGATGTGTGGGGTAATAAGTTGGAGAGTCGAGTAAGGTCCCGTTGTGATTTTGTTTTGTTGCTCATGTTATTACATCAAACTGAAAAATACAAGATCCTATCTACTCTACTTGTCTCGGCTCTCTTCTTTCAGCTCTCCATTTTGGAATCTTCAGATATCACAACATCTTCTTCCTGTGGGTACCTTGGTCTCAAAATTTGATCTCAAAATGAGGATTTGAGATTTGAACTTGTCACTTGGATGGAGTCGCTGACGCTCTTTCAAATGACAATTCATTGAATATTCTTGGATGTTTGGTTCTTTGTTAGACTTAAGCTGGAAAGATGAATCTTGAGACAGACCACTACATGCGTTGTATCAAAGATGACTCTAACTGTCTTTGAGATTGAGTATTCTTGAGCATCCGATTTGAGTTTTTCAAATACACCTGCAAGCCACAAAAGACAAATAAAATAAAATAAAATTTTTCCCCAGTTTGCGCTAGAAAAATTTTGTGACTTACTTTAGTAAAATTATAAACTAACTCCTCTCATCGAACATAAGAAAAAACACCAATTTAAACTAGATATGACAAATAACACAACAATGAGGTTTTATTTCTCAAAATGCAATCAGGGGATGTCGTATCCTGTGGAGCTGTGAAGAAAGAAAAGTAATTTTTTTTCATTGCTACCAAAATATGTCGTATCGTGTGAAGCGGTAAAAGAGGATAGTGTTTTGTTCCCTAAGATGCAACCAGAGAATGTCGTACCCTGTGAAGCCATGAAACGAAAGATAAGGGTTTTTGTTCCCTGAAATGCAAATAAGAGATGTCATACCCTTTAAAGAAATGAAAAAAACGTACCCTGTGAAGCCATGGAAAGAAAATGGGGGTTGTTTTTCCCTAAAATGCAATCAGGGGATGTTGTACCCTGTGAAGCCATGGAAAGAAAATGGGGGTTGTTTTTCCCTAAAATGCAATTAGGGGATGTCGTACCCTGTGAAGCCATGAAAAAAATGAGGTTTTTGTTTTCTAAAATGCAATTAGGGGATGTCGTACCCTGTGAAGCCATGAAAAGAAAATAGGGGTTTTTATTCCCTAAAATGCAACTAGGAGATTTCGTAACCTATGAAGCCATGGAAAGAAAATGGGGTTCTTTATTCCTTAAAATGCAACCAGGGGATGTTGTACCTTGTGAAGCCATGAAAAGAAATATAGCGGTTTTTGTTCCCTAAAATGCAATCAAGAGATATCGTACCCTGTGAAGCCATGAAAAAAAATATAGGGATTTTTGTTTCCTAAAATGCAACCAGGGATGTTGTACCCTGTGAAGCCATGAAAAGAAAATTGGGGGGGGGGGGGGGGGTTGTTCCCTAAAATGCAACTAGGGGATGTCGTACCCTGTGAAGCCATGAAAAGAAAATGGATTTTTGTCCCCAAAAATGCAACCAGGGGATGTCGTACCCTGTGAAGCCATGAAAAGAAATATAGGTTTTTGTTTTCTACAATGCAACCAGGGGATGTCGTACCCCGTGAAGCCATGAAAAGAAAGAAAATAGGGATTTTTATTTTTTAAAATGCAACCAGGGAATATCGTGCCCCATGAAGCCATGAAAAGAAAATAGGAGTTTTTTCCCTAAAATACAACCAGGGAATGTCGTAACCTGTGAAGCCACGGGAAGAAGATAGGGGTTTGTGTTCCCTAAAATGCAACCAGGGGATGTCGTACCCTGTGAAGCCATGAAAAGAAGATAAGGGTTTTTTCCCCTAAAATGCAACTAGGGGATATCGTACCCTGTGAAGCCATGAAAAAGAGAATAGACCTCGATTTTTGAGACAGGGGAGCTTTGAAACTCTTTTTTATTTTTTTAAAAAAATGAAATTTCTAAAAAAAATAAAAAAATCCCCAATTTTAATTTTAGGGATAATGAATTTTTTGTGAGACCGAGTCCTATAGTAAGACTACCTACATATTATGTCATAGCAAGAATCAGGTGAAACGTTGTTCATAAATACATTTTTTGAAGTGTGTCTTCTATAAAGAATGCCGGAGAATGAAGAGATAGAGATGAATTTATTGGTTTAGCATGTCTTAACTACAGTTGGTACCAACAATTAGTAATATGTATGAGAATCACCACCAATTACTTTAAGACAAACTCAGGGTCAACTTAGAAGTAATTCCTATCATTACACATGGTACCTCAGACATACTTAAGTATTGACAAGATCTCTTGCCTCAATCAAAGGTTTAGAATTATTTCTACCCTCATGTTTCAAGTGCCCTTACCACAAATAAAGTCCTAATTCACACACAATAGAAATGTTTAGATCATAGGACTCTCTGAGAGCACTTGTTATACCCCGTAAGTTTTTAACGTTTAGTCGGCCTATTCGTATGTTGGTTGAGAGTTTTAGAGTGCCATACGTACGAGGAAAGGGCCTGGGGAAAGTCCGAACGAGTGCCAAGTTGGTATTTCGCGAGAGGAGGCCAAACCAAGCTGCCAGAGGGGCAAAGTGGTATGGAGCCTGGTCCTCCGCATTAGCCAACGTGGAACGAAGCTAAAACGGTGCGTTGGCCAACGTGCCACGTTGCCTTGCATCCTGCTTCAAGTATATATAGGCCTCACCCTTAGAATTAACGTTAATTTCTATATTTAACTCGGCCAGAACAGAGAAGGGTCGAAGGAGAATTATAATTTTCAACCAACTACGCCGCTAAATGCCGTCCAAATTCAAATTAACTTCGGGTATCGAAGTATAAGGCTGTAGGGAGAATTTCTACGGAGTTAGTTTCGTGAAATTCTCGGCGAATCATCGTCCCGCCGAGCCAAAGTTGTTAGAATTATTTCAAACTAGTATCAATACGATCCCAGGCTTAAAGTAAGCAGTTCTCCTTTCTAACTTTCGAGAAATAACGAGGTTTTAACCGTGTTCTATTTAATTAGAAATATAGTTAATATTTATATATAAAGTTTTCCTTTTTTCCGAATTTAGTGTTTAAACTAGTCTTATCTTTCCAGTAACTCGATTTCAGTTGAGAAGGGCTGTTGAACATGAGCCGAAACTCGCCAATTAATTGGTAAACATTGACTGAGGTATATTAAGGCATTCTCTTTCGGCAAGTTAGCTTCTTCAACATAGTAATCTAGTATGAATCTCAGTAAAGCATGTCAGGAGTAGGTTATCATGTGTAGTTGTTATTATCAGTCGAGACTTGTAATTGTATTGTTTTGGGATGGATTACGTGTATAGCTTTCGTGACCGCCTTGGGGTTAATAGCTATGTCGACTCGTCCGCCAGGGGCGAGGATACGTCACTCTACGGAGCGGCATGCCATCTGCAAGGGACGAAGATGGGGAGCCAGATCCTCATATTTGTCGTGGTTGGCCTTATACACACCCCCGCCAAGCGCTTACGCCCAGGGTGTGGATATCAGGAGTCCTTCGAACTCAGGTACAACTATAGTTAGGGGCCCGCTGGCCCAGTTGCAGACCCAAGGGATCGGCAGGATGCTTATAGCTGGTAGTTGACTCAGTATGACCTGGATAGGGGTATACTGATTAAGGTGAACTTGCGAGGGCTAATGGGGTCCAGGCGGGTTGTTCTGTGTTGATTGTACTTTTCGGTTTATGGGGGCCAGGTAAGGTTTATATTTGCTTTAGTTACTGATAGTTAGATAGTAAGATGCCTCATTTGTCAAGTATGACCCCTACCCTCCTCATTACAGTTATGTTTAGCCTTGATTTCACTACTTCAGTCAGCTTCAGTCTGTTTTCCTTACTTCAGCTATTGTGAGTTCTATTTATTACTTTCAGTCATTTAAAGTTATTACTTTACATACTCAGTACCTGTGGTACTGACGCCCTCTTTTGGGACGCTGCATTACTTTCCTACAGGTAAGCATAGACGAGGAGAAGATCCCTCGTAGTTTCAGTTAGCCGCACAGAGCCATCAGCTCCTTTCTTTCGGAGCTTGTGTGATAGAGGTTTACTTCTTTTTGGTTGTACAGTGTGGGTAGGCCGGGGTCCTATCCCGACTATCTTATTACTCCTAGAAGCTTGCAGATTGTATTATTTCCCAGTGGTTAGTTGATATCAGCCGTGTGGGGCCTTGTGTAGCTGTTGATTGATGGCCTTGTCGGTCATAGCTTAGTTTAGTATCTGATTTTACCCTACAGTTATAACTAGATATCATGGAGGCCTTGTCAGCCCGCATAGGACTCTCTATGTTTGTTTGTCTCTGGTTAGCTGTTTATTTTCATAGGTGGATATAGGCCTTGTCGGCCGGGGGTTGTATTTACAACCGCTATATAGCGCGTTGTTTTCTTGATTCTAGAGTTAGAGCCAGCCCTGCACCAGAGGTGCTTAGGCTCTGTCAGCTCAGTAGCTCAGGTCCTAGTAGGGAACCAGGTGTCAGTCATACCTCTAAAGGTGGGGCGTGACAGCACTCACACTTAGAAAGATGTTTAATGCATGCAATTAAGATTATCATATGCCTGACCCTTATGTAGGTATCCACTAATTTTAGAACACTCGAAATAAAATCAAGTAGGACTTGTCAGTGGCTTCTAATAGAGGCTTAGGGATGCATAGGATATTCATTTGAGATAGAATGACTATTCCCTCCTTAAGCACGACACTATGTTCTCAATATTTTTCATTTTTACTTGAAATTTCGTTGCTTTGTCATTTCTTCTCATTTCTCTTTTTTGACTTTCTTCCTTTTTTTTTTTAGTTTTTCCTCCTTTTTGTTGGAGTATTTTTTTTGATAGCCTTGTCTCTTTTGTCCTTTTTCATTATTTTCATTTTTTTGTTTCAAAGCAGGTCGTATCCCAGGGAGTCTGTAAGCCGTGCTAAATAAAGTCTTGTCTATGGATGTGTTGTACAACACATACTATAGGCAGGAGGCTGAAAGGCATGATAGGATGGTTACTCATTCTTCTTATTCAGCCGTGCTATAGAGCGGTACTGTATAGGGTTGAGTCCCTAAGCTCATTATATTCTTTTGTCTACAGAGGAATGTCGGATCAGCGACACCCTATGACAGGCAGGAGGCTAGATGTAGCAGTGGGAGAGGGCACCAGCAGGGTGCCTCAGTCTCGATCAGAATTGGCCCGATCTGAGGACGATACGGAGGTATCATCTCGACCTCCCCAGCAGTCTCCACCACTTCAGGAGCCTCTTGGGACGACCGATGTGATGGCACTGCCTCCGACATTTCTATACCCGTACCATCCAACCAGGAGGTCAGGAGCGCGGTGGTTATGCTAGCACAGATGATGGCTGCTTAGCGCCAGTCAGTGCCACCTACAGTTGCAGAATCATTAGGAGGGCCTGGTAGTTCGAGGGTCCGAGAGTTCCTAGCACTAAGTCCCCCACAATTCACAGGGACAGATCGGACCGAGGACCCTCAGGACTTCTTAGACCAGATGCAGAGGATTTTCAGGGTGATGCATGCTACACCCACAGAGTCAGTTGAGTTGGCAGTATTCCGGCTACGGGACATCGCTGTACTATGGTATGGGAGTTGGGAGAGGTCTCGAGGGAGATATGTTTCCCCTCCGACCTGGCCCAGCTTCTCAGAGGCTCTCTTGGATCATTATTTACCGCGGGAAATTCGATAGGCCCAGATTGATCAGTTCCTACACTTGGAGCAGGGGTTGCTGAGTGTTCGGGAATATGCTATGCGGTTTGACTCCTTGGCTCGATATGCGCCAACCTTTATAGACACAATGCCAGCCAGGGTACACCGCTTTATTATGGGGCTGAACTCGAAATATGTTGAGACATGCATCACAGCCACACTGCGAAAGATATGGATATCGCTCGTGTGCAGGCTTTTGCTCAGAATATTAAGGGTATCAGACAACGACAACGGGAGATTAGGAGGACAAGTCAGGAGTAGCGCCGCAGGGACAGACCAGATGAATTCTAAGAGGAGTCCCGGGGAGGACCTAGGCCACGGTTATCAGATAGGCCGCCTAGACCCCCTCCCCCACCACAGCGACAGAGGAGTAGGTCTAGTCGCCGAGGGAAGCTAGAGCTCGGTGAAGGTTCACGGACAGTAGGTTCACAGCAGCAGAGGGGAGTGGAGCAGAGTGGGTTTACAATACGACTTTGCCCTATTTGCAGTCAACGCCACTCTGGAGCATGCAGGTATGGTTCCACAGCATGTTACATTTGTGGACAGGAGGGTCATCAGATAAGGAATTATTCAGCTAGGGGTCAGGGTGACCGGGATCGAAAGGATAGGTCCTCGGCAGGATCAGGAGCTCTAGCATCCCCGCTGGGCGTAGGCCTTCAGTTTCAGCTGGCAGGGGCCGAGGCAGATCAGGGGCCTCTAGTTCAGGTGACGACCCAGACCATACTTATGCATTACCGGGGCGACAGGAGTCAGAGTCATCAGCAGATGTTGTGACAGGTATGTTGTTTGCTCTCATCCTGCTTATCTGTTGATAGATCCGGGATCCACCTTGTCCTATGTTACACAGCTAGTGGCTCGGAATTTCAGTATTATGCCAGAATTGTTTCAGCAACTTTCTCAGTGTCTACACCTGTTGGTGACTCTATTATAGCCAGAAGGGTCTACCGGAGGTGTACAATAGAGATTGCTAGTCGTCAGACTACAGCAGACTTGATAGAACTAGAAATGGTTGATTTTGATTCTATTATGGGTATGGACTAGCTAGCTCCATGCTATGCCAATGTTGAATGTTGGACCAAGATTGTTCTCTTCCACTTTCCAGGGTAGTACGGGAGTGGAAAGGTAGTACAACTACACCAAAAGGTAGGTTTATTTCCTATCTTCGGGCGAGAAAATTGATAGCAAAAGGGTGCATTTATCATATTGTCAGAGTTCAGGATGTTCAGGCAGAGCCTCTGACCCTTCAGTTTATTCCAGTGGTTAATGAATTTCCTGACGTATTTCCAGATGAGCTTCCTGGTATTCCCCCAGAAAGGGAAATTGATTTTGCAATCGATCTATTACCAGGCACTCAGCCTATATCTATTCCTCCATATCGGATGTCTCCTGCTGAACTCAGAGAACTAAAGGAACAATTGAAGGATTTGCTAGAAAAAGGCTTTATCAGGCCGAGTACCTCACCATGGGGTGCGCTAGTTCTGTTCATGAGGAAGAAGGACGGCTCCCTCCTATGTATATAGATTCCCGGCAGCTGAATAAAGTCACTATCAAGAATAAGTACCCGCTTCCCATAATAGATGATTAGTTTGATCAGTTACAAGGAGCGAAGTATTTTTCAAAGATTGACTTAAGATCAGGATATCATTAGGTTTGGGTTTGTGAAAGAGATATTTCAAAGACTGCCTTCAGGACTAGATATGGCCACTTTGAATTTCTAGTCATGTCCTTCGGACTGACAAATGCCCCAGCAGTGTTCATGGACCTGATGAACAACATTTTCAGACCATACCTGGACTTGTTCGTGATAGTATTTATCGATGATATTTTGGTATATTCTCGCTCAGAGGCAGATCATCGGGATCATCCACGGACAGTGCTCCGAATTCTCAAGGATCGGCAGCTATATGCAAAATTTTCTAAATGTGAATTTTGGCTAAATTCAGTAGCCTTCTTGGGCCATATTGTGTTAGATGCTGGTATACATGTAGATACGCAGAAGATAGAGGCAGTGAAAACATGGACTAGACCTACAACTCTGACCAAGGTACGTAGTTTATTGGGGTTAGCCAGGTATTACAGAAGATTCGTGGAAGGATTTTCCACTTTAGCAGCACCTTTAACCAAATTAACGCAGAAGGAAGCAAAGTTCCATTGGACTAAGGCATGTGAGCAGAGCTTTCAGGAACTGAAAGACAGATTGACAACGGCACCGATACTAGCATTGCCAGAAGGAACAGAGGGTTATGCATGTCTATTGTGACGCTTCAGGTGTTAGGTTAGGATGTGTTTTGATGCAGCATGGTAAGGTGATTGCCTATGTTTCCAGGCAGTTAAGGAAGCATGAGAAGAATTACCCTACCCATGACCTGGAGTTAGCCGCAGTGATTCATGCCTTGAAAATATGGATACATTACCTGTATGGTGTCCACGTAGATATTTTCACTGATCACAAAAGCCTGCAATATATTTTCACCTAGAAAGTGTTGAATTTGCGGCAGCATCGCTGGTTAGAGCTGTTAAAGGATTATGATGTGAATATTTTATATCACCTAGGAAGGGCCAACGTTGTAGAAGATGCCCTTAGCCGTAAATCCATGGGAAGCCTGGCATATCTACAGCTCGAGCAGTAGGAATTGGCCCAAGAATTGCATTAGCTAGCCAGTTTAGCCGTTTGTATAGTAGCATCGGGAGACAATGGAGCAGTAATACATAATACATCAGTGTCATCATTAGTTGTGGAAGTGAAAGAACGACAGTATGAAGACCCTAGCCTGGTTCAGCTCAGAAATAGGGTCCAGTGAGGGGAGGTGGTAGATTTCCAGGTAACCAAGGACAGAGTTTTGATATATAGGGATCGCCTCTGTGTTCCAAACGTGGCAGGGCTTCGCCAGCAAATTATGGGCAAGGTACACTATGCCCGTTACTCTCTCCATCCAGCTTTGATAAAAATGTACCATGATGTAAAAGAGATTTATTGGTGGCCAGGAATGAAAAAGGGAATAGTAGAATTTGTAGCTCAATGTCCCAATTACCAACAGGTGAAAGTTGAACATCAGATACCAAGCGGAATGACACAGGATATAGCGGTGCCTTTATGGAAATGGGAGGTAGTTAATATGGATTTTGTAGTAGGGGTACCTCGTACCATGCGTAAATTGATTCTATCTGGGTAATTGTTGACAAGTTGACAAAATCAACTCACTTTCTGCCAGTAAGGGCTACCTTTTCAGCCGAAGATTATGCTGAGCTGTATATTAGAGAAATAGTCCGATTGCATGGTGTTCCGCTGTCAATTATCTCTGACAGAGGGGCACAGTTTACAGCTAAGTTTTGGCAATCTTTTCAGAGGGGCTTGGGGACACAGGTTAACCTGAGGACAACTTTCCATCCTCAGACAGACGGGTAGGCAGAACGTACAATCCAGACACTCGAGGATATGTTACGGGCATGTGTGCTAGATTTTGGAGGCAGCTGGGATGAACTTTACCGCTTATTTAATTCGCCTATAATAACAGTTATCATTCAGCAATTCAGATGGCCCCTTATGAAGCGTTGTATGGGCGGAAGTGCAGATCTCCAGCTGGTTGGTTTGAGGTAGGAGAATCAACATTAATTGGGCTAGACATTATTCGTCAGTCAGAAGAGAAAGTAAAGCTTATCAAGGAACGTCTGCTGACTGCTCAGAGCCGCCAGAATTCTTATGCTGATGCGATGAAGGAACTTAGAATTTAATGTGATTGACTGGGTATTTCTAAAGGTTTCACCGATGAAGGGTGTGATGATATTTTGTAATAAAGGTAAGCTCAGCCCAAGGTTTATTGGTATTAGATTCGCCGAAGGATAGGCCAGGTGGCATATGAATTGGATTTACCTCCAGAATTAGAATCCGTTCACCCAGTCTATCATGTATCGATGCTGAGGAAGTGCATAGGAGATCCCTCCCGGATTGTTCTAGTCCAAGACATCCAAGTCACTGAGGAGTTAGCTTGTGAAGAAGCTCCAGTAGCCATACTAGACCGGCAGATCCATAGACTAAGAACTAAAGATGTCGCTTCTGTTAAAGTATTATGGCGAAATAAGAACCGAGAGGAGATGACCTGGGAGGCAGAAGACGATATGAAAATTAGATATCCTCAGTTATTTCAGACTTAGTCAGATTGGGCAGCCATAGGTATGTTGTTATTGTTGTTTCATAAGTTGCATCATATACCTATTTATGTGGAGTAGTTGACTTCAACCTATTGTGAAATGAATGTCATAGTATTGTGTGGAGTACTTGTATTAGAATTTTCTGCATTTCAGGGTTTTTGGATAGTCCATATTACAGGGGAGGCCCTGCCGAAATTTTTACAGAATGAGTAATTGCAAGTTAAAGTTCTTGCAAGCAAAAGGTAACATTTGAGGACGAATGTTCTTAAGGAGGGAGGATATTATACCCCGTAAGTTTCTAAAGTTTAGTCGGCCTATTCGTATGTTGGTTGAGAGTTTTAAAGTACCATATGTACGAGGAAAGGACCCGGGGAAGGCTGAACGAGTGCCAAGTTGGGATTTCGTGAGAGGAGGCCGAACCAAGCTGCCAGAGGGGCAAAGTGGCACGGAGCCTGGTCCTCCGCGTTAGCCAACGTGGCACGGAGCTAAAACGGCGCATTGACCAACGTGCCACGTTGCCTTGCATCCTGCTTCAAGTATATATAGGCCTCACCCTTAGAATTAATGTTAATTTCCATATTTAACTCGGCCAGAACAGAGAAGGGTCAAAGGAGAATTATTATTTTCAACCAATTACGTTGCTAAACGCCGTCCAAATTCAAATTAACTTCGGGTATCGAAGTATAAGGCTGCAGGGAGCATTTTTACGGAGTTAGTTTCGTGAAATTCGCTCGGCGAATCGTCGTCCCGCCAAGCCAAATTTGTTGAAATTGTTCCAAACTAGTGTCAATACGATCCCAGGCTTAAAGTAAGTAGTTCTCCTTTCTAACTTTCGAGAAATAACGAGGTTTCAACCGTGTTCTATTTAATTAGAAATATAGTTAATATTTATATATAAAGTTTTCCTTTTTGCCGAATTTAGTGTTTAAACTAGTCTTCTCTTTCCAGTAACTCGATTTCAGTTGAGAAGGGCTATTGAACACGAGCCGAAACTCACCAGTTAATCGGTAAACAACGATTGAGGTATGTTAAGGCATTCTCTTTCAGCAAGTTAGCTTCTTCAACATAGTAATCCAGTATGAATCTTAGTAAAGCATGTCAGGAGTAGGTTATCATGTGTAGTTGTTGTTATCAGTCGAGACTTGTAATTGTATTGTTTTTGGATGGATTACCTGTATAGCTTCCGTGACCGTCCTGGGGTTAATAGCTGTGTCGACTCGTTCGCCAGGGGCGAGGATACGCCGCTCTACGGAGCGGTATGCCGTCCGCAAGGGATGAAGATGGGGAGCTAGATCCCCATATTTGCCGTGTTTGTCCTTATACACACCCCGCCCGAGCGCTTACACCCGGGGTGTGGATATCAGGAGTCCTCCGGACTCAGGTACAACTATAGTTAGGGGCCCATCGGGCCTAGTTGCAGACCCAGGGGATCGGCAAGACGGTTATAGCTGGTAGTTGACTCAGTATGACCTGGATAGGGGTATATAGATTGAGGTTTACTTGCTAGGGCTAATGAGGTCCAGGCGGGTTGTTCTGTGTTGATTGTACCTTCCGGCTTATGGGGGCCAGGTAAGGTTTATGTTTGCTTTAGTTACTGATAGTTAGACAGTAAGACGCCTCGTTTTTCAGGTATGACCCCTACCCTCCTCATTACAATTATGTTTAGCCCTGATTTCACTACTTCAGTCAGGTTCAGTCCGTTTTCCTTACTTCAGCTATTGTCAGTTCTATTTATTACTTTCAGTCATTTAAAGTTATTGATTTACATACTCAGTACCTGTGGTGCTGACGCCCTCTTTTGGGGAGCTACATTACTTGCCTACAGGTACGCATAGATGAGGAGAAGATCCCTCATAGTTTTAGCCAACCGCACAGAGCCATCCGCTCCTTTCTTACGGAACTTGTGTGATAGAGGTTCACTTCTTTTTGGTTGTATCGTAATGGTAGGTCGGGGACCTGTCCCGACCATCTTATTACTCCTAGGTGCTTGCAGATTGTATTATTTCCCAGTGGTTAGTTGATATCGGCCTTGTGGGGCCTTGTGTAGCTGTGATTGGTGGCCTTGTTGGTCATAGCTCAGTTTAGTATCTGATTTTACCCTACAGTTATAACTAGATATCATGGAGGACTTGTCGGCCTACATAGGACTCCCTATGTTTTCTTGTCTCTGGTTAGCTGTTTATTTTCAAAGGTGGCTATAGGCCTTGTCGGCTGGGGGTTGTATTTACAACCGCTATATAGCCCGTTATTTTCTTGATTCTAGAGTTAGAGCCAGCCCTGCACCAGAGGTGCTTAGGCTCAGTCAGCTCAGTAGCTCAGGTCCTAGTAGGGCACCAGGTGTCAGTCATGCCTACCAAGGTGGGGCATGACAACACTCACACTTAGAAAGATGTTCAATGCATGCAATTGAGATTACCATATGCTTGACCCTTGTGTAAGTATCCACTAATTTGAGAACACTCAAAATAGAATCAAGTAGAACTTGTCAGTGGCTTATAATATAGGCTTAGGGATACGTAGGATATTCATTTGGGATAGAATGACTATTCCCTCCTTAAGCACGACACTATGTTCTCAATATTTTTCATTTTTACTTGAACTTTTGTTGCTTTGTCATTTCTTCTCATTTCTCTTTTTTGACTTTCTTCCTCTTTTTTTTTTTATTTTTTCCTCCTTTTTGTTGGAGTATTTTTTTTTGATAGCCTTTTCTCTTTTGTCCTTGTCATTATTTTAAATTTTTTTTGGTTTCACATTTTTTACCTTTTTCTTTGTCACTCAACTTTATATCTTTGTCAGTGTGCTTTGGGAGGTGGGGGCCAAAAGGGATAGTGCATTTATGCATTCAAAAGGATATGAGCTAAGATGTGTGTATCAAAATAAAAAGTCTTTAGGATCAAAAAGTATAATTCTAGGGATCACATATCATTTGGTAGGCTTGAAATATACAATTGAATCAAAGAAAGCTTACAATCCTTTCCTAAATCAAATGTTGCTCAAAATTTCGCCTCAACAAATATTTGGGCCAAGTTCTAGGTCAACAAAGCAATGTATTTGAATTTTTAATCTAAATATCACCACACCAAGCACATGAAACAATGAGGCCAGATTTATTTTAACCTTGACTTTAGGCGAGAGAATTTCTCAAGTATCACTAAAACACAAGTAAGAGGTACCAAAAGAATTTATGTTTTACAACAAAGTTGATCCTTTCTATCATGCCAATTCATTTGTCAGTTGTTTCTTTCTCATGCGTACTCCTAAATATATTGGTACCAACCAAGTCGAGACTTTTTTTAGATGAGACCGTACCTAAAAGAAGAGTTGCCTACGTATCTTGCTGAAACAAGAAGCAGGTCAGACGTAGTTCAGGAGGATCAAAAGTAAACCAAAGAAATCTTAACTTTTTTTTGGATTTTTTGAATAAGGAATAAAAACTTCTCTTTTTTAGATTATTGAAATAAGAAAAGAAAAGAAAAGAAAAAAGAACTCCTCTTTTTTCTTGAAATCTTTAATAAGGATCTCCGAACTTGAGGAGAGCTTCCTCAAGGAAAGAATTAGATGCGCCTAGTTCATGCAACTTGAAATATGAAGTAAACAAATTTTATTTTTTTTAGATTTTTGAATAAGTAATAAGTACATTTTTTTTGGATTATTGAATAAGAAAGAAAAACTTTTTAATTTTTTTGTATAAGGATCACCGAACTCGAGGAAGGCTACCTACTTATCTCTTCGATGAAAGAATCAGGTGGTCGTAGTTCGTGAAACTTGAATATGAAGTAAGAAAACTTTATTTTTATTTTAAATAAGGAAAACAACTTCTTTTTAAACGAATTATTATATAAGGATTAAATATTTTTTTTGAAGTTTTAAATAAGTATCACCGAACCCAATGAGGATTACCTACGTATCTCATCATGATGATGAGAATTAGAGTTCGTAGTTCGTGAAATTTGAATATGTAGTAAGAAAATTTTCTTTTTATTTCAAATAAGGAAAAAAACTTTTTTTTATCAAATTATTGTATAAAGATAATTATTTTTTGAATTTTCAAATAAGTATCACCGAACCCAATAAGGGTTGCCTATGTATCTCATCATGATAATGAGAATCAAGTGTGCGTAGTTCGTGTAACTTGAATATGAAGTAAGAAAACTTTCTTTTTATTTCGAATAAGAAAAAAAACTTTTTTTTACCGAATTATTATATAAGAATTAATTTTTTTTTTGAATTTTTAAAATAAGTATCACTGAATCCAATGAGGGTTGCCTATGTATCTCATCATGATGATGAGAATCAGGTATACATAATTTGTGTATATTGAAATATGATTCATCTCTTTTTATTTAATTTTTAAAAAAAAATTGACTCAAACAAGTTTCAGGATCTTATTTCAAATAAACTTTTTTTGAAGGATAATCTTTTTATTTCTTCTTACTCCACTGATTACGTTAAATCGATCAACATGCACAAGCCATTTAATTAAATGCATTTTTCAGATAACAAATAAAATAATAAACATGATAACCTTTAAAAAAAGTACTTGTCTTAGATGACTCAACCGTTGTGCCTAGTCCCACTAG
Source organism: Datura wrightii (assembly GCA_035772735.1). NCBI lineage: Eukaryota > Viridiplantae > Streptophyta > Magnoliopsida > Solanales > Solanaceae > Datura > Datura wrightii. Next base: position 83,904,938 of record JASDFA010000006.1, on the reverse strand, counting down.
ATCAAATGCTCGTGATGAAAACAAAGTATAGCCTTTAAAAGATAATCATTGCTTGTGGTTTTGTTCTGCTAGGTTCAACATCCTGAATGGAAAGGTGTCTAGACATGCTTACCCAAGTGGACAACTCGGGTCAGGGAGGTCCAGCTTATCGGTAGCAGAGTTTTTCTGGCTTCACTGGTGATCCAACCCCGCCTAACACGTGTGAGTAATAATACTGAACCGGAGTGTAACTGCACACAGGCTCATCTCAGTCAGAAAATTTTATGGAGCGTATCCGCATACTCAGTGAACATTGGTGAAAGTGTTAAGAGACTCAGAGGGATACGTGAGAGAAGACAATTTATATATACGAACAAAATATCAAAGTGGTAAATAAGCAATCAAAGAGCACATTAGGCCAACAAACATAATGCATCTATCGAAGAAATAAAGAAATCCAATCATGAGTTAACATACAAAGCTCGAATTCTTGTTGTTTCCTCAGCAGAGTCGCCATCTGTCACATCCCCCTTTTTTTTTTCCTTCCCCCAATTTTAAGGAGGGATTTTAAAAAGAGTTTTTTTCAATTAAAGTGATATTTTGAAAAGGGATCATTTATTTACAGAGTCACCATTTGGATTTGAGTTTTGGTGTTCCAAGTCACCTTGTTGAATCCCTAATCAAAAGGAAAGTTTGACTCTAAAGTATTTGGTCTGCGTACTAGAAATTCGGGTAAGGAATTCTATTGACTGAGGGGAAGGTGTCAGGCACACCTTGAGTCCCGTGGTTCTAGCACGGTCGCTTTATTGACGCATATCTGGCTTAAATTAGTTCTTGAATAAGATAAGTTGTGTTGGTTTTATAATATTATTGCCTTGCCTACTTTGCTTATTTATTTCTTCTCTTTTTGTGAATGATTTGAAATTAATTCGCAACCCGTCCCGCTCCCTCATAATTATTTAATAAAGGGTTAAAGAGCGTAACTGCATACATAACCTTTTTAAATTATTTATTTGCACTGGTCAAGAAACGTAACCGTACACATGGTAAACACATTTTATTGGAGCGTCAAAAAACGTAACCTCACACATGACAAATTAGAATTAATGATCAATTAAGAATCGTAACAAAAACAATGATCAACAAAAATTTTTAAAGATAAGTTAATTTTTATTAAAGTTATAAAAATTTTATAAATAAATTATTTATAAATGATAAGAGCATACTAATGCTTTAAACTCATGAACACACTTAAACTGAATAAAAATAATATTAATTTATTGCTATATATTTGTTGATTAATATTACTATTACTATCATGATAATTTCACTTTGAGATAAAAATACAATATGTTTGTCATCATTAACAAAATAAAATACAGCCATATTATATTATAAAATAATACATGATATCAACGTACATATTAATCATCTACATTATTTAATATTATGATATCAACATATAATCATCTACATTATTTAATATTCTACCTAATTTATTTTAATATTTATCTGCATTAAAAAATTATTTCCTCTTTTTTTCCTTTATTATTATTTTTTAATGCGTTTTTCTGCTTCATATTTTTTGCGTGTTCTGGTTCTCTCCCTCCGTCACTTTCTTTCTTTTCTTTTCTTACTGCTTTTTTTTCTTTTTTTTTTTCCTGCCATTTTTCTGTTTTGATTTTTAATGTGCTCTTGTTCTCTCTCTGTTACTTTTATTTTCTTTTCTTACTATTTTTCTTTTTTCTTTTTATTCATTTATGATTTTAGTTTTTTTAGCCTTTTCTTGTTTATGTCTGTTTTTGGATTTTTGTTACTTATTTATTTTATCTTTGGCCAGATTTATTTTATCTTTTTTTAGCATGTTAAAAATATCAACAAAAATAACTGGTTAAAAGAATTTAAATTTGCTAGTTTTATATTCCTATTTATCATAACAAAAAGATTTAAACAATGTTATGCTTTCTACAACTTAATAATCTCGAAATTCATGAAACAAGAGACTACTATTAGTTTCTTTTAGATGCAAAATCATTTCATATTTGTCTATCTAAATTATTTATTTTATTATTTAAATCAATATTCAAATGTGCTATCTCAAAATATGACTAAAAACAAGAATACGATTTAATAGTCTACTCATTAATAACACAATTCAATTGAAATTGGAAAAATAAATATAAACAAATTTTTATAAATGAAAAGAAATAGATAAATAGGAATAAATTTTTTCACTAACCGAAAACTGCAATAACAGTCCAAATAAGAGCAACATGACCTTAACTCTCTTCTCTTCCGTTCCTCTGTTTTTTTTGTTCTTTCTCTCTCTCTCTCTTTTTCTATGTAACTGTGTGTTCTTCTTTCTACTGTGTATCTTTTTTTCTTTATCTCTCTTTCATGGTGTTTTTTTTTTGTGTGCCTAAAAAACTAAGATATAAGAGAAGTGTTGGTGAGTAAAATAAGGGAAGAGTTGTGGGTTTATGGGAGTGTAGGGGTGAGAGATGTGAATGAGTGGCGTTTGTTGGAGAGGTTTTTGAGTTAATGTAGGTTAGTTGATTAGATTGGTGTTTAATTTTTTTTTCCTTTCAGCTGTTTCCCTTTTTTTTAAAAAAAAACTTTTTGCCGTTTCTTCTCTCTTCTTCTTCTTCTTTCTCTTTTTTTTTAAATTGTAACAAAACAAAACAAAAAAATATATTGATTGGCTAAAAATTTAAAATATATTTATATATATATTTGTAAGAAAATAATGATAATTCCAATTCTTTTAATTTTTTAAAAAAATAAAAATAAAAATAAAAATAAAAGTATTAGTAAAATAAAACTTATCCCAAAAGTGACTATATATTTTTTTGTGGTTTTCAAATATTTTAAATAGGCTTACTGAAAATAATATAAAAAATTAAAATATATAATTTAAATCTAAAAAAGTATTTAAAATACTAAAAAACATAAAATCTTGGCTTGATTAAAAATTTGGTGTTCACAACCATCATTCCTTCTCCATTCTCCCTTTTGCTCATGACCTCGACTTCTATCTCTTTACCCATTCTCCTTTTGTTTTTCAGAATCTTGACGCCAACCGTCCTATCCAGACCCTTGGGCGTTAGCTCAAAAATCTGGCACCTAGTTATCCAAGAAGTTTGCCTCATCCTCGGAATCTGAATGCTTCGACTCTGGTTTCTGTCCCTATATTCACACTGCATTAACTTTTTTGGCCCCAGCACCCATGATATGCTTCGTGAGCAGTTCTAATGATGTACGCATATAGGCTAATTACTGATCACGTTCTTCCTCCTTCTTTTGTTGGTTTGCAGTCATACCAACAATATATGTACCAGCAACTACTTTCACTTCCCTGGTGTGCCAGGCCCTATAGGTTTTGGTCACTCTATCAAGAATAGTGACAACTTGTTCCTAGGTGTGACTCATCAGTGCTCCTCCCGCCACAGTATCCGTTACAGCTTTAGTGCTATTATTCAATGATCTGTAGAAAATCTCCAATAAACTGTCATTAGGAATTTTATGGTTAGGCACTTGGTCAACATCTTCTTAAATCTCAATCAAGTTTCATGAAGTGCCTCCGCTTTCAGTTGTCAGAAATTGTAGATCTCATCTTTAAGCTGTAGTATCCTGGAGGGTAGAAAGAATCTCTTTAAAAAAACTTGTTTGAGCTCCCTCATGTAATGGAGTCGTTGGGCAACTCTGATAACCATAAAGTGGCCTCCCCAGACAGAGAAAATAGGAAGAGTCTTAGCCTTATTGCATCCTGACTGACCCCAGACAACCTGTATGCCTTGCATATTTCGATGAAGTTCATTAAGTGCAGGTTAGCATCATCAGCTGCATGACCACTAAAACACCCCTTTCATGTTCAACAACTGTATCATGGTGCTAGTGATGTCAAACTTTGCCCCAGCCGGCAAAGGTGGTGGTATGATAGCTCCAATTGATCCGACTTCGTCAATATTCGGGTCATCCTCATCAAAGAATTGAGGGGCATATCTCTAGCCTCTATTTCCCCTTCCATGGAGACCAATGTTCACAACTTTATCCCAAGCATCATTGGCTTCCTGAAGTGCAGCTTGCCAAGCTAGCTTGGCTTGCCTAGCTTCTTCAGCAAGACTGGCATCTCTCTGCTCTTGATTTTTCATTCTTCGCAGTGTTCTTTCCATTTGAAGATCCAAAGGAATCATCAAGGGGTTTTCGCTCCGTCGAGTACTTGTCATTCACCAAGAGACAAGATGTGGGTGTCAAAAATAAAAAAAACATAAATGAGGAAATACCAACCAAGAGTTAAACACATGCAATTAATCTAATTTTAGCCGTATTCTCCGGCAACGCGCCACTTTTTGATAACACTCAAACTCACACTCCTGCCAAAGTATGAAGCGGACGTTGTCAATAAAGAACCCAACAAAGAGGTTGGGGTCGAACCCACAGGGAATATGGTAAGAACTAGACTAATACCGGTATTTAAGATTTTTGGTATGTTATCTCCAAATTGGGGGGGGGGGTTATAGAAAAACAATTGAACAAGCGTGAAAATCAATTGTTATTTATCAAGATTTGAAATTAACTAGGTTAAGTGTTCCCAATGGGTTCATTACTACTTCGGGTTTACACTTGTGATCGATCCTAATGCTTACTTGTAGAACTGATAACTAGGGTTCATTCAAATGACTGGTTCGTCCCTATTAGATGACTATACTCAATCATTGGTTAGGTCTCATGAGAGATTTCAAGTTAACCATTATCAATTTGATTCGAATTAACTATCTTGCGAACGCAGCTCAAGTTATACAATGATCATAAAAATCAAGGCTTTGTTATAATTCTCTTTTCCTAATCTCTACTTTTCTAAGTTCAAGCAAGTAAAGAATTCGGGCAAGTCTTAACATTGCACTTCATTAAGAAACATTAAATATAAAGAGAATACAATACAAGAGTTTAGTATTGGTTTCGAATCACCTTGTGTAGCCTTAGTTCATTAATTCACCATGATTCTTACAACCCTAGTTGTGGAGGTTTTGACCTCTCATGATTGTAATTATGATTAGTATTCATAGACAAACACATAATTAAATACTTACAATGATGATTAAAAGAAAACCTGCTTTGAATATTGCAAGAAAATATGATGAACAAATTCAAGAACAATTGAGAAAATCCTATTATGATCCTCAAGAATTTCTCTCCAATGTTGTCAAAAACTAATTACAAACTTGATAATCAACATATCTAACTTATTCTGACGGCCCCTGATATATTCTAAACTAAAAAAGTATTTATACAGATAATAAAATCCTTTTCCTATGTTAACAGAAAAATAACAAAATTTGACACCGACATATCCTACGACTCCTCATACGACCCGTACAGGATTGTACCGGTCGTGCCTTGTCTCGTACATCCCTTGGCTTCTACAGAATTGGCTAAGTGTTGGCATCTAGTACGACTCGTAACATGATCCCACGAGTTGTACAATCAAGTCGTGGTCTGGTTCTAAGAACTTTGGCATCTTCTGAAGATTTCTACGAGTTTCTTGGTAGGCCTCGTACCTTTCTCCTACGGCTCGTAACAACATGTCGTACCATGAGAACTGCCAAGTCCTAAAAATCACCGAAGCTTTCTATGGCTCCTGGTACGGGTCGTAGGTAGTTGCTACAATTCATAGATGCTACCCGTATTAGGAGACTTCAATTATGCAAATTTCTCTGAAGTATTCTATGACTCATGTTACGGCTCGTACCAAGATGGTACGGTTCATACTGAGAGTCGTACTTTGCCTTTGCTTTTGTTATACCCCGTAGGATTCCCGGCACCTAGATGACCTATTCGCACGTTGGTTAAGCATATTTGAAGGCCATACGTGCTAGAGAAAGGCCCGGGAAAAGATCGGACGAGAAACCTGTCGAACCATCGCGGAAGGAACCGAGGTAGAGCCCCTCCGCGATGGCAGCTGTCACGGAGGTGAGGCCTCCGCGTTGGCTCCGTGACACGTTGGCCTTGTCCAGGCCCAAGTATATAAAGCCCCACTTCGGTTTTAAATCATTAAACACTTATAATTTCCAGTGAAACAGAGAGGGATCAGCAGAGGAGAGATAAGAACGAAGGAGGTAAGATAATTTTCGTCCGATTACGCTGCTAAACGTTGTCCAAACTCAAATTAACCTCAGATACCGAGGTATTTAGCAGCAGAGAGCATTCCTACGGATTTAGTTTCGTGAAATACGGCCGATGAATCGTCGAGCTACCGAGCTAAGGTAAGTGGAATTGCTCTAAACTAATGTCTATGTGTTCCTAGCTGTGAAGTGAGTATTTCTCCCTTCTGGACCTCTGAAAAATAGCGAGTTTTCAACCGTCTTTCGATAAGCCTAAGTTTAGGCTATAAACTATATTGAAAGTGACGTTGCTCTTTAAAATAAAGCTGTATTTAGTATTAATTGACATATTTATGAATGCAGTTGGGAGAAAATAGTTGAAGTACCGGCCGAGCCTCGTCCGACAGACGGATAGTTCGTGGATAAGGTATGTAAAGCTAGTTTCCTCGGCAAGTTAAGTAATCTCGGTATAGTACAGTAATTTAAAGGCCAGTAGAATGTTCAGAAGTCATGTGTTATGTTTATTACGAATGTTGGTACGATATTAGAAGCATCGAGTTATAACTTGCGTGAAACTTGCTAGCACGATATAGATTCTAATACAAGTGTTAGAAACTGCCTAGCATGCTCAGTACGTGATGTGACACAGAATGTTAGGATATCATTGTATTCAGTTGAAACCCAGTAAAGCAATGTAATATTTGTAAGACATCTCAGAAATAAAATGATAAGTTAAAATGAAGTTAGAAAGCATATTAGAAATAGTAAATCATGTTACTATAGAAACTCAACATACAACATAGTTTTCAGCAGAAAGACTATATCTTGTCTAGCATTAGCCCCGGTACAGTCTGGCAGAAGACTATATTTATACATATATATACTATTACCTGCCTCAGCATGTATTAAGTACGTACATATTACCATCACTAGCTCAGCATATAGTATATACAAATACTTTACCACTATTAGTTTCAGTATGTGGGACATGCAGATAGTATTACTAGTTGAGACCGTTGTATTGTTTGGGGTTGGACTACCTAGCATCCATGACCGCCCCAGGGTTGATAACTGTATCGACTCATCCGCCAGAGGACGAGGATACGTCGCTCTACGGAGTGGCATGCCGTCCCACAGGGGACGAAGATGGGATGCCAGTTTTCCCCATATTGTGCCTTGATCGGCCCTTACACACCCCTGTCGAGCGGATACGCCCGAGTGTTGATTCAGGAGTCCTCCGGACTTAGATGCAGTTATAGTCAGGGGCTCAGCGAGCCCAAGTTCTTACCCAGGGGACCGGCGGGATGCTTATAGCTATTTTAGGAGATGGGATGACTGGGGTAGGGGTATAGATTCTGTGCTGGTTGTACCTCCCGGCTTATGGGGGCCGGGTAAGGTTTGTGTGTGCTATGTGATGTTATGATATGTTATGCCATGTACAGTAGATACAAGTAGATCGACAATAGGATGATAAATCTCCAGGTATGGCTCCTACTCCTTCCAGTATAATTAAAAGAAGGTATGATTTACATTATCAGACAGTTAATCCATTCCTTTCTACTTCAGTTTCATCAGTTGTATTATATTTTTCAGATATTTCTTTCAGTTACTGCTTTACATACTCAGTACCAGCGGTACTGACGCCAGGTGGGGCGCTGCATTACTTGCCTGCAGGTACTCATAGACGAGCAGGCGATACCACGTGATTCCTGTCAGCGATCGAGTATTAAGCTCTTGTCATCCAGAGACTGAATTCCAGAGGTGTATTTTGTTTTCTTTGTTGTATAGTACGGGTAGGTCGGGGCCCTGTCCCGATCATTTTTATGGTTATTCCTAGAGGCTTGCAGTCTGTATATATTTTCCTATGGTCAGATGAGCCGGTCGTGTGAGGCCGTGCAGTTGTATAGCTGTTAGTACTTGTGTTTCCTTTATGTTGGCCGTGTGGGGCCATAGTTCGACAGTAGTGGTGACCTTGCCGGTCACGTAGCTATCCAGTACTTCCTGGTTAAGTTATAGATAACTAGACAGCATGGTGGCCTTGTCGGCCCGCATAGGTTTCCCTGTATTGATATGTTTCTGGTCAGCTGTTAGTACAGGTACAGGAGGCTAAAGGCCAATGGGCCGGGGGCTGTGTTTACAGCCGTTATATAGCCCTTTGTTTCTAGAAATGTGAGTTAGAGCCAGGCAGGCACCAGATGTGCCCAGGCTTAGCAGTCCAGCAGTTCAGATCCTAGTAGGACACCAGGTGCCAGTCATACCCCCCAAGGCGGGGTGTGACAGCTTTGCACCAATATTTTGAGCTTTTCCACTAGTCTCAGTACGACTTGTACTAAGATCAGTACTTGGTTGCTTTTTTGCACTTTTCAACTTTTGTACATTTGTTCCAACACCTATTTTCGCTGAAAACAAAGTAAAAACACCTCATATCCATATAAACATACCTAAGTTTATATTATTTTTCCAGTTTTAAGTATCAAAACTGTTGTAAAGACACATCACATCAGCATCCAGGTGAGCAATTACGGTATTATTGGCTTGTGTCCAAGGAGAGCATTCGATCGAGTAGTTGAGTGAGAGTGGGTACCATGTCGATTTAGGATATGAGTTTCTAGAGTCCCCTGTAGGTCATGACCATGACTAAAAGGGTAGAAATAAGACCCTTTGGCATGTGCGTATAGTAATGTTCAGTGTTGAGTGTAAAATGGTGATGTGATAGAGACATGTGCCCGACACATCAACGATGGTGCGTTACCAAAAAAGGACCGAAAGAGTCAAGATTGAACCATGGAAATAGGAATCCTTGAAGGGGTAGTCACATGTGGATTTTTAATGTTGTATTCATTTATGAATTGTCTTATGCTTGTAAAGCTATGTTTGGATCTATGATGAGTTGATGAATTGATTGTTGAGGATTCAGTTGTATAACCCTTGTGATGAGTTGTTGAGTTGATTGTTGAAATTTTAGTTATGCATAAACATGTATGGAGTTGATGAACTAATTTTTGAGAAATTGTTCTGTGAGAATCTATGATTGTCAGCTCAGTCGAGTTCTGCTTATGCAGTATTGCTGTAGCGGTACCCTTACCAGTGTGGCGAGACCGCTGCCGCGATCTAGCCACCGCGGTCTTGCCACCGCTGCAGGGAGGTTGTAACACCCCAAAAGTTCCTAATATTAAACCCCAGACTTAGCATGAAAACCAGTAGGGGGTAAATTTTTTTATCTCAGAACGAGTCGTCAGAAACAACGACCGTTAGAAGAGTTTTTGTTGGTTTTTGTAAATTTTCCCTTAAGAAATAACGAGACATAGAACGACTCATTTTATGAAGTAAATGAGTCATCGTGTTTTTCATTGTGACCAAGTCTAGAAATTTGTTAAATCCTCCCCCGAACCAATGAGCAAGACGACGAGTCATTGGGAGATATAACAACTCATCCTATTAAACTGTTGAATGTGATTCAACAAGTGTTATAATCCCTCCAATGACAACAAGTGTAAACAATGGCCTGTTGTTCCTTCTAATGGGTCATTTTGTCCGTCCGTTGGGAGAAGTTCAGAGTTTGTTCAAAATCCTTCAGTGACCACGACTAGATTCAACGACCCATTATTCCAGTTAATGGGTTGTCTTTTCCTTTCATTGGTCAAGGTCCAAAAATTGGGTTTCCAGGACCTAGACCAACGACTGGTCCCAATGAGTCGTGGTCACAAATAAAGACTTGTTGGATGCTGACGGGCAGTTTTTCAGATTTTCTCTAGGGGTATTTTGTAATTTTTCGCTCTTTTAATTTCTAAACTACATCATTTTGGGGTAAATATTTATGGGTTAAAGGGAGTTAGTAAATTTTTCTCCCTCATTTTCTCACTTAGCTCTCAAGATCAGTGCGTAAAAGCTCAGGAATTCTCCCCAGCAAGAGCTAGGGTTCTTCCTACAACTTCAGAAGTTCGAGCTTCTTCTTAGGGGTTTTCTTTTTCAGGTATGTGAGAATTCAACAAAGGTCTTCTTTCACCCTTGTGTCCAAAAATTTTAGCAAACCCTAGCTATAAGCCTTTCTAGAAATCATGACCTAAGAATTTTCTGGACTGTTGAATTTCCCCTACTTCCTCTATGATGCTAGACTTTCATTATCTGAATTTTTGTGTATTCCTGATGGTATTTTCAGCTATACAGTATGTCTCACATGAACTTAAACTTGGCCCCATTATTCATAGAGTTTAATTATAAAACTAGCAATGTCTTATGTTAGCTGAAGAGGTCCATATCCCTAATCAGCATCGCTGTCCTGCACGCCTTGAGGACCAGGTTCAACACTCCGTTCACAAACTTTAACATGTGAGCCCTTGGCTCGGCTACCATCTCTGGAGCATACTTAGACAGTCTGGTAAACTCCAGAGCATACTCCTCCACTGTTCTATTCCCCTGCCTCAAATTCATAAACTTCGCTACCTTGGCTTCTTTGAGCTCCCTCGGGAGAAATCTATCTAGAAAGTCTGTGTTAAACTCCTCCCACTCCACCGGTCCTGCTCCCGCTGGTCTCCCCTCTTTCCACTGTTTGTACCAGACCTGAGCTACCCCTTTTAGCTGGTAGGCATCCAGATCAGCACTCTCAGAGGAGCTGACACCCATAATGCGGGTAATCTTTTTGATCTCGTACACAAACTCTTGGGGGTCCTCCCCCACCTTGGATCCCTGGAAAGATGGAGGGTTCATACAGGTGAAGTCCAACACCCTCAGAGCAGCTGCGGATCTGTTGTTGTTAACTGGTACTACTTGCTGGGTCACTTGATTGGTGACTGTTTGAGCGAGCAACTGGATAGCCGCCCTGAACTTCGCGGTGGACACTGTGTCATCCCGAGGGGCCACTGGGGCTGGTGGGGCAGGTCTGTTGGCGTTACCAGCCCTTCTTGCATTACCGCATCTGGGAGGCATGATTCAACTGAAACAAAACTGAGCATGAGTTAGAAGGACGATTCTGGAATTGAAATTTAACGCATGATAAAGAGTATGAAAAAAAGAGAGTTTTCCTAATAACATCTCATAGCCTCCTCTTCATAAGTGTGACGCGCTTCAAACCCATGAAAATGACTCTACTCGATGCGACTTTCAAACATTCCGAGGATACTCTAAACCTAGTGCTCTGATACCAAGTTTGTCACGCCTCGAGTCTACACCCTAGACAGAACACGGTACTTGGAGTCACAAGTAACCCCAAGTCAACCCCTGGTCTATCATACACAGGTATTCTGAGTAAAACATGCATAGCGGAAGCTTTGGAATATTATCATAAAATATTTATAAAAGCTAAAACATAAAGGTTAAAACATCTGAAAGTCTGAAATCAATTCTGTGTCTGATAGCCATCTAGCTGATGAGTTACTGGGGCAAGCCCCCAGGTAACTCTAAGTTTAACTGAAAATACTGAAATGACTGAGAGAAATGAAATTACTCCCTCGAAATATGAGGACTCACAATTCTACTACTGGGAAGGATCTGAACTGCGGTGGCTAACAACGTTGAGTCTGAGAACCTGTGGTTGTATCATGAAACGATACAACATAAAAGTATGAATCAGTACTTTGAATGTACTGATTAAGTGAGAGAAAACATGATGATAAATATAAATGACTGAACTGAAATGAAAAGCCATGACAACTAATAAACTAAACTGAAACAACTGAAGTAAATTGAGATGGTCAAGATGACCCTGTCTGATGGTTAAGGCATGCCCTAAGTCTAAAATATTGAGTTTGAGATACTACACTGATCAGATCTGGCTGAACTGAACTGGACTGACTAATCTGATACTGGACTAAGCTGACTAGTGGGAGAGTCTATAACCGACATATAACCATGTGAGCTAGACGTGGAGTCCGATGTATACACCCACCGGTAGGACCCAATATACCTTGCCAGGGTATAGAGGCATGAACTTGGTGATCACAAAAGTCTAGGGTCAATCAGGCTAATAAATACTGTAACCTACGTTGGCAACGTAGTTCTAGGAACCTGGGTGCGTTGGAACCCTGGCCCACTCAGTGCTAAGTCCTGCTCTCACCGGAATACGTAAACTGAATTCTAAGCTGATAGCACAAAACTGGGGCCGAAGACTAGTCAGGGATATATAACTGAAAGTATCCTGAGAGTCTTCTCGGGCCAGATTCTGAAACTGGGTTCTAGACTGGTCAGAGCTTCTTATGTAGAAACGTCGTAACCGTTTAAGAATAAACTGTAATCTAACTGGGGTCCTAAGGCTAGTCAGAGCTGTTTATCTAAAATGTCATGACCGTTTAGTGGACCAAATGAAACTGAGTTCTGAGTCTGATTCTGGTAACTGGGAGGTATCACAGACACCTCAAGGAATTTCTGTAGTCAAACTGAATATCACTAAGGAAATTCTATGTTCTAACTAAACTGGACTACTAAGCAGCTAATAGAGAATTCAACTTATTCCAACAACACGGGAATCCACAATATGGAAATAATTTCAAGAAATAAGGAAATCTCATCCGACAAGCAGTATTATAGTTTTCTCATTCGTGCAAGGGATGAAACCATTCTTCTCAAGGGAATAATTACTCAACATCTAATTAATAAGGAATTCTAGAAAGTCATCCCAAACACACTTCACAAACCATGAGGAATTTAATATATATTTATACGCATTTCATTCAAAAATATCAGGGCTTAAATTCACTTTTGCAGGGACATCGACAGTTAGGTCATGAACTGAGATCATATCAACAATAAGTATGAACATCATTCTAGGTGAAATCAACAAAAATAAACATGAAGTCTTTTCATACTCAAAAGCTTAGGGCTAAGACTGACAGAGAAATTATAAAGGGGTTTTGGGGGACATAAGGGAAGAGCTATTCCCTTGTTGAATTCCCACATACCTGACTAAACGTTCCCCGAAGAAGAAAACTCAAACTGCTTCAATGGAGAAAAACCCTAAGCTTGCTTGAGATTTTCTTGAGAGAACTCTTCGATGTTTTTCTGAGAATAAACGTGGGGAGTGAGGGGAGAGGCCGTTCATTCCAACTAATAGGTCCAAAATGATGTAGTTTAGAGTTTAGCAGAGTAGGAAATTACTAAACAACCCTAAGAAAATCGCAGGGAAAAACTGTCAAGTGGTCCTAATGAGTGACCAAATGGGTCGTGGTCACACTCGTTGAGTACACTGCCCAGAAATCCCTGAAGGTCACCACGAGGGACCTAACGAGTCGTGGTGAGTGACCATGACTGGTGGTCACCTGTCATGGACCACACTGCCCAAATGTCTGAAGCTCCCCACGGGTAATACCACGACTCGTGGTATCCCACAACGAGTCATGGTGAGGACTTGTGGGATACACTACTTAACTCTCAGAAATCTTCCTCTAGCTGATCACGATTCACCTCACAACTCGTGGTGCCTGATCAAGACTCATGAGGTCTTCCATTGGGTACACTGTCTCTCCCTTTTCATTTCTCAATCCCCATTCCCATGACTAACCTAATGAGTCCTTAGGTCTCATAACGACCCGTTAGGTGAGTCGTTTTGTGGCATTTTTTGCAGTTTTTCAAATTTTCTAATTTAAATCCTGAATCTAGTCTTTGAGTTTCTGGGGCATTACATGTGCAAATGTGCTTTACAGTATTTTCAGTATTCTGCATATGCTCCATCACAACAATATTATCAGTAGTCAGTATATTCAGTATTATCAGTTTATCAGCATGTTTGGTGTTGTTTAGTGTTCAGTGTTTTTGCTTTGGGTATAAAGCTACACACAAGTGCACGTGGTCAAACAAGTAGTAAAGTAGCTTAAGTAAGCCAAGTATCGATCCCACAGGGACTGGGATAGGGTAGCAATCTACTCAAGTGTACTATATTTTAACTCTAACAATGAAGACAACAGTGCAAAGAAGATTTTGATATTTTGATTTCTAATTTTATCCTAAATCTACAGAGATTATATAATTTGAGTCTGAACTATGAATGTGAGCATGCTGAGGTTAAACGAACATGTAAGGAAATAAAATATCGATATAATTTGGTTAACGTTTCCTCCGGTTGCTAGTCAAAAACTACTGCCAATGGATTAAAACTCTCGTATTTAACCCAACTTAAGAATCATAAACCGTCCACCTACATTTCTGTGATTAAATGAAATTCATGTTCTAGCCATACAAAACCGGTTCCTTAATTGACTAATACGACTTTCAGGTATATTTCTATCCTGAAGGTAAATCAATTCTCAATTTTCCCAAACTAAGAAAAGATCATATCCTATTGATTCACAACTTTCCAATTTCTTGCTCTCTCGAGTGAAACTGGACTTTTTAGATGTACATTAACGTAGGCCACACATTAATGCAGTAAGAACAAGAATCAATAGAACAACCATGGAAGAAAAGATAAAAAACCAACTTAATCAACAATCACATTTCATTACAATTGTTCTTAACCTCAGCAAGAAGAGGAATTAGCCACTCATTCGTGGATTAAACATCGTTAAATGAGTGTTAAACATACAAGCAATTGAATTAAAGAAGAAGGAGATAGAGGAAAACCCTGAGATTTTCGTCCCCTCAACTGCCTGTAACCTACGTTCTTGCTCCACCAAGTCAGCCTTCTGAAAAATGAACCTATGTGTTCTATTTATACTAGTGGGAATTTTTCCCTGAATAACAAGCAACGTGTCACGGAGTGCATCGCGGAGCACTGCCTCCGTGACACGCCACTGACGCGGAGCCTCACTAGAAATTGACTGTCTAGGTAATAAGGCCCAACGTGGCACGGCGTGCAACGCGGGGCTAGGCCAACGTGCCACGGCCCCAACGCGCACCCACACTGGAATTTGGCCAAAAATTCCCTATCCAGGTAGAAGGCCTCCGCGATGGTAGCGTGACACGGCTCCATCGCGGAGCCCCTTTAATTTGTGCCGTCCAATGCTTTGTCCTTTGCTAATCATCCGAGTCCAACCCCGAGTCCTTTGCTAATCTTCCTTCATCCTCCCATTCTTGAAGTCTGTCTTTAGTTTGGCCCATATCTTTAAGCACACTTGACTCGATAACAAAGATTATTCAGACACCTTCATTATATTTTATTTATAACAAGTGCACCTTCAACCTTTTCTTTCCTTTCATCACTCTGCTTTTCTTTTCACCATTCTCACTCTTTGACACTTTGGGAAAATTATTTTCTCTTCTTAAGCGCTTAAGAGTTTAGGATCAAATTTACGGCTAATGAAAAGAAGGGGTAAAGCTCGGTTTACACATTTTGACACAAGAAAAAATAATAGGCTAAAGGCTCAACGGGCTAACTAGGGTGTACATTCAAGGTGGGTACAATAATGAAAAAGAGAAACTTTCGGTTAACACAAAGAAATGCCTACATCCTTTCCTACAATACACGTCCTTCATTTCATTTTGTACACACACCAGGCAAGTTCTAGACACTTCACAATGGCATGGAATAAACAAAACCTCACTTCACACTTATTGCACATGCTCAATTCAAGACGTATTCACAGACTCTTCAATCAGCTAATTACAAGAATTCAAACATTAAGCCTCAATCACACTGAATCGACTCTATGGCCTAGGTATCTCAACATATTTACAAAGTTGCATGATTTAATACGAATCACCTTTGCATTTCAAATATCATGTACAACACGCAACCAGAATTCCGCAACCATAAAGTAACTACAGGTTTTAGGATGCACCCCACAAAAGAATACAACTGAAAAATAAATAAAAAATCTACTCCTAACGACTACATTTCCCTTAAGACGGTCTTCATCCATCCATCATAGGGAACGGCCACTAACTAGGACTTCGGTTCAATGGGACCATTCTCGGTAAAAGGACCGAAAACAAACGCCGAGAAACCCAAGAATTGAATTTTTTTTTAAAAATATCGATCATTTCGATAAAACAAAAATATGTATAAAATCAGCTAGCAAAATATTCAGCAGCACACAACAGTTTCACATTTAATTATTATACAGAACAACAACATCACAATCACAGATCACAGGGTCACAAAATTTTTCCACAGGCACAACAACAGAACAGAACATACACAACAACACAACCAGCACCTAACTACTCCCACCCCACACTTATCTTGAACACTGTCTCCAGTGTTCACAGAAATTAAAATAGCACAAAAATTTGGGTGGCGGAACTCCCTGATCAATCAAAAATTCCACTTCTTCATCAGGTGCTGCTGCCTCATCTCCCATGTCTGAATCACCCCCATCGTCATCATCGGACTCCACATCAGAGTCCTCACGATGTGTTTCCTCATCTGTGGGGACATCATCCGTGGGCTCTACCAAAGCTGGCCCCACTCGGCATAGAGCCCTGGCATTTTCACCAAAAGGGTAGTCTAGCTTGAGCTGCCATAGTTCCTCCTCTGTTGCCGGCCTCCCGCCTATCCGTAGCTGGAGCATCTGCATCCCGTACATGCGAGCCATGTACTGATCATCCCAAGCATGTCGCTCGGCTAGTGTAAGCACTGGCCGTGGGTGGTGTCGGGAGCCTTAGTTTTGGTGACATATAAGGCCCGCCGCTCCATCTGCGGGATATAGTCAAGGGCCTCTTCCTCAGTATCCAGGCCCCTCAGGAATGTGGTGAGTAATCCATCAAATCCATATCTGTGCCCCTGATGCAACCGGGCTCTCTTCATGGCGGAGATAATCACCGCCCCCACGTTGATCTCCAGCCCTTTCATCAGTGCATACACAAAGCATACACGATCCCGGGTTACATCCGTCATATGCACCCCCGGGATTAGGCAGGAACACACGATCTTAAGCCATATCCTGGCTTCCCTGTTCATCTGTGAGTAGGGCAAAGTCTGATGGTAGCCCCTCTCCTTATGTATGCTCCACCTAGCCGTCGATCGGGTTCCACACAAAGTGTGTCTGATGTCCGCATATGGTGGAGTGATATTCAGCTGTCTAAGCACGTGGGCGTCTGTGTCTCGCGCCCCTAAGATAGCATTGAGGTGGTGGGGCTCAAAAATGACTGTTTGCCCCCTTATTTTGATGGTGTGACTTCTGAGGGTCGGGTTCCAATTGGCGTAGAATTCCCGAATCAAGTGCAAGTTGCATTCCTTGGGCTCTTCAAACATGAAGTTCAGCCCAGCTGCCTCGATCCTCTGGACAATCCTGGGGAACTCCTGTGCCAACGGTTCCCTTGCTATGTGTTCCTCGGGGAAGTACTTGCTCTCCTTGTGCTTTGTGTACCACTTCTTCCCCTCCTCTGTCACCCACCTGGTTCCATATTGACGACGTTGGCCGCGTGGAACCGCTGGTGCTGCTGGGACCGCTGTGCCCAGTCTGATTCTTTTTCTTCCGGCGCCAGATGTTGATGCGCCTTTTCCCTTGTCTTGCCTGCTTGCCATTTTTCCTGTCAACCCAAATAGACAAGATCAATGTTCAGGCAATTAAGATTTTCTTCGACTAAGGTTGGGTTAAGCTAGGCTAGCCCACACTTAGTCCTTAGCCAAAATTACAACATTAAGGCAAGATCATGCTTACTTACACAAACAAACAACAAAACATAACAAATATGCTTAGTGCATTTGGAGAATTCGACGGTATATATTCTATGTACTGCTCAGACTTCGTACAGCTAGTCCCAATCATTACCATCGATAACAATTTATCCCATAGCACTTAGCACGGAGAAACAACAGAAAAATTTAACTACATGATCCTCTACAATTCACCCAATTCTTGCAACTTCTAATATTTCCTTCACCCGAGAATTCGTCGGTCTTTTATCATAGTAACAGTTAGCACATCGACTCATCTCACTCACATGTACAATCCAACATGAATTTCACTTGTTCAACTAAAATTTTCCATTTCAAACTCAAAGGCAAGCCCTAGCTATGATTTTAGCAAAAATTCGATTAAACTATGTCATTAACTAGTTCAAGCAATCACAATGATACTCCGAACATCAATCAACAATAATTCAATTGAATTTAAGCTTAATTTCTACTTAGGGCAAGTTTAGCTCATATCACATGTTCAATCTCGATGAAAATCGACAAGAAATGCGATAGAATTGAAGAACATACCTTGAATTCAAAGAATTGATGAAAACTCAATGAAATTCTTGGCCTAAGTCCATGTCACGTTGAGGGAGAAGGGGTTTTTGGGAGGTTGGTTGCGGAAGATATGAAAAATGAGGAAAATAGAGGGGGAATCCGAGTTTAAAAGTGGGAAATTCATGCGGGTCACCCGGCGACCCAGTGTGACCCATCGCGATATACACTTCAACGTGTCACGGAGGGTAACGCAGAGCATGCCCTCCGTGACACGGAGCTGTCGCGTGGGTGTTCTGGAATTTTAAAAATTCCAGATTTACACCTCAACATGTCACGGAGGGTAACACGGAGGCCCTCCTCCGTGACACGGGGCCATCGCCCTAGCTCACTGTTTTGCCACTTTTTATTATTTTTCATACCTCGAATTTTCCTTTGCGATCACTTGCACATTTATCCTCCGTTCAACCTGAAATTCATCTTACGACAAGAAATTGGTTAGAATTATAGGTTTCACTCAAAATAAAAATTAAAACAAAAATAAAAACTAAAAATTTTGTTGTTAATCAAGAAAAAAATTAAAAAAGAAATCTATTCACAATTTTCCAAGAAAAATTTCACGGGTTGCCTCCCGTGCAGCGCCTTGTTTACCGTCGCGGCTCGACGTCATTCAGCTCAGTCATCTTCTAGGGTGACGGACGTTTTCTCTCGACCACCGTCCTCACCCCAATAGTGCTTACATAGCTCCGGTGGTTTTCCCAATAACTCTCGTGAATCACTTATCTGCGCATCATCACCTCGATCAATCACGTTGATCACCGAGAGTTCCTCGTACACAGTCGGGAGCTTGGTGGACTTGTACACATCGAACACTTCCACCTTGTCATGTGCTCGCATGGTTAGCTGCCCTGCAGCTACATCAATCAGCGCTTTCCCGGTCGCCAAGAAAGGACGTCCCAAAATAAATGGGACTTCCGCGTCTGGCTCAAAATCCAGCACAACGAAATCCACCGGGAAGATAAGGGAGCCCACTTGCACCAGCACATCCTCCACAATGCCATCAGGTCTGGCTAAGGACCGATCCTCTAGTTGCAAGATCACTGTTGTTGGTCTAGGACTCCCTAGACCCAACTTCTTGAATACCGATGACGGCATCAAATTAATGCTCGCTCCCAAATCACATAATCCGCGAGCTTGGATACTCTGCCCAATTGTAATTTGTATAGTAAAGCTCCCAGGATCTTTGAGCTTTGTGGGCAAACGGTTTTGTATTAGGGAAGTGCACTCCTCCGTGAGAGCTACCATAGCATACTCAGTCAACCGACTTTTGTTTGCCACAATGTCCTTTATGTACTTTGCATATTTTGGCACTCCCTGCAAAACATCAACAAGAGGTAAGTTAATATGTACCTGTTTCAGCACCTCCATGAATTTCTTGAAACACGCCTCCTCCTTGTGTTTCTTTAATCTTTGAGGGAACGGGGTTGGTGGTCTTTCTAATTTAGCTTCCTTTTTCTTCCCCCTCTCATCACTTTGCTCCCTATCAACTTCTGCTGCTCCTGATTGTTGAGGTGGTCTTTCTGGTTCCACCTCTTTCAGATGTAAACCACTCCTTGTGGTCACCGCATTCACCTGCTTGGGATTGGGATCTGTGTCGCTCGGAAGTCCTCCTCTAGGCCTGGTATTTTCGGCTCCAGCAAATTGCCCAAATTGATATTCAAGTGCCTTAGTAGCTAACTGGTTGTTCTTTACCTCGGCTGCCAATTTCACATAGTCAACCTGCAATTGAGCTTGGTTAGCTATCATTGTCTTGAACATCTCCTCAATGCTGGGTGATGGTGGTGGAGGAGGTGCATTGTTGTTTCTATATTGTGCTTGATAGTTCTGATGACCTCCTTGATTCCTCTGCGCCCCCTGACTCAAACTTTGCCCTTGATGGTTGTTGCTACCCCAAGAGAAATTCGGGTGATTCCTCCAGTTGGAATTGTAGTTGTTGCCATACTGTTGGTGGTTGTTCCTCTGTATATTTCCCACAAAGTTCACCGAGTCAGGATTTGCTCCACAACACTCAGCTGAGTGCTCACTGCTCCCGTACACTTCACACCAAATCTGCTGCACTTCATTCACTGGGGCTTGAGGCTGGTTCATTGTCATGTTACTGAAGTGGGTATTGAGTTGATTTTGTAGAGTAGCTATCTGTGCAGCAATAACTGTAAAACCATCCACTTCTAGAACTCCTGCTGCTTTCCTTGTTCCTCCTCTTGACGAATCAGCATTCCACTCCGGATTGCCCTGCGAAATACGGTTTAACAAGGTACACAACTCCTCATAAGTTTTCTCCAATGCTTGTCCCCCAGCTGCTGAGTCTAGCAAGATTTTCGTGTGGGGTTCCAAACCCTCTATAAAAGTGTGCACCAGCACATCATTGGATTGATGTTGATGTGGACAATCCCACAACATGGACTTGAATCTCTCCCAAGCTTGATATAGATTCTCTCCCTCTCTCTGTTTAAAACTTAGAATTTGACTTCTAAGTCTTGCTGTTTTACCGGAGGGAAAAAATCGTATAAAGAATTTCCTTGCAAGATCATCCTAAGTAGTAATAGAATTAGGTGGCTCAGCTTTCAGCCACCTCTTGGCTTCTCCCAATAGTGGAAATGGGAACAATGTAAGCTTGACATAATCTGATGACACTCCAGCAGGGATGTAAGTGTCACTTATCTCCAAAAAATTTTGGAGATACTGCTGTGGATCCTCATGAGGGAGACCTATGAACTGCCCGCTGATGTGCAGCAATTGCACCATGTTTTGTTTGAGCTCGAACCTCCCTCTTGGCTCAGGTTTGCGGATGCTAGATGTTACATTGTTAGCATGTGGGATTGCCACCTTGCGAACCGGCCTAGCTGCTACTTCCTCGGGCACTAACATTGCCTTTACTACTGGTGGATTCTGTTGTTGCTCCATGATTGTTTGTCTGAGCAACTGCAGCTTTTTCTCTAGAGCATCTCTATGCTGACGATGAAATAGTCTTTCAGGCTCTAAATATGAGTCCACCAGCTCCTTGTCCCTTGCCAGTGTTCAACAAAGATTATATCTGCAAAATACAGGCTAAGACCAAGTTGTCAACACTAAGAAAATAATATAGTAAATTAACACTTAAGAAAAATTCACTAATTGCCAGTCCCCGGCAACGGCGCCAAAAACTTGTTCGGTGTTTTTGCTTTGGGTATAAAGCTACACGCAAGTGCACGTGGTCGAACAAGTAGTAAAGTGGCTTAAGTAAGCCAAGTATCGATCCCACAGGGACTGGGATAGGGTAGCAATCTACCCAAGTGTACTATATTTTAACTCTAACAATGAAGACAACAGTGCAAAGAAGATTTTGATATTTTGATTTCTAATTTTATCCTAAATCTACAGAGATTATATAATTTGAGTCTGAACTATGAATGTGAGCATGCTGAGGTTAAACGAACATGTAAGGAAATAAATTATCGATATAATTTGGTTAACTTTTCCTACCGTTGCTAGTCAAGAACTACTGCCAATGGATTAAAACTCTCATATTTAACCCAACTTAAGAATCATAAACCATCCACCTACATTTCTGTGATTAAACGAAATTCATGTTCTAGCCATACAAAACCGGTTCCTTAATTGACTAATACGACTTTCAGGTATATTTCTATCCTGAAGGTAAATCAATTCTCAATTTTCTCAAACTAAGAAAAGATCATATCTTATTGATTCACAACATTCCAATTTCTTGCTCTCTCGAGTGAAACCGGACTTTTTAGATGTACATTAACGTAGGCCACACATTAATGCAGTAAGAACAAGAATCAATAGAACAACCATGGAAGAAAAGATGAAAAACCAACTTATTCAACAATCACATTTCATTACAATTGTTCTTAACCTCAGCAAGAAGAGGAATTAGCCACTCATTCGTGGATTAAACATCGTTAAATGAGTGTTAAACATACAAGCAATTGAATTAAAGAAGAAGGAGATAGAGGAAAACCCTGAGATTTTCGTCCCCTCAACTGCCTGTAACCCACGTTCTTGCTCCACCAAGTCAGCCTTTTGAAAAATGAACCTAAGTGTTCTATTTATACTAGTGGGAATTTTTCCCGGAATAACAAGCAACATGTCACGGAGTGCATCGCGGAGCACTGCCTCCGTGACACGCCACTAACGCGGAGCCTCACTAGAAATTGACTGTCCAGGTAATAAGGCCCAACGTGGCACGACGTGCAACGCGGGGCTAGGCCAACGTGCCACGGCCCCAACGCGCACCCACACTGGAATTTGGCCAAAAATTCCCTATCCAGGCAGAAGGCCTCCGCGATGGCAGCGTGACACGGCTCCATCGCGGAGCCCCTTTAATTTGTGCCATCCAATGCTTTGTCCTTTGCTAATCATCCGAGTCCAACCCCGATCTCTCCCAACACGCATTTTATCTTCACAAAATTATATTTCACCTGCAAAACAACGCTAATCATGTTGGTTAGTATAAATTCACATTTTATTATAAATCACATGAAAATGTATAAACATTGATAGATAAACAAGGCTAAAATGACACATTTAGGTATCACTTGGGCATATAAATTTGCCTAAGATCACTTAGACTGTCATGACACTTTCAGATAAAGAAGCTTTGACAAGTCTTTGAACACTAGTATTTTCAATTATTAGGTTCTTTAGGCTCTCAGGACACTTCCAGATAAGTAGTTCTGACTTAGCCTTAGGACACCAGTTTCGAGCTAATCAATTTCGCTAGTTATAATTAGGACTTCAACTGGAAGTAACACTTAACATCGAGCAGGCCAGGGTTTAGCGCACCCAGATTCCTAGAACTACATGCCACCGTAGGTTATTAGCCCGAATGGGCCCTAGATAGTGATCATACAGCTCAATCACTATACCTTGTCAAGGTACAGTGGGTTCTCTTTGATGAGGTGTATACATCAAACTTCATGTCTAGCTCACATGGTTATATATCGGTTATAGGCTCTCTTATAGTACAGTACAATCATAGTCCTCATTTCAGTCCATTATATTAATTTCAGAATATACTTATGACCCTAACTCAATTTATCTATTCTTACAGTAGACTATTTGATGTATTTACGATTTCACATAAAGTCTTTGCATGTTATTTCAGTTCAGTTTATGAGTTACTAGTATGCCTATGTTTTATTTTACATCTCACGTATTTAGTACATTCTAAGTACTAATCACATACTCTCTATGTGCTATATCATTTTATGATATAGCCTCAGGTACCTAGTCTCACCATTGCAGCTAGCTTCAACGGCGATATCCAGCAGTTGATAGCGGTGAGTCCTCATATTTTTTGGACCAAAGTCTTTATTTCGTTTATTATAATTTTCAATTTTCATACTTTAGAGTTAGCTGGGGGGCTTGTCCCAGCAACTCATCAGTTAGTGGAGGCTTCCAAACAACATAGTATTAGTTTCAGGTTATTATTATTATTAGTATTTGTTAAGACTCCAGTGTTTATTAGATTTTATCTGTTCTCGTAAAAGATTGTCTTAAACTTAAGTAGTTTCTACTCAGTTTTCTATTTATTTCCAGTATGTTAATGATATGCTATGCCACAGGTTAGCTTGGAGTTACTTGTGATTCTAAGTGCCGTGTCGCATCCAGAGTGTAGACTCAGGTTGTCACAAACTTAGTATCGCCTCAGGTTTAAAGTGTCCTAGGATGTATGAAAGCCGCGTCAAGTAGAGCTCTTTTTATAGGTGTGAAACACATCACACTTATGAGGAGGAGGCTATGAGGCATTTTAGGAAAATTCCCTTTTCTTCATGGTTCTTATTGTACGTAGAGTGTGAAACTCTAAAATGTCCTTCCAACTCGTGCTCTACCATTTTCAGTTGATGATGCCTCCAGAACAGGAAACGAAAGGAGAACAGGTAACACCAACTAGCAAGCCCCACCAACTCCAGCAGCCCTTCAGGATGATCAGGTGACACCTGCTGAATTCAGGACAGCTATTCAGATGTTAGCTTAGGTGGTGACCAATCAGGTCGACCAGTAGGTCGTCGTACCTGCCAATGCTAGTGGACCTACAACTGCTGCTAAAGTTCAGGACTTTACTCGGATGAATCCCCCAGAATTCCATGGGTCTAAGGTAGATGAGGACCCATAGGACTTTCGGTGAGGTACGGGTGTTACCTCTATCGAAAGTGTAGACTTGGCCGCTTATCACCTGAAGGGAGTGGTACAGATATACTATAGACAGCGGAAAGAGGGAAGACGGGTTGGTGCAAGTCCGGTGAAGTGGGACGAGTTTGTGACCGTGTGTCTAGAATTTCCCCGAGAGTTAAGGAAAGTAAAGGCCGCGGAGTTCGTAAATTTGAAATAGAACGACATGACAGTGCAGGAGTACACCTTAAAGTTTACTCAACTGTCAAAGTATGCTCCGGAGATGGTTGTGGAGCCGAGAGCTCGTTTGCTCAAATTTGTGAATGAAGTCTCAAACTTAGTGGTTAAGGAGCGCAGAACCGCCACGCTCATCAACGATATAGATATCCCCTGGCTTATCATCCATGCACACCAGATAGATGTGGAGAAACTGAAGGAGATAGAAAGGGAAATTAAGCGGGCAAGGAAAGGTCAGTTCGAATATTCGTAGTAGAGGTCGGGAAGTAGTAGCCACCCATAGTAGCAACAGAGACCTCCAGCACCCTCTTCATCTAGTGCTCCTTCTTCCAGGCCCTATAAAGATTGAAGGGGTGAAGTATTAGGCTCCTAGTCTCAAAACCATGTCTCCAACAACCACACTTTTTTGGTATGTCCTAAGTGTGGTAAGAACCATCCGGGTGAGTGCCGTCTGGGCAAGGAGGGTTATTTCGGTTGTGGCCAGTTGGGTCACAGGTTGAGGGATTTCCCCTTAGCAGGATGGGGGAAGGCCTAGTCCACTACATCAGCTACTTTCCTAGGTCGCTTAGCTCAGCAGGGCACTACCTCAATTAAAGGTGGCGATCAACGCCAAAATTGATTCTATACCCTATCCTCTCATCAGGACCAGGAGAACTCACCTGACGTAGTCATTGGTATGTTACACCTCTTTCAAATAAATGTTTATGCCTTACTAGATCCAGAAGCCACACTTTCTTTTGTGACTTCTTATATTGCAGTCTAGTTTGATATTAGTCCAGAAATTCTCTCAGAGCCATTTCTGGTCTCTACTTCGGTTGATGAGTCAGTTAGAGTCAGTCGTGTATACATGAATTATCTAGTCACAGTGTTACAGAAAGTCACCACAGTTAACCTAGTAGAGTTAGATGTGGTCGATTTTGACCTCATTCTTGGCATGGATTAGTTACATTCTTGTTATGCCTTAGTTGACTGCAGAACCAGGAATGTTAGATTCTAGTTTCCTAACGAACCAACCCTAGAGTGAAGGGTAGTACTTCAGCGCCTAAGAGTCAGTTTATCTCATACCTTAAGTCTAGGAAAATGATCTCAAAGGGGTACATTTATCACTTGGTTAGGGTCAAGGATTCTAGTTCCAAATCCCTAACTCTTCAATTAGTTCCAGTCATAAATGAGTTCCCAGATGTGTTTCCCAAAGATCTCCCCGAAGTCCCTCCCGAGCAGGAAATAGACTTCAGCATAGACCTTCTCTCAGATACCCAGCCTATCTTAATTATTCCTTATAGAATGGCTCCAGGTGAGCTTAAAGAGTTGAAAGAACAATTGTAATACCTCTTAGATAAGGGTTTCATCAGACCCAATATCTCTCCATGGGGTGCCCCACTCCTATTCATGCGAAGGAAGGATGGTACACTTAGAATGTGCATTGACTACCGTCAGTTGAATAAGGTCACAATCAAGAATAGGTATCCCTTATCCAGGATTGATGACTTTTTTTACCAAATCTATGGAGCTAGCTATTTTTCCAAGGCAGATCTTAAATCAGAATAACAACAGCTCAGGGTCAGAGAATGTGATATTCCGAAAACAGCCTTCAAGAATTGGTATGGTCATTATGAATTCGTAGTTATGTCTTTTAAACTATCGAACGATCCTATAGATTTTATGGACTTGATGAACAAAGTATTTAAGTCGTACATGGGCATGTTCGTTATTATTCTCATAGATGATATTCTGGTCTACTCCAGAATAGAAGATGAATATACAGACCACCTGAGGGCAGTTTGGCAGAATCTCAAGCATCGCCAGTTATTCTCTAAATTCAGCAAGTATGAATTCTGGTTAAAATCAGTGGCATTCCTCGGTCATGTGGTCTCCAGTACGGGTATTTAGGTAGATTCTCAAAAGATAGCGACGGTAAAGGACTGACTAAGACCTACTTCTCCATCAGACATCAGGAGTTTCTTGGGCCTAGCCAGTTACTATAAACGGTTTGTAGAAGGTTTCTTCTCCATTGCCTCTCCTTTGAATAGACTAACTCAAAAGAAGGTGAAGTTTCAGTGGTATGATGCATGTGAGAAGAGTTTTTAAGAGTTAAAGACTCGACTCACTACAACCCCAGTTTTGACTCTACTAGAAGGTTCAGATGGGTTCGTGATCTATTGTGATGCCTCCAGAATTGGCCTTAGATGTGTTCAAATGCAGCATGGTAAAGTCATAACTTATGCTTCTAGATAACTCAAGGCTCATGAGAAGAACTATCTGACTTATGATCTTGAAGCTAGCAGTAGTAGCATTTTCCTTGAAGATTTGGAGGAACTACCTTTATGGCATTCATTTGGACTTTTTTACTAACCACAAAATCCTGTAGTATGTGTTCAGTCAGAAGGGTTTGAATCTTTGTCATAGGAAATGGATAAAATTATTAAAAGATTATGATATGCACGTGTTGTATCACCTGTGCAAAGCTAACGTAATGGCTGATGCCCTCAGCAGGATGTCTATGGGGAGTGTTGCTCATATTGAGGATGGTAAAGAGGAGCTGGCAAAGGATGTGCACAGACTGGATCGGTTATGATTCCATTTGGTTGATTTGGCAGAAGGTGGAGTTATAGTCCAGAATGGGCTGGAATACTCCCTTGTGGTGGAGGTTAAGCCGAAGCAAGATGAAGAACCAATCCTACTCAAGTTGAAAGAAGCAGTCCTAAAGAAACAGGTAGAAGCATTCTCAGAGGAGGAGATGGTGTGCTTCATTACTAGGGTAGGTTATGTGTTCCATATGTAGATGAATTAAGGCAACAAATATTGACGAAAGCTTACAGCTCCATATACACTATCCACCCAGGTGCCACCAAGATGTACCATTATCTATGAGAAGTCAACTAGTTGAATGGCATGAAGAAGGATATTGTAGAATTCGTGCCTAAGTGTCCAAACTGCCAATAGGTCAAGGTTGAGCATCAGAGACCTGGGGGTATGACTCAGGATATCAACATTCCTACATGGAAGTGGGAATAAGTGAACATTGATTTTATTACAGGTCTACCTCATACAGACCGATAACATGACTCAATTTGGGTGATTGTAGATCGGATGACTAGGTCAACACTTTTCCTCCCAATTAAGATCACAGATCCAAAAGAGGATTATGATAGACTATACATCTGGGAGTTAGTTAGATAACACGGAGTTCTCTTGGCCATCATTTCAAATAGGGGTACTCAGTTCACCTCACACTTCAAGAAGTCATTTCAGAAAAGAGTTGGTACTCAGGTTAGGCTCAACACAAATTTCCACCCACAGACAAATTGCCAGGTTGTGTAGACTATTCATACTATGGAGGATATGTTGAAGGCTTGTGTGATCGATTTCAAGGGTAGTTGGGATGATCACCTACCTCTCATCGGGTTTGTATACAACAACATTTACCACTCCAGTATTCAGATGGCACCATTTGAGGTATTATATGGTAGGAGATGTAGGTCTTCTATAGGGTGGTTTGAGGTTAGTGAATTTACCCTAATAGGGCTTGATTCAGTACATGAAGCCATGCAGAAGGTTCAACTTATCAGAGAACGGTTGAAGATAACTCAAAGTCGACAAAAATCATATGCAAATGTAAGGAGAAGGGAGTTGGAGTTTGTTGTGGATGACTGGGTATATCTAAAGATTTCACTGATTAGTTGGAAATACCAACTCATTAGGCTCCTACGAATGAGTTTTTGCCTAGTTTTTGAGTCGTTCATGTGGATTTTACGCCCTTTCTCATCAATTCTTTGTAGGTACTCCACATTAGTGGAGAACACATGAAATTGAGCAAAACACATGAAGTTTGAGATGGAATTTGATGAGTTATCATATGAAGGAGAGGAGCCAAAGATAATGGAAGATTTGAGATCAAGAGGATGTGCAAATACATGCTTTAAATCGGCTAAATACGAATCCAAAAGGGCAAAACACGAGTGAAACGTCGAAGCTACTGCCTAGATTGGCTAAACAACTGGCCCTTCACGGAATGGAATCGGCGAAACTCCCATTGAACCATCGGTTCCCCCTTCCAGGACACTGTTTTCAATCGGCTAAAGTTTGGTGCTCCGCGGATTGCCACCGGCAAAATGTCGGTTCCTCACTGGAGAGGCCGTCTAATGATGGGTAAAAGGGTCCAAAAAGGTCTCTGAAGCATCTATAATCTACAAGGGGATTTTGGGAAAGTCGTACAAAAGAAAGTACAGATATTTAGATAGCTTTCTTGTACACCACTCATTCATTGATCTAGACTTCATCTTCTTCATAGAATTTTTGGCAGAATCTTTTCACCATAGAATTGTAGAGTTAGATAGTACTTTTCGTATTCTTTTTCTTTAACCCATTTTGAGGGAATTCCACCATTGTTGTAAGAGCTTGTGAAGCAAATTTATGAAGCTAATGTGATGAATGTGAGGGGAATCCTCTTGGTATCTTCTCTCTATCTTTAAATATGCTTGACTAATTTTCTAGATAGAGTTATATTCATGGTGGGTTTGTTAATTTGATTGGATTTTGATAAATTGCTCTTGGGTTCTTATTGTAATTGTAGATATATTATCTTCTCCCAAGTTATAATTGCCAAAATTGATTATTTGCAAACATGAATTGTTCTTTACTTTTATTGCTTTTGCTTGAGAGAGAAAAGTGAGAATTGGGTGAGAAGTAATAGTGAGGAATTGGAGTACTTATGTGTGGGAATAAGCTAGAAATAGTTAAAATCCACATTTTCACTCCATTAAAGGTCAGGGCTAGAAATAGCTAGTCCTTCCTCAAGTTTGTATGGTTGATAACTTGAATTGGCTTTAGGGTTTGAAAGAACCCAAGGAATAAACATGTTATGGTTGAAAAATAAGGGAATGTGAATTATCCACTGCTATCTATGATAATTTTGAGTCTAAAACATTAAATAAATTCCTGATTTAGTTGTGATCTCATCTATAGGAATGCCCCTAGCCTCTCGCTTGTGATTGCTTCAATTAGAATTCCCCCAATTTAGTCTTAGTTTAGAATTAGATAGTTATTCCCCTTTAATTTCCCCCAATTTTACTTTTCAAATGTTGAACAATTATGCGTTCTAGTTTGAATTAGTTTATTACTCTTGAATTATTAACTCAATTCTCGGTGGGATTCGACCCTGACATCCGTCAGGATATTTATTTTTAAAAAATGACCATTTACTCTCTTTCGCAAAAGAGGAGTATATTTTGGACGTTATCATTCACCTATGAAAGGGGTGATAAGGTTCGGGAAGAAAGTAAAGCTCAGTCCTAAATATGTTGGCCCTTACAGAATCTTGAGACGCATTGGCAATATTGCCTATGAGTTGGATTTGCCTACGGAGTTAGCATCAGTATATCCGGTCTTCCATGTGTCTCTGTTGAATAAATGTATTGGTGATCCAACTTCAGTTGTACCCTTAGAGAGTGTTGGCTTAAAGGATGGTCTCTCTTATGAAGAGGTTCCAGTTCAGATTCTGGACCATTAGGTTCGTAAGTTGAGGAACAAGGAGGTCGCTTTAGTAAAAGATTTATGGAAGAATTAGCTAGTCGAGGGATCTATATGGGAAGCTGAAGCAGATATGATGGCTAGATACCTGCACCTTTTCCCTTCCAGCTCAGCTTTAGCGTCGGGCACTAAATTTCTCCTCAGTACTCTATTCAGTTTCATCTTAGATTCATGCTCATCAGTCCTACTTATGTCTTAGTGCGCACTCTTTCTGCATGAACTCAGTTAGTATGTCTATCTCATTTTTGGAGTCAGTCTCTCCTTCAGTATTCAGTTTATAGTTTATAGTTCGGGATTGCAGCTCTTTCCCCATCCTTCCAGCTTACTTAGTCTTCATTTAAGGATGAATATTTTCAAGGAAGAGATATTTTAACACTCCAAAAGTTCATAATACTAAACCCCAAACTTAGAATGAAAACCAGCAGGAGACAAATTTTTTTTTACCTCAGACGACTCATCCAACAAGTTGTTGTGAGAACCAATGACCCGTCAGAAGAGTCATTGTTGGTTTCTATAAATTATCCTCAATAAGTAATGAGAACTAGAATGACTCATTGTATGAAGTAATGAGTCATCATATCACCCGTTGTGACCAAGTCCAGAAACTTATCAAATCCTCCCCTGAAACAACGAGCCAGACGACATGCCATTGGGAGATATAAAACGACTCATCCTATTAAACCGTTGAATGAGATCCAGGAAGTGTAATAATCCCTCCAGTGACAACGGGTGGAACCAACAACCCATTGTTCCTTCTAACAGGTCATTTTGTCCGTTCGTTGGGAGAAGTTCAGAGTTTGTTCAAAATCTTTCCAGTGGCCACGACTTGATTCAATGAATCTGTTGTTCCATCTAATAGGCCATCCTATTCATCTATTGGTCGAGGTATAAAAACTATGTTTCTATACCCAAGACCGACGACTGGTCCCAAGGAGTCGTGGTCACAAACAACGACTCATTGTATGACCTATTGGATCACGACATATAGTTTTTCAGACTTTTCTCCAAGGGTGTTTTTATAACTTTTTGCTATTTTAATTCCTAAAATATGTCATTTTGGGGTAAATATTCAAGGGTTAAAGGGATTTAGTTGATTCTTCTCCCTTGTTTTCTCACTTAGCTCTCAAGATCAGTGCGTAAAAGCTTAGGAATTCTCCACAGCAAGAACTAGGGTTCTTCTTGCAATTTCAGATATTCGAGCTTCTACTCAGGGGTTTTCTTTTTTAGGTATGTGGGACTTCAACAAGGGTCTTCTTTCACCCTTGTGTTCCAAAATTTCAGCAATCCCTAGCCATAAAACCTTTCTAGAAATCATGACCTAGGGATTTTCTTTTGACTATTGAATTTCCCCTACTTCCTCTATGATGCCAAACTTTCATGATTTTAATTTTTGTATATTCATGATGGTATTTTCAGCTATATAGTATGTCTCACTTGAACTTGAACTTGAACTTGTCTTGATTCTTCATAGAGTTTAATTATAAAACTCGCAAAGTCTTAAATTAGCATGAATTGTCATGTATACATGATTTTCTCATAGAAATGTGCAAATTTGCTTAACAGTATTTTCAGCATTCTAAGTATGCTCTATCACAACAATATTGTTAGTACTCGGTATATTCAGTATTATCAGTTTAGCAGCATGTTCGATGTTGTTTAGACTGTCATGACACTTTCAGATAAAGAAGCTTTGATAAGTCTTAGAACACCAGTATTTTCAGTTATCAGGTTCTCTAGGCTCTTAGGGAACTTCCAGGTAAGTAGTTCTGACTTAGCCTTTGGACACTAGTTTTGAGTTAATAAGTTCCGCTAGCTATAATTAGGACTTCAGTTGGGAGTAGCACTTAGTACCGAGCGGGGCGGGGTTCAGCACCCAGGTTTCCAGAACTACGTGCCACCATAGGTTATTGGCCCGAATTGGTCCCAGATAGTGATCACATAGCTCAACCACTATACCCTGGCAAGATACAGTGGGCTCTCTTTAATGGGGTGTATACATCAAACTCCATGTCTAGCTCACGTGGTTATAGGTCGGTTATAGGCTCTCCCATAATACAATATAGTTAGAGTCCTCATTCTAGTCCTATCTATCAAATTTTAGAATATGCTTATGACCCTAAGTCGGTTTATCCATTCCTACAGTATTATCATATAGGTCAGATTGTTTGTTGTATTTATGATTTCAAATAAGGTGTTTGCATGTTATTTCAGTTCATTTTATGAGTTACCAGTATGCCTATGTTTTATTTTACATCTCGCATATTTAGTACATCCCAAATATTGATCGTATATTCTCTATGTGCTTTATAGTTTTATGATATAGTTCAAGGTACCTAGTTTCAGCATCGCAACTAGCTTCACCAGCGATATCCAGTAGTTGATAGCGGTGAATCCTCATCTTTCGAGGACTAGAGTCTTTATTTCATTTATTGTCATTTCTAGTTTTTAGAATTTAGAGTTAGTTGGGCAGAGGCCTGTCCCAGCAACTCATTAGTTAGTAGAGGCTTTCAGACAACATACTATCAGTTTCAGCTTATTATATTAGCAGTGTTGTTAAGACTCTAGTGTTCATTAGATTTTATCTGTTCTCATAAAAGATTGTCTTAAAACTTAAGTAGATTTCACTCAGTTTTCTATTTATTTCTAGTATGTTAGTGATATGCTATGCCATGGGTTAGTTTGGGATCACTTGTGACTCTAAATACCATGTCGCGCCTAGGGTGCAGACTCAGGTCGTGACAGAGGCCTAATTAAGTGAACAGTCTAGCTTTTACCTTTGAATCATTCTAGAATTCATGTTTCCTTGTGATTATCTATTTTGATGATGTATGTTGTTATTATATATATATATATATATAAAGTCAGCTGATAATGCCTACCAATACATTGTATATATACTGATTCTTTTCCTACACCTATTTTCTAAGTGCAGACTACAACCCAGGAAGTTCTACTCAGCCCCATCTATAGAGGCAACGAAGATTTATTTGAGGGTGAGCTGACATCCTTTTCTTGCTGCTAAAATCCTCCTAGAAATAGATGTCTTTGATTTAGATATGAACTTTTACTTATTTTGTTTTACTACACATAGACGATGGTTAAGGAGATGTCCTCCATACAATGCCTTTCAGTTTTTGGGGATGTAATAGGTAGATGTTGCGAGTGTTTTCTTTATTTTTTCCAAGACTTTCACATTTAACTTTGATAGCACTTATTTTATAGTATAAATGTTGCAATTAGATGGATTAATTAGGATGCGTTACCCATTAGGAAAATTAGTGTGGGTGCCAATCACGACCACTCGGATCATGAAAAGATAGTATCAGAGCCTAGGTTTATTGATGTCATTGTACAAGCAAGAGTCTAGTACAGTCTCGTGTATCGGAGAGGAGATGTTCGTTACTTATCTTGGGGAGGCTACATAACTTTTGAGAAATTCCATTCTTTCTCTCTTTTGTGGTATCTTGATTACAATTGGTATTTAACAGTTTTTTTCTCTCATAGATGGTGAGGACATGTGCAGGTGGAGTTTGAGAAGAGACCCCAGAACCAATGGTGGCATTCGCAGCTTGCAGTAGAGGATGAGGCCGAGGCCGTGGGTAGGCACCTGCCTCTACCAGAGGCAGGGCCCAGGCTGCTGGTCCCACCTGAGAGAGGTTGAAATCCCCTGTACCTCCAGTTTAGGATGGGGTGGCAGTAGAGGTGGAAGTACAGGTACAAGGAGGTGATGCAGCCGCTCCGACTTCCTCCGAGGTCCTGGATCAGGTGCTGAATCTTCTAAGCGGCCAAGTGGATGGAGTGGCACCAATGACTCCAACAGATCATCACCCGGGGGTACAACATACAGCAGCTGTAACTCCCCACATGGAAGACCTTTCTGATGTAGGCATGTTCCCGAAGCCAGTGACCAGACCGGTGATGACTATAGAAGAGCATGATTTATTCTGGAGGTTCACAAAGATGAAGCCTCACATCTTCTATGGAAATAAGGCGAAGGACGCTTGTGAGTTCATCATAGACTTCCATAAGAAACTCCATAAAATGGGAGCAGTGGAAAAGTACAGGGTAGAATTCATTACTTTCCAGCTAACGAGAGATTCTAAGCTTTAGTGGAGGGTGTTTGTAGAGTGCTGACCGGCTAGGTCACTGCCATTAACATGGACTCAGTTCTACACCACCTTCCTGGAGAAGTATGTTCCTCACACCTTGCGGGACTAGAGGCGCGATGAGTTCACCAACATTGAGAAGGGAACCTCCTTAGTTACTACCTCTGAGGCTTGTTTTCACTCATTGTCTAGGTATGGCCTACCATTACTACCCAGGAGAATGAGAGTATCAGGTGGTTCGTGAAGGGACTGAATATGGGGCTCCAGTTGTCAGATCTATAGATGGTCTTATCAAGTAAGACATTTTAGGACGTGGTCGAGTTTATGAAGAATGTCGAAGGGGTTAAGTAGGACTGTTATGCAAAACACGCTGAGAAGAAGGCTCAAAAAAGAGGTAGCTTCAGTGGTTCTTTCTCTAGGGCTTCGATTACTTAGGGGTACTCTGGGTGCCCTATTCAGTCAATAATGCAAGTATAAATCAAGGGTTCGCCAGGGACCTGTCAGTGCACTTCAGGTGTAGTTGGGAGTACACAGATGGTTCGCTCAGATTTTGAGGCTCACCCAATCTCTTCAGTTCCTACTCAAAGACCCGTGCTCGATAAAGTGTGTCATGAGTGTGGTGAGTATGGCCATATTCGAAGATGGTGTCCAAGATTGCAGAGGGAGTGTTCATACAGGAAGGGGTGGTACTCAAACCAACAAAAGGGGTACACAGCCTAACAGGAGAGGGTCACAGACAGGTAGGCAGGATCACTTCTATGCATTCCTCAGTCGACCTGAGGTTGAGGCTTCAGATGCAGCTATTACAGGTAGCATTCTCGTATGTAACCGAATGGCTTCTGCTTTATTTGATTCTAGCTCTACTTTTTGTATGTTTCTTCTTACTCTGTTGTGGAGTTGAATCATGCTTGTGATATTCTTGATGCTTCAATTCATGTTTCTACTCCCGTTGGAAATTCTATAATTGTGGATTGAGTCTATCGTGCCTGTTCGATAGGATTCATGGGTTATGAGACTCGGGTAAATTTGGTGATCTAGACATGGTAGATTTTGACATTATCCTTGGGATGAGCTGGTTGTCTCTCTACCATGCCATTTTGGATTGTTATGCTAAGATAGTCACCATAGCGATGCCAGGGTTGTCTAGATTAGAGTGGAAAGGAAATTGTAGCCCTGCATGTAAAAGATTTATCTCATATATTTGTGCTCGAAAATTGATAGGATGGGGGTGTTCAACTTACCTAGTCCATATTCGGGATACCAATATAAAGAGTCCCTCCATAGATTTTGTTTCGATAGTTTGCGAGTTCCTAGAGATGTTTCCTGCGGATTTGCCTGGTAAGCTATTAGACCGCGATATTAATTTCTGCATAGACTTAGAGATAGGAAATTGGCCTATTTCCATATCTCCATATAGAACGGCACAAACTGAATTAAGTTAACTCAAGGAACAGCTGAAGGAGTTACTTAGTCTCTCTGTGGGGTGCCCTTGTGTTATTTGTTAAGAAGAAAGATGGTAGCATGCCAATATGTATTGACTACCGTCAACTGAATAATGTTACCATTCGGAATAAGTATCCCCTTCACCAATAGATGACCTGTTTGATTAGTTTCAAGGTGTAGCTTTGTTCTCGAAGATTGATTTGAGGTTGGGATACCATCAGCTGAAAATCTGTATTGAGGATTTTCCAATGACAGCCTTTTGGACTAGGTATGGGCATTATAAGTTCTTGGTCATGTCATTCGGACTCCCTAATGCTCCAATTGCTTTCATTTGCTTGATGATTGATATTTTCAAACCCTATTTGAACTCCTTTTTAATAATTTTTATTGATGATATTTTGATTTATTAAAAAACTAAGCAAGAACATGAGAATCATTTGAGGATTGTGTTGGGGGTGCTAAAGGAGAAACAACTGTGTGAAAAAGTACAAAAGGCTTTGCCAAATTTAGTTTTTTATCTTTTAAAAATTTATTTAAAAAATCAGCATAATAATGCTTTAAGTATTTTTAGTTACATATCTTTATTATGTCTGTCACGGCCCAAATGGGCAGACCGTGCGGGTACCTGCATCAACTTTACTCGATAGAAGAACCCTCACAAATATTTGTATTTATATACAAGAATGTAGTCTCTAACATTTCCGTACTTCCTATCAACTGATAAAAATTACAATTTACAAATAGCATTAAAAATTTCCCAAACATGACTCTCCCACGATCTAGTCTGAACAGGTAGAAAAGCTCCACTTGAAATACTTGACAAAACAAAATGACCCAGCTTCGTCTGAAAAGAAGAACACTGAAGCTGGTGCTGAGTACTCCACGCCAATCAACAAACTCCAACCGGCCACAACCTACACCAAAAAGGTGTAGCAAGGTAGTATCAGTACACCATATGTACTGGTAGGCATCATTGGCCGACTAGGTTTAGTTAACACAATAGCATAAAAATCAATATACAATCAATGTCAATAAAGGTAACAATTATCTCACTCCTAAACATCACACTAGGTACAACTACTACATTCACGTTCTTAAAATCTCATCAAAGTTTACGCCATGCTTTTACGAACCTAATCATTATTTAAGTCCTCCAATCTGTCTCCCTTCGCTTGCGCTGCAGCGAATACTCGAATTGCCATAGCAGTCCCTGCTACTGCGGCTATATACCAGCTGCAGCAATAGACCCCACAGTTAGTACTCGAATTCCCCTGATCCGATTCTGTTTATTCCTTCTATAAAACTCTATAACACCACTATCTCTCTGAACATTTCACTAGAATTAACCAAGTCCATTTTTACCATTTATTAACTTATTTAATTATCTATAGGATTTTCAAACCTCCTTAGCAAAGTACATCAAATAATAAGGTCTACTTGCTATCTCATGGTACTTCTCTATCTTTCTTTCAAAACAGTCATGCCATCATCCATAGCCCACAAAAATCAGTTAACACAAGGCATTCAAATGCAATTACGTATTAATTAACTCAAGTACACATAAAAGTCATCAAGACAATATGAGGAAGTCAATTTCCCCAACAGTAAGTACATGCAAATACCTAGCCTTATACCACGAAAATGTTATAAGATATCGTACTTGGACCAGGTAGCCATTATATGGCATTCCACCCCTGTTTCTCACCTCAAACCCAATTCATGTCGGTATGCTCTATATTACACTTGTATATCTAGTACCTTTCTTTATCTACAGCCATATGCAAATCAAATCATAACCGCACAATCTCTATCTCACAATCATACTATCGGTGATATGCCTGGCACACACCTCTGTCATTATCAATGTATACACATGTCAGAGGATCTTATGCTTTTCCTTCCAGTCATAACCTGCAGGGGAATTTATAAATCCATGTACCATACCATCGCGGTACCCGCTCCCACTCATATGCTCATCCGGATGTTCCCCTCTGACATGAGCCACTCAATAATAGTATTCGCTCGCTCGAATACTCCCTTCGGACTCGAGCCTCTCATTTACCCTCATATCAATGACTTTCCTTCTATACTATGCGTCATCTCAGTCACATTTTCATGTGATACAAACTCACCCCTCCAACTCGGGTTACACAACATAGCCCAACCCGAAAGAAATCATCACACGACAAAAATCACATAATCATCTCAACAAATACAATGACATGCATGATTTAAAAATCAATCTCGTGTCCAAATAAAAAATAATTACAATAAATTTAGAACGTTGTAAGACTTGCGACTTGGCTCGCTCATTGTTTTGTGCTCCGCTGCAGTGGCATCACTGTCGTTACAACAATCTCGCTGCAACGGTATTGCTGGCAGTACTGCGACCAGACTTTATTTCAGTTTCTCCCACGTTTTGATTTTGAAAGAATGTCATAACAATATTACATAAACAATTAACTTACCACAGTGTCACCATTAATGCGAACAACAACCATTAATCCAGTAAATACAATACCGACCACAGCAGATTCAAGTCATTGTGTAAGGGATTACTATCCTACTTCACTCGCTTCATCTCATGCTCAAACATAGTTATAACTTATTAATCAGTCTGTTAATTTTATCTCTTACACCGAGTCTACATGATTTACCCGTCCAAGGTTTTGATTCAAAAGAATAAAAGAAGTTCATATTTATACCCGAAAATATTTTCCCAACGACAACCAAAGTTAATCTCCTCAACAATGTTTGACTCAACGCATATCCTAGAGTATGAACCCATTTATTGGTTGAAATATCTCCCCTAGGGTTTTTCCTTATTATGACCTTTCGTCACCCCTCTTCTAATAATCTTGTTCTTAGATTTTCACTGATTCCGATTAATAGGCCATAACATAGTTAAAAGTACAATGCTACTCATTGAAAGCATATAAATCATATGCACGTATATGTTTAGCTAACCAAAGTCCAAAGCAAAAGTGAGTAAACCATAGCCTACTTGGGCGCCAAGATATCATCCCGATTGTCCTCAACTGCAGCTACACCATTTTTTTGATTTTCTTGCGAGAGCTATAATCTTGGGCAGATTTATATGCCCAAGTGATACTCAAAAGTATCATTTTCGCCTTGTTTATCTATCAATGTGTATACATTTTGATGTAATTAGCAATAAAATGTGAATTTATACTAACCAACATGATTAGCATTGTTTTGTAGGTAAAATGTGAGTTCGGGAAGCTAAAATGCATGTTGGATGATATCGGAGTTGGACTTGGATGCGAGCAAGGGAAAAGGCATTGGACAACATGAATTAAAGGGGCTTCGCGATGGAGCCGTGTCACGCTGCTATCGCGGAGGCATTCTGCCTGGATGGGGAAAATTCACCCAATTTCCAGTGAAGGTCCGCGTCTGCTCCGTGTCACGGAGCCAGTGCTCCGCGATGCACGTCATGCCACGTTGAGCTTGAATTCTCGGACCCCCAGTTCCAGTGAGGGTCCGCGTTCATGGCGTGTCACGGAGGCAGTGCTCCGCGATGCACTTCGTGACACGTTGCTCATTATTTTGGGAAAAATTCCCAGCAGTATAAATAGAACACTTAAGTTCATTTTTCATAATTCAGACTTGGTGGAGCAAGGACGTGGGTTACAGGCAGTTGAGGGACGAAAAGTTTAGGGTTTTTTCTCTCTTTCTTTCTTCTTTAATTCAATTGCTTGTATGATTAACACTCATTTTATGATGATTAATCCACAAATGAGTGGCTAATTCCTCTCCTTGCTGAGGTTATGAACAATTGTGATGAAATTTGATTATTGATTATCTGGTTTTTCATCTTTTCTTCCATGTTGTTCTATTAATTCTTGTTCTTACTGCATTGGTGTGTGGCCTACATTAATGTACATCTAAAAAGTCCGGTTTCACTTGAGAGAGCACGAAATTGGAAAGTTGTGAATTAATAGGATATTGTTCTTTACTTGGTTTGGAAAAATTGAGTTTTGATTAGCTTTCAGGATAGAAATATACCTGAAAGTCGTATTAGTCAATTTAGGAACCGGAATTGTATGGCTAGAACATGAATTGCATTTGATCACAGAAATGTAGACGGATGGTTCATGATTCTTAAGTGAGATTAAATACGAGAGTTTTAATCTCTTGGCAAATGTTCTAGGCTAGCAACAGGAAGAAAAGATTAACCAATTTATGATGATAATCAATTTCATTACATGTTCGTTTAACCTCAACATGCTCTTATCCATAGTTCAAATTCAAAGTAGATAATTGTTCTTAGTTTTAGTATAAAATTTATCAAACAAACTATCAACTTTTTGGTTGTGTTGTTGTCAGCATATTTAGAAGTAAAATATAGTATACTTGAGCAAATTGCACTTAACCCAAGTCTCTGTGGGATCGATACTTGGCTTACTAAAGCCACTTACTACTTGTTCGACCACGTGCACTTACGTGTTGTTTTATATACCCATATAACACAAGCCCGAACAAGTTTTTGGCGCCGTTGCCGGGGACTTGGCAATTGGTGAATTTGTTTTAAGTGTTAATTTACTGTATTTTTATTTTTCTTAAGTGTTGACAACTTGGTCTTAGCCTGTATTTTGCAGACTTAATTGCTGTGAACACTGGCAAGAGACAAGGAGCTGGTGGAATCTTATATAGAGACAGAACGTATATTTCACAGTAAACAGATAGAAGCTCTACAAAGAAAGTTGCAGTTTCTCAGACAGACGATTATGGAGCAACAACAAAATCCACCGGTAGTAAGGGCAGTGTTAGTGACTGAAGAAGCAGCAGCACGGCCGGTTCGTGAGGTGGCAATCCCACATGCCAATAATGTTACATCAAGTATCCGCAAACCAGAGCCTGGAGGGAGATTTGAACTCAAACAAAATATGGTGCAGTTATTGCACACAAGCGGGCAATTTACTGGTCTCCCTCATGAAGACCCACAACAGCATCCCCAAAAGTTTTTGGAGATAAGTGACACTTACATACCCGCTGGAGTGTCACCAGACTATGTTCGGCTTACATTATTTCCATTCTCATTGCTAGGAGAAGCCAAGAGGTGGTTGAAAGCTGAGCCATCAAATTCTATCTCAACGTGGGATGATCTTGCACGGAAGTTCTTGATAAGGTTTTTTCCCTCTGGTAAAACAACAAGACTTAGAAGTCAAATTCTAAGTTTCAAACAGAGGGAGGGAGAAAATTTATATCAAGCTTGGGAGAGATTTAAATCCATGTTGCGGGACTGTCCTCATCATCATCAGTCCAATGAGGTGTTGGTGCACACATTTATTGAGGGTTTGGAACCCCATACCAAAATATTGCTAGATTCAGCAGCTGGAGGGCAAGCGTTGGAGAAGACTTATGAGGAGCTGTCTACCTTGTTGAACCGGATTTCATAGGGCAATCCAGAATGGAATGCTGATTCATCACGAGGTGG
This sequence comes from Datura wrightii, assembly GCA_035772735.1. Taxonomy (NCBI): domain Eukaryota; kingdom Viridiplantae; phylum Streptophyta; class Magnoliopsida; order Solanales; family Solanaceae; genus Datura; species Datura wrightii. The sequence goes on along the minus strand of JASDFA010000006.1, from coordinate 83,863,862 downwards.
GACAAGGAAATCAGCAGGAGTGCTTGAAGTTGATGGGTTTACAGCTATCGCTGCACAGATAGCTGCATTGCAAAATCAATTGAACAACCATTTCAGCAACATGACTTTGAACCAGCCTCAAGCTCCAGTTAATGCAGTCCAGCAATTGTGGTGTGAAGTGTGTGGAAGCAGTGAGCACTCAACTGAGTGTTGTGGAGCCAATCCTGACTCGGTAAACTTTGTGGGTAATGCACAAAGAAATCATCAGCAGTATGGTAGTAGGTACAATTCAAATTGGAGGAATCATCCTAATTTCTCATGGGGTAGCAACAACCATCAAGGCCAAAGTTCGGGTCAGGGTGTGCAAAGGAATCAAGGAGGGCAACAGAACTACCAAGCTCAATTCAGAAACAACAATGCACCTCCTCCACCACCATCACCCAGCATTGAGGAGATGTTCAAGACCATGATAGCTAACCAAGCTCAATTGCAGGCTGACTATGTGAAATTGGCAGCCGAAGTGAAAAACAATCAGTTAGCTACCAAGGCTCTTGAGTATCAATTTGGGCAATTTGCTAGTGCCCAAAATACAAGGCCTAGAGGAGGACTGCCAAGCGACACGGATCCGAATCCCAAGCAGGTAAATGCAGTGACCACAAGGAGTGGTTTGCAGCTCAAAGAGGTGGAACCAGAAAGACCACCTCAACACTCGGGAGCAGCAGAAGTTGAGGGGGAGCAAAGTTCGGAAAGGGGGAAGACCAAAGAAGCTGAATCAGAAAGTCCTCCACCCCCGTTCCCTCAACAACTCAAGAAACACAAAGAGGAGGCGTGTTTCAAGAAATTCATGGAGCTGCTTAAACAGGTACATGTTAATTTACCTCTTGTTGATGTCTTGCAGGTAGTGCCTAAATATGCCAAGTACATAAAGGACATCGTGGCAAACAAAAGTCGGTTGACTGAGTATGCTACGGTGGCTCTAACGGAGGAGTGCACTTCTCGGATCCAAAATAGACTGCCCACAAAGTTAAAAGACCCTGGAAGTTTTACTATCCAGCTTACTATTGGGCAGAGCATCCGAGCTCGCGGATTGTGTGACTTGGGAGCAAGCATAAATTTGATGCCTTCATCGGTATTCAGAAAGTTGGGTCTAGGGAGTCCTAGACCCACAACGGTAATCTTGCAGTTGGCGGATCGATCCTTAGCTAGGCCGGATGGCATTGTTGAGGACGTTCTGGTGCAAGTTGGCTCCCTAATTTTCTCGGTAGATTTTGTCGTTCTGGACTTTGAACCAGACGCAGAAGTCCCATTTATTTTGGGACGTCCCTTCTTGGCAACCGGTAAAGCACTAATTGACGTAGCTACGGGGCAACTTACAATGCGAACACATGACAAGGTAGAGGTGTTCAATGTGTACAAAGCACCCAAGCTCCCGACGGTGCATGAAGAACTCTCGGTGATCAATGTGATTGATCATGGTAATGACAAGCAGATGAAGGATTCCCGAGAGTTAATGGGAAGACCACCGGATAGGTGTAGGCACTACTGGGGGGAGGACGGTGATCGAGAGAAATCGTCCATCACCCTAGCGGACAATTGAGCTTAAATGACATCGAGCAGCGACGGTAAACCAGGCGCTGTACGGGAGGCAACCCGTGAAAATATTTTTTTCTTTCTTTTTTGTAAAGTGTAAATAGATTTTTTTTCTTTTTCTTAATTTCCTACAAAATTTTTCGTTTTAGTTATTGTTTTTATTTTTATTTAGGTGGAACCTATAATTCTAACAAATTTTGTTTAGTGAGATGATTTTCAGGTCAAACGGAGGAAAATGTGCACGGAATCGCGAAGGAAAAGTCGAGGTATGAAAAATTAATAAAAAGTAGAAAACAGTGAGCTGGGGCGTTAGCTCCGTGTCACGGAGGAGGACCTCCGCGTTACCCTCTGTGACACGTTGAGGTATAACCCGGAAATTTTAAAATTTCCAGAATGCTATCGCGATGGCTCCATGTCACGGAGGCAGTGCACCGCGATGCACTCCGTGACATGTTGCCGTGTATATCGCGACTGGTCACACCGGGTCGCCGGGTGACCAGCGTATTTTTCTACCTTTTTAACCCCGAAACCTCCCCTTTTCCCCTCATTTTCTAATTCCTCCGCGACCAAACCCCCCAAAAATCATCCCCCATCAACGTGCCACGGCGTAAGGCAACAAATTATCGAGTTTTCTTCGATTCTTCAACTTCAAGGTATACCGTCGAATTTTTCGAACGCACTAAGCATGATTGTATAGTTGGTTGTTTTGTGTAAATAGAGTTATTCTTGCCGTAGTCTTGGAACTGTAGCTAAGGACTAAGTGTGGGGTAACTTAGCATAACCCGACCTTAGCCAAAGTTAATATTTATTTAGCTTAACATTGAGCTTATTTACTTGGGTTGACAGGTAAAATGGCAAGCCGGCAAGAGAAAGGGAAAGGTGCATCAACTTCAGGCACCGGAAGGAAGCGACTCAGACTGGGCACAGTAGTCCCAGCAGCACCAGCAGTTCCACGTGGCCAGCGCCACCAATATGGAACAAGATGGGTGACCGACGAGGGGAAAAAGTGGTACGCAAAGCACAAAGAAAATAAATATTTCCCCGAGGAGCATATAGCACGGGAGCCATTGGCACAGGAGTTCCCCATGATGGTTCACCGGATCGAGGCAGCTGGGCTCAATTTCATATTTGAGGAGCCCAAGGAATGCAATTTGCACCTGGTTCGGGAGGTCTATGCTAATTGGAACCCATTAATCAGAAGCCACACCATCAAGATCAGAGGGCAAATAGTCACTCTGGAGCCCTACCATCTCAATACCATCATAGGAGCGCGGGACACAGACGCCCACGTCCTCCGACAGCTGAACATTACCCCACCGTATGCTGACATCAGACGCACATTGTGTGGGGCCCGATCTATAGCTAGATGGAGCAGTCACAAAGAAAGGGGCTACCACCAGACTCTGCCATATTCACAGATGAACAGGGAAGCCCGAATCTGGCTGAAGATAGTCTGCTCATGCCTCATCCCGGGGGTGCATATGACTGATGTAACACAGGATCGTGTTTGACTGGTGTACGCCTTGATGAAAGGGTTGGAGATCAATGTCGGGGCGTTTATTATATCCGCCATGAAGAGAGCCCGGTTGCACCAGGGGCACAGGTATGGTTTTGGTGGACTACTCACCACCTTTCTCAGGGGCCTCGATGTTGAGGAGGAGGCCCTTGACTATATCCCACAGTTGGAGCGGCGGGCCTTAGATGTTACCAAAACTAAGGCTCCCGACACCACCCACGGGCCAGTGATTACACTTGGCGAGCGAGATGCTCGTGATGACCAGTACATGGCACGGATGTATAGGATGCAGATGCTCTAGCTAAGGATAGGTGGGAGGCCAGCGACGGAGGAGGAGCTATGGCAGCTCGAGCTAGACTACCCGTTTGGCAAAAATGCCAAGGCTCTATGCCGAGTGGGGCCAGCATTTGTAGAGCCCACAGACGATGACGTCCCCACAGACGAGGAGACATGTCGGGAGAACTCCGATGATGACGACGGAGGAGACTCGGATATGGGAGATGAAGCAGCAGCACCCGACGAAGAAGTGGAATACTTTGACTGATCAGGGAGTTCCACCACCCAAATTTGTGCTATTTGACTTTTTGTGAACACTAGGGACAGTTTTCGTACTAAGTGTGGGGTGGGAGTAGTTAGGTGCTGGGCTGGGCTGTTTTGTTTGTATGTTCTCCTCTGTTATTGTGTATGTTGTTTGTCCCTGTGATTGGTGAATTGTTTAAGTGTTGTTCTGTATTTGTAAATTGATGTGAAATTGATGTGTGTTGTTGAATGTTGCCAGTTGATCCTGTACATATTTTTGTTATTTTGTTATCGAAATGATCGATTTTTTTTTAAATTTTTTTTTAAATTATAAAATTTTTTGTAAATAAATTTTCTATCGAAATGATCGATATTTTTGACATTTTTAATTTTGGGTTTCTCGGCGTTTGTTTTCGGTTCTTTTACCGAGAATGGTCCCATTGAACCGACGTCTTAAGTAGTGACTGTTCCCTATGATGGATGGATGACGACCGTCTTAAGGGAAATGTAGTCATTAGGAGTAGTTTTTTCAATTATTTTTGTTTTTCTTTGGTGGATTGCATCCCGAAACCTGTAGTTACTATATGGTTGCGAAATATTGGTTGCGTGTTGTACATGATATTCAAAATGCAAAGGTGATTCGTATGAAAGCATGCAATTTTGTAAATATGTTGAGATACCTATGCTGTAGAGTTCGATTCAGTGTGATTGAGGCTTAATGTTTGAATTCATGCAATTAGCTGATTGAAGAGTCTGTGAATACATCTTGAATCGAGCATGTGCAAAAAAGTGTGAAGTGAGGTGTTGATATTCCATGGTATTGTGAAGTGTCTAGAACTTGCCTGGTGTGTGTACAAAACGAAATGAAGGAGGTGTATTGTAGGAAAGGATGTAGGCATTTCTTTGTTTTAACCGAGAGTTTCTACTTTTTTCTGGTCATACCCTCCTTTTCTGTGATTGTATACCCTAGTCAGCCCTTTGAGCCTTTAGCCGATTATTTCTTTCTTTTGTCCAAAAAGTATAAACTGAGCTTAGTTCCTTCTTTTCATTAGCCGTAAAGTCTATACAAAACTCTTAAGCGTTTAAGAAGAGAAAATCATTTCCCAAAGTGTCAAAGAGTGAGAAAGGTGAAAAGAAAAAGAAAAGCAGAGTGAGGGAAGAAAAGAAAAGGTTGAAGGTGCACTTGCTATAAATAAACGATAATGAAGGTGCATGAATAACCTTTGTTGTTGTGTCAAGTGTGCTTAATGAAATGGGCCATACTAAAGTAAAATCATCAAGAACGGGATGATGAAAAAAAAAGGGAAACAATGTCCATGAGTGATGGGATGTTTGGAAAGGCGCTTAAGGATGCTAGTGGCTATTATTGGCTAATCCAATATTTACTAGTTCCATAGCTTCCATTACAACCCATTAAAGTCCTACGTGATCTTACATTGCATTTCTTTATATTAGTGGAGTAGTACACTAAGGGCAAGCTTATGGGTCATGACATGATGCATGTGAATTCTTTTGGGAGAGAGAGTGAAATTGTGTGTACATGCCCCTGTTTGAATGTTTATGAGTCGTATGAGCAAAAAGGGGAAGATTCTCTTGAGTTGTGAGGGCACATGCTTGATGAAAGATAGATTTTCGTGTCGGATATCTTGATCAACTGATTTGCATGAGTTTGCCGATATCGAGAGTCGATTCTTAAAGTCTAGGAGGTCTTAATGTATTGAAGGTCATTGCATTGTTAAGACCATGCATGTTTTCTTGATGATTTGCAGTATTGAATGATCGGTATAACCGTAGCATAAATTGTTGAACCATAGTAGCCAGGTTGGGATGTAAATTGCATGAATTGTATGTTTGTTGTTCGAGGACGAACAAGGATTTAAGTGTGGGGTAAGTGATCTTGGGCAGATTTATATGCCCAAGTGATACTCAAAAGTATCATTTTCGCCTTGTTTATCTATCAATGTGTATACATTTTCATGTAATTGGCAATAAAATGTGAATTTATACTAACCAACATGATTAGCATTGTTTTGCAGGTAAAATGTGAGTTCGGGAAGCTAAAATGCATGTTGGATGATATCGGAGTTGGACTTGGATGCGAGCAAGGGAAAAGGCATTGGACAACATGAATTAAAGGGGCTCCGCGATGGAGCCGTGTCACGCTACCATCGCGGAGGCATTCTGCTTGGATGGGGAAAATTCACCCAATTTCCAGTGAAGGTCCGCGTCTGCTCCGTGGCACGGAGCCAGTGCTCCGCGATGCACGCCGTGCCACGTTGAGCTTGAATTCCCGGACCCCCAGTTCCAGTGAGGGTCCGCGTTCATGGCGTGTCACGGAGGCAGTGCTCCGCGATGCACTCCATGACACGTTGCTCATTATTTCGGGAAAAATTCCCAGCAGTATAAATAGAACACTTAAGTTCATTTTTCATAATTCAGACTTGGTGGAGCAAGGACATGGGTTACAGGCAGTTGAGGGACGAAAAGTTCAGGGTTTTTTCTCTCTTTCTTTCTTCTTTAATTCAATTGCTTGTATGATTAACACTCGTTTTATGATGATTAATCCACAAATGAGTGGCTAATTCCTCTCCTTGCTGAGGTTATGAACAATTGTGATGAAATTTGATTATTGATTATCTGGTTTTTCATCTTTTCTTCCATGTTGTTCTATTAATTCTTGTTCTTACTACATTGGTGTGTGGCCTATATTAATGTACATCTAAAAAGTCCGGTTTCACTCGAGAGAGCACGAAATTGGAAAGTTGTGAATTAATAGGATATTGTTCTTTACTTGGTTTGGGAAAATTGAGTTCTGATTAGCTTTCAGGATAGAAATATACCTGAAAGTCGTATTAGTCAATTTAGGAACCGAAATTGTATGGCTAGAACATGAATTGCATTTGATCACAGAAATGTAGACGGATGGTTCATGATTCTTAAGTGAGATTAAATACGAGAGTTTTAATCTCTTGGCAAATGTTCTTAGCTAGCAACAGGAAGAAAAGATTAACCAATTTATGATGATAATCAATTTCATTACATGTTCGTTTAACCTCAACATGCTCTTATCCATAGTTCAGATTCAAAGTAGATAATTGTTCTTAGTTTTAGTATAAAATTTATCAAACAAACTATCAACTTTTTGGTTGTGTTGTTGTCAGCATATTTAGAAGTAAAATATAGTATACTTGAGCAAATTGCACTTAACCCAAGTCTCTGTGGGATCGATACTTGGCTTACTAAAGCCACTTACTACTTGTTCGACCACGTGCACTTGCGTGTTGTTTTATATACCCATATAACACAAGCCCGAACAAGCTCCTAGCTATGGACGTCGAATCTCCACCTCTTGGATCCTCTTGTTTTCCCCCAAAATGTCTATTTTCTATTTTTATACGTTTTTAATAAGTGCTCCTCAAGGACTTGATTTTAAAAATTCTAATTAGAACAGAATTACAGATTTTTGGTCCGCGTCATCCACTGCAGCAGTTTCGCTGTGATAAAAATCATCCTGCCACAATGGACACCCGTTTAGACTCACCTGATTGCGTCTAAGCCCACTCGAGTTACTCTCCCTACGCCCTTTGTCTCTCGGAAATTTATCATGAATTACTACAAATTTAAATTCTCCCATTTTTATGTGGTCGGAATGCTATTACGACTGGGCGGGTTGTTACATCAAATACCAACTAAAAATATGTTCGTCCCCTAACGACGCTATGATTTTGAGGCAGGGTCATAATTATTTGTCTGGGTTTTAACCCTGACCCAAACATAAATTTACATTGTTACCCTTTATTTGGTTTTACGAGTTTTCCTCTCTATTCAGAGGTCCTAGGCATTACTGATTTGTTGGACGACTTGGACTGATTATTTTCAAGATGGCGAGGTTCAGCCGCAGAATCCCAACAGTCACTGCTTTTGACCATCCACGGTGGTGAGTGGGTTTTCTGCTACAGCGGTCTTGCCGCAATGAAAATATGGTCCGTTGCTGGATGGCGGGGTCATTTAATGGCAGAAAAGAGGGTTTTCAAGTTTCATTATTCCACCTTTCCAATTTGATTTGCACAAATCCTCTCAACTCCCCCAGCGATTTTTCTCGATTTCTCAGGTAATTCTCACCCTCATGGCTTCTCTACTTTATTTACTAGTGAATAATAGATATGTATGGCCTGTTGCTCTTGTTTCGGGTAGTCATAGGGTAATATATGTAGGCCTTCTCATTTTGAATTCCTAGCTAGATTTTCGTAGCATGCTAGTTGTTTTTACATCCTCATATGTTCCCTACTGTTCTCTACATGATCCTAGTCATTTTCATGGGGTTGTAAGGCTGAAAATGAGGTGGTTTGTATGGGGTGGTGGTTTTGACTTTTTCGATCCCTTCGGGCTTGAATTGGTGCCCTATTGGGGCAGGTACTAGTTGCTAGAACTTAGGCAAGTCTTCTCCTTACTCATCTGTTGCTAATTTAGAGAAATATGGAATTGGAGATTTCAACCTCCATTGATGAGGTATGAAGGTCTATAAAAGATGATGTCCGCTATAGCGGAACCTTGTTCACTGCAGCGGTACCGCGACAGTGAGCCCTTATCGCTCTGGCGAACTAGCTGCAGCGAACATACGTCCACTGTAGCGATTCTCCTTGTCAATAGCCCCTTCTCAAATTCTGGTTCTTCCCTTTTTCTCGTACCAGTTCTCCTAGTCATTAGATTACTCTTCTAATACTTCTTATTAATGCAGGTTAATCATCCTGGCTGCTTCTAGCAGTAGCATTTACACTGAGGACTACATCCTTTTAGTTAATGACCTGTCACGCCCCACCTTAGGAGGCATGACTGGCACCTGGTGCCATATTGGGATATGAACTGACCTGACTGGGCTTATGCACTTCTGATGCATGCCTACTCTTAAAAACAAGAAAACAATGAGCTATATTTCGGTTGTAAACACAGCCTTCGACCAATAAGGCCGCATAACCACCTGTAAAAAAAAATAGCTAGCCAACAACATGCAATAAAGGGGATCCTATGCGGGTCGACAAGACCACTATACTGTCTAGTTATATTATAATGAAAATGGGAAACCAAAACTATACTATAGCCGATAAGGCTGCTAATTAATAGCTAAAATTGGCCCCACACGACATCACGTAAAATAAAACATACATAGGCCCCACAAGACCAACAATAACAAAAACTAAAACTGGAAATTTGTGGCCTGCAAGCCTCTAAGAGTGGAATAATGGTCAGGACAGGGCCCCGACCTACCCATAAATTGTACAGCAAAAGAACAAACCTTCTAACTAACAACTCCGGAGCAAAGGAGCTGATTAGACTGCTGACTCAGCTAATGACTGGGAAGGTCCTGAACTGCGTCTAACCCTATTGAATAGCCTTACAACCTGCTGTATAACTAACAATAAGTAATGCAAACAAGAACCTTACCTGGCTCCCATAAGCTCGGAAGGTACAACCATCATAAAATAACCTTCCCGGGGCTCCCATAAGCCCTGGCGAGCTCACTTCAATCTATATACCCCTAACTAGGTCAAAATGAGTCAACAGATAACTATAGCCAACCTGCCGGTTCCCTAGGTCAGCAACTGAGCCTGTCCGACTCCTGTAGCTGTGTTTGATTCCGGTGGACTCCTATAACTTCACCCTGGGCACCAGGCTCAACGACGGTCAGTGATGCCGATACAACATAAAAATAATAGTCTAGCCATGGAATGGACTATAATATGGACCTTGGGCCTCAGCATAGTCCCTTAGGACAACATATAGCTCCTTGGAGCAATCCATATAGCCCCGTAGGCAATGACACAGCTAGTAACCCTGAGGTTGAACAATGGAAGGCTATATAGGGTAGGGTTAGCCCCAATCTAAATAAAAAATTCTAATTTCAAACTAATGGTAGCAACTAACTTTCTTACGAGGATTTCGGTCATACTACTATGACAGGAATAACTTGTCGAAAGAATTCGCCTTAACGTACCTCGAATGCTGATTTTCGATTAACTAGCGAGTTTCAACTTGCAACCGACAATTCTTCGCAACGGTAACCTTTATGCTGAGAGAATAGGACTAATTTTAATACTAAATTTGGCAAATAATGATAACTTTCAATAATAATTTCAATTATAATTCAACATCACATAATTCAGTCGAAAACCTATAATTTCCTCAGAGTTTAGAAGGGAGAAATGCTTACCTAATGCTTGCGGCCATTTAGGATTCAATTTGGAGTAATTATGACAACTTTTAGTCGATGGAGTTCCAGTATGCCGAGAGACTTTTTGGGAAATAACTCCGTAGAAATGCTTCCCATAGACCTAGAACTCGTTACCCCGAAGTTAATTTGCATTTGGACGGCGTTTGGTAGCGTAATCGGAAGAAAATTTGGTGAATAGTGCGTTCCCTCTCTGATTTTTGTCGTGGGTTCTTTTGGAAATAAATTGAAATGAGAAAAGAAGCCTATGTATACGTGCATGGCCGGTGGTATAACAACTGGAACCTCTTCGTAGGCTAACTCCTCCATAACTTGAACGTCCTCAACTGGTACAACTCGAGACGGGTCCCCTATGCATTTCCGCAACATTGACACATGAAAGACTGGATGGACGGATTCCAGCTCTGGAGGCAATTCCAGCTTATATGCCACTTGGCTATTTTTCGGAGGATCTAATACGGGCCAATGAATCTTATCAAATCTCATCACGCCCTTCATTGGCGAAACTTTGAGAAATACCCAATCACCAACATTGAATTCCAAATCTCTATGTCGCACATTGAAATAGGATTTTTGACGACTCTGGACTGTCAACAAGCGTTCTCTGATGAGTTGTACTTTCTATTCTGACTAGTGGATCATATCAAGTCTAACTAACTCTGACTCCCCTCCCTCGAACCACCTGATGGGGGACCTGCATTTCCGCCCATACAGGGCCTCATAAGGCACCATCTAAATTGCAGAATGATAACTGTTATTATATGCAAATTTGATAAGGGGTAGATACTCGTCCCAACTTCCTCCGAAATCTATCACACACACCTGTAACATATCTTAGAGCTTCTGAATTGTGCATTCTGCTTGACCGTCCGTTTGAGGATGTAATGCTGTACTCAGATTAACCTGTGTCCCCAAGCCTTTCTGAAAAGACTATCAGAACCTAGCTGTAAATTGTGCTCCTCTATCAGAAATAATAGATGTGGGAACACCATTTAGTCGAACTATCTCTTTAATATACAACTCAACATAGTCTTCGGTAGAGAAGGTAGTCTTGACTGGCAAGAAATGAGCTGACTTTGTTAACCTGTCGACAATGACCCAAATAGAATTGAACCTATGCTTGATACGGGGTAATCCTGTCACAAAGTTCATGTTGATTGCTTCCCATTTACACAGAGGCACCACTATCTCCTACATTAATCCGTCGGGTTTCTGATGTTCGGCCTTTACTTGCTGATAGTTGGGATATTGTGCTACAAATTTTGATACACCCTTTTTCATTCCAGGACACCAGTATATCTCCTTTATGTCATGATACATCTTCGATGAACCTGGGATGAAGAGAGTAACGAGAATAATATACCTCTACCATGATCTGCTGGTGAAGTCCTGCCACATCTGGAACACAGAGGCGAACCCTAAATCTCAAGAACCCATCTTCTGTCAACACGAAGGCCGTTAATTCGCCTTGTTGAAACTTACCTCTGAGTTGTACCAGGTTAGGATCCTTATACTGCCGCTCTTTTACCTTCACAACCAGGGATGATACTGTGGTATTCTGGATCACAGCCCCGTTATCCTCTGAGTCTACTATCCGGATGGCTAAGCTGGCTAACTGGTGCAGTTCTCGAGCCATTTCCCACTGTTCTGGCATCAAATGTGACAAGCTTCCCATAGATCTACGGCTAAGTGCATCTGCTACAACATTAGCCTTCCCTAAGTGGTATAAAATATTTATGTCATAGTCTTTTAGTAATTCTAGCCAATGACATTGCCACAAATTTTATTCCTTCTGCATCAAAATATACTGGAGGCTCTTATGATCAGTAAAGATATCCACATGCATCCCATATAGGTAATGCCTCTATATTTTCAAGGCATGAACCACTGCAGCTAACTCCAGATCGTGGGTGGGATAGTTCTTTTCGTACTTCCTGAGTTTCCTTGAAGCATAAGAAATTACCTTACCGTGCTGCATCAATACGCATCTTAACCTAATGCATGAAGCGTCACAATATATGACATAACCCTATAAACCTTCTGGCAAAGCTAACACTGGTGCCGACATCAACTTGTTCTTCAATTCCTGGAAACTCCGCTCACAGGCCTCGGACCAATGAAATTTGGCTACTTTCTGAGTCAATTTGGTCAAGGGCACTGACAGGGTAGATAATCCTTCCACAAACCTTCTTAATTACCCGACTAATCCCAGGAAACTACGAACTTCCGTTAGAGTTGTATGTCTAAGCGAGGTCTTTACTTCCTCAATTTTCTATGAATCAACTTGAGTACCTGCCTCTGATACAATATGGCCCAGGAAAGCTATGGAGTTCAGCCAGAACTCCATTTAGAAAATCTTGCACATAACTGGCGATGTCTAAGAATCTGAAGTACCATTCGCCAATGATCTTTATGTTCTACTTCTGAACGGGAATACACCAGGATGTCATCAATAAATACTATCACAAACAGATCTAAATATGGACTGAAGATACTGTCCATCAGATCCATGAACACCGCTGGGGAATTTTTTAACCCAAAGGATATGACTAGGAATTCGAAATGACCATACTTGGTCCTAAAAGCTATCTTGGGGATATCTTTCTGCCGAACCCATACCTGATGATACCCTGACCTTAAGTCGATCTTGGAAAAATATTTTGCCCCCTGAAACTGGTCAAACAAATCGTCTATCCTAGGAAGAGGGTACTTATTCTTAATAGTAACCTTGTTCAACTGCCGATAATTTACGCACATGCAGAGGGAGCCATCTTTCTTTCTCACAAAAAAAGCTGACGCACCCCACAGTGACGTACTCGGCCTGATAAATCCTTTATCTAAAAGATCTTTCAACTACTCCTTCAATTCTCTCCATTCAGCCGGACCCATTCGGTACGGAGGGATGGATATAGACTGAGTACATAGTAGCAAGTCAATAGAGAAATCGATTTCCCATTCTGGGGGAATACCAGGAAGTTCATCTGTAAAATGTCTGGAAACTCATTAACCATTGGAATGGACTAAAGAGCCGCGGATTCCGCTTGCTATCCTTAACCTTGACAATATGATAAATACATCCCTTTGCTATCAACTTTTTTTCCCGAAGATAGGATATGAACCTACCTTTTGGCGAAGCTGCACTTCCCTTCCACTCTCGCACTACCTACCCTGGAAAGTGGAATCGGATTGTCTTGGTCCAACACTCTACATTGGCATAACATGGCGCTAGCCAATCCATACCCATAATTGCATCAAAATCGATCATTCTAGCTACACTAAATCTGCTAAAGTCTGGTGACTGACGACCTCTATAGTACAACCCCAGTAGATCCTCTTAGCCATAAAAGAATCACCGAAAGGCATAGAAGCCAAATAAGGTCGCTGAAGCAATTCTGGCGTTATACCGAACTTTCGGGCCACTAATGGGGTAACATAGGAAAAGGTGGAACCTAGGTCTATCAAAACATAAAATGAGTGAGAGCAAATGTCCAGCATACCTGTCACAACATCCGACAATGACTCTGACTCCTATCGCCCCGGAAAAGCATAAGTGCGAGTGCGATCAGAACCGCTGCTTGAACTGGATGCCCCCGACCTGCCTCGGCCTCTACCGGCTGGAGCTGAGGGCCTGCTGTCACACCCCACCTTGGGGGGTATGACTGGCACCTGGTGCCCTACTAGGACCTGAACTGCTAAACTACTGAGCCTAAGCACATCTGGTGCCTGGCTGGATCTAACTCAGATTCAGGGAAACAACGGGCTATATAACGGTTGTAAATACAGCCTCTGGCCAACTGGCTATAGCCACCTGTACCTGTAATAGCAGCTAACCAGAAACATACTTGTAACAAGGAACCTATGCGGGCCGACAAGGCCACCATGCTGTCTAGTTATCTGTAACCCAACAATAAAATGCTGAATAACTACGTGACCGGCAAGGTCACCACTACTATCAAACTAAGGCCTCACACACCCAACATAAACTAAAATGCTAAACAGCTATAACCAACTGCACGGCCTCACACGACTGGCTCAACTGACCACAGGAAAATATATACAGACTGCAAGCCTCTAAGAATACTGATAAGATGGTCGGGACAGGGCCCCGACCTACCCGTACTGTACAACAAAAGGAAATGATATAAACCTCTGAAATATCAAGCTCCGGATGACAGGAGCTGATGACTCTGCGCTGGGTAGGATCACGAGGCATCGCCTCCTCATCTATGAGTACCTGTAGGAAAGTAATGCAGCGCCCCACTGGGCGTCAGTACCATTGGTACCGAGTATGCAAAGCAACTAAAATAATACAACTGAATACAAATAACATAACTAACAAGACTATGAGTAGAAGATAACTGAATCTGAAGAGCTGATAGGAACTAGATCAAACCTTTCTGCGCTAATAGGCAGGAGCGTGTCTATAGTTACGGCGGCCTGCTGTCTATTAACTAATATATATAAAGCACACAAATACGTATACATTTAGCAAGCAAGAGCCAATACCAACCCCCATAATCCGGATGGCGCCAAGTAAGCAAACAATATATATACCCCTACCCGGGTCAAAACCAGCCAAAAATAAGTCACTCCACTCATCTGCTCACTCGGAGCTCCTCTACCGGCCCCCTGGGTCTCCGGCTCGGGCCATAGCTCCGATATAAATAACCGTGTCTGAGTCTGAAGGACTCCTGTGCAGACAGTAACAGATAGGGTCTGGTTCCCTGGAACTCTCCTCAGGGCTATCTAAAACCGGAGCTGCACCTGTAATAGGATCTGTAACTGTAACTGTATCTGAATCTGTTCCCTGGGCACTTGCGCACAACAAGGCTATTTGTACTGTAATGCTGATCAGCCTGATATGGGGAAAGCTTCATCCCATCTTTGTCCAAACTGGGGACGGCATGCCACTCCTTGGAGTGACGTAAACCCACCCGCTCAGTGGGCGACACAATTACCAACCCAGGGGCGGCGAGGATGCTCAATAAGGGGCCCTCACGCCACAACAAGTCTCAACAAACAAATAGCACATATAAATAGCAAGCATGTATAACTACAAAAGACTATCTAAAATCTGATTTCTTATTCTGATCTGTTTCTGTACTAAACTGATTCTTTACTGATTATACTGATTCTGAGATCTTTCTTTAACTGTTGGCTAATCTGTAGCTAGGGTACTCTCTGTCTGAATGGCTAATCTGTAGCCAATAAAACTGTCTCTCTATCTGATTTTACTTTACTAACTTTATTCTGAAAATTTGTCTCTTTTTATTCTACAACATGCTTGCTAATCATACAATAAGCTATACTGAATCCGGAATGCTAACTCGCCCTTTGGCGCATGATTTACTAACTTTCAGACTGAATACAATACGACAACACAACTTAGAATCTATTAGACTTACCTAATTCTCAACATTCAACTCCGAGAGTTTCAAATACGGAGTTTACTATGATTTACCAAGCTAAGACTTACTAACTTGCCGAAGAACAACTTTACATACCTTAACCTCGAGTTATCCGACTGTCGGACGAGGCTCAGTCAGTATTCCAGCTATTTTTCCCAACTGCATTCATAAACACGTCAATTAGTACTAAATACAACACCATTCTGAAGGACGGCGTCACTTTCGATATAATTATAGCCTAAGCTTAGGCTTATTGAAAGACGGTCGAAAACTTTCTATTTTTCAGAAGTCCAGAAGGGAGAAGTATTCACTTTACGGCTAGGAGCACATAGACACTAGTTTGGAGCAATTCCACTTACCTTAGCCTGGTAGCACGATGATTTGTCAGCTGAATTTCGCGAAACTAAATCCGTAGGAATGCTCTCTGTTGCTAAATACTTCGGTACCTGGAGTTAATTTAAGTTTGGACTATGTTTGGCAACGTAATCGAATGATTATATATTAACCTTCTTCGTCCCTCTCTGTTTTCTACGTTTCTCTAGAAATTTTCAATGATTTAAATGAAATTAAACCAAAGTGGGGCTTTATATACCTGGGCCTGGACAGGCCCAACGTGTCACGGAGCCAACGCGGAGGCTCCACCTCCGTGACACGTTGCCATCGCGGAGGGGCTCTGCCCCGGCTCCTTCCACGATGGTTCGATAGGCTACTCGTCCAATCCTTTCCCGGGCCTTTCCCTAGCACGTATGGCTTTCAAATGTGCTTAACCAATGCGCGAATAGGCCATCTAGGTGCCGGAAATCTTACGGGGTATAACACATGCGCCCTGCTGAAGGTGCTGGGGCATGTACCCTACTGAGGATCTGTCCTGTTGATCTCGATCACCCTGACCTCTAGCTGGACAATCCCTCATCATGTGACCCTCTTGTCCATAGGTGTAACAAGTAGTAGAACTATACCTGCACGCCCCAAAATGACGTCGACTGCAAATAGCACAACATGGAATAGTGGGCCTGCTTTGATCTGACCCCCTCTGCTGCTAGAACCTGATGCCCGTGAGCTCTCACTGGGTCCTAACTACCCTCGGCTGTCTGATCTACCACCTTACTGCTGCTGAGAAGGTGGGGGTTTGGGTGGCCTACCTGATATTTGTGGCCTAGGTCCACCCTACCATTCTACCTACATGTCACTGGGTCTGGCCCTACAGTGCTGCTCTTGATTTGTTCTTTCTATCTCCCGTTATCGCTGCCTGATCCCCTCAATATTCTAAGCGAAAGCCTGAATGCGGGCAATGTCCATGTCCTCCTGCAGAATAGTTGTCACACAAGTTTCCACATATTCTAGAAGCAACCCCATAATAAACTAATGTACTCTGGCTGGTATAGTGTCTACAAAAGCTGGAGCACATCTGGCCAAGGAATCAAATCTAATAGCATATTCCCAGACACTCATTAAGCCCTGCTCCAGGTGCAAAATCTGATCTACCCGGGCCTGTCAAATTTCCCACAGCAAGTAGTGATCTAGGAAAGCCTCTAAGAAATTAGACCAAGTCAGAGGGGGAGCGTATCTACCTCGGGACCTCTCCCAGCTCTCATACCATAACACTGTTATGTCCTGTAGTTGAAATACTGCTAACTCAACCAACTCCGTGGACGTAGCATGCATCACCGTAAAATTTCGTTGCAGAAAGTCCTGAGGGTCCTCTTCCCAGTCCGTCCCTGTAAATTGCGGGGGACTCAGGGAAAGGAACTCTCGGACCCTCGAACACCCAAGTCCTCCTGAGGATTCAGCAACCACAGGTACCATGGGCTGGCGCTAAGAGGCCATTATCTGAGCTAACATATAGACGACTCCTAACCTCCTGATCTGATGGTATAGGTATAGAAACTATTGGAGGTGGTGCCAATATGTCTGCTGCCCTGGAGGACTCCTGGCGTGGCGGAGACTGCTGAAGAGACCGGGATGAAATCTCTCTATTGCCCTCAGATTGGGCTGACTCTAACTAGGTCCCCCTGCTAGTTCCCTCTCCTTCCGCAGCCTCTAACTTCCATCTGATCGTAATCTATCGTGTGTCTGACATTTCTCTATAGATAAGCAGTATAAGGTAAGCTTAGGGACTCATCCCTATACAACATAGCTCTACAGCACGAATGAGGAAAAAGGAAGGGTAACCACGCTATTATGCCCCGTAGAGTCCTGGCTATGAAATGTGGTGTACATCACACCCATAGATAAGACTCTACTAGATATGGCTTGCAGATTCCCTAGGATACGACCTGCTCTGACACCAGATTTTTGTCATGCCCCACCTTGGGAGGCATGACTGGCACCTGGTGCCATACTGGGATCTAAACTGACCTGACTGGGCTTATGCATTTCTGGTGCATGCCTACTCTTCAAATCAAGAAAACAACGAGCTATATGTTGGCTGTAAACATAGCCTCTGGCCAACAAAGCTGCATAGCCACCTGTAAAAAAAAAATAGCTAACCAACAACATGCAATAAAGGGGATCCTATGTGGGCCGATAAGACCACCATGCTGTCTAGTTATATAATAATGAAAATAGGCAATCAGAACTATACTATAGCCGACAAGGCTGCTACCTAATAGCTAAACTCGGCCCCCCACGGCCATCACGTAAAATAAAACATACATAGGCCCCATATAACCAACAACAACAAAAACTAACATTGGAAATCTGTAGCCTACAAGCCTCTAAGAGTGGAATAATGGTCGGGACAGGGCCCCGACCTATCTATAAACTGTACAACAAAAGAACAAACCTTCTAACTAACAACTCCGGAGCAAAGGAGCTGATTAGACTGCTGACTCGGCTGATGACTAGGGAGGTCCTGAACTGCGTCTAACCATACCTGCAGGCAAGTAATGCAGTTCCCCAAGGATGGGCATCAAAATACAATATGTACCGAATATGTAAGGCAGTATATGAAAATGACTGAATGATGTTGATAATGAAACTGAAAACAATTCAATAGGAGGGATAGAGATACAACCTGAATATCCTTACAACCTGCTGTATAACTAACAATAAATAATGCAAACAAGAACCTTACCTGGCCTCCATAAGCCCAAAAGGTACAACCAACACAGAATAACCCGCCCGGGGACCCCATAAGCCCTAATGAGCTCACTTCAATCTATATACCTCTAACTAGGTCAAAATGAGTCAACAGGTATAGCCAACATGTCAGTCCCCTGGGTCTTCTACTGAGCCCATTGGACTCCTGTAGCTGTGTTTGAGACTGGTGGACTCTTGTAACTGCACCATGGGCATCAGGCTTGACGAGGGTCAATGATGCCACTCCAGAATAAAAATAATAGTCCAGCCATGGAATGGACTACAATATGGCCCTTGGGCCTCACCATAGTCCCTTGGGACAACATATAGCTCCTTAGAGCGATCCATATAGCCCTGTAGGCCACGACACAGCTAGTAATTCTTAGGTTGGACAACAGAAGGCTATATAGGGCAGGGCCAGTCCTAATCTAAACAACAAAAGCTAATCTCAAACTTATGGTAGCAGCTAACCACAATATTCATATTTCGAGCTTTCTTACGAGGATCTTGGTTGTATTACTATAAATCAGGAATAACTTGCTGAAAGAATTCACCTTAACATATCTGGAATGCTAATTTTTGATTAACTAGAAAGTTTCAACTTACAACTGGCAGTTCTTCCCAACTGTAACCTTTATGCTGAGAAAATAGGACTAATTTCGATACTAAATTTGGCAAATAACAATAACTCTCGATAATAATATCAACTATAATTCAACATCGAATAATTCGACAAAACCTACAGTTTTTCCAAGAGTTCAGAAGGGAAAAATGCTTACCTAATGCCTGTGGCCATTTAGGATTCAATTTGGAGTTATTCTGACAACTTTTACTCGACAGAGTTTCAGTATACCAAGAAAAGTTTTTGGAAATAACTCTGTAGAAATGCTTTCTGTAGATCTAGAACTCGTTAACCAAAGTTAATTTGCGTTTGGACGGCATTTGGTAGCATAATTGGATGAAAATTTGGTGAATAGTGTGTGCCCTCTCTGATTTTTGTCGTGGGTTCTTTTGAAAATAAATTGAAATGAGCAAAGGAGCCTATATATACATGCATGGACGGTGGCACAGGCATACATTGCGTCAGCCAAAGAGCCAACCCTGTGTTGCGCCGTGCCTCCTAGGGCGCCAGTAGGCCTGGCGCGCCTCGCTACCCAGTGCACAGGTTAGCTAGCGCGTCGCACTGGCCCCTCGTGACCTGGCCTCGCTAGACCCTTCTTCCAAGGCTCTTCCTGCACTCGTCAAGCTCTCCTTACTCGTCACAAATCCACGCATACGACCACTAACCAATAATATTTTATGGGGTGTAACACGACCAATGTCAATTCTTGTACAATGAATAGGCCATGAAGGATCTGCTGCATGAGAGGAGTTTTGTTATGTAGGTCGTGAAGGATAAAATCCTAGAGTTTTATACTCTCCTTCATGAGATCGGGTGAGGCCCTTTGGCAGAGGACTCGGGTAAGGCTAATGAAGCCTGGATGCGGGAGTTTTAGCTAACTCCCCACCGTACCCTAGAGTCGGGATGAGCTAGTGGCTTACGTCAGGGACATGCAAATTATCTCTACCCCTGCTACTATAAACAACGCTCTGGGTCTGCCCAACCCTCCTGCATCTAAGCTAAAGGATCGTAATGTATCCGAGAATGGGCAGTGGCTAGTGAACTCTTTGGTTGTGGAGGAGCGGAGAGTTACTACCAACTGGGGCATTACCAGGATGGGTATCTAGAGTACCCACTTTACGGTGGAGGGAAGGAGGTGGCTCAATCTAGTGTCCCAGAGGATTCCCCCATCCTCTAATGTCACAGACGCGACTTATCATCGGGCTTTGGTAATGTTCGTTATTCTAAATGGGGTGAGGGTCAAAGTGGAGGCCCAAATTATTAAGGAGTGGAGGTATTTCCACACGAAGACTATCACTAGCCTGCCATTTCCTTCCCTTATCACCAGGCCATGCAAGTATGCCCGAGTGCACCAGGAATCCCAGGATGTCAAGATTGTGACAGGTCTTTCGATCCCTTGAGGGTGAAAGGGGCACCAGGGAGGGGCAGGAAGAAGAGGAAGTTTGCCTTAGTTGAGGGTGATGGAGAGGATGACACTTCTAGGCTCTTGGGGCTATTCGAGAGGATAGAGGCCGAGATGGTGTCTATGCGCGAACTCCTCGGAGGATTTCCCGGACCTCCTTCCCCTAGCAGGCCTTTTGTCAATCGACCCTCCACCAATCGACCCCTTAGATCAGCCGTTGCCAATTCAAGAGAGATACATGGGGTGATTGCTTCCCTAGCCCAGACCTATGTTGAGCTCTGGGAGGACTTGGAGTGGGAGAGAAGGAGACGGCGCTCTCAGGACAAGCTGATTATCCAGATGTGGAAGGGGATAAATAAAATTCTAAAAACCCTAGCCCCTAGAGAAAGGCCTCTGCAGGTGAGCCGGCAGGGTCTCCCCGAGTTCTCCTTCCTTAGCAGGTTCGAGGAGGGAGCAGATAAGGAAGCAGGCAGTGGTAGTGACGAGGCCTCTAGCTAGATGGGTCGCAACATCTCCCCCTTGTTTTAGCTTTATTTTGTTTGTTGGGTATCCCCTGTTTGGGGCTTGTAAGACATACTAGTTCCTTTTTCTGTTTCTATTTTTGGATGTTGGTACTTGTCCCTTCGAGTGCCCGTTTGGCATTCACTGACATTAGCCGTGTTGGCCCCCTTACATTCTATCACCATGGTTTTACTTATACTCGCATTGCTTATCGGTTTTTCTCTAGGTGCTATTTGCTATCTAATGTTCATAATAGGGGGTACTAAAATTCTAAAATCTGTCATTCTGTCTGACCACATTTTCTACAATGGTTGTCCTTCCGCGACAACGAATTCGTGAAAGTAGTACTTCTTTCGCTGTAGCGAAACACGCTAAGTGGAGCAAATGTATAACAAGGTTTCCTCGTCTCCTTGGTTAACTCAAGTCAATTCCACCCACTAGTCTCATCACGAGTTTTTATTAATCACACTTAGGCAGATACCAATTAGGCCTGTCGAGATACCAATTGGAATCTTCCAGATACTAATTGGACTCAACTTGGACGATCGACACAATCGGACGACACGATTGGAAAGAAATAAGTAGGACTTCCTGAATGCCTTATAGCTTCCGGAAGATTAGATGTGGATATCTACGCACCAATTCACAGGAGTCTACTCGATATTGCTCTTGTACTTGTAGACTGGTAAACTAGACGCTCTGATACCAACTTGTCACGGCCCAAATGGACAGGCCATGGGGGCACCTACATCAAATTTACTCGATAGGAGAACCTTCACAAACATTTCTATTTATATACAAGAATATAGTCTCTAACATTTCCATACTTCCCATCAACTGATAAAAATTACAATTTACAAATAGCATTACAAATTTCCCAAACATGACTCTCCCACGATCTAGTCTAGATAGGTACAAGAGTTCTACTTGAAATACTTGACAACAAAATGACCCAGCTCCGTCCGACAAGAAGAACATTGAAGCCGGTGCTGA
Organism: Datura wrightii; assembly: GCA_035772735.1. Classification (NCBI taxonomy): domain Eukaryota; kingdom Viridiplantae; phylum Streptophyta; class Magnoliopsida; order Solanales; family Solanaceae; genus Datura; species Datura wrightii. Next base: position 83,842,025 of record JASDFA010000006.1, on the reverse strand, counting down.
GTACTCCACGCCAATCAAGAAACTCCAACTTGCCACAACCTACACCAAAAAGATTTAGCAAGGTAGTATCAGTGCACCACACGTACTGATAGGCATCATTGACACACTAGAGTTAGTTGATACAACATAAAAATCAATATACAATCAATGTCAATAAATGTAACGATTATCTCACTCCTAAACATCATACAAGGTACAACTACTAAATTCACATTCTTAAAATCTCATCAAAATATATGCCATGCTTTTACGAACCTAATCGTTATTAAAGTCCTCCAATCTATCTCTCTTCGCTTCCCTGCAACGAATACTTCGATTTCCACAGCGGTCATGCTACGATGGCTATATGCCTGCTGCAGTGATAGACCCCATAGTCAGTACCTGAATTCCCCTGATCCGATTCTGTTTATTCCTGCTATAAAACTCCGTAGCACCACTATCTCTCTCACCATTTCACTAGAATTAACCAAGTTCGTTTCTACCATTTATTAACCTATTTAATTATCTATAGGATTTTCCAACCTTCTTAGCAAAGTACATCAAATAATAAGGTCTACTTGCTATCTCACGGTACTGCTCTATCTTTCTTTCGTCATGCCATCATCCATTGCCCACAAAAATCAGTTAACACAAGGCACCGAAATGCAATTTTAAATCAATTAACTCAAGTACACATAAAAGTCATCAAGACAATATGAGGAAGTTAATTTCCCCAACAGTAAAGTATATGCACATACCTGGCTTCATACCACGAAAATGTCATAAGATATCGTACCTGGACCAGGTAGCTGATCTTGGGCAAATTTATATGCCCAAGTGATACTCAAATGTGTCATTTTTGCCTTATTTATCTATCGATGTTTATACATTCTCATGTGATTTGTAATAAAATGTGAATTTATACTAACCAACATGATTAGCATTGTTTTGCAGGTGAAATATAATTTTGGGAAGCTAAAAGGCATGTTGGGAGAAATCAGGGTTGGACTCGGACGCTAGCAAGGGAAAAAGCATTTGAAGGCACAAGTTAAAGGGGCTCCGCGAAGGAGCCATGTCACGCTGCCATCGCGGATGCCTTCTGCCTGGATATGGAATTTTTGCCAAATTCCAGTGAAGGTGCGCGTTGGGGCCGTGGCACATTGGCCTAGCCCCGCGTTGCATGCCGTGCCACGTTGGGCCTTAATACCTGGACAACCAAATTCCAGTAAGGGTCCGCGTCAGTGGCGTGTCACGGAGGCAATGCTCCGCGATGCACTCCGTGACACGTTGCTTGTTATTTCGAAAAAAATTTCCACTAGTATAAATAGAACACTTAGGTTCATTTTTAATAATTCTGACTTGGTGGAGCAAGAACGTGGGTTACAGGCAGTTGAGGTGATAAAAATCTTAGGGTTCTTCTCTAACTCTTTCTTCTTTAATTCAATTGTTTGTATGATTAACATTCATTTAGCGATGTTTAATCCACAAAGGAGTGGCTAAATCCTCTTCTTGCTGAGGTTAAGAACAATTGTATTGAAATGTAGTTATTGATCAATTGGTTTTTCATCTTTTCTTCCATGGTTGTTCTATTGATTCTTGTTCTTACTGCATTAATGTGTGGCCAATGTTAATGTATATCTAAAAAGTCCGGTTTCACTCGAGAGAGCAAGAAATTGGAAAGTTGTGAATTGATCGGATATGATCTTTTCTTAGTTTGGAAAAATTGAGAATTGATTTACCTTCAGGATAAAAATATACCTGAAAGTCGTATTAGTCAATTAAGGAATCGGTTTTGTATGGCTAGAACATGAATTTCATTTTATCACAGAAATGTAGGTGGACGGTTCATGATTCTTAAGTTGGGTTAAATACGAGAGTTTTAATCCATTGGCACTAATTCTTGACTAGCAACCAGAGGAAAGATTAACCAAAGTGTATCGATAATTTGTTTCTATACATGTTCATTTAACCTCGGCATGCTCATATTCATAGTTCAAAATCAAATTATATATTCATTTTAGACTTAGCATAAAATTAGAAACCAAAATATCAAACTCTTCTTTACACTGTTGTCTGCATTTTTTTAGAGTTAAAGTATAGGACACTTGATTAGATTGTTACCTTAGCCCAGTCCCTGTGGGATCGATGCTTGGCTTACTTAAGCCACTTTACTACTTGTTCGACCACGTGCACTTGCATGTAGCTATATACCCAAAAGAAGCCGAACACGTTTTTGGCGCCGTTGCCGGGGACTGGCAATTGGTAAATTTTTCTTAAGTGTTAGTTTACTATTTCTTCTTAGTGTTGACAACTTGGTCTTAGCCTGTATTTTGCAGATACTAATCTCTATTCAACACTGGCAAGAGACAAGGAGCTGGTGGACTCATATTTAGAGCCTGAAAGACAATTTCATCGTCAAAGGAGAGAAGCTCTAGAGAAAAAGTTGCAGTTGCTCAGACGAACAATCATGGAGCAACAACAAAATCCACCAGTTGTAAGGGCAATGTTAGTGCCCGAGGAAATGGCAGCTAGGCCGGTTCACGAGGTGGGAATCCCATATGCTAACAATGTCACATCTAGCATCCGCAAACCTAAGCCAGGAGGGAGGTTTGAGCTTAAACAAAACATGGTGCAATTGCTGCACACCAGCGGGCAGTTCACAGGTCTCCCTCATGAGGATCCACAGCAGCATCTCCAAAATTTTTTGGAGATAAGTGACACTTACATCCCCGCTGGAGTGTCATCAGATTATGTCAGGCTTACATTGTTCCCATTTTCACTTTTGGGAGAAGCCAAGAGGTGGTTGAAAGCTGAGCCACCTAATTCTATTACTACGTGGGATGATCTTACAAGGAAATTTTTGATACGATTTTTTCCATCCGGTAAAACAGCAAGACTTAGAAGTCAAATTCTAAGTTTTAAACAGAGGGAAGGAGAGAATCTGTTTCAGGCTTGGGAGAGATTCAAGTCTATGTTGCGGGATTGTCCTCATCATCACCAATCCAATGATGTGCTGGTGCACACTTTTATAGAGGGTTTGGAACCCCACACAAAAATCTTGCTAGACTTAGCAGCTGGGGGACAAGCATTGGAGAAAACTTATGAGGAGCTGTATACCTTGTTAAATTGTATTTCGCAGGGAAATCCGGAGTGGAATGCTGATTCGTCAAGAGGAGGAACAAGGAAAGCAGCAAGAGTCCTAGAAGTAGATGGTTTTACAGCTATTGCTGCACAGATAGCTGCTTTACAGAATCAACTCAACACCCACTTCAGCAACATGAGCATGAACCAGACTCAAGCCCCAGTGAATGTAGTGCAGCAGATTTGGTGTGAAGTGTGCGGGAGTAGTGAGCACTCAGCTGAGTGTTGTGGAGAAAATCCTGATTCGGTGAACTTTGTGGGAAATGTACAGAGGAACAACCACCTACAATATGACAACAGCTACAATTACAACTGGAGGAATCACCCGAATTTCTCTTGGGGTAGCAACAACCATCAAGGGCAAAGTTCGAGTCAGGGAGCGCAGAGGAATCAAGGAGGGCAGCAGAACTATCAAGCACAATATAGAAACAACAATGCACCTCCTCCACCACCATCACCCAGCATTGAGGAGATGTTCAAGACAATGATAGCTAACCAAGCTCAATTGCAGGCTGACTATGTGAAATTGGCAGCCGAGGTAAAGAACAACCAGTTAGCTACTAAGGCACTGGAGTATCAATTTAGGCAATTTGCTGGAGCCCAAAACACCATGCCTAGAGGAGGACTCCCAAGCGACACGGATCCCAACCCCAAGCAAGTGAAGGCAGTGACCACAAGGAGTGGTTTGCAGCTTAAAGAGGTGGAACCAGAAAGACCACCTCAACAATCGGGAGCAGCAGAAGTTGAAAGGGAGCAAAGTGATGACAGGGGGAAGAAAAAGGAAGCTGAACCAGAAAGACCATCACCCCCGTTCCCTCAAAGATTAAAGAAACACAAGGAGGAGGCGTGTTTCAAGAAATTCATGGAGGTGCTGAAACAGGTACATATTAACTTACCTCTTGTTGATGTTTTTCAGGGAGTGCCGAAGTATGCAAAGTATATTAAGGACATTGTGGCGAACAAAAGTCGGTTGACTGAGTATGCTACGATGGATCTCACGGAGGAGTGCACTTCCCGGATACAAAACCGGTTGCCCACAAAGCTCAAAGACCTTGGGAGCTTTACTATACAAATTACAATTGGGCAAAGTATCCGAGCTTGTGGATTATGTGATTTGGGAGCAAGCATTAATTTGATGCCGTCATCGGTATTCAAGAAGTTGGGTCTAGGGAGTCCTAGACCAACAACAGTGATCTTGCAACTAGCGGATCGGTCCTTAGCCAGACCTGATGGCATTGTGGAGGATGTGCTGGTGCAAGTGGGCTCCTTTATCTTCCCGGTAGATTTCGTCATGCTGGAATTTGAGCCAGACGCGGAAGTCCCATTTATTTTGGGACGTCCTTTCTTGGCGACCGGGAAAGCGCTGATTGATGTAGCTGCAGGGCAGCTAGCCATGCGAGCACATGACAAAGTTGAGGTGTTTGATGTATACAAGGCCACCAAGCTCTCGGCTGTGTACGAGGAACTCTCGGTGGTCAACGTGATTGATCGAGCTGATGATGCACAGATAGTTGAGTCATGAGAGTTATTGGGAAAACCACCGGAGCAATGTAAGCATTACTGGGGTGGGGACGTTGGTTGAGAGAAAATGTCCGTCACTCTAGGAGATGACTGAGCTTAAGGACGTCGAGCCGCGACAGTAAACCAGGCGCTGCACGGGAGGCAACCCGTCAAATTTTCCTTGTAAAATGTGAATAGATTTCGTAGAAAAAGAAAAATGAAAAAAAAGAGAGAAAAAATAATTAAAAACAAAATTTTTATATTTGTTATAATTTTTTTTTTAGTGAAACCTATAATTCTAACAAATTTCTTGTTGTGAGATGAATTTCAGGTTGAACGAAGGATAAACATGCAAAGAATCACAAAGGAAAAATTGAGGTATGAAAAATAATCTAAAGTAGCAAAACAGTGAGCCCACGCGATGGCTCCGTGTCACGTAGGAGGGCCTCCGCGTTACCCTCTGTGACACGTTGAAGGTAATTCTGGAATTTTTACAAATCCCAGAACACCTGCGCAATGGCTCCATGTCATGGAGGGAATGCTCCGCGTTACCCTCCGTGACACGTTGAGGTGTATATCGCGACGGGTCACACCGGGTTGCCGGGTGACCCGCGCGAAAAACCCCCCTTTTTACCCGATTTTCTCTCATTTTTTCCCATTCCTCACCTCCTCCGCGACAAAAAACCCTAAATTCCCCCCTTCTCCAACGTGACACGGCCTAGGAGTTTAATTTTATCAACTTTTCTTCGATATCATCGAATTTAAGGTATGTTTGTTAACTTTATCTCATTTCTTACCTTATTTTTCCGATTTTTAGCATAGGAAGTGAAGAAAAGTTGCCTTAAGTAGAAATTAAGCTTAAATCCAATTGAGTTATTGTTGATTGACGTTCGTAGAATCATCGTGATTGCATGAACTCGAAAATTGCATAGCTTGATAGGATTTTTAATAAAAGCATAGCTAGGGCTTGAATTTGAGTGTGAAACGGAAAAATTGAGTTGAACTTTGGAATTCTAGCTGGGTTGTTTATGAGGGTGAGATGAGTCGGTTGTGGTAACTGTAATATGCTAAAAGACCGACGGATTTCCGGGTTAAGAAAATTGTAGAAATTGCCAGAAATGGATGAATTATACGGATTCATGTAGATAAATTCTTTTCTTGTTTCTTTGTTCTTCGTGCTAAGTGCTATGTGATGAAATGTTATCGAGGGTTATTATTGTGACTAGCTGTACGAAGTCTGAGTAGTACATAGAATGTATACCGTCAAATTCTCTGAATGCACTAAGCATATTTGTTATGTTTTGTTGTTTGTTTGTGGAAATAAGTACGATCTTGCCGTAATATTGTGATTTTTGCTAAAGACTAAGTGTGGGGTAGCCTAGCTTGACCCAAACTTAGTCGAAGCTAATTTTAATTGGCTTAACATTGTGGTTTGACAGGAACAATGGAAAGCAGGCAAGACAAGGGAAAAGGCGCAACAACATCAGGCGCCGGAAGAAAAAGAATTAGGCTGGGAACTGCAGTCCCAGCAGCACCAGTGGTTCCACGTGGCCAATGCCGTCAATACGGAACCAGATGGGTGACAGAGGAGGGGAAGAAATGGTACGCGAAGCACAAGGAAAGCAAATACTTCCCCGAAGAACACATTGACAGGGAACCGTTGGCACAGGAGTTCCCCAGGATTGTCCACAGGATCGAGGCAGCCGGGATGGATTTCATCTTTGAAGAGCCCAAGGAATGCAACTTGCACTTGATTCGGGAATTCTACGCCAACTGGAACTCGACTCTCAAAAGTCACACCATCAAGATAAGGGGGCAAATAGTCACTTTTGAGCCCCACCACCTTAATGCTATCTTAGGGGCGCGGGACACAGACGCCCATGTGCTTCGATAGCTGAATATCACTCCACCATAGGCGGACATTAGACACACTTTGTGTGGAACCCGGTCGACAGCTCGGTGGAGCAGGCATAAGGAAAGGGGCTACCATCAGACCTTGCCCTACTCACAGATGAACAGGGAAGCCAGGATATGGCTGAAGATTGTTTGTTCCTGCCTAATCCCGGGGGTGCATATGACAGATGTAACCCGTGATCGTGTATGCTTGGTATACGCCCTGATGAAAGGGCTGGAGATCAACGTGGGGGGCAGTGATTATCTCCGCCATGAAGAGAGCCCGTTTGCATCAAGGGCACCGGTACGGGTTTGGTGGATTACTCACCACATTCCTGAGGGGCCTGGATATTGAGGAGGAGGCCCTTGACTACATCCCGTAGATGGAGCAGCGGGCCTTAGATGTCACCAAAACTAAGGCACCCGACACCATTCACGGGCCAGTTCTGACACTAGCCGAGCGACATGCTCGGGATGATCAGTACATGGCTTGCATGTACGGGATGCAGATGCTCCAGCTGCGAATAGGCGGGAGGCCGGCAATAGAAGAGGAGCTGTGGTAGCTCGAGCTAGACTGCCCTTTTGGCAAAAATGCCAGGGATCTATGCCTAGTGGGGCTAGCTTTTGTGGAGCCCAAAGATGATGATGTCCCCACAGATGAGGAGACACGTCGTGACGACTCCGATATGGAGTCAGCTGATGATGATGGAGGTGATTCAGACATGGGAGACGAGGCAACAACACCTGATGAAGAAGTGGAATACTTTGATTGTGATCAGGGAGTTTCACCACCCACTCTTGTGCTATGCTAATTTTTGTGAACACTGGGGACAGTGTTCGATTTAAGTGTGGGGTGGGCGTAGTTAGGTGTTGGTTACTGTTGTTTTTAATTTATGTTTCTGTTCTGTTGTCGTGCATGTGATAAAATTGTGACCCTCTTATTGTGATATGTATGTTTTGTATTGTAATTAATGTGAAGCTGTTGTGTGCTGTTGAATGTTGTTAGATGGCTTTGTACATATTTTTGTTTTATCGAAATGATTGATATTTTTAAAATTTTTTCATGAATTTTTAAATTCTTGGATTTCTCGGTGTTTGTTTTCGGTTCTTTTACCGAGAATAGTCCCATTGAACCGAAGTCTTAGTTAGTGACCGTTCCCTATGATGGATGGATGACGACCGTCTTAAAGGAAATGTAGTCGTAAGGAGTAGATTTTTTCTCATTTATTTTTCAGTTTTTTTCTTTTTTGTGGGTTGCATCCCAAAACCTGTAGTTACTTTATGATTGCGGAATTCTGGTTGCGTGTTGTACATGATATTTGAAATGCAAAGGTGATTCATATGAAAGCATGCAACTGTGTAAATATGTTGAGATCCCTAGGCCATAGAGTCGATTCAGTGTGATTGAGGCTTAATGTTTGAATTCTTGTAATTAGCTGGTTGAAGAGTCTGTGAATACATCTTGAATTGAGCATGTGCAATAAGTGTATGGTGAGGTTTTGTTTATTCCATGCTATTGTGAAATGTCTAGAACTTTCCTGGTGTGTGTATGAAACGAAATGAAGGACGTATATTGTAGGAAAGGATGTAGGCATTTCTTTGTTTTAACCAAAAGTTTCTCTTTTTCATTATCGTACCCACCTTGAATGTACACCCTAGTTAGCCCATTGAGCCTTTAGCCTATTATTTTTCTTTTGTCAAAAAGGTGTAAACCGAGCTTAACCCCTTCTTTTCATTATCCGTGAATTTGATCCAAAACTCTTAAGCGCTTAAGAAAAGAAAATAATTTTCCCAAAGTGTCAAAGAGTAAGAATGGTGAAAAGAAAAGAAAGGCAGAGTGATGAAAGGAAAGAAAAGGTTGAAGGTGCACTCATTATAAATTAAATTTAATAAAGATGTATAAATAATCTTTGTTATTGAGTCAAGTGTGCTCAAAGATATGGGTCAAAATAAAGACGGACTTTAAGAATGGGAGGATGAAGGAAGAAACAACGCTCATGAGGTTGATGGGATGTACTGAAAAAGCGCTTAAGGATGCTAGTGGCTAGTATTGGTTAGCCCAATATTTACTAGTTCCGTAGCTTACATGACAACCCGTTAAGTCCTACGTGATCCTACGTCACATTTCCTTATATTAGTGGAGTAATACACTAAGGGCAAGCCTATGGTTCATGATATGATGCATGTGAATTCTTTTGGAAGAGAGAGCAAAATTGTGTTTATATGCCCCTGCATGTAATCTTTTGAGTCATGTGATTAAAAAGGGGAAAATTCTCTTGTGTTGTGAGGGCACATGCTTGATGAGAGATTAAATTTCGTGTCGGATATCTTAATCAGCTGATTTGCATGAGTTTGCCAATATCGAGCGTCGATTCTTGAGTCTAGGAGGTCTTAATGTGTTGAAGGTCATTGTATTTATAAGACCATGCATGTTTTCTTGATGATTTGCTTTATTAAATAATCGGTATAACCGTAGCTTGAATTGTCGAACCAAAGTAGCCAGGTTGGGGTGTCAATTGCATGAGGTGTAAGATTGTTGTTCGGGGACGAACAAGGATTTAAGTGTGTGGTAAGTGATCTTGGGCAAATTTATATGCCCAAGTGATACTCAAATGTGTCATTTTTGCCTTGTTTATCTATCGATGTTTATACATTCTCATGTGATTTGTAATAAAATGTAAATTTATATTAACCAACATGATTAGCGTTGTTTTGCACGTGAAATATAATTTTGGGAAGCTAAAAGGCATGTTGGGAGAAATCGGGGTTGGACTCGGACGCTAGCAAGGGAAAAAGCACTTGAAGGCACAAGTTAAAGGGGCTCCGCGATGGAGCCGTGTCACGCTGCTATCGCGGATGCCTTCTGCTTGGATATGAAATTTTTGCCAAATTCCAGTGAAGGTGCGCGTTGGGGCCGTGGCACGTTGGCCTAGCCCCGCGCTGCACGCCGTGCCACGTTGGGCCTTAATACCTGGACAACCAAATTCCAGTAAGGGTCCGCGTCAGTGGCGTGTCACAGAGCCAGTGCTTCGCGATGCACTCCGTGACACGTTGCTTGTTATTTTGGGAAAAATTCCTACTAGTATAAATAGAACACTTAGGTTCATTTTTAATAATTCTGACTTGGTGGAGCAAGAACGTGGGTTACAGGCAGTTGAGGTGACGAAAATTTTAGGGTTCTTCTCTAACTCTTTCTTCTTTAATTCAATTGTTTGTATGATTAACACTCATTTAACGATGTTTAATCCACAAATGAGTGGCTAAATCCTCTTCTTGCTGAGGTTAAGAACAATTTCAAATGTAGTTATTGATCAATTGGTTTTTCATCTTTTCTTCCATGGTTGTTCTATTGATTCTTGTTCTTACTGCATTAATGTGTGGCCAATGTTAATGTATATCTAAAAAGTACGGTTTCACTCGAGAGAGCAAGAAATTGGAAAGTTGTGAATTGATAGGATATGATCTTTTCTTAGTTAGGGAAAATTGAGAATTGATTTACCTTCAGGATAGAAATATACCTGAAAGTTGTATTAGTCAATTAAGGAATCGGTTTTGTATGGCTAGAACATGAATTTCATTTTATCACAGGAATGTAGGTGGACGGTTCATGATTCTTAAGTTGGGTTAAATAGGAGAGTTTTAATCCATTGGCACTAATTCTTGACTAGCAATCGGAGGAAAGATTAATCAAAGTGTATCGATAATTTATTTCTATACATGTTCATTTAACCTCGGCTTGCTCATATTCATAGTTCAGACTCAAATTATATATTCATTTTAGACTTAGCATAAAATTAGAAACCAAAATATCAAACTCTTCTTTACACTGTTGTCTGCATTTTTTTAGAGTTAAAGTATAGTGACACTTGATTAGATTGTTACCTTAGCCCAGTCCCTGTGGGATCGATACTTGGCTTACTTAAGCCACTTTACTACTTGTTCGACCACGTGCACTTGCGTGTAGCTATATACCCAAAAGAAGCCGAACAGTAGCCATTAAACGGTATTTCACCCCTGTTTCTCACCTCAAACCCAATTCATGTTGGTATGCTCTATATTACACCTGTATATCTAGTATCTTTCTGTATTTGCAGTTGTATGTAAATCAAACCATAACCGCATAATCTCTGTCTCACAATCATACTATCGGTGGTATGTCGGGCACATGCCTCCGTCACATTACTGTACACAGATGCTAGAGGATGTTATGCTTGCCCTTCTAGTCGTGACCTGCAGAGGACTCTAGAAATTCATATATCGTATCGGCATGGTACCCGCTCCCACTCATATGCTTGTTTGGATGCTCCCCTCGGGCACGAGCCACTCAACAATAGTATTCTCTAGCCCAGACTCTCCCCTTGGGCTCGAGACACTCATTTACCTTTATATCAATGACTTTCCTTCTATACTATCCGTCATGTTATTCACACATTCATGTGTTATAAACTCACCCCTCCAATCCGGGTTACACAATGTAGCCCAACCCGAAAGAAATCATCATACGACAAAAATCACATAATCATCTCAACAAATACAATCACATGCATGATTTCAAAATTAATCTCGTGTCCAAATAGAAATAATTACAATAATTTAGCATGTTGTAAGACTTGCGACTTGGCCCGCTCACTGTTTTGGGATCTGCTACAGCGACATCACTGCCGTTACAGCGATCTCACTGCAGCGATATACTACCCGCTGTAGCGCTACTGCTGGCAGTACTGCGACCAGTCTTTATTCCAATTTCTCCCATGTTTTGATTTCTTTATACCCACCATAATGGAACAATGTCATAACAAGCTTACATCAATAATTAACTTTCCACAGTGTCACCATTAATGCAAACAATGACCATCAATCCAGAAAATAAAATACCGACCACAACATATTCAAGTCATTATGTAAGAGATTTCTATCCTACATCACTCGCTTCATTTCATGCTCAGACATAGTTATACCTTATTAATCATTCCGTTAATCACATCTCCTACATTGACTCTATGTGATTTACCCGTCCAAGGTTTTGATTCAAAAGAAAGAAGAAGTTCATATTTATACCCTGAAATATTCTGCCAACGACACCAAAAAGTTAATCTTCTCAACAATGCTTGACTCAACGCATAACCTAGAACATGAACCCATTTATTGGTTGAAATATCTCCTCTATGATTTTTCCTCATTATGACCTTCCGTCGCCCCTCTTCTAATACGCTTGTTCTTAGATTTTTATTAATTTCGATTAATAGACCATAACATAGTTAAAAGTATAATTCTACTTATCGAAATCATATAAATCATACACACTTATATGTTTAGCTAACCAAAATCTAACGCAAAAGCGACTAAACCATAGCCTACCTGGGCGCCAAGCTATCATCCCGATTGTCCTCGACTGCAGCTACACCATTCTTTTGATTTTTTCGCGAGAGCTCCTGGCTATGGAGGTCGAATCTCCACCTCTTGGATCCTCTTGTTCCCCCCCTCCCCCCCCCCCAAAAAAAAAAGTCTATTTTTTTTGGTTTTAGACGTTTTTAATAATTCATTCTTAAGGACTAAGTTTTTAAAATCCTAATCAGAACGGGATTGCGGATTTCTGAACTGCGTCATCCGCTGCAGCGGATACCTTTCTTGCTACAGCGGTTTCGATATGACGAAAATCGTCCCGCTGCGGCGGACACCCCCTTGGGCCCACCCCTATTGCGGATAAGACCACTCCAATCACTCTCTATACGTCCTTCGTCTCTCGAAAATTTATCATGAATTTCTAAAAATTTAAATTCACCCATTTTTATGTGGTTGGAATACTATAATGGATGGGCGGAACATTACAATGTCTTAGCCTCTTAGGTTATCTTCATAATGTTATGAGCCTCTTTGATTATCTATTTTAATTTTTGAGATTTTTAAAAATTAAAAAAAAAACAGATGGAATTAAAAGGTAAAGAAAATGGCAAAGAGAGAAAATTAGAGAAAGATTTATAGAAGTTGATTTCACTACTATGTGGATATGTATTCGTTTTTACTTTTTTATTATTATTCATTATGTATTTTTGTCTGCTATTTTAATTGAATGAAAAAGATAATTTATATTTTTAATACATATGTGTTTAATAAAAAATAAAAATTATGTTTTAAATTTTATTTGACACACACACATATAAGCTGATTATTTTGCTTGAAATTATTTCGCTATCTTTATGCATTTTTTAAGAAGAAAACATATTTTCACATCTCTCTTTCTCTCTCTGTACATATATGCCGTAGACACACACAGAGAATCAAGTATCCTAGAAGAATAAAGAAGTGCTTCTCTCTCTGTACATATATGTCGTAGACACACATAGAGAATCAAGTATCCTAGAAGAATAAAGAACTGCTGAAAAATTAATTAGAAAAAAAAAACTATAAAACCAATTGTAAATAATAAATTGGATTATTAAAATATGAAATTTATCTATTTGAATTTAAAAATCAAACAAATCTTATATTTGGGTATTAGAAGAAAGTTTTTTGCCTATCTAATACGATTTTTGATGGCTGCGCAATCCGCGGATATTTTTATTAGTTTAATTAATAAAATAAAATTAAAAGGAAAATAGATTACTTTTTATTTTTTATTAGTAAAGAATTTTATAAAAAAATAAGAATTTCTTAAAAATAATATTTTATTGAAAAATATATTTAAAAAATAAATAAATAATATATTTACCAAAAAAAAGGATTTATAATCCAAATATAATTATAGAGACATCTTTAAATTAAATTATTAACAATAGAAATATTTTCTAAACCAAACTATTAACAAAAAAATATTTTTATTCTATTTCAAAGGACACTTCCTAAATGGGTTCCTTTAAATATTAATCAACCTTATTCTAATGATTGAATGGCTAATTAAAGATTATAACTTTAGGTAAGTTACAAATCTTTTCACCTCCTCTATTTTATCCTTTCTCCATATATTTTTATACATCCTCTAATTCAATACAAATGAATTATTAACACTTTTTCGTGACTAAAACGATATTAATTATTATTATTTTATAATTATTTTTTTAATGAGGCTTTCAATTACTTTTAAATACCAAATCATAAATATCTCTACTTGTAATAAAAGTTTGAAAGAATCAAATGATATTGACAAATTATATTTTGATTAATATCTTTAAGAGCATGTTTGGAAAGTCATATGATAATTAGATTTGAGTGTAATTGGGTGTAATAATACACACTTTGACCTATTTGTTTGGCCAGATAATTATATGGTTAGCAGAGAATTGAGTGTAATTGGGAGAGGAAGTACTTATACTCTCCAATTCTCAGGAGAGAGCTGAGACTTTGTCACGCCCCACCTTGGGAGGCACGACTGGCACCTGGTGCCCTTACTAGGATCTAAACTAGCTTGACTAAGCTTACGTATCTCTGGAGCATAACTAATACTAATTCTCAACTCAAGAAAACAACGGGCTATATCTCGGCGTAAACACAGCCCTCGGCCGACAAGGCCTTATAGCTACCTATAAAAGAAAATAGCTAAGCAGAAATAGGTAATAGCAGGAATCCTATGTGGTCCGACAAGACCACCATGATGTCTAGTTATGACTGTAAAGTAAATCCAGCGTAAACTAAGTTATGGTTGACAAGGGCACCAACTAACAGCTAAACAAGGCCCCACACGGCCAACACGCAAGATAAAACACATATGGGCCCCATATACTCAACAACAACTAACCACAGGGAATTAAAAACAATTTGCAAGCCTCTAGGAGTGACATACCGGTTGGGACAGGGACCGGACCTACCTGTAAACTGAACACACAAAAAGAGAGTCAACCTTCTAACTATGAGCTCTAGAGGAAAGGAGCCGATTGCACTGCTAATCTGGCTGAAAACAAGGAAAGTCCTGGTCCGCGTCTATCCGCACCTGCAGGCAAGTAATGCAGCGCCCAAAGAAGGGCGTCAGTACAATATGTACTGAATATGTAAGGCAGTAACTGTAAATAACTGAATGAACTGAAATAAGGCTGGAAGTAATTGAAAAGAAAGGATAGGAATACCACCTGATCAGCTGAACTTCTACTATTTAATTTATTAGTAACTAATACAAACAAGAACTTTACCTGGTCCCCATAAGCCGAAAGGTATAGCCACCACAGAATAACCCATCTGGGGCCCCCATAAGCTCTGGTGAGTACACTTCAGTCTATATACCCCTAAAAAGGTCATACTGAATCATTTAGAAACTATAGCCATCCTACCAGTCCCCTGGGTCTGCAACTGAGCCCGCCCGGCCCCTGAACTATAGTTGTGTCTGAGTCCGGTTGACTCCTCATATCTGATATCTGCACCCTGGGCACCAGACTCGACGAGGTGTAGTGTAGTGCTGATCGGCATAAATTCCATCCATAGAATGGACTGTATGAGGACCTTTGACCCTATCTTCGTCCCTTGCAGATGGCATACCGCTCCTTGGAGCGAAGTCATCTTGCTCCTGGCGGGTGCCGACACAGCTAGTAACCCTGTGGTTGGTTAAGAAAGTCTATCTAGGCGTAATTAATCCCCAAATTGAATATGGAATACTGATCTCAGCTAGTAACAACAGCTAGCCATAATAGATATGCTTTTGATCTTCTTACTGGGATTCAGACTGAGTTATAATACTAAAAGAACTAACTTGCCGAAGACAGTTGCCTTAACATACCTGGATCACCGAATTCTGATTAGCTGGCGAGTTTTAATCTGCATTCAATAGCTTTTTCTAACTGTAGTCGTATTACTAGGAGAATGAGACTAGTTTCAGTATTAAATTCGGCAAAAATGATAACTTTCTATATAAATATTAACTTTATTTCAACCTAACAAAAAATGATCAAAAATGTATATTTTTTCGAGAGTTCAGAAGGGAGAAATACTTACTTGAAGCCAGTGATCGTGTAGAAATTAGTTTGGAGTCATTCCGACAACTTTAACTCGGTGGAGTTATGATTTGCCGGGCAAATTTCATGAAACTAACTCCGTAATAATGCTCCTTACGGCCTTAAACTTCGATACCTGAAGTTAATTTGAATTTGGACAGCATTTGGCAGCGTAAACGAAAGAAATTTATATGAAAATGGCGATTCTCTACTGTACGGGATGAAGAACATATATATACAAATGAAACCACTCAATACATATATAACCTTGGGCGGTGTACGGGGTGGTCCGTAGCACGGACTCCAACGCGCCAATTTACGGGCATGCCATGGAGCCCAACGAGCAGGGAGGGGGTCCGTGACACGCCGCCCCTATCGCGGCCTGCTCCGACCTTCTCCTATGCGGTCCCTATTTTGTGCTCGTTCGACCTTTTCCTGGGCCCTTTCTCGTACGCGTTGTATTCTAAAACTCTTGACTAATGTATGAATTGGCCGACTATATGCTAGAAACTTACGGGGTGTAATATTCTCCCCCCTTAGGAACATTCATCTTCGAATGTCACTTTAGCTTACGGGAATCTAAACTCTTTTAGCTTCTATTCTGGAAAAATTTCAGCAGAATCTCCTCTGTAATATGGACTATATAAAAACCCTAAAATGCAGAAAATTCCAACACAAGCACTTCACATAACACTATAATAGCTATTTCATGACAAGGCTAGAGTCAACTAAGCAATACATATAACAAAAATCATGAAATAGCAACTAAATCAATAACTTACCTTAACTGCATAGTCTGGAATAAGCCTAGAACAAATGAGGATATCTGGATCTCATATCATCCTCAGCTTCCCAGGTCATCTCTTCTCTATTCCTGTTTCTCCACAATACCTTAACAGAGGCGACATCCTTAGTTCTCAACCTATGAACCTGCCGATCGAATATAGCTACTGGAACCTCTTCATAGGATAATTCCTCAGTAACCTGGACGTCCTCAACTGGCACAATTCGGGACGGATCTCCTATGCACTTTCGTAACATCAACATATGAAAGACCAGGAAAATATATTCTAACTTTGAAGGCAAATCTAACTCGTACACCACCTGGCCTATTCTCCAGAGGATTTGATACGGTCCTATAAATCTCGGGCTAAGCTTGCCCTTCTTACCAAACCTCATCACGCCCTTCATTAGCAAAACTTTCAAAAACACCCAGTCACCTATGTCGAACTCCAAGTCTCTACGCCGTACATCAGTGTAAGATTTCTAATGGCTTTGTGTTGTCAACAAGCGTTCTCTGATAAGTTTTACTTTCTCTTTTATCTGATGGAATATCTGGTCCAAATAACTTTGATTCTCCTACCTCGAACAAACCAACTGAAGACTTGCATTTCTGCCTATATAAGGCCTCATAAGGTACCATCTGGATTGCTGAATGATAATGGTTATTATAAGCAAATTCAATAAGGGGTAAATGTTTATCCCAACTGCCTTCAAATTCTAGCACGCATGCCTGTAACATATCCTCGAGCGTCTAATTGTACGTTCTGCCTGCCCATTTGTCTGAGGATGGAAGGCTGTACTCAGGTTAACCTGTGTCCCCAGGCCCTTCTGAAAGGATTGCTAGAATTTAGCTCTAAACTGTGCTCCTCTGTCAGAAATGATTGATACTGGAACACCATGCAGTCGAACTATCTCTCTAATATACAGTTCAGCATAGTCCTCGACTGAGAAGGTAGCTCTGACTGGCAGAAAATGAGCTGACTTCGTCAATCTATCGATAATCACCCAGATGGAATCAAATCTACGTCTGGTATGGGGTAATCCGGTCATAAAATCCATGTTGATTGCATCCCATTTCCACATAGGCACTGCTATTTCTTGTGTCAATACGCCAGGCTTTTGATGTTCTGCCTTCACCTGCTGGCAATTAGGGCATTGTGCTAAAAATTCTGCTATCTCCTTCTTCATTCCCGACCACCAGTAAATTTTTTTTATGTCATGATACATCTTTATTGAACCTAGGTGAAGAGAATAATGCACCTCCGCCATGATCTGCTGGTGAAGTCCTGCCATATTTGGAACACAGAGGCAACCCCTATATCTCAAGACCCCGTCTGCGATTACCTCGAAAGCTGATACTTCCCCTCGTTGAGTTTTATTTCTGAACTGGAGCAGGTTAGGGTCTTCATATTGCCATTCTTTCACCTCTACAACCAAGGATGATACTGCAGTATTCTAAATCACTGCTCCACTGTCCCCCGAGTCTACTATTCAGACGACCAAACTAGCTAACTGATGCAATTCTTGGGTCACCCGCTGTTCGGGCTTCAAGTATGCCAAACTTCCCATGGATTTGCGGCTGAGGGCATCTACTACAACGTTAGCCTTCCTTGGGTGATATAAAATATTCACATTGTAATCCATCAACAGTTCTAACCAGCGAAGCTGCCACATATTCAATTCCTTTTGCGTAAAAATGTACTGGAGGCTCTTATGATCAGTAAAAATATCTATATGAACGCCATACAAGTAGTGCCTCCATATTTTCAAAGCATGAACTACTGTAGCCAATTCCAGGTCATGGGTGGGGTAGATCTTTTCATGCTTCCTCAACTGTCTTGAAGCGTAGGCAATTACGTTACCGTGTTGCATCAGAACGCATCCTAACCTGATGCTTGAAGCATCACAGTACACTGCGTAACCCTCTGATCCTTCTGGCAAAGCTAACACTGGTGCTGATGTCAACCTATTTTTCAACTCCTAAAAACTCCGTTCACATGCTTCATTCTAGTGAAATTTAGCTACTTTTTGAGTTAATTTTGTCAAAGGCGCTGATAGGGTAGAAAACCCTTCTACAAATCTCTTGTAATACCCGACTAACCCCAGAAAATTGCATACCTCAGTTGGAGTTGTAGGTCTAGGCCAAGTCTTTACTGCCTCGATCTTCTTTGAATCTACCTGAATACCAGCCTCTAACACAACATGGCCCAAAAAGGCTACTGACTTTAGCCAAAAATCACATTTAGAAAATTTCGCGTACAACTGACAATCCCTGAGAATCTGGAGCACTGCCCGCATATGATCCCGATGTTCTGCTTCTGAGGAGGAATATACCAGAATATCATCAATAAACACTATCACAAACAAGTCCAGATACATCCTGAAGATATTGTTCATCAAATCCATTAACACTACTGGAGCATTCGTCAGTCCGAAGGACATGACCAGGAATTCTAAATGGCCATACCTAGTCCTGAAAGCAGTTTTTGGAATGTCCCTCTCTCGAACCCGTACCTGATGATACCTAGATATTAATTTAATTTTTGAGAAACACTTCGCCCCTATAACTGGTCAAACAAGTCATCTATTCTGGGGAGAGGGTATTTATTCTTGATGGTAACTTTTTTAGTTGCCGGTAGTCTATACACATACGAAGGGAACTATCCTTATTTCTTACAAACAAAACTGGCGCACCCTATGGCAAAGTACTCGGCCTGATGAAGCCCTTATCTAACAGATCTTTCAACTGTTCCTTTAATTCTCTGAGCTCGGCAGGAGCCATTCAGTACGAAGGGATGGATATAGACTTAGTACTTGGTAATAAATCAATTGCAAAATCAATCTCCCATTCTAGGGGAATATTAGGAAGTTCATCCAAGAATACGTCTGGAAATTCATTGACTACTGAGATGGACTGGAGAGTTGGGGACTCGACTTGAACATCCTGAACCTTGACAATATGATAGATGCAACCCTTTGTTATTAACTTCCTTGCCCGAAGATAGGAAATAAACCTACCTTTTGGCGTGGCTGCATTACCTTTACACTCTCATATTACCTCCCCTGGAAAGTGAAATCGGACAGTCATGGTCCAACATTCTACATTGGCATAACATGGTGCTAGTCAATCCATACCTATATTTACATCAAAGTCGATCATTTCTAATTCCACCAAATCTGCTAAAGTCTGGCGACCAACAACCTCTACTGGACAACCCCAATAGATTCTCTTAGCTATGATGGAGTCACCGACGGGTGTAGACACTTAAAAAGGTTGCCGAAGTAATTCTGGCGTAATACCGAACTTACGGGCCACTAAGGTGTAACATAGGACAAAGTAGAGCCTGGGTCTATCAAGACATACACAAAATGAGAGCAAATGTCCAACATACCTTTCACCACATCCAGCGATGACTCTGACTTTTGTCGCCTCGGTAAAGCATATGTTCCATCTAGACCGGTGCCTGAGCTATATTCCCCTGATTTGTCTCGGCCTCTGTTGACTGGAGCTGAGGGCCTACACCCTACTGGGGATGCTAGGGCACGTGATCCTACTAAAGACCTGTCCTGTCGGTCCCGATTGCCTGACCCCTGGATGGACAGTCTCTCATAAGGTTACCCTCCTACCCGCAGATGTAACAGGTAGAAGAACCATACCTTCATGCCCTAGGATGGCGTCGACTACAAATAGGGCAAGATGGCACGGTAAATCTACTCTGCTCTGACCCCATCTGTTGCTGCGAGCCTGATGATCGTGAACTCTCGTCGGGTCTTGACTGCCCTCAACGACCTGATCTACTACCCTGCTGCTGTTATGGAGGTGGGGGTTTGGGTGGTCTACCTGCTAATTGTGGCCTGGGTCCACCTTGGAACTCTGCCTGAAGGTCACTAGGTCTAACCCTACAGCGCTGCTACGGATTTTCCCTGTCTATTTCCCGCTGCCGCTGTATGATCCCTTCGATATTTTGAGCAAATGCCTAAACACGGGCAATATCCATGTCCTCTCGCAGAGTAGTTGTGATACAAGTCTCCACATATTCTGGATTCAGCCCTATAATAAATCGGTGCACCCTAGCTGGCATGGTATCTACAAAAGCCGGCGCATATTGGGCCAGGGAATAAAACCTCATAGCATACTCCCGAACACTCATTGAGCCCTGCTCCAAGTGAAAAAACTGATCTACTGGGGCCTATTGGATCTCCGGCGGCAGGTAATGGTCGAAGAAGGCTTCTGAAAAGCTGGACCAAGTCAAAGGGGGAACATCTCTACCTCGGGACCTTTCCCAACCTCATACCACAATATTGCTATATCCCATAGTCGAAACACTGATAACTTAACTGATTCTGCGGGTGCAGCATACATTACTCTAAAGATCCGCTACAGCTGGTCCAAAAAGTCTTGAGGGTCCTCATCCCAGTCCGTCACCGTAAAATACAGGGGGCTCAGAGCAAGGAAATCTCTAACCCTTGAACTACCTGGTCCTCCCGAAGACTCTGCAACTACGGGTGCCACTAGCTGATGTTGTGTGGCCATCATCTGGGCTATCATAAAAACAACACTCTTGACCTCCTGATCTGATGACATCGGTATAGAAATAGCTGGAGGCAGTGCCGACGCATCTGCCGCTCTGGACGGCTCCTGGTGTAGCGAAGAGTGCGGGGGAGACCGAGATGTAGTCTCCCTGTCGTCCTCAGATTGGGCTAACTCTGACTGAGGCACCCTACTAGTGCCTTTTCCTACTACAACATCTAATTTCCTGCCAGTCGTGGTCTGTCGCGCCTCCGTCATTTCTCTGTAGAAAAGTAGATTACGGTAAGCTTAGGGACTCATCCCTATATAGCACAACTCTATAGCATGATTGGAAGAGAAGGAAGATCAACCATCCTAACATGCCTCGTAGCCTCCTGTCTATAGTATGTGGTGAACAACACATTTATAGGCAAGACTCTACTTAGAAAGGCTTGCAGACTCTTGGGATACGACCTGCTCTGATACCAAGTTTGTCACGCCCCACCTTGGGAGGCACGACTTGAACCTGGTGCCCTTACTAGGATCTAAACTGGCCTGACTAAGCTTATGCACCTCTGGTACATAACTAATACTAATTCTCAAATCAAGAAAACAACGGGCTATATCTCGGCTGTAAACACAGCCCTCAGCCGACAAGGCCTTATAGCCACCTGTAAAAGAAAACAGCTAACCAGAAACAGGTAATAGTAGGAAATCCTATGCGGACCGATAAGACCACCATGATGTCTAGTTATGACTTTAAAGTAAATCCAGCATAAACTAAGCTATGGTTGACAAGGCCGCCAACTAACAGCTAAACAAGGCCCCACATGGCCAATTCAAAAGATAAAATACATTGGTCCCCATACGACTAATAGCAACTAACCGCAGGGAATTAGAAATAATCTGCAAGCCTCTAGGAGTGACATACTAGTCGGGATAGGGCCCGACCTACCTGTAAACTGAACACACAAAGAAAGAGTCAACCTTCTAACTATGAGCTCTAGAGGAAAGGAGCCGACTGCACTGCTAATCTGGTTGAAAACTAGGAAGGTCTTGGTCTGTGTCTATCCGCACCTGCAGGCAAGTAATGTAGCGCCCCAAGAAAGGCGTTAGTACAATATGTACTGAATATATAAGGCAGTAACTGTAAATAACTAAAATGAGACTGAAAGTAACTAAAAAGAAAGGATAGGAATACCACCTGATCAACTGAACTTCTACTATCTAATTTATTAGTAACTAATACAAACAAGAACCTTACCTGGCCCCCATATGCCGGAAGGTACAACCAGCATAAAATAACCCATCCGGGGTCCCCATAAATCATGGTGAGTACACTTCACTCTATATATCCCTAACAAGGTCATACTGAATCATTTAGAAACTATAGCCGTCCTACCAATTTCCTGGGTCTACAACTGAGCCCCCCGACCCCTGAACTATTACTGTATCTAAGTCTGATGGACTCATGATATCTGATATCTGCACCCCGGGCAACAAACTTGACGGGGGGTGTAGTGTAGTGTCGGTCGGCATAAAATAGTCCAGCCATGGAATGGACTGTATGAGGACCTTAGACACCATCTTCGTTCCTTGCGGACAACATACCATTCTTTGGAGCTACTTCATCTCACCCCTGGCGAGCATCGACACAGCTAGTTACCCTGGGGTTGGCTAGGGAAGGATATACAGGCGTAATCAATTCCCAAACTAAATATGGAATACTAATCTCAGCTACTAACAACAGCTAGCCATAATAGATATGCTTCTGATCTTCTAACTGGGATTCAGATTGAATTATAATACTAAAAGAACTAACTTGCCAAAGATAGTTTCCTTAACATACCTGGATTGCTGATTTCTGATTAGCTGCTGAGTTTCAATCCACATTCAACACCTTTTTCTAACTATAGTCGTATTACTGGGAGAATGAGACTAGTTTTAGTACTAAATTTGGCAAAAATGATAACTTTCTATATAAATATTAACTATACTTCAACCTAACGGAACACGGTCTAAAACATATAATTTCTCTAGAGTTCAGAGGGAGAAATACTTACTTGAAGCCTGTGATCGTATAGTAATTAGTTTGGAGTCATTCCGAAAACTTTGACTCGGCGGAGTTACGATTTACCGGGCAATTTCACGAAACTAACTCCGTTGTAATGCTCCTTACGGCCTTAAACTTCGATACCCAAAGTTAATTTGAATTTGGACAGCGTAAACGGAAGAAATTTATATGGAAATGGAGGTTCTCTACTGTATGGGACGAAGAACATCTGTATATATATGAAACCAAATGAAGCCACTCAATATATATATAACCTTGGGTGGTGGACTGGGGGTCCATGGCACGAAGCTCGACGTGCCAATTTACGGTCGTGTCACGGATCCCAACGCGTAGGGAGGGGGTCTGTGACATGCCACCCCTGTCGCGGCCTACTTCGGCCTTCTCCCGTGTGGTCCCGATTCCGCGCTCGTTCGACCTTTCTCTGGACCCTTTCTCGTACGCGCTGTACTCTAAAACTCTTGACTAACGTACGAATTAGAAACTTACGGGGTGTAACAGAATTGCATATAATTAAATATGTAATTACAAGGTTATCTTTTAATTTCTTCATTTTTATTTCGTTTTAATTTATTTTTTATTTCTATCATTTTGATTTATTTTTTGTTTTTATTATTTTAATTTAATTTTGTTTTTAAAATAATTTTCTATTTTACATTATTTATCTTCAATTTCTTTTCTTTTCATTTCCTAACCTTCTTGTTATTCCATGTAATTACTCATATTTTTTATTTCTTATATATATTTTAAATTTTCTTTAGTTAATATAAATGCATTGTTATTCTAGTTTTTGAATTAAACTAGAATTTAATTGTTCAATGATGTTACAGACTTATTTTTTTTTTTAAATTATATTTACTTAAATTATATTGGAACTTATTTTAAGTTATGTTGGAATTTGGCATAAGAATATTATGTTTACTATTTTTCTTAATGTTGAATTTATGTTATACTTTTGATTCTAATTTATTTGCTTTAGTAATATTGACTTGTTATTTCACATTGCGTGCTATTCACTTTTGATTAGAATTGATAGATTATTTTTTATCTAATATTTAAATAATTTTATATTATTATATTTATAATATTAATATTTTTGTCACACATTCATTCCATGATGTTTTTAAGAAATATGACTTTTAGTTTATATAATTAATAAAATTAAATTATTATTAATTTTAAAACGTATATATCAATTATTTTTATTATATATATATATATATATATATATATATATATATATATATATATATATATATATATATTTCAGAGACAATATGCATAGTAAATGCCTAATTTAATAATAGTGTAAATATATTTATGCAACTAAAAAGTACGCCTATAATTACTCTATAATTACATAATGACAAATAAATAAGTTATTATAATTACTATTCTGTGTAATTATTAAATTATGTAATTATTATCATAATAATTAAATTAATATTAATTATTAGGTGACTTTCCGAACATCCCATAAATATATTTCTCAAAGGATATGTCATATCCCAAATATTCATTTATATTGAACTAGTGAGAATAGTTTTTATATACATATTCCAAATCCTCATAGGTTGGAGGACGTGTTATCGTATCAATTGATTTCAAATTTCAGATGTAGCCATGGCTTACCAGATTATGCTAATAATATTTATTTTATTTTTGATATGATTTTCTTTGTCCATATCTTTTATCATTTCATGCATTCGAAGTTGCTGTGCTCTTGTATTTTTAAATATTGTTTTCGAGTGACTCGCTTTTAAATGTTATATATGGGATACGAATTTTTTAAATTTGCAAGATAGTTGTAGCCACACTTATGAATTATGATATAGAGATATGTTCTCTAGGAGATTTTACTCCTATACACAGGCATTGCCAGGTTGTGTATACTACTAGAGGTGACACGTTAAGTGTCCATGTGACAATTCGTCCATCGTTACATGTAGTTGAGGCCTTAGCACTCCTTTTACGTCTAGGTGCGCAATTGAAAAATTCAGAGAAGTTTGATTAAAAGACTTGTGCTATGGGGGTTGGAAAATGTGCAGGTTTTTTCGAGCTACTGGTTAGTAGGGACTACTGCAGCAATGGGAGTTTTGCTGCAGCGAGACCATCATGACGGTCGGAATTCCGCTGTAACAGAGAGAAGAAAAACCATCGGATCCACTGTGGCGAGGCGCTGGTCTCCATAGCGGGTCCGCTTCAGCGAGAATTTGACCGTTACAGCGGGTGACGGGAGGCAATGTGATAGTTTAAGTTGGAATTTCGGGGTTTTCACCCCATTATTCTAAGGCACGAAAATTGAAAAGGGTTAGGGCGATTTTCTAGAAGCTGAGGCAGTTGTTCTTTCTAAGGCGAGTCTCCGAACTAGTTTTTCTTCACTTTCGAATTTTTAACACCCTAGAATCAATGAGTGGTCCTAGATGATGTTTCTCTAAGTTAAAAACTCTATGTTGTGAGAACTAGTGAGACTTGAATGAGAATGATTGGATATTGATTTCTAGGTCTAAAAGTGGGTATATAACCTTTTCTAGGAGGAATGTGACTATAGAACATTGATTTTATAATAGTTTGAGACCTAGAACTCGATAAAGATTGGACCTTTTTGCATTAGAACTGATTAAAAAGGGTTTAGGAGTAAAAACTTTTGGAAATAAGTTGGAATGACCTATGTGGGGTTAGAACGTGGTAAATTAACCTTTGGGATATTGAATTTGACTGTGATATCGGGTATAATAGGGTAGAATCGAATCTCTAGGCCCCAAATGAAGAGTTAGATGATTGAATGTTGTTTATTTACATGTGTATAAACTTTGAATGTTCGAAGGCGCTAAGAAAAGGCAAAGCTCTCACGGAGTAGTTGTATTTTTAGCTATGAAATCGATGTAGGTTAGATTTACGAGGAGTTAGACTTCATATAATGATTTGTATATATTGTGGATTGACAATATGCTTAGTTGGTCTTTGGACACTAATTGTTGCTAGTGAACTAATGTGTCAAATATGCTTGTAAATTGACCTCTGAGATTATGACTGTTAGTAAAGATTGTTGTGAACTTGAGGCGTGTTGTGATGCTTAATGTGCTTTTAATAGGCATGTGAGTGACTAAATTTTAGTAAGTACAACCAAGTTGGTAAAGGTAACTTGATACTTCTAAGCAGTCATATAAGTTGACCAATTGGTAATATATAGAACAGGAGAACGAGAGTGGATAACATGTTTATTTTGAGATGAGTGCTCGTGCCCGAGGTGAGCATCTGGGCGAATGGTTACAACGTGAGTGGCTCGTGTCCAAGGGGAGTATCCGAACGAGCAGATGAGTACCAAATAGTACATGAATTTTTAGAGTCCTCTGCAAGTCATGACTATAAGGACAGGAATAAGACCCTCTGGCATGTGTGTACAATGATATCTAGTGATGTCTCCTTTATAGTGATGTGACAGAGGCATGTGCCCGACGCATTACAGATAGTACGTGTAACGATCCGAGTCTATACCCTGGATGAGACACGATACTTGGAGTCACAAGTAACCCCAAGCCAACCTACGGTCTATCATAACACTGGTAATCTGGGTAATCATAGCGGAAGCTTAAATAATAAAACCATTTAAGGGAAACTAAATAATAAAAGTAATACATCTGAAAGCAGAACTAAAAGTCTGAGTCTAGGTCCGAAAGCCATCTACAAAAGATAAGTTTCTGGGAAAAGCCCCCAGCTAACTCTAAAGCAACTAGAGAAGTAAATATCATCCTCGAAAGATGAGGACTCACCACTGCTACTATTGATATCACGGAAGAAGATCTACTGATGGTGCTAAGGCTGAGAACCCGCGCCTGTATCATGATAAGGTACAACATAGAAGGTATGCCTCACTACTTTGAATGTACTAAGTAAGTGGGAGAAAATATAACATAAAGAATAAATAATTAAACTGTAATGACCAACTAATATAATGAAAGTGAATAAACTGAAATATAACTGAAATGGTCAAAATGACCTTGTCTCATGGTCATAGACATGCCCTGAATCTAAGATACTAATCTGAGCTAGCTGTACTGAACTGAATTGAACTGAGTAAATTGAAATTGTTCTGAGCTGATTTAAACTGAAACTGTAATGACTAGTGGGAGAGTCTATAATCGACATATAACCACGTGAGCTAGACGTGGAGTTCGATGTATACACCCCATCGGTAGGACCTAATACACCTTTCCAGGGTATAAAGGCATGAACTGGGTGATCACAAGTCTGGGGCCATAGGGCAAATAAAATTACCTATGGTGGCAATGTAGTTCTAGGAACCTGGGTGCGCTGGAACTCCGGTCCACTCAGTGCTATGTCCTACTCCCACTGGATAGTCCTAGACTAACTACCAAGATAATAGCTCGAAACAGGGGCCCAAGACTAAGCAGGGATACCTATCTGGAAGTACCTTGAGAGCCTTATCAGACCGGATTCTATAACTGGAGGTCTAAGACTAGCCAGAGTTGCTTCTCTGGAAGCGTTGTAACCGTCTAAAGAACAAATTGAAACTTAAGTTGGGGGTTCTAAGAATGGTTAGAGCTGCTTATCTGGAAGTGTGATAACCGTCTAAAGAACCACTAAAATTTGATATCTTATATTTGAGTCTAATAACTGATAACTGGGAGGCACCACTGACACCTCAAGAAAAGACTGTAGTTAAACTGATTAGCTGACATTTTTGAATAATACTGAACATGCTAACATTCTGACTGAAACCGGACTAGCATGCAATTGACTGAGATCTCAACTAATTTTAACAATATGGGAGTCCCAACACTGGTAGAGTCAAGTAACATGATTAACTATTCAATTATGCTAGACTTAAAAATACTGCATTCAAAAGCTAGGGCTACATCATTTCACAAGAAGCTAGTTTCCACATGATTTCTAAGAATTTAGGAAAAACATAGTAACTAATAACAAGGATAATGCTCCACATGAAATTTATAGAATTTTGTCTAAAAAATTTCTAAATTTTGAAACCTCAGGGCTATAATTGATAGAAGAATTAAGGAAGGGTTTTGGGGACACAAGAGAAGAACAATTCTCTTGTTGAATTTCCACATACCTGGTGAAGAAATTTTGGAGAAAATCTATTGAGAATCTGAGGAGAATTTTGAGTGCCCTACCCCTACTCTAAGTGTTCCTGAGAGAAATTCTATGAACTGATTTCTAAGGAGATAAGAGGGTTGAAGTAATCATCGATTACCCCTCAAAAATTTCCTAAAGATAACCCAAAACGAAGTAGTTTAGGGACTAAAAAAATGGAAAATTACAAGAATATCCCTGGGGAAAAATCTGGAAAAACTACCGACAGGGATCAATGGGTCACTCAATGAGTTGTTGGTTGAGACCACGACTCGTTGAGACTAGTTGTTGGTCTTGAGGCCTGGGTTTTGGGCTCATTGGAGCAGACAACGAGAGGGACCACGACTCATTGGATGAACCAATGGGTCATTGGTTCCTCCCGTGGTCACTGTATGAAATTTTCTGGGAGGTCTGACAATAGGCAACACAACGACTCATTGGTAGACCCAATGGGTAATTATGTCTATTCGTTACCTCCACTAGAGAAGTTATTAAA
The DNA here is from genome assembly GCA_035772735.1 of Datura wrightii. Taxonomy (NCBI): domain Eukaryota; kingdom Viridiplantae; phylum Streptophyta; class Magnoliopsida; order Solanales; family Solanaceae; genus Datura; species Datura wrightii. Next base: position 83,813,622 of record JASDFA010000006.1, on the reverse strand, counting down.
AACCCCTGAACTTGACACTACGGGTGGTCGTAACGACTCATTGTTTAATACAACGGGTCGTTGTTGCCACTCGTTATAACTAAAGGAGTGTTTCCGGAAATACCAACTAATGACTCACACCACAGGTCATTGTATCATACGACGACTCGTTGGTTGAGTTGTGGGGTCGTAGAAGAGGGAATTCTAAGATGGGGACCTACGAGTGACAGTACGAGTCATTGTTTCTCACGACGAGCCGTTCCATGTCCCGTTGGTTCCTAGAGAACCAAGCAGGGCTGACCACAACTTACACAACGAGTCTTTGGAGCTGACCATGACTCATTGTCTCGGTCATTCTGAGGAAACTTTTATGGTTTCTTCTAGAGTTTTCTTACAAGGTCTGAATTTGGTCTAGAAAAGTTTTGGGGTGTTACAATATCTCTCCCTTGGGATCATTCGTCCTTGAATGAAGGATAAAACTGTTGGAAAACTAGGAAAATAGCTGCAATTCCCAGACTGAGGCTATGAACTGATTTTTGAAGGAGTAACTGACTCCAAACTAACTTAACCATGCTAATAGAGCTGATGCAACTAGGGTGCACATTGAAAACCTGAATAGAGTTGATGAGTATGGTACTGAACAGAGTATTGAAGAGGAATTTAGTACCTGATGTTGAAATTGAACTGGAAGGGAATAAATGAGGGTATTTGGCCATCATGTCTGCTTCTGCCTCCCATGTGGCTCCTTCAACTAGCTGATTCCTCCACTAGACCTTCACCGAAGTGACTTCCTTATTTCTCAGCTTATGAACCTGACGGTCAAGAATCTGAACTGGGACCTCTTCATAAGAGAGACTATCTTTCACCCACACTATCTAGTGGCACAAATGAAGTTTGATCACCGATGCACTTCTTCAATAGTGACACATGAAAGACTGGGTGCACAGATGCTAACTTTAGAGGTAATTCTAACTCATATGACATACTATCAATTCACTTTAGAATTCTGTAGGGTCCACATATCTCGGCCTGAGCTTCCCTTTCTTCCTAAATCTCATCACCCCCTTCATGGGTGGAATTTTTAGATAAACTCAATCATCTATTACAAATTCTAACTCTCTTCTCCTCATATCAGCATAGGATTTCTGTCAGCTTTGCGCTATTTTCAACTCTCCCTGATAAGTTGCACCTTCTGCATGGTTTCATGAACTGAGTCTGGCCCTATCAAGGTAGCTTCACCAACCTTAAACCACCCTATAGGAGACCTACACCTCCTACCATATAATGCCTCAAATGGGGCCATCTGGATACTGGAGTGGTAGCTATTGTTGTACGCAAACTCGATGAGAGGTACGTGATCACTCCAACTGCCCTTGAAATCAATCACACACACTCTCAACATATCTTCCAAGGTCTGAATAGTCCGCTCAGCTTGTCCATTTGTCTGCGGGTGAAAAGCTGTGCTGAGCTTGACCTGGGTACCGAGTCCTTTTTCAAATGACTTCCAGAAATGCAAGGTGAACTGGGTACCTCTATCTAAAATAATGGACAAGGAAACCCCATGTAGTATGAACAACTCCCGGATATATAGCCTAGCATAATCCTCAACTGAGTCTGTAGTTTTAACTGGGAGGAAATGTGTTGACTTGGTCATCCGGTCTACTATCACCCAGATTGAGTCATGTTGTCGATGAGTACGACATAGACCTGTAATAAAGTCCATATTTACTTTTTCCCACTTCAATATGGGTATTCTAATATCCTGAGTCATACGTCTCGGTCTCTGATGTTCCACTTTAACCTGTTGGCAGTGTGGGAACTTAGCCACAAATTCTGCTATGTCTCTTTTCATGTCGTTCCACCAGTAAATATCCCATAGATCACGGTACATATTAGTGGCACCTGGGTGGATAGAATATCTCAAACTATGTGCTTCGGCTAGTATCTATTATCTTAAGTCACCTACATCCAGTACACATAGTCTATCCTGGTAACAGAGTACACTATCTCCCCTTTTGGAGAAAGCCTCCACTTCTTTTCTGAGAACTGCTTCCTTTAGCTTAAGCAGTATGGGATCTTCATCCCACCTTGCCTTAACTTCAACGACTAATGAGGAATCTGATCCACTCTGTACTACTAATCCACCCTCAGCTGAATCAACCAACTACACTCCCAATCGAGCTAACCTGTGAATATCTTTTGCTAGTTCTTTTCTGCTCTCCTCAACATAAGCCATGCTCCCCATAGACATCTTGCTTAGGGAATCAGCCAACACATTGTCTTTGCTCGGGTGGTACAACACATTCATGTTGTAATCCTTCAATAGCTCTAACCATCTTCTGTAACAAAGATTTAAATCTTTCTGACTAAACACATACTAAGGCTCATGTGATTTGTTAAAACATCCACGTGAGCCCCGTAAAGGTAATGCCTCCGTATTTTCAATGCAAACACCACTGCTACTAGCTCAAGGTCATGAGTCGGATAGTTCTTTCATGAACCTTGAGCTATCTAGAGGCGTAAGATATCGCCTACCCCGCTGCATTAGAACGCAATCGAGTCTAACTCTAGAAGCGTCACAATACACTACGAATCCATCTGTTCCTTTCGGTAAGGTTAACACTGGAGCGGTAGTGAGTCGAGTCTTCAACTCCTGGAAACTCTTCTCACACACATCTGACCACTGTAATTTCACCTTTTTCTGAGTCAACCTAGTCAAGAGAGATGCAATAGAGGAAAAACCTTCCACAAAACGTTGGTAATACCTGGATAGACCCAAGAAACTTCTGTTTTCGGTTGGGGAAGTAGGTCTTGGCTAGTCTTTTACTTCTTCTATCTTTTGAGGATCTACCTGAATACCCTCACTCGAGACCACGTGACCAAGGAAAGTCACAGACTTCAACTAGAATTCATATTTGCTAAACTTAGTGAAGTACTTGCGGTCTCTGAGCGTCTGTGGCACTATCCTTAGGTTGTTAGCATATTCTTCCTCATTCCTGGAGTATATCGGAATGTCATCAATGAATATAATAAAGAACATGTCTAGATATTGCTTGAAAACCCTATTCATCAGGTCCATAAAAGCTGCAAGGGCATTAGTTAGTCCGAAGTACATAACCACAAATTCATAGTGACCATATCGAGTTCTGAAGGCTGTTTTCAGTATGTCACATTCTTTGACTCTAAGCTGATGATACCCCGACCTGAGATCTATCTTGGAGAAACAACTGGCTCCTTGAAGTTGATCGAAAAAGTCGTCAATCCTGAGTAGGAGATACTGTTCTTCACTATGACTTTGTTCAGCTGGCAGTAATCGATACACATTCTAAGAGTACTGTCTTTCTTTCGCACAAATAATTCTAGACCACCCCACGGAGAGATGTTGGGCCTGATGAAACCTTTACCAAGGAGGTCTTTTAGCTACTCCTTCAACTCCTTAAGCTTAACTAGAGCCATTTTGTAAGGAGAGATGGACATGAGCTGAGTGCCTGGAAGAAGGTATATGCCGAAGTCTATTTCCCGCTCAGGAGGGACTCTAAAAAACACATCAAGAAACTGGCTGACAACTGGAACTGATTGGATAGTTGGGGTCCCAAAGCTGGAATCTTTGACCTGAACTCGATGATAAATAAACCCTTTAGAAATAATCTTTCTTGCCTTAAGGTAGGAAATGAACTGACCCTTAGGTATTGAACTACTTCCCATCCACTCTAAAACTGGCTTATTAGGGAACTGAAATCTGACGACTCTAGTTCTGCAGTCGACTGAGGCATAACCGGAGTGTAACCAATCCATGCCAAGAATGAGATCAAAATCGACCATATATAACTCTACGAGATCAGTTGGAATGACCTTATTCAAGATTGAGACTGGGCAGTTTCTATACACTTGGATGGCTATAACTGACTCACCAACTGGGGTAGAGACTGAGAATGTTCTGAGAGGACTTATGAACTAATTTCGAACTGGATAGCTACATAGGGAGTCACGAACGATAGCATGGCTCCTGGATCTAGTAGGGCATACACATCTAGATGGAAAAGATGTAACATACCCATGACCACATCAGGTGAACTCTCCTGATCCTGATGAGAGGACAAATCATAAAAATGATTTTGGCACTAATCGCCATCCATACCTGAAGTGTTGGCCTACTGAGTTGGTCAGCCAGCTGGAGCTGCCGAAGTGGTAGACTGGGGCTTCCCCCATCCTGTTGACGGCCATTCTCTGAGTCGGTGACCTAGTTGTCCACGCCCAAAGAAACCCTCTTGGCCCTGAAGGAATTCCCTTGGATTGTTCTTGCCACACTTAGGGCAAGCTAGGTAGGGGTTGTTAGCGCTGTGAATGTGTGACTAAGAGCCAGATGCTCCACCCTTCTGATCCTTGCGGGATCAGAAAGTAGGGGCGCTAGTTGAAGTGGGTGTTGGAGTGCTCTATTGCTGCTGTTGTTGCTGTGGGCGGCTACTATCGACAGACCTCTGGTGGCCATAATCTGATTGGCCAGTACTAGCCCCTTATTCTCCCACTCTATGTCTTTCAGCTTTTTTGCCTCAATCTGCTGGCATGGACGATGAGGCTGGAGAGGTCAATGTCTTTGATGAGCATCATAGTCCTGCACTCCTTAAGGACCAAGTTTGATACTCTGTTAACCAACCTAAGCATGCGAACCCTTGGCTCGGCTACCATCTCCGAGGCATATTTTGACAGCTGTGTGAACTCTGATCTTGGGCAGATTTATATGCCCAAGTGATACTCAAATGTATCATTTTCGCCTTGTTTATCTAGCAATATGTATACATTTTCATGTAATTGATAATAAAATGTGAATTTATACTAACCAACATGATTAGCATTGTTTTGTAGGTAAAAGGTGATTTCAAGGAGCTAAAATGCATGTTGGAACAATATCGGAGTTGGACTTGGATTCGAGCACGGAAAAGGCATTGGACTGCACCAAATAAAGGGGCTCCGCGATGGAGCCGTGTCACGGTTTAAGGCACGGTTTATGAGCCGTGTCACATAATTCAGACTTGGTGGAGCAAGGACGTGGGTTACAGGCAGTTGAGGGACGAAATGTTCAGGGTTTTTTCTCTCCTTCTTTCTTCTTTCACTCAATTGTTTGTATGATTAACACTTGTTTTAGGATGATTAATCCACAAATGAGTGGCTAATTCCCTTCCTTGTTGAGGTTATGAACATTTGTGATGAAGTTTGATTATTGAATTATATGGTTCTTTTTATCTTTTTCTTCCATATTGTTCTATTAATTCTTGTTCTTACTGCATTGGTGTGTGGCCGACATTAATGTATATCTAAAAAGTCCGATTTCACTCGAGAGAGCACGAAATTGGAAAGTTGTGAATTAATAGGGTATTGTTCTTAACTTGATTTGGGAAAATTGAGTTTTGATGTGCTTTCCTGATAGAAATATACTTGAAAGCCGTATTAGTCAATTTAGGAACCGGAATTGTATTGCTAGGTCATGAATTGCATTTGATCACAGAAATGTAGACAGATGGTTTATGATTCTTAAGTGAGATTAAATACGAGAGTTTTAATCTCTTGGCTAATGTTCTTGGCTAGCAATTGGAAGAAAGGATTAACCAATGTATGATGATAATCAGTTTATTACATGTTCTTAACCTTGGCATGCTCATATCCATAGTTTAAATTCAAAGTGAATAATTGTTAATAGTTTTAGTGTAGAAATTATAAAACAAATTATTCAACTGTTGGTTACGTTGTTGTCAGCATATTTAGAAGTGAGATAGAATATAGTATACTTAAGCAATTTTCACTTATCCAGAGTCTCCTTGGATCGATACTTGGCTTACTTAAGCCACTTACTACTTGTTTGACCACGTGCACTTGCGTGTCGGTTTTATAACCCAAAAACCAACCGAAAAAGTTTTTGGCGCCGTTGCCGGGGAGACTAGGCAATTGGTGAAATTGTATTAAGTGTAAATTTACTGTATTTTTATTTTATTTTCCTAAGTGTTGACAACTTGGTCTTAGCCTGTATTTTGCAGACTTAATTTTTGTGAACACTGGCAAGAGACAAAGAGCTGGTGGAATCTTATATAGAGCCTGAACGTATATTTCATAGTAAACGCAGAGAAGCTCTACAAAGAAAGCTGCAGTTGCTCAGACAGACTATTATGGAGCAACAAAATCCACCGGTTGTGAGGGCAGTGTTAGTGCCCGAAGAAGCAGCAGCAAGGCCGGTTCGCGAGGTGGCAATCCGACATGCCAACAATGTAACATCCAGTATCCGCAAACCAGAGCCTGGAGGGAGATTTGAACTCAAGCAAAATATAGTGCAACTGTTGCACACAAGCGGGCAATTTACCGGTCTCCCTCATGAAGACCCACAACAACATCTCCAAAACTTTTTGGAGATAAGTGACACTTATATACCCGCTGGAGTGTCACCTGATTATGTTCGGCTTACATTGTTTCCGTTCTCATTACTTGGTGAAGCCAAGAGGTGGTTAAAAGCTGAGCCACCAAATTCTATTTCAACGTGGGATGATCTAGCACAGAAGTTCTTGATAAGATTTTTTCCCTCTGGTAAAACAGCCAGACTTAGAAGTCAAATTCTAAGTTTCAAACAGAGGGAGGGAGAAAATTTGTATCAAGCCTGGGAAAGATTTAAATCCATGTTGCGGGACTGTCCTCATCATCATCAGTCCAATGAGGTGTTGGTGCACACATTTATTGAGGGTTTGGAACCCCATACTAAAATTTTTCTAGATTCAGCAGCTGGAGGGAAAGCGCTGGAAAAGACTTATGAGGAGCTGTACACTTTGCTAAACCGGATTTCACAGGGCAATCCAGAATGGAATGCTGATTCATCATGAGGTGGAGCAAGGAAAGCAGCAGGAGTGCTTGAAGTGGATGGATTTACAGCTATCGCTGCACAGATAGCTGCCTTGCAGAATCAGTTGAACAACCACTTCAGCAACATGAATTTGAACCAGCCTTCAGCTTCAGTTAATGCGGTCCAGCAAATGTGGTGTGAAGTGTGTGGAAGCAGTGAGCACTCAACTGAGTGCTGTGGAGCAAACCCAGATTCGGTTAACTTTGTGGGCAATGCACAAATAAATCAGCAGCAGTATGGTAGTGGCTACAACTCAAATTGGAGGAACCATCCAAATTTTTCATGGGGTAGCAACAACCAAAAAGTCCACAGTTCGGGTCAGGGTATGCAAAGGAATCAAGGAGGGCAACAGAACTACCAATCTCAATTCAGAAATCACAATGCCCCTCCTCCACCACCATCACCTAGCATTGAGGAGATGTTCAAGACCATGATTGCTAACCAGGCGCAATTGCAGGCTGACTATGTTAAAATGGCAGCCGAAGTGAAAAATAATCAGTTAGCGACCAAGGCTCTTGAGTATCAATTTGGGCAATTTGCTAGTGCCCAAAATACAAGGCCTAGAGGAGGACTGCCTAGCGACACGGATCCGAATCCGAAGCAGGTAAATGCAGTGACCACAAGGAGTGATTTGCAGCTGAAGGAGGTGGAACCAGAGAGACCACCTCAAAATTCGGGAGCAGCAAAAGTTGAGGGGGAACAAAGTTAGGAAAGGGGGAAGACCAAAGAAGCTGAATCAGAAAGACCTCCACCCCCATTCCCTCAACGACTCAAGAAACACAAGGAGGAGGCGTGTTTCAAGAAATTCATGGAGGTGCTTAAACAGGTACATGTTAACTTACCTCTTGTTGATGTCTTGCAGGGAGTGCCTAAATATGCTAAATACATTAAAGACATCGTGGCCAACAAAAGTCGCTTGACTGAGTATGCCACGGCGGCTTTGACGGAGGAGTGCACTTCCCGGATCCAAAATAGACTGCCCACGAAGCTAAAAGACCCTGGAAGTTTTACTATCCAGCTTACTATTGGGCAGAGTATCCGAGCTCGTGGATTGTGTGACCTGGGAGCAAGCATAAATCTGATGCCATCTTCGATATTCAGAAAGTTGGGTCTAGGGAGTCCTAGACCTACAACCGTAATCTTGCAGTTTGCGGATCGATCCTTAGCTAGGCCGAATGGCATTGTTGAGGATGTTCTAGTGCAAGTGGGCTCCTTAATTTTCCCGGTAGATTTTATTGTTCTGGATTTTGAACCAGACGCGGAAGTCCCATTTATTTTGGGACGACCCTTCTTGGCAACCGGGAAAGCATTAATCGACGTAGTTGCGGGTCAACTTACAATGCGAACACATGACAAGGTAGAGGTGTTCGATGTGTACAAAGCACCCAAGCTCCCGATGGTGAATGAAGAACTCTCGGTGATCAATGTAATTGATCATGGTAATGCTAAACAAATGAATGATTCCCGAGAGTTGATGGGAAGACCACCGGATAGGTGTGAGCACTACTGGGGGAGGACAAGGATCGTGAGAAATCGTCCATCACCCTAGCGGACAATTGAGCATAAAGGACGTCGAGCCGCGACGGTAAACCAGGCGCTGCACGGGAGGCAACCCGTGAAAAATATTTTTTTTTCCTTTTCATTTTGTAAAGTGTAAATAGATTTTTCTTTTTCTTTTTCTTGATTTAGTACAAAATTTTTGCGTTTTAGTTAGTATTTTTTAATTTTAGTTAGGTGAAACCTATTAATCTAACCAATTTTGTTTAGTGAGATGATTTTCAGGTTAAACGAAGAAAAATGTGCACGGAATCGTGAAGGAAAAGGCGAGGTATGAAAAAATTAATAAAATGCAGAGACAGTGAGCTGGGGCGATAGCTCCGTGTCATGGAGGAGGAACTCCGCGTTACCCTCCGTGACACGTTGAGGTGTAATCTGGAATTTTTAAAAAAATTCCAGTAAGCTATCGCGATGGCTCCGTGTCACGGAGGCAGTGCACCGCGATGCACTCCGTGACACGTTGCCATATAAATTGTGATGGGTCACACTGGGTTGCCGGGTGACCCGCGTGTTTTCTATATTTTAAACCCCCGATTTCGCCCCTTTTTCCCTCATTTTTAATTCCCTCCGCGACCAAACTTCCTAAAATCCCTTCCCCATCAACGTGCCACGGTTTAAGGCAAGGAATTACCAAGTTTTCTTCGATTCTTCAACTACGAGGTATGTTTTCCGATTATCTCTCAAGTTTTTGTCGATTTCATTCGAATTTAAGCATGGGAGTGAAATAAATCACCCCAAGTCGAAATTTAGCATGAATTTGAGTTATTTATTGATTGATAGAAGTTCGGAATGTTGTAATGATCGTTTGAACTTGTTGATTGCATGAATTATTCGAATTTGCTTGCGAAAATCAATTCTAGGGTTGTGGTTGTTGAATTTGAAATTGGTAATGTGTTGAATTTGTGAATTCTATGCAGGGGTGTGCTTGTGAAATGAGATAAGTCGTTGTAGAATATTGTTTGAATGAAATAGACGACGAATTCTTGGGTTTTTGGGAAAATGTTGAAAATTGTTCAAATTGGGTTGGTTGTATAGGTTCATGTGTATATATTTTTTTGTTGTGTTTTTGTTTTGTTGTTTTTCTTTGCTAAGTGCGATGGTTGAATTGCTAGAGATGGTAGTGATTGGGATTAGCTGTACGAAGTCTGAGTAGTATGCAAAAGTTCTACCGTCGAATTTTCTTGTTGAATGCACTAAGCATGAATTGTATAGTTGTTTGTTTGGTGTAAATATAGTATTCTTGCCGTAGTAGCGTAACCGTAGCTAAGGACTAAGTGTGGGGTAAACTTAGCTTAACCCGACCTTAGCCGAAGCTGATATCTATTTAGCTTGACATTGCGCTTGTTTATTTGTGTTGACAGACAAAATGGCAAGCAGGCAAGATAAAGGTGAGGGTGCATCAACTTCAGGCACAGGGAGGAAAAGACTTAGACTGGGCACAACAGTCCCAGCTGCACCAGCAGTTCCACGCGGCCAGTGCCGCCAATACGGAACTAGATGGGTAACTGATGAGGGGAAGAAGTGGTATGCCAAGCATAAAGAAAACAAATACTTCCCCGAGGAGCATATTGCACGGGAACCATTAGCACAGGAGTTCCCCCGAATAGTTCAAAGGATCGAGGCAGCTGGGCTCAGCTTCATATTTCAGGAGCCCAAGGAATGCAACCTACACTTGGTCCGGGAGTTCTATGCTAATTGGAACCCGGCAATCAGAAGCCACACAGTCAAGATCAGAGGGCAGATAGTCACTCTGTGTCACACCCCACCTTGGGAGGGGGCATGACTGGCACCTGGTGCCCTACTAAGACCTAACCTGCTAGACTGTTAAGCCTGGGTGCATCTAGTGCCTGGCTGGCTCTAACTCACATTTCTGGAAACAAAGGGCTATATAACGGCTGTAAATACAGCCCCCGGCCTATTGGCCTATAGCCTTCTGTACCTGTCTTAGCAGCTAGCCAGAAATATAGTAATTCAGGGAAACCTATACGGGCCGACAAGGCCACCATGCTGTCTAGTTATCTGCAACTTAATCATACAGCACAAAAAGAAGTTACGTGACTGGCAAGGTCACCACTACTGGCAACTATGGCCCCACACGACCATTACAAAAGTAAGAAAGAGTAAAGGCAACTATACAACTGCTCGGCCCCACACGACCGGCTCATCTGACCATAGGGAATATATACAGACTGCAAGCCTCTAGGAAGGATAATAGAAATGATCGAGACAGGGCCCCGACCTACCCGTACTGTACAACAAAAGAAACTGAACTACACCTTCTAGAAATTCAGTCTCCGGATGACAGGAGCTGAATACTCAACCGCTGATGGGGATCACGTGGTATCGCCTGCTCGGCTATGGGTACCTGCAGGCAAGTAATGCAGCGCCCCACTGGGCGTCAGTACCGCTGGTACTGAGTATGTAAAGCAACTGAAGCAATATAACGGAAAACAACATCTGAAAGCAATAATATGACTGATGAAGCTGAAGTAGAAGGAATAACTTAACTATCTGATAATGTAAACCTTATCTACACTCAATCTTCACTGGAAGGGACAAGAGTCACACCTGGAACATATCGGGCCACTGCTGATCTACTTGTAGCTAATATAACATGACATAACATGAAATAACATAACATAGCACACACAAACCTTACCCGGCCCCCATAAGCCGGGAGGTACAACCAGCACATAATCTATACCCCTACCCCAGTCATCCCATCTCCTATAGTGGCTGTAAGCATCCTGCCGGTCCCAGGGTATGCACTTGGGCTCGCTGAGCCCCTGACTATAACTGTATCTGAGTCCGAAGGACTCTAAATCAACACCCTGGGCGTACCCGCTCGACGGGGGTGTATAAGGGCCGACCGAGGCACAATATGGGGAAACTGGCATCCAATCTTCGTCCCCTTGCGGGACGGCATATCACTCCATAGAGCGATGTATCCTCGTCCTCTGGCGGACGAGTCGATACAGCTATTAACCCTGGGCGGTCAGGGATGCTAGGTAATCCAACCCCAATCAATACAATGGTCTCAACTAATCATGCTGTCTGTGTATCTCATAAGCTAAGATTAATAGGTGCAGGGTATCATATAAATTACATACTGAGCTAATAATAGTAATCTGTAAGTGTCTGATACATGCTGAGATAGGTAAGTGTAAATGTAAATATAGCCTCCTGTCAAACTGTACTGGGGTAAAAGTTATACGAGGAGGTGTTTCTGCTGAAAGCTATACTGTTTACTAAGTTTCTGTGGTAACATAATTTCCTATTTCTAACATGCTTTCTAAACCATATACAATTACTATTCTATATCTGGAATGCTTTACTGATACTGTACTACCTTGCGAGGTTTCAGCTAAACACAACAATATCTTAACATGGCATATTACATCACATACTGAATATACTGGGCAACCTTAACCACTCACGCCCGAATCTAAATCGTACGGATAGGTATCGTACACATTACAACCCAAAACTTCTCATATTGCACCAATATTCAAAATAACATGACACTCGATTTCTAAACATGCAACTGGTCTGTAAATTACTACACTGCTTCGAGGTTACTCGACTTGCCGAGGAAACTTAACTTTACATACCTTATCTTTGAATACTCGTCCGTCGGACGAGGCTCGGCTGGTACTTCAACTATTTTCTCCCAACTGCATTCATAAATACGTCAATCAATACTAAATACAACGTTATTGTAAAGAGCAACGTTACTTTCGATTTAATTTATAGCCTAAACTTAGGCTTATCGAAAGACGGTCGAAAACTCGCTATTTTTCAGCGGCCCAGAAGGGAGAAATATTTACTTCTCAGCTAGGAACACATAGACATTAATTTAGAGCAATTCTACTTACTTTAGTTCGGCGGCTCGTCGATTCGTCGGCTGTATTTCACGAAACTAACTCCGTAGAAATGCTCTCTGCTGCTAAATACTCGAGTATCTGGGATTAATTTGAGTTTGGGCAGCGTTTGGCAGCGTAATCCGACGAAAATTAATTAATTTCTTCGTCCCTTTCCTTTCTCTCAACGTTCAGCTCTGTTTTCTGGAAAATGTTTAAGGATTAAATGATTTCCAACCGAAGTGGGGGCTTTATATACTTGGGCCTGGACAAGGGCAACATGTCACAGAGCCATTGCGGAGGCCTTACCTCCGTGACACGCTGCCATCGCGGAGGGGCTCTGCCTCGGCTCCTCCCGCGATGGTTCGACGGGTTTCTCATCCGATCTTTTTCCCGGGCCTTTCCCTAGCATGTATGGCCTTCAAATATGCTTAACCAACGTGCGAATAGGTCATCTAAGTGCCGGGAATTCTACGGGGTATAACATTCTCCCCCCTTAGGAACATTCGTCCTCGAATGTATACTGCTATCTAGAGGACTGCTTACTTTACTTTCTGGGAAAATTTTGGCAGAGTTTCCCCTGTAACATGGACTATCGCAAAAACCTGAAATGCAAAAAAGTCCAACACAAGCACTACACACAATGTTCTACAATCCACTGGACAACTAAGTATTACTTCTCTCTTTATCGTTTACAACATACATATCATAAAGTACTGTATAAGTAATGATACGGACATACCTGTCGTCTGACTAGGCCTGAAATAAGTGAGGATATCTAATTTTCATGTCTTCTTCAGCCTCCCACGTCATTTCTTCCCGATTTCTGTTACGCCACAATACCTTGACAGATGCAACGTCTTTAGTTCTCAGCCTGCGAATCTGTCTGTCTAAAATGGCTACGGGAACCTCTTCATAGGCTAACTCCTCTGTGACCTGAACATCCTGGACTGGAACTACTGTAGAAGGGTCCCCTACAAACTTTCTTAACATGGAAACGTGGAATACTAGGTGAACAGATGCTAATTCTGGAGGCAAGTTTAACTCATATGCCACGCGGCCTATTCTTCACCGAATTTGATACGGCCCAATGAATCTTAGGCTAAGCTTGCCTTTCTTGCCAAACCTCATTACCCCTTTCATCGGGGACACTTTCAGATATACCCAGTCGTTTACCGAAAATTCTAGATTTCTGCGCCGTCTATCTGCATATGACTTCTGACGGCTCTGAGCGGTCAGTAAACGTTCTCGGATAAGCTTTATCTTTTCCTCGGACTGCCGAACAATGTCTGGGCCAACTAATGCTGATTCTCCTATCTCAAACCAGCCTACCGGCGATCTACATTTCCGCCCGTACAATGCCTCGAAAGGCGCCATTTAAATAGCTGAATGGTAGCTGTTATTATAAGCAAATTCGATTAACGAAAGATGTTCATCCCAGCTACCCCCAAAATCTAACACACACGCTCGTAGCATATCTTCGAGCGTCTGAATTGTACGTTCAGCTTGCCCGTCTATCTGAGGATGGAATGCTGTGCTCAAATTAATCTGCGTCCCCAAACCTTTTTGAAACGACTGCCAGAATCTAGCTGTAAACTGTGCTCCCCTGTCTGAAATGATAGATATCGGCACCCCATGCAATCTAACTACTTCTCTGATATATAATTCGGCATAATCCTCAGCTGAGAAGGTAGCCCTTACTGGCAGGAAATGAGCTGATTTTGTCAGCCTATCAACTATTACCCAAATGGAATCATTTTCGCGTCTAGTACGGGGTAACCCTGTTACAAAATCCATGTTTATTGCTTCCCATTTCCATGTGGGTACCGTTATCTCTTGCGTCAAACCGCCCGGTTTCTGGTGCTCTGCTTTCACCTGCTGATAATTAGCACACCTAGATACAAATTCAGCTATCTCAGTTTTCATACCTGGCCACCAGTAGATGCCTCTGATGTCGTGGTACATTTTCGTCGCCCCTGGGTGAAGGGAATAGCGAGCGTAGTGTACCTCATGCATGATCTGCCCACGAAGTCCTGCGACATTCGGGACACAAAGGCGGCCCTTACAATGTAGCACCTCATCCTCGGTTATCTGAAAATCTGGCTCCTTACCTTTTTGAACTCTATCTCTGAGCTGGACTAAATCGGGATCCTCATACTGTCGTTCTTTTACCTCTGCAACTAATGACGACACTGCAGAATTCTGAATTACGGCCCCATTATTTTCTGTCTCCATTACTCGAAAGGCTAGCCCAGCTAACTGATGAATTTCCTTAGCTAATTTCTGTTTCTCGGGCCGCAAATACAGCAAACTCCCCATTGACTTACGACTCAGGGCATCTGCTACCACATTAGCTTTTCCGGGGTGGTATAGAATATTCACATCATAGTCTTTCAACAACTCTAACCAGCGGGGTTGCCGCAGATTCAACTCCCTCTGGGTGAAAATATACTGTAAGCTCTTATGATCTGTATATATATCAACATGGACGCCGTACAGGTAATGCCTCCACATCTTCAAGGCATGAATTACTGCGGCCAATTCTAGATCATGGGTGGGGTAATTCTTTTCGTGCTTCTTCAACTGTCTGGAAGCATATGCAATTACTCTACCATGCTGCATCAACACACAACCCAACCCGATACCTGACGCGTCACAATAAACTGAATACCCTTCTGTGCCTTCCGGCAGTGCTAGTACTGGGGCGGAGGTTAATCTGTCTTTCAGTTCCTGGAAACTCTGCTCGCATGCCTCCGTCCACTGAAACTTTGCTGCTTTCTGTGTCAATTTCGTTAAAGGTGCTGCAATAGTTGAGAATCCCTCAACGAACCTCCGATAGTATCCTGCCAACCCCAGAAAGCTACGAACTTCAGTCGGGGTGGTAGGCCTTGGCCATGACTTAACTGCTTCTATCTTCTGCTTGTCTACCTGTATACCAGCGTCTGAAACAATATGCCCTAAAAAGGCTACTGAGTTAAGCCAGAATTCACACTTCGAAAATTTAGCATACAACTGGCGGTCCCTAAGAATTTGGAGCACTATCCGCAAATGAGTCCGGTGATCTGCTTCAGAGCGAGAATACACCAGAATATCATCAATGAATACTATCACGAACAAGTCCAGGAAGGGTCTGAAAATACTATTCATCAGGTCCATAAAGACTGCTGGGGCATTTGTTAGTCCGAAGGACATAGCCAGAAATTCAAAATGTCCATATCGGGTACTGAATGCTGTCTTAGGGATGTCCCTCTCACGTACTCGGACCTGGTGATATCCGGACCGCAAGTCAATCTTAGAAAAGTATCTGGCTCCCTGTAACTGATCAAATAGGTCATCAATCCTAGGAAGCGGGTACTTATTCTTTACTGTAACTTTGTTTAGCTGCCGATAATCTATGCACATTCGGAGCGAGCCATCTTTCTTTCTCACAAACAAGACTGGCGCACCCCACGGGGAAGTACTCGGCCTGATAAAACCTTTATCTAACAAGTCTTTCAACTGCTCCTTTAATTCTCTGAGTTCTGCAGGAGCCATACGATAAGGAGGTATTGATATCGGCTGAGTGCCTGGTAGCAAGTCAATAGCAAAGTCTATCTCCCTTTCTGGGGGAATACCAGGTAACTCATCAGGAAATACATCTGGGAATTCATTTACCACTGGGACAGACTGGAGTATCGGAGATTCTGCTTGGACATCCTGAACTCTGACCAGGTGGTAAATACACCCCTTAGATATCAATTTTCTCGCCTGAAGGTAGGAAATAAACCTACCTTTTGGCGTCACGGTGCTGCCCTTCCACTCCCGTACTGCTTCCCCCGGGAAGTGGAATCGGACCGTTTTGGTCCAACATTCAACATTGGCAAAGCATGGCACTAACCAGTCCATACCCATTATGGCATCGAAATCTATCATTTCTAACTCGACCAGATCTACTGTGGTCTGGCGGTCAACAATCTCTACTGTACACCCGCGGTAGATTCGACTAGCTGTGATAGAGTCACCGACGGGCGTAGATACAAAGAAGGGCTGCCGTAATGATACTGGTACAATACTAAACTTCCGTGCCACAAATGGAGTAATATAGGACAAAGTAGACCCTGGATCAATTAACACATAAGCAGGGTGTGAACAGATAGTTAGCATACCTGTCACAACATCAGGTGACGCTTCTGAATCTTGCCTCCCTGGTAAGGCATATGTACGGCTTGGGTCCGCGCCTGTACTGGAGGCCCCTGATCTGCCCCGACCCCTGCCTGCTAAAACTGAGGGCCTGCGCCCAGTCGAAGATGCTGTAGCTCGTGACCCTGTTGATGCCCTATCCTGTCTATCCCGGTCCTCTCGACCCCTAGCTGGGCAATCTTTAATCAAATGGCCTTCTTGGCCACAATTATAACATGCGGTGGAGCCATATCTGCATGCTCCAGGATGGCGTCGACTGTATATAGGGCAAAGTGGTAGGGTATACCTGCTCTGCTCTGCCCTCCTCTGTGATGGTGAATCTGCCATCTGCGAGCCTCTACCAGTCCCTGACTGTCCCCTGCGGCTGGATCTACCCTCCCGTGACTGTGGCGGAGGCGGGGGCCTGGGCGGCCTGTCTGACATTCGGGGCCTGGGTCCTCCCCGGGCCTCTCCCTGTAATTCAACTGGCCTGTCCCGGCGACGTTGTTCCTGATTAAACCTTCTGACCTCTCGTTGCCGCTGTCTGATGCCCTCAATATTCTGAGCAAATGCCTGAATGCGAGCAATATCCATGTCCTCTCGCAGTGTAGCTATAGTACAAATCTCAACATATTCTGGATTCAAGCCCGTAATGAAGCGATGCACTCTGGATGCCATGGTATCAACAAAAGCCGGTGCATATCGAGCCAAAGAATCAAACCGCAAGGAATATTCCCGAACACCCATGGCCCCCTGTTCTAGATGTAGGAACTGGTCTACCCGGGCCTGTCGAATCCCCCGCGGCAAATAATGATCCAGAAAGGCTCCTGAAAAGCTGGACCAGGTGGGAGGGGAAACATCTCTCCCTCGGGACCTTTCCCAGCTTTCGTACCATAACACCGCAATATCTCGCAATCGGAATGCGGCCAATTCAACTGACTCAGTAGGTGTAGCATGCATAACCCTGAAGATTCTCTGCATCTGATCCAGAAAATCCTGGGGGTCCTCTGTGCGGTCCGTGCCTGTGAACTGTGGGGGATTCAGGGCTAAGAACTCTCGGACCCTCGAACTACCGGGCCCTCCTTATGCTTCTGCAACTGTAGATGGCATTGGCTGACGCTGAGCAGCCATCATCTGTGCTAACAGAACTACAACACTCCTAACCTCCTGATCGGAAGGAGTCAATATAGGGGCTGCTGAAGGTAATGTCGCCCCAAGTGACTCCTGACGTGGTGGAGACTGCTGAGGAGGCTGAAATGAAGCCTCTGTAGGGCCCTCTGATCGGGCTGTCTCCAAATGAGGGGGAGGCATCCTGCTGGTGCCTTCTCCTGCTGCGATGCCTAAGTTCCGACCTGTAATAGGATGGCGCTGGTCTGACATTATCTGTAACCAAAGAATATGGTAAGATTTTCAGGGAATCAACCCTATACTGTACCGCTCTATAGCACGACTGAATCAGAATAAAAGACAACCATCCTATCATGCCTTGCAGCCTCCTACCCATAGTAAGTGGTGCACAACACATCCATGGACAGGACTCTACTTAGCACGGCTTGCAGACTCCCTGGGATACGACCTGCTCTGATACCAAGTTTGTCACGCCCCACCTTGGGAGGGGGCATGACTGGCACCTGGTGCCCTACTAAGACCTAACCTGCTAGACTGTTAAGCCTGGGCGCATCTAGCGCCTGGCTGGCTCTAACTCACATTTCTGGAAACAAAGGGCTATATAACGGCTGTAAATACAGCCCCCGGCCTATTGGCCTATAGTCTTCTGTACCTGTCTTAGCAGCTAGCCAGAAACATAGTAATTTAGGGAAACCTATACGGGCCGACAAGGCCACCATGCTATCTAGTTATCTGCAACTTAATCATACAGCACAAAAAGAAGTTACGTGACCGGCAAGGTCACCACTACTGGCAACTATGGCCCCACACGACCATTACAAAAGTAAGAAAGAGTAAAGGCAACTATACAACTGCTCGACCCCACACGACCGGCTCATCTGACCACAGGGAATATATACAGACTGCAAGCTTCTAGGAAGGATAATAGAAATGATCGGGACAGGGCCCCGACCTACCCGTACTGTACAACAAAAGAAACTGAACTACACCTTCTAGAAATTCAGTCTCCGGATGACAGGAGCTGAATACTCAACCGCTGATAGGGATCACGTGGTATCGCCTGCTCGGCTATGGGTACCTGCAGGCAAGTAATGCAGCGCCCCACTGGGCGTTAGTACCGCTGGTACTGAGTATGTAAAGCAACTGAAGCAATATAACGGAAAACAACATCTGAAAGCAATAATATGATTGATGAAGCTGAAGTATAAGGAATAACTTAACTATCTGATAATGTAAACCTTATCTACACTCAATCTTCACTGGAAGGGACAAGAGTCACACCTGGAACATATCGGGCCACTGCTGATCTACTTGTAGCTAATATAACATGACATAACATGAAATAACATAACATAGCACACACAAACCTTACCCGGCCCCCATAAGCCGGGAGGTACAACCAGCACAGAATCTATACCCCTACCCCGGTCATCCCATCTCCTATAGTGGCTGTAAGCATCCTACCGGACCCAGGGTATGCACTTGGGCTCGCTGAGCCCCTGACTATAACTGTATCTGATTCCGAAGGACTCTAAATCAACACCCCGGGCGTACCCGCTCGACGGGGGTGTATAAGGGCCGACCGAGGCACAATATGGGGAAACTGGCATCCAATCTTCGTCCCCTTGCGGGACGGCATATCACTCCGTAGAGCGACGTATCCTCGTCCTCTGACGGACGAGTCGATTCAGCTATTAACCCTGGGCGGTCAGGGATGCTAGGTAATCCAACCCCAATCAATACAATGGTCTCAACTAATCATGCTGTCTGTGTATCTCATAAGCTAAGATTAACAGGTGCAGGGTATCGTATAAATCACATACTGAGCTAATAATAGTAATCTGTAAGTGTCTGATACATGCTGAGATAGGTAAGTGTAAATGTAAATATAGCCTCCTGTCAAACTGTACTGGGGTAAAAGTTATACGAGGAGGTGTTTCTGCTGAAAGCTATACTGTTTACTAAGTTTCTGTGGTAACATAATTTCCTATTTCTAACATGCTTTCTAAACCATATACAGTTACTATTCTATATCTGGAATGCTTTACTGATACTGTACTACCTTGCGAGGTTTCAGCTAAACACAACAATATCTTAACATGGCATATTACATCACATACTGAATATACTGGGCAACCTTAACCACTCACGCCCGAATCTAAATCGTACGGATAGGTATCGTACACGTTACAACCCAAAACTTCTCATATTGCACCAATATTCAAAATAACACGATACTCGATTTCTAAACATGCAACTGGTCTGTAAATTACTATACTGCTTCGAGGTTACTCGACTTGCCGAGGAAACTTAACTTTACATACCTTATCTTTGAATACTCGTCCGTCGGACGAGGCTCGGCTGGTACTTCAACTATTTTCTCCCAACTGCATTCATAAATACGTCAATCAATACTAAATACAACGTTATTATAAAGAGCGACGTTACTTTCGATTTAATTTATAGCCTAAACTTAGGCTTATCGAAAGACGGTCGAAAACTCGCTATTTTTCAACGGCCCAGAAGGGAGAAATATTTACTTCTCAGCTAGGAACACATAGACATTAATTTAGAGCAATTCTACTTACTTTAGTTCGGCGGCTCGCCGATTCGTCGGCCGTATTTCGCGAAACTAACTCCGTAGAAATGCTCTCTGCTGCTAAATACTCGGGTATCTGGGATTAATTTGAGTTTGGGCAGCGTTTGGCAGCGTAATCGGACGAAAATTAATTAATTTCTTCGTCCCTTTCCTTTCTCTCAACGTTCAGCTCTGTTTTCTGGAAAATGTTTAAGGATTAAATGATTTCCAACCGAAGTGGGGGCTTTATATACTTGGGCCTGGACAAGGGCAACATGTCACGGAGCCATCGCGGAGGCCTTACCTCCGTGACACGCTGCCATCGCGGAGGGGCTCTGCCTCGGCTCCTCCCGCGATGGTTCGACGGGTTTCTCGTCCGATCTTTTTCCCGGGCCTTTCCCTAGCACGTATAGCCTTCAAATATGCTTTACCAACGTGCGAATAGGTCATCTAAGTGCCGGGAATTCTACGGGGTATAACACTCTGGAACCCCAACAGCTAAATGCCATCATCGGAGCGCGGGACACAGACACCCACGTTCTCCGCCAGCTGAACATCACCCCACCATATGCCGACATCAGACGCACACTGTATGGGGCTAGATCCACATCCAGATGGAGCAGACATAAAGAAAGGGGTTACCACCAGACTCTGCCATATTCTCAAATGAACAGGGAGGCCCGAATCTGGCTGAAGATAGTCTGCTCGTGCCTAATCCCGGGGGTGCACATGACTGATGTGACCCGGGACCGTGTTTGCCTGGTGTATGCCCTAATGAAGGGGCTGGAGATTAATGTTGGGGCGGTCATCATATCCGCCATGAAGAGAGCCCGACTACACCAGGGCCACAGGTATGGGTTCGGTGGACTAATCACCACCTTTCTCCGAGGCCTCGACGTCGAGGAAGAGGCTTTGGATTACATCCCGCAATTGGAGCGGCGAGCCTTGGACGTGACCAAAACTAAGGCTCCCGACACCACCCACAGGCCAGTGCTGACACTTGGTGAGCGACATGCTCGTGACGACCAGTACATGGCACGGATGTTTGGAATGCAAATGCTCCAGCTCAGGATCGGTGGGAGACCAGCCACGGAGGAGGAGCTATGGCAGCTCGAGCTGGATTACCCGTTTGGCGAAAACGCCAGGGCTCTATGCCGAGTGGGGCCAGCCTTTGTAGAGCCCACTGACGATGATGTCCCCACGGACGAGGAGACACACCGGGAGGACTCCGATGTGGAGTCCGATGATGATGACGGAGGCGACTCGGACATGGGCGATGAGGCAGCAGCACCTGATGAAGAAGTGGAATACTTTGACTGATTAGGGAGTTCCACCACCCAATTTTGTGATTTTTAATTTTTGTGAACACTGGGGACAGTGTTCGGTTTAAGTGTGGGGTGGGGAGTAGTTAGGTGCTGGGGCTGGGCTGGTTTGCTTGTATGCCTTCCTCTATATTTTTGTATGTATGTGTCCCTGTGTTTGTGAATTGCAAAATGTTCTGTATTTGTAAATATTTGTGGTAATTGATGTGTGCGGTGGAATGTTGTTGTTGCCAGCTAAGTCTGTAAAAATTTTTGTAAATATTTTCTTATGTTTTTTTTCTATCGAAATGATCGATATTTTTAAAATTTTGCAAAAATATTTTGTTCATATTAAAATATTTTGTAAATAATTTTTCTATCGAAATGATCGATGTTTTGCAAAAATTTTCAATTTTTATTTTTTTGGGTTTCTCGGAGTTTGTTTTCGGTTCTTTTACCGAGAATAGTCCCATTGAACCGACGTCATAGTTAGTGACCGTTCCCTATGATGGATGGATGACGACCGTCTTAAGGGAAATGTAGTCGGTAGGAGTAGTGATTTTAATTTATTTTCAGTTTTTTTCCTTTGGTGGATTGCATCACGGAACCTGTTGTTACTATATGGTTGTGAAACGTTGGTTGCGTGTTGTACCTGATATTCAAAATGCAAAAGTGATTCGTATGAAAGCATGCAGTTTTGTAAATATGTTGAGATACCTAGGCTGTAGAGTTCGATTCGGTGTGATTGAGGCTTAATTTTTGAATTCATGTAATTAGTTAATTGAAGAGTCTGTGAATGCATCTTGAATCGAGCATGTGCATGAAGTGTGAAGTGAGGTATTGTTATTCCATGCTATTGTGAAGTGTCTAGAACTTGCCTGGTGTGTGTACAAAACGAAATGAAGGAGGTGTAGTGTTGGAAAGGATGTAGGCATTTCTTTGTTTTAACCGAGAGTTTCTATTTTTTTCTTGTCATACTCCCCTTTTGATGTGATTGTACACCCTAGTCAGCCCGTTGAGCCTTTAGCCTATTATTTCTTTCTTTTGTCCAAAAAGCTTAAACTGAGCTTAATTCTTTCTTTTCATTAGCCGTAAAGTCTATACAAAACTCTTAAGCGCTTAGAAAAGAAAATAATTTTCCCAAAGTGTCAAAGAGTGAGAATGGTGAAAAGAAAAAGAAAAGCAGAGTGAGGAAAGAAAAGAAAAGGTTGAAGGTGCACTTGCTATAACTAAATGATAATGAAGGTGCATGAAAAACCTTTGTTTGTGGGTCAAGTGTGCTTGATGAAATGGGCCATACAAAAGTAAATCATCATGAATGGGATGATGAAAAAAAAAAGAAAAGAGAGAATCAATGTCCATGAGTTGATGGGAAGGTGTTGAAAAGGCGCTTAAGGATGCTAGTGGCTATTATTGGCTAATCCAATATATACTAGTTCCATAGCTTCCATTACAACCCATTAAAGTCCTACGTGATCTTACATTGCATTTCTTTATATTAGTGGAGTAATACACTAAGGGCAAGCTTATGGGTCATGACATGATGCATGTGAATTCTTTTGGGAGAGAGAGCGAAATTAATTTTTACATGCCCCTATTTGAATGTTTGTGTGTCACATGAGCAAAAAGGGGAAGATTCTCTTGAGTTGTGAGGGCACATGCTTGATGAAAGATTTATTTTCGTGTCGGATATCTTGATTAGCTGATTTGCATGAGTTTGCCGATATCGAGAGTCGATTCTTAAAGTCTAGGAAGTCTTAATGTATTAAAGGTTATTGCATTGTTGAGACCATGCATGTTTTCTTGATGATTTGCAATATTGAATGATCGGTATGACCGTAGCATAAATTGTCGCACCATAGTGGCGAAGGTTGGGATGTAATTTGCATGAATTGTGTGTTTGTTGTTCGAGGACGAACAAGGATTTAAGTGTGGGGTAAGTTGTTATACCCCGTAGAATTTCTGGCACCTAAATGACCTATTCGCACGTTGGTTAAGCATATTTGAAAGTCATACGTGCTAAGGAAAGGCCCGGGAAAAGATCGGACGAGAAACCTGTCGAACCATCGCGGAAGGAGCTGAGGCAGAGCCCCTCCGCGATGGCAGCGTGTCACGGAGGTGGAGCCTCCGCGTTGGCTCCGTGACACGTTGGCCTTGTCCAGGACCAAGTATATAAAGCCCCACTTCGGTTTTAAATGATTAAAACACTTATAAATTTCCAGAAAACAGAGCAAACCAGCAGAGAAGGAAAAAGGAACGAAGTAGTAATATAATTTTCGTCCGATTACGCTGCTAAACATTGTCCAAACTCAAATTAACTTCAGATAGCGAGGTATTTAGCAGCAGAGAGCATTCCTACGGATTTAGTTTTGTGAAATACGGCCGACGAATCGTCGAGCTACCGAGCTAAGGTAAGTGGAATTGCTCTAAATTAGTGTCTATGTGTTCCTAGCTGTGAAGTGAATATTTCTCCCTTCTGGACCGCCGGAAAATAGCGAGTTTTCGACTGTCTTTTGATAAGCCTAAGTTTAGGCTATAAACTATATCGAAAGTGACGTTGCTCTTTACAATAAAGCTGTATTTAGTATTAATTGACACATTTATGAATGCAGTTGGGAGAAAATAGTTGAAGTACTAGCCGAGCCTCGTCCGACAGCCGGATAGTTCGAGGATAAGGTATGTAAAGTTAGTTTCCTCGGCAAGTCAGTAATTTAAAGGCCAGTAGAATATTCAGAAGCCATGTTTGACGTTTACTATGAATGATGGTATGATACTAGAAACATTATGTTATGAGGAGCGCAAGACTTGCTAGCACGATATAGATTCTAATATAAGTGTTAAGAACTGCACAGCATGCTCAGTATGTGATGTGACACAGAATGTTAGGATATCATTGTATTTAATTGAAACCCAGTAAAGCGATGTAATACCTGTAAGACATCTCAAAAATAGAATGACAAGTTAAAATGAAGTTGGAAAGCATGTTAGGAATAGTAAATCATGTTACTATAGAAACTCAGTACACAATATAGTTTTCAGCAGAAATGCTATATCATGTTCAGCATTAAACTCAGTACAGTATGGCGGAAGATTATATTTGTATATATATACTATTATCAGTCTCAGCATGTATTAAATACGTACATATCACTATCACTAGTTCAGCATATAGTATGTACAAACACTTTATTATCATTAGCTTCAGTAGGTGGTATATGCAGATAGTATTACTAGTTGAGACCGTTGTATTGTTTGGGGTTGGATTACCTAGCATCCATGACCGCCCAGGGTTAATAGCTGTATCGACTCGTCCGCCAGAGGACGAGGATACGTCGCTCTAAGGAGTGGCATGCCGTCCCATAGGGGACGAAGATGGGATGCCAGTTTTCCCCATATTGTGCCTTGGTCGGCCCTTATACACCCCCGTCGAGCGGATACGCCCGGGTGTTGATTCAGGAGTCCTCCGGACTCAAGTACAGTTATAGTCAGGGGCTCAGCGAGCCCAAATGCATACCCAGGGGACCGGCAGGATGCTTATAGTTATTATAGGAGATGGGACGACCGGGGTAGGGGTATAGATTGCGTGTTGGTTGTACCTCCCGGCTTATGGGGGCCGGGTAAGGTTTGTGTGTGTGTGCTATGTATGTTATGATATGTTGTGCTGTGTTATAATAGATACGAGTAGATCGACAGTAGAACGATAAATCTCTAGGTATGACTCCTACTCCTTCCAGTATAATTTAGAGAAGGTATAACTTACATTATCAGACAGTTAATCTATTCCTTCCTACTTCAGTTTCATCAGTTATACTGTTGTTTTCAGATATTTCTTTCAGTTATTGCTTTACATACTCAGTACCAGCGGTACTGACGCCCGGTGGGGCGCTGCATTACTTGCCTGCAGGTACTCATAGACGAGCAGACGATACCACGTGATTTCTGTCAGCGACCGAGTATTCAGCTCCTGTAATCCGGAGATTGAATTCCAGAGGTGTATTTCATTTTCTTTTGTTGTATAGTACGGGTAGGTCAGGGCCCTGTCCCGATCATTTCTATTGTTATTCCTAGAGGCTTGCAGTCTGTATATATTTTCCTGTGGTCAGATGAGCCGGTCGTGTGAGGCCATGCAGTTGTATAGCTGTTAGCACTTGTGTTTCCTTTATGTTGGCCGTGTGGGGCCATAGTTCGACAGTAGTGGTGACCTTGCCGGTCACGTAGCTATCCAGTACTTCATGGTTAAGCTATAGATAACTAGACAGCATGGTGGCCTTGTCGGCCCGTATAGGTTTCCCTATATTTACATGTCTCTGGTCAGGTGTTAGTACAGGTACAGGAGGCTATAGGCCAATGGGCCGGGGGCTGTGTTTACAGCCGTTATATAGCCCTTTGTTTCCAGAAATGTGAGTTAGAGCCAGCCAGGCACCAGATGTGCCCAGGCTTAGCAGTCCAGCAGTTCAGGTCCTAGTCAGGCACTAGGTGCCAGTCATACCCCCCAAGGCGGGGTGTGACAAACTTGGTATCAGAGCAGGTCGTATCCCAGGGAGTCTGCAAGCCGTGCTAAGTAGAGATGATGGCTGCTCAGCGTCAGCCAATGCCGTCTACAGTTGCGGAGTCATCAGGAGGGCCCGGTAGTTCGAGGGTCCGAGAGTTCTTAGCTCTGAATCCCCCACAGTTTATAGGTACGGACCGGACAGAGGACCCTCAGGATTTTCTGGATCAAATGCAGAGAATCTTCAGGGTTATGCATGCCATGCCTACAGAATCAGTTGAGTTGGCAGCATTTCGGTTACGGGACATCGCCGTGTTATGGTATGAAAGCTGGGAAAGGTCCCGAGGGAGAGATGTTTCCCCTCCCACCTGGTCCAGCTTTTCAGGAGCTTTTCTGGATCACTATTTGCCACGGGAGATTCGACAGGCCCGGGTAGACCAGTTCCTACATCTAGAGCAGGGGGCCATGAGTGTTCGGGAATATTCCTTGCGGTTTGATTCTTTGGCTCGATATGCACCGGCGTTTGTTGATACCATGGCATCCAGAGTACACCGCTTTATCATGGGGTTGAATCCAGAATATGTTGAGACTTGTATTACGGCCACATTGCCAGAGGACATGGACATTGCTCGAATTCAAGCATTTGCCC
This sequence comes from Datura wrightii, assembly GCA_035772735.1. Classification (NCBI taxonomy): domain Eukaryota; kingdom Viridiplantae; phylum Streptophyta; class Magnoliopsida; order Solanales; family Solanaceae; genus Datura; species Datura wrightii. The sequence goes on along the minus strand of JASDFA010000006.1, from coordinate 83,787,043 downwards.
AGAATATTGAGGGCATCAGACAGCGGCATCGGGAGATCAGAAGGGTCAATCAGGAACAGCGTCGCAGGGACAGGCCAGTTGAGTTATAGAGGGAGGCCCGGGGAGGACCCAGGCCATGATTGTTAGACAGGCCGCCCAGACCCCCGCCTCCGCCACAGTCGCAGGGGGTAGATTCAGCCGTAGGGGGCAGTCAGAGACTGGTAGAGGCTCGCAGATGGCAGATTCACCATTACAGAGGAGGGCGGAGCAGAGTAGGTATACCCTACCACTTTGCCCTATATGCAGTCGACGCCATCCTGGAGCATGCAGGTATGGTTCCACCGCATGTTATATTTGTGGCCAAGAAGGCCATTTGATGAGAGATTGCCCAGCCAGAGGCCGAGAGGACCGAGATAGACAGGATAGGGCATCTGCAGGGTCACGAGCCACAGCATCCTCGACTGGGCGCAGGCCCTTAGTTTCAGCAGGCACGGGTCGGGGCAGATTAGGGGCCTCCAGTACAGGTGCGGGTCCAAGCCGCACATATGCTTTACCAGGGAGGCAAGATTCAGAAGCGTCACCTGATGTTGTGACAGGTATGCTAACTATCTGCTCACACCCTGCTTATGTGTTGATTGATCCAGGGTCTACTTTGTCCTACATTACTCCATTTGTGGCACGAAAGTTTAGTATTGCACCAGAATTATTGCAGCAGCCCTTCTTAGTATCCACGCCCGTCGGTGACTCTATCACAGCTAATCGAATCTACCGCGGGTGTACAGTAGAGGTTGCTGACCGTCAGACCACAGTAGATCTGGTCGAGTTAGAAATGATAGACTTCGATGCCATAATGGGTATGGACTGGTTAGTACCGTGTTTTGCCAACGTTGAATGTTGGACCAAGACGGTCCGATTCCACTTCCCGGGAGAAGTAGTGCGGGAGTGGAAGGGCAACACTGCTACGCCAAAAGGTAGGTTTATTTCCTACCTTCAGGAGAGAAAGTTGATATCTAAGGGATGTATTTACCATCTGGCCAGAGTCCAGGATGTTCAAGCAGAATTTCCGACGCTCCAGTTTGTTCCAGTGGTGAACGAATTCCCTGATGTGTTCCCAGATGAGTTACCTGGTATTCCCCCAGAAAGGGAAATAGACTTTGCTATTGACTTGTTACCAGGTACTCATCCGATATTAATTCCTCCCTATCGTATGGCTCTTGCAGAACTCAGAGAATTAAAGGAGCAGTTGAAAGATTTATTAGATAAAGGTTTCATCAGGCCGAGTACTTCACCATGGGGTGCGCCAAATTTATTTGTGAGAAAGAAAGATGGCTCGCTCCGAATGTGCATAGATTACCGGCAATTAAACAAAGTTACAGTAAAGAACAAGTACCCGCTCCCCAGAATTGACGACTTATTTGATCAGTTGCAGGGAGCCAGATACTTTCCTAAGATTGACTTGCGGTCCGGGTATCACCAGGTCCGAGTACGTGAGAGAGATATTCCTAAGACAGCGTTTAGGACCCGGTATGGACATTTTGAATTTCTAGTCATGTCCTTCAGGTTAACGAATGCCCCGGTAGCCTTCATGGACCTGATGAATAGTATTTTCAGACCTTTTCTGGACTTGTTCGTGATAGTGTTCATTGATGACATTCTGGTGTATTCTCGCTCTGAAGCAGATCACCGGACTCATTTGCGGACAGTGCTCCAGATTCTCAGGGACCGTCAGCTGTATGCTAAATTTTCTAAGTGTGAATTCTGGCTTAGCTCAGTGGCCTTTTTAGGGCATATCGTGTCGGATACTGGTATACAGGTAGACAAGCAGAAAATGGAAGCAGTTAAGTCATGGCCTAGGCCTACCACTCCGATTGAAGTTCGTAGCTTTTTGGGGTTGGCAAGATATTACAGGAGGTTTGTTGAAGGGTTCTCGACTATTGCGGCACCCCTAACCAAATTGACACAGAAAGCAGCAAAGTTTCAATAGACAGAGGCATGTGAGCAGAGCTTCCAGGAACTGAAAGACAGATTAACCTCCGCCCCAGTATTGGCATTGCCGAAAGGCACAAAAGGTTATTCAGTCTATTGCGATGCGTCAGGTGTCGGGTTAGGTTGTGTGTTGATGCAGCATGGTAGAGTAATTGCATATGCTTCCAGACAGCTGAGGAAACACGAAAAGAACTACCCTACCCACGACCTGGAATTGGCCGCAGTAATCCACGCCTTAAAGATGTGGAGGCATTACCTGTACGGCGTCCATGTTGATATTTACACAGATCATAAGAGCCTACAGTACATCTTCACTCAGAGGGAGTTGAATCTACGGCAACGCCGCTGGTTGGAGCTGTTAAAAGATTATGATGTGACTATTCTGTACCACCCCGGAAAAGCTAATGTTGTAGCAGACGCCCTGAGCCGTAAGTCAATGGGGAGTTTGGCGTATTTGCGGCCTGAGAAGCGAGAGCTAGTCAAAGAAATTCATCAGTTAGCTGGGTTAGCCGTTCGAGTAATGGAAACAGAAAATAATAGAGCAGTAATTTAGAATTATGCTGTGTCATCATTAGTTACAGAGGTAAAAGAACGGCAGTACGAGGACCATGATTTAATTCAGCTCAGAGATAGAATTCAGAGAGGCAAGGGGTCAGATTTTCAGATAACTGAGGATGATGTGCTACGCTATAAGGGCCGCCTCTGTGTCCCAAATATTTCAGGGCTTCACGGGCGGATCATGCACGAGGTACATTACGCTCGCTATTCCCTTCATCCAGGAGCGACGAAGATGTACCACGACATCAGAGACGTCTACTGGTGGCCAGGTATGAAAGCTGAGATCGCTGAATTTGTATCCAGATGTTCTAACTGTCAGCAGGTGAAAGCAGAGCACCAGAAGCCGGGTGGTTTGACGCAAGATATAACGGTGCCTATGTGGAAATGGGAAACGATAAACATGGATTTTGTAACAGGGTTACCCCGTACCAGACGCAAAAATGATTCCATTTGGGTAATAGTTGACAGGCTGACAAAATCAGCTCATTTCCTGCCAGTGAAGGCTACCTTCTCAGCTGAGGATTATGCCGAATTATATATCAGAGAAATAGTTAGATTGCATGGAGTGCCAGTATCCATTATTTCAGATAGGGGAGCACAGTTCACAGCTAGATTCTGGCAGTCGTTTAAGAAAGGTTTGGGAATGCATATTAACTTGAGCACAACATTCCATCCTCAGATAGATGGGCAGACTGAACGTACAATTCAGACGCTCGAAGATATGCTACGAGCGTGTGTACTAGATTTTAGGGGTAGCTGGGATGAGCATCTTTCGTTGATTGAATTTGCTTATAATAACAGTTATCATTCAGCTATCCAGATGGCGCCTTTTGAGGTGTTATACGGGCAAAAATATAGATCGCCGGTGGGCTGGTTTGAAATAGGAGAATCAGCATTGGTTGGCCCAGACATTGTTCGGCAGTCAGAGGAAAAGATAAAGCTTATCCGAGAACGTTTACTGACTGCTCAGAGCCGCCAGAAGTCTTATGCAGATATGCGGCGCAGAAATCTAGAATTTGCGGTAAATGACTGGGTATATCTGAAGGTGTCTCCGATGAAAGGGGTAATGAGATTTGGCAAGAAAGGCAAGCTTAGCCCGAGATTTATTGGGCCATATCAGATTCGGCGAAGAATAGGCCAAGTTGCATACGAATTGAACTTGCCTCCAGATTTAGCATCTGTTCATTCAGTATTCCATGTCTCTATGTTGAGAAAGTTTGTAGGGGACCCTTCTACAGTAGTTTCAGTTCAGGATGTCCAGGTCACAGAAGAGTTAGCATATGAAGAGGTTCCAGTAGCTATTTTAGACAGACAGATTCGCAAGTTGAGGACTAAAGATGTTGCGTCTGTCAAAGTATTGTGGCGTAACAGGAATCGTGAGGAAATGACGTGGGAAGCTGAAGAAGATATGAGAGCCAAATACCCTCACCTATTTCAAGCCTAGTCAGGCGACAGGTATGTCCGTATTATGCAGTACCTTATAGTTGTATGTGTGTGAATGAGAAAGATTGATACTTAGTTATCCAGTGGATCTTAAAATATTGCGTGCAGTACCTGTGTTGGACTTTTCTACATTTCAGGTTTTTGCTATAGTCCATATTACAGGGGAAACTTGGCCGAAATTTTTTTAGAAAGTAAGTTAAGTAGTCCTCCAGATAGCAGTGTACATTCGAGGATGAATGTTCTTAAGGGGGGGAGGATGTTATACCCCATAGAATTTCCGGCACCTAAATGACCTATTCGCACGTTGGTTAAGCATATTTGAAAGCCATACGTGCTAAGGAAAGGCCCGGGAAAAGATCAGACGAGAAACCTGTCGAACCATCGCGGAAGGAGTCGAGGCAGAGCCCCTCCGCGATGGCAGCGTGTCACGGAGGTGGAGCCTCCGCGTTGGCTCCGTGACACGTTGGCCTTGTCCAGGCCCAAGTATATAAAGCCCCACTTCAGTTTTAAATGATTAAAACACTTATAAATTTCCAGAAAACAGAGCAAACCAGCAGAGAAGGAAAAAGGAACGAAGTAGTAATATAATTTTCGTCCGATTACGCTGCTAAACGTTGTCCAAACTCAAATTAACTTTAGATACCGAGGTATATAGCAGCAGAGAGCATTCCTACGGATTTAGTTTCATGAAATACGGCCGACGAATCATCGAGCTACCGAGCTAAGGTAAGTGGAATTGCTCTAAATTAGTGTCTATGTGTTCCTAGCTGTGAAGTGGATATTTCTCCCTTCTGGACCACCGGAAAATAGCGAATTTTCGACTGTCTTTTGATAAGCCTAAGTTTAGGCTATAAACTATATCGAAAGTGACGTTTCTCTTTACAATAAAGTTGTATTTAGTATTAATTGACACATTTATAAATGCAGTTGGGAGAAAATAGTTGAAGTACTGGCCGAGCCTCGTCCGACAGCCGGATAGTTCGAGGATAAGGTATGTAAAGTTAGTTTCCTCGACAAGTTAGTAATCTTGGTACAGTGCAGTAATTTAAAGGCCAGTTGAATATTCAGAAGCCATGTTTGACGTTTACTATGAATGATGGTACGATACTAGAAACACTATGTTATGAGCAGCGCGAGACTTGCTAGCATGATATAGATTCTAATATAAGTGTTAAGAACTGCACAACATTCAGTATGTGATGTGACACAGAATGTTAGGATATCATTGTATTTAGTTGAAACCCAGTAAAGAGATGTAATACCTGTAAGACATCTCAGAAATAGAATGAAAAGTTAAAATGAAGTTGGAAAGCATGTTAGGAATAGTAAATCATGTTACTATAGAAACTCAGTACACAACATAGTTTTCAGCAGAAATGTTATATCAAGTTCAGCATTAAACTCAGTACAATATGGCGGAAGATTATATTTGTATATATATACTATTATCAGTCTCAGCATGTATTAAATACGTACATATCACTATCACTAGTTCAGCATACAGTATGTACAAACACTTTATTATCATTAGCTTCAGTATGTGGTATATGCAGATAGTATTACTAGTTGAGACCGTTGTATTGTTTAGGGTTGGATTACCTAGCATCCATGACCGCCTAGGGTTAATAGCTGTATCGACTCATCCGCCAGAGGACGAGGATACGTCGCTCTATGGAGTGGCATGCCGTCCCACAGGGGACGAAGATGGGATGCCAATTTTCCCCATATTGTGCCTTGGTCGGCCCTTATACACCCCCGTCGAGCGGATACGCCCGGGTGTTGATTCAGGAGTCCTCCGGACTCAGGTACAGTTATAGTCAGGGGCTCAGCGATCCCAAGTGCATACCCAGGGGACCGGCAGGATGCTTATAGTTATTATAGGAGATGGGACGACCGGGTAGGGGTATAGATTGCGTGTTGGTTGTACCTCCCGGCTTATGGGGGCCGGGTAAGGTTTGTGTGTGTGTGCTATGTATGTTATGATATGTTGTGCCGTGTTATAATAGATACGAGTAGATCGACAGTAGAACGATAAATCTCCAGGTATGACTCCTACTCCTTCCAATATAATTAATAGAAGGTATAACTTACATTATCAGACAGTTAATCTATTCCTTCCTACTTCAGTTTCATCAGTTATACTGTTGTTTTCAGATATTTCTTTCAGTTATTGCTTTCCATACTCAGTACCAGCGGTACTGACGCCCGGTGGGGCGCTGCATTACTTGCCTGCAGGTACTCATAGACGAGCAGGCGATACCACGTGATTCCTGTCAGCGACCGAGTATTCAGCTCCTGTAATCCAGAGACAGAATTCCAAAGGTGTATTTCATTTTCTTTTGTTGTATAGTACGGGTAGGTCGGGGCCCTGTCCTGATCATTTCTATTGTTATTCCTAGAGGCTTGCAGTCTGTATATATTTCCCTGTGGTCAGATGAGCCGGTCGTGTGAGGCCGTGCAGTTGTATAGCTGTTAGCACTTGTGTTTCCTTTATGTTGGCCGTGTGGGGCCATAGTTCGACAGTAGTGGTGACCTTGCCGGTCACGTAGCTATCCAGTACTTCATGGTTAAGCTATAGATAACTAGACAGCATGGTGGCCTTGTCGGCCCGTATAGGTTTCTCTATATTGACATGTTTCTGGTCAGCTGTTAGTACAGGTACAAGAGGCTATAGGCCAATGGGCCGGGGGCTGTGTTTACAGCCGTTAAGTTCAGGTCCTAGTCAGGCACCAGGTGCCAGTCATACCCCCCAAGGCGGGGTGTGACATAAGTGATCTTGGGCAGATTTATATGCCCAAGTGATACTCAAACGTATCATTTTCGCCTTATTTATCTAGCAATATGTATACATTTTCATGTAATTGGTAATAATATGTGAATTTATACTAACCAACATGATTAGCATTGTTTTGTAGGTAAAAGGTGATTTCGAGGAGCTAAAATGCATGTTGGAACAATATCGGAGTTGGACTTGGATTCAAGCACGGAAAAGGCATTGGACTGCACCAAATAAAGGGGCTCCACGATGGAGCCGTGTCACGCTGCCATCGCGGAGGCATTCTGCCTGGAGGGTGAAAAATTAGTCAAATTCCAGTGGAGCCTCGCGACAGCTCCGTGGCACTGTGGCAAGCCTCCGCGTTGCACGCCGTGCCACGTTGGTTCTTTATTCCTGGATCCCCTAATTTCCAGAGAGGGTCCGCGTTCACGCCGTGTCACGGAGGCAGTGCTCCACGATGCACTCCGTGACACGTTGCTTGTTATTCCGGGAAAAATTCCCATTAGTATAAATAGAACACTTAAATGTATTTTTCATAATTCAGACTTGGTGGAGCAAGGACGTGGGTTACAGGCAGTTGAGGGACGAAAGGTTCAGGGTTTTTTCTCTCCTTCTTTCTTCTTTCACTCAATTGTTTGTATGATTAACACTTGTTTTAGGATGATTAATCCACAAATAAGTGGCTAATTCCCTTCCTTGCTGAGGTTATGAACATTTGTGATGAAGTTTGATTATTGAATTATATGGTTTTTTTTATCTTTTTCTTCCATATTGTTCTATTAATTCTTGTTCTTACTGCATTGGTGTGTGGCCGACATTAATGTATATCTAAAAAGTCCGATTTCACTCGAGAGAGCACGAAATTGGAAAGTTGTGAATTAATAGGGTATTGTTCTTAACTTGATTTGGGAAAATTGTGTTTTGATGTGCTTTCCTGATAGAAATATACTTGAAAACCGTATTAGTCAATTTAGGAATCGGAATTGTATTGCTTGGTCATGAATTGCATTTGATCACAGAAATGTAGACGGATGGTTTATGATTCTTAAGTGAGATTAAATACGAGAGTTTTAATCTCTTGGCTAATGTTCTTGGATAGCAATTGGAAGAAAGGATTAACCAATGTATGATGATAATCAGTTCATTACATGTTCTTAACCTTGGCATGCTCATATCCATAGTTTAAATTCAAAGTAAATAATTGTTAATAGTTTTAGTGTAGAAATTATAAAACAAATTATTCAACTGTTTGTTACGTTATTGTCAGCATATTTAGAAGTGAGATAGAATATAGTATACTTAAGCAATTTTCACTTATCCAGAGTCTCCTTGGATCGATACTTGGCTTACTTAAGCCACTTACTACTTGTTTGACCACGTGCACTTGCGTGTCGGTTTTATAACCCAAAAACCAACCGAACAAACTCCAGTGCATATTCTTCCACCATCCTGTTGCCCTATTTCAAATTCATGAATTCTGCTACCTTAGCCTCCCTTAACTCTTGGGGGAAGAATTTGTCTAGGAAGGCTGTTGTGAACTCTTTCCACTCCACCAGTTTCGCTCCTGCTGGTCCCCTTCTTTCTATTGTTCATACCAGATCTGGGCTACCCCTTTCAATTGGTAGGCAGCCAGGTCAGCACTCTCAGCAGAGCTAACACCCATAACTCGAGTGATCTTTCTTATCTCATCCATGAACTCCTGTGGGTCCTCTACCACCTTATATCCATGAAAGGGTGGAGGGTTCATTCGGGTGAAGTCCCAAACTTGAATAGCTACTGCTGACCCATTTTACTTAACCAGAACCACACCTGTTGGTTCACCTGGTTTATGACTGTCTGTGCCAGTAGCTGGATTACCGCCCTGAACTCAGCTGAGGCCACTTGGTTATCCTGAGGGGCTGTTGGAGCTGGTGGGACAGGTCGGGTAGCGTTGCTGGCCCGTCTTCCATTTCCGCATCTTGGATGCATGATTTCACTGAAACGAAATAGAGTACGAGTTAGGAGAACATTTCTGGATTTGAACTTCAACGCATGATAAAGAGTATGAACAAAAGGGAGTTTTCCTAATAACGTCTTGTAGCCTTCCCATCATAAGTGTGGCGTGCTTCACACCCATGATAGGGACTCTACTTGACGCGGCTTTCAGACATCCTAGGATACTCTAAACCTAGTGCTCTGATACCAAGTTTGTCACGACCAGAGTCTATACCCTAGATGAGACACGGTACTTCGAGTCACAAGTAACCCCAAGCTAACCCATGGTCTATCATACCACTGGTAATCTGGGTAATCATAGAGGAAGCTTAAATAATAAAACCATTTAAGGAAAAATAAATAATAAAAGTTATACATCTGAAAGTCCGAGTCTATGTCCGAAAGCCATCTACAAAAGATGAGTTGCTGGGATAAGCCACCAGCTAACTCTAAAGTCTAACTGAATGAAAACAACTAGAGAAGTAAATATCATCCTCGAAAGATGAGGACTCACCAATGCTACTGCTGATATCACCGGAAGAAGATCTACTGATGGTGTTGAGACTGAGAACCTGCGCTTGTATCATGATACAATATAACATAGAGGGTATGCATCAGTACTTTGAATATACCGAGTAAGTGAGAGAAAATATAACATAAAGAATAAATAACTAAACTATAACGACATGTAATGACCAACTAATATGCTGAAACTGAATAAACTGAAATATAGCTGAAATGGTCAAAATGAACCTATCTGATAGTTATAGACATGCCATGAATATGAGATACTAATTTGAGCTAACTGTAATGTACTGAACTGAGTAACTTGAAACTGTTCTATGCTGAGCTAAATTGAAACTGTACTGAATAGTGGGAAAGTCCATCACCGACATATAACCACGTGAGCTAGACGTGGAGTCTGATCTATACACCCATTGGTAGGACCCTATATACCTTTCTAGGGTATAAAGACATGAACTGAGTGATCAGTAGTCTGGGGCCATAGGGCCAATAAAATAACCTATGGTGCAAATGTAGTTCTGGGAACTTGGGTACACTGGAACCCCAGTCCAGTCGGTGCTAAGTCCTACTCCCACTGGATAGTCCTAGACTAACTACTAAGCAGATAACTCGAAACTGGGGTCCAAGACTAAGCCAAGGATATCTATCTAGAAGTACCTTGAGAGTCTTACCGGATCGGATTCTGTAACTGGAGTTCTAAGACTAGCTAGAGTTGCTTCTCTAGAAGCGCCATAACCATCTAAAGAAAAAACTGAAACTGAAGCGGTTCTAAGACTGATCAGAGCTACTTATCTAGAAGTGTCATAACCATCTACAGAACCACTAAAATTTGATATCTGAGACTAATAACTGATAACTAGGATGCACCACTGACACCTCAAGAAAAGACTGTAGTCAAACTGATCAATTGACATTTCTGAATAATACTGAGCATGCTAACATTCTGGCTGAAACTGGACTAGCATGCAATTGACTGAGATCTCAACTAGTTTTAACAATATGGGAGTCCCAACACTGGTAGAGTCAAGTAACATGATTAACTATTCAATTATGCTAAACTCAAAAATACTGCATTCAAAAGCTAGGGCTAAATCATTTCACAAGAAGCTAGTTTCCACATGATTTCTAAGAATTTAGGAAAAACATAGTAACTAATAACAAGGATAATGCTCCACTTGAAATTTATAGAATTCTGTCTAAAAAATTTCTAAATTTGAAACCTCAGGGCTATAACTGATAGAAGAATTAAGGAAGGGTTTTGGGGACACAAGAGAAGAACAATTCCCTTGTTGAATTTCCACATACCTGGTGAAGAAATTTTGAAGAAAATCTCTTGAGAATCTGAGGAGAATTTTGAGTGCCCTAGCTCTGCTCTAAGTGTTTCTGAGAGAAATTCTACGAAGTGATTTTCTAAGGGGATAAGAGGGTTGAAGTAATCATCGATTACCCCTCTAAAATTTCCTAAAAATAACCCAAATGACATAGTTTAGGATTTAAAAGGTGGAAAATTACAAGAATATCCCTGGGAAAAAAATCTGGAAAAACTACCGACAGGGACCAACAGATCACTCAACGAGTCGTTGGTTGAGACCATGACTCGTTGGGACTAGTCATTGGTCCTGAGGCCCGGGTTCTGGGCTCACTGAAACTGGAAACGAGAGGGACCACGACTTTTTGGATGAACCAATGGGTCGTTGGTTCCTCCCGTGGTCACTGGATGAAAATTTCTAGGAGGCCTGACAATGGGAAACACAATGACTCGTTGGTAGACCCAATGGGTCATTGTGTCGATTCATTACCTCTACTGGAGAAGTTATTAAAAACCCCTGAACTTGACATTACGGGTGGTCACAATGACTCGTTGTATGATACAATGGGTCATTGTTGCCACTCGTTACAATTGAAGGAGTTCTTCTGGGAATCCCAACTAACGACTCCCACCATGGGTCGTTGTATCATACGAAGACTCATTGGTTGAGTCGTGGGGTCCTAAAAAAGGAAATTCTAAGGTGGGGACCAACGAGTGACAGGACGACTCATTGTCTCACGATGGATTTTTCCATGTCTCATTGGTTCCTGGAGGACCAAGCAGGGCTGGCCACGACTAATATAACGAGTCATTGGAGCTGACCACGACTCGTTGTCTCGATCGTTCTGAGTCAAATTTTCTAGTTTCTTCTAAATTTTTCTTTCAAGGTCTGAGTATGATATAGAAAAGTTTCGAGGTGTTACAGTATGATACCGGAGAAAGGGCCAGAAGAGGCCAAGTTGATTGGGGAACATGAGAACTGTTTGAGACAGGGACCATTACTTGTGTGGTTTGCATGTGGATTATGATTTTTTTGTATTTGTCTATGTCTTATTATTATACTTATACAATTATATATCACTTGTGATGGGTTGACGAATTGATTGTTGAGGAATTCGTTATATACAAGTTTTGATAAGTGATGAATTGAGTGTTGAGGTTTCAATCATATACAAACCTGTACTGACTTGATGAATTGATTGTTGAACAGTCGTTATTTGAGAATCTAAGGTTGTCAGCTTGGTTGAGTTATTGCCTACGCACTATCTCTATAGCAATACCTTTATTGTTGTGGCGAGACCGCTACCGCAGTCTAGTTACCCCTGCAGCGATGCCTAATCTAGTGAGTAGGAGAATCCGAAACCAAAATAATTCATGATAAATTAATAAATATAGAAATAGGCCAATACAAAACCAAAATAATCCATAATAAATTAATAAACACATAAATAGGCCACTTTTTAAAAAAGTTGCCAAAATGAGCTCAATGGACTAAATTAGTTCGTTATGCTCTTTTTTTTAAACATCCAGTTAGACACCGTGAAAGCCTACATATTAGACTAAATTAGTCTGATATACAATCAAAAGTAGTTTTTTTCAGACTTTATCATGACTTTTTTATATTCCTTGTCACGTTTTTTTGTAAATTCTTTTAGTTGGTGTGATATATCATTATAGTAGACTAAATTAGTCCGATATACAGTCAAACGTAGCCTAATTTGTACTCTTTTTTTATAGACTTTGTCATGTTTTTTGTAAATTTTTAAAGTTGATGTGGCGTATCATTAAAGCGGACTAAATTAGTCCGCTGTGTATTTTTGTTCAGTCTAATCTTTGCCCTCCCTTCCTAGCTCCCTCAATCTCTATTTAATGATCAAACTTGCCACACTCATATATTCATTCATAGCTAAATTCATCTCTCATATCTTCATTCATCTCATAAAAATGACTTTTGAAGATACAATAGAGTTTCAATTTATTGGGATGGTGAAATTATTCATAACGGAAATTCCGTACATTATAATTGTCCACCCAAATGAAATGCTAAGTTTCGAGTTAATGTTGGCTATGAAAGATTTCGTTCTTCAATATATAAAAAGATGGGTGTGAAAAGTGTTGATTATAAGTTAATTTTAATCGAACAATATCCAACCTCATTTGTATCATAAGGACAAGTAAATTATGGGGAGTGGAATATCTATGATGATGCATCATTGGTTGACTTTTTGAGGGCTCCAATTGAGTATATACATCAAATCAAGCTAAATATACTTCAACTATATGTTAGGAAGGAGCCTAGGACTAGTCGTCGAACGTTCTTCTTCACAGGTTAATGAGTATCATCATGTAGAAAATCGTACTAGTCTTGATGGAGTCCCTGTAACTCAATCTAGTGATTTTCCTCACATGACCGATAACTAAAATATTCTTATCAGCACCATGTCAATGAAAGCATTGAGACATGATTTTGATTTGAACCAAACTATTAATGAAAGTGACTAGTAATGTCTATTTATTTGTGTTATTTCTATTAATAAATATTAATAATACTATTTTCACTATTATGTGTTGATTTATATGATTTATGATTATTGTATATTTGTGTAGGTGTTTACCCCAGCATGAGATGAATAGCGCTCCAAGTTTGGGTCAATCCTCACACTTTGGATGGATAGAAAATGCTAGAACATCCTCAAATGTTCATATCTCATCTAGTTTTGGTGCAACTAACTATTATCGGTCCGACTATTATATGTATTTTAATTTAAGTATTTTTATTGTATGTATTAAATATTTTTTATTTTTTGGATATATAGGGGATAATGTCACTCGAGGTGAGCATGTTGTTCCCTTGAATATTGATAATATTAACCATGCAAATCATGGCACAACTATAGAGAGTGATAGTGATAAAGTGCCTAATGCAGAGGTTCCGGGGGATGAAGTCCCATTTGAAGCATCATCTAGTGATGATGATTCCATGATTTCCACTCCATCACAAAGACCCATGTCCATGAGTCTGTTTCATGGAGAAGAAGTATTTCCACAATATATTCATCAGTCACTACCAATGACACCAACAGTGCGTATGCCTTTGTATTATTCTCATGAAATTCCATTTCTTGACCATCTTCCAGATGGTCTAGATATCTTTGTCGATATGCACGATAATGAATGTAATTGGCAAGGTACATGGCATGAGCCAGAAGATCTTATAAATGGTCTTATGTATCTTTCAAAAGACATGTTGTTCACCTCTAAGAAATAGTTGCAAAGGGTAGTTAATCTTATACATTTCAAGGAGGCGAGGGAATTCTCAGTTATTAAGTCGACAAAGACTTTGTGGCGAGTTGTTTATAGATGTGCAAACCAAGGTTCTGGATATAAGTTCACCAATTTTAACTCTACATGTGATAACATGTGGGAGATAGGAAAATATATTGAAACACACATGATTACTTCTGTTCTTGTTACTGATATGGGTACTTGCCGTGAAGGACATTTCAACTTAGACCTCAACATGATTACTTCTGTTCTTGTTACTGATATCGAAAAACACCAAGGTACTATTTTATTCGTGGAACAATTTAATTTATTAATCTATATGTGGGTTGGTTTTCTAATAATTACATTTTTAAATTATCAGGTTTCTTATCAAAGATTGTCAAATAGCCGTCCATAAAGTGTATGGCAAAATAATAAGTAAAAGAAAGGCCTATCTAGGGTGCAAGCGTGCTTTTGAAAATGTCTATGGAAATTGAGAGGCATCATTCAGCTAGTTTCCAAGGTACGTGGCTTCTTTGCAGCACTTCAATCCAAGCACAATAGTTGAATGGAAGTTCGAGCGACAAGACGATGTTGTTGAAAATATTTTCAACTATGTATTTTGAACTTTCAAGGCATGTGTTGACTGTTTTCCTTATTGTCGTCCTATGATATCAATAGATGGAACACATGTCTATGGAAAATATGATATAAAGATGTTGATTGCTATCACAATGGATGGTAATGGGTCAATATATCCCTTGGCATTTGCAATTGCTGCAAATAAGATCATAGAGACATGAGGTATGTTTTTGGAGCATTTGCACCTACATGTTGTCAAGGGTTGTAGAAGCGTAACACTGATATCGGACAGGCATCATAGCATACTTGAGAGCGTGTATCATAAGCCAAATTGATAGGCCCCATTTGCCTACCACCTGTATTGTTTAAGGCATTTGAAATCTAACTATCAGAGAGCTTTCAAAAATGTGTGTTTGAACAACCTGCTATGGGCAGCTGCGAAAAACACCAGAAGAAGAAGTTCCTTGAAAAAATGCAACTAATCAAAGAGACTAGCGAGGAAGCCTATGAATGGTTAATGAATAGATCTCGGGAAATGGACATTATACAAGGATGGTGGTAGGAGATGGGGATGATGACAACGAATAGCTTCGAGTCATTCAATGTCCTGTTGAAGTCGGCAAGGGGTCTACCAGTTACTGCAATAGTGCGACTGACTTACAAGCAGGTTGTGGAGAGGTTTGTGAAAAGATCGGCTTATGCCAAACGACTATTATCATAAAATCAAATATAGATCCCAAATACATTCAAGAGCATTGAGGCTAACCATTTAAAGGCATAGCATCACACTTTCATCAATTATCATCAGCAAAGAGACAACATCTTTGAGGTGAATACCAACATGCACCATGGTTGTGGTGGTAATGTGCACATTATAAATGCATCCCAAGAAATATGCCAATATGTTAATTAGCAATCATATCACATTCTATGTTCTCATGCCATCAGGGGTTTTGCGAGTATGGGATTATATTGCATAAGAACACAGTGTGCGTAACTATAAAAAAGAATAATTCGGACAGTTAAACCCACTCAGTGATGAGGTGTATTGGCCTACAAGTCCCTTTTCTATGATAGCAAACAAAATTTTTTTACCAAAAATACGCGTCAATGCCAATCCCACATACCTAATGAAATGGATGTTTCAATAAGTATACTCTCTCGCAAGTGCTTTATGTGCAAACAAAGAGGTTATGATAAACGCAATTGTCCCTTGCATGATCGCGACGTCAGATCATCTCAAGGTGGAAATACATCCCAGGGTGGTAGTACTTGTAGGAGCTAATTTTCATGTTGTTTGCACTAATGTTATAACAGAATTTTATTATAATGAATGCTATTTTTTTTTCTTTAAAAATATTTACTCTATGCATTGCGAAAAGTGAAATGTTTATATACAAATTATCTCTCACAAAAATATAAAAATAACAAAAATAACAATATATAAAGTATAAACAATACTAATGAGTTCCACAACCCTTAGGTGGTCGTAGAATACCTTTCGGCCTAAGATCCATATGATGCCCATTCCCGCCCACTTCGTCATCCCAGTCCATCCTCCTCTTAACTAGAGGAAGCTCCATGTCATGATCATTCTTCTTTCTACGGCTAACAACCTTCTTCTTCCCCCGCGTTTGAGGCATATCATCCTTCGGCATAATAAACTCATCGTTTAGAGAGGATACTGAAGATGCCTCATGCAATGGCTGAGCGGGATCCTCCGTGGCAGGCTGGTAAATAGGGTCCACAGTGGCTGGAGGCCCCCACTAATGTATCTAAAGAAATAGTAAAAGTTAGTGAATTAATTAAATAAATAAAGAGTTAATAATTTATGAACTATTGAAAATAATACTAACCTCATGCGATGGATGAGCGAGATCCTCCGTGGTAGGCTAACAGATAGGGTCCATGGTGGATGGAGGCCCCGATGAATGAATCTAAAAAAAAAAGTAAAAGTTAATGAGTTAATTAAATAAAAACATAGTTAATAATTTATGAACTATTTAAAATAATACTAACCTCATGCAATGGCTGAGTGGAATTCTCTGTGGTAGGCTGACAGGTAGGGTCCAAGGTGGCTGGAGGCCCCGACGAATGAATCTAAAAAAGTAGTAAAAGCTAGTAAGTAAATTAAATAAAAAAATAGTTAATAATTTATGAATTGTTTAAAATAAAACTAACCGGCATATCTTCTACATAATCTCCAATGCATATCGCATCGCTATAAGTCAAACGTCTACCTCCCTCTACATCTCGAATAGGCTCGTCACCTATCTCGCTACAAATAAACCCCAATCCATATTCTCAAGATGAGCGAGGTATGAATCGGCTGATTCCTGAGATGGACATGCTGGAGTGGAGGGTGATGGATCAGCAACCGAAAAAAATACTAGTGGTGAAGCCGGCACTGGGTCAGGAATGTATGCGGCCTCTGCCTCTACCTCTACCTCTACCTCTACCTCTGCCTCTATCTCTGCAAGGGAAATATATCCTCGGCCTCCTCTACCTACAGACTGATAATGTCCTCATCCTCCTCTATGCTCGCCACATCCCCGTCCTTGGGCATCACCACATCCACATCCTCGGGCATTGTCACGTCCCATTCCTCTACGGACTGCTGGTGGATGCTTATATAAGGTGTCTCCCTGAAATGTTGGCTGCTCCACTCATTCTATGTCCTGAGCCTCGTGCAATATCTCCATAACAACCTGAATTAATGTCTGGCCATATGGTGCAGAGGCATCGCGTTGCTGCCACTCATACCCAATCTGGTGCAGCCGATGAAGTCCTCTCGACATCGCCTCATGAGCACCTGCAGAATGAGTGAATACTGGAGCTCCAATAACACATAAGGCATGGTTGCCTATCAATAATCATCCATAACACTGGAACCACTCATTGTACTCAGCTCTGGGAACCCCATCCACCTCTTCAACCCTTCTATCCTCCCAGTTGCCCTAGTCATCGAAGCAAGCCTCCAACATCTCAAGAAAAGGCTGGGCAAGCTTTCTATGCTCATCATGCTTGTTGTGAGCAGGTGCCCAAGTGGGGAATACCGGTATGTGTTGTGGCTGACCAAACTGCCTCATCACTCGATCAGAAACGTGATGCTCAACTATCTTCGAGAAAATCATGGGCACCCGTGCCATCCATAATAGATAGTCAACCGTACAACATGGGGGCAATGTATGCATGACCTCAGTGTAGAGTGTACACACAAACTATTTAAAAATAAAATAAATAAATTCTAATATGCTGAAAAAAATGTTAAATATTTGAGTGTACATAATGAAATATAAAGTTTTCCTGATCCTCTGTCATGTGGTCGAGCTGATCTCTAACCGGAATGACAGCGTGATGTGGCTCATCATCCCGATCAACCCCTTGCACCCAACGGCTAGCGTATGGTAAGGATACCTCGTCATCCTTTGCTGGCCCAATAGGTAAAGGCTGTAGAGGCAAGATCCTCTTCCAACACCAAACCTTAATGTGAAAAAATAATAATTTAATTCATTTTAAAATTAGTATGTTTTATATAATTCAATGTATAAAACATTATGTCACCTGAAGGAGCGGAAGAAATTCACAAAATTCGGTCATTCTTCCCATAGATGATCGACACAGAGACCTATATAAATATGCTAAGCTACACTGTCCCAGTTGTAGGTCCCTACATCCTGGATATGCTCTAAAAATGGTAGGAACCGTAAGCTCAGGAGGTTCCCCAACATGTTCGGGAATAAGATCCCCCCCCCCAAATATCAGAAGAATATATAGTTGGGCTATCTTCTCAACACTCTCAACTGGAGTAGCATATCCAATGGGCTCTCTCACCAGCTGCTCTTGAAGGTATTCGCTGATGGCATGTATATTAACCTGACACCTATCAGTCTATGCAGTAAAGTATGCCAAGATAATGATCGCTAAGCAGAATCTTACATGTACACTACACGGCCGTAGATACACAAACCAAATAAGACCTGCACATCCTGCAACATAATGGTAACCTCTCCAAACGGTAAGTGGAAACAATGCATCTTAGGCTTCTATCGCTCAATCATGGCCATCACAAGAGAGCGATCATACTGTATCCTACCTATGGGAACGATCTGATATAATCTGACTGTAGGTAGGTACTCCACAATGCGCTCATGAGGGGGGTGTGAACGAAGCAAATTTCAAGCATCGTCCAAACGTACAGGCCTCATACAAGCACCAAAAGGTATGGTGCCGCGCCATAAAGACTCAGACCTATAAGAGGCCTGTAAACTAAGAAAAGTACCGTCTACAGGCTCAGGGTGCACGATACACTCCATGTATATAATAGAAATTACCTGTACACCTAAATTCATTAGTGGGAATTTAGTATATAGGTTAGTGCTATATAATCTAGTAAGAGTCTCTTCTAATATTTAGAACATATATTATGTATTTTTATATTTCTGTGCACAATTATATTTGAAGTAATTATGTTGAAGAGTATTATTGTCTCTCAATTTTATAAAGTTGTTATCGTTATTTAAATTTAATATTTTCTTTTTTTAAAATTTTTACTAGAATGTATTTTTATATTTTAGCACACAATTATATTGAATTAATATTTTATTCTTTTAAATTTTTTATTTGGGAATATAGTATTATGATAGAGTGATGGAAGTGAGACTTTAGTGTTATATAGTCTAGTAAGAGTTCCAATATTTATAACATACATTATGATTTTTATATTTTTGTGCACAATTATATTTGAAGTAATATTATGTTGAAGAGCATTATTGTTTCTAAATTTTATAAAGTTGTTATCTTTATTTAAATTTAATATTTATTATTATTATTATTTTTATTAGAATGTATTTTTATATCTTAATACACGGTTATATTATAAGTAATATTTTATTATTTTAAATTTTTGATTTAAAAAGAAGTAATAATGTATAAGGTTTTCGCCCGTCTATTTTTAGATTTAATAATATATATATATATATATATATATATATTACCGAACTAATAGTATATATATTTTATTTATTTTAATTACATGTGATAAGGTTGATTATAACTTTTATTAGATTATAAACAATCAATGTCTGTAGACTGTAAAATAAATTTATTTATAATTACGTAATAATAATTTATCAATAAATTTTAAAATATTTGAACGTGAAAATTGGTCCCAACACTTATAAATCTTTACCTAATTTATTTAATTATATAGAGTCGATTCACTACAAGTGCACTTATGTTTTCGTTATAGCTCAGATAATAAAATAGTAATTTTCTAGCTCCCTGTCACTCTCCAGAAAAACTTATATTGTATCATATACAATAGATAAACATGGTCTCATATTTATCAAGAAAAAATAATTCAAAAATTAAAAGAATTTGGCCAAAAATACATACAATTCTAATTTTTGCAAACTAAACATACAAATCAAATTTCACATTTCACAATTCAAAATTTTTTAAATTAAACATACAATTCAAATTTCACATTTCATATTACATTAAATAATTAATAATACAAATAAATAAAGAGTAATTTATAATACATTCAATTAATAAAATAAATTAAGAAAAAATACCTCAAGTGTTGACTTTTTGATGTTTTGGAACCTAAACTTGCTCCTTCACCTTTAATGTAGAATTCTTCAAAAAATCTACAAGAAATAATTGTTAATAAAAGGTTAGGATTGATAAAAAAGAAGTAAAACATGCGGGGGGGGGGGGGGGGGGGGGCTCAAACTGGTTCATTTTCACCAAATCTAAAAATATTGAGGGTGGGGTACCATGGATAACGACCTTACCTCTACTTGGGTGGGGGGATACTGAAGAAAGTTGGGTTAGAGTCGGGGTGGGGCAGATCTGGGTGGAGTTTTTTGTTTCTTCGAATAAAGGAAAAATGGTAGTGGGATTGGGGAAGAAGGAAGCTATATTGGACTAAATTAGTCTGATATATATATATATATATATAAGACTAAATTAGTCCAATATGTACTATTTCACGACATCTAATTAAACGTTTAAAAAAAGCATAACAAACTAAATTAGTCTGTTAAGCTTATTTTCGTAACCTTTAAAAAAAGTGGCCTATTTCTATGTTTATTAATTTGTTATGGATTATTTTGGTTTTGAATTCTGAGTAGGCCAGGTTTTAACCTTGACCTGAATTATTCTAGAAGTCATGTTGCTTGGTGATTATCTGATTCAGTGGTTGTATGTTGTTTAATTTACATATATACGTGTTATTATTTAAGGTCGACCGATGATGCCTACCAGTACATAGGATTTGTACTGATGTTACTCCTACTTATTTTTTGAGTGCAGACTGCAATCCAGGAAGTTCTTCTCGACGGCCCCGTCTCTAGCAGATAGTGACAACTCGATATGAGGGAGAGTTGATTTCCTACCTAGGCTGCTACAGATCCTTTTTAGTTGATTTCTATTGTTCCAGGCATTGACTTATGCTTAACTTTACTTTTATCACTATTCTTTGACATGATTTAGTTAGAGTCTTTGTACAATGACTTTTAATTTTTGGTGATATAATGAATGGATTTTGCGACTATTTTCTTTTATCATTACAGGATTTCCTCTATTTGACTTATGAGTATTCTTTTCAATAGTATGAATGTTGCATTAGATGAATTTATTGGGATATGATGGTTCACCCATCGAAAAAATTAGTGTAGGTGTCAATCACGGCTACTTGAGTTGTGACAGTCTATCTCCTGAATAAATTTGATTTAGTAAAATGTCTAGATATATTCTCCTTCACTTAGCTACTTTTCTTATTATTTTCTTTCATATTTTCCCTTTATTTTTGTCTCTTCTCTTGGTTTTGTTATTTTTATTTCTACCTTGTGATAATATATTCAGGTGAATCAACGTAATAATATATCTCGAAGAGATCGAAGTTTGAAATATTCTTCGTTTGAACTTTGTCACGATCCAAAAATTTCTATAGTTATAATGACGCCTACTTTTTTAACTCGTAAGCGAATTGTAAATTGATTTTACATTCATTTGGCCAATTATTTGGGGAAAAATAAAATGAGAATAATAACAAAGCCAAAAACTAAGTCTCATAAGTCAAATGCGTTTGGAACAAAGAAATACACCTTGAAATTTGGTATCATAAGAGCTCCTAAATTGTGAATACAAAAATGAAAATAGTATCGATGCAACTATCTGAAATAAAGGAAATGATGTAAATAAAGGAAATCGAGTCTGGTGCTGTGAATAGTCAAGAAGCTCACCCCGATAACTTCAACTGATAGCGTCAATGGACAGTATCTCCACACACTTCGCTGGTACTCAGGATACACTCTGCATACTTATATGATACGAAAAACAACTTATACTCAACAACATCATTGACCAATTCTAAATTGAAGTGGTGATGAGGGTTGATCTTATGAATGCTATGTAACACCCTATATAATTTGAGCGATAAATCCATACTTTCGAGGTAGGACTAAGAGTACTTAATAGGCTAATAAGAAAGTGTCATGAGGTATTTGAGTCACTCTATGATTGTATATAATCTTGGACTTCGATCAAGCTATAGAACGAAATTGGGCAAACATTATCGCAAATTTCCTTCTTGAGATTCTCTAAAATTTAGGTCAAATATCTCTAAACTTTTCTCCTAATATATAAGGATTTAGGGAGTGTAAGGCCTATCAAATTAAAGGTATATGAGTTCAGTTTGTAACACATAAAACCGTCTGTCAATATGACTTCGGACTAGAGAGATATTCGCATTTTCACGAGACTGCACAAGCAGTGTCACGCCCGCCTTGGGAAGCATGACTGGCACCTAGTGCCCTTCTAGGACCTGAACTACTGGACTACTGAGCCTAAGCACTTCTGGTGCTAGGCTAGCTCTAATTCTGGATTTATGAAAACAACGGGCTATATAACGGCTATAAATACATCCTCCAGCCGACTAGGCCTATAGCCACCTGTAGGAATATAACAGCTAACCAGAACAACTGAGCATAAGGGAACCTATGCGGCCCGACAAGGCCACCATGCTGACTAGTTATCACTGAAAAGTATAATCAAGTGCTGAACTGATCTGTGACCGACAAGGTCACCAACTAACAACTGAACAAGGCCCCACACAGGTATCACATGCAAACTGAAACATACATACGACCCCATACGACAGGTACAACTAACCACAGGGAATATATAATCCGCAAGCCTCTAAGAATAATAAGATTTTGGGGCAGGGCCCCGGCCTACCCATATTGTACAAACAAAAAGGAAAGTAATCCTTTAGCTGTCAAGCTCCAGATGATAGGAGCTGAAGACTCTGTACGCTGGCTGGAACTACGAGGGATATGCTCCTCGTCTATGAGTACCTGCAGGAAAGTAATGCAGCGCCCCAAAACGGGCATCAGTATCACTGGTACTGAGTATGCAAAGCAATAACTGAAAATAACTGAAAGTAAACAATAATACTGATAGATAATGAAGTAATTGGAGACGGGCTGAGACTAACTGAAAAGAGCGTAACTTTACTGAAGAGAGTAAGAGTCATAGCTGATAACATGGCGGCCTACTTTCTATATATTAATAACTAACACAACATAAAATACAAGAACCTTACCAGCCCCCATATGCCATAAGGTACCAACCAGCACACAATCTATATACCCCTACCTAGGTCATACCATCCACGTAGTAACTATGAGCATCCCGCGGGCTTGGGTATGTAACTTGGGCCCACTGGGCCCCTGACTATAGATGGATCTGAGTCCGGACGACTCCTGAAATCTGAAATCTGAAATCTGTAATCTGAAAACTGTAATCTGCACCCCGGGCGCAAGCGCTCGATAAGGGGCGTGGTATAGTGCTGATCAGCCTGCTTTGGGGAATCTGCATTCCATCTTCGTCCGCTGGCGGACGGCATGCCACTTCGTAGAGCGACGTATCCTCACCCTCTGGCGGGTGAGTCGACACAACTATTAACCCTGGGGCGGTAAAGGAAGCTCTAAGGGTGCCCAACACAAAACAATCATGTCTCCACAGACAGCAATAGGCACATGTAATATATATACTGGATCTGATAATAATATTTATGTTCTGGTATTTTTTCTCAATCTCATATTGAAATGTACTGAATCCGATACTGAAATATACTGAATCGGTAATAATATTTATGGAATATTCTGCTGGGACTTATACTGTTTTACTAAATTTCATGCTAAACACTGTATTATATTTCTAATATGCTTACTAAATTTCATACTGAACATAATATACGACTTCGAAAACACTCTACTGAAATTCGTACTATTTTTCTATACTAGAACTACTAGCTTGCTGAAAGAAACTGGCTTTACATACCTCAACTGCCGACTTTCTGATTAACTGGCGTAGCTCTGCTAGTATTCAGCTATTTCTCCCAACTGTATTCATATTCACGAAAGAATAGAATTAATTCTACTATTATTTTGGAAAAAACCATACTTATGGATATACCTACTGCCTATTCTTCCACATATCGAAGAACGGCCAAAAACTCATAATTTCTCGGTGGTCTAGAAGGGAGAAATACTCACTTTAATGCTGGGAGTATATTAACACTAGTTTGGAGCAATTCTACTTACCTTGGCTCAGTGAGACGACGATTTGTCAGCCGAATTTCACGAAACTAAATCCGTAGGAATGCTCTCTGCAGCTTTATACTTCGCTACCCGAAGTTAATTTGAGTTTGGACTATGTTATACAGCATAAACGGAAGGAAATTTATGTTGAACCTTCATCCCTCCCCTATTTCTGTTCGTTCTCTGGAAATGAAGAATGAAAATGACTAAAAAAAATTGAAGTGGTGCTTTATATACTTGGACCTGAACCCCCTTTAAGTCGCATTTGTCGAATGCGATTTATAAGTCGTATTTGTCGAATGCGATTTATAAGTTGCATTTGCCTTGCGACACTCCAACTTGGAGCTTGTCCAGTCTCTCCCCGGGCCCTTTTCTCGCACGTATGGCATTCTAAAACTCTTATCCAACATACGAATAGGCCAACTAAGTGTCAAGAACTTATGGGGTGTAACATCCTCCCCCCTTAAGAGCATTCGTCCTCGAATGTTAACTTATGTTTACAGAAATTTTAACTTGTTCTACTTATTCTGGAAAAATTTCGATAGAGTTTCCCCTATAATATGGACTATTTCAAAAATCCTGAAACACAGAAAAGTCCAATACAGGTACTTCATATAATACTATAGCATTCAGTTCATAATAAACTGAAGTCACCATCTCACTTATACACATGAATATAAAGCAACTCATAAAACAGCAATATCAACATACCTCTGGCTGACTAAGTCTGAAATAACTGAGGGTATCTGGCTTTCATATCTTCTTCTGCTTCCCAAGTCATTTCCTCTCGGTTCCTATTACGCCATAACACTTTGATAGAAGCAACATCTTTAGTTCTTAATCTGCAGATATGCCAGTCTAGTATGGCTACTGGAACTTTTTCATAGGCCAACTCCTCTGTAACCTGAACATCTTGGACTCGGACAATTATGGAGGAATCTTCTATGCACTTTCTCAGCATTGATACATGGAAAACTAGGTGGACAGATTCTAACTCTGAAGGTAAGTCTAACTCATATGCCACTTGGACTATTCTTCGGTGAATCTGATAATTCCCAACAAACCTCGGGGTAAGCTTACCTTTCTTGCCAAATCTCATTACACCCTTCATCGGCAAAACTTTTAGAAACACCCAATCACCCACATAAAATTCCAAGTTTCTACGCCGCACGTCAGCATAAGATTTCTGGCGGCTCTGAGCAGTCAGTAAACGATCTCTGATAAGCTTTACTTTTTCCTCTGACTGATGAATGATATTTGGCACAATCAATGCTGATTCTCCTACCTCAAACCAATCAACTGGAGATCTGCACTTTCGCCCATATAATGCCTCATAAGGCGCCATCTGAATGGCTGAATGGTAACTGTTATTATAGGCGAACTCAATGAGTGGTAAATGTTCATCCTAGCTACCTCTGAAATACAACACACATGCTCTCAATATATCCTCGAGCGTTTGAATGGTGCGTTCTGCCTGCCCATCTGTTTGAGGATGGAAATTTGTGCTCAGGTTAACCTGCATCCCTAAGCCTCTCTTAAATGATTTCCAGAACTTAGCCGTAAACTGCACCCCTCTGTCGGAGATAATGGACACTGGAACCCCATGCAGCCTAACTATTTCTCTAATATACAGCTCAGCATAATCCTCAGCTGAAAAGGTAGTCCTTATTGGCAGGAAGTGAGCTGATTTTGTCAATATGTCAACTATTACCCAGATCGAATCATATCTATGCCCGGTGCGACATAATCCTGCTACAAAGTCCATATTCACTGCTTCGCATTTCCATAAAGGCACTGCTATCTCCTGAGTCAGTCTGCTTGGTTTCTGATGTTCAGCTTTTACCTGCTGGCAGTTGGGACACTGAGCTACGAATTCTTCTATCCCCTTCTTCATTCCTGGCCACCAGTATATTTCTTTTATATCGTGGTACATTTTCATCGAAATTAGGTGGAGAGAATAACGGGCATAATGTACCTTGCCCATCATCTGCTGGCGAAGCCCTGCAACGTCTAGAACACAAAGGCGATCTTTATATCGCAATACCCCATCCCCGGTTGTCTGAAAATCTTTCACCTCTCCTTGCTGAACTCTGTTTCTAAGTTAAACCAGGTTAGGATCTTCACACTGCAGTTCCTTTACTTACACGACTAAAGACGACACTACAGTGTTCTAGATTACCGCTTTGTTGTCCTCTATTTCTGCTACACGAATGACTAAATTGGCTAACTGATGCAATTCCCGGGCTAATTCCCACTACACACAGGCTGTAAGTATGCCATCCCTATAAACTTACGGCTAAGGGTGTCTGCCACCACATTGGCCCTTCCTAGGTGATACAGAATATTCACATCATAGTCTTTCAACAGCTCTAACCAGTGATGCTGCCGCAAGTTCAGTTCTTTCTGGGTGAAGATATATTATAGGCTCTTATGATCAGTGAAAATATCCATGTAGACGCCATACAAGTAATGTCTCCATATCTTTAAGGCGTGAATCACTGCAGCCAATTCCAGGTCATGGGTAGGATAGTTCTTTTCATGTTTCCTCAGCTGTCTAGAAGCATAAGCAATTACGTTACCATGTTGCATCAACACACATCCTAACCCAATACTCGAAATGTCACAATGCATACCTTCTGGCAATGCTAACACTGGAGTTGATGTTAGCTTGTCTTTCAATTCCTAGAAGCTCTGCTCACATGCCTCAGTCCACTGAAATTTTTCTGCCATAGATATATCTCATTCAAATTTCACACTGAGATTTTGATATATAGTTTAGTCAGAGGTGCTGCTAAGGGGGAAAATCATTCAACAAACCTCCTGTAGTACCCTGCTAACCCCAGGAACCTCGGTCGGAGTGGTAGGCCTGGGCCATGATTTTACTGCTTCTTTTTTCTGGGTATCTACTTGTATACCAGCATCCGACACGATATGACCCAAAAAGGCTACTAAATTCAGCCAGAATTCACATTTCAAGAACTTGGCATATAGCTGTCGGTCCCTGAGAATCTGGAGCACTGTCCACGAATGATCCTGGTGGTCTTCCTCTGAGCTAGAATACACCAGAATATCATCAATAAACACTATCACGAACAAGTCCAGGTATGGCCTGAAAATACTGTTCATCAGGTCCATAAACACAGCTGGAGCATTCATCAGCCCGAAGGACATGACTAAGAATTCAAAATGGCCGTATCTGGTCCTGAAGGCAGTCTTTGGAATGTCCCTTTCACGAACCCGAACCTGATGATATCCAGACCTCAAGTCAATTTTGGAGAAATATCTAGCACCCTGTAACTGATAAAACAAATCATCTATCTTGGGAAACGGATACTTATTCTTGATCGTAACTTTATTCAGCTGCCAATAGTCTATACACATACGGAGGGAGCCATCCTTCTTTCTCACAAACAGAACTGGCGCACCCCAAGGTGAAGTACTCGGCCTGATGAAGCCCTTATCTAATAAATCTTTCAACTGCTCCTTCAGTTCTCTGAGCTTAGCAGGAGCAACGCGATAAGGGGGAATTGATATGGGCTGGATGCTTGGTAATAAATCAATTGCAAAGTCTTTTTCCCTTTCTGGGGGAATACCAGGTAACTCATCTGGAAATACATCGGGGAATTCATTCACCACTGGAACAGACTGGAGAGTCAGAGGCTCTACCCGAACATCTTGAACTCTGACAATGTGGTAAATGCACCCCTTGGCTATCAACTTTCTCGCCCGAATATAGGAAACAAACCTACCTTTTGGCGTAGCAGTACTACCCTTCCACTCTCGTACTGCCTCCCCTGGAAAGTGGAATCGGACCATCTTGATCCAGCATTCTACATTGGCATAGCTTGAAGCTAACCAATCTATACCCATAATGGCGTCAAAATCAACCATTTCTAACTCTACCAAATCTGTTGCAGTCTGATGGTTAGCAACTTCTACTGTACACCCTCGATAAACCCTTCTAGCTATAATAGAGTAACCGACGGGTGTTGATACTGAAAAGGGTTTCCAAAGCAATTTTGGTAACAATACTGAACTTTCGAGCCACTAATGGGGTAACATAGGACAAGGTAGATCCCGGATCGATTAATACATAAGCAGGGTGAGAGAAAATAGTCATCATACCTGTCACAACATCTGGAAATGCCTCGGAATCCTGTATCCCTGGTAATGCATAGGTACAGCTTGGGGCCACACCTAAACTAGAGGCCCTTGATCTACCTCAGCCTCTGCCTGCTGAAATTGAGGGCCTGCACCCCTACCGAGGCTGCTGGAGCTCGCGACCCTGCTGATGCCATGTCCTGTCTATCCCAGTCACCTTGACCCCTGGCTTGACAATCTCTCATCACATGACCCTCCTTTTCGCATATATAACACCCTGTGGAGCCATATTTGCAAGCTCTAGAGTGGCGTCGACTGCAAATAGCGCAAAATGGTGGTTTATACCTGCTCTGGTCTGCTCTCCTATGCTAGCGTGAATCTACTGTTTGAGAACTTCTGGCGGACTCTTACTGTCCTCGGTGACTGAACCTACCCCTCTGCTGCTGTGATGGAGGCGGGGGTCTAGGTGGCCTATCTGACAACCGTGGCCTAGGCCCTCTCCAAATCTCCCCCTGTAACTCATCTAACCTGTCGCTGTGGCGGTGTTCCTACCTTATTCGTCTGCTATCCTATTGTCGCTGTCTGAGGCCCTCAATAGTCTGAGCAAAATCCTGCACTCGAGCAATATCCATATCTTCCCGCAAAGTAGCTGTCATACAGGCGTCAATATACTCTACGTTCAGCCCCATAATAAACCGGTGGACTCTGGATGGCATGGTGTCTACAAAGGCCGGAGTATAGCGGGCAAAAGAATCGAACTGTAGGGCGTATTCTCGAACACTCATCGCCCCCTGCTCCAGGTGTAAAAACTGCTCCATTTGTCCTGTCGGATCTCTCGTTGTATGTAAATGGTCCAGGAAAGCCTCTGAAAAGCTGGACCAGGTCGGAGGGGCAATATCTCTCCCTCGAGACCTTTCCCAACTCTCATACCACAACACAACAATATCTCGCAGTGGGAATACCGCCAATTCAACCGACTCTGTAGATGTAACATGCATTACCCGAAAAATCCTCTACATCTGATCCAGGAAGCCCTGGGGGTCCTCTGTTCAATCTGTCCTGGTAAACTGTGGGAGACCTAGTGCCAGGAATTCTCGGACCATCGAACTACCAGGCCCACATGATGATTCTGCCGCTGTAGGTGGCATTAACTGGCACTGAGTAGCCATCATTTGCACTAACATAACTACTGCACTCCTGACCTCCTGGTCGGATGGTGTAGGTATAGGAACTGTCCGAGGTGGTGTCGTACTAAGTGGCTCCTGATGGGGTGGAGACTACTGAGAAGGTCGGGACGATTCCTCTATATCGCCCTCAGATCGGGCTGATTCTAAATGAGGCTGAGGCATCCTACTGGTGCCCTCTCCTGCTGCTATGTCCAATCTTCTGCCTGCGATAGGATGTCGCTGATCTGACATTTTATCTGTAAACAAAGAGTATAATAATCTTTAGGCACTCAACCCTATGATGTACTGCTCTATGGCACGACTGAATATGAAGAAAGAGTAACCGCCCTATCATGCCTTGCAGCCTCCTTCCTATGGCATGTGGTGCACACGACATCCATAGACAAGACTCGACTTAGGACAGCTTGTAGACTACCTGGGATACGACCTGCTCTGATACCAAGTTTGTCACGCCCCGCCTTGGGAGGCATAACTGGCACCTGGTGCCCTACTAGGACCTGGACTGCTTGACTACTGAGCCTTAGCACGTCTGGTGCCAGGCTGGCTCTAATTCTGGATTTATGAAAACAACAGGCTGTATAACGGCTTTAAATACAGCCTCCGTCTGACTAGGCCTATAGCCACCTGTAGGAATATAACAACTAACCAAAACAACTGAGCATAAGGGAACCTATGCGGGCCGACAAGGCCACCATGCTAACTAGTTATCACTCAAAAGTATAATCAAGTACTGAACTGATTTGTGACCGACAAGGTCACCAACTGACAACTGAACAAGTCCCCACACGGCCAACACATGCAAACTGAAATATACATACGGCCCCACACAAACGGTAAAACTAACCACAAGGAATATACAATCTGCAAGCCTCTAAGAATAATAAGATTATCGGTACAGGGCCCCGGCCTACCCATACTGTACAAACAAAAAGGGAAGTAAACCTTTAGCTGTAAAACTCTTGATGATAGGAGCTAAAGACTCTGTATGCTGGCTGGAACTAGAAGGGATGTGCTCCTTGTCTATGAGTACCTGCAGGCAAGTAATGCAGCGCCCCAAAAGGGGCGTCAGTACCACTGGTAATGAGTATGCAAAGCAATAACTGAAAATAACTGAAAGTAAACAACAATACTGATAGATATTGAAGTAATAGGAGAGAGGTAGAGACTAACTGAAAAAAGCGTAACTTTACTGAAAAGAGTAAGAGTCATACCTAATAACATGGCGGTCTACTTTCTATCTATTAATAACTAAC
Source organism: Datura wrightii (assembly GCA_035772735.1). Taxonomy (NCBI): domain Eukaryota; kingdom Viridiplantae; phylum Streptophyta; class Magnoliopsida; order Solanales; family Solanaceae; genus Datura; species Datura wrightii. The sequence goes on along the minus strand of JASDFA010000006.1, from coordinate 83,756,492 downwards.
ACAACATAGCATACAAGAACCTTACCAGCCCTCATAATCCGTAAGGTACCAACCAACACACAATCTATATACCCCTACCCAGGTCATACCATCCACCTAGTAACTATGAGCATCCCGCCGGCCCCCTGGGTATACAACTTGGGACCGCTGGGCCCCTGACTCTAGCTGGATCTGAGTCCGGACGACTCCTGAAATTTGAAATCTAAAATCTGTAATATGAAAACTATAATCTGCACCCCGGGCGCAAGCGCTCGACAGGGGGTGTGGTATAGTGCTGATCAGCCTGCTATGGGGAATCTGCACCCCATCTTCGTCCGCTGGCGGATGGCATACCACTCCGTAGAGCGACATATCCTCACCCTCTGGTGGGCGAACTGAAACAGCTATTAACCCTGGGGCGGTCATGGAAGCTCTAAGGGTGCCCAACACAGAACAATCATGTCACCACAGATAGCAATAGACATATGCAATATATATACTGGATCTGATAATACTATTTATGTTATGATATTTTGTTCTGAATCTCATATTGAAATGTACTGAATCTGATACTGAAATATACTGAATCTGTAATAATATTTCTGGAATATTCTGCTGGGATTATACTATTTTACTTAATTTCATGTTGAACACTGTATTATATTTCTAATATGCTTACTAAATTTCATACTAAACATAATATACGACTTCTGAAACACTCTACTGAAATTCATACTATTTTTCTATACTAGAACTACTAGCATGCCGAAAGAAATTGGCTTTACATAACTCAACTGCCGACTTTCTGATTAACTGGCGTAACTCGGCTAGTATTCATCTATTTCTCCCAACTGTATTCATATTCACGAAAGTATAGAATTAATTCTACTATTAGTTTGGAAAGAAACCATACTTATGGATATACCTACTGCCTATTCTTCGACTTATCGAAGAACGACTGAAAACTCATAATTTCTCGGAGGTCTAGAAGGGAGAAATACTCACTTTAATGCTGGGAGTATATTAACACTAGTTTGGAGCAATTCCACTTACCTTGGCTCGGTGAGACAACGATTCATCAGCCGAATTTCACGAAACTAACTCCGTAGGAATGCTCCTTGCAGCTTTATACTTTGCTACCCGAAGTTAATTTGAGTTTGGACTACGTTTGATGGCGTAAACGGAAGGAAATTTATGTTGAACCTTCATCCCTCCCCTGTTTTTGTTCGTTCTATGGACATGAAGAACGAAAATGACCAAAAACAACCGAAGTGGGGCTTTATATACTTGGACCTGAACCCCCTTTAAGTCGAGTTGTCGAATGCGATTTCTAAGTCGCATTTGTTGAATGCGATTTATAAGTCGCATTTGCCTTGCGACGCTCCGACTTGGCGCTTGTCCGATATCTCCCCAGGCCCTTTTCTCGCACGTATGGCATTCTAAAACTCTTAACCAACATGCGAATAGGCCAACTAAGTGTCAAGAACTTACGGGGTGTAACATACTTCCCCCCTTAAGAACATTCGTCCTCGAATTTTAACTTCTGTTTACAAAAATTTTAACTTGTTCTACTTATTTTGGAAAAATTTCGGCAGAGTTTTCCCTGTAATATGGACTATTTAAAAAATCCTGAAACACAGAAAAGTCCAATACAGGTACTCCAAATAATACTATAGCATTCATTTTATAATAAACTGAAGTCAACATCTCACTTATACACATGAATATAAAGCAACTCATAAAGCAGCAATATCAACATACCTCTGGCTGACTAAATTTGAAATAACTGAGGGTATCTGGCTTTCATATCTTCTTCTGCTTCCTAAGTCATTTCCTCTCGGTTCCTGTTACGCCATAACACTTTGACATAAGCAACATCTTTAGTTCTTAATCTGTAGATCTGCCGGTCTAGTATGGCTACTGGAACTTCTTCATAGGCCAACTCCTCTGTAACTTGAACATCTTGGATTGGGACAATTCTGGAGGGATCTTCTATGCACTTTCTCAGCATTGATACATGGAAAACTGGGTGGACAGATTCTAACTATGGAGGTAAGTCTAACTCATATGCCACTTGGCCTATTCTTCAGCGAATCTGATAAGGCCCAACAAAGCTCGGGCTGAGCTTGCCTTTCTTGCCAAATCTCATTACACCCTTCATCAGCGAAACTTTCAAAAACACCTAATAACCCACATTAAATTCCAAGTTTCTGCGCCACACGTCAGCATAAGATTTCTGGAGGCTCTGAGCGGTCAGTAAACATTCTCTAATAAGCTTTACCTTTTCCTCTGACTGATGAATGATTTCTGGCCCAATCGATGTTGATTCTCCTACCTCAAACCAATCAACTGGAGATCTGCACTTTCTCCCATATAATGCCTCATAAGGCACCATCTAAATGGCCGAATGGTTATTGTTATTATAGGCAAACTCAATGAGTGGTAATATTCATCCCAGCTACCTCCGAAATCCAACACACATGCTCGCAACATATCCTCGAGTGTTTGAATGGTGCGTTCTGCCTGCCCATCTATTTAAGGATGTAAAGTTGTGCTCAGGTTAACCTGCGTCCCCAAGCCTCTCTGAAATGATTTCAAGAACTTAGCCGTAAACTGCACCTCTTTGTTGGAGATAATGGACACTGGAACCCCATGCAGCCTGACTATTTCTCTGATATACAACTCAGCATAATCTTTAGCTAAAAAGGTAGTCCTGACTGGCAGGAAGTGAGCTGATTTTATCAATCAGTCAACTATTACCCAGATCGAATCATATCTACGCCTGGTGTGACGTAATCCTGCTACAAAGTCCATATTCACTGCTTCACATTTCCATAAAGGCACTGCTATATCCTGAGTCAGTCCACCTAGTTTCTTATGTTCAGCTTTTACCTGCTGGCAGTTGGGACACTGAGCTACGAATACTTCTATCCCCTTCTTCATTCCTGGCCACCAGTAGATTTCTTTTATATCGTGGTACATTTTCGTCGAACCTAGATGGAGAGAATAACAGGCATAATGTACCTTGCCCATAATCTGCTGGCGAAGCCCTATAATGTCTGGAACACATAGGCGATCTTTATATTGCAATACCCCATCCCCGGTTGTCTGAAAATATGTCACCTCTCCTTGCTGAACTCTGTTTCTAAGTTGAACCAGGCTAGGATCTTCACATTGTCGTTCCTTTACTTCCACGACTAAAGACGACACTGCAGTGTTCTGGATTACCGCTTTGTTGTCCTCTATTTCTGCTACACGAATGACTAAATTGGCTAACTGATGCAATTCCCGGGCTAATTCCCACTGCACACAGGCTGTAAGTATGCCATCCCCATAAACTTACGGCTAAGGGTGTCTGCCACCACATTGGCCCTTCCTGGGTGATACAGAATATTCACATCATAGTCATTCAACAGCTCTAACCAGCAACGCTACCGCAAGTTCAGTTCTTTCTGGGTGAAGATATATTGTAGGCTCTTATGATCAGTGAAAATATCCACGTAGATGCCATACAAGTAATGTCTCCATATCTTTAAGGCGTGAATCACTACAGCCAATTCCAGGTCATGGGTAGGATAGTTCTTTTCATGTTTCCTCAACTGTCTAGAAGCATAAGCAATTACGTTACCATGTTGCATCAATACACATCCTAACCCAATACTCGAAACGTCACAATGCATACCTTCTGGCAATGCTAACACTGTAGTTGATGTTATCTTGTCTTTCAATTCCTAGAAGCTCTGCTCACATGCCTCAGTCCACTGAAATTTTTCTACCATAGATATATCTCATTCAAATTTCACACTGAGCTTTTGATATATAGTTTAGTCAGAGGTGCTGCTAAGGGGGAAAATCATTCAACAAACCTCCTGTAGTACCCTGCTAACCCCAGGAACCTCGGTCGGAGTGGTAGGCCTGGGCCATGATTTTACTGCTTCTTTTTTCTGGGTATCTACTTGTATACCAGCATCCGACACGATATGACCCAAAAAGGCTACTGAATTCAGCCAGAATTCACATTTGAAGAACTTGGAATATAGCTGTCGGTCCCTGAGAATCTGGAGCACTGTCCGCAAATGATCCTGGTGGTCTTCCTCTAAGCTAGAATACACCAGAATATCGTCAATAAACACTATCATGAACAAGTCCAGGTATGGCCTGAAAATACTGTTCATCAGGTCCATAAACACAGCTGGAGCATTCATCAGCCCGAAGGACATGACTAAGAATTCAAAATGGCCGTATCTGGTCTTGAAGGCAGTCTTTGGAATGTCCCTTTCACAAACCCGAACCTGATGATATCCAGACCTCAAGTCAATTTTGGAGAAATATCTAGCACCCTGTAACTCATAAAATAAATCATCTATCCTGGGAAACGGATACTTATTCTTGATCGAAACTTTATTCAGCTGCCGATAGTCTATACACATACGGAGGGAGCCATCCTTCTTTCTCACAAACAGAACTGGCGCACCCCAAGGTGAAGTACTCGGCCTGATAAATCCCTTATCTAATAAATCTTTCAACTGCTCCTTCAGTTCTCTGAGTTTAGCAAGAGCAATCTGATAAGGGGGAATTGATATGGGCTGGGTGCTTGGTAATAAATCAATTGCAAAGTCTATTTCCCTTTCTGGGGGAATACCAGGTAACTCATCTGGAAATACATCGGGGAATTCATTCACCACTGGAACAGACTGGAGAGTCAGAGGCTCTACCCGAACATCTTGAACTCTGACAATGTGGTAAATGCACCCCTTGGCTATCAACTTTCATGCCCGAAGATAGGAAATAAACCTATCTTTTGGCGTAGCTGTACTACCCTACCACTCTCGTACTGCCTCCCCTGGAAAGTGGAATAGGACTGTCTTGATCCAGCATTCTACATTGGCATAGCATGGAGCTAACTAATCCATAACCATAGTGGCGTCAAAATCAACCATTTCTAACTCTACCAAAACTGTGGTGGTCTGACGGTTAGTAACCTCTACTGTACACCCTCGATAAACCCTTCTGGCTATAATAGAGTCATCGACGGGTATAGATACTGAAAAGGGTTGCCAAAGAAATTCTGGTACAATACTGAACTTTTGAGCCACTAATGGGGTAACATAGGACAAGGTAGATCCCGGATCGATTAATACAAAAGTAGGGTGAGAGCAAATAGTCATCATACCTATCACAACATCTGGAGACGCCTCTGAATCCTTCCTCCCTGGTAATGCATAGGTATGGCTTGGGCCCGACCTGAACTAGAGGCCCCTGATCTGCCTCAGCCTCTGCCTGCTGAAACTGAGGGCTTGCACCCTTGCCGGGGCTGCTGGAGCTCGCGACCCTACTGATGCCTTATCCTGTGTATCCCGGTCACCCTGACCCCTGGCTGGATAATCTCTCATCACCTGACCCTTCTTTCCGCATATATAACACCCTGTGGAGCCATAACTGCAAGCTCTAGAGTGGCGTCGACTGCAAATAGGGAAAAATGGTGGTGTATACCTGCTCTGCTCTACTCTTCTCTACTGGGGTGAATCTGCTGTTTGAGAACTTCTGCCGAACTCTGACTGTCCTCGATGACTGAACCTACCCCTCTGCTGCTGTGATGGAGGCGGGGGTCTAGGTGGCCTATCTGACAACCATGGCCTAGGCCCTCTCCGAATCTCCCCCTGTAACTCATCTGACCTGTCCCTGCGGCGGTGTTCTTAACTTATTCGTCTGCTATCCTGTTGCCGCTGTCTGAGGCCCTCAATAGTCTGAGTAAAAGCCTACACTCGAGCAATATCCATATCTTCCCGCAAATTGGTTGTTATATAGGCCTCAATATACTCTGGGTTTAGCCCCATAATAAACCGGTGGACTCTGGATGGCATGGTGTCTACAAAGGCCGGAGCATAGCGGGCCAAAGAATCGAACTGTAGGGCGTATTCTCGAACACTCATCGCCCCCTGCTCTAGGTGTAAAAACTGGTCGATCCATTCCTGTCGGATCTCTCATGGTAGGTAACGGTCCAGGACAGCCTCTAAAAAGCTGGACCAGGTCGAAGGGGCAACATCTCTCCCTCGAGACCTTTCCCAACTCTCATACCACAACACAGCAATATCCCGCAGTAGGAATACCGCCAATTCAACCGACTCTGTAGATGTAACATGCATTACCCAGAAAATCCTCTGCATCTGATCCAGGAAGTCCTGGGGGTCCTCTGTTCGATCTGTCCCGGTAAACCGTGGGGGACCTAGTGCCAGGAATTCTCGGACCCTCGAACTACCAGGCCCACCTGATTATTCTGTCGTTGTAGGTGGCATTGACTGGCGTTGAGTAGCCATCATTTGCACTAACATAACAACTGTACTCCTAACCTCCTGGTCAGATGGTGTAGGCATAGGAATTATCTGAGGTAGTGTCGTCCCGAGTGCCTCCTGATGGGGTGGAGACTACTGAGAAGGTCGGGACGATGCCTCTGTATCGCCATCAGACGGGCTGGTTCTAACCGAGGCTGAGGCATCCTGTTGGTGCCCTCTCCTGCTGCTATGTCCAACCTTCTGCCTGCGATAGGATGTTTCTGATCTGACATTTTATCTGTAAACAAAGAGTGTAATATGCTTTAGGGACTCAACCCTATACTGTACTTCTCTATGGCACGACTGAATATGAAGAAAGAGTAACCACCCTATCATGCCTTGCAGCCTCCTGCCTATGGTATGTGGTGCACAACACATCCAAAGACAAGACTCTACTTAGAACGGCTTGTAGACTCCCTGGGATACGACCTGCTTTGATACCAAGTTTGACACACCCCTCCTTGGGAGGCATGACTGGCACCTGGTGCCCTACTAGGACATGGACTGATCGACTACTTAGCCTAAACACTTCTGGTGCCAGGCTGGCTCTAATTCTTGATTTATGAAAACAACGGGATATATAATGGCTGTAAATACAGCCTCTGGCCAAGTAGGCCTATAGCCACAAGTAGGAATATAACAGCTAACCAGAACAATTGAGCATAAGGGAACCTATGCGGGCCGACAAGGCCACCATGCTGACTAGTTATCATTGAAAAGTATAATCAAGTGCTGAACTGAACTGTGACCGACATGGTTACAAATTGACAACTGAACATGGCCCCACACGGCCATCACATGCAAACTCAAACATACATATGGCCCCACACAACCTGTACAACTAACCACAGGGAATATACAATCCGCAAGCCTCTAAGAATAATAAGATTGTCGGGACAGGGCCCCGACCTACCCATACTGTACAATTAAAAAGGGAAGTAAACCTTTAGTTGTCAAGCTCCGGATGATAGGAGCTGAAGACTCTGTACGCTGGTTGGAACTACGAGGGATCTGCTCCTCGTCTACGAGTACCTGCAGGAAAGTAATGTAGTGCCCCAGAACGGGCGTCAGTACCACTGGTAATGAGTATGCAAAGAAATAACTGAAAATAACTGAAAGTAAACAATAATACTGATAGATACTGAAGTAATAGGAGATGGGCTTAGACTAACTAAAAAGAGCATAACTTTACTGAAGAGAGTAAGAGTCATACCTGATAACATGGCGGTCTACTTTCTATCTATTAATAACTAACACAACATAGAATACAAGAACCTTACCAGCCCCCCATAAGCTGTAAGGTACCAACCAGCACACAATCTATATACCCCTACCAAGGTCATACCATCCACTTAGTAACTATGAGCATCCCGCCAGCCCTCTGGGTATGCAACTTGGGCCCGCTGGGCCCCTGACTATTGCTGGATCTGAGTCCGGACGACTCCTGAAATTGTAATCTACAATCTGAAAACTGTAATCTGCACCCCGGGTGCAAGCACTCGACAGGGGGTGTGGTATAGTGCTGATCAGCCTGCTATGGGAATATGCATCCCATCTTCGTCCACTGGCGGACGACATGCCACTCCGTAGAGAGACGTATCCTCACCCTCTGGCGGGTGAGTCGACAAAGCTATTAACCCCTGGGCGGTCAAGGAAGCTCTAAGGGTGCCCAACACAGAACAATCATGTCTCTGCAGATAGCAATAGGCACATGTAATATATATACTGGATCTGATAATAATATTTATGTTTTCGTATTCTGTTCTGAATCTCATATTGAAATGTACTGAATCTGATACTGAAATATACTGAATCTGTAATAATATTTCTGGAATATTCTGCTGGGACTTATACTATTTTACTGAATTTCATGCTAAACACTGTATTATATTTCTAACATGCTTACTAAATTTCATACTGAACATAATATACGACTTCTGAAACACTCTACTGAAATCCATACTATTTTTCTATACTAGAGCTACTAGATTGCCGAAAGAAACTGGCTTTACATACCTCAACTGCCGACTTTCTGATTAACTGGCATAGCTCGCTAGTATTTAGCTATTTCTCCCAACTTTATTTATATTCACGAAAGAATAGAATTAAGTCTACTATTATTTTGAAAAGAAACCATACTTATGGATATACGCACTACCTATTCTTCGACTTATCGAAGAACGACCGAAAACTCGTAATTTCTCGGAGGTCTAGAAGGGAGAAATACTCACTTTAATGCAGGGAATATATTAACACTAGTTTGGAGAAATTTCACTTACCTTGGCTCGGTGAGCCAACAATTTGTCGGCTGAATTTCATGAAACTAACTCCGTAGGAATGCTCCCTGCAGCTTTATACTTCTCTACTCGAAGTTAATTTGAGTTTGGACTATGTTTGACGGCGTAAACGGAAGGAAATTTATGTTGAACCTAATCTTGGGCAGATTTATATGCCCAAGTGACACTCAAATGTGTCATTTTGTCTTGTTTATCTATCGATGTTTGTACATTCTCATGTGAATTGTAATAAAATGTGAATTTATACTAACCAACATGATTAGCATTGTTTTGCAGGAAAAATATAATTTTACGAAGCTAAGATGCATGTTGGGAGAAATCGGGATTGGATTCGGAAGCTAGAAAGGAAAAAGCACAAGGAAAACATGAATTAAAGGGGCTACGCGATGGAGCCGTGTCATGCTGCCATCGCGGATGCATTCTGCCTGGATGCTGAAAATAAGCCAAATTCCAGTGAAGGTGCGTGTTGGGGCCGTGGCGCGTTGGCCTAGCCCCGCGTTGCACGTCGTGCCACGTTGGGCTTTAATACCTGGACGACTGGATTCCAGTGAGGGTCCGCGTTGGTGGCGTGTCACGGAGGCAGTGCTCCGCAATGCACTCCGTGACACGTTACTTGTTATTTCGGGAAAAATTCCCACTAGTATATATAGAACACTTTGGTTCATTTTTAATTATTCTGACTTGGTGGAGCAAGAACGTGGGTTACAGGCAGTTGAGGGGACGAAAATCTTAGGGTTTTTATCTATCTCTTTCTTCTTTATTTCAATTGTTTGTATGATTAACACTCATCTAATGATGTTTAATCCACAAATGAGTGCCTAAATTCCCTTCTTGCTGAGGTTAAGAACATTGGTATTGAAATGTAATTATTGATAAATTGGTTTTTCATCTTTTCTTCCATGGTTGTTCTATTGATTCTTGTTCTTACTGCATTAATGTGTGGCCAACGTTAATGTATATCTAAAAAGTCCGGTTTCACTTGAGTGAGCAAGAAATTGGAAAGTTGTCAATTGATAGGATATGATCTTTTCTTAGTTTGGGAAAATTGAGAATTGATTTACCTTCAGGATAGAGATATACCTGAAAGTCGTATTAGTCAATTAAGGAATCGGTTTTGTATGGCTAGAACATGAATTTCTTTTTATCACAGAGATGTAGGTGGAAGGTTCATGATTCTTAAGTTGGGTTAAATATGAGAGTTTTAATCCATAGGCAATAATTCTTTACTAGCAATCGGAGGAAAGATTAATCAAATTGTATCGATAATTTATTTCTCTACATGTTCATTTTAGCCTCAGCACGCTCATACTTATAGTTCAAACTCAAATTGTATATTCGTTTTAGACTTAGTATAAAATTAGGAAACAAAATATCAAAATCTTCTTCACACAGTTGTCTACAGTTTAGAGTTAAAGTTTATTGACACTTGATTAGATTGATACCTTAGTCCAGTCCCTGTGGGATCGATACTTGGCTTACTTGAGCCACTTTACTACTTGTTCGACCACGTGCACTTGCGTGTAGTTATTCCAAACAGTCCGAACAAGTTTTTGGCGCCGTTGCCGGGGACTGGCAATTGGTAAAATTTTCTTAAGTGTTAGTTTACTATTTCCTCTTAGTGTTGACAACTTGGTCTTACCCTGTCATTTTGCAGATACTAATTTCTGTTGAACACTGGCAAGAGATAAGGAGCTGGTGGATTCATCTTTAGAGCCGGAAAGACAATTACATCGTCAAAGGAGAGAAGCTCTGGAGAAAAAGCTGCAGTTGCTAAGACAAACAATCCTGGAGCAACAACAGAATCCACCAGTTGTAAGGGCAATGTTAGTGCCCGAGGAAATGACAGCTAGGCCGGTTCGCGAGGTGGCAATCCCACATGCTAACAATGTGACATCTAGCATCCGCAAACCTGAGCCAGGAGGGAGGTTCGAGCTTAAACAGAACATGGTGCAATTGCTGCACACCAACGAGCAGTTCACAAGTCTCCTTCATGAGGATCCACAGCAACATCTCCAAAATTTTTTGGAGATAAGTGACACTTACATCCCCGCTGGAGTGTCATCAGATTATGTCAGGCTTACATTGTTCCCATTTTCACTTTTGGGAGAAGCTAACAAGTGGTTGAAAGCTGAGCCACCTAATTCCATCACCACGTGGGATGATCTTGCAAAGAAATTCTTGATACGGTTCTTTCCATCCGGTAAAACAGCAAGACTTAGAAGTCAAATTCTAAGTTTTAAACAGAGAGAGGGAGAGAATCTGTATCAGGCTTGGGAGAGATTCAAATCTATGTTGCGGGATTGTCCTCATCATCACCAATCCAATGATGTGTTGGTGCATACTTTCATAGAGGGTTTGGAACCCCACAAAAAAATCTTTCTAGACTCAGCTGCTGGGGGACAAGCATTAGAGAAGACTTATGAGGAGCTGTATACCTTGTTAAATCGTATTTCGCAGGGGAATCTGGAACGAAATGCGGACTCGTCAAGAGAAGGAACAAGGAAAGCAGTAGGAGTCTTAGAAGTGGATGGTTTTATAGCTATTACTGCAGAGATAGCTGCGTTACAGAATCAACTCAACACCCACTTCAGTAACATGAGCATGAACCAGTCTCAAGCCCCAGTGAATGTAGTGCAGCAGATTTGGTGTGAAGTGTGCGGGAGTAATGAACACTCAGCTGAGTGTTGTGGAGCAAATCCTGATTCGGTGAACTTTGTTGGTAATGTACACAGAAATAACCACCTACAGTATGGCAACAACTACAATTCCAACTAGAGGAATCACCCGAATTTCTCTTGCGGTAGCAACAACCATCAAGGGCAAAGTTCGAGTCAGGGGTCGCAGAGAAATCAAGGAGGGCAGCAGAACTATCAGTCGCAATACAGAAGCAACAATGCACCTCCTCCACCACTATCACCCAGTATTGAGGAGATGTTCAAGTCAATGATAGCTAACCAACCTCAATTGCAGGCTGATTACGTGAAATTGGCAGCCGATGTAAAGAACAATCAGTTAGCTACAAAGGTGCTGGAGTACCAGTTTGGGCAATTTGCTGGAGCTCAAAACACCAGGTCGAGAGGAGGACTTCCAAGTGACACTGACCCCAACCCCAAGCAAGTAAATGTAGTGACCACGAGGAATGGTTTGCAACTCAAGGAGGTGGAACCAGAAAGACCACCACAGCAGTCGGGAGCAGTGGAGAAGGAGAGGGAGCACAATGATGATAGGGGGAAGGAGAAGGAAGCTGAACCAGAAAGACCACCACCCCCGTTCCCTCAAAGACTAAGGAAACACAAGGAGGAAGCGTGTTTTAAAAAGTTCATAGAGGTGCTTAAGCAGGTACACATTAATTTACCTCTTGTTGATGTTTTGCAGGGAGTGCCAAAGTACGCAAAATATATCAAGGACATCGTGGCGAATAAAAGTAGGTTGATTGAGTACGCTACGGTGGCGCTTACGGAGGAGTGCACTTCACGGATACAAAATAGGTTGCCCATAAAGCTCAAAGACCCTGGGAGCTTTACAATTCAACTTACAATCGGGCAGAGTATCCGAGCTCGTGGATTATGTGATTTGGGAGCGAGCATTAACTTGATGCCGACATCGGTATTCAAGAAATTGGGGCTAGGCAGTCCTAGACCGACAACAGTTATCTTGCAACTAGCGGATCGTTCTTTGGCCAGACCAGATGGCATTGTGGAGGACGTGCTGGTGCAAGTGGGCTCCCTTATTTTTCCGATTGACTTCATTGTGCTGGATTTTGAGCCGGATGCGGAAGTCCCATTTATTTTGGGACGTCCTTTCTTGGCAACTGGGAAAGCACTTATTGATGTAGCTGTAGGGCAACTAACTATGCGGGCACATGACAAAGTTGAAGTATTTGATGTGTACAAGGCCACAAAGCTTCCGGCCGTGTATGAGGAACTCTCAGTGATCAACGTGCTTGATCGAGCGGATAATGCTCAAAGTGTTGGTTCGCGAGAGCCTATGGAAAAACACCCGGTGAAGGACCCCTCAAAATGGGAATCATGGCAAGAAAATGGAAGTGCCACGTTCTTAGTCAATGGGCAGGATGTAAGCATTACTGGGGTAAGGACTGTAGTCGAGAGAAAATGTCCGTCACCCTAGAGGATGACTGAGCGTAATGATGTCGAGCCGTGACGGTAAACCAGGCGCTGCACGGGAGGCAACCCGTGGAATTTTTGTAATATTGGAATAGATTTAGTAGAAGAAAAAAAAAGAAGAAAAAGAAAAAAAATAAAGAAAAATGTGAAAAATAAAAATAAAAACAAAAAAAATTGTATTTTATGTGAAACCTATAAATTCTAACCAATTTCTTGTTGTGAGATGAATTTCAGGTTGAACGGAGGGTAAAAATGCAAAGGATCGCAAAGAAAAAATCAATGTGAGAAAAATAATAAAAAGTGGCAAAACAGTGAGCCTGCGCGATGGCTCCGTGTCACGGAGGAGGGCCTCCGCGTTACCTTCCATGACACGTTGAAGGTGTTTTGGAATTTTTTACAAATTTCAGAACCCCTGCGCGATGGCTCCGTGTCACGGAGGGTGTGCTCCACGTTACCCTCCGTGACACGTTGAAGTGTTATTCGCGACGGGTCACACCGGGTAGCCGGGTGACCCGAGCGAAAAACCTTCTTTTAAACCCCGAAAACACCCAATTTTTCCCATTTTTTCACTCCCCCTCCGCGACAAAAAACCCAAAATCCCCCCTCCCCCAACGTGACACGGACCTAGGATCAAATTTTCTTCAACTTTTCTTCAAGTTCAACGAATTAAAGGTATGTTCGTGAACTTAACCTCAATTTTGGCCGAAATTGTCAATTTTTGAGCATGTGAGGTAACTAAAGCGTGCCCTAAGTGTAAATTGAGCATGAATTCATTTAAGTTATTGTTGATTGATGTTTGTAGTATTGTTATGATTGTATGAACTCGATAAATACATGTTTGATTGAATTTGTGCGAAATTGGTAGCTAGGGTTGGAATTTGAATAGGAAGAAGCTAAATTTGGTTGAAAATTTGAAAATGATTGGGTTGTTCGTGTTGGGTAAGGTGAATTATGTTGTGCTTGTTATGAATATGCTAAGTAAACGATGGATTTTTGGGAGAATGAAATTGTGAATTGCATAGAACTTGGTGGGTTGCATAGGTTGTGTTAAGAGTTTTTCTGTGCTAACTGCTATGGGATGAAATGGTATTGATGTTCATATGTTGAATAACTGTACGAAGTCTGAGTAGTACGTAAAATATATTCCATCGAATTCTCTGAATGCACAAGGCATGTTGTTGTTTCTTGTTGTAAATTGGGAAGTGAGAATTGTCTTGCCGTAATGTTGTGATTATGGCTAAAGACTAAGTGTGGGGTGGCCTAGCTTAACCCAACCTTAGTCGAAGCTAATTTTAATTTGAATAACATTGGGACTGTCTGCTTGATTTGACAGGAACATTGGCAAGCAGGCAAGATAAAGGAAAGGGCGCATCTACATCGGGCGCCGGAAGGAAAAGAATTAGACTGGGAACAGCAATCCCAGCAGCACTAGCGGTTCCGCGCAGCCAACTCCGTCAATACGGAACCCGATGGGTGACAGAGGAAGGGAAGAAATGGTACACAAAGCATAAGGAAAGCAAATACTTTCCTGAGGAACATATTGTAAGGGAGCCGTTGGCACAAGAATTCCCCAGAATTGTCCACAAGATTGATGCAGCCGGGCTGAACTTCATCTTTGAAGAGCCCAAGGAGTGCAATCTTCACCTGATTCGGGAGTTCTACGCCAACTGGAACCCGACACTCAGAAGTCACACCATAAAGATAAGGGGGCAGGTAGTCACTTTTGAGCCCCATCACCTTAATGCCATCTTGGGGGCGCGGGACACAGACGCCCATGTACTCCGGCAGCTGAATATCACTCCACCATATGCGGACATAAGACACACTCTGTGTGGAGCCCGGTCTACAGCACGGTGGAGCAGGCATAAGGAGAGGGGCTACCATCAGACATTGCCCTACTCTCAGATGAATAGGGAAGCCAGGATATGGCTTAAAATTGTTTGTTCGTGCCTGATCTCGGGGGTGCATATGACAGATGTCACCCAGGATCGTGTGTGCTTGGTCTATGCCTTGATGAAAGGGCTGGAGATCAATGTTGGGGCGGTGATCATCTCTGCCATGTAGAGAGCCTGTTTGCATCAAGGGCACAGGTACGGGTTTGGTGGTTTACTGCCCACGTTCCTGAGGGGCCTAGATGTTGAGGAGGAGGCCCTTGACTACATCCCGCAGATGGAGAGGCGGGCCTTAGACGTCACCAAAACTAAGGCACCCGACACCACTCACGGGCCAGTTCTTATACTAGCCGAGCGACATGATCGGGATGATCAGTACATGGCCCGCATGTTCGGGATGCAGATGCTCCAGCTGCGCATAGGCGGGAGGCCGGCACAGAAGATGAGCTGTGGCAGCTCGAGCTAGACTACCCTTTTGGCGAAAATGCCAGGGCTCTGTGCCGAGTGGGGCCAGCTTTTGTGGAGCCCACTGATGATGATGTCCCCATGGATGAGGAGACACGTCGAGACGACTCTGATATAGAGTCAGAGGAGGACGACGGGGGCGATTCAGACATGGGAGATGAGGCAGCAGCACCTGATGAAGAAGTTGAATACTTCGATTGATCAGGGAGTTTCACCAACCACTTTTGTGCTATGCTAAATTTTATGAACACTGGGGACAGTGTTCGATTTAAGTGTGGGGTGGGAGTAGTTAGGTGCTGGTTGTTTTGTTGTTAATTATGTTTCTATTCTGTTGTTGTGCTAAATTTGTGACCCTGTGATTTTTGTGTATGTTCGGTATTGTAGTTAGTGTGAAGCTGTTATGTGAAGCTGTTATGTGAAGTTCTTGTGTGCTGTTGAATGTTGTTAGCTGGTTGTGTAAATATTTTTTTTATCGAAATCATCGATATTTTTAATTTGTTTTATATATTTTTCTTTCTTTTTCGTTTAATTATTTTTATGATTGGGTTTCTCGGCGTTTGTTTTTGGTTCTTTTACCGAGAATAGTCCCATTGAACCGAAGTTGTAATTAGTGAACGTTCCCTATGATGGATGGATGACGACCGTCTTAAGGAAAATGTAGTCGATAGGAGTAGTTTTTGTCTTTAAATGTTTCCTTTGTTTGCTTGTATCCCAAACGTGTTATTACTTTATGGTTGCAAAATTATTGTTGTGTGTTGTACATGATATTTAAAATGCAAAGGTGATTTGTATGAAAGCATGCAACTTTGTAAATATATTGAGATACCTAGGCCATAGAGTTCGATTCGGTGTGATTGAGGCTTAATGTTTGAATTCTTGTAATTAGCTGATTGAAGAGTCTGTGAATATGTCTTGAGTTGAGCATGTGCAATGAGTGTGTGGTGAGGTTTCGATTCTTCCATGATATTGTGAAGTGTCTAGAACTTGCCTGGTGTGTGTATGAAACGAAATGAAGGATGTGTGTTGTAGGAAAGGATGTAGGCATTTCTTCGATTCAACCGAAAGTTTTCTTTTTTTTTCCATTATCGTACCTACCTTAAATGTACATCCTAGTTAGCCCATTGAGCCTTTAGCCTTTTTTTTTCTTTTTTCAAAAAGGTGTAAACCGAGCTTAACCCCTTCTTTTCATTATCCGTGAATTTGATCCAAAACTCTTAAGCGCTCAAGAAAAAAAAATAATTTTCCCACAGTGTTAAGGAGTGAGAATTGTGAAAAGAAAAGAAAAAGCAAAGTGATGAAAGGAAAGAAAAGGTCAAAGGTGCACTCGCTATAAAGTAAATATAATGAAGACGTATAACTAATCTTTATTATTAAGTCGAGTGTGCTTAAAAATATGGGAACAAAAATAAAGACAGACTTTAAGAATGGGAGGATGAAGGAAGAAACAATGCCCATAAGGTTGATGGGATGTATTGAAAAAGCGCTTAAGGAGGCTAGTTGTTATTATTGGTTAGCCCAATATTTGCTAGTTCCGTAGCTTACATTACAACCCGTTAAGTCCTACGTGATCTTACATCACGCGTCCTTATATTAGTGGAGTAATACACTTTAGGCAAGCCTATGGCTCATGACATGATGCATGTGAATTCTTTTGGGAGAGAGAGCGAAATCGTGTTTATATGCCCCTGCATGTAATGTCTTTGAGTTCATGTGATTAAAAAGGGGAAAATTCTCTTGTGTTGTGAGGGGACATGCTCGACGAGAGATTGAATTTCGTGTCGGATATCTTGATCAGCTGATTTGCATGAGTTTACCGATATCAAGAATCGATTCTTGAGTCTAGGAGGTCCTAATGTGTTGAAGGTCATTGTATTGATAAGACTATGCATGTTTTCTTGATGATTTGCTATATTAAATAATCGGTATAACCGTAGCTTGAATTGTCGAGCCAAAGTAGCCAGGATTGGGTGTCAATTGCATGAGGTGTAAGATTATTGTTTGGGGACGAACAAGGATTTAAGTGTGGGGTAAGTGATCTTGGGCAGATTTATATGCCCAAGTGATACTCAAATGTGTCATTTTGTCTTGTTTATCTATCGATGTTTGTACATTCTCATATGAATTGTAATAAAATGTGAATTTATACTAACCAACATGATTAGCATTGTTTTGCAGGAAAAATATAATTTTACGAAGCTAAGATGCATGTTGGGAGAAATCGGGATTGGACTCGGAAGCTAGCAAGGAAAAAGCACAAGGAAAGCATGAATTAAAGGGGCTCCGAGATGGAGTCGTGTCATGCTGCCATCACGGATGCATTCTGCCTGGATGCTGAAAATAAGCCAAATTCCAGTGAAGGTGCACGTTGGGGGCGTGGCACGTTGGCCTAGCCCCGCGTTGCACGCCGTGCCACGTTGGGCTTTAATACCTGGACGACCGGATTCCAGTGAGGGTCCGCGTTGGTGGCGTGTCACAGAGGCAGTGATCCGTGATGCACTCCGTGACACGTTGCTTGTTATTCCGGGAAAAACTCCCACTAGTATAAATAGATCACTTAGGTTCATTTTTAATTATTCTGACTTGATGGAGCAAGAACGTGGGTTGCAGGCAGTTGAGGGGATGAAAATCTTAGGGTTTTTCTCTATCTCTTTCTTCTTTATTTCAATTGTTTGTATGATTAACACTCATTTAATGATGTTTAATCCACAAATGAGTGGCTAAATTCCGTTCTTGCTGAGGTTAAGAACATTGGTATTGAAATGTAATTATTGATAAATTGGTTTTTCATCTTTTCTTCCATGGTTGTTCTATTGATTCTTGTTCTTACTGCATTAATGTGTGGTCAACGTTAATGTATATCTAAAAAGTCCAGTTTCACTCGAGAGAGCAAGAAATTGGAAAGTTGTGAATTGATAGGATATGATCTTTTCTTAGTTTGGGAAAATTGAGAATTGATTTACCTTCAGGATAGAGATATACCTGAAAGTCGTATTAGTCAATTAAGGAATCGGTTTTGTATGGCTAGAACATGAATTTCTTTTTATCACAGAGATGTAGGTGGAAGGTTCATGATTCTTAAGTTGGGTTAAATACGAGAGTTTTAATCCATAGGCAATAATTCTTGACCAGCAACCAGAAGAAAGATTAATCAAATTGTATCGATAATTTATTTCTCTACATGTTCATTTTAGCCTCAGCACGCTCATACTTATAGTTCAGACTCAAATTGTATATTCGTTTTAGACTTAGTATAAAATTAGGAAACAAAATATCAAAATCTTCTTCACACTGTTGTCTGCAGTTTAGAGTTAAAGTTTATTGACACTTGATTAGATGATACCTTAGTCCAGTCCCTGTGGGATCGATACTTGGCTTACTTGAGCCATTTTACTACTTGTTCGACCACGTGCACTTGCGTGTAGCTATTCCAAACAGTCCGAATAGAACCTTCGCCCCTCCCCTGTTTCTGTTCGTTCTCTGGAAATGAAGAATGCAAATGACCAAAAAAAACGAAGTGGGGCTTTATATACTTGGACTTGAACCCCCTTTAAGTCGCATTTGTCGAATGCGATTTATAAGTCGCATTTGCCTTGCGACGCTCCAACTTGGTGCTTGTCCGATCTCTCCCCGGGCCCTTTTCTCGCATGTATGGCATTCTAAAACTCTTAACCAACATGAGAATAGGCCAACTAAGTGTCAAGAACTTACAGGTTTTAACAAGTAGGCACGTAAAAAATGACTAAGGCGATGGATGACTATATAAGTCAATTTGGTCAGTTATTTCGCATCCAATTTTCATTTCTAAAAATTTACTCGACCAGAACTCTCCCTAGAGGTGTTCCAACATGTTTGTGATGGTTTTTGGCTTAGGTAAGATAATCAAATGTTGAATCGAAGGTCGGGAAGTGGGGAGCTTGGTGTGGTTCGTGGTTTGTTGTCTTTTTCGGGGATTTGGTGGTTGTTTCATGGTGAAAATGTTGGTCAGCCTTCTTCGTTTAATTTTCCTTAGTTGTTGAGGTTGGTTATAGGTATGTTAACATCGTTATGTTTTTGTCTAAGAGTTTCTACTATTGAATTCGTTTGAATCGTGTTGGATATGTTTCATTTGCCTTGTTTCGTTATTAAGTTATGTTCGCTGTATTTTAGTAGTAATTTGGGCTATTCTTAGGCAGTATCTTGATGCAGTAACTTGGGTTGTTCTTAGGCAGTATCTTGATGTCTATAATGGTGGAGGTTCAAATTAGTTCGGGTTCGCCAGAAATCCAAGGTATGTTAGGCTTGTCCCTCCCTTTATCGGCATGAATTCCATAGCCATTGCCGTCGATATTGACGTGTGTGTTGGTTGTTTTGTGAAGTCTTATGTTATGTTATTATTGACCCTTTGTTCTGTTGTTTATATTATGTTAGAGTTATATATGAGATGATGGTTTTGTTGGTAGCTTGGGCTTGTATGCCAAGGGGCGTAGTCAAGGCATTTGTTAAGCTTGTATCAGGGGTCGTGCGTGAGGCTTGTTGTTCTTATGGAAAGTTATGGGATTCCTATGTGAATAGATTTAAGTGATGATATTGGTGCAAGAATAATGGTTTAGAATGGTTAAGGTCGATGGTTATGACGATCTTTTGTCGTGTCGGACATGTCAATGGCACGTTGATGGCTGTGGTGATGCTTAGATTGGCTTGGATGTGTCCCTTGTTAATAGTGGTGAGTAGAAGGGCTTGTGGGCTGCTTGTAAAGATTGGAGATATACTGGTTAGGATGGTGATCCTTAGTTTAGTTAGTGGCTCATCGGTGGATGGCTAGACGTGCGTACGAGAATAGTAGTGTATTGTGATAGTCGATTGGTGGGGTTTGAGAGTGGGTTATGACCTATTTAAACATATATTGTTATTGTTATTGATTTTGAATATTTTGATTGTGTGATTGTGTGTGTGCGTATGTTGAGGCCCCTTGGTTTTGTGGATACCCAATACTGAGAGTAGGTCCGACCACGGGGTTGAGTCCAATGGATAGACCAATTGGCCTATGGTTGAGTTGAGTTTGCCTCTTATAGGGCCGTTCTGAGACATGCAAGACCTATGGGGCGGTACATGCCTCCATAGCATCATATATGTCTGTCCTGTGCCTTCCTAGGATTGCGATTGGCTATCCTGATTGATGGAGCTCTGCTAACGGTGCACAACCAAGAGAGGGTCCGGCCGTGCTTGATTTATTATGTTGATTAACTGGAGTTTACTTTGATTTGCTTGGAATTATATTGTGGTTGTTGTTTGTGTTATTTGTTATTTGATAGCAATGGGTGCTAGATTGGCTGGTGCTAGTTTAGGCAGTTGAGAGGTCTAGAGGTGATAACAGGTGAGTTGGGTCAGCTAGGCGCCACGTGTTATTATTTACTTTTTGGACATGTGATGCAGGGCGTATTTACGTATTTATTAACCATATTTTGCCCATACTTATCTATATTTAAAGAACAAATTGTGTGTATTTTCCTGTGTTTTATGTGATTTATATGAAAAAGAGCTAACACACATGATCAGATGCTTTCAAGTGTTAAAGTGATGAATTTGGGCTTAATTGTGGCTAAAAAGAGCAAGAATGGTAAAACGGGGTTGACAAAATGAGTCTGATAGAAGTTGGCGTCATGCAAGCACACCTGTGCTATGGCCTGCACGATGCACTAGCAAGGTCGAAGCATGGAGAGGTGCAATGTGCCAAGGGCAGTGGCGCCTTGAGCAGCACGAGACACAGCCTTGTCCAGATGGCTAGAAGTCAAATCCCAGTTCTACTAGGAATAGAAGTTGCAAAACCCAAATCTAATCCAAGTAGGAACAACGAAGGCTTAATCTACTATTAAAAATACCCTCTTTTACATGTTTTTAGGCGTCCAACATTATCCAAGTCCTATTCTAGTAAAATTGATAGTGTTGCAAAATTCATACTTACGAATTTGTGTAATCACTTGGTTGAATAATTCTTGGAGATTTATCAAGTTCTTGTGACTCAATATAGCTTTGTAGATTTTGTTAAACAATTTTATATTATCATAAGTATTTCATTATAATTTTTTTATACATCTTTTGTTTTTCTTCTCATAAATATGAGCGACTAAATCTCTCAAATAAGGGTTGTGGAA
This sequence comes from Datura wrightii, assembly GCA_035772735.1. NCBI lineage: Eukaryota > Viridiplantae > Streptophyta > Magnoliopsida > Solanales > Solanaceae > Datura > Datura wrightii. The sequence continues at coordinate 83,735,272 of JASDFA010000006.1, read as the reverse complement.
CAATGATGGGTTAAAAAAAATAGGCAAAATAATATAGTGATTCCCGAATGGTGAATTAGGTGGACTGTTATTCTCTTCATCTTAATGCTTAATTGTTTGTATCTTCAACTTGAACGACCAAGGATGTTGAAGTTAGGAAAAGAAAATAATGGCAATTTAATGCTACCAACCCTGATTTAAATTAACTTGAGCTTTAACTGAGGACACTTAAGTCAAGACTTATAGCGAGGGCAAAATATACATTGTTAAAGTCCGAGAGGATTTAAGTGAAATTCATCTATATAGGTCGAGAGACGTTAGGTGAACTTAATCCGAAATCTTACACAAAATTCACCAGGATATATTACTAATAAAAGCCTACTGAGTTATGAAATCATTAGGAACACAATCCTAATTTTATCTTGATAATTTGATACATAACTCAATCATTGTTAGAATTATTTTCTTTTTATTTTTGCAACCCCTATTAGAGTTATTGATTACAAGTTAATTAATCATCATTAATATATTATTTCTTCTCTAATTCCTCGTGGGATCAATCCTAACCTGTTTTGGGTTACTATATTTGAAAACGATCACTTTATACTTCAATTGCAAGGTATAATTTGCGCACAATTAAATTTTTGGTGCTATTGCCAGAGAATACGGTGTTGAAATAGTTAATTGCTGTCTAAGCTTGACTTGTAATCTTTATTTTGTGAGTTACATTTTTGTTTGTTTTGTGTTGGAGTCTTCACAGGACATGGCGGACCAAGGCCGCTGTTCAACCTTCCTCTGTGGGAAGGATTGATGGAAGAATAGTGAACTGAAGCCTTACAAAGGGATGAAAGGGCTCGACGTAGTCGGCAGGCTAGGAGAGATGAAATCTATAGGGAGAATATTTATCCAGATGAGGTATTCACTGGAGCAATAGTGCCATCCCTCTGCCAGCTAATTCTAAATTTGACATCACCAGTACTATGATTCAGTTGCTGAACATGAAAGGGCTATTTAAAGGATTGAATGGAGAAAATCCCAACCAACACTTAATCAATTTCATTAGAATATGCAATATGGAAAAGCTATGATGAGTGACACAAGAAGCTATTAGGCTTAGGTTGTTCCCATTCTCCCTAATTGGGGAAGCTATAGTATGGCTAAATGAGCTTCCAGATGGATCAATCACTACTTGAGTGTAGTTGACTATAGCTTTCTTGATGAGTTTTTTCCCATCCTCATGAATGATTCAACCGAGGGATGCAATAAACAATTTTAGACAGACAACAGGGGAATCTCTGCATGAGGTTTGGTTCAGATTTTAGAAAAACCAAAGCAGTGCCTGAATCATAAGCTTCTAGACGAATTTCTTTTGGAAATATTCTACATGTCACTCAACTCTACAAATAAGTTTATTACTAACAACATGACAAAAGGGTCAATCATGGCTCGTACTTTTAAGGAGGCTAGTGAGATACCAGATAAGTTTGCTAAGACCAACAGGGCTTGGTACAACATCGAGTCTAAGACCGAAGCTATAAACCACTCAAGAGGAGTGTCATACAGGCATGATGATTATTACCCCGAGTATGAGGAAGAGGCTGTTTTGCTGAGTATCATACAAGGATTTCCAAGCTTGCACCCTAATGTCTTAACCAAACACTTGGCGGCACAATCACGAGAATCAAGGTCGAATCTATTACAACTATGACAGTATAGGTTATGGTGGTAGAGAGCAAGGAAATTGGAGAAATAAGGGTCCACCACTTAACGACTCTAGAGATGGCAAGATAGAACCATACTTAGCCAAGTTCTAACAAAACTTGAGTCAATAGAGTCGAGAGTAAACAAAATGCGGTAAGAGCTTTCTAGCATGGGTAAGATGGTCAAATCACATTCTTTCTCCATCAAAAAGTTAGAGCAAAAAATGTAACAAAAATAAGTAGTGTCAAAACAGAAATCCGAGGATGATCGGTGCATAGCCGTAGAACCAAGAAGTGGTAGGACCATACTTGAGCAACAGACACTTGGAATAAGATTTGATGCAGAGGAAAACAATACAAGCCAAGATAGAGAGTAGAGCAGTATGCTTTCTGATCCCCGTATTAAGAGGTTCAACATGTCGTTGGATCCAAGCATTGAGGCGCGTGACATGCCGCTTGACAGGCATCATGAGGCACATGACATACTGTTTAACTGGCGCTCTGAGGCCGCAACGCACAGATAGGGCATCGCCTTGGGTGTGCATCACAGAGGGAAGTGTAAGCAAGGAAGGGTCACAAGCTAAGGAAAATGAGGTAGAGGAGGGAAGGCTAAAGAAAATAAAAAATTGTATACACAGATCCCAAGACTGCCTCCCCCCTTTCCTCAATGCCTTAAAAAGAAAGATGAAGACGAAAATTTTCACAAATATTTTTCTATGTTAAAATAGCTATCCATCAATATTCCATTGGTAGAAGTACTAGAGCAAATGTCAGGATACGCAAAGTTCATAAATGAGTTGGTGACCTATAGGAGAACCATAAGCGTTGACCCTGAGGATAACATTCATCACTGTAGTGCAATAGCGTCATACTCCTTAATACAAAAAAAGGACGATACTGGAGCCTTCAAAATCCTTAGTACTATTAGAGCATTGAATTTTGCTAAGGCATTATGTGATCTGGGAGCTAGCATAAATTTGATGCCTTTGACCGTATATGATCAGCTAGGCTTCGGAGCCCCTAGACCAACTATAATACGGCTATTAATGACAGACCATACGATAAAGAAGCCAGTGAGTATATTAATTGATGTCTTAGTCAAAGTGGAGAGATTCATCTTTCCAGCAGACTTCGTCATATTAGAGTGCGATGTTGACTTCAAAGTACCCATTATTTTAGATCAACCATCTTTAGCCACAGGGAGAGCATTAGTGGACATGAAGAGTGGAGAACTAAAGTTTAGGTTGAACAATGAGGAAATAGTGTTCAATATCTGCAGGATCATACGACAACCAAATGATTCAGGTGAAATCAGTGATTGATGTCATTGATAAGCAGTTATGGATCCGATAGAAGACAGCTATAAAACTGAATCTCTAATAGCCGTATTGACAAAGACTATTGATTGGAATTCCACTGGGTTTGATGAAGCAATGAAAGCTATAGTGGGAAGGGGTGCTTATTCATATGCCCCTAAAAGTTGGATCTTGACTTAAAAAATAGAGCACCCTCCCACTAAGTCATTCATAGAAGAACCACAAGTGTTGGAGCTTAAGCCACTACCTGCTCATCTTCAGTATGTATTCCTTTTCCTGCAAAATACACTAACAATAATTCTCTTTGCAAAATTGTTGGACTGGCAGGTGGAAGCATTGATCTCCATTCTCAGAACTTACAAAAGAGCCATCAGATGGACCATTGCTGACATTATTTGTATCCCACCAGGGATCTACACTCATAAGATTAAGTTGAAAGAATATTGCATACCTAGCATTGGGCATTGGAGGAGGCTAAATCAAATTATGCAAGATGTGGTAAAGAAAGAAATTATTAAGTGGTTAGATGCAGGGGTGGTTTAGATTGCATACCTAGCATTGGGCATCAGAGGAGGCTAAATCCAATTATGCAAGATATGGTAAAAAATAAATTATTAAGTGGTTAGATGTAGGGGTGGTTTACCCTATCTCTGATAGCCAATGGGTTAGCCTGGTATAATATGTGCCAAATAAAGGAGGTATGACAATAGTTCAAAATTAAAAAAATAAACTTGTGCCAACTCGAACAGTCAAGGAATGGAGAGTATGCATGAACTTCCAAAAGTTAAATAGTTGCATTGAAAAAAGATCACTTCTCACTGCCATTTATGGACCAGATGATAGACAAGCTTGCAGGGAGAGCATATTACTGCTTTCTTGATGGGTATTAGGATACAATGAGATCTCTATTGCACCAGAGAGGATCATAAAAAGACCACGTTTACCTTTCCTTATGGTACATTCACCTTTAAGAGAATGCCTTTTGGGTTATGCAATATGCCAGCCATATTCCAGAGATGCATGATGTCCATATTCTAAGACATGGTAGAAGACACTATAGAGGTGTTTTTGGATAACTTTTCAGTAGTGGAGGACTCATTTTAAGATTTCTTAGCGGCTACAATATTGAAGCAATGTGAAGAAACAAATTTGGTACTAAATTGATAAAAGTGTCAATTTATGGTCACAAAAGGGATAGTATTGGGATACAAGATTTCAGAAAAGGGTATAGAGGTGGAAAAAGAAAAAAATTGAAGTTATTTCAAAACTTCCACCTCCTATCTCTGTTAAAGGGATTCACAGTTTTTTAGGGCATGATGGTTTTTATCGGCGGTTTATTAAAGATTTTTCAAAAATTGCTAATCCTTTATGTAGGTTATTGGAGAAAGGTGCAAAGTTGTATTTGATGAAGCTTGACTCAAGGAATTTGAGTGCCTAAAGGAGAAACTCATCACAACACCCACCATAGTGGCTCTTGATTGGAGTATGCCATTTGAGATCATGTACGATATTAGTGGAGTAGCCTTGGGTGTTGTCCTGGGACAAAGACATGATAAAATCTTTCATCCCATCTACTACACTAGCAAGGCTCTCAATGCAGCTCAAAAGAATTAACAATACGGAGCAAGAGTTGTTAGCTGTAGTGTATGCCTTTTAGAAATTTTATGCTTACCTCCTTAGCACAACTGTGGTGGTGCACACTGACCATGTTGTAATTTAGTATCAAATGGACAAAAAGGATATAAAACCTTAACTTATTCACTGGGTATTACTACTACAAGAATTTGATCTTGAGGTGAAAGATAGAAGTGGTACAGAAAAGCATGTCGCAGACCATCTATCTAGATTGGATGAAGAAGGAAAAGTGGGGAACGAGTTGGAGATCAATGATTCATTTCCAGATGAACAGGTATTGGCCACCTTACATGACTTGATTCCATGATTCGCAGATTTTACAAACTACTTGGTGAGTGATGTAACGACTGAAAATATGAGCTTTCATCAAAAGAGGAAGATTCTCTATGATGTTAGAAAATTTTATTGGGATGAGCCATATCTATTCAGAATTTGTGCTGATAATATAATTAGAACGTGTGTCCCCAAAAATGAGATGATTTACATTTTTGAGACATGCCATTCATCTCCCACTAGAGGGCATTACAATGACATCCGCATAGCACAAAAAATATTACAGTGTTGTTACTATTGGCCTATGATTTATCAAGATTCTCATGAATTTGCAAAAAGCTTGTGATAAATGTCAACGAGAGGGAGGAGTGTCTCGGAGACATGAGTTATCTCTGACACCCATTCTTGAGGTAGAGTTGTTTGATGTGTGGGCATTGATTTCATGGGCCCATTTGTAAGTTCCTTTAGGATGAAGCATATATTGGTAGCAGTCGATTATGTCTCTGAATGGATGAAATTTGTGGCACTTCCAAACAATGAGAGCAAGTAAGTCACTGTATTCTTACGAAGGAACATCTTCTCTAGATTTGGTACTCCAAGGGCAATCATCATTGATGGTGGATCACACTTCTGTATAGATTATTTTAGGGCTTACTTGAGAAATATGGATTCAAGCATAAGGTGACAACACCATACCACCCGCAGACAAGTGGACAAGTAGAAGTCTTAAATCGGGAAATCAAGACAATTCTGGTCAAAACAGTTAATGCCAACAGAACAGGCTGGTCAAGGAGATTAGATGATGCTTTATGAGCATATCTCACAACATTCAAATCACCCATAGGTATGTCACTATATCAGCTCATCTATGAAAAATCATGTCATCTACCTGTGGAGCTTTAACACAAGGCTTTGTGGGCACTAAAGAAATTAAATTTGAATTGGAAAGAAGTCGTGACTCTTAGACTCACCTAAGTCAATGTGATGGATGATTTATATTAACGACTTATAAAAATGCTACAATATACAAATAAAGAATGAAGCTTTAATATGATCGAAAGATTGAAAAGAGGGAGCTCACACCTGAGGACATAGTGTTGCTATACAATTCCAAACTCCGCTTATTTCCAGGAAATTAAGGTCAAAGTGGTCAGGACCATTCAATGTGGTTCAAGTGTTACCATGGAGAAATAGATCTTGAAACCAAGGATAGAACAAGATTCAAAGTGAATGGACAAAGGGTCAAGCATTATTTTGGTAATCTTGAGGAGTTGAAAGTTATGGAGGAAATATACCTTGATGAAGTCTGAGTAATCGAGGGATCTGCGTCGTGCCCGATATTAAATCTAGTGCTTCTTGGGCGGAAACCCAAGTTAACTTAGTTTTTGTGTTAATTTTGTGAATTTTTAAATTTGATTTGTGTGCTCAAGTGTACAGAAAGAAAATCTCAAAATTTAGCAAGGGACTCCGCGATGCAAAGCAAAACCTCCATACCGAGGTCCGCAATGCGGAGTATGTTTTTAGGAAAAAAAATTATCTCACAGAAGATGAGGATTAGGTCCAGGGAGTCCTTCTTTCACCCTTTTTACTTTTGCATTATTATTTTAGCACTGAGGATAGTGCTATTGACTAAGTGTGGGGTGAGAGAAGTAAATTTTCTTATATTATATATGCTTTCATTGCTAAATTTATTCATGGTGGGCCTAGATTTTTTTTATTCATGACCTATCCTGCCAGCTTGTAATATTTTTTGTGATGTTTTTGATTTTGTTTTTATTTGGGTTCCCACAATTTTTGTTTTCGGTACTTTTCCAGCAAATAGTCCCTTAGAATTGAGTAGAGCGTCTAGATTTTTTTAAAGTCATAGAGTCATGACTTTTCCTCATGATAGATGGATAATGACTGTCTTAAGGGAAAATTATCATTAGGAGAGCAAGAACTTGAGACCTTACAAATGCTAGGTGCTTCACTTAGGACTTTGTGAAATTCACTCAAAAATGCATGAAAAAGGTAGAAACACTTAGACTTTTGGAACTTGACTCCTATGCTTGAAAAATTGGGCTTAATAATGTTATGAATTCAATATAGATATATGTAATACGCCGAAAGTCTCCAAAATTAGACCTGAGGGTTCAAGCGAAGAAAATAGGAAAATGTTATCCAAGTCACAGGATGAGTCATCAAGTGACTCATGAGGAGACTTCATGAGTCGTGGAGTGACTGTGAAGTAGAGGATGGTTGGTGAGAACTTATGGTCAGGGGGTGGCCACGGGAGGCAGCCACGAGCCGTGAAGTGACTTCATGATTCCTGAAGTTGGTCGTGACCAGGAGGCGGAGTTAGAGACGATTTTTCCAGTGGACTTCATGGATGGTACCTCACGAGTCATCCAGTATCTCACGAGTCATGAGGTCACTTGTGAGGACCGAAAAGGTCCAAATTTTCTACATTTTAGCAAGGGTATTTTTATAATTTTTAAGCTCCTAGGTGTCAAACTACGTCGTTTTAAGCTCTATTAGGAGGGTTTTAGGAGTTCTTAACCTATCCTATGTCATTCTATTCCATGCATGCAAGATTAGAGTGTTCCATTAGAGATCAAGCTTGAGAATTCAGTCAAGGAAGGGTGTAGAATCAAATTTATCTAGGTATGTAGGGTTATGAATGGGAGTTTATCTTCACTCTCATTCCCAAATATCTTCTCAATTCATGAATTCAATGTGTATAGTTCTATGGGTTTTTAACCCAATCTATGAAATTTTCTATATTTCAGTCATGGGCCAATTCTCTTCATGTTTCTAATGAGGTTTTAAGATTCACGGGCATGTTTTATTATTATTTTAATTACATTTTATGATTTCAAAGTTTTAAAATATGATGCCCAATTATGCAAGTTTCATGAAAAGTTGAGATTATGATCTATGTTTTCAAGCATGATGAGATGTCTAGTATGAATGTATGAATTTGATTTACCCATGCATGTATCCATGATTTTGACTATCAAGTCTATTTCAAGCTTGTTAAAGTTTGGGTAAGCCCACATGATTTAAGTATGTTTCATGAATTAGTTCTATTTTATGATATTAGCTTCCCACATGATTTTGGAGTCTAGACTCCCACTTTTCATCTTGTGCTATGTTTTGAGCCAAGGCTCCTTATATTCAAATTTCAGACTATGTATGTAATTTCAGGATCAGAAAGATGATGGTTCAGTTTTATTGGAAAATGATGGAGAGCATGTGCATGTTTTTGGGAGTAGTGTCTAGCACCGAGTAGGCTAGGGGTTCAGGCAAACCTCGGGCCTCAGAACTACGTACCAACGTAGGTTATTTAGATTAATTGGGACTTCCCTTGTGAGCTTTCCTGCCCTCGAGGGGCCTTCAGCTTGGTATCGATATCATCATAGCACCCTTAGCCCTAGTAAGGCTTTGGATGGCTCTACCCACTTGAGTGTAATAGTTGGGATCACATAATCTCTATCGTGATTATGTCGGTTACATGGCGAGTCTCCCATTGTTCATCATGATTTTAGTTATGCTTGTCTATCAGTTATGATATGATGTTTTCAACAGGTTTGACCCAATGTTCAGTTTATCAGTTTTACTTATGATCATTAGTTTTAGCTTTCGATCATTCATTATAGTTATGAAGTTCAACTATGTTTAATCATTCTTTAAAGATATCATCATACTGTCCTTACTCTTAGAATCTTTTAATGATATGATTTATGTTGTGCATGTTTTCAGTTATACTTAGCCTATTTTACTTACCTTGCATACTCAGTACATTTCAAGTACCGACCGTATACTCTATGCTGTATCATTTCATGATACATGCGTAGATGTTCATATTCAGTCCCACCACTAGCCAGTCTCTCGAGCTTGTCCAGTTCTCCAGTTGGTGAGTCCTCATCCTTTAAGGATCTTTAGTTAGCTTTGTTATTATCATCTTTCAGTTTAAATGTATGTAGTGAGTTAGTTGGGGTGCTGTCCCATCAGCTCGTTAGTATGTTAGAGGCGTTTCAAACATAGTGTTGTATTCAGTTTTAGATTCAGTGTTGTATATTTCCATTGTTCAAATGTTTAATATTCATACTTCTGCTATTTCGGAATTCAGTTTCTTCCTGCCTTGATAATGTTGAGTTAGTTATCATTTTCATGTCATGGGTCGACTTGGAGCCATTTATGGTTCTAGGTTCCACGGCTCGATCCGAGCCTATGTTCAGGTCGCGACAATATATGTGTTTATGTATTCTTGATAGCCATTGTTGAATCATTTGTGCCATTGTTGAATCATTTGTGCCATTGTATGAGTAAGATATGGTTTAGTATACTCCATGCTTGCAATTTGATATCTAAAACTTGCGCCGTGCGTGTGAAAAATGAAATGAGGATGTTGAATCTAAAAAATGATATAGGCATTTCTTTGGTAGCCTATTTATACCCCAATTTTTACCTACCTTGATGTAATTGTCCTTGTTAGCCATTTTGAGCCTTAGCCTATTCTTTTGCTAGCCATATTACAAGCTTAATCTCTTTTGTTCTATTGACTTTTGTTTGATCCAAATACCTCCTACAAGCACTTTAATTGATAATTTTTGCATGAAAGGAGCATAAGTGGAGAAAGAAGGGGAAAAGCCAAAGTGTGGAAATTGAAAGAAAAGAAAAGGGTAAAATTTTGTAAACAAGAAGGGTGATGTTAGTGGGAAAACAAAAAGAAGAAAAAACTTAGAAGTTGAAAAAATTGATGAATGAAAAGAAAAAGATTTGTGAATGAGCTTAAAATTGAAAAATCCCTACTAATCACCTACGTTGAAAATTGAAAATAAAAGGAAGTGTAAAGAGAAATATAGGAGATTGAAGAATGTGTTAAAAAGAAAAAGAATTGTGATGTATTAAAATACTTAGAGAGATTAGTCACTATCTTGTCTAAATAGTTTCTACCCGTCCCTTAGCCTACATTACAACCATCTTAAATCCTAATTGATCTTAGAGTTGATGTTCTATATTAGTGTAGTATTACACTACGGGCAAGCCTATGGATTGTCTTTTGCATGCATATTGAGTAATTTAGGTGAGTAAGAAGAAATTATTTATTTATGCCCAGGTTAATATTGTTATGTATCGTATGTATGAAAGCGAAACTCCCTAAATGGTGAGGGAACATAATGATACGATTTTGGTATATCTTGATTGCTAAATTATATATGATTCATGTTGGCACAAATATATCTTGTTGAGTTCATTCTAAAAGCCAACTTATTTTAGACTTTGGCACTTGAATGTTGATCTTATATGCATGTGGAGTAAACTGTTAGAGCTTGATTGGTTTGTCTAATGATCCTAAGGGTGAGTAGACCTGTTCGTAGGGTGAATTTTATGACTGAATTTGAGAAAGAAAATAGTAGATTGTTTGAGGATGAACAATATTTAAGTGTGGGGTGATGATGTAGGGCATATTTACACATTTATTGACCATATTTTGCCCATACTTAGTTATGTCTTGAAAACAAATTGTGTGTATTTTCTTTTGTTTCATTTGATTTATATGAGAAAGAGCTAACACACATGATTAGATGCTTTCAGGTATTAAAGTGATGAATTTGGGCTTAATTGTGGCTAAAACAAAATTAATGGCAAAACGGGGTTGACGAAATGAGTATGATAGAAGTTGGCATCGCGTAGGCACACCTGTGCTATGGCCTACGTGATCCACAGGCAAGGTCAAATCACGGAGAGGCGCAATGCGCCAAGGGCAGTGGCATCTTGAGCAGCGTGAGGCACAACCTTGTCCATACGGCTAGAAATCAAATCTCAGTTTTTCTAGGAACAGAAGTTGCAAAACCCAATTCTAATCCAAGCTGGAACAATGAAGGATTAATCTACTATTATAAATACACTCTTTTACATGCTTTTAGGTGTCCAACATTGTCCAAGTCCCACTCTAGTATAATTGATAGTGCTGCACAATTCATACTTATGAATTTGTGTAATTGCTTAGTTAAATAATTATTGGAGATTCATCAAGTTCTTGTGACTCAATATAAGGGTTGTAGGAACCAGGATGGATTAACGCAAGTAGGCAAAATAAAATAGTGATTCTTGAGCGGTGAATTAGGTGGATTGTTATTCTCTTCATCATAATGCTTAATTGCCTATATCTTCAACTTGCCCGACCAAGGTGGTTGAAGTTAGGAATAGAGAATAACAATGGCAATTTGAGGCTACTAACCCTCATCTAAATTAACTTGAGCTCTAACCGAGGATAGTTAAGTCAATATTATGGCGATGGAAAAATATACACACTTAAAGTCTGAGAGGATTTAGGTGAAATTCATCTATGTAGGTAAAGAGACGTTAGGTGAACTTAATCATCAGTCTTACATAAAATTCACCAGGATAGATCACTAATAAAAGCCTACTAAATTATGAAATCATGGGGAACACAATCCAAATGTTGTCTTGATAATTTGATATATAACTCAATCATTGTTAGCATTATTTTCTTCTTTTTAATTTTTCAACCCCCAGTCTGAAATATTTATTACAAGTTAGTTTAGTCATCATTCACATATTATTTCTTCCCTATTCTCTTTGTGATCGACCCCAACCTTATTGTGTTACTATATTTGACATTAAATGCTTTATACTTCAATTTTGAGGTATAATTAAGGTGTGATCAACTTATCAGGCTTATGGGGGTCAGGTAGGTCCTATTTGTGTGCTTTCTTGTACTTGTCAAACTTACGGGGGCCAGGTAGATTATATGTGTTTGCTTAAGTTGAGTTTCTCCTCCTACGATATCTCATATATCTGTTGGTCGCTAATCTAAGTATTGTAGTTATTCTGCCTTTCATGCTCAGTGCATTGTTGTACTGAAACCCTAGTTGGGGTATTGCATCATGCCTGCAGGTGATGGTGGGCTGGTAGATCGAGTTCTTGGTTGCTGAGTGGAGTTCCAGCTGAGTCAGTGTGCCCTAGATCTTTCAGAGTCACCAGATGTTTAAGGGTAATTTTGAGCCCCGTCCTGATTATTTGATTACTGTTGTACTCATAGAGGCTCGTATATGTCGCTATGGTGTTAGTATGTTGTTGTAGGCCAGGAGGGCCTTTTTTATAGCTTGTTATCCTTTTAGTGGCCTTGATGACCTATTGTATTTATTTTTGATTGGTCAGGCAAGCCAGCTTTTGTTCTTATTACGTTTACTCTGATCTTATAATAATTTTTATGCCAAACCTCATCGGTTTTGGGTTGTAGTAGTTAGTTTTGTTCCAGGGTGTACCCGATCAGGTGTGACATGGGGTGCCAGTCATGCTCCTCCAGGTTTGGAGTATGACAACTTACCTCCACACTTAAATGATTATCATCTCAAAAGAATATACAAATGAATTCGACAAGTAGGAAAGAGGATAATTTGACTATTCAAATAAATATCAAAAATAAAAAACTAGAACAGATAATCACGGATTAATTCAAAGACTTAATACGCTCAACAACATCAAATAAGCAGATAATGAATGAAATGTAATGCACTGAACAAATACAATTTGGTACATGAAAGCTTTTTCTGTTAGGTAGACATGACTCATAGGAGACTCGCGAGGTCCATATACCCTTCTAAAATCATTTCTTATCAGACAACCAGGCATATCGGCTAAAATAACATCACTTCGCCTAAAATTATTTTCCATCGGGAAGCCAACCATACTGGCTAAAATCACATCTCTCAATCTAGAACCATTAACCATCAGACATAATCATATGCATCATCTAGTGTAATAAGCATGACATCATATAGAACATGAAGTCAAATGCACAAGGCATATACAGAATTACTCAGTGCATTTCAAAAGCTCATCTTTTACAAATATACAGTCAAACCTCTCTATAGTGGCAATGTTTGTTTGAAAATTTTATTGTTACTATAGTGAGGTGCTGCTATATATGTATGTTGGCATCTGGCATTTAGATTTCATTTAGCTGTATAAACAAAACTATGCAAATATCTAGTTTAATTAATTTGTGTATCAAGAAGAAAAAATGTATTTGTTTACCAATTTTACGAAAAAAAATAAAAAATATGAATGTAAAAAAGGTAGACACCCGTAGATTTTATCGTGAAATTACGGTCATAATTGGTGTGCTATTTTGATATAACTGGATATTTAATATAATTTATGTTTAGATTTACACAATGTGGAGCATTAAAATAAAACTCCTAATTTAATACAATATTAAATAATTAAATATTTCATAATAATTTTATTTCAGTAGGGGCAAAATCGTAATTCAACTTTTGACTTTAAGGTCTTCTCACCTATATAGTAATATGATATAATTGACTTTAGATTCTTACCATCATGATGAACCTTGAAATAACATTCAAAATCACCCAAATCCAAAGTATCTAATCCCAAAATTAAGTTATGAAATATCTAATCAATTTGAGAAAAAAGGGATTAAAATTTGTACAGGGATCTTACGGTGGGAACATTCCTTGCTTCGGCGATGTCATATCTGCAGAAAAACCTCGTAACTGCAGAAGCTCACTTATTCGCCCAACTTTATAAGTGTTGACAATCTTTGCAAAAGTGGTTCCACACTTGTGGTAGAAACCGCGCAGATGTGGAACTCTCCCTGGTCCCCTCACTCATCATAAGAGACTTTGTACCTGCGGAAGAATCTTCGCAAGTACAGACACTAGTCAACCACTCCCTCCTCATACCTGTAGCCACCCATCATAGATGCGGCTCTGCAGGAGTGGTTGCACTAGTACCAGCTGAACCAACAATTTACCTTAAGTAAAAAACATGGAATAAACCTCCGAAACTCACTTGAATCCAGTAGGATGAAACTCACTCCTAAATCACATTTCGAGCGTATTGATGTACTAAAAATACCGATCTAGAATTTTTCCAACACTTTGTTAATCATGGTCAATCCAAATATTCCAAATTCACAAGTATTAAAGTCAAGGATCCGAATCACTTTTGAGTTCCTTAGGACTCGTGAAAATAATTCAATTAAGTCATAAAATCAACTTCTAGACCTAAAAGAACCATCAAACTCAACTTTGAGCTCGTTTATCCATTTTATTGACTATGATCAAACATTATGTTTTTAATTTTAAAATTTTAGTTTTTCTTCTCCGATATACATCTAGTAACTTAAAAATCGTGTCGCCCGTTCTTGCAAATCATAAATCACAAGAAAGGGTCTTTTAAGAAAAATAATGTCTAAATACTCAAGATAACTGTACGGGTCATCATGAAGCTCTTGTGGATCCTCTTTGTAATTTTATTTTTTGTGTTGATGTTGTAAATTAAGCTTATTAATAAATTTAATATATTTTTCCATTTTGAACCATTTGAGTGTAATTTAAATGATTTTGAAGATGAAAAGATGTTATTCTAAAGTGGAATATGAAAAGAAGATTGAGAAAGATGAATGAAAGGAAAGATAAGACATTCTCTTTTAGAAAAAAATGAATTGATAGAGAAATAAGCATGGAAAAAAATTTAAAAATAAAGAGTCAAGGGTAAACCAAAGAAAAAAAGGTTGAGGATTTGGTGCAATTTGATCTTGTACCTTTTATTTTAATTTTTTTAATTTTATATTCTTATTTATACTTCAATAAAGAGAAAATTTAAAAGTAATAGCTACTTGTTAAAAGCAGTTAACTCAGTAATTAGCTCTGTTTAGCTCAGTTAGGCACTTTAGTCATATGTTCTTTTGCAGTAATTAGTTGAAATATGTTAGTTTAGTCATTTAGGTTAGTTGATTAAGTTAACTAATTCTATCTCTCATTATCTCTCTATATATATATGCTAACTATTTTTATGCATGTAATGTTAAGATTTCACTTATGAATACAAAACACATACACACACTCTGTCTCTCTCTTTCTTACATTTCTCTCTACCTTCACGTCTGCTTCTTCTTCCTTCTATTTAGGTCATATATAGAGTCTTAAATTATTTCATGGTATCAGAGCATATGAACTATTGATTCAAAGTTCTTTTTGATTTTGTGAGCATTTTTATTTTTTGAAATATCAAGTTTCGCTAGATAGATTTTGCAATTAAAATCTATTAAGATTTATCTTTTTTTAATGATTATTTTAGTTATCTTCATGTCTATTTAATCAAAATAAAAGATGAAGTCTTTCAGAAATTCAAGAAATTTAAATCTGTTGTGAAATATCAAAAATATCAAAAGACCAATGCTTTGCTCGTGAATGCTCAATTACCTCAAGATTATGAAGGAGATTGTATTAACAATTTATCATATTCTAAATAGAGTTCCTTTTAATAAATTTAAAACCTCTCCATATGGGTTATGAAAAGGTAGAAAATCTAACTTAAATTATTTGAACATATGAATGGTGCTTAGCCTTTTATAAAGTTCCTGACTTTCAAAGGTCAAAGTTAGGTCCAAGGTATTAAGAGAATATTTGTTGGTTATACACAAATTTCAAAAACATATTGCCTTTTAGATTTACAAACGAATGCTATTGTAGAATCGTGCATGTAAAATTTTTTAAAAATAATTTTTTACATAACTCTAGTAAAAATTGCACGAAAGATCAAAGAACAAAATTTTCTACTCATTCTTTTGAACTAACACTAAATAAGAAAAGAGGAGATGACACTCTACCTGAAATTGAACCTAAGAGGAGCCAACGAGTGAGCAAAAAAATATTTAGACTCCAATAGCAAGCAGGAGCAAAGTACATCAGTGTGTACCCATTTTAGTAAATAATGAAAGTAATCCAAAAATTTTAAAGAAGCAATAAATAATGAGACAGATTCTATGTCATTCAACAATACTTGGATAATAGTATATCTTCCAATTAATTCTAAACCTATAGGTTGTAAATTGGTAGTTAGAAGAAAATATGATATCAATGATCATGCACACAATTTTAAGGCAAAGTTAGTTTCCAAAGAATTTACACAAAAGAAAAATATTGATTTTTTTATATATATTCTCCTGTTGTACAAATAACATTTGTAAAAATGATTTTGACTTTAGCCTCTAAATAAAAGTTATATATTCATCAAATGCATATGAAAATAGTTTTTTTGAATGGATATTTAAGTGAAAAAATTATATATGAACCAATTAGAGTAATTTGTTCTTCCTGAAAATAAGAATAAAATTTGCAAATTAGTTAAATTCCATTATGGGTTAAAGTAAGTTTCAAAGCAGTGGCATGATAAATTTGATGCTATCATTTTATCATAATAATCTATACACAATAATGTTGATAAATGTATTTATTCAAAGTTTATAAAAAAAATTATGGTGAAAAATTATGGTGTCATTGTAAGTCTTTATATGTGTCACGCCCCGAGCCTACACCCTAGACGTAACACGGTACTTGAAGCCACAAGTGACCCCAAGTAAACCCTGGTCTATTATACACTGGTATCCTCAGTAAAACATGCACAGCAGAAATTTGAAGTAATAACATAAAGACCTTTTTTATGAAATTTAAGATAAAACTTAAAACATGAAATCTAAACATCTGTATTCTGAAAGCCTTCTAACTAATGAGTTGCTGGGACAAGCCCCCAACTAACTCTAAGTCTAATTTAAAACTGTAATCTAACTGAAAGAAAATAAAATAAGGCCCTCGAATAATGAGAACTCACACTTCAACTGTGACTAAGGAGGATCTGAATCCTGGTGGCTAATGCTGCTAAGTTTGGGAACCTATAGCTGTATCATAAAACGATACAGCATAAAAGTATGCGTCAGTATTTTAAATGTACTGAGTAAGTGGGAGAAAGCATAACAGAAATACAAAATTTGAACTGAAATGACATGCGATGACCAACAAGTGAACTGAACTGATCTACTGTTGTAAACTGAAATGGTCAAGATGACCCTGTCTGATGGTCAAAGACATTCCCCAAGTCTGAAAATTCTGAGTCTGAGATATAGTACTAAACTGAGTTAACTGATAGAACTAGAACTGAACTGAACTGCTTACTCTGGACTGGACTGGACTGATCTGATTTATGAGAGAGTCTATAACCAACATATAACCATGTGAGCTAGACGTGGAGTCCGATGTATACACCCCATCGGTACAATCCAATATACCTTGCCAGGGTATAAAGGCATGAGTTGGGTGATCATAAAAGTCTGGGGCCAATCAGGCCAAGTAATATTGTAACCTACGCTGGCAACGTAGTTCTGGAAACTTGGGTGCGCTGAAACCCCAACCCGCTCGGTGCTAAGGCCTACTCCCACTGGAAACCTATACTGAACTACTAAGCTAATAGCTCAAAACTGGGGTCCAAGACTAGTCAAGGACATATTACTGAAAGTACCCTGACAGTCTTACCAGACCAGATTCTGAAACTGGGTTGTAGACTGGTCAGAGCTGCTTATCTGGAAGTGTCGTAACCGTCTAAGAACAAACGATAAATTGAACTGGGGTCCTGGGACTGGTCAGAGCTATATAACTAGAATGTCATGACGGCCTAATTGATCAAATAAACTATATTCTAAGTCTGATTCTGATAACTGAAAGGCACCACCGAAACCTCAGAAAAAGACTGAAGTCAAACTGATCAGTTGACAAGTTCTGAATTGTTCTGGAGAGGTACTACACTCTAACTGAACTGAACTACTAATCAACTAATAGAGAAGTCAAATTATTCCAACAACACGGGAATAACATAATATGGCAGAAACTCAAGAATTAAGGAATTCTCATCTGACAAAGCTAAAATCATTTTTATCAATGGAATATTTGCTAATCATATATACATATATATATATATATATAGTTATATTTAAAATTAAATAATAGGAATTATGGGGAAATTCAGCCCAAAACATACTTCATTCACTAAATGAAAATTTCAAGAAAATAATCTCCATACAAGAATTTAGAGCTTCAATCCACTTTTGTATGAACATTGGCAATTTAGTTAAGAACTAATGAAAATAATCTAAACAATCAACATGGATATCATTCCACGTGGAATTGACGAAAAATAACGTGAAATTATTCGCATTTGAAAACTCAGGGCTATACTGATAGGGAAATTATGGGAGGATTTTTGGGGGGACAGAAGGAAAGAACAATTTTCCCCGTTGAATACCTACATACCTGACTAAAATTCTCCAGGAGAAGAAGACTTGAATTGCTACAATGGTGAACAACCCTAAGCTTGCTTGAGAGTTTTCTTGAGGAACTCTTCGATAACTTTTCAGAGAATGAACATGGAAATGAGGGGAGGAACCGTTCAAACACCCTAATAAGTCTAAAATTACATCCAAAATGACGTAGTTTAAAGCTTAAGAGAGTAAGAAATTCCTAAAAAGCCCTTAGAAATTCATTGGAAAAAGCTTTCAGGTGACCTAACCGGGCGTGGTGACTGACCACGACTCGTGGTAACTCCCATCGGGTACACTGCCCAGGTTCCTCAGTAGGTCACCATGAGGGACCTAACGAGTCACTTAACGAGTCGTTACCACTGATGAAAACTCGTGGTGACACTCATTAGGTACACTGCTTCTCATTTTACAATACTTCTTCTTCTCACGACTGACCTAATGAGTCGTTGTGTCTCATAATGACCTATTAGGTGGGTCGTCCTGTAGCATTTCTGCAGCTTTTTCAGATTTTCTAATTTAAGTCCCGTATTTAGATTTTGGGTTTCCGGGGCATTATAATATCTCCCCCTTGTAAACATTCGTCCTTGAATGTTAGAAAACACACAGGAAAGCAGAGAATAACAATCAAAATCTCAAAATACTACTCATTTAACTCCAAAACTGTCGGAACAACTACCTTCGTTTTAATAGATAACTGAACTGGATTAATTTCTCATACATACATCTAAAGCTGTAAAAGAAACTTATACACATGAATTGAATTCAACAACTATATCAGGTCCTAAGGCAAAACTAACATTTTTTTAAGTTGCAACAGAGTCAGTAGAGAATAAGTTCGGGTATTTGGCCATCATATCTGCTTCAGCCTCCCACGTAGCTCCCTCCACCTACTGATTTCTCCATAAGAACTTGACTGAAGCTATTTCCTTATTCATTAGCTTATAAACCTAACGGTTAAGGATCTGGACTGGTACCTCCTCATATGAGAGACTATCCTTTATTTCCACATTGTCTAATGGCACAAATGAGGTTGGATCTCCTATGCACTTCTTCAAAAGTGACATATGGAAAACTGAGTGTACAACAACTAGTTCTAATGGTAATTCTAGCTCATAGGCTACATTACCGATACGCCTCAAAATTCTATAAGGTCCCATATATCTCGGACTGAGCTTTCCCTTCTTGCCAAACCTCATCACCCCTTTCATGGGCGAAATTTTCAGGTATACCCAGTCATCAACTGCAAACTCCAACTCTCTTCTCCGCACATTGGCATAAGATTTTTGAAGGCTTTGAGCTGTTTTCAACCTTTCTCAGATGAGCTGAACTTTCTACATTGTCTCGTGAACTGATTTTGGCCCTATCAAGGTAGCTTCACCAACCTCGAACTAACCTATAGGAGATCTACACCTTCTACCATACATGGCTTCAAATGAGGCCATCTGAATGCTAGAATGATAGCTGTTGTTGTATGCAAACCAATAAGAGGCAAATGGTCATCCCAATTACCCTTAAAATTGATTGGGCACACTCTTAGCATATCTCTAAGGTCTGAATGGTCCGCTCATCTTTCCCATCGGTCTGTGGGTGAAAAGCGGTACTAAGTTTGACCTGAGTGCCTAGTCCCTTCTGAAAGGACTTCCAGAAGTATGAGGTGAACTGCGTTCCCCTATTTGAAATGATAGCCAAAGGCACCCCATCGAGTCAGACTAACTCTCGGATGTAAAGCTTGGAATAGTCCTCAGCTGAGTCTTTGGTTTTAACTGGGAGGAAATGAGCTAACTTAGTCATCCGATCTAGTACTCCTCACTCCGAGAATATATGAGAATATCATCTATGAACACAATCACGAACATGACCAAATATGGGTTGAACACACAATTAATCAAATACATAAAAGTTGCAGGAGCATTCGTTAGTCCAAAAGACATAAACTACAAAGTCATAGTGACCATACCGAGTCTTGAAGGATGTCTTGGAAATGTCACTCACCCTAACTCTGAGATGATGATAACTGGACCTGAGATCTACCTTTGAGAAGAGTTAGTACGTAGGGGTGCATAGATCTTGGGGAGGTGAAAAAAGAAGAGAAAAGAAAAAGGGTTAGAAATAAGGTGTGGGTATGACAAGACAAAAGAAGAAAAAGAAAATTTGAAAAGAAGATACAAAAAGAGAAAAATGAATGAAAATTTAAAAACACACCACACCCATACAATTGCATAAAAATGTTGAAAAGGGAGGAAAGAATTGAAAAACCAAAAAGGGTGAAAAAAAAGTGAAAAGTGGAGCCACATGTATGTAGTTCCAAGGAGGTTTTAGTCACTAAAAAGATTCTATATCTATCATACCCAGCTTGAAAGCCTACATTACAAGCCGAATCAAGTTCTATTGTGATCCTAGATTGACCATCCAAAGAGCCGAGTAGAGAAAATAAGGGCACACCTATGGTATCTGATGTGCAGTATTTGGAACTTCCTTGTGAGAGTGAGAGTCTTACTTGTTTGGGTCCCATGTTTCATATTTTTATATATTTTTGAGTGGGGGACTTCATTTGTTGTGAGATACGTGGTTTATGTTTTATTCTGCCAGTTGTCTGTGTGAAAAATATTGGTGATGACTTGACTATCTGCTAATAACTAGACGACATATTTGATCCTTGTTTATCATGGTTTGTGGTTATTTGATGTGCATATGCTGATTTGGTTTACTAGAAAAAGGGTCAAAAGCTGTTTGAGTTTATGGTGCAAATTTTTATTGATGTTGCCTGTAGTATCCTAGGTTTATTTTCTAGTTAAGCATTGTTTTTAGTTTTTTTGTTTTCTTTGTTTAAGAACATGCAAAAAAGTCTTAAGTTGAGAGTGTTGATGTGCTGTGAATTTACAACACTTTTGATGCTTAAAACTGAGAAAATAGCATGAACTTAGGTATGTTTATACAGATATGAGATGCTTTTACTTCGTTTTTAGGGAAAATAGGTGTTGGAGAAAAAATGTGCAAAAAATGCTTAAAAGTGCAGAAAATTAGTCAAGTACCAATCTCAGTATGAGTCATACCTAGATTATATGAGCGGTACTGAGACTCGTGGAAAAACTTAGAAGGATGAAACAATGCAAAGGCAAAGTACGACTCTCAGTACGAGCCGTAACTGGAGTCGTGGAAAACTTCAGAAAAAATTTGCACAAGTAGTCTCTTGATATGGGTGGAAACAACGAACTATAACATCTCCCTATGACCCGTACCAAGAGCCGTGAGGAGCTTCAGTGATTCTTAAAGACTTGGCAGAACTCAAGATGCAATAAGCAATTATGAGTCGTAGGAGTAAGGTACGAGGTGTACCACAACACTTGTAGAAAACTTAAGAAGATGTCGAAGTTCTCAAGGCCAAGCCATAGATGGATTGTATGACTCGTAAGACCGTGGTACAAGTCATACTAGTTTCCAACACTTAGTCAATTCTGCAGCAGCCAAGGAACATACGAGAACAAGGTACGACCCGTACAATCTTGTTACGGGTCGTACGATCAGTCGTAGGATGAGTCGGCGCCATATATGGAAATTTTCCTGTTAGCTTAGGAAAAGGTTTCGAAAGTCTGTATAAATACGTTTTATGTTTTTTTAGGAGGAGAACAGATTAGTAAATGTGTGATTACATTAAGAGAAGATTTTTAGTTAATTGTTTGTGAATTATTATCAATATTTGGAGAGCGATTATTGAGATCAACACTTGGTTTTCTCAATTGTTCTTGATTTTGTTCATCATTATTCAAAGCAAGTTTTCTCCCAATTATTGTTGTAAGTATTTAATTATGTGTGTTTTGATTAATAATAATTACAATCTTACAATCATGAGAGACTAAAACCTCCACAACTACAGTTGTAGAAACCATGGTGAATTAACAAAATAGGGTTACACAAAGTGATTTAAAACCAATGATAAACGCTTGTGTTGTATTCTCTTCATCTTTAAACGTTTCTTAATGGTGTGCAACCTTAGAACTTGCCCAAATTCTTTACTTTCTTGAATATAGAGAAGTAGAGATTAGGAAAAGAGAATTACAACAAAGCCTTGACTTTTATGATCATTGTATGACTTGAGTTGCGATCGCAGGAAAGTTAATTTGGAACATATTGATAACAGTTAGTTTGAAATTGCTCATGAGACCTGACCTGGTGATTTAGTCATTTGGATGAACCCTATTTATCAGTTCTACAAGTAAGCATTGGGATTGATCACGCGTGTATACCCGAAGTAGTTATGAAGCCATAGGGAACACTTTCCCTAGATATTTGCAAATCTTGATAACAACTACAATTGCAATCTTGTTTTATTATTGTTTTTCTTTAAACCTCCCAATTTGGAGATACCTTACCAACAAGTTTAAGTAGCGGCATTAGTCAAGTTCTTACCTTATTCCTTGAAGGTTCTACCCCAACCTCTTTGTTGGGTTCTTTATTGATAACGTTCGCTTCATACTTTGCCAGGAAGTTTGAATTTGAGCATTATCACTTCCATCTGACATAACCGCATTGGTGGTAAGGTAATAAGTCTCATAACTGAAGGAGAACTAACCACCTGACATAACTGTGTCGGTGGTTAAGGTCATAGTCTTATATTTGAAGGGAAAATTTTCCACCTAACATAACCGCATCGGTACTAAGGTCATAAGTCTCATATATGAACTATATCTGTCCACCCAACATTACCACATTGGTGGTATAACCTGAAGCCCTGACTATGTCTATATACAAAGTCTACTGGGATCATATTTAAGTCAATCAACATAGATGGCATAAAAGCAATGAATGTTGGGTCTACAACCTAAGTAGGCCTCTTTCGTAATTCATAGCTGCACATATGCACATACGTGACATAAATCTTTCAAAAAACTTTTGGACACACATATTCCAAGACTTGCACAATTATAAGAAGGTTCAGATGACATAAGAAATTCCACAAGTTCAATGGACAACATTCTAGCACATTTAGGATTGGGGAACTCGATAACCCAACATTTAGCTTAAGGGAGAGCATTCGTGGAATCTCCCCCTAGTGTCATGTACCTTATAACCTATATATAAGATAAAGGACAACCATGATAAGGTAAAACCTCTGACCTTGGTAACTCAGTAATAACCCTCATTCTGTAATCTATTGGAACCACTAAATACTAACCCGACTAAAGAGAGCTTTTAGCTCGATACATAACTAGTCATATGTAAGAGGCTAAATCTATACATGTATCTAGGAATTTCACTATAACATCCCAAAAGTTATTAAGAACAAACCCTAGACTTAAAATGAAAAATCAAAAAATCTTGTCTCAGAACGACCCAACCAATGAGTCATTGTCAGGAACAACGACCCATCAGAAGAGTCATTGTAAGCTCCAATAAATTTCCTCCAGGGTACTAACGAGCCGTGGAATGACTCGTTGCATGAAGTAATGAGTTGTCCTATCGCTTGTTGTAACTCAGTCTAGAAGCCTTCTAAATCTTCCTCTCAAACAACAAGTCAGATAATGAGTCATTGTTTGATATAACGACTCATCCTATGTAACCATTGGGTGAGATCCATAAAATGCTTAAGTCACCCCAGTGACAATGGATAGAAACAACGACCCGTAGTTTCAGATGACAAGTCATCCTGTTCATCTGTTCGGGGTGGAAAGTGTCTATGAATTAGTTCCAAGAAAGCGGTCGTTCACGTCAGGAATAAAGGTCGTTAAGGATGTACTTGCTTTTCCTATTTTTCGTCGATGAAACCATAAGGTCCCAAGCAGTGGGAGGAGCCAGGGCTCTGACCGTGTGCCTGTTGAAGAATGAGCCGGCGACTCCATTATCAATGTCTTCTGGCCCAATTTCCCCAACTGGACTTAACCATTTGACTTTTGACAGTTGGTTCAAATCTCTCCCAGTGAAAATGAGTGGGACCAATGACTCGTTGTTCCTTTCCATTCTTTAGTTCTAGTAATTGGGTTTTTCAAACCCACGACCAACGACTGGTCCAACGAGTCATGGTCACAACCAACAACTTGTTGTGTGACTCGTTTGATCCCTACAGGCAATTTTTCTTTCTTATAGGAGTATTTTTGTAAGTTTCTACTTTTTTTTAATGCCTAAACTACATGATTTAGGGTAAATATTGAGGGGTAATAGGGAGTTAGTCAATTCTTCACCCTCATTTCTCACTTTCTCTCAAGACCAGTATGTAGAAGACTCAGACAGACTTCTCAGGGAAAGAGCCAGGGTTCTGATTTCCTCTCCAAATTCCAAGAGCTTCTTTTGAGAAATTCTCCTTCGGGTATGCGGGAATTCAACAAGGGGATTCTTCCATCCTTTCCCAAAAATTTCCTTTAGAAAACGTTTTCTATTCTAGCCCTCCAAGAGTTATGAATTAGGACCTTTTTAGATAAATTATGATATCTCCTAAACTCCAGTTGTCTTGCTAATTTTTATCACCCTAACATATGATTGTTATGTAGATTTCATAATAGTATCTTCTCCCTAGTTTATTCTGATATTTGGGTTGATTCTTCATGATTTAAAAGTTGGTCTAGAATGTTGTATTTTCTTTTTCATGGAACGTTATTTGAGCATAAATCCTCAGCTTGTATTCTTTGACTTAAAGTTACTATTTTTAGATTATTAATATACTCAGTATTCTCCAAAAATGTCAGCTGATCAGTTTGACTCTTTATCAGTCTTTTATTAAATTCAGTAGTATTAGTTTATCAACATGATTTTCGTTCTTTAGACTGTCACGAATCTTTTAGATAAAGCAGCTCTGACAAGTCTTAGTTCAAGTCCTTAGACTCTCAGAACACCTCAGATAAGTAGTTCTGACTTATTCCTAGGACATCAATTTCGAGCTATCAGCCAGTTAGACATAAGTAGGTTTTCAGCGGGAGTAGTACTTAGCAACGAGCGGACCGGGGTTCAGTGCTCACAGGTTCCCTAAGCTATATGCCACCGTAGGTTATTATCCCAAATGTCCCCCAGATATTGATCACACAACTCAGCCACTATACCCTGGCAAGGTATGGTGGGCTCTCTTCGATGGGGTTTATACATCGAACTTCACATCTAGTTCACGTGGTTACATGTCGGTTATAGGCTTTACCACAGTACAATTTAGACCAGTATAGTCAGAGTCTCTATTTTAGTTCAGTATTCTAGATTTTAGGATATGCTTATGACCTTCATACAGTAATTAGTTCTTCAATATTGTTAGATTTTCAGTTTCTTTCAATACTTATAATTCCAGATATAGTTGTTGCATGTCTTTTCAGTGCAGTTACATATTATTAGTATTATTATGTATCTTACATAGTATATTCAAAGTACTAATCGTATATTTCTATGTTCTATATCATTTTATGATATCGGCTCAGGTACCCAGCCTTCGCACTGCAGCTAGTTTTCTCTCGGTGATTCCCCATCAGCTTCAGTAGTGAGTCCTCATTTGCCGAGGGTTGAAAGTTCCCCTTTCATTATCTTGTTTCCAATTTTAGTTTCAGATCTTAGAGTTAGCCAGGGGCTTGTCCCAGCAACTCATCAGTTCTTTTTAGAAGGTTTTTAGATAGTACATGTAAATTTCAGCTTGAGTTTCAGTGTTTGTTTTGCTTTTCATTATAAATCAGTATTTTCTTGATACTTAGTCAGCTTCCACTTATTATTATTTTCAACAGATCAGTCTTAGTAGAAGTATGCTTTACCACGGGTTTGCTTGGGATCATTTGTGATCCTAAGTATCGTGTCGCATCTAGTGTCTGAACTCGAGTCGTGAAAAACTTGGTATTAGAGCCTCAGGTTTAGAGTTTCCTAGGATGTCTGAAAGCTACGTCAAATAGAGTCCTTTTCATGGGTGTGAAGCACACCACACTTATGAGGGGACGCTACTGATTTTGGGCATATTTTTATGCCTATTTGCAATGTTTTTACCCATATTTGATCATGTTTTGAGTTCATAATCCTTAATTTATTCTTAATCTCATGTATGTGTGTGTTTTATGCACTAACAAATGATTTGAGTCAGGAAACTAGGCAAAATGGGCTCAAAATGATGCAATAAATGAAGATTTGAGGATTCTAATGGGTTTGGTGCTATGGCTGGCGCCCGACACCAAGTCCCAAACTTTAGAGAATAAAACTTCAGTCTGGTACAATGGGTGGCGTGTCGTGCCATCCCTCAAAGTTCAGAGAAATTACACTTCAAAAATTTGGCGAGATGAGTGGTGCTCCACGCCATAGGTGTCCAAACATAGAGAAATTTGACGAACACCTTGGCGAGATAGGCGGGCGGTGCGCCAGACACTATCCGGAGCTGAATTGCTGGAAATTTGACTAAGTTTGTGGTGAGATAGGTGGGGTGAAAAATGTTGATTTTAAAGCCATGTCTTGAAGGGCAGAAGAGTCATCTGAACGCTCATCTATAAATAGTATCCTTAAGTCATTTGCTAAAAAGTTTTGGACTTCTTTGAAGCAGTCTTTACTCATTTTTATTCCGTAGTTCATTCATGAAAGCTTGTAAGCCATTTGGAAGGAAGACAAGGTTATACAACTAGGTTTTCTATTCATTACTTCGTATTTTCGCATGATGATGAATAAGTATTTATTTTTACGCTTGTCTATGAGTGGCTAAATTCATATTCTAGGGTTGTGGCTATGGTGAATGGTTGATTGTTTGACAGACTAAATAATCTTGGTTTTGATTCTTCTTTTATGGTTGTTTGTATTTATTTGTGTTAATTTATTATTTATGAGATTGATCACCTTGTAAGTAATCTGTTAGCTTTCAGTTAAACTTGGAAAGGGGATTGAAAGGGTTAAAAATAAATACAGAGCGGGAATTCAAAGACCCTTGGACCCATTTGTGGTAGGATAGAAGTTTTTGTTGAGGATAGGGATATACCCTTCAACCCCATTTAGTTGAAATACAAGTAGGCATAATCGTCATTTCATTTTTCTCCTGCGACCATAGGGATATCGGCGTTAGGGTTCATGAAAAAAGTTCTTGGATTCTAGGGATAGTGGCAAGAAATAGGATAATAACTTGCAACTAACAACCGTAGGAAGAATCATGCTAGTTTAATTACATCTGAAAAACTCAACTTGAAACCAACCAAGTGCCATTTCCTTAGTTTGTCATCATATCGAAGTACAATCAAGCTTCATTCATTTTAGTTAATTTTTACATTTGAAGTTTTAGTAGTTTAATTTTCCAAGCCAATCTTCATTTTACCTATTTCGTAGATTAGTGAAATCTAAGTACAACCTTATAATGATTAATTTGATAAGTCCATGTGGGTATGATATCTGGACTTAACAATTCTATATTACTTGACGACCACGTGCTCTTGGGCGCCATCAATTTTTTGGCGCCATTGCCGAGGACTTGAATATTCTTTAATCATTTGTAGGTTAGAACATATTTCACTAGTCTGTATATATTGTATAGGTTTTTTTTCGTATTATACCACTCTTCCTAATATGACATCTTGGTATATAAATGAGTTGAATGATGGGTATTCATATTTTGGTGGTGCTTGTCTGAATTATGGAGGACACTATGTTTGCACCCCAGCACACGCAATCGTACAAGTAATACAGTGGCCCTTTTAAGAGCCGGATGTCGAACCCACAGGGACTAGACTGATTCAGCGAATATTCAAGTTCAAATGTCAAGTTAACCTTCACAAGTGTTGATTTAAGAGATTTTGGATAATTGTAATTAAATCTAGACGGTGATCACAAAATAATCAAAAAACAATACAAGAAGCAACTAGAGTTAAGGCCTGATAATCACGCAATGCTATAGTTCCCTATGGTTCAAGTATGAAAACTTCAGTTGTTGTCTCACAAAGTTAAAATGCAGTGTTCATGGTCTTTTGAGCCTCTAAACACAACAAACTAGTCTCACACCTACATCATTGAGCGGGGATGTAACGTCCTAATTCGTGAGCAATTTAACTACGTGGATGTGGTTCATGGGGTTTGTGCCCTTGACTATGGACTTTCGTACCTCTAATCATTTAACCTGACTTAGCTTCACAACTACTTCTACGAGCGACAATGTGACAATTCTAAGTCGGTGTCTAGCTATCGTCCCATTTTATTAACCAAGCAAGGCAAATTAGGTATAGTTTCTATCCTGACCGCGAATCCTATCGTAAAGATATGAACTTGCTCCCAACATTCTTGTGTTCTACCCTAGGGTTACTCTTTCAAGATTTTACCTAAGCTTAACGAGTTTGTTTTTATGGTGATCTAGCATAAAAACAATGGTAATTAAGAATGCAAGACAAAACAACAACTAAAAACTCAAACCAAAGATGAATTCATGCATTTACATTCATATCATGTGGCCTCAACCCTAGAGGAAGGGTTTTAGCCACTCATGTTCGTACAATTACTCAAAAACATAATAAAAGTAATGTGCTTAAAAGAGTAATTAAAAGAGAATAAAAATTAATGAACCATAGGTGAAGTTATTCGTTCTCCCTTCGCTCCTCTCCGCTTTCCTAAAATATTTTCATGAAAAATGATTTTAGAAGCTAAGGATTTAATTTATACTAAGTGAGAAAATGCAATTTTTGGCCGTGAGTGAACTGCCTCCATGTCACAAACCTGGTCGCCCTAATCTTTCTCCATGACATGGAGCGACTGTGGATGCACACTGGAAGTTGGTCGAGGCATGTCATGGATGGTGGCTAAAGGGCGTGGCACGGAGGCCATCGCGCTGCATGCACGTCGTGGCACGGCTTGGACGCGCAGGAAGCCTGAAATGGTATGTTTC
Source organism: Datura wrightii (assembly GCA_035772735.1). NCBI lineage: Eukaryota > Viridiplantae > Streptophyta > Magnoliopsida > Solanales > Solanaceae > Datura > Datura wrightii. The sequence goes on along the minus strand of JASDFA010000006.1, from coordinate 83,706,442 downwards.
CATCGCATAGGGCACCTGCATTGTGGTATCTTCCGTGCGCGCATGGTATGGTCGTGCACAGTGCTGGTCGCGGCGCACGCCTAGCGTGGCATGCTGCCTGGAGCGGCCAGCCTTGCCTTGGCATGTCCACTTGGCTTCTTTTGCTATTTGATCCGAACTCCATTCCTTCACTTCAACCATCATTATTTAGTCCCTCCTATGCATTTTACACCTACAAAAAAAGACTAATCATGTTGGTTAGTTTATGCTTATAAATATACAAAATCACATGAGAATATAATCAATTTAAATTGACAAGCATGACTAAATGAAGATATAAAATAGCACTTGGGCACATAATTATGCCAAAGATCACTACCCCATACTTAAATCCTTATTCGTCCTCGAACAACTCTATTACATCTCATGCACATGAATAACTTAGACAGCAATTGACACAAGATGATTCAAGCTATGGCTACACCGATTGTTGTAGATAGCAAGTTTAAAATAGCGCATGCAATATCTTACCATTAAAACCCAATATAACTAAGTTAAAACTTCCTAGCCTCATTGATTGACTCTTAAACTCAGCAAATTCATGCAAATCAACCAAGTAAGACATCCGACATGAATTTTATCCTTCATCAAACATGTGCCCTCACAATAAGACAGTTACCCAATTTTTCACTCATAAGTTTCCAATTATAAAATGTATGGGTATATGAATAAGAAGTAAGCTCACTCTCACAAAGAATTCACATGCAATATGTATTGATCCATAAACTTGCCTTTAGTGTTTTACTCCACTAATTTAGAATGTTTAAAAGTAAGATCAAGTAGGACTTAATGGGTTGTAATGTAAGCTAAGGGACGGGTAGGTACTATTCTGGCGAGTAATAGTGGCTATCTTCCCTAAACGCTTTTAATACATCACACTTTCATTACGAATATCTATCCTCTTGCTTCACCTTTATTCTTTTCCACTCCCATTTTTCCTATTTGCTTCCCCATTTCATTAGGCACACTTAAGCTATTAGTAAGAAGTACATAAGCAATTGTTTCGCTATTTTATTTTTTTACTCCCTACTAATTCTTATTCATTTTTAAACAAGTGCACCTCTAGTCTTTTCTTCAACTCCGGCAACTACTATTTTCTTCTTCTTCTTCTTCCAACTTCTCACTGCTTACCTTCTTTTGTATTTTTACTTAAGAGCTTAGGAGTTTTGGATAATATTCAAGGCTATTGAAAAGAAAGGATTAAGCTTATTTTGCGGCTAGCAAAGAATAGACTAAAGGCTCAATAGGGATAACTAGGATCATATATTAAAGGTAGGTAAAGAGATGGATAAAAATTGGGCTCATTCAAAGAAATGCCTAAATCACCTCCTAAAATCAACATCCCTTATTTTGTTTTGTATACACACCAGACATGTTCTAGACACTACACTATAGCATGGAATTTCTAAAATCCTTACACTCACAACACATGCTCAATTCAAGACAGATTCAGTAGACTCTTAACTCAGCTAATCACAAGAATTTAGAATTAAGCTTTAAGCACATAGAGTCATATTCAAGAGTCTAGGTGTCTTAAACAAAGTTATACAATTGGTAAACATGCTTCAAAATTTACAACACTTGCATCCCACAATCGTGTACAACACGTAACAAGAACATCGATCCATCAATCAGCTAAAGGGTAAAAAACAAAAACCTATTGACTAATTTTCTCTCAAGACGGTCGTCATCCATCCATCGTTCGAAAAAGTCCCTAACTATGACTAACACCAATTATGTACAAACAACAAAAAGTTTTATTCATCGATTCAAAGTGCCCACCTCAAAAAAGAACAAAAAAGAAAAACCGAAGCGTGGGTGAATTATGCTCAACTCAAACTTTTCATCAAAAGAAGATAATATCAAGCACCAACTTCACCCAAAATTCACTAAGCACACAATTCAAAATTTTGAAATTTTCCTCACCCTACACTTAAATTATGCTATGTCCCCAAAGCATCCAGTAAAAGTAATACTAGGGTGAGAAATACTCCCTAAGGCCTTTAGGCCCAACCAATAACATGTTCTTCTTCATTTCTGAATACATGGTTCATCGAGCCCACACTCATCTTTTTTGTCATGCTCCTTAGCTCTTATATCCTCGGGTACTTACACTTCCCTTGAATCTGTGCTTAATAACCAAAACACAACACAAGTGAAAAATAACAAAATACAACACAACTGAAAAGAAAGTGTACCTGTGGTACTCTTGGGTTGCCTCCCAAGCAGCGCCTGATTTTACGTCACGGCACGACGTGGACTATCCTTTTCAGGATATCCTCAAACAAGTGTTCCCTTTCGAGAAACATCTTCTTCTCTTTTTGTTTTTAGAGGGAAAAACCTCCACTCTGTCCCTCTTTTCTTCCATCTTCTTCTTTACTTTTAGCCCTCCATCATATTCAGGCTGAAATGTCATCATGTCCTGCAACATTGGACCTATGGAATCTACCACCCCACACTTAGCATCTGACAACATACTGGTCTTACATATCTCTATAGTGTGTGGGTGGGTTGATCTCTTTGTAGACTTTAAAGAGCTTTTCTTCATCATTGAACCTTTTTTTAAGGATTCCTGCTCTTACATTTATGATTGCTTCTCCAGTTGCCAAGAATGGCCGTCCCAAGATTATGAGAAGGTCCTCAATTATTCCCTCTGGTGCCATTGTGGACTTATCTGCCATCTACAGCAAAACTCGCATGGGCCTTGGTTTACCCAACCCTGGGGTGTTAAACAGAGATAGGGGCATTAGATTTACTGCTGCCCCAAAGTCATAAAGAGACCTTATGACTTTAGCTTCACCAATTTGTATGGGGAGGGTGAAACTCCGTGGGTCCTTGAGCTTTTTCAACATCTTGCTTATAACACCCCGAAATTTTTACTGGTAATTTATTTGATGTTTTATGCTAGGTTAGGGAAAGTACGTGTTATATATTGGTCGTAGGTATCAAGGGAAATGTGTACGATAAAAAAAACCAAAGAGTATGTAAAGTTCATAAGTAAGGGTCAACTTTAAACGGCCATATCTCCCAATATATAATGAATTAGAAGCCCCACGATATATCAAATTAAAGGTCTTTGAGTCTAGTTTTCTGAAAATCAAATCGCTTATCAATTGGAGTTTGGAGTAAATAGTTATGGGCATTTTACCAAACCATCACAAGCGGTGACGCTGGCATGACGCCCTAGCGCCTCCACCACCCTATTTACTTTAAAATCTGACTTTACCTTGTAGAAAACATTTCCAGCTAAATCTAAATTGACCAGCTTTCTAAGGTTTCAATTTCTATCTCAATTCCAGTAGCTAGGTCAAAGGAAGTCAAGGAGGAACATCAAGCAAAGTTCAAGAAAATCACAAGATAACTTGAGATTACCTTGCCAAGTATGTTAGGGGTTGTTTCGGAGCTCGTTTTGGCAACGTTTTCAAGAAGTTTTTCTGCGTTTCAAAATCTTTTGACTGCTTATATATATCCATCTTTGAGTAGGTGTCAAAATCAGGAGAAAAGGTAAGTATTTCTCCCCTTTTAAACCTCTCAAATTGCAAAGCGAAAATCTGGAAATTGGCAGCTAAGTGAGCTGCCGATGGACTGTTTGTTAGCTGAGTTTTTCCCATTTTCCTTAGTATTTTTCCCTGTTTCTTTTGCTGGATTTATACTTCATATTGAGGGGTAGAATAGCAGAAAAACTAAGGTAAAATTTCCGTTGTTTTCTCCTTCAAAAGTTAGTGAAAAATTAGTTGAGAAAATAGTTAAATGTTGTTGATGTTGCCGTGTGTTGTTGTTGCTATTTTGACTGCCTTCGGTTAGTTATGTTGGCTGCATTTTTTTTGATATATATTAATCTTCTTGTTGGCCTATAATACCACTGGATTGAGGAGGTTGAAGCCTGATCATTGAGATAGGAAATTGGCTAGAGAAAAGTTCATCGGAGAAAGGTATGTAAGGCGCCCCGTCTATAATTCTTTCAAGCACGATTCGTGTGAAATCGAATGAGACAGAAACCTTTTTAAAAGTCTTGAGGAAGTATGTTAATCTTCATTTAATCTTTAAAGTCCCATGTTTTATTGAGGATAAATGTTAAGATTATGCCTAGCCGAAGGGAGATACCTAAAGTGTGATATTGTGTTGATTGTTGTCGTAGTTGTACATTGAGTCGGAGACCCCTCAGCGTGGGCATTGTTAGCTGGTCCTTACTGTATGTCATGTGTATATATATGTGATGTAAATGTGTTTAAAGGTCTGGTTGCTATCTGAAATTGGTGAAAGAGCCGAGATAAGGACATGTAAACGATTTTAAGCCACGTAAAGACGTCGCAAGCTATTGAGGATTACCTGGTTATGGTTGTCCCTTATCTTATGTTTATGTTATGAAATATGTCAGGCCAAGGGGAGATTTCATAATCCCTTTCCCTTAAGCCGAACGACAAGCGAGTGGGTTTTTGAGTTCTAATGTCCCGTGGAGATAATCCACAAATTTTGTTGAAACTCTTAGGTTATCCGTAGTTCCTTATGATTCATACAAGTTTTTACTAGATGCATTTAAGTTCTATTTTTTTAGCTTTGCATGTTATATGTACTCAGTTCCAGTTATGCATTACGAAGGAGGCTTATGCAGGCCACATGTTTAGTATTCGTCATTTCTATGTTGTATGTATTGAGCTGGTCCAGTATTAAGCCATATCAGCTCCATTTATGATTTTGTCTAAGCTTTATTGATTTTACCCCGGTGTGTTACACCGGATGGAGGTCTTACTGATTTTACCCCGGTGTGGTACACCGGCTGGACAGAGTTTACCCCGGTATGGTACGCCGACTGGAGGCATTTTTATTTTTACCCCGGTATAGTACACCGGCTGGAGGCATTTTTATTTTTACCCCGGTGTGGTACACTGGCTGGACAAAATTGTACAGATTTTATGGTCGGCTATCTGCTGACATTTCATTTATAGTCTTTGTTGTGCATTAGATGGTTGCATTTATACTTCAATAATGAGTTATTGTCAGGTTTCTATTTTCAAAATTTCAAGTTGTTACTACTCCTTATTTCAGGCCTAGTTATCATTTTTATCTTACATGTTTACAGTTTTCAGCCTTACATACTAGTACATTTTATTCGTACTAACGTCCCTTCATCTTGGGATCCTTCCCGCAATCGTGCTACAGGTACAGGCCGAGGCTCAGATCATCGAATGTAGTAGGAGCCAGATTTATGCAGAATAGTGGTATGCTCCTCTCTTCTAGGAGCTATGTCCTGGTGTGGACTATTTTCAATTTTGTGTACAGCATGGGTAGGCCGGGGCCCTGTCCCGTGCATTTCAGTTTGTTTACTCTATAGAGGCTGATGTGGACTAGTTTGTTTAGTAGTATGGGTTATGTAGTCATATTGATTTTTCATTGCTTTGTTTAGCTTTGTTGTAGCCTTGTCGGCTTTCCAGGTTGCATATTTATAATTGTCAAGGCATTATTGGCCTAGTATTTATCCTAGTTGGTTGTGACAGGTGGCTTGGTCATCCTTAGTGTTACATTTATAGATGTTATATAGCCGGCTTCTCAATCGACCATAAATCGAGTGCCAGTTGCGCCCTACCCTAGTTCTGGGGCGTGACGGACTTGGTATCAGAGCGAATTCGTGTCCTAGGGAGTCCACAGAGCCGTGTCTAGTAGAGTCTTGCTTATGGGTATGTTGTGCACCATACTTATAATCAGGAGGCTACATGACATTTAGGAATTGTTTCACTTCTTTTACTAATAGTTCGTGCTATAGGTTGAGCTCATAGGTAATGTGATATAATCGTGCTATTGTTTCAGAGTATGCCTGTGACAAGGAAGATGACTACAAGGTTGATTGGCACAGCCGTTGGGGAGGGTACTAGTCTCCCTCCAGTGGATCAGAGAGACAAGTCCAAGGCTTAGAGTGAATCTCCTGCCCCAGGTATTACAGTTCCTCCTGTACCAGCCAGAGAAATGGAAGATAGACCTCCAGCTTCTCCCGCACCGACAGTACTTGAGGGTAGTAGAGTGGCAGACCCTCCCACGCCTGTGGTACCTCCAATTGTTCCAGAAGGACAGGGTCTTGAGGGAGCTGTTCAGCTGATGGCTCGTATAGCCGCAGGTCAACAGCGAAGGTTGGAGGTGATGGAGAGACATAGAGGCCAGAAAATTGAGAGTTCTAGGGCCTGCGAGTTCTTGAGTTTGAGCCCTCCTATATTCACCAGATCAGACCCGAGCGAGGATCCTCAGGACTTTATTGATCAGAATTATAGGGTATTAAAGGTGATGCGAGCTACAACGACTGAGGAAGTAGAGTTGGCGGCCTTCAGACTACTTCATGTGGCCATAGTGTGGTATGAGGCTTGGGCTCGATCCAGAGGAGCCGATGCACCACCAGCTGAGTGGGAAGAGTTTTATGAGGCCTTTATGCACCACTATCTACCTCGGGAGCTTTGATAGGCTCGAGCTGAGTAGTTCTTGCACCTAGAGCAAGGAAGTAAGAGTGTGCGTGAGTATTGTCTTCGGTTTAACTCTCTTGCTAGGTATGCTCCTCACATGGTTCAGACGATGGAGGATAGAGTTCATCGGTTCGTGTTAGGGTTGGGGCTTCATATAGCTCGAGATTGCTTGGGGGTATCTACTCAGGAGCACATGGACATTTCACGAATTCAAGCTTTCGCCCAGAGGGCAGAGGATTTGGTTCATCACTTACGGGATACTCAAAGACAACAGGAGCAATGAAAGAGAGCTAGGACTGTGGGTCCTTACAGAGGGCCGCAGGGTGACCCAGGGGCTCAGTCATCCAGGCAGTCAGTTAGGCAAATAGGGAGTGCCCCACCTCAGTTTCAAGGACAATGAAGGGACCAAGGCCCAGCTCCATTTAGTTCTCAATGACAGGAGTGGGCGGGGCAGAGGCGAACACCATTGCCGCCTTGTCCCCAGTGTGGGAAATCTCTTTCAGGTCAGTGTCGTCAGGGGCAGAATGTATGTTATCATTGTGGAAAGCCAGGGAACTTTATGAGAGATTGTTCAGATAGGTTCGAGGAAGATCAGGCGCGATCAGCGGTTGCTTCTTCATCCTCCGTTCGACCTCCCAGACCTAATCCTCAGCTAGCAATAGGCCATGGCAGAGGCAGACGGAGAGAGGCTTCTAGTTCTGGGGCAACCCAAAATCTATTTTATGCTTTAGGCGGTCGACAGGACCAGGAGGCCTCACCTGATATTGTTATAGGTACTTTGATTATTTATTCTCGTGCAGTATATGTCTTACTTGATCTTGGTTCTACACTCTCTTATGTCACACCCTTGGTTGCGAGTCAGTTTGAGACAGTCCTTGAGTTATTATCTATACCATTTGTTGTTTCTATGCCAATTGGTGAATCTGTGTTAGCTAGATGAGTTTACCAAAACTGCATAGTATTGGTATGTGACAGATCAACCTTAGCTGATCTAGTTGATCTTGAAATGGTTGATTTTGATGTAAATTTGGGTATGGATTGGTTGGCGGCATGTTATGCTAATGTTGATTGCAGAGCTAAGGTTGTCATATTCAAGTTTCCCGGCAAGCCAGTCCGGGAATGGCAAGGTGACGCCGCTATGCCTAAAGGTAAGTCTATTTCATACCTTAAGGCTCAAAAGTTGATATCTAAGGGTTGTATTTCTCACTTGGTTCGGGTAAGAAACTTGTAATGTGAGCCTTCGACTCTCCAGTTAATTCCAATTGTAAATAAGTTCCCTGAGGTCCTTCCAGAGGATTTGCCTTGAATTCCTCCTGAAAGGGAGATAGATTGTGCTATTGATCTACTTCCAGGTACTCAGCCTATATCGACCTCCTTACAGAATGGCTCCAACAAAGCTAAAGGAATTAAAGGAGCAGCTGAGAGATCTATTCGAGAAGGGATTCATTGGACCTAGTGTATCGCCTTGGGGTGCACCAGTGCTCTTTGTGTGAAAGAAAGACGGGTCGTTAAGAATGTGTATCGACTATAGGCAGCTAAATAAGGTTACGATTAAGAATAAGTACCCACTTCCTAGGATTGATGACCTATTTGACCAGTTATAGGGTTCCAGATGCTTCTCAAAGATTGATTTGAGCTCCGAGTACCATCAGTTACGGGTTAGGGAAGTTTATATCCCCAAGACTGCCTTCAGGACTAGATATGGCCATTATGAGTTCTTAGTGATTTCATTTGGTCTTACTAATGCCCCAACAGCTTTTATGGACCTGATGAATCGGGTGTTTAGGCTTTTTTTTGATGTATTTGTGATCGTCTTCCTTGATGATATTCTGATTTACTCGCGATCTGAGGTCGAGCACGCAGGTCATTCGAGAGCAGTATTACAAACTCTACAGGAGCACAGGTTATATGCTAAATTTTCTAAATGTGAGTTTTGGCTAACATTTGTGGCTTTCCTTGGTCATGTAATTACAGCTGAAGGTATAAGAGTGGATAGTCTGAAGATAGAGGCAGTAAAGACTTGGCCCAGACCCTTGAATCCTACAGAGTTCGCAGCTTTCTGGGATTAGCAGGTTATCATTGCCGATTGTGGAAGGTTTCTCTACTATCGCTGCACCATTGACAAAGTTTACTCATAAAGCAGCTAAGTTTCAGTGGAAAAAGGCATGTGAGCGAAGTTTTCAGGAATTGAAGGATAGGCTGACTTCAGCACCTGTCCTGGCTCTTCCAGTGGGTGTCGAGGGTTATGTGGTCTATTGTGATGCTTCGAGAGTTAGGTTAGGTTGTGTTCTGATGCAACAGGGCAAGTTCATTGCTTATGCCTCTAGACAGTTGAGGAAGCACGAGCAAAATTATCCTACCCATGATCTTGAGTTGGTCGCAGTAGTATTTGCATTGAAGATTTGGTGCCATTACTTATACGGAGTACATGTTGATATCTTCACAGATCATAAGAGCCTCCAGTATTTGTTTCAGCAGAAGGAATTGAATTTATGCCAGCGAAGGTGGTTAGAATTGCTGAAAGATTATGACGTTAGCATTCTGTATCATCCGGGCAAGGCAAATGTTGTAGCTGATGCGCTAAGTCGCAAGTCTATGGGTAGCTTGAGTCATATTAAGGTCGATAGGATTGAAATGATGAAGGCTCTACGACAGTTGTCTGACTTATAAATTCGGTTACTGGATGCCGAAGATGGGGGTGTTATTGTCAAAAACACAGCAGAATCATCTTTTGTAGCGGAAGTTAAGCAACGACAATATGATGATGCAGAGTTAGTCTTACTGAGAGACAGTATACCGCAACAGAAGTAGAGCCTATTTAATTATGGACCCAGTGGAGTTCTTAGATACCAAGGTCGTCTATGTGTACCTAATGTGGGTGAACTACGGGAACAAATTATGAATGAAGCTCATTATTCTCGATATTCAGTAGACCCAGGTGACACAAAGATGTATCGTAACCTAAGGCAGCTATATTGGTGGAATGGCATGAAAATGGACATCATCAGTCTTGTGACTCAATTTCCCAATTGCCAACAAGTAAAGGTTGAGCACCAGAGGCCTGGAGGTTTGGTGCAGGACATAGAAATTCTAGCCTGGAAGTGGGAGGTGATTAATATGGATTTTATTATAGGATTTCCTAGAACGAGCAGGAAGCATTTTTCTATCTGGGTAATAGTTGATAGATTAACTAAATCAGCTCACTTCTTGCCAGTTAAGACCACATATGCTGTAGTTGATTATTCTAGGCTTTATATACGAGAGGTAGTTCGCCTACATGGCGTCCCCTTGTCCATTATTTCTAACAGAGGTTCTCAGTTCACAGCAAACTTCTGGAAGTCTTTCCAGAAAGGCCTGGGCACTCAGGTAAGCCTCAGTACTGCATTTCATCCTCAGACAGACGGACAGGCTGAACGCACCATTCAAACGGTTGAAGACATGTGGCATGCCTGTGTTTTAGATTTTGGCGGAAGATGGGATGATCATGTTTCCTTGATTGTGTTCGCCTATAATAACAACTACCAGGAAAGTATTCAGATGGCTCCATACAAAGCTTTATATGGGCAAAAATGCAAGTCACCAGTGGGATGGTTTGAACTCAGTGAGGCAGAGTTATTGGGTCCAGACTTAGTGCAGCAAGCTATTGACAAGGTGAAACTTATTAGAGATCGACTTCAGACAGCCTAGAGCAGGCACAAGTCTTATGCAGATGTACACCATCAAGCGCTGGAGTTTGCTGTTAATGATTGGGTCTTCCTGAAAGTGTCACCTATGAAAGGTGTCATGCGATATGGCCGAAAAGGCAAGCTGAGTCCTAGATATATTGGACCCTATAGAGTTATCCGCAGGATAGGAAAAGTGGCCTACGAGTTGGAGTTGCCACCAGAGTTAGCAGCAGTCCACCCAGTATTTCATGTATCGATGTTGCGGAAGTGTATAGGAGACCCAACTCATGTTATGCCTATCGATGATGTCCCAATTTCTGAGGAGATGACCTACACCGAGGTTCCAGTTGCTATTCTAGACCGGCAAGTCAGGAAACTTCGAACCAAAGAAGTTGCCTTAGTTAAAGTATTATGGCAAAGTAATAACATCGAGGAAGTGACTTGGGAGGCTGAGGAGGAAATGAAGAATAAATATCCTCATCCATTTACGATGTTAACATGATGTTAAGGTATGTGTTTGATACTTATTTTGATGCATATTAAGTGAAATTAATATCCATTCGGGGACGAATGTTCCTAAGGGGGGAGAATATAACACCTCGAAATTTTTACTGGTAATTATTTGATGTTTTATGATAGGTTAGGGAAAGTACGGGTTGTATATTGGTCGTAGGTGTCAAGGGAAATGTGTACGATCAAAAAAACCAAAGAGTATGTGAAGTTCATAAGTAAGGGTCACCTTTAAATGACCATATCTCCCAATATATAATGAATTAGAAGCCCCACGACCTATCAAATTAAAGGTCTTTGAGTCTAGGTTTCCAAAAATCAAACCTCTTGTAAATTGGAGTTTGTAGTAAAAAGTTATGGGCATTTTACCGAACCATCACAAGCGGTGACGCGGGCATGACGCCCTAGTGCCTCCACCGCCCTATTTACTTTAAAATCTGATTTTCCCTTGTAGAAAACATTTCCAGCTAAATCTAAATTGACAAGCTTGCTAAGGTTTCCATTTCTCTCTCAATTCCAGCAGCTAGGTCAAAGGAAGTCAAGGAGGAACATCAAGCAAAGTTCAAGAAAATCACAAGATAAGTTGAGATTACCTTGCGAAGTATGTTAGGGGCTGTTTTGGAGCTCGTTTTGGCAACGTTTTCAAGAAGTTTTTCTGCGTTTCAAAATCTACTTGGACTGCCTATATATACATATTTGAGTAGGTGTCATAATAAGGAGAAAATGTAAGGATTTCTCCCCTTTTAAACCTCTCAAATTGCAAAGCGAAAATCTGGAAATTGGCAGTGAAGTGAGCTACCGATGGACTGTTTGTTAGCTGAGTTTTGCCTGTTTTCCTTAGGATTTTTCCCAGTTTCTTTTTATGGATTTAAACTTCATATTGAGGGGTAGAATAGCATAAAAATTAAGGTAAAATTTCCTCTGTTTTCTCCCTCAAAAGTTAGTGAAAAATTAGTTGAGAAAATGGTTAAATGTTGTTGATGTTGCCGTGTGTTGTTGTTGCTATTTTGACTGCCTCTGGTTAGTTATGTTGGCTGCATTTTTTTTATATAGATTAAGATTCTTGTTGTCCTATAAAACCACTGGATTAAGGAGGTTGAATGCTGATCATTTAGATAGGAAATCGGCTAGAGAAAGTTCATCGGAGAAAGGTATGTAAGGCGCCCCGTCTGTCATTCTTTCAAGCACGATTCGTGTGATGTGAATCAAATGAGACAGCAACCTTTTTAAAAGTCTTGAGGAAGTAAGTTAAGCTTCATTTAAGCTTTAAAGTCCCATGTTTTATTGAGGATAAATGTTAAGATTATGCCTAGCCGAAGGGAGATACCTAAAGTGTGATATTGTTTTGATTGTTGTCGTAGTTGTACATTGAGTTGGACACCCTCAACGTGGGCATTGTTAGCTGGTCCTTACTGTATGCCATATGTATATATATGTGATGTAAATGTGTTTAAAGGTCTGGTTGCTATCTGAAATTGGTGAAAGAGCCGAGATAAGGACGTGTAAATGATTTTAAGCCACGTAAAGACGTCACAAGCTATTGAGGGTAAACAAGCTTACTGAATTAGGATTACCTGGTTATGGTTGCCCCTTATCTTATGTGTATGTTATGGAATATTTCAGGCCAAGGGGAGATTTCATAATCCCTTTCCCTTAAGCCGAACGACAAGCTAGTGGGTTTTAGAGTTCTAATGTCCCGTGAGACAATCCACAAATTTTGTTGAAACTCTTAGGTTATCCATAGTTCCTTATGATTCATACAAGTTTTTACCACATGCATTTAAGTTCTATTTTTTTAGATTTGCATGTTATATGTACTCAGTTCCAGTTATGCATTACGAAGGAGGCTTATGCAGGCCACATGTTTAGTATTCGTCATTTCTATGTTGTATGTATTGAACTGGTCCAGTATTAAGACATATTGGCTCCATTTATGATTTTGTCTAAGCTTTACTGATTTTACCCCGGTGTGGTACACCAGCTGGATAGAGTTTACCCCGGTATGGTATGCCGGCTGGAGGTATTTTTATTTTTACCCCGGTATAGTACACCGGCTGGTGGCATTTTATTTTTACCCTGGTGTGGTACACTAGCTGGACAGATTGTATAGATTTTATGGTCGGCTGTTTCCTGACATTTCAGTTATAGTATTTGTTGTGCATTAGATGGTTGCATTTATACTTCAATAATGAGTTATTGTCAGGTTTCTGTTTTCAAAATTTTAGGTTGTTACTACTCCTTATTTCAGCCCTAGTTATCATTTTTATCTTACATGTTTACAATTTTCAGCCTTACATACCAGTACATTTTATTCGTACTGACGTCCCTTCATCTTCGGATCCTTCCCGCAATCGTGCTACAGGTATAGGCTGAGGCTCAGATCATCGAATGTAGTAGGAGCCAGATTTCTACAGAATAGTGGTATGCTCCTCTCTTCCAGGAGCCATGTCCTGGTGTGGACTATTTTAAATTTTTTGTACAGCATGGCTAGGCCGGGGCCCTGTCCCGTGCATTTCAGTTTGTTTACTCTATAGAGGCTGATGTGGACTAGTTTGTTTAGTAGTATGGGTTATGTAGTCGTATTGATTTTTCATTGCTTTGTTTAGCTTTGTTGTAGCCTTGTCGGCTTTTCGGGTTGCATATTTATAATTGTCAAGGCATTATTGGCCCAGTATTTATCCTAGTTGGTTGTGACAGGTGGATTGGTCATCCTTAGTGTTACATTTATAGATGTTATATTGCCGGCTTCTCGATCGACCATGAATCGAGTGCCAGTTGCGCCCTACCCTAGTTCTGGGTTGTGACATTGCTCATCACCCTCTAGCTGCATTCCTCAGTCAATGCCGCCGTTTGGACATCCACCATCCTAACTTTGTTGGCCACCACATCTTTCAAGTAATTAGCATACTTTGGCATTCCCTGCAAAACATCAAGTAAGGGAAAATTGATGTGAAGTTCTTTAAAAATATCAAAGAACTTTTTAAAGCACTCTTCCTCCTTTCTCTTTTTGAGTCATTGTGGGAATGGTGGTGGTGGTCTCTATGCTGGCTGCAATGATGATTGTGCATTATGTTCGGCAGCACTCTAGTTATCTCCCTTGGCAATGGATAGACCCTGTCTAACTAACTTTGGCTGTACCTCATTTCTCTTTTTCTTTGGTGGTGCATCAGCCAATTACTTGCCACTCCTCAGACTAATGGCATTGACCTAGGGGAAAGGTTTGTATCTGTGTCACTGGGTAACCCTCCCTGAGGTCTAGTGTGTTGTGCAGTTGCTAATTGACCCATCTACTTCGCTAGATTTCGAGTGGCTATCTGCTGATTTTTCAAATCTAAATTCATCCATGACTGATTCTCTGCCAATTGGGTCTGAGTAGCCATAATTTCTACGACATCTCCTCAATGTTGCTGCTGCTTGACTAGCCACTGTTCTGTCTGTTCCACTACTGATACTGCTGCTACTGAGGCTGCTAGTAGCTCTGACTCTGATTGCCACCCTAAGAGAAATTTGGGTGGCTCTGCCAATTTTTATTGTAGGTGTTCCCATAAGTCTGATTGTTTCTTTGAACATTCCCTGCAAAATTGACTGATTTAGGATTGACCCGCAAGATTCTATATTGTGCCCATTATTACCATAGATTTCGCACCAGCTAGGAGCCTACTAAATTGCATTCACCTGTCCCTGCGGTTGGTTCATACTCAGTTTGCTGAACTGAGTCATCATCTGGTGTTGCAATGATGCTAACTATGCAGCCAAGGCATTGACATTGTCCACTTCTATCAGCCCTGCTGCTCTCTTTCCTGCCCCTCTTGATGATTCACTATGCCAGTCTAGGTTTTCTTGAGCAAGTATGTTTAAGGCAGTGTATAGCTCATCATATGTCTTCTCCAGTGCTTGCCCACCTGATACAGAGTCTAACAATATCTTAGTGTGTGGGTCTAGACTCTCCACAAAGGTATGGGCTAACCCATATTGGACTACTGGTGATGGGGGTCAGTCTCTCAACAATGACTTGAATCTTTCCCAAGCCAAATATAGGTTCTCCTCCGGCCTCTGCTTGAAACTTAATATCTCACTTCTGAGCTTGGCAGTCTTGCCTGAAGGGAAGAATCTAATGAGGAACTTCCTTGCTACGACTTACCAAGAAGTAATAAAATTTCGGGGCTCAGCCTTCAACCACCTCTTTTCCTCTCCCAACAATGAAAATGGGAAGAGAGTGAGTCGGATATAATCTGTTGACACTCCAGTGGGGACAAAAGTGTCACTAATCTCCAAGAAATTCTGTAAGTACTATTGTGGGTCCTCATGTGTCATCCCAGTGAACTGGCCACTAGAATGTAACAGCTGCACCATGTTCTGTTTCAGCTCAAAGTTTCTTCCGGGCTCCGATTTGTGGATACTAGAGGTCACATTCGTCGCTAAAGGGATTGCCACTTCGCGAACTGGTCGGGCTGCCATATGATTAGGCAACAACTCTGCTTGCCCAACTGGTGGATGTTGTTGTAACTGCTCTTGTAACCTTTTCAACTTTCGCTCTAGAGCTTCTCTCCAGAGAAAATGTAGTTGGCGTTCAGGTTCCAACAAAGGTTCCACCAACTCTCTATTCCTTGCCAGTTCTACAAGTACAACCTGTTACCTATAATAGAACATACTAAGACCAAGTTTTTCAACACATAAGAAAATAAAAATCACAAAAAAACTAAAAATTCACAAAACACTGCTAGTCCCCGGCAACAACACAAAAAACGTGTTTGCGCCCCAGCGCACGCGCAAATGCACGCGGTCGTACAAGTAATACAGTGGCCCTTTTATGAGCCGGATGCCGAAGCCACAAGGACTAGACTGATTCAGCAAATATTCAAGTCAAGTGTCAAGTTAACCTTCACAAGTGCTGATTTAAGAGATTTTGGATAATTATAATTAAATCTACGGGTAATCACCAAATAATTGAGAAACAATACGAGAAGCAACTAGAGTTAAAGCCTGATAATCATGCAGTGATACAGTTCCCAATGGTTCAAGTATGAAAACTTCAGTTTTTGTCTCACAAAGTTAAAATGTAGTGTTCATGGTCTTTCGAGCCTCTAAACATGACAAACTAGTCTCATACCTACATCGTTTAGCGGGGATGTGACGTCCAAATTCGAGAGTAATTTAACTACGTGGAAGTGGTTTAGGGGGTTTATGCCCTTGATTATGGAATTTCGTACATATAATAATTTATCCTGACTTAGCTTCACAACTACTTCTACAAGTGGTGATGTGAAAATTCTAAGTCGGTGTCTAGCTATCATCCCGTTTTATTAACCAAGCAAGGCAAATTAGGTATAGTTTCTATCCTAACCGAGAATCCTATCGTAAAGATAAGAACTTGCTCTCTGCATTCTTTTCTTCTACCCTAGGGTTACTCTTTCGAGCTTTTCCTAACTTAACGAGTTTGTTTTCATGGTGATCAAGCATAAAAACAATGGTAATTAAGAATGCAAGAAGAAAATACAACTAAGAACTCAAACCAAAGATGAATCTCAAGCCTAGAGGAAAGGTTTTAGCCATTCATGTTCGTACAATTACTCAAAAACATAATTAAAGTAATGTAATTACAAGAGTAATTAAAAAAGAATGAAAATTAATGAACCATAGGTGAAGTTCTTTGCTTCTCCCCTTGCTTCTCGCCGCTTTCCCAAAATAATTTCGTGATAAATGATTTTAGAAGCTAAGGGTTTAATTTATACTAAGTGAGAAAATGTAATTTTTGTTCGTGAGTGAACTGCCTCCATGTCACGGACCTGGTCGCGCTAATTATCACGACCCGAATGTAGGCCCAGATCGAGACATGGGACAAGGAGCTCCGAGAGACTCCAAGTCGATCCATGGCATGAACATGCAACTAACTTAATCAAACAAAGCAGAATACTCAGCATAATAACATAGAGGAAGCATAACCATGACATAACATAGACAATGAAACGCACTTCATACATCACAGCTGAATACTATATATAGTCTGAAAGCCTCTAACATATCTGATGTGTTGATGGGACAACACCCCAACTAACCCGATAAGTCTGGAAAACTGAACATAGAGGATAACTAATATCAACTGGTCCTCGGGAGATGAGGACTCACCACTGAACTGGATGTAAAACTTTGAGGATCAGGCTAACGGCGGGACTGAACATGAATGTCTGAGCCTGTATCATGAAACAATACAACATAGAGTATGCGGTCAGTACTTGAAATATACTGAGTATGCAAGGTAAGTAAAAACGGATAGTTAAAATACATAAGAGTTTATAAGACTAGGACATTATGATCATAAAGTAAATATCATAATATAAACATGAGGGCTCAAGGTTTTCAAATATATTCGTAAATCAGTCATAATCATAATAATTGGAAAACTTTATTAAATGTGACTTGAGCCAAAATAATATGAACATGAACATTCATAAATCATGAGGAATAATGGGAGGACTCATCATAACTGACACCATCATGGTACAACCTTACATGATGCCCTAACTATCTCACTCAAGTGGGAAGAGTCGCCCCAGGTATGCTAGCAAGGGGCGTGCAATATGTGGTATCATGAAAGAGGTAATCCAATAACATTGTAATGTATCAACATGAACCTACGGTGGCACGTAGTTATGATACACCAGTGTAGTCCTTTGAACACCGGGCTACTCGGTTCTAGACATTGCTCCCAAAAACATGCACATTAGGCTCGTATATAAATCACAACATCATTCATGAGATTCATGGCCAAATAAACATTAACATCATTGATCCCCATTTACAGACATGTTTATCCATGAATTAAGGTCCATGAATCGGCCAACATCATAAATCGATCAATCGTGAAATCCATGTCATAAATCATAAATCATACTTTAACATGTGGGCATTGTCCAATAATTTAACTTGCTTGAAAATACTCATTTCACTTGAAAACATGATTATAAATATGGGTAACTTGAAAAATTCTTTTCACCATTAATCTCTCATTATACATGAACATTCATCATAAATCCTGATTTTTCATAAATTTCTCCTAAATCGGCATTTAAATTTATAAAGCTTGAAACATGATTTTAATGGAAAAAATGTAAAACTTGCCCATGATAAGTACCTGAGAGCAATCATATCATAAAGCATAAATCATAATTAGGCTAATTTAGATCAAGATCATAATGAAATCATAACTTGACTTTTCATAAAAACATACATAATTGGGCATAATTGGATTTAAATTCAAATCTATAAATTTATATTCAAAATAGTCATAAAATCTGCCCATAGATCATAAAACATGATTTAATACATGAAAGAAATTGACCCATAGATAGATCATAGAGAATCTCAGATGAATTTAAATAAACCCCATAGATCATGAAACTTGAATCTAGAATTTATTATACCCCGGGAACCCAAGGATCAGACCCGGGAGTCAAAACGAAGAAAAACTGGAAATTTGCATCAGGTTGCAGGACGACTCGTGAGATTGGTCATGAGGAGTGACCACGAGTCGTGATGTGACTCATGGCCAGCAGGCTGGGCAAGCTCAGGTTGAGGAGGCCACGGGCCTGACAATGAGTCGTGGTCAGACCTCACGACTCGTGAGGTCACCCATGGTCTGCATGGAAGGGTTGATCAAGGTTTTGTGGCAGTAGAGGTCACCTGAATGTTTTGGGCAATAGACTTCACGGGTCCTAGCCACGAGTTGTGCCCCTTGGCAACAACTCATGAGGTCCCTCGTTGGAGGCCCTTGGCAGTGTTTTCCTGCATTTTAATAAGGGTGTTTTCATAATTCCTAAGTTCCTAAAGCCTAGACTACATCGTTTTAAGATCTAAATGTGGTCTTTTAAGGGGGGTTAGTCCATGTTAAGCCTCATTCATGCATACAAGAGTATAGAGAGGAGTCTAGAAGGTGATTCAAGGTGTTCTTCCCCAATTTCTCTAAATGCCATCTTGGGCTTTCAAGGGAGATTAAGGATAAGTGTATGTAAGGTCATCAATGGGTGGTCCCTTCCACACTCATTCTCCTTCTCTATGATTTTGCTTATAAATTATCAAAAGCTCATGGGGTTTTGTATTTGATTTGTATAAAACTAAATGATTTAATTGGATCTTGTGATTTTGAAATGTTATCATAATCTATTGATTTTGATCATCTTTTGAGATTTAAATTGATTATAATATTGTTGATTTTGAATTTCTAAACAATTAAGCTTGATTATGCATGCCCCATGATGAATTGATTTATGATCCATTGATCTATTGATGTTTTGAAAAGCCCAACATGAATTATGAAATTATTTATGAATTTATTATGTTATCTACTATGAACTGATGAATTTCAAGCTACATGCATGATCTACAAGTATATATGAATTTTATCAATCATGAATTATGTTTTTGGCCGAACCACGGGCCTTAAGTCATGGCTAGTTCATGTATGTTCAAGCATGTTTACGATTGTCATAACTTAATTAGCCCAAGAACTCATGTATGTATTATTATGAGCACTATATATGTTTTGGAAGTAGTATCGAACACTGAGTAGGTTCGGGGCTCACGATTAAGCCTCGGATCTCATGAATTACGTGCCACCATCGGTATGTTAGGACCCTTTCAAGTTTGTCCCTGGCCCAAATGGCCCTTTCATGTGTGATCACGCCCTTCATGGTTCCTACCCTTGGAAAGGTATGAACATCCTCCCGACTAAGGTTACAAGTTGGGCTTCATGTGTGCTTATATGGGGTATGTCGGTTAAGAGAATGTCTCACTATTTCTCATGATTTATGTATGTTTATGGTTATGTATATTGTCTCAAGTCATGCTAAATAAATCTTTTCCTCTTATGATTATAATAACGATTATATTAAGAATGTTTTGAAAACCTTGAGCCATATGATATGATATTATGATTTACAATACGAGCATGACGTCCTACTCTTGTGATCATTTATGAACTTCATATATGTTTTAAATGTTTGTTTACTTACCTTGCATACTTAGTACATTCCACGTACTGACCGTATACTTTTTATGTTGTATTGTTTTATGATACAAGTCCCAGTTCTCAAGCTCATCCTCACCCGTAACTAGTTTCAGCCTTGCTCTCAGCGCACGTGAGTCCTCATGTTACGAGGGATACATGTTCACATTCTAGGCATTTCTTTAAGTTTCTACATATTGGGTTAGTTGGGGAGTTTTCCCATCAATCCGCCTTTCATGTTTAGAGGCTTATCATACTATAAATTGTTCTTTCGTCGTATTGTATAAGTCTAGTACTGTTTTTCCTTTATGCTATGTTATGATTATGTCCTTTATGTTTAGTCTTCCGCTCATGTGGTTGAATTAGATGTATGCTCATGCCATGGGTCGACTTGGGATCCCTCGGGGCTCATTGTTCCGTGTCTATGATCCGGGGGTACGTTTGGGTCGTGACAAACTTGGTATCAGTGCCAAGGTTTACATGTCCTAGGGAGTCTGAAAGCTGCATTAAGTAGAGTTTTTTTCATGAGTGTGAAGCGCGTCACACTTATGAAGAAGAGGCTACTAGATGTTTAGAAAATGTTCTGTTCTTTCATGATCTATGTCGTGCGATGAACATCCTTTACTCCTCTAATCTGTGCTATTCGCGTTTGCAGAATCATGCCTCCACATTGAGTAAACGCTAGGAGAAACGAAAATGGTAATGATCATGAGGGTGCCCATGATGGTGAGCATCAGCCAGCTCCACCCGTTCATGACGAGCACGTACCAGAGCCAGCTGCCTATGCTGAGTTTAGGGTGGCGATTCAAATGTTGGCACAGGCCATGACTGCGCAGGTCCAGAATTATATGGTGGCGCATTTCCCTTAGAATGAGAATGCAACGACAGCTAGGGTGAGAGATTTCTTGAGGATGAGCCCTCCGAAGTTCACGGGGTCAAAGGTGGACGAGGATCCACATGATTTTATAGAGGAGATTCTAAAAATCACCCAGGTTATGGGGGTGAACAATGGGGAATGCATTCACTTGACCTCCTATCAGCTAAAGGTGTAGCACATATATGGTTTAAGCAATGGAGAGATGCCAGGGCGGCGAGTGTAGGCCCCATAGGTTGGGATGAGTTTCACACTGCATTCATGGATCTGTTCTTCCCTCAGGGGATGAGGGAGCCCAAGGAAGTCCAGTTTGTTAATCTGAAGCAAGGTAGAATGTCTGTCCAAGAGTATGCATTGGAGTTCACCCGGTTATGTAAATATGCTTCGAAGTTGGTGGTGGATCAGCGGGCTCGAGTGAGCCGCTTTGTTCATGGAGTAGCAGATTACTTGGACAAAGATTGTCGGATCGCCATGCTTCACTGGGACATTGATTTTCCCCATATTGTATTGCAAGCGCAGCAGATGGAATCGGTCTATAGGAGGTATAGAGAGGCCAAGAGGGCCAGGACTGACAGCTACGGGGTTTCTCAAGCCAGGTCAGGAGGTGGACCACGTCAGCAGACTCAGCACAGGTACATTTCTCCAGCTCCATCATCGGCTAGCACGCCATCCAGGTTCAGAGGAGACCAAATGAGTAGGGCTACAGGCTTGAGGGATCATGGTAGCATGCAGTCACTTTCCCAGCTTGTGTGAGATGCGGTAAAAATCATCCCGGGAGGTGCCTGGTCGGTGTAGATGCTTGTTTTGGGTGTGGCAAACCTGGACATAAGATCAGAGATTTCCCTATAGCTAGTTCTACCACTCCGGCAGAACGACCCCCACACCAAGGTGCTTTCACTAGTTCAGCAGGCAGTCAGCACCAAAATAGATTTTATGCCCTAATGCCTCGCTAGGAGTAGGAGGCTTCGCCAGATGTGGTCATGTATATGTTGCAAGTCGTCCATGTTGATGCTTATTCTTTGTTAGATCCAGGAGCTACTTTGTGTTTTGTGAACCCTTATATTGCTAGTAGTTTTGGAGTTAGTCCCAAAAATTTTTCAGAACCGTTCTCCGTATCTACTCCAACCGGTGAATCAGTGGTAGCTAGGTGGGTATATAGAGGGTGTCCCATCACAGTGTTGCAAAAGGTTACCTCCGTAGACTTAGTTGAGTTGGCCATGACTAACTTTGATATCATCTTGGGTATGGATTGGTTTTTTGCATGTTATGCTTCGATTAATTGTAGGACCCGTGCTATGGAATTTCGATTTTCGGGTGAGTCAGTTTTAGAATGGAAGGGTGATTCAGCTGTACCAGCAGGTCAGTTTATTTCATACCTTGAGGCCATTAAGATGATCTCCAAGGGTTGCATGTACCACCTAGTTAGGGTTAAGGATGTAGAGTCTGAGTCCGACTATTCAGTCAGTTCCAGTGGTGTGTGAGTATCTGGAGGTATTCCCCGATGATTTGCCAGGTGTCCCTCCCGAGCGGGAGACTGATTTCGGTATAGACCTTCTTCCTAACACACAGCCTATATATATTCCTCCTTATAGAATGGCTTTAGCTGAGCTAAAGGAGCTAAAAGAACAGTTGAAGGACTTGTTGGATAAGGGTTTCATTAGACCGAGCAAGTCTCCATGGGGAGCACCAGTTCTCTTTGTTCGAAAGAAGGATAGGTCCCTTCAAATGTGTATTGACTATTGACATCTGAATAAGGTCACTGTCAAGAACAGGTACCTCTTGCCCAGGATCAATGATTTATTTGACCAGCTCCAGGGTGCCAGGTGTTTCTTAAAGATAGATCTCCGGTCTGGATACCATCAACTCAGAGTTCGGGAGTGTGATATCCTGAAAACAGCCTTTAGAACCCAGTATGGCCATTATGAGATTGTGGTTATGTCATTTGGACTAACCAATGCTCCTACAGCTTTTATGGAACTAATGAACAGGGTGTTCAAGCAGTATCTGGACACGTTTGTAATTGTGTTCATCGATGATATCCTTATATAATCCAGGAAAGAGGAGGAGCATGCTACTCACTTGCGTATAGTGCTTTAGGTCCTCAAGGATCGTTAGTTATATGCACAATTCAGCAAATGTGAGTTTTGGCTGGACTCAATGGCATTTCTGGGCCATGTGGTGAAGAATGAGGGCATAAGGGTGGATTCTCAGAAAATCGATGCGGTGAAGATTGGCCCGGACTGGTGAATCCTTCAGAAATTCGGAGTTTCTTGGGCCTAAAAAGCTACTACCAAAGATTTGTTGAGGGCTTTTCATCAATTGCAGCCCCATTGACCAGGTTAACTTAGAAAAAGATAAAGTTTCAATGGTCGGAGGCTTGTGAGGAATGTTTTCGAGAGTTGAAGACCCAACTCACTTCAGCACAAGTGTTGACTTAACCCGTGGGTACGAATGGCTTTGTTGTATATTGTGATGGTTCGAGATTTGGACTGGGATGTGAGTTGATGCAGCATGGAAAAGTAATAGCATATGCCTCTAGGCAGCTGAAAGCTCACGAAAAGAATTACCCAACCCATGATCTCTAGTTGGTCGCGGTGGTGTTTTCATTGAAGATATGGCAGCATTACTTGTATGGGGTCCACATGGATGTATTCACGGATCACAAGAGCTTACAATATGTGTTCTCGCAGAAGGATCTCAATCTTCAGCAAAGGAGGTGGTTGGAATTATTGAAGAACTACGATATGAGTGTTCTTTACCACCCGAGCAAAGCTAATGTGGTGGCGGATGGGCTTAGTAGGCTCTCTATGGATAGTGTGTCCCACGTGGAGGAGGGAAAGAAGGAGTTGGTGAAGGATGTTCACTGGCTCACAAGGTTGGGAGTTAGATTGGTCGACTCAACCGATGGCAGCATCATTGTGCAAAATGGGTCAGAATCGTCCTTGGTGGTTGATGTAAAATCTAAGCAAGATAAAGATCTGGTTTTGAGGAAGCTGAAGGAAGCAATGCAGAGTCAAATGGTGGAGGTTTTCTCCCAAGGGGGAGATGGTGTGCTATGATACCAGGGTCCACTATGTGTTCCGGACGTCGATAATTTGAGAGTTCGGATATTACATGAGGCACATGGTACTGATGTCCCCCAAATTACACCTCGCAATTGAGATGTAAGCGGTCAATTGTCAAATATAGAACTCAACAAAGGTTGAGGTCGATCCCACCAGGAATATGGTAAGAACTTAGGTTAATGTGAATAACTGTTACTATTGAGTTACTTATTTCCGAAGGGAGAAACAAATAGAATAATAAATAAAAGTAAAACTACTGAATGCTTAAATCAAATTCGGGTTGTGTTCAATTAACGACTTGACTAGGATTGTGTTCCCCAGACTTCATAATCACAAGGCTTATACACTAATATTCTATTCCGGTGTTTAACATGCAATATTGGTAAGTTAGGTTCACCTAAATGGTTGGTCCCCTATTTAGATGATTATCACCATGCAACTTTGTCCGTATACGGGTGTACTTTAATTGACCCTTACCCTTAGTATCGGATTAGCTATCCCCGAACAAGTTCAAGCTATTAGATGGGGTTGATAGCCTCAAATCTCCGTTTGTTAATCCTTTTTTCCTATTCAATACCTCCTTGGTCCGGTAAGTAAGAATAAGGCAAATGCTAATGTTTGCAACCATCAAGAATCAATCAACACGAAGGGAAAATAATACATGCATTAAACCCCTTTCAAGAATCACTAAGTTTTTAACCTATGTGTGTTAATTCATCTTGGTTCCCACAACCCTAATTATGGGTTTAGCTACTCATTTGTATGATCACAATTACAAATTATTGAATAAATCATAATTGCAACTTACAAGTTATCGTAGAAGAAAACCAAGCATCCTGAATAAAACTCCAAAATTGATGATTAAAACTCCAAGGATGAATTACTTCTCTAAATTCAAGCACAAAAATAAATCTTCGTTTCTTGAATCTTAATCGCAGTCAATAACACCCAAAAATACTGTTCTACAACTGTAAAATTACGTAACATTAAAATAAAACTGAACCAAGTATTTATAAACATGAAACAAATCCTTTCCTAAATCAACTAGGATTCTGGTGTCAGCAGGTACCACGGTCCGTTGGTCGTTTCAACGGACCGTTAGAGTGGCCCGTTGTTCCAGTCGTGGCTTCCTTCAGTTTTTCTCCTCTCATCATACAGGCACAAACCACCGCTCGTTATACAATCCTATGAGCCATTGATCCTGATCGTTGTTTCCTGGCCACTTCATCATTATTTCTGAATCTAAATGTACGAGCACTCAGAACGACCAGTCCTTAGAAAGTACGGTCCGTCCTGTTTGCCCGTTGTATGCAGCCCGATCTTGGTCAATTTCTCTTATTCTTTCCCCAACCATACAGGACGATCCATTGTAAGTTAATACGATCTGTAGGACCCATCCGTTGACTTCATTTTGACAGCCTTCTCTGTATCTTCCCACAATCGATCAGAACAATTCGTGGTAAACTAGCACAATTCATGGATTTAAGTCGTTGATTGCCACTCTACTTATTCACTTTTTTGAATCTCATCCAACGGCTCAATAGAATAGCCCACGATAAGGACCAATGGTCCGTACTGAAGCTCGTCTGAGCCATTTTTTCTGTTTTCAGCTCTTTTTCTCAACTTTTATTCCTACGGCCTATTTTACCTGCAAAACTACCAAAACACATCATATCCACATAAATATACCTAAAGTCATGCACTTTCACAAATTTTTAAGCATAGCTAGTGCCATAAATTCATGGCACATCAACACCCTAAACTTAACATGTTTGCATGTCCTTAAGCAAACAAAATACAATCAACCCATGGCGACGCTTAACTAGTGGAAACTTTGGAGATGCATAGCAGACCAAACTCGAAAACAGATAAAGTGTTCATTCAATAAACCTCCATCCCATTAGGTTAAAACAGAACTCGGTGCGACAACTTAGCACTTCTCAAAATGACACAATAGGATCAAAGGATGGCATCATATTATCACTACACAACCAAACACACATGACTGGCATTACCCCTAGACAGCCAGAAAACAACCCATGTAATCACGTGCTCTCACCATTAAGAAGTCCCCCATACACATATGTACACATGATTATGCTAATGTCTATTTTGGGACTGGGAAAGAACTCACTCACACTCACAAGGAAATTCAAACTATACAAATACAATACCATAAGCTTGTCTTTACTTTCAATACCTAAATTTTTATATGGTTGAACTAGGATCACTATAGGACTTTTTTATGCTTGTAATTTAGGCTCGGGCTCGGTTATGGTACATATGGAATTAGTATCTCAACCCTCTTTGGCACTACACACCTCTTGGCTCCACTTTTCACCTTTTTTTCCTATTTTCTCCCCTTTTTCCTTTAACTACTTCTTTTCTTGGAATTTGCAACTACGGATGCGATTTCTCTTTATTCAAGCTTGCATTGATGTCACATTTTTCTTTTCTTTTCTTTTCTTGCTTTTTGACACAAATTTTTATTTCTTTCTTTTCATCATGCATAATGCATCCGCTCTTTCCTTTTTTTCATTACCCAATTTTCATTCCTCCCAACTCTTCTTAATCACCCCTATAGTAGCCACCCTCAACCTAGGGGATTTTTCTGAGTTGAGGTTCACAATGTCCAAGGAGGGACCAGAGCCAAAATAGGTTCATTTTTAATTAAAGCAGGTAGGTGAGTTTGTGTAAACAAAAAGAAAGGTCAATTTTAAGCTCAAACATTTGGATCAAGGGATATTTATTCTCTTTTGGTAGATCTTTTAAGGCCAAAGTGGACTCATGAATCAATAATGTCCTATGATCCTTTCCTAGTCTCCCATCTTCTATATAAGTACGACTGACCAGGCAAGTTCTAGATTGAAATGCACAGCAGAATTCAACTATTTAACCTCACTCACACAAGCACTTGATTACACAGCTAAGTTCCAACTACCAAGTTCAAGCATTATGTTGACATTAATCATCCTAGCGATACCTACGATTCCATACAAAGATCCATAGTGGTCACACCTCATAGCACAAGTATTTTCACACAAAACAATTAGGAGGGGTGTCATTTTCACATACTTTGTTTGACTGCTCATATGCCTCCTATTTCCTTCCAGTTAACCAAAAAAACAAAATAAAATGGCCCGCTCATATGCCTCATATTTTCTTTCATTTTCTTCTTTCCTCATCCTCCGCACCTTCAGCGGCTCGCTTCTTTTTGCCTTTTTCACGCGGAGCTAGCTCCAAGTCAAAGAACTGAGGAATCTCCACATCTAAATCCTCATCTATTACTAATAAAGCTTACGGTGGTAAAAGTGGAGTAGGTCTGGATGACAACTCGTGCACTGAAGCTCTCAACACTGCCAGTTCTCTTTCCATGGCATCCCAATCTCAAATCTGAGCATTCGACCAGAATTGGTTGAGGCATACCTCAAAATCATCCAGCCTCATATGTAACCCACGTGCTGCATCTTCTATTTCCTTTTTTACTGATGGCTTAACTTGCTCAAGCAGCATGTCAATCTTATGCTCTGCAATTGTCAGTCTCTTGGCCATTTTTCACATATCATTTTCTGGGACCAACAAGTCTCCAGTAGGAATGGACTGAGCTGAGTTGCCTGATGGAGTAGAAGTGGCTACTGCAACATCATCTGCTAGAGTGGAAGGAAGCTCCATGGTCTGTTCATCCTGACCAGAACTGTCACCCTACTCACCCCCTCTCTGTGTACTCTCAAGCAATCTAGGTCCATCAAATGGAGCTCGAACTCTAGCCACCAAATTCAAGTCATCTTAAATGAATGTTATGTATGTTGTCCTGATGTTTTAATCATATGATCAATATCTGCGAAGACCAGTAAGCCAGACTCCATGCATAACTGATATATCAAACTCGAGAACGGAAGTGTTGTGTTTTCTTTGACCACACGCTCTCGAATTTCTGTGGCAATAATCTAAGGAATGTTCAGCAGATACTCAGACATAATACATGCCACCAATGTTGCCCTGTCTGCACTCAATGCATTATCATTCACTGTAGGCGCTAGGCGATGTCGAATGATGGACCACCATGACTTTGCCAAGAAATTCAGGGATGCCTTATAAATCGATTTTCTGCCTGTGACCCATTCTTCTCTCTCTTTGTCTTCAGTAATAATGTTGTCCATCCATTGAAAGTGTAACATCTTGTCCTCAATACTCAACTTTCTGATCCCGTTCATTGCTCCCATGCGGTAATCATATTCAGTAGTTCTGGACGGCACTGTAAAGTCACCACCCATCAATATTATGGTGATGGTCCTCTCATATATATCCACTGGAATTGCTCTTACCCTGATAGAGTCTAGCACGGGCTCTTTCTTGATTGTCATCTTTGAGGAAGTCTTTTTCTCTAAAGTGCAGTAGTAATTTGCATATAACTCATGCACCATCTCCATACTGTACTTTCCCCAAGTCTTTGTCATCCAATGCATGTTATAGCCCTCAAAGACCCTCTTAAGCTCTAGGACTTCATTTAAGGCATTAGTCTGAATTTTTGGCTCCTCCTGTATACTGCGGCTGGGTTACCTTTTTCAGTGAGATGAAGTCCTGCATAGTACACATCTCTGGAACCCTGTAGAAACCATCTCTTTGACATTTCCTCGGGTGTGATGTCAGAATATTCTTCCTTCTCATTAGACTCTTCAGCACCACTATCTTTATCGTTGGACTCCTCCGCATTAGTATCACCTTCCCCTAACTGTGCATCATCATCATTGCCTTTCTCTGCATTATCCGTAGGAGGGTTGTCACCATTAGATTCGGCCTCGTCACTTCCCTCATCAGACTGGGGAAGTGAGGTGGTAGCTGCGGCAGCTTCTTGGGCTTTGGACTTTGCCCTAGTGGACCTCACTGGAGATTCATCAGAGCTGGTAATGTTGTAATGCACCTCCAAACCACTAGAACTCTCCGATTCTGACTCATCACGAAGCTACCACCTTTTTTGCTATTTCCTTTCGTGCAGCAGCTTCCAGTTGCTTCTTTCTTACTATAATGCCCCGGAAGCTCAAAATCAATATCCGAGACATAAATTAGAAAATCTGGAAAACAGCAACAAAGTTGCAGAACGACCAACCTGACGGGTCGTTAAAGGAACCAATGACATGTCAAGTTAACCGTTTGAAGAATGCCAAGAGTATATTTCAGTGTTTGTAACAGACGAACCCACGAGATGTTGTCAGGCCCTATGACTCGTTAAGTCACCCGTTGCCTAGCCGGAGTTCCAAAATTTGAGGAACTTACAGTGTACTTGATGGAAGGTTACCATGAGTCGTCGTCAGCAATAACGACTCGTCAGGTCCTTCGTTCCAGTCCTTTCTAACCTTCTTACAGTGCACCTAATGAACGACATGACGAATCTTTTCCAGTTATGACGACTCATCATGTGCCCGTCAGGAGTCAGTAGAAATTTTCCAGTAAACTTGATTGGAAGACCCAATGACTCGTTAGACCTGGTAACGAGTCGTTAGGTCACCCGTTAGGAGTAGCTGACAGTTTTTCCAGCGAATCTCTAAGGGTTATTTAGTAATTTCCTATTCTCCCAAGCATTAAACCAACGTCGTCTATGCACTAATTTCAGACGTTTTAGTGGGGAAAAGCAGTTCCTCCCCTCATTCTCATGCTAATCCTCAGAAGAATATCATAGAATTCTCTCTCAAGGTATTTCAGAGAAAAGGCTAGGGATAAACTTTCCTCTTCGATTTTCAGGAAGATTCTCCAGGTTTCTTCGCCAGGTATGTGGGGTTTTAGCAAGGGGATTGTCCTTCCGTTGCGTCCCCAAAGTCCTCCTCACTTTCTTCTATAGGTTTTAAGCCCTGAGCTTTCGAGTATGAGAAGCATTCATGTTTATTTTCGTTGATTTCCCTCAGAACGATGTTTAATACTCA
The DNA here is from genome assembly GCA_035772735.1 of Datura wrightii. Taxonomy (NCBI): domain Eukaryota; kingdom Viridiplantae; phylum Streptophyta; class Magnoliopsida; order Solanales; family Solanaceae; genus Datura; species Datura wrightii. The sequence continues at coordinate 83,676,924 of JASDFA010000006.1, read as the reverse complement.
TTGTTAATGTAATCTTCATCAATTCCTCACCAATTTGTCAGTATTATTACAAAAGAAAATTTGAGCCCTAATTTTTGAGTAATGATTTTTACTTGTTATATTCCCTCTAGTGAATGAAGAATGCTTGGATTGAATTCCTAGAATTTTCTTGCTATTCGTATGTGTTGGGTAAATAACCCATGAATGAGAATGACTTTTGCTCTATTGAATGAAATTTCCAAAATTCATGAAATTGCCTTATATTATGAATTTGTCCGTATTGTCGGCATAAATGAGCTCTCTATTAGCTGCTTAGTATTTTAGTCAGTTAGAACACAGAACTCTATCAGTCTAGTCCCAGCCAGAATCATATCAGTCTAGCTTCAGTCAAATTTTAGCAACATCAGTGTTGTCCAAAAAATATCAACTGATCAGTTTGACTCTAGTTATTTTTGAGGTGTCAGTGGTGCCTCCCAGTGTTCAAACTCAGATTCAGATTTCAGTTATTTGGTCCATTAGGTAGTCATGACATTCAGTTATAGCTCTGACCAGACCCAAGACCCCAGTTCAGTTATTAGTTATTCTGTACAAGGTTACGACACTTCTAGATAAATAGCTCTGACCAGTCTTAGAGCCCAGTTTCAAAATCTGGTCCGGTAAGGCTCTCGGGGCACATGCAGTTATTCTTCCCTGCCTAGTCTTGGGCCCCAGTTTCAAGTTATCAGCTTCGTAGTTCAATTTAGGTGTTCCAGTGGGAGTCGGGGTTCTAGCACACCTAGGTTTCCAGAACTATGTTGCCAGCGTAGGTTTCAGTATTACTTGGCCTGTTCAGCTCCAGATATTTTTTTGATCACCAGTTCCTGCCTTCATACCTTGGCAAGGTATATTGAGTCCTACAGGTGGGGTGTATACATCGAAATCCACGTAGCTCACGTGGTTAAATGTCGGTTACAGACTCTCCCACTAGTCAGTCCAGTCCAATATCAAAATAAGCAGCTCAGTTCAGTACAGTATCTATGATTCAGTGTTTCAAACTTAGGGCATGTCCTTGACCATCAGACAGGGTCGTCTTGACCATTTCAGATTATAACAGTAGTTCAGTTCAGCTTACCTGTTGGTCATGGTGTATCATTTCAGTTTAGACTTTATATTCTGTATGTTTCTCCCACTTACTCAATACATTCAAAGCACTGAAACATGCTTTTCATGTTATATCGTCTCATGATACAGTTGCAGGTTCTCAGGTTCAGCTCAGATAGTTACTTCAGTTTCAAAGCATTCCACTTCAGCAGATCAGAGTGTGAGTCCTCATCATTCGAGGGCCTTGTTTATTTATTTCAGTTGGATATTATTTTGTATAGACTTAGAGTTAGTTGGGGACCTGTCCCAGAAACTCCTCAGTAGTTGTCTTTCAGACCAGGCTTGTCTTTCAAAATTGTATTTTAGATATGTTATTTCTTCTCTACTTTTTAGTCTTTACATTTTCCTAAACTGATAAAGTTGATCTTTAAAAGTTTCACTGTGCATTTTTACTCAGAATGTTAGTGTATGATAGACCAAGAGTTGACTTGGGGTCACTTGTGGCTTCAAGTACCGTGTTATGTCCAGGGTGTAGGCTCGGGGAGTGACAAACTTGGTATCAGAGCACCAGGGTTAGAGTATCCTTGGCAAGTCTGAAAGCCGCATCGAGTAGAGTCCTTTTCATGGGTGTGAAGCACACCACACTTATGACGAGGAGGCTATGAGATGTTATTAGGAAAATTCCCTTTTGTTCATATTCTTTATCATGCGTTAAAGTCCAAATTCCATAAATGCCCTTCTGATTCATGCTCTATTTCCTTTTAGTGAATAATGCCTACTCGATGTAGAAATGGATGAAGAGCCAGAAACGCCAAAAGACTCGCTCCACCAGCTCTGGCAGTTCCTCAGGATGAATCCTTATCCACTGCCGAATTCAGGGCGTCCATTCAATTGCTAACTCAAACAGTCACCAATCAAGTGAACTAGTAGGTGATTCCAATAGCCACAAGTGGGTCTACAACTACTACCAGGGTGCGGCATTTCACCCGAATGAACCCTCCATACTTTCACAGAACAATGGTGGGAGAGGACCCACAAGGCTTTGTAGATGAGGTCAAAAAGTTCACCCAAATCATGGGTGTCAGCTCCGCCGAGAGTGCTGACCTGGCTAACTACCAGCTAAAAGCGGTAGCCCAGGTTTGGTGTGAGCAGTGGAAGGAGGGGCGGTCAGCGGAAGCAGGACCGATTGAGTGGGAGGAGTTTCATACAGCTTTTCTGGATAGGTTCTTACCCCCGGAGCTGAGGGAAGCTAAGATGGTAGAATTTATGAACATACGGCAGGGCAACTGGACAGTGGAGGAGTATAATCTGGAGTTTACTAGACTATCAAAGTATGCTCCAGAGATGGTGGCCGAGTCGAGGGCTCGCATGCTGAAGTTCATTAATGGAGTGTCTAATCTTGTCCTAAGGAGTGCAGGACCGCGATACTGATAAAAGACATGGATTTGTCTAGCCTAATTATTTAGGCTCAACAGATTGAGGCCGAGAAGCTGAAAGATATGGAGCGAAAGAACAAGGGGGCAAGAACAGGCCAGTCGGATTTTGGCCACCAGAGATCTGGCGATAGTAGCCGCCCACAGCAGCAGCAGCAACAGCACAGGGCCCCAGCACCCAGCTCAGCCAGCGCCCCAACCTTTCGGTCCCTCTAGGATTAGAGGGGTGGGCCATATGGCACTCATTCTCAGGACCACAGTTCAGGAAACAAGTATCCAGTGTGCCCCAAGTGTGGCAGAAATCATCCTGGAGAGTGTTTACAGGGTAGAGAGGGTTGTTTCGGTTGTGGACAACTCGGGCATCGACTCAGAGAGTGCCCGTCAGTAGGGCGAGGAAGGTCACAACCCACTACCTCATCAGCTCCAGTAGGCCGACCAACTCAGCAGGCCAACCTATCAGGTACAGATGGCGGTCAATGCCAGAATCATTTTTATTCTCTCTTTTCTCATCAGGATCAGGAAAGCTCACCTGACGTAGTTACTGGTATGTTATGTCTCTTTTACCTAGACGTGTATGCCCTCCTAGATCCAGGAGCTACTCTTTCGTTTGTAACTTCTTGTGTAGCAGTTTAGTTCAGTATAAGTCTAGAGGTCCTCTCAGAACCATTCTCAATCTCTACCCCAGTTGGTGAGTCAGTTAGAGCCAGCCGGGTATATAGAAATTGCCCAGCCACAGTCCTGAACAAAGTAATTCCAGCGAATCTCGTAGAGCTAGACATGGTCGACTTCGACCTTATTCTAGGCATGGATTGGTTACAGTTGACTACAGGACTAGAGTTGTCAAGTTTCAATTTCCAGATGAGCCCGTGTTAGAATGGTCGGGCCGTAGTTCAGCGCCTAAGGGTAGGTTTATTTCCTTCCTTAAGTCCCATAAATCATTTCCAAGGGATCTTTATATCATCTGGTTCGGGTCAAAGACTCCAACTCTGAGGCCCTAACCATTTAGTTAGTTCTAGTTGTCAGCGAGTTCCAAGATGTATTTCCTAAAGATCTTCCTGGAGTTCCCCCTGAAAGGGAAATAGACTTCGGAATAGATCTCCTCCTAGATACCCAACCCATCTCCATCCCTCCTTATAGAATGGCTCCAACTGAGCTTAAGGAGCTGAAAGATCAGTTAAAGGACCTCCTTGATAAGGGTTTCATCTGACCCAGCATCTCTCCCTGGGGTGCTCCGGTGCTATTTGTGCGTAAAAAGGACGGTACCCTCAAAATGTGAATAGATTACCATCAGCTGAACAAGGTCACAGTTAAGAACAGGTACCCCTATCTAGAATTGATGATTTTTTTTATCAACTTCAGGGAGCTAGTTGTTTTTCCAAGATCGACCTCAGGGTGGGGTACCATCAGTTAAGGGTTAGAGAGAGTGACATACCGAAAACAGCATTTAGAACTCGGTATGGTCACTACGAGTTTATGGTGATGTCCTTTGGGTTAACGAATGCCCCAGCAGCCTTCATGGATTTGATGAATAGGGTTTTCAAGTAGTACCTTGATATGTTCGTTATTGTATTTATTGATGACATTTTGGTGTACTCCAGAAATGAAGAAGAACATGCCAATCACCTAAGGCTAGCATTACAGACTCTCATAGATCACCAGTTATTCACCACGTTCAGCAAATGTGAATTCTGGTTGAATTCTATGACTTTCTTGGGTCATTTGGTCTCAGGTGAAGGGATACAAGTAGATCCTCAGAAAATAGCAGCAGTGAAGGATTGGCCTAGACCTACCTCTCCAACAGAAATCAGGAGTTTTTTGGGCTTAACAGGCTATTACCGATGGTTTTTGAAAGGTTTCTCCTCTATAGCATCTCCTGTGACCAAGTTAACCCAGAAGAAGGTGAAATTTCAGTGGTCGGATGAGTGTGAGAAGGGTTTCCAAGAGTTGAAGACTCGACTCACTACCGCTCCAGTGTTAACCATACCAAAAAGATCAGATGGGTTAGTTGTGTATCGTGATGCCTCCAGAGTTTGACTTGGTTGCGTTCTGATGCAGTGGGGCAAGGTGATCGCCTATGCTTCCAGACAACTCAAAGTTCATGAGAAGAATTATCCAACTCATGACTTGGAGTTGGAAGTAGTGGTATTCGCGTTAAAAATATGGAGACACTACTTGTACGGAGCTCACGTAGATGTATTTACAGATCACAAGATTCTTCAGTACGTGTTCAGCCAGAAGGACCTAAACTTAGACAGAGAAGGTGGTTAGAGCTCCTGAAAGATTATGACATGAGTGTACTATATCACCCGGGGAGGGCCAATGTGGTGGTTGACGCCCTAAGCAGGCGATCTATGGGAAGTGTGTCTCACTTTGAGGGAGGAAAAGGGAGTTAGCAAAGGATGTTCACAGACTAGCCCGGTTAGGGGTGTAGCGAGTAGACTCAGTCAAAGGTGAAGAAGTAGTACAAAGCGGGTCAGATTCATCTTTGGTAGTTGAAGTTAAGTCCAGACAAGATGAAGACCCAGTTCTACTTAAACTCAGGGAAGCGGTTCTCAGAAAGGAGGTTGAGGCTTTCTCCCAAGGGGGAGATGGGGTGCTTCATTACCAGGACAGATTGTGCGTGCCAGATATTGGTGAGTTAGGACAGCAGATTTTGGATGAGGCACACAAGTCAAGGTATTCCATTCACCCTGGTGCTACTAAAATGTACCATGATTTGAGGGACATTTACTGGTGGAACGGCATGAAAAAAGACATTGCCGAATTCGTGGCTAAGTGCCCGAACTGCCAGCAGGTCAAGGTAGAACACCAGAGACCAGGAGGTATGACCCAGGATATCACCATACCCACCTAGAAGTGGGAATAAGTATATGGACTTCATTACGGGTCTACCTTGGACTCGTCGACAGCATGACTCAATCTGGGTAATAGTAGACTGAATGACTAAGTCAACATATTTCCTCCCAGTCACAACCATAGATTCAGCTGAGGATTATGCTAAACTTTATATTCGGAAGCTGGTTAGGCTTCATGGGGTGCCATTGGCTATTATTTCAAATAGGGGTACCCAGTTCACCTCCTATTTCTAGAAGTCTTTTCAGAAGGGACTTGGCACTCAGGTCAAACTCAGTACCGCTTTTTATCCGCAGACCGATGGGCAAGCTGAGCGGACCATACAAACCCTGGAGGATGTCTAAGAGTGTGCGTGATTGATTTTAAGGGTAATTGGGATGAACATCTGCCTCTTATCGAATTTGCGTACAACAACAACTATCATTCCAGCATTCATATGGCCCTGTTTGAGGCATTTATGGTAGGAGGTGTACATCTCCTATAGGTTGGTTTGAAGCGGTGAATCTACTTTGATAGGGCCATACTCGGTTCACGAGGCAATGCAAAAAGTTTAGCTCATCCGAGAAAGATTGAAAACAGACCAGAGCCGTCAGAAATCTTATGCTGATGTGCGAAGAAAAGAGCTGGAGTTTTCAGTTAATGACTGGGTATACCTGAAAATTTCGCCCATGAAAGGGGTGATGAGGTTTGGAAAGAAGGGGAAACTTAGTCCTAGGTATGTAGGACCCTATAGAATTTTGCGGCGTATCCGCAAGGTGGCCTATGAGCTAGAGTTGCCTCCAGAACTAGCATTTGTACATCCAGTTTTCCATGTATCACTTTTGAAAAAGTGTATCAGAGATCCTGATTCTATTCTAATTGAGTCTGGGTCTCCATGATTTTATGCAACGTCTCCTCAATGTTGCTGCTCAACTGGCCATCATTCTGCCTATTCTACTGATACTGCTCCTGCTGAGGTTGCTGGTAACTTTGCCTTTGATTTCCACCCCAAGAAAAATTTGTGTGGCTTTGCCAATTCTTGTTGTAATTGTTCCCCAAATTCTGATTGTTCCTTTGAACATTCCCAACAAAATTGAATGACTCTGTATTGGCCCCGCATGATTTTGCATTATTCCCATTATTCCCGTAGATTTCACACCAACTCGGAGCTTGCTGAACTGCATTTACCTGACCCTGCTGTTGGCTCGTACTCAGTTTATTAAACTGAGTCATAATCTGATGTTGGAATGATGCTAGCTGTGCTACCAAGGCATTCATACCATCTACCTCTATCAGCCCTGCTGTTCTCTTTCTTGTCCCTCTTGATGATTCGTTGTGCCACTCTGGATTTCCCTGAGCAATCTTGTTCAACAAAGTGTACAGCTCATCATAAGTCTTCTTTAATGCTTGCCCACCCGATGCAGAGTCTACTAAAATTTTTGTGTGTGGGTCTAGACTTTCTACAAAGGTATGGGCTAGCACTTCATTGGACTGCTGCTGATGGGGACAGTCTCTCAATAATGACTTGAATCTCTCCCAAGCCAAATACAAGTTCTCCTCTGGCCTCTGCTTGAAGCTTAATATTTCACTCCTGAGTTTCGCAGTCTTGCCTGAAGGGAAGAATTTGATAAGGAACTTCTTTGCCAAATCATCCCAAGAAGTTATGGAATTCGGTGGCTCATATTTCAACCACCTCTTTGCCTCTCCCAACAGTGAGAATGGGAAGAGGGTAAGTCGGACATAATCTGTGGACACTCCGGTGGGGACGAAAGTGTCACTAATCTCAAGAAAGTTCTGTAAGTGCTGTTGTGGGTCCTCATGTGCCATCCCAGTGAATTGACCACTAGAATGTAACAACTGCACCATGTTCTGCTTCAATTCAAAGTTCCCTCTAGGTTCCGGTTTACGGATACTAGAGTTCACATTCGTTGCTTGTGGGATTTCCACTTCGCGAACTGGTCTGGCTGCCATAATCTCATGTGATAACTTTGCTTGTCCTGCGGGTGGTTGTTGTTGTACCCTCTCTTGAAGTCTCTTTAGCTTTTGCTCTAGAGCTTCTCTCCTTCGTAAATGAATTTGAGTTTCGATTCGAACAATGGTTCCACAAGCTCTCTATTCCTAGCCAGCTCGGCAAGACAACCTGTCACCTGCAATAAGTCAGACTAAGACCAAGTTTCTCAACACTTAAGGAAATTTAAAAATCACACAAAAACAGAAAAATTTACTAAACTTCGCCGAGTCACCGGCAACGGCGCCAAAAACGCCAGGCAACCCCTTGTCACGATGGCAGCGTGTCACACTGCTTGAGCAGCATGTTTAGGGGCGTGTCATGGCATGTTCGCACAGCTAGGCCTGCTGTGGCACGTTGCTGTCGCGCAGTTGGGCTGTTTCGCGTGTCCTCCTAGTCGACTTTCGCGTTTTGCTTCCGATTCCATTCCTCCACTTCACCAAATCATAGATTAATTCCTCAAATTCATTTTAAACCTACAAAAACAAGACTAATCATGTTGGTTAGTATATATATTCACATTTACATAAAATTACATGATAATGTATATAACAAGTAGATAAACAATACAAAAACTAAGTTATAAAGTATCACTTGGTCATGCAATTTTGCCCAAGATCACGATCATCTTCCTGGACTTAAGGTAGGAAGTGAAACAACCTACAACCATAGATGAACTGCCCTTCCATTCTAAGGCTGACTCACCCGGAAATAAGAATTCTACCCACAGGTTCCACAATTAATTGAAGCATAGCATGCAAATAACCAATCCATGCCGAGAATAACATCAAAATCAGTCATGGCTAACTCTACTAAATTTGCTGAGGTGGCTTTTTGAAGTACTATAACCGCCAACTTCTACACACCCGCTTAGCTACGACTGAATCACCCACTGGAGTAGAGACTAAGAAGGGTTCTAGCAAGATTTTGGGACTGACTCCGAAACTACTAGCCATATAAGGTTTCATAAAAGACAAAGTATCCCTTGGATCTAACAATGCTTATATATCAAGGTGGAAAACTCATACATAGCAGTGACTACGTCCGGAGAGACCTCCTGCTCCAGGCAGGATGATAGGGCATAAAATCAGTTTCGATGTTGTCCGCCACTTGTGCTAGTAGAAGCCCCCTGCTGAATGGGGCGTGTTGGTGGAGTTGCTGAACTAGAAGATGGAGTAAAGGCTCCTTCATTCTCCTGATCTGGCTAAAGGGAAATATCTGAACCTGTTTCCGGGTTTGCCACACCCAAAACAAGCGTCTGAACAAACTAAACACCTCCAAGGGTGTTTCTTGCCACAATTCGCACAGGCTGGAAAAGTTTGATCTCCTGAATTACTCCCCTGGCCCCTCAAGCCCGACGCTCTACCCCTCTGATCATTCCTGGGTCAAGATGAAACACTAGCTGATGATGGTGCTGGGGCTAAAGATCTCTAGTGGGACTGCTGACACTGCCCACTAGTCCTCGGCTGGGAGAATCCGATGCTATCAATCCTGGTCCTCTTGGCCTCCCTCTCCCGCTCACTCAGCTATATTGCGTCCATCTGTTGGGCGTACAAGACAATTCGAGAAAAGTCAATATCCTGGATAAGCATCGCAGTCTGGCAATCCCTAACCAAGGAGTCTACTATCCCGTGTACAAACCTTCTCACACGGGCTTTCTGATCTACCACCAACTCGGGTGCATACCTGGATAGACGTGTTAACTCCGCGGCGCACTCCTGAACCGTTATCCTTCCCTGCTTGAGATTTATAAACTCGGCCGCTTTCAGCTCCCTCATCTCCCGAGGGAAGAACCGATCAAGAAAAGCGGCGTGGAACTTGTCTGAACTGATAGGGCCTGCTCTGACTACCCTACTCTCCTTCCACTATTTGAACCAAATGTGTGCGACCCCCTTCAACTTTTATGAGGCCAAGCCGGCACACTCCTCTCTAGTCACCCCCATAATCTGGGTGATCTTCGGAATCTCCTCAATGAAATCATGTGGATCTTCGTCCATCTTCGATCCAAGGAACTCGGGAGGGTTCATCCTCAGAAAGTCCCTAACTCTCGCTGCTGCTGCATTCCTATTTTGTGGAACATGTGCTACCGCTTGCTGGTTGACCTGGGTGGCCAAGGCCTGTGCTAGCATCTAAATGGCTTCCCTGAACTCAGCATGGGCAACCGGCTACGGTGCATGGTGCTCATGGACTGGTGGGACTTGTTGATGCCCATCTCCATTGCCATTCTCATGGTCATTTCCATCTCCATTTCTTCTACATTAACTCTGCAGGGAGGCATGATTCTGCAACCGCGAATAGCATGAGTTAGAATGATAGAGAGACATTTCACCGCATGACATAGATCATGAAAGAAGGGAACATTTCCTAAATGTCTCATAGCCTCTTCTTCATAAGTGTGGTGTGCTTCACACCCATGAAAAAGACTCTACTTAACACGGCTTTTAGACACCCAAGGACACTTTAAAACCTATTGCGCTGATACCAAGTTTGTCATGACCCGAACATAGGCCCAGATTGAGACACGGGACAAGGAGCCCCGAGAGACTCCAAGTTTCCCCATCATGAATAAATTAGAATACCTAACATAGTAAACATAATGGAAGTCTAATCATAAAATAGCATCAGAATCGGAATTCACCTCATACATACCAAGCTGATTACTACATACAGTCTGAAAGCCTCTAACATATCTGATAGATTGATGGGACAACACCCCCAACTAACCCGACAAGTCTGAAAATTAAAAATACAAGATGAACGAAAATAAGTAATCCTCGAGAGATGAGGACTCACCACTGAAGCTGAATGATAACCCGTAGGACTGGCTAGTGACGGAGCTGAGTCTGATGATCGGAGCCTATATCATAAAACGATACAACATAAGAGTATGCATTCAGTACATGGAATGTACCTAGTATGCAAGGTAAGTAACACAGATATTTAAAATACATAAAAGTTTATAAGAGTAGGACAACGTGATCATAACATAAATATCATAATGCAAACGTAAGGGTCAAGGTTTTCAAAACATTCGTAAATCATTCATAATCATAATCATAAGAGAAAAGCTTTATTGAACATCACTTGAGCCAAAGTATATAATTATAACCATACATAAATCATGCGAAACAGTGTGAGATTCTTATAACCGACATACCCCATATGAGCACACACGGAGCCCAACTTGTAAACTCCTAGTCGGGAGGATGTTCATACCTTGCCAAAGATAGAACCATGAAAGAGGTGTGATATCATAACAGAGGACCCATTTGGGCAAAGGGTACAGTGTCATGGAGGTCCTATCGTGGCTACGTTGGCGTGTAGTTCTAAGACTCGGGGCATGCTTAGATCCCGGGTCTACTCGATGTTAAATACTACTCCTAAAACATATATAGTGCTCATAGGATAATATACATGAGATTCATAGGCTAGTTAAAATCATGATAATCATAAGCATGCTAGAAATACATGAACTAGCCATGAAAGTAAGGCCTGTGAGTCGGCCATAATCATAAATCATAAATCATGAGGTTCATGCATCCTTGTAAAACATGTATATGCTTGACATCCCTAAATTCATGATGAGCATTTGAGAGAAATCATATCATGAGTCATAAATCATAATGGGTTAATTAACATCAAAATCAAAATATAATCATAACTTGATTTATCAAGAAACATACATAATTGGGCATAGTTTTGTAGAAAATTTAAATTTAAATAGTTATAAAATCTTCCCATGATTCGTAAAATATGAATTGATACATGAAGGAATTAACTCATAGATAGTTCATGAGGATTTCATAAGAATTGGGATAAAACCCCATAGAATTGTCAATATAATTTCATGAATTAGAGAGAAATTAGGTATGGGTGTGGACAAATTCACCCATTTATAACCCAATATACTTGAGAGAATCAGATCCTACAACTCCCCTCTTAATACTCACTATTCACAGCTTAAAACAACGTAGTTTAGGACCCCAGAACATAGAAATGACAAAAATACACTTAATGATTTTCGTGGAAAAACTGCTCTGCCAGAGACCACAGGCGCCACAACGGACCGTTACTGCCTCCAACAGTCCGTTAAACCACTCGTTGTCACACCCTAGAATCAAGTCTCAGATCCCCAACCATGACTGGACAGAATGAGTCGTTACAAGCTCCAATGACTCGTTGCTGCCAGTCGTTGCCACCACTGCCTTAAATCTGGAATTCTTCCCAACAGGCACTTATAATTACTCATTGCTACCAATGATGAGTCTTTACCTAATCCGTTACATTCCCTCTAAACCTGAACAACCTGACAACGGCTCACATCCAACGGCCCATTACACCTTGCAACAGTTTGTTCCTTGACCCGTTACCTACAACTCCAGTTCTATAGCACCTCACCACGGACACATCTAACAGGTCGTTGGTCTCACTAATAACCCGTACAACGACTCGTTCTAAGAAGGATTTTTGAATTTCTGCTACTTTTCATTTTCAAATCCCAGTTCTAGTCTTAGGCACTTCAGGTGTATTACAAAACATCACTAAAAGTAAGGGGCATAAGAGGTTTAATTCAGTGTACTACTTGTTGCATGTGTCACACTTAATCATGTTGGCCCTTTCTGTAGAAAAAATAAGTCATTTATAAAGGCTGTGTGATTTTGATTGTGAAATCTTTCTATGTGCTTTGTTGAGAATTTTTCTATGATGATAAACCACTTTATGTATGCTCTATGCTAGTTGGTTGAGTATGAGGTGATAGAGGTGTCAAGTGTGATGGTGAAACATGATTTTAGGTATGTTTTAAGAATTGTTTGAGGACGAACAATGGTTTAAGTGTGGGGTGGTGATGTTGCGAATATTTTTACCCATATTTGATTATGTTTTTACCCATATTTGATTATGTTTTGAGTTCATAATCCTTAATTTATGCTTAAATTCATGTATGTGTGTGCTTTATGCACACACATGATTTGAGTTGTTTGAGCAGGAAACAAGGCAAAATGGACTCAAAATGATGCAAGAAATGAAGATTTGAGGATCTGACAGGTTTGGTGCTATGGATGGTGCCCTGCACCAAGTCCCAAACTTCATAGAATAAAACTTTAGTCTGGTGCTATGGGGGTGTGTCGTGCCATCCCTCAAACTTTAGAGAAATATCACTTTAAAAATTTGGCGAGATGAGTGGCGCCCCATGCCAGAGGTGTCCAGGATTAGAGAAATTTGACGAACACCTTGGCACGATAGAGGGTGCGGTGCGCCAGACCCTATCCGGAGCTAAAATTGCTAGAAATTTGACAAAGTCTGTGGTGAGATAGGTGGGGAAGCACGCCAGGGTTATTTCGAGGCGAAAAATACTGATTTTAAAGGCAAGCCTTGAAGGGCAGAAGTATCATTTGAAGGCTCATCTATAAATAGTGGCCTTAGGTCGTTTGTTAAAAGGTTTTGGACTTTGAAGCAGTCTTTAATCATTTTTATTTCGTAATTCATTCATGAAAGCTTGTAAGCCGTTTGGAAGGAAGACAAGGTTCTACAATTAAGTTTTCTCTTCTTTACTTCGTATTTTCGCATTATGACGACTAAGTATTTGTTTTTTAGCTTGTCTATGAGTGGCTAAACTCATATTCTAGGGTTGTGGCCATAGTGAATGGTTGATTTTTTGACAGACTAAATAAACTTGGTTTTGATTCTTCTTTTATGATTGTTTGTGTTTATTTGTGTTAATTTATTATTTATGAGATTTATCACCTTGTAAGTAATATATTGGCTTTCGATTGAACTTGGTAAAGGGAATCAAAAGGGATAAAAATAAATACAGAACGGGAATTCAAAGACTTTGAACCCATTGGTGATAGGATAGAAGTTGTTGTTGAGGATAGAGATATACCCTTCAACCCCATTTAGATGAAATACAAGTAGGCATAATCGTCATTTCATTGTTCTCCTGTGACCATAGGGATATAGGCGTTAGGGTTCATGAAATAGTTCTTGGATGCTAGCGATAGTGGGAAGAAATGGGATAGTAACTTGCAACTAACAACTGATGTGATGTGGGTTTACAGCACTTTCGATGCTAAAAACTAAGAAAATAGCATGAACTTAGGTATGTTTATGTGGATATAAGGCACTTTTTCTTTGATTGCAGGATGAATTAATGTTAGACCTAAAAATGTCAAAAGAAAGCCTGAAAGATGCAAAATAGGCTTAATATGCAAACCACAGTACGAACCGTAGGAAGAACCTACGAGTCGTACTGAGGGCCATGGGAAGTTGTAGAAAGCTTAAGGTGCAGAGAGGCAATGTACGAGTCTCAGTATGAACCGTACCAAGATGGTACTAGTCGTGATAAAGAAATCGTGACAAAATTCAGAAAAGTTTCATAAAGTGCTGACTCTTGTTACGGAAGGAATGTACGACCCGTGGGAAGAAGGTATGAGTCGTACCATGACGGTCATGTTGAACTTCAGAAGAATTCCAAAGTTTAAGAATTAAACTACGGGATCTCAGTACGGGTCATATGAAGGAGGTATGAATCTTAACTGGATCCAACACTTAGCCGAAATTCATTCAACAATGCAAGGTACGACAGGCAGCTATGAGTCGTAGGAAGCTGCTATGGATCGTAACTTGGCTCGAGATGACTACGACACCAAATATGGAAATTCATCTAGTTAGTCTAGGAAAAGGATTCTTATGTCTGTATAAATACATTTTAGGTTTTATTTTTCCGTAGACAATCATACAATCATAGAGAAGAGAAACAAGTAAGAGCAAAAGAGAATTTAGTTGATTCAACTTGTGATCAACCTTTTCTTGAATTCATCTTGTTCTTGCTACTTGTTTTTCAAGATTTTGTGGAGTAATTGAAGGAAGTGTTTTTATCAATCATTATTGTAAGTATTGATTTTTATTCTTAATCATGAATGCAAATCACAACTTTACAACTATGAGAGGCTAAAACCTCCATAGCTAGGGTTATGGGAACCACGATGGATTAACAAGCTAGGGTTACACAAAGTGATTTTAAAACCAATACCAAAAACTTATATTGTATTCTTTCATGCTTAAACATTTCTTAATGATGCGCAATGTTAGGATATGCCCAAATTCTTTACTTGCTTTGGTCGAAGAGGTAGAGATTAGGAAAAAAAATTACAACATAGCCTTGATTTTGATAATCATTGCAGTAACTTGAGTTGTGGTCGCAGGATAGTTAAATCTGAAACTTAGTGATAACGGATAGTTAGAAACCGCTCGTGAGACTTGGTCAAGTGATTGAGTATAGCCATTCAATAAGGACTCGTCGGTTGTTTGAATAAACCTAAGTTATCAGTTCTATAAGTAAGTATTGGTGATAATCACGAGTGTATACCCAAAGTAGTTATGAACCCATGGGGAGCACAAACCCTAGTTATCCTTTGATATTGAATCAACACCAGAATTTTAATATTTGCTTTTATTATTGATTTTTCTTCAGAATCCCCTTATTTTGAAGTAACTATCTCACAAGTTCAATTAACGGCTAAATCCAGTCTCCCTATTCCATGTGGGATCGACTCCAACCTCTAGTTGGGTTCTTTATTGACAACGTCCACTTCTTACTTCAGTAAGAGGTGTGGTTTGAGCGTTATCAAAAAATGGCGCCGTTGCCGGGTAGTAAGCCAGGATGCAATACGGCTCAGACTCTTCCCTTTTTCTCTATCTGAGGAAGCTACTTTGGTTATCATAGTTTCCCAATGACTCCATAACCAACTGGAGGGAGCTTAAACAGGCCTTTTTGGAGAGATTCTTCCCCCGTCCAGGATGTTACAGCTAAAAGATGAGATCTACAAATTTTTGACAGATCAAGACTGAGGCACTTCATGAATCTTGGTTTTGATTCAAAAAGAAGTTTATTAAGTGCCCCAACCACAAAATCCCAGATGATAGTTTGCTGAAAATTTTTTACAGGTCTCTAAAAAATAGCACCAAGGATGTAGAAGACATGATAGCTGGAGGAGCATTGATGAGTCACACCTAGGAGTAAGCTGCCACCATTCTTGACAAGGTGACTAAGACATACAGGGCCTGGCATACGAGGGAAGCTAATGCAGTGACAGGCACATATGTTGTTGGTTTGACTGCAGACCAATGAAGAAAAGAAGAAGAGCGCGACCAGGAGTTGGCTCATATGGGCACATCATTGGATTTGCTGACAAAGCATATTATGGGAGCTGGAGCCAAACAGGTCAATGCAGTGGGTACTCAAGGAAAGGAGCAAGGAGCTGATCACTTTGATTCTGAGGATGAGGCAAACTTTTTGGATAGCCAGGTGGCGGGTTTCCAAACCAACACCCAAGCGTTTGGATAAGACAATTGGCACCAAGATTCTAGAAATCAAGGTTGAAACCAGTATAGAGAAAAATATAATAGAAATGGGTTTAGAGATAGGAGCTGAGGTCGTGAGCGCGAAGGTGATTGGAGGAACAATGATGGATATCAAAACGACCAGGCTGGATTCTAACTCGAAAAGGGGAGGTTGGGAAATCAAAGTTGGAGAGCATGATGGCTGAGATGTTGAAGAAGGTGAGGTCCACTGATGATCAACTGAAGGAGATCTGTGGTGATTTGTCAAGTATGGGTCAAAAGGTGGAATCTCATGCTACATCCATCAAGAAAATTGAACACCAACTTGGGCAACTGTCAGCATTAATGAACCCTAGACAAAAGGGTACACTGCCTAGCAACACTGTCCAAAATACGAAGAATGATGCACATTGTATGGCGGTGATGACTAGGAGTGGTAAAACCACAGTTGACCCCCCGTATCCAGTTGAAGTTGAGTGGAAGAAAGAGAGCATGATGGAGTATGATGGTGCAAGTGCTGAGAAAGAGACTGGTGAGTTGCAAGAGGCCCTAAGAGGTGAGAAGGAACCTGTCATGGATCAAGGGGAAACACAAGTGCAAAAAGCTATCCCACGGCCACCACCAGCATTCCCCCAAAGGATGAAGAAGAAGGTGGAAAATGGTGAGTTCCGAAAATTCCTTTCAATGCTTAAGCAACTGTCTATGAACATACCATTGGTCAAAGCATTAGAGCAGATGTCAGGATATACAAAGTTTATGAAGGACCTGGTGACAAAGAAGAGATCTGTGAGCTATGAGCCTATTGACAATGTGCATCACTGCAGTGCCATAGCTACAAGGGTCTTAGCACAACAAAAATAAGGACCCAGGTGCCTTCACTATACCATGTATGATTGGCAGTGTCGAGTTTGCAAGGGAACTCTCTGATTTGGGAGCTAGCATTAATCTGATGCCCTTGGTTGTGGTCAAGAAGTTAGGATTGGGAGTGATCTTGGGAAAAATGGCATGCCCAAAGGATACTTTACAACTTAGTTTGTCTTGTTTAGCTACTTATTTATATACATTCTCATGTAATTTTATGTAAATGTGAATATATATACTAACCAACATGATTAGTTCTTGCTTTTGTAGGTTTAAAATGAATTTGAGGAACTAATTTATGAGTTGGTGAAGTAGAGGCATGGAATCGAAAGTAAAATGCGAAAGTCGGTAAGGAGATGCGCGAAACAACCCACCTGCGCATTGCTAACGTGCCACGACAGGCAGGCTGCGCGACAAGGGCCGTGACACGCCCCCAAACACGCTGCACAAGCAGCGTGACACGCTGCCAACGCGGCCAGCTTCTGCCTGGCGATGGTTTTATGTGTTTTCCAACATGCATCCGCGATTCCTCCGTGTCAAGGAGGCAAATTGGCGCGATAACCTCTGTGACACAGAGCTATTTCATGTCGGGCATAATTTTTCACACCTCTCATTTACTATAAATAGGTCCCTTAGCTACTAAAAACATTTGGTCACGATTTATTTCTGAAAAACTGCCAAGGAGTGAAGGGAGAAGTGGGAGAACTCACCTAGGGTTCATCAATTTCATCTTCTCTTCTACCAATTCTTTTAGGTATGTTACTCTAATTATGTTTTCTTGTAATTATATGAACTTGAGTGTCTAGAACCCTTCCTCTAGGGTTGAAACCACATGGTATGATTGTGAATACATGAATTTGTTTTGGTTTTAAGTATTGATTGTTGTTTTGTCTTACGTTCTTAATTATGGTTTTCTTTATGATTGATCACCATGAAAACACACACGTTACACCTAGGTAAAAGCTTGAGAAAGTAAACCTAGGCAAGAACAAAGAATGTAGGGAGCAAGTACGTATCTTAAGATATAATTCGCGGTTAGGATAAGAAATTATACCTAATTTTCCTTGCTTGGTTACTAAAACGGGATGAGCTAGACACCAACTTAGAATTATCACATCACCACTCGTAGAAGTAGTTGTGAAGCTTAGTTCGGTTAAATGATTAGAGGTACGAAAGTCCCTAATCAAGAGCATAAACCCCGTAAACCACATCCACATAATTGAATTGCCCATGAACTAGAATGTCAGATCCCCGCTCAGCGATGTAGTTGTGAGGCTAGTTTGTCGTGTTTAGAGGCTCGAAAGACCATGAACATGCAATTGCAATTATGTGAGACGACAATTGATAATTCCATACTTAAACCATTACAAAGCGTAGTATCGCGTGATTATCCGGTGTTAGCCCTAGTTGCTTCTTGAATGTTTTCAGAGTATTTCTGTGACCACCCCTAGACTTAATTAAAATTTATCGAAAAAGTCTAAATCAACACTTGTGAAAGTTAATATCACACTTGAACTTGATAATTAGCTGAATTGGTCCAGTCCTTGTGGGTTCGATATTTGGCTCTTAAAAAGGGCCACTGTATTACTTGTAAGACCACGTACACTTGCATGTGTGATCTAGCAGTCGTCAACAAGTTTTTGCGCCGCTGCTGCGCAGTCTCAATAGGGAGCTCCTACAGCGACCAACATGCGGCTACTAATGACCGATAGAATAGTTAAGAAATCGGTGGGGACCCTGATCGATGTGCTGGTCAAGGTAGATAAATTTATATTCCCAACAGACTTCGTGATTTTGGATGGCGAGTTTGATTATGAGGTCCCCATCACTTTGGGGAGCCATTCCTTGAGATCGGGAAAACTCTAGTAGATGCAGAAGCTAGCCTGTTGAAGTTTAGGCTGAATCAAGAGGAGGTCACATTCAACATCTGCAAGACAATGAAGCAACCCAAGGAATTTAGTGTGAACTTAACACTGGAGGATGAGTATGAATCACTTGATGAATTCTGAGTAGTCAAGGGATTTGCATCGTGACGCGAAGTTAAATCAGGCGCTTCTTGGGAGGCAACCCAAGTGATGGACTGGTGAAGTCTGACTAACTAGCCTACCTACATCATGCCGCGATGTTAAATCAGGTGTTGCATGGGACGAAACCCATGGATGGTGAAGTCTGAGTAGCCCTGGTATGTTCTCTTCCCCATGTTCTTATAGATGACGCTTCGGGGACGAAGCCAACGTTTCAAAAAGGGGAGCGATGTACTTGCGATTTTTTTGGATTTTTGGTCCAACTGAGGGTTTTTCTTGTCGTGTTTCTTTTCCCTCATACATGCTATCTAGTAGAACCGTCATGTGTAGGATTTTTATTTTTAGTTTTTGATTTTTGTTTAATTGGAAAGTAGCTTAGGAGTACTCAGCCAAGAAAAATGCACTAGTTTTGATTTTTGTAAAAATATACCCTGTTTAAAAATAATTGATGCATTAGCTATGTATTTGTGACAACATGCATGATTGTTGTGGATCTTTGGATGTAATTTATTTTGTAAACATGAGTAGTTTTGTTAAGCCATGTATAAACCAGACAGGTGAGGTGAAAATACTTCATGTACCATGTGTGAGTGAGGTATATTAGTCAGTTCGATATTGTGTTGTAGATCTAGAACTTGCCTGGTTGGTCTCTTCATAGGCTAAGGATGGTTGGTTAGGATATGATCATAGGCCATTTTTGTTTAGCTCACTTTTAGCCTATATTGCCCTACCAAAAGTTTCACGAATCCCTTGATCCTAAGTTTGAGCCTTAATAGACTATGTTTCTTTGATTTACCGATTAATCGTACCTATTTTTTACAATAAATCTATTTTGGCCCTGGTCCTTCCTTGGATATTGTGAACCTCAATACAAGCAAAATGCTTAAGTTGAGGGTGGCTAGAGTAGGGGTGCGTAAATGGTGGGAACGGAAGAAAGGAAAAGAAAAGAAAAGAAAGAAATGGGGAAAATAAGGTGTGGTGAGGTGAAAAGAAAAGGATGAAAAATGTTGTAAATGTTGAGAAATAAAGCTCAATGAAATTTTGAAAATGTTGAAAAAAGTTGAAAACTCATCACACACATGCAAATGTGAATAAAAAGGAGAAAAAGGGGCAAAAGGGAATGAAAGAATAAAGGGGTAAATTAGGTGATTGGTGTAGCTGATAACGCTCAAACCACACTTCTAACTGAAGTATGAAGTGTACATTGTCAATAAAGAACCCAACTTAGAGGTTGTGGTAGATCCTGCAAGGAATATGGAAGATCTAGACTACAGCTGGTAAGTGAACTTGTATTATAGTTACTTCACAATTGGGGGGATTCTAATGATAATAAATAGTAAAACCAAAGCAGCTGTCAAGATTATGGTTGTGAATCAATAATTAAAGGATAACTAGGGTTTGTGTTCCCCACGGATTCATAACAGCTTTAGGTATACACTCGTGATTTTCACCAATACTTACTTACAAAACTGATAACTTAGGTTCATTCAAACGATCGACCAATCCCTATTGAATGACTATACTCAATTACTCGACCAAGTCTCATGAGCGTTTCCAAACTAAACGTTATCACTAAGTTCCAGATATAACTATCCTGCGACCACAGCTCAAGTTAATACAATGATCATCAAGATCAAGGCTCCGTTGTAATTCTCTTTTCCTAATCCCTACCTCTTCGACCAAAGCAAGTAAAGAATTCGGGAACTTCCTAACGTCGTATGCCGCTAAGAATCATTAAAGCATGAAGAGAATACAATATAAGTAATTAGTATTGGTTTTAGAATCACTTTGTGCAACCCTAGATTGTTAATCCATCATGGTTCCCACAACCCTAGTTATGGAGGTTTTAGCCTCTCATAGTTGCAAGGTTGTAAAGTGTATTCATGATTAAATACATAAAAACAATACTTATAATTATGATTGAGAAAAACGCTTCCTTTAATTAATCCGCAAAATCTTGAAGAACAAGTAGCAAGAACAATATGAATTCAAGAAAAGGTTGATCACAAGGTTGAACCAACTCAATTCTTTCTTTCAAAGATGTAAAACTGTCTACTCCAATATTTTCCAACTAAAACTAATTTTACTTAATGTTTCTTATGAAAAATAAAATATAAAATGTATTTATATAGACATAAGAATCCTTTTCCTAGGCTAATAGGGCGATTTTCCATATCTGGTGCCGACCTCATCACGGATCATCCTACGACTCATAGGAGCATGCTACAGTCCGTGACAGGATCTCGTGGTTTGGATTGTTGGTTGATTTTTGGCTAAGTGTTGAGCCAAGGTACGATTCATACCTCCTTCCTATGACTCGTACCAGGCTCCCGTGGCTTGATTCTAAATCTTTGCAATTTGTCTGAAGTTCACCACGACCTATATGGTACGACTCGTACCAAGCTCTCATGAGTCATGGTATCCTCTCGTACTAAGAATCAGCCTCTTGTTCAATTCTTCTGGAGTTCATCATGACTGCCTTACCACGACTCGTACAATCTTGGTACGATCTGTGGCAAGAGCGGTAGGTTCATTCTTCCAACTTCAGCCTTCTGCTTCTTATCACGGCCATCAGTACGACTCGTAGGTCCATCCTACGGATCGTACTGTGGACTGCATTTTTTGCCCTTTTTTGCACACTTTTAGCTTCCTTTTGAAAATTTATGCTCCAACACCCATTTATCTTGAAATCAGAGGAAAAGTGCCTCATATCCACATAAATACACCTATGTCCATACTATTTTCTTAGTTTTGAGCGTCAATAGTGCTGTAAATCCACAGCACATCAACACCCTCAGCTTAATACTTTTGCGTGTCCTCAACACTAGTCCATCCTTAAATCTCCTTCCAATGACCAACACGACAGGTTGTTGCTCCTTCCAATGGCTCGTTGTCTCCGTCCATTATTACTGACCCGGACCCTAAACACCAGCTAACCACTCTTGATGATGACCCGTTACAGCAACCCACGGGTCATCACCTAACTCGTTACCTCTGAGAAGTATGGTCTGCCTGCTCACCATGGTTAGAACTGATGATTCATTGTTTCCCATGACGACTCGTGCTATCCTCTCATTTTATGAAATCCTCTTGCATTATTTCTGAAACCCTTCCCACGGCTCCCTCTAACGGGTCATTAGAGCGACCAATGACTCATTGGACGAGTCGTTCTGAGACAATTCCTACTGGTTTTTTTGCTGAACTCTATCTAACTCCGGGGTCTGATCTTATACAATACTAATACAATACGGCAGAATACAACTTTTAGTCTGAAAAGCCTCTAACCATTAAAGGCAGATTGATGGGACAACTCTCCAACTAATCCAACATCCAAAAACAGAAGGAATAACATAGAGTGTGAATAAGTAGCCCTCAGAACATGAGGACTCACCACATACGCAAAGATCAAGTCCGAGTCTATCTACAGGTGAGGATGCGCCTAAGAACTGGGACCTGTATCATGAGACAATACAGCATAGAAAGTATGAGGTCAGTACGTGGAATGTACTAAGTATGCAAGGTAAGTAAAACGGGCATCTAAAACATGTATAAAACTCATAAGTGATCATAAGATTAGGGAACATGCTCATAACATAATTATCGTAATATAACATAAGGCTCAAGGTTATCGAAACATTCGTAATGTAAACATAGTCATAATCATAATAGAAGAGCCTTACTTAACATAACTTGAGCCAACATTCATAATCATAAACATGCATAAATCATGAGGAATAGTGGGAGATTCTCTTAACCGACATACCCCATATGACCACACATGAAGCCCGACTTGTAACCCTAGTCGGGAGGGTGTTCATACCTTGCCAAGGGTAGGAATCATGAAGGGCGTGATCACACATGAAAAGGGCCATTTGGTCCAGGGACAAACATGAATGGGTCCCAACATACCTCGGTGGCACGTAGTTCATGAGATTCGGGGCTTAACATGAGCCCCAAACCTACTCGGTGTTCGATACTACTCCCAAAACATATATAGTGCTCATAATAATACATATATGAGTTCATGGGCTAGACAAATCATGATAATCATAAACATGCTTGAACATACGTGAACTAGCCATGACTTGAGGCCCGTGGGTCGGCCAAAAACATAATTCATGATTAGTAAAATTCATGCATACTTGTAGATCATGCATATATCTTGAAATTCATAAGATCATAATAGATAACAAAATAAATTCATAAATAAATTCAAAATTCATGTCGGGTTTATCAAAACACCAATGGATTAATGGACCATAAATTGATTCATCATGGCGCATGCATAATCAAGCTTAATTGTTTAGAAATTCAAAATCAACAATATTATACTCAATTTAAATCCCAAAGATGATCAAAATTTGTAGATTATGATAAGATTTCAAAATTACAAGACCCATAGTTAAATCATTTAATTTTATACAAATTCAATAGAAAACCCCATGAGTTTTTTGATAATTTATAAGTAAAATCATTGAGTAGGAGCATGGATGTGGAAGAATCCGCCCATTGAAGACCTTACATACCTGGGATTATCAACTCCTAACCCTCCTTAAAAGCCCAAGAATGAAACTAAAAGAATTGAGGTGGAAAGCTTGAAATCTCCCCTTGAATCACCTCTCAGAGTTCTTGCATGCATGAATAGGAACTTAGAATAGGTCATCCTCTTAAAAACCAGCTTTTCCCAAGCCAAAATGACGTAGTTTAGGGTCTTATATCATGAAAAAGTCATAAATACCCTTAATGACCCTGCCCTGAAACTGGCCGGATGGAACCCAGGAATGGTACCAATGGGTCATGGAAACAACCAACGACCTATCGTGTCCTTCATTGAATGGGATGCTAAATGACCTAGTCTCATATCCAAACAACGGGTCGATAGGATGACTCATGCCTTCAACCTATGACTCTTTACATCGTCCGTGGTTTGTCCCCTGGACCTTGGCATCTTATCTTCTAACAGCTCACACCACGACCTGTCACCACAAACAACGATCCGTTGTTTCTCCCTGTCATGTATACTAGAAAACTTAATCCTCCAATCACGACCACAACCAATGACCCGTGACTTCTCCTAACGAGTCGTTGGGTCTCCCGTTGTTTACACTGATGCCCAGCCTGACCCTAACCACGACTGCAAAGGACGACCCATTGTATCCCACAATGGGTCGTCATACCTCTCATTGCCTCCACTGCCACCATCCTTTCCCCAACCAACGACAGCATACAATGACTCATGGTTTGATACCATTAGTCGTTCTGTGGTCCGTTCTATGATGTTTTTGCCAGTTTTCTGCACTTTTCAAATTCAACTCCTGGGTCTATTATTAGGCCTTCCCTGGGTATTACAATATCTCCCCATTGGAAACATTCATCCTTGAATGTAGGAAACATGCAACAAACAAAAACATATAATTATCATACTCATATTCTGACTATTTTAACCAAAATTTTACAGAATGACTACCTCCTAACCAAACCACATAGCTGAATTGTTCTCATGCTTCACATACACACTCATACACATGAAAGAAACTTGAACACATGAACTGAACATGAAAACTAAATGGGATCATAGAGTAGAACTGATACCTCAAGTCGAAACTGAGCCGGTAGAGAACAAATGTGGGTATCTCGCCATCATATCCACTTCAGCTTCCCATGTAGCTCCCTCAACATGCTGATTTCTCCATAAAACCTTAACGGAAGCTACTTCCTTGTTTCTCAATCTCCGAACCTGACGATCCAAGATTTCAACGGGAATTTCTGCATAATTGAGACTGTCTTTTATCCCAATGTTGTCTATCGGGACTACCAAGGCTGGATCACCCAAACACTTTTTCAAAAGCGACACATGGAAGACGGGATGAACTGAAGATAACTCCGATGGCAAGTCCAACTCATACGCCACCTTACCAACTCTCCTCATAACCCGATATAGACCAACATAGCGGGGACTGAGTTTCCCTTTCTTTCCAAACCGCATGACTCCCTTCATGGGAGATACCTTTAGATACCTAGTCATCCACATCAAACTCCAAATCCCTTCTCCTCACATCAGTATATTATTCTGATGACTCTGAGCGGTTTTTAACCGGTCTCTTATCAATGGACCTTTACCATGGCCTCATGAACCGAATCAGGTCCTATCATGGTTGCTTCACCAACCTCAAACCATCCGATGGGCGATCTACACCTTCGCCCGTAAAGAGCGTCGAACGGTGCCATCTGGATGCTAGAGTGATAAATGTTATTATAAGAAAACTCGATTAAGGGAAAATGATCATCCCAACTACCTTTGAAATCCATAACACATGCCCTCATCATATCCTCAAGGGTCTGAATGGTTCATTCTGCCTGGCCATCTGTTTGCAGATGGAATGTTACGTTGAGCTTAATCTGAGTCCCAAGTCCCTTCTGAAAAGACCGCCAGAACTGGGAGGTAAACTAAGTACCTCGGTCTGAAATAATTTGACAAGGTCACTCCATGAAGTCGAACCAACTCCCGAATATACAACTTAGCATAATCATCCGCTGAATCCGTGGTATTGACCAGTAAGAAGTGTGCCGCCTTTGATAACCTGTCCACCACCACCCAAATAGAATCGTAGTGTCGGCGAGTATGAGGTAGGCCTGTAATAAAATCCATATTAATCTCTTTCCATTTCCAAGAGGGAATGCTAATATCCTGAAGTACAGCACCCGATCTTTGATGCTCAACCTTCACTTGCTGACAGTTTGGAAATTTGATTATGAAATCCGTAATATCCCTCTTCATACCATCCCACCAATAGATTTCTCGCAAGTCTCGATACGTCTTCGTGGATCCCCGATGGATGGAATATCTGGTACCATGTGCCTCGTGCAATATCCGAACCCTCAGATCAGCAACGTCTGGGACACATAGCCGACCCTGATATCTTAGAACACCATCTCCCCCTTGGGAGAAAACCTCTATCTTTTGACTCCGTACAGCTTCCTTCAGCTTCCTCAAAATCGGAGATTCATCTTGTTTAGATTTGACATCAACCACCAAGGATGATTCTGACCCATCCTGCACAACAATGCCGCCATCGGTTGAGTCGATCAATCTAACCCCCAACCTTGTAAGTCGGTGGATATCTCTCACCAACGCCTTCTTTCCCTCATCCACGTGGGACACACTCTCCATAGAGAGCCTACTAAGTGCATCTGCAACCACATTACCCTTGCCCAGGTGGTAAAGAACGCTCATATCGTAGTCCTTTAGCAATTCCAACCACCTCCTTTGCCGAAGATTTAGATCCTTCTGCGTGAACACATATTGCAAGCTCTTGTGATCCATAAATACATCCACGTGGACCCCATATGCCTCCATATCTTCAATGCAAACACCATCGCGGCCACTCAAGATCATGGGTCAGGTAATTCCTTTCATGAACCTTTAACTGTTGTGAGGCATATGTTATCACCTTCCCCCGTTGCATCAACACGCATCCCAGTCTGACTCTCGAAGCATCACAATACATAATAAAGCCATCAGTACCCTCGGGTAAAGTCAATACTGGTGATGAAGTGAGTCAGGTCTTTAATTCCTGAAAGATTTTCTCACAATCCTATGACCATTGGAACTTTATCTTTTTCTGAGTTAACTTGGTCAAAGGTTCCGCAATAGATGAGAAACCCTCAACAAATCTCCGGTAGTAGCCTGCTAGGCCCAAGAAACTCCGAATTTCTGAAGGATTCACCGGTCTAGGCGAATTCTTCACCGCTTTGATTTTCTGAGAATCCACCTTATGGCATCACTCGACACTACATGGCCCATAAATGCCACCGAGTCCAGCCAAAATTCACACTTTCTAAACTTTCCATATAACTGACGATCCTTGAGGCTCTGAAGTACTATCCTCAGGTGAGCAGCATGCTCCTACTCGTTTTGTGAGTATATAAGGATGTCATCAATGAACACAATCACGAACATGTCCAAATATTCCTTCAATACCCTATTCACCAGGTCCATAAAAGTTGTTGGAGCATTGGTTAGTCCAAAAGAAATAATTACAAACTCATAGTGGCCATACCGGGTTCTGAAGGCTGTCTTTGGAATGTCACACTCCCGAACACTGAGCTGGTGATATCCGAACCTGAGATATATCTTTGAGAAACACCTGGCACCCTAGAGCTGGTCAAATAAATCATCAATCCTGGGCAAGTGGTACCTGTTCTTGACGGTGACCTTATTAAGTTGTTGATAATCAATACACATTCGAAGGGAACCGTCCTTCTTTCGAACAAATAGAACTGGTGCACCCCATGGAGACTTGCTTGGTCTAATGAAACCCTTATCCAACAAGTCCTTTAACTGATCCTTTAATTCCTTTAGATTGGTCGGAGCCATCCTATAAGGAGGGATAGAAATAGGCTGCATATCGGGCAGTAAATCAATACCGAAATCAATTTTCCTCTCCGGAGGAACACCTAGAAAATCATCAGGAAACACCTCCGGATATTCGCACACCACCGGAACGGATTGAATAGTAGGGGTCTCAGACTCCACTTCCTTAACCCTAACTAGGTGGTACACGCAACCCTTAGAGATCATCTTCCTGGCCTTAAGATAGGAAATGAACCCACCTGCTAATACCGCTGAACTACCCTTCCACTCCAACACTGACTCACCTGAAAAATGAAATTCCACCGTACGGGTCCTATAATTAATTAAAGCATAACACGCAAACAACAAATCCATATCCAAAATGATGTCAAAATCAGTCATGGCCAATTCAACTAAGTCCGCGGTTGTAGCCTTATGCAACACCGTAATGGGGCAACCTCTATACACCCGCATAGCTACCATCGATTCACCTACTGGACTAGATACGGAGAATGGTTCTGACAGAATTTCACGGCTAACTCCAAAACTACTAGCAATGTAAGGGTCGCGAAAGATAAGGTAGCTCCTAGATCTAACAAAGCCTAAGCATCAATTGGAAGACTTGCAACATACCCATGACCACATCTGGCGAAGCCTCCTACTCCTGGCGAGGCACTCGAGCATAAAACCTGTTCCGGTGCTGACCACCTGATGAACTAGTTGAGGCACCCTGCTGAGGGGGTCGTGATGCTGGAGAGGTAGAACTGGTTGCACGGCAATCTCTGATCCTATGCTCAGGTTTGCCACACCCGAAACAAGCATCTGCACCGACCAGGCACCTCCCAGGATGATTTTTTCCACATCTCGCACAAGCTGGGAAAGTGAGCTCCGCCTGCATACTACCATGATCCCTCGAGCCTGTAGCCCTGATCCTCTGGTCTCCCATGAACCCGTACGGCGTGCTAGCCAATGATGGAGCTGGAGCAGTGGACCTATGCTAGGACTGCTGACGTGATCCACCTCCTGACCTGGCCTGAGAAACCCCATAGCTGTCAGTCTTGGCCCTCTTGGCCTCTCTCTGAGTCTTATAGACCGACTCCATCTACTGGGCATGCAATACAATGCCGGAAAAGTCAATGTCCTAGTGTAGCATGGCAATCCGGTAATCCTTGTCCAAGTAATCTGTTATTCCATGCACAAAGCGGCTCACCCGAGCCCCCTGATCTGCCACCAACTCCAGAGCATATTTAGATAGTCGAGTGAACTCCAAAGCATACTCCTGGACTGACATATTGCCCTGCTTCAAATTCACAAACTCAGCCGCCTTGATCTCCTTCATTTCCCGAGGGAAGAACCGATCCATAAACGTGGTGTGGAACTCATCCCAACCTATCGGGCCTGCACCCGCTGCCCTAGCACCTCTCCATTGCTTGAACCATATATGTGCTACCCCCCTGAGCTGATAGGAGGTCAAGTCAACACATTCCCTATTATTTACCCTCATAACCTAGGTGATCTTCAGAATTTCCTCAATAAAGTCATGTGGGTCCTCATCTACCTTCGACCCTGTGAACATCGGACGGCTCATCCTCAGAAAATCCCTCACCTTAGCAGTTGTCGCATTCCCATTTTACGGATAATGGGCCACTATGTGATTTTGTACCTAAGTTGTCATGGCCTGTGCCAACATCTAGATCGCCGCCCTAAACTCAATGTGGGCGACTGGCTCTGGTACGTGCTCCTCATGAATGGGTGGAGCTGGCGGATGCTCCCCATCATGTACACCCTTATGATCATCACCATTACCGGTCCTCCTAGCATTTACTCGGTATGGAGGCATGATTCTACAAACGCGAATAGCATGAATTAGAGGAGTAAAGGACGTTCATCCCACGACATAGATCATGAAAGAAGGGAACATTCCTAAACGTCTAGTAGCCTCTTCTTCATAGGTGTGGCATGCTTCATACCCATGAAAAAGACTCTACTTAACACGGCTTTCAGACTCCCTAGGACACACAAACCTATGGCTCTGATACTAAGTTTGTCACGACCCAAACGTACACCCGGATTGTAGACACGGGACAAGGAGCCCAGAGAGACTCCAAGTCGACCCATGGCATAATTCAATCACATGAGCGGAAGACTTAACATAGGGAAAGTAATCCTAACATAACAATGAGGGACAATAGTACAGTACTGATACTATACGGCGGAATACAACTTTTAGTCTAAAAAGCCTCTAAACATGAAAGGCAGATTGATGGGACAACTCCCCAACTTATCCAACATCCAGAAACAGAAAGAATAACATAGAGTGTGAATGAGTAGCCCTCGAAACATAAGGACTCACCAAATATGCAGAGAGCAAGTCCGAGTCTGTCTATGGGTGAGGATGCGCCTGAGAACTGGGACCTGTATCATGAGATGATACAGCATAGAAAGTATGCGGTCAATACGTGGAATGTACTAAGTATGCAAGGTAAGTAAAACATGCATTTAAAACATGTATGAAACTCATAAGTGATCATAAGAGTAGGACAATATGCTCATAACATAATTATTGTAATATAATATAAGGCTCAAGGTTTTCGAAACATTCGTAATGTAAACATAGTCATAATCATAATAGAAAAGCCTTACTTAACATAACTTGAGCCAACATTCATAATCATAAACATGCATAAATCATGAGGAACAATGGGAGATTCTCTTAACCGACATACCCCATATGACCACACATAAAGCCCGACTTGTAACCCTAGTCGGGAGGGTGTTCGTACCTTTCCAAGGGTAGTAACCATGAAGGGCGTGATCATACATGAAAAGGGCCATTGGGCCAGGGACAAACATGAATGGGTCCCAACATACCTACGGTGGCATGTAGTTCATGAGATTCGGGGCTTAATATGAGCCCCAAACCTACTTGGTGTTTGATACTACTCCCAAAATATATATAGTGCTCATAATAATACATACATGAGTTCATGGGCTAGACAAATCATGATAATCATAAATATGCTTGAACATACGTGAACTAGCCATGACTTGAAGCCCGTGGATCGACCAAAAACATAATTCATGATTGGTAAAATTCATGTATACTTGTAGATCATGCATATAGCTTGAAATTCATAAGTTCATACTAGATAACATACTAAATTCATAAATAAATTCATGTTGGGCTTATCAAAACACCAATGGATCATAAATCGATTCATCATGGGGCATGCATAATCAAGATTAATTATTTAGAAATTCAAAATCAACAATATTATACTCAATATAAATTCCAAATATGATCAAAATCAGTAGATTATGATAAGATTTCAAAATTACAAGACCCATAGTTAAATCATTTAACTTTATACAAATCGAATACAAAACCCCATGAGTTTTTTGATAATTTATGAGTAAAATCATTAAGTAGGAGCATGGGTGTGGAAGAATCCACCCATTGAAGATCTTACATACCTGGGATTATCAACTCCTAACCCTCCTTAAAAGCCCAAGAATGAAAATGAAAGAATTGAGGTGGAAAGCTTGAAATCTCCCCTTGAATCACCTCTCAAAGTTCTTGCATGCATGAATGGAAATTTAGAATAGGTCATCCTCTTAAAAACCCAGCTTTTCCCAAGCCAAAACGATGTAGTTTAGGGCCTTATATCGTGAAAAAGTCAAAAATACCCTTAATGAACCTGCCCTGAAAACTGGCCAGATGGAACCCAGGAGTGGTACCAACGGGTTGTGGAAACAACCAAAGACCTTTCGTGTCCCTCATTGAATGGGTTGCTGAATGACCTAGTCTCGGATCCAAACAACGGCTCGATAGGACGACCCGTGCCTTCAACCCATGACTCATTACATCGTCTGTGGTTAGTCCCCTAGACCTTGGCATCTTATTTTCTAACGGGTCACACCACGACCCATCACCACAAACAATGAATCATTGTTTCCTCCCGTTAGGTATACTGGAAAACTTAATCCTCCAACCACGACCACAACCAACGACCCGTGGCTTCTCCTAAAGAGTCATTGGGTCTCCCGTTGTTTACACTGCTGCCCAGCCTGACCCTAACCATGACTGCAAAAGATGGCCTGTTGTATCCCACAACGGGTCGTCATACCTCTCGTTGTCTCCATTGCCACCATCCTTTCCCCAACCAACGATAGCATACAACGACTCATGGTTTGATACCACGAGTCGTTCTGTGGTCCGCTCTGTGATGTTTTTTCCAGTTTTCTGCACTTTTTAAATTCAACTCTCAGGTGTATTCTTAGTCCTTCCCGGGGTATTACATAGGTATGTGGGTTTTTTAACAAGGACATCTTTTCATCCTTGTGCCCCAAACTTTTATTTAAAACTCAAATCTCTTGTTATAGAAAATCATGTTCTAGGGTTTCAATTTATGGATGATTTCTTGTATGCCTTCTATGAATTCTAAGACCCATTATGATTAACATTCATGTATGCTTGTGGGATTATTTTTAATATCTTGAATTATGTACTTAATATAGGAAATGCATGATTATAGAATTCCAACCATGATATAGCCTAAAACTTCGAATGGGATGTCGTTATTATTCACATGCTCAAGTCATGAACTTGTATCCATGTCTCAAGTATATGAAGATCATACAAATTCTCTTAAAAACTAGAATATATGATTTGATAGATATGTTGAGATGCGATTAGAACTTATGGGCTTGATCAATGTGAAGTATGTATATCTTTTCATTATGATTTCGATGTAGATGTTTTGGGTATGAGATGAACCTATGGTAATGGCATGATTATCAAATTTATGGCATGATTATCAAATTTTCATCATGATTTAGAGTAAATTCTGAAATGGGGTTTTTATGAAATATTCATATGCTTCCACCATGACCTCATTGTACATGTTCAAGGTATGAGTTGATTATATGGGCTTTTCGTAAATCTTGAATATATGAATCAATGTATACATGTTACAGTATGAATTGGACTTATGGATCCAACCTGAATCTAAGATATACGTCATATGTTATGAACTCGGGATTTGAATGTTGTGGATGTGTGTGAAGTATGATCTAAACCTATAGATGTTTCATGAACGTAAACTGTGTGGATTAAATGATGATTTGGTATCATGATGATATGAATTATGATGATAAGCATGAGAATGATCCGTCAGACTTTTTGGCTTGTTGTTAGTAGAAAGTAGCCTAATCAATTCTAAATGAATGCAGTGTGATGAAATCAGTAAATGCTCATGTCTCTGATTAGCTGTAGTAGCTTAGACCGGATGAATAATGTCAGATCAGTATTCTTCATGTTCTAGTATAGTCAGGGACTCTCCATAGCTGAGAATGTTTCCCTTAGTTCAGTTGGGACTCTCCAAAGCTGAGAATGTTTCCCTTAGTTTAGTTGGGACTCTCTGATCTTGGGCAAATTTATATGCCCAAGTGATACTCAAATGTGTTATTTTGCCTTGTTTATCTATCGATGTTTATACATTCTCATGTGATTTGTAATAAAATGTGAATTTATACTAACCAACATGATTAGCATTGTTTTGCAGGAAAAATATAAAGTTATGGAGCTAAGGTGCATGTTGGGAGAGATCGGGATTGGACTCGGAAGCTAGCAAGGGAAAAAAGCACTTAAAGGCACGAATTAAAGGGGCTCCGCGATGGAGCCGTGTCACGCTGCCATCGCGGATGCATTCTGCCTGGATGGTGAAATTATGCCTATTTCCAGTGGAGGTGCGCGTTGGGGCCGTGGCACGTTGGCCTAGCCCCGCGTTGCACGTCGTGCCACGTTGGGCCTAAATACTTGGACGTCCGGATTCCAGTAAGGGTACGCATTGGTGGCGTGTCACGGAGGCAGTGCTCCGCTATGCACTCCGTGACACGTTGCTTGTTATTCGGGGAAAAATTCCCACTAGTATAAATAGAACACTTAGGTTCATTTTTAACAATTCTGACTTGGTGGAGTAAGAACGTGGGTTACAGGCAGTTGAGGAGACGAAAATCTCAGGGTTTTTCTCTATCTCCTTCTTCTTTAATTCAATTGCTTGTATGATTAACACTCATTTAACAATGTTTAATCCACAAATGAGTGGCTAAATCCTCTTCTTGCTGAGGTTAAGAACAATTGTATTGAAATGTAATTATTGATCAATTGGTTTTTCATCTTTTCTTCCATGGTTGTTCTATTGATTCTTGTTCTTACTACATTAATGTGTGGCCAACGTTAATGTATACCTAAAAAGTCCGGTTTCACTCGAGAGAGCAAGAAATTGGAAAGTTGTGAATTGATAGGATATGATCTTTTCTTAGTTTGGAAAAATTGAGAATTGATTTACCTTCAGGATAGAGATATACCTGAAAGTCGTATTAGTCAATTAAGGAATCGGCTTTGTATGGCTAGAACATGAATTTCTTTTTATCATAGAGATGTAGGTGGAAGGTTCATGATTCTTAAGTTAGGTTAAATACGAAGTTTAATCCATAGGCAATAATTCTTGACTAGCAACCGGAGGAAAGATAAATCAAATTGTATTGATAATTTATTTCTCTACATGTTCATTTAACCTCAGCATGCTCATACTTATAGTTCAGACTCAAATTGTATATTCGTTTTAGACTTAGTATAAAATTAGGAAACAAAATATCAACCCTTTCTTCACATTGTTGTCTGCAATTTAGAGTTAAAGTTTATTGACACTTGAGTAGATTGTTACTTTAGTCCAGTCTCTGTGGGATTGATATTTGGCTTACTTGAGCCACTTTACTACTTGTTCGACCACGTGCACTTGCGTGTAGTTATATACCCAAATACCACCGAACACTCTCCATAGTTAAGAATGTTTCCCTTAGTATAGATTGGGACTCTCCATAGCTGAGAATGTTTCCGTTAGTCAGTTAGGGACTCTCAATAGCTTAGAATGGTTCCCTTAGTAAATTAGGGACTCTCCAAAGCATAGAATGACTCCCTTAGTTCATGTTATCAATTTGGCTCAGTTCTATATAGTTCAGACTTCAATTTAAATCAGATATAGCAGAATGCAGTCTCATTTATCAGAAGATAGCCAGTACAGTTTATGATATCAATTTCAGCTTCATCTTTCATTA
Organism: Datura wrightii; assembly: GCA_035772735.1. Taxonomy (NCBI): domain Eukaryota; kingdom Viridiplantae; phylum Streptophyta; class Magnoliopsida; order Solanales; family Solanaceae; genus Datura; species Datura wrightii. The sequence continues at coordinate 83,642,892 of JASDFA010000006.1, read as the reverse complement.
TATGTTCAGTACATGACCCTTATGCATGAGTTTGATGATGCTTCAAAATATAAGTTCCAAATAAAAGTTTCATGTTGATATGTGTATGTAACTCAGAACGGGTATTGCATTCTAATTCAGTTATATGTAGATGTATTCAGTTTATTTCCTTCTTGTATACTTGTATGTTTTTGTTTATTTACTTTTCCTGCATGATCAGTACATTTCAAGTACTGACTGCATATTTTATGTGTTGTATCATTTCATGATATAGATTCGGGTGTCCAGACTCATCTCCACGGTTAGACATGCTCATTTCCCATCTTAGCGGATTGTGGTGAGTCCTCATCTCTCGAAGATGAGATCTATGTTTCTTATTTCAGTTTCTTTCAGACTTTAGGAGTTAGATGGGGACCTGTCCCAGCAACTCATCAGTTTAGTAGAGGCTTTCAGACATGTGTAAACAGATTCACTCTATGTATCAAAGTTTTGTTAGATTATGTCTTTTGAGCTTTAAATTTGACTTTTACAGTTAGCTTCTCCTCAGTTATGGATATGTTAGCTATTTCCATTGTTCAGTGTTATGCTACGATTATGTCATGGGTCAACATGGAGTCTCTTAGGGTTCCTTGTCCCGTGTTACGTCTAGAGTGTAAACTCGGATCATGACAGAGGATCAACACGTGATCAAAATTCAATTATTATTTATATTCAGTATCCTTGTTTTATGGATAAATTGATTTTTGATGTGAAATTATAGTTTTGACATTAGGGGCTAGGGGTTGACATTTGAATTAACTTTTTAGGTTCAAAATAGAATATACTAATATGGATGTTTACAAACTCATTTTCTTATGTAGATTACATATTTGAACAGATTGGAATGGTTCAGATGCTTTGAGGAATGGCAAATCTATTTTGTGATTATTATGTAAAGCAAATTGAGACTTTCTTGACTCTTATAAAGTGATTGTGTTGGTAATATCTTAAATGATGGAAAATAGATAATGGGTGTTCCGTATAAGTGAAATGATGAGCACTTATATGGGTACCAATGCCATGTTATATAAAAGTTGAACACTTGATTAACTTTGATTGATTTATGATATCAATAGGTATTGAGAACATTACTAGTTGAGCTCTTTAGCTGATACATGGCTTGTATGATTATCTGATGCTCATCACTCCTTATTATTGGTATAATTGAGGTAATGAATTGGTTGGAGCATTTTACCGATATTATTCATGTTTACCATTTTTGTCGCATTCTTTCATTCTTTTATATGATTTCTCTTGCATATTATACTTTATGAATCATATGGTTATTATCTGAAGTGGTCTAAAAGACCTAACTACGAATGGAAAAATGATACAATGATTATCTGATGGGTTCAGGAATTAGGTATCTGATGGAGTGATGATATTACAGCCTATTGGCGATTACCTGATAAGCCTGAGAGACCGGATTCTATGGGAAGTTTATTAACCTCGAAGTATTACATGGGTCACATAAAATACCTCAAGAGCATGTACATACCGGTGCATTTGTCCATTGCATTGTATTTCATATCATACTTATTTGATTTCATTCACATGTCACGGCTTACATTAGGATTCTTGAGAAGAATTGAACTTTACCTGCTTACTTAAATTAAATTAAGGGATTACTTGTTTGAGTTTCTTATTTCTGATAATTGTTGAATATCTTATTTATTTGATCTCATTTATTGCTCAAATACTTATGTAATGATTAGGTTAATCACTAATAAGTGTGGAGGTAAGCATGGAAAGACCAATCCTTCTCATCAGTTCATTTAGGGTTGATTGATGATGCATCTAAGTAGTGTGTTTATTGTGATCACTCTATATTATTGTACCTTTAGTGTTCAAGCACAGGTCAGAGTTCTAGTAGCGGACGGGGTGCATTTGGTTATCAAGGAGATTTGCTTGGAGTTATCGGGGTGAGCTGCTTGGTTATTCCGTAGTACCAGACTTCATTTCTTATATCAGCTTCTGTCTTTCTTTTCGGACGGTTCTAAAGTTTTCTTCAACTTTGTACTGATAATTTAGAAACTCTTATACTTATGACACCAGATTTTGAAAAAAAAATTTTATCGTATTTTCCTCACTAATAAGATTATAAATTGCCTATTATGACTTATTGTTGGATTTCTCTTGTACTTCCACATTTGAATATGTTGATTTCACTTAGTATTGTAAATGGTTCTCCTACAAAAATTGGGTAGGTTCCATCAAGGCTTAAAATTTTGAGTCATAACACCAAACTACCTACCTTCTAATATATAATAAATTACAAAGTAGCAAACATTTTAGTAGAAATGGATCTCTGCCTTACCATTTATTGGTTGATGCAGACACTTTGATATATGTTCGATGTCATTTGTGATACTACCTCTTTGATATACTTAAAATTTAATATGGCATGCATCTTAGGACTTTTTTCTAGATGGATTCATTTTTTTCCTTTTAAAAATTTGGTTTCTATGACTATTAAATGCCAATTGAGAAGCTGAGGGAGGAAAGAAAAAGAAAAGGAAAACATCATTTAATATTTGTTTTGTTTTCTTTTGATAAATACAATCATCCTTTAATATCATCATTATGTCTACGATTTTGCTCGGTGTATGGTGATGAATCTCTTGAATTAGAAAATGTAGTGAACAATTCATTAGGGATTTTAGTTTTGAAATGATTTTTCGTTATAACAATTTTCCGAATATATCTCTTGATTGCTAATTGATTATCTTGTGATACTTCCTAGATTTACTCAATTTAAATGAAATTATGAATTTTATTTGTCAAATAATATTATTTCTTATTTAGTAATATTTGAATGGCAAATATTTGTAATACCCCCAAAGTTCCTAAGACGAGACTCGGGATTTGTAGTATGTTTCAGCAGAAAATTTGAAAGTTTTCTCGCAGTATGACTCATTGAACGAGTCATAAGGTGATTGTACGGGTCGTAGGATGACCCATGGTAGAGACCTAGACATTCACCTTCCCAACCACGTGTCCCCACAACGAGTAATGGTGTGTGGGTACGACTTATAGTCAGGTGTCGTAGCAGGTCATTGGATTTTTCAGGTGCTGGTTATACGAGGGGTTGTACGATTCTTAGTAGGTAGCTACGAGTCTTGATAGGCGATCGTGAAAATCTTTACAGAGTTGGAGGAAACTGGAATAGCTAGTTACAGGAGCTAATGATAACGCTCAAACTCACACTCCCGATAAAGTATGAAGCTGACATTGTCAATAAAGAATCCAACAAAGGTTGGGGTTGAACCCATATAGAATATGGTAAGAACTAGACTATGAAGGTATTTAAGCTTTTAGATATGTTATCTCCAAATTGGGGGTTTATAGAAAACAATATTAAAACAAGAGACAAAATCAGTTGTTGTTTACCAAGATTTGCAATTAACTAGGGCATGTGTTCTACATGGGTTTATAACTACTTTGGGTTTACACTCGTGATCTATCCCAATGCTTACTTGTAGAACTGATAACTAGGGTTCATCCAAATGACTGGTTCGTCCCTATTGGATAACTATAATCAATCATTGAGTTAGGTCTCATGAGCGATTTCAATTTAATTGTTATCAATTTATTTCAAATTAGCTATTCTGCGACCACAGCTCAAGTTATACAATCATCATAAAAATCAAGGCTTTATTGTAATTCTGTTTTTCTAATCTCAACTCTCTAGGTTCAAGCGAGTAAAGAACTCGGGTAAGTCCTAATGTTGTGCTTCCTTAAGAAAAATTAAAGATGAATAGAATACAATACAAGCGTTTAGCATTGGTTTCGAATCACTTTGTGTAACCCTAGTTCGTTAATCCACCATGGTTCCCACAACCCTAGTTGTGAAGGTTTTAGCCTCTCATGATTGTAAGATTATGATTAGTATTCATAGACAAATATGTAATTGAAAACTTACAAAGATGATTGAAATAAAGCCTGCTACGAATATTGCAAGAAAAGATGATGAACAAACTCAAGAACAATTGAGAAAATCCAAGTTAAATTCTCAAAATTGCTCTCCAATATTGTCAAAAACTAATTACAAACTGATCATGCACCTCTTTCCAACTACTTCTGACGAATTCTGACTAAAAGAAACCTAAAAAAGTATTTATATAGATAATAAAATTATTTTTCTCAGATAACAAGGAAATACCCAAACCTGGTGCCGGCACTTCATACGACTCCTCATACAACCTGTAACAGGATTTTATAGGTTGTGCCTTGTCTTATACATTTCTTGGCTTCTGCAGAATTTGCTAAGTGTTGGCCTTTGGTATGACTCATAAACAAGATCCTATGAGTCGTACAATCAAGTCGTGGTTTGATACTGAAAACTCTGGAATCTTCTGAAGATTTCTACGAATGTCTTGGTATGCCTCGTACCTTGCTCCTACAACTCGTAACAGCTTATCATAACATGAGATCTTCCAAGTTCCAAATATCTTTGAAGTTCTCCATGGCTTCTGGTACAGTTCGTAGGTATATGTTACGATCCGTCATAGCTACCCATACCAAGAGACTTCAACTGTGCAAATTTCTCTGGAGTTTTCTACGACTCAAGTTACGGTTCATACCAGGATGGTGTGGCTCGTACTAAGAGTCATACTTTGCCTTTGTCTTGTACCAATCTTCTGGGCTTTTCTAAGACTCTCAGTATGGCTCATACAATCTTGATACGGCTCATACTGAGATTCTTACTTGGCCTCTTTTCTGCATTTTTCTGCATCTTTTGCACATTTTCACTCCAACACCTATTTTCACTAAAAATAAAGTAAAAGCACGTCATATCCATATAAACACACCTAAGTCCATGCTATTTTCCCAGTTTTAAGCACCGAAAGTGTTGTAAACTCACAGCACATCAACACCTTCAACTATAGACTTTTGCATATCCTCAAGCAAAGAAAACAAAAAAAAAAGCTAAAAACGACGCTTAATTAGAAAATAAACCTAGGATACTATAGCCAACACCAATCAATACTTGCACTATGAACACAAATAGCTTTTGACCTTCTCCATGTGAACCAAATCAGCTATGCACATCAAGTGACCACAAACCATGATAAATAAGGATCGAGATATGTCATCTACTTATTAGCAGAGAATCAAGTTATTCCCAATGCTTTTCGCATAGACAACTGGCAGAATAAAAGACAAAACAAATACCCTCACAGGAAATGAAGTCCCCAACTTACAAATATAAGAAAATATGAAACTTGGGACTAAAACAAATAAGACTCTCACTCTCACAAGGACGTTCCAAATACTGCACATCGGATACCATAGGCTTGCCCTTATTTTCTCTCATTTGTCTTTTTGGACAGTCATGCTAGGATCACTATAGGACTTTATTTGGCTTGTAATGTAGGCTTCATCCTGGGTATGATAAATATGGGATTTTAGTAACTAAACCCTCCTTGGCACTACATACTTGTGGCTCCACTTTACACCTTTTTACCCTATTTTCCACTTTTTCAACTTTTTCTTTCCTTTTCACCATTTTTATGCAGTATATGGGTGTGGTGTACTTCCAACTTTATCATTCATTTTTTTTCTTTCTTGTACTTTCTTTTCAATTTTTCTTTTTCAAATCTTTTTTCTTTTCTTGTCACACCACACCTCATTTTTAACCCTTTTTCCTTTCTTTCCCTTTTTCACCTGTTATACACCCCTATTATAGCCATCCTCAAAATGTTGGGTTGAGGTTCACAATATCTAAGGAGGAACCAGGGCCAAAATAGATTCACTATAAAAAATGGGTAAGGTTAATCAATTAATCAAAGAAAAATGATCAATTTAAGGCTCAAAATCGGGATCAAGGGATTCATCATCATTTGGTAGGGTATTTTAGGCTAAAGTGACTGATCAATCAATAAAAGCCTATGATCATCTCCTAACCAACTTATCCTAAAGCCTATGCAAAGACCAACCGGGAAAGTTCTAGATCCTCTACGCAATATTGAACTAAGTAATGATCCTCACTCACTCATGGTATATATTTTGCATTCATTCTACCTATCCAGTTCATACATGGCTAACTACAACTACTCATGCTAATCTACTAAATGACACAAAAAGATCCACAGAAATCATGCTTTGCAATCAACAAGTACATCAACATCCAAAAGAATTTTAAACATGGTCATTTATTCAAAACTTCAAAACTAGTGCATTTTATTGGCTAAGTAATTCTAAGCTACTTTCTAATTAAACAAAAATATCCTAAACATGTCGGCTCTACTAGATAGCATGCCCAAGGGAAAAGAAATACGATAAGAAAAACCCTTGGACAAATAAAAAATTCCAAAAATACAAGTACACAAATAAAAAATTCCAAAAATACAAGTACACCCCCTCCCCTTTTGAAAAGCATGCTTCTTCCCCGAAGCATAGAATATAAAAGCACAAGGGAAAGAAACATACATGTGGCTACTCAGATATCACCTTCCATGGGTTACCTCCAATGCAGCGCCTGATTTAACATCGCGGCACAACGTAACTGATAACGGGCAAAAATATATGTCTGAGATACTCTTTATTACTTCAATTAGTCTTGTTCATCTAAGTTATTGTATACATTTTCATGTAATTTTATATAATGTGGAGATATGTGCTAACCAACATGATTATCCTTTGTTTTGTAGGTTTTGATGATGTTTGAGTAACTAATCCATGAGTTGGTGAAGTAGAAGCTTGGAAACGGAATTAACACGCGAACGTCGGCAAGGAAGAGGCACAAAACAGCCCACCGGCGCGTCGACAAGGTGCCACGGCAGGCAGGCCGCTCAAAACAGCCCACCTGCGCATTGGCAACGTGCCACGGCAGGTGGACTCCGCGACCATGGGGCCGCAACGCGCTGCCCAGGCAGCATGACACGTTGCCAACGCGGCAAAGTGCTGCCTGGGCCGATTTCGGGTGATTTTCCAGAGAGCCTCCGCGTTCGTAGCGTGTCACGGAGGTCGTGCTCCGCGATGCACTCCGTGACACATTGCTTGTTAATCCGGGAAAGATTCCTACTAATATAAATAGCACACTTAGGTTTATTTTTCATAAGGAAGACTTGGTGGAGCAAGGACGTGGGTTAGGAGCAGTTGAGGGACGAAAAAGCTAAGGGTTTTTCTCTCTTTCTTTCTTCTTTCAATCAATTGTACGTATGATTTACACTCATTTGAGGATGATCAATCCACAAATGAGTGGCTAATTTTCTTCCTTGCTAAGGTTTTGAACATGTGTATTGAATTTTGATTGTGAATTATATGGTTTTTCATCTTCTTCTTTCATGTTGTTCTATTAATTCTTGTTCTTACTGCATTAGTGTGTGGCCAACATTAATGTACATCTAAAAAGTCCAATTTCACTCGAGAGAGCAAGAAATTGGAAAGTTGTGAATTAATAGGGTATTGTTCTTAACTTGATTTGGGAAAATTGGGTTTTGATGTGCTTTCCTGATAGAAATATACTTGAAAGCCGTATTAGTCAATTTAGGAACCGGAATTGTATTGCTAGGTCATAAATTGCATTTGATCACAGAAATGTAGACGAATGGTTTATGATTCTAAAGTGAGATTAAATACGAGAGTTTTAATCTCTAGGCTAATGTTCTTGGCTAGCAACATGAAGAGAAGAATAACCGAATTATGATTACTATCGAATTCATTACTTGTTCTTAACCTTGGCATGCTCTTATCCATAGTTTCAATTCAAGTAAATATTTGTTAATAGTTTTAGTATATAGTTTATAAACAAAATTATTTAACTTTTGGTTACATTGTTGTCAACATAATTAGAAGTAAACTAGAATATAGTATACTTAAGCAATTTTACTTATCCAGAGTCTCCTTGGATCGATACTTGGCTTACTTAGCCACTTTATTACTTGTTTGACCACGTGCACTTGCGTGTCGGTTTTTACCCCATACCAAAGCACCGAGCAAGTTTTTGGCGCCGTTGCCGGGGAGGCTAGGCGATTTGTGAAATTGTGTTAAGTGTAAATTTACTGTATTTTTGTTTTATTTTCTTAAGTGTTGACAACTTGATCTTAGTATTTGTTTTAATTCTTTGTTCATTTTAATTTTTCTCTCTTTCGGATACCCTCATTGACATGACATCTTGGAATATAAATGGTGGATACGCATATTTCGGCGAATCTTGCATGAATTGTGGAGGACACCACTTGTGGCAAAACTGTAACACGTGCAATATATGTGGGTGTCAATATGACCATTGGGGTGATTGTCCAAAGGCATATTTCCCTCCCCCAAGCCCCTACTATGATCCTTTTGTTGTTTTTGCTGAATATAGGCATGTTGAAAATGAGGACTTGGGACGCCAAGTTCAAATAGAGGACATGATGAAACAACTCCTGGAGCAATCAGAAGCAATGAAGGAGTCGATGGCAGAATTGATAATTCAGCAAAAGGAGAATGCAGAGGTTGTAAGCAGGATGAGCGTCAAACTCACAGAGATGTGTGCTGAGGCTGAAGCTTGTGATAATTTGCAGGTGACAATTTTAGCCGATATTCAAGAGGAACTACAAGAGGAATACAAGGGTGAATTTTTGGATGAAGCCCCACAATTAGAATCTCTTGAGTGTCTCCGTGATCGGCTCATACCTATAGAAATTCCATTCATGGAAGAAGAAAAAGAATATCTCCCATTTGACCTTAATGGAGAAATAGATGTCGATGTTGAAAAGGTGTACACAAGTAAGGAAGTCAAGCACAAAGCAATTTCAGAGTTGAGGTGTATTGGACCACACTCTACGCATTTTTTGACGTTAAGTTTGGTTGACAACATAGAAATAGAGTCTTCCAAGTTTATAGAGAAATGTCTAGAGGAGGACCAAGCCCCATATATTCTGAAATTTGCTAACTCAGAGAGACAAAATGACTTCGCTTACATAGGGGCCAATAGGTTCAAAAGAAAACATCTACTGCTTGGTCCTTACAATTTTTCACCACCACCCCTGGAGCATAAGAGGAAATTAGAGAAGAAATTAGGGGTGAGATTCATATCCTCAAGGTGGAGGAAAAAGTGGTGAAACTTGGTACGTCGTGCCGCGACGTAAAATTAGGCGCTGCTTGGGAGGCAACCCAAGGGTACCATGGGTACCATTTTAATTTCTTGCATTTATGTTTATTTTATTTATTTTTCATCTTGTGTTGTTTTGGTGGAAAGTTAAGCGCAGATGGAGGGGAAGTCTGAGTACCCGTGGAGGAGGAAGCTAACAAGCATGGAAGAGAAAAAGTGTGGGGTCGAACACCCACTTGTGCAAAGTTGAAGGAAGGCATGCTATTAGCTAGGCCTAAAGGCCTCAGGGAGTATTTCTCACCCTTTTTAAATTTTAATTTGATGCTATGAGGACATAGCATGATTTAAGTGTGGGGTGAGGGAAATTTCAAAAAATTTTGTTGTGCTTAACGATTTTTGGTGAATGTAATGCTTGTGAGAAATTTGAAAAATTTGAAATTTTTTTGTGAATTAAGCATGACTTCATCACCCGTTGGTTTTTCTTTTCGGTTCTTTTCCGACGGGGGGGTATTTGAACCGAAGAATAAAATTTTTCTTTTTCTTTCCTTGGTCTGTATATAAAGTTTTTAGTCATAGCTAGGGACTATTTCCGACGATGGATGGATGACGACCGTCTTGAGGAAAATTAGTCGATAGGTTTTGGGTTTTGAAACCATAACTAATTGGTGCTTGATGTTCTTTTTATGTGCTATACATGGTTGTAAGATGCAAGTATGTTCAGTGTGAAGCATGCAAGTGTATAACTTTGTTTGAGACACTTAGGCTCTTGAATTTGACTCAATATGATGGAAGCTTAATTCTGAATTCTTGTGATTAGCTGAGTAAGAGTCTACTGATTGTGTCTTGATTTGAGCATGTGCCATGAGTGTAAGGTTTTTGAGTATTCCGTGCTATTGTGGATTGTCTAGAACTTGCCTGGTGTGTTTATAAAACGAAATGAAGGATGTGAATTGGAGGAAATGATATAGGCATTTCTTTGAATGAACCAACTTTTTATCCCTCATTATACCTACCTTGAAAAATTAATCCTAGTTAACCCCATTGAGCCTTGAGCCTATTCTTTGACAGCTGCAACATAAGCTTAATCCTTTTTCTTTCATTAGCCTTGAAATTGAACCAAAACTCCGAAGCGCTTAAAGGAAAAATCCGAAAGGGTAAAGGAGTGAGAAGAATGGAAAAGAAGGAAAAATAGCAAGTTGTAAATAGTTGAGAAAAGGAAAAAGGTGCATTTGTGTGAAAATGGTTGGTTATTAGTAGGGAGTAAGAAAAGGAATGAATGAAACATATTGCTTAAGTACTCCTTACTAATAAGCTAAAAGTGTCGAAAGAAATGGGGGAACAAAAGAGGAAAAAGAAAACTAAAAGGAGAAAAAAGGTGAAGTGAGGGAAGGGAAGTTTGTAATGAAGGCGTGATGTATTAAAAGCTCTTAGGAAAGATAGTCACTATTACTGATCATAATAGTACCTACCCGCACCTGAGTTACATTACAACCTAAAAAGTCCTACTTGATCTTACATTCACACATCCTTATATTAGTGGAATAAAACACTAAGGTCAAGCTTATGGGTCATTACATAATGCATGTGAATTCTTTGTGAGAGTGAGCGTAATTCTATTCATGTGCCCACACATGTTGTGATGTAAAAAAATTATTTTTGCATGTGATTGGGTAACTCTCTTTCCGTGAGGGGCACATTTTGAATGAAGGATATAATTCATGTGGGATTTCTTGATCAGTTGATTTGCATGAGTTTGCTAAAATTGAGAGTCGATTCTTGAGGTTAAGAAGTCTTAACATGGTTGTACTTCATTTCAATGATCAAATCAGGCATGCTCTATTTTTAGCTTGTATCTTACGTAATCATTATAGCCGTAACCTGAATTATCTTGCTAAATTAGTTATGTAGGAGTCTCCATTTGCATGATATGTAAAAGGTTGTTCGAGGACGAACAAGGCTTTAAGTGTGGGGTTGTGATAACGGGCAAAAATATATGCCCGAGATACTCTTTATTACTTCAATTAGTCTTGTTCATCTAAGTTATTGTATACATTTTCATGTAATTTTATATAATGTGGAGATATGTGCTAACCAACATGATTAGCCTTTGTTTTGTAGGTTTTGATGATGTTTGAGTAACTAATCCATGAGTTGGTGAAGTAGAAGCTTGGAAACGGAATTAACACGCGAACGTCGGCAAGGAAGAGGCACAAAACAGCCCACCGGCGCGTCGACAAGGTGCCACGGCAGGCAGGCCGCTCAAAACAGCCCACCTGCGCGTTGGCAACGTGCCACGGCAGGTGGACTCCGCGACCATGGGGCTGCAACGCGCTGCCCAGGCAGCGTGACACGTTGCCAACGCGGCAAGGTGCTGCCTGGGCCGATTTCGGGTGATTTTCCAGAGAGCCTCCGCGTTCGTAGCGTGTCACGGAGGCCGTGCTCCGCGATGCACTCCGTGACACGTTGCTTGTTAATCCGGGAAAGATTCCTACTAATATAAATAGCACACTTAGGTTTATTTTTCATAAGGAAGACTTGGTGGAGCAAGGACGTGGGTTAGGAGTAGTTGAGGGACGAAAAAGCTAAGGGTTTTTCTCTCTTTCTTTCTTCTTTCAATCAATTGTACGTATGATTTACACTCATTTGAGGATGATCAATCCACAAATGAGTGGCTAATTCTCTTCCTTGCTAAGGTTTTGAAAATGTGTATTGAATTTTGATTGTGAATTATATGGTTTTTCATCTTCTTCTTTCATGTTGTTCTATTAATTCTTGTTCTTACTGCATTAGTGTGTGGCCAACATTAATGTACATCTAAAAAGTCCAATTTCACTCGAGAGAGCAAGAAATTGGAAAGTTGTGAATTAATAGGGTATTGTTCTTAACTTGATTTGGGAAAATTGGGTTTTGATGTGCTTTCCTGATAGAAATATACTTGAAAGCCGTATTAGTCAATTTAGGAACCGGAATTGTATTGCTAGGTCATAAATTGCATTTGATCACAGAAATGTAGACGAATGGTTTATGATTCTAAAGTGAGATTAAATACGAGAGTTTTAATCTCTAGGCTAATGTTCTTGGCTAGCAACATGAAGAGAAGAATAACCGAATTATGATTACTATCGAATTCATTACTTGTTCTTAACCTTGGCATGCTCTTATCCATAGTTTCAATTCAAGTAAATATTTGTTAATAGTTTTAGTATATAGTTTATAAACAAAATTATTTAACTTTTGGTTACATTGTTGTCAACATAATTAGAAGTAAACTAGAATATAGTATACTTAAGCAATTTTACTTATCCAGAGTCTTCTTGGATCGATACTTGTCTTACTTAGCCACTTTATTACTTGTTTGACCACGTGCACTTGCGTGTCGGTTTTTACCCCATACCAAAGCACCGAGCAGTAACTTCCATGATTCTTCAGGCATTATCAAGATATACCGTCTCAATTCCTCTTATCTCCTTGATGTCTCCCAGATACAGCTTTATCCTTTGCCCATTCACCTCGAACCTCTTACCATATTTATTTTCAAGCTCCGTTGCACCATATGGGGACACATTCACCACTGTATACGGTCCCATCCACCTAGATTTCAATTTCGGGGATATAGATGGAGACTTGAATTGAACAGTAAGACCAAATCACCAGCGTTGATCTCCCTCTTTGCAATCTTCCTATCATGATAAATCTTCATTCTTTCTTTATAAATGGCCTCACTCTCATAAGCTTGAAGCCGAAATTCATCTAACTCATTGAGCTGGTCTAGTCTCAACTTAGTTGCTTCAATCCAATCTAAGTTCAGTTTTCCCAGAGCCCATAATGCCTTATGCTCTAACTCTAACGGCAGATGCCATGACTTGCCATAAACTAGGTGATATGGAAATGAGCCAATGGCATTCTAATAAGCTGTTCAATATGCCCACAACACATCATCAAGCTTCCTAGACCAGTCTGTCCAGTTGGTATTCAACATTTTGGCCAGAATAGTCTTTATCTCCCTATTAGACACTTCTACTTTCCCACTTGATTAAGGATGGTAAGGTGTTGCCACCTTATGCTTCACACCATATTTTTTCAGCAGAGTTTTAAAGAGGCAGTTATAAATATGTGATCCACCTTCACTGATGATTGCTCTAGGAGTACCAAACCTAGCAAATATGTGCTTTCACAGAAATGTTGTAACACTTTTTCCTTCATTATTAGGAAGTGCAATAGCCTCCACCCATTTGGAGACATAGTCCACCGCCACCAAGATGTTTTTCATACCATATGAGCTAACAATAGGCCCATGAAGTCAATACCCCATACATCGAATAACTCTACTCCTAGGATAGGGGTCAATGGTAACTCATGCTTACGAGTAATGCCACCTTCTTTTCGGTACTGATCTCATGCCTTGGCATAATCATAAGCATCTTGGTGAATAGAGGGCCAGTAATACCTGCACTACAGAATTTTGTGTGCAGTTCGAATACCACTATGATGACCCCTAATTAGGGACGGGTGGCAAGACTCCAAAATGCTCAACATCTCTACCTTTGGCACACAACTCCAAATCATCTGCACAAATGTGGAATAAGTACGGTTCATCCTAATAATACCTCGGAGCATCAAACAAGAACTTCTTTCTTTGCTAGGGTGTCATATCTATTGGGATCATGTGGATGATCAAATAATTTGCATAGTCCATGAACCAAGGGATCAGGTCTTGAGATGCAGCTAATACCTGTTCATCTGGGAGAGCATCATCGACATCAATATCCTCTTTTACACCTGCCTCAGATTCCAATCTAGACAAGTGATCGGCTACCTGATTTTCTGTTCCTTTTCGGTCTTTTACCTCAAACTCAAATTCCTAGAGACACAACACCCATATAATCAACCTGGGTTTAGCATCCTTTTTAGACATCGGGTACCTCAAAGCAGCTTGGTCTGTATGGACAATTACCTTAGTTCCAAGCAAGTGTGCCCAAAACTTTTCAAATGCAAATACCACTGCTAGCAACTTCTGTTCAGTGACTGTGTAGTTCTTTTGGGTTGTATTGAGTGTTTTACCAGCATAATAGATGGGGTGAAAAATCTTCGTTCTTTGTTGGCCCAGGACAGTACCGAGGGCCACCCCACTAGCATCACACATTACCTCAAATGGAAGAGACCAATTTGGAGCTATAATAATAGGAGCAGTGGTGAGTTTCTCCTTCAGGCACTCAAAGGCCTTCAAACATGCCCCATCAAATACGAACTTCACCTCCTTCTCGAGCAGTTTGCACATTGGTTGTGCAATCTTTGAAAAGACCTTAATGAACCTCCTATAGAATCCTGCATGCCCTAAAAAGTTTCTAACCCCTTTTACGAAAATAGGCGGTGGAAACCTTGTTATTACTTTAATTTTCGCCTAGACCAGCTCTATCCCTTTTCCAGAGATTTTATGGCCTAGAACTATTCCTTATTTGACCATGAAGTGACATTTCTCCCAATTCAAGACCAGATTAGTTTCTTCACATCTATTCAACACTTTTCCCAAATGCTTGAAGCAAGATCCGAATGATTTGCTCACAACTGAGAAGTCATCCATAAATACCTTGAGAATATCGACATCATACAGCACTGCAATGTGGCTGGTGCATTGCACAACCCAAAGGGCATTCTCCTAAAAGTAAATGTTCCATATAGGCAAGTGAAGGTGGTCTTCTCTTGGTCTTCCGGAGCTATAGAGATCTGATTGTATCCTGATTAACCATCAAGAAAACAGTACCAGCCTCTACCTACCAACCTGTCAAGCATCTGATCCGTGAATGGCATTGGAAAATGGTCCCTCTATGCCAGTGGTTGAGCTTTTGATAATCCATACATACACACCAATATGTGACCGATCTTGTCGGTATCAGCTCATTTTTCTCATTGGGTACCACTATGATCCTACCTTTTTTGGCACACATTGTACTAGACTTATCCACTTGCTATCCGAAAGGGGGTAAACCACACCAGTGTCTAGGCACTTGATAATCTCCTTCTTCACTATTTCTTGCATTGGTGGGTGTAGTCGTCGCTGATGCTCTGTGCTTGGTACACAAATCAGCTCAAGCTGAATTTTATGAGTGCATATGCCTGGAGGGATCCTAATGATGTCAGTTATGGTCCATCCAATTGCCTTTTTGTGTCTTTTCAATACTACTACCAAAGCTTCTACTTGCCAATCTGTCAAGTCGGCTGCAATAATTACTGGCAAAGTATTGTTTTCCCCCAAGAATGCATATTATAGGTGGGGAGGTAATGCCTTAAGTTCCAGCACTGGTGGTACCTCCACTGATGGCTTTGCTGGTGGAGTTACAAGATTCTTTAAGTCAAGGTCTAACTTCTTTGATCTGAAGTTATACAACCCCGTCCCTTCTAGAGCATGTACCAATTCCGTGTACCCCGATATTTCATCTCCCTCATAATTCATCAAGACGGCTGCTAGTGTATCAATATTCATCATCTCTCCCACAGACACTAGCAGCATCTTGTCTTCCATCTGAGTGCTCACAAAGGTAGCTTCCTTACTGTAACTTGAATGAACCACAGATGAGACAAAAACGTAAACAGGGAAGTAACAACTAAAAGTTAAACACAAGCAATTAATCTAATCTTAGTTGTATTCCCCGACAACTGCGCCACTTTTTGATAACACTCAAACTCACACTCCTGATAAAGTATGAAGCGGACGTTGTCAATAAACAACCCAACAATGCTTGGGGTTGAACCTACATGGAATATGGTAAGAACTAGACTAATGCAGGTATTTAAGCTTTTAGGTATGTTATCTCCAAATTAGGGGTTTATAGAAAACAATAATAAAACAAGAGGAAAAATCAGTTGTTGTTTACCAAGATTTTCAATTAACTAGGGCAAGTGTTCCCCATGGATTCATAACTACTTTGAGTTTACACTCGTAATTTGTCCCAATGCTTACTTGTAGAACTGATACCTAGAGTTCATCCAAATGACTGATTTGTCCCTATTGGATAACATACTCAATCACCAGGTTAGGTCTCATGAGCGATTCAATTTAACCATTATCAATTTGTTCTAAATTAACTATCCTGTGATTGCAGCTCAAGTTATACAATGATCACAAAAATCAAGGTTTTATTGTAATTCTCTTTTCCTAATCTCTACTTCTCTAGGTTTAAGCAAGTAAAGAATTCAGTCAAGTCCTAACGTTGCGCTTTGTTAAGAAACATTAAAGATGAATAGAATACAATACAAGCGTTTAACAATGATTTTGAATCACTTTGTGTAACCCTAGTTCGTTAATTCACCATGGTTCCCACAACCCTAGTTATGAAGGTTTTAGCCTCTCATGATTGTAAGATTGTGATTAGTATTCATAGACAAACACATAATTGAATACTTACAACGATGATTGAAAGAAAACCTTCTTTGAATATTACAAGAAAAGATGATCAACAAACTCAAGAACAATTGAGAAAATCCAAGTTAAGTTCTCAAGAATTTCTCTCCAAGAATGTCAAAAACTAATTACAAACTGATCATCCACCTTTTTCCAACTACTTCTGACGACTTCTAACTAAAAATATCTAAAAAGTATTTATAAAGATAATAAAATCCTTTTTCCTCAGTTAACAGGGAAATATCAAAATCTGGCGCCGACACTTTATACGACTCCTCATATGACCCGTAACAGGATTGTATGGGTCGTGCCTTGTCTTTTATATTCCTTGGCTTCTACAAAATTTGCTAAGTGTTGGACTCTGGTATGACTCATAAAAAGATCCTACGAGTCATACAATCAAGTCGTGGTTTGATTTCTAAGGATTTCTACGAATGTCTTGGCACGCCTTGTACCTTGCTCCTACGACTCGTAACAGCTTATCGTAACGTGGGATCTGCAAAGTACGAAAAATCTCTGAAGTTCTCCATGGCTCCTGGTACAGGTCGTAGGTAGATGTTACGATCTATCATAGCTACCCATACCAAGAGACTTCAACTGTGCAAATTTCTCTGGAGTCTTCCACGACTCAAGTTACGGCTCATACCAGGATGGTACGGCTCATACTGAGAGTCATACTTTGCCTCTTCCTTGTACCAATCTTCTGGGCTTTTCCACGAGTCTCAGTACGACTTATAAAATCTTGGTATGGCTCATACTGAGATCCGTACTTGGCCTCTTTTCTACATTTTTTCCACATCATTTGCACATTTTCACTCCAACTCCTATTTTCCCTGAAAACAAAGTAAAAGCACCTCATATCCATATAAGCACACCTAAGTACATGCTATTTTCCAAGTTTTAAGCGTCGAAAGTTTTGTAAACTCACAGCACATCAGCTAACCATGAGTCATAGGAGGATTGTACGACTCGTTGTACGGGTCGTAGCAACTGGCAGTGCAATTTTTCCTGCTAAATCATTAAGGGTACTTTCATAAATCCTAAGCTCCTAAGTCCTAAAATACGTCATTTTAAGCCTTGAAAGGAGTGTTTTAAATGGGTTTAGCCTATGTCAAGTCATTAGGCTTTCCATGCATGCAAAGCTTTGAATTCTCTTGGAAGATCAATCTAGAAATTCTATCAATTCTTCCCCAATTCTCTTGGGATTTCAAAGACAAGTTAAGAGTTAGTTTATCCAGGTATGTAGGGCTATGAATGAGAGTTTCCTTTTACTCTCATGCCCAAATTTCACCTCAAGTTTATGAATTCAAGTTTATGATCTTATAGGGTTTTAACCCAATTTTATGAAATTCTCTATGATATGTCTATGGGTCAATTCCCCTCATGTTCCAAATCATGTTTTAAGATTTATGGGTAGATTTTATATACAAATTGATTATAAATGTTATACCCCGTAAGATTCCCGGCACTTAGATGGCCTATTCGCGCGTTGGTTAAGCATATTTGAAAGCCATACGTGCTAGGGAAAGGCCCGAGAAAGGATCGGACGAGTAGCCTGTCGAACCATCGTGGAAGGAGCCGGGGCAGAGCCCCTCCGCGATGGCAAAGTGTCACGAAGGTGGAGCCTCCGCGTTGGCTCCATGACACGTTGGGCCTATCCATGCCCAAGTATATAAAGCTCCACTTCGGTTTTAAATGAAATAATTTTCATAATTTCCAGCGAAAACAGAGAGAAAAACCAGAGAGGAAAAGGGAACGAAGGTTTCTTGATAATTTCCGTCCGATTACGCTGCCAAACGTAGTCCAAATCTAAATTAACTCCAGATACTGAAGTATTTAGCAGCAAGGAGCATTCCTACGGATTTAGTTTCACGAGATACGGCCGACAAATCATCGTGCTACCGGGCTAAGGTAAGTGGAATTGCTCCAAACTAGTGTCTATGTGTTCCTAGCTGTGAAGTGAATACTTCTCCCTTCTGGACTTCTGGAAAATAGCGAGTTTTCGACCGTCTTTCGATAAGCCTAAGTTTAGGCTATAATTACATCGAAAGTGATGTCGTCCTTCAGAATAAAGTTGTATTTAGTACTGATTGACATATATATGAATGCAGTTGGGAGAAATAGTTGGAATACTGACCAAGCTACGCCGGTTAGTCGGGAAATCAGAAGCGAAGGTATGTAAAGCTAGTTTCCTCGGCAAGCTAGTAGTCTCAGTATAGTAAAATAGTTTAAAGGCCAATAGAATGTTCAAAAGTCGTGTGTTATGTTTATTATGAATATTGGTACGATATTGGAAGCATCATGTTATGTATAGCGTGAAACTTGCTAGCACGATATAAATTCTAATACAAAGTGTTAGGAACTGTACAGCATGCCCAGTATGTGATTTAGTAAAGAATGTTAGGATATTATCGTATTCAGTTGAAACTTAGTAAACCAATATAAGTATTTGTAAGGTATCTCAGAAATAGAATGACAGATTAAAATGAAGTTTAGAAAGCATGTTAGAAATAATAAATCATGTTACTATAGAAACTCAGTTATACAGCATGATTTCCAGCAGAAAAAAACTATATCTTGTTCAACATTAGACTCAGTACAGTATGGCAGAAGATTATATATATATATACCATTATCAGTCTCAGCATATATAAAATACATACATATCACTATCACTAGTCAGCATATAGTAAGTACAGATACATTATCATCACTAGCTTCAGCATGCGGTATACGCAGTTAGTATTACCAGTTGAGACCACTGTATTATCTTGGGATGGATTACCTAGCATTCATGACCGCCCCAGGGTTAATAGCTGTATCGACTCATCCGCTAGAGGACGAGGATACGTTGCTCTATGGAGTGGCATGCCGTCCCACAGGGGACGAAGATGGGATGCCAGTTTCCCCATATTGTGCCTTGGTCGGCCCTTATACACCCCCGTCGAGCGGGTACTCCCGGGGTGTTGATTCAGGAGTCCTTCGGACTCAGGTACAGTTATAGTCAGGGGCTCAGCAAGCCCAAGTGCATACCCAGGGGATCGGCAGGATGCTTATAGTTATTATAGGAGATGGAACGACCGGGGTAGAGGTATAGATTGCGTGTTGATTGTACCTCCCGGCTTATGGGGGCCAGGTAAGGTTTTTGTGTGCCATGCTATGTTATATTATGTTATGCCATGTTACACTATATACGAGTAGATCGACAATAGAGCGATACATTTCCAGGTATGACTCCTACTCCTTCCAGCATAGTTGAGAGTAGGCATAGCTTTACATTTTCAGTCAGTTAGTCTATTCCTTCCTGTTTCAGTTCCATCAGTTGTATTGTTGTTTTCAGATATTTCTTTCAGTTATTGTTTTACATACTCAGTACCAGTGGTACTGACGCCCAGTGGGGCGCTGCATTACTTGCCTGCAGGTACTCATAGACGAGGAGGCGATCCCTCGTAATCCTAGCCAGCGCAGAGTCATCAGCTCCTGTCATCCGGAGCTTGATATTTCAGAGGTTTATATCATTTCTTTTTGTTGTACAGTACGGGTAGTTCGGGGCCCTGTCCCGACCATCTTATCAGCATTCTTAGAGGCTTGTAGTCTGTATATAATTCCCTGTGGTCAGTTGAGCCGGTCGTGTGGGGCCGTGCAATTTGTTATAGCTGTTTAGCATTTCAGTTTATGTTGGTCGTGTGAGGCCTTAGTTTGATAGTAGTGGTGGCCTTGCCGGTCACGTAGTTATCCAGCATTTAATTGTTGAGTTACAGATAACTAGACAGCATGGTGGCCTTGTCGGCCCGCATAGGTTTCCCCCTTGTAAGTATGTTTCTGATTAGCTGAAGTTTCATATAGGTGGCTATAGCCCTAGTCGGCCGGAGGCTGTAGTTACAGTCGTTATATAGCCCGTTGTTTCCCTGAATCTGAGTTAGAGCCAGCCAGGCACCAGATGTGCTTAGGCTCAGTAGTCTAGCAGTTCAGGTCCTAGTAGGGCATCAGGTGCCAGTCATCCCCCCCCCCCCCCCCCCAAGGTGGGGTGTGACAATAAATTCATGATTTTAAGTTTTAGAAAGTTATGCCCTATTATGCAGGTTTTATGAAAACTCACAAGTTTATGATTCATGATTTCAATTGTGATGAGATATCTAGCATGAATGAATGTTTATAAATTACCCATATATGAATCCATGATTTTGACTTATGAAGTCCATTTCAAGTATGAATGATTTTAAGGCAAGCCCATACATGTTAAGTATGTTTTCATAATTTAGCTAAGGCTAATAAGATCAGCTTATCATAAGTTTTGGAGTCAAGACTCTCACTACAGCTTATGATATGTTTTGAAGTTAAGACTCCCCATATTCAGATTTTAGACTATGCATGTGATTATTATTTCAGCTTCGTTGAAAAATGATGGGAGCACTGAGTATGTTTTTGGGAGTAGTGTTTGATGTGTTGTGGATTTATAGCACTTTCGACGCTCAAAACTAAGAAAATAGCATGAACTTAGGTATGTTTATGTGGATATAAGGCACTTTTCCTTTGATTGCAGGATGAATTGTGTTGGACCTAAAAATGACAAAAGAAAGCCTGAAAGATGCAAAATAGGCTTAATGTGCAGACCACAGTATGAGCCGTAGGAAAGACCTACAAGTCATACTGAGGGCCATGAAAAGTTGCAGAAGGCTTTAGGTGCAGAGAGGCAATGTACGAGTCTCAGTACTACGAGTCGTGATGATGAAATCGTGACAAAATTCAGAAAATTTGCATAAAGTGCTGACTCCTACTACGGAAGGAATGTACGACCCGTGGGAAAAAGGTACGAGTCATACCATGACGGTCATGTTAAACTTTAGAATAATTCCAAAGTTTCAAAATTAAACTACGGGAGCTCAGTATAGGTCGTATGAAGGAGGTATGAATCGTATCTGGAAGCTGCTATGGATCGTAACTTGGCTCGTGACGACTGTAGCACCAGATATGGAAATTTATCCAGTTAGCCTATGAAAAGGATTCTTGTGTCTGTATAAATACGTTTTAGGTTTTATTTTACTGTACACAATCATAGAGAAGGGAAACAAGTAAGAGAGAGAGAGAATTGAGTTGATTCAACTTGTGATTAACCTTTTCTTGAATTCATCTTGTTCTTGCTACTTGTTTTTCAAGATTTTGCAGAGTAATTAAAGGGAGTGTTTTTTTTCTCAATCATTATTGTAAGTATTGATTTTTATTCTTAATCATGAATGCAAATCACAACTTACAACTATGAGAGGTTGAAACCTCCATAGCTAGGGTTGTGGGAATCATGGTGAATTAACAAGCTAAGGTTACACAAAGTGATTCTAAACCTAATGCCAAATACTTATATTGTATTCTTTTCATGCTTAAACATTTTTTAACGGTGCGCAACGTTAGGAAGTGCCCGAATTCTTTACTTGCTTTGGTTGAAGAGGTAGAGATTAGGAAAAAAGAATTACAACAGAGCCTTGATTTTGATAATCATTGTAATAACTTGAGTTGTAGTCGCATGATAGTTAAATCTGAAACTTAGTGATAACGAATAGTTTGAAACCGCTTATGAGACTTGGTCGAATGATTGAGTAAAGTCATTCAATAGGGACTGGTCGGTCGTTTGAATGAACCTAAGTTATCAGTTTTGTAAGTAGATATTGGTGATAATCACGCGTGTATACCCAAAGCAGTTATGAACCCATGGGGAACACAAACCCTAGTTATCTTTTGATATTGACTTAACACCAGAATTTTAATATTTATTTTTATTATTGATTTTCTTTAGAATCCCCCTATTTTGAAGGAACAACCTCACAAGTTCAATTACCAGCTATAATCCAGTCTCCCTATTCCCTATGGGTTCGACTCCAACCTCTAGTTGGGTTCTTTATTGACAACGTTCGCTTCTCACTTCAGTAAGAGGTGTGCTTTGAGCGTTATCAAAAAGTTGTGTCGTTACAGGGAATACGGTTGAAACTAGGTTATTAGCTTGTAATTGACTTGTTGGTGGTTACGTTACTTTTTACATTTTTTTTTGTTTTTCTTTGTTTTTTCTTTAGTGAATCTCAAACTACATCAAGGGAATAAGCATTCACTCAAACATCCAAATGGACCATAGCAAGTTTTCAACACCTGTGGAAGTAATTGTGATGGATGATACTTGGCAGCCGTGATAATGAATTATGAAGAGGATGGAAACCCAGAATACACAAATACAGTTAATGCCTTAAATGGGACAGGGTCATATAACTTCAGCCCAAAGAAGTTATACCTAGACTTAAAGAACCGTTCAACACCGCCGGCCAAACCATCTGTGGAGGTGCCACTAATCCTTGAACTAAAATCATTACCTCCTCATCTCAAGTATGCATTCCTTGGGGAGGACAACACTTTTCTGGTCATCATTGCAGCGAACCTGTTAGATGATCAGGTGGAAGCCTTGGTGAGCATTTTGAAGAGATACAAGAAGGCAATTGGCTGGACCATAGTTGACATCATTGGAATCCTACCAGGCATATGCACCCATAAGATCTAGCTTGAACCAGATTGTAAGCCAAGTTTAGAGCATCAGTGATGCCTGAACCCTCCAATGCAAGAAGTTGTCAAAAAGGAAATTATCAAGTGGTTGGACACTGGGGTGATATATCCTATAGCAGACAGTTAGTGGGTAAGTCCTGTCCAGTGCGTGCCGATGAAGGGAGGAATTATAGTGGTGCCCAATGAAAAGAATGATCTGATACCGACACGACTAGTCACAGGATGGCGTGTATGCATAGATTACAGAAACTCAACCATTGTGCCCAGAAAGACCATTTTCCGATGCCAGTTTCAGATCAGATGCTGGATAGACTTGCAGGAAGAGGATGGTATTGTTTCCTTGATGGATATTTAGGGTATAATCAGATTACTATTTCCCCAGAAGATCAGGAGAAGACAACTTTCACTTGTCCATATGGGACCTTTGCCTTCAGAAGAATGCCATTTGGATTGTGTAAAGCACCAGCCACTTTTCAGCACTTTATGATGTCCATCTTCTCAGACATGGTGGAGGACACTATTGAAGTATTTATGGATGTTTTTTTTCTATTGTAGGTGATTCATTTGAATCATGCCTTAATTATCTGGGTAGAGTACTGAAAAGATGTGAAGAAACAAATCTGGTCCTAAACTAGGAAAAATGTCATTTTATGGTTAAAAAGGGGATAGCGTTGGGCCAAAAAATCTCAGGAAAGGGGATCGAGGTGGACAAGGCAAAGATTGAGGTTATAAAAGGATTGCAACCCCCTATTTTCGTAAAAGGAGTCAAAAGCTTTTTAGGGCATGCAGGATTTTATAGGCGCTTTATCAAGGACTTTTCAAAAATTACACAGCCATTGTGCAAGTTGCTGTAGAAAGAGCTAAAGTTTGTGTTCGATCAGGCATGTCTGAAGGCCTTTGAATGCCTGAAGGAAAAGCTCACCACCACTCCTATCATCATAGCTCCAAATTAGTCTCTTCCCTTCGAGGTGATGTGTCATGCTGGAGGTGTTGCTCTTGGTGTTGTATTAGGTCAAAGGAAAGCGAAGATGTTTCATCCAATCTATTATGCAAGCAGAACACTCAACACAGCCCAAAAGAATTATACAGTCACAGAACAGGAACTACTGGCGATGGTCTTTGCATTTGAAAAATTCTGAGCATATTTTCTTGGAACCAGGGTAATTATTCATACAGACCATGCTGCGTTGAGATATTTGATGTCCAACAAGGATGCCAAGCCCAGATTAATTCGGTGGGTGCTCTTGCTCCAAGAATTTGAGTTTGAGGTGAAAGACCAAAAGGGAACAAAAAATCAGGTGGCAAATCATCTATCCAGGCTTGAGTCTAAAGCAAAGGAGAGGATGGAGTTTGATATCAATGATGCCTTTCCAGACGAACAGGTACTAGCTGCATCGCAGGATTTGATTCCTTGGTTTGCCAACTTTGCCAATTACTTGGTTAGTGATATGATACCAGCAGGCCTAACTCCTCAGCAGAAAAAGAAGTTCTTATTCGATGCTAACAGATATTACTGGGATGAACCATATTTATTCCACATTTGTGCAAACGGTATCATTCGTAGGTGTGTCCCTGAAGTACAGATGCTGAGCATTTTGGAGGCATGTCACTCATCTCCAGTTAGGGTCATCACAGTGGTGTCAGAACGGCACATAAAATTATATAATGTGGATACTTCTGGCCCTCTATTCATCAAGATGTGTATGACTTCGCCAAGTCTTGTGATCAATGCAAAAGGCAGGGTAATATCACTCGTAGACATGAGTTACCACTAACGCCCATCTTGGAAGTAGAGTTGTTTGATGTGTGGGGGATTGACTTCATAGGACCATTCGTCAGCTTATATGGAATGAAGTATATTTTGGTAGCTGTGGATTATGTATCCAAATGGGTGGAGGCAATTGCCCTACCGAACAATGAAGGCATGAGCGTGAGAACATTCCTTAGGAAACATATCTTTGCCAAGTTTGGCACTCCCAGAGCTATTATCAGTGATGATGGATCTCACTTCTGCAATCGCCTCTTCAAAACCTTGTTGGAAAAATATGGTGTCAAGCATAAGGTGGCCACACCTTACCACCTCAGTCGAGTGGACAAGTGGAAGTTTCAAACAGGGAAATCAAGACCATCCTGGCCAAGACAGTAAATACTACCCAGACAGATTGGTCAAGGAAGCTCGATGATGCACTGTGGGCTTAAAGAATAGCTTATAAGACTCCCATTGGTTCATCTCCATACCAGCTAGTTTATGGCAAAGTATTCCACTTACCAGTTGAACTAGAGCATAAGGCATTATGGGTTTTAAAGAGGCTGAACATGAACTGGAATAAAGCTGCCAAGTTAAGATTTAACTAGCTTAATGAGTTGGATGACTTACGACTTAAGGCATATGATAGTGCAGCCATCTATAGAGAGATAATGAAGATCTACCATGACAAAAAGATTACAAGAAGGGAATTCATCCCAGGTGATTCGATCCTACTTTTTAATTCAAGACTTTGGTTGCACCCTAGGAAGTTGAAATCTAGATGGATGGGACCCTACAAAGTAGTGCAAGTATCTCCTTATGGTGCGATGGAACTTGAGAATAGAGAAGGAAAAAGATTTAAAGTAAATAGGCAGAGAATAAAAGTGTATCTGGGAGATGAGGAAGATTTAAAAAGAGTAGAGGAAGTGTACCTTGATGACTCTTGAGGAGTCATAAAAGTCACGTCATAACGCGATGTTAAATCAGGCGCTGCATGGGAGGAACCCATGAAAGGTGAAGCCTGAGTAGCCCAGGTATATTCTCTTTCCTATGTTCCTCTAGATGATGCTTCTGGGATGAAGCTTACTTTTCAAAAAAGGGAGGGGGTGTACTTGTGATTTTTGGGAATTTTGGTTCATTTGATGGTTTTTCTTGTCGTGTTTCTTTTTCCTCAGACATGCTATCTAGTAGAACCGGCATGTGTAGGATTTTTATTTTTTTAGTTTGTGACGTTTGTTTAATTAGAAAATAGCTTAGAAGTACTCACCCAATAAAAATGCACTAGTTTTGGTTTTTGAAAAAATTGACCCTATTTAAAAAAATTTATTGATGCATTAGTTATGTATTTGTGACAACATGCATGATTGTTGTGGATCTTTTGATGTCATTTAGTTTGTCAACATGAGTAGTTTTGTTAAGCCATGTATAAACCAGACAAGTGAGGTGACAATAGTTCATGTACCATGTGTGAGTGAGGTATATTAGTCAGTTCGGTGTTGTGTTGTAGATCTAGAACTTGCCTGGTTGGTCTCTGCATAGGCTAAGGATGGTTGGTTAGGATATGATTATAGGCCATTTTTGTTTAGCTCACTTTTAGCCTATATTGTCTACCAAAAGTTTCATGAATCCCTTGATCCCATGTTTTAGCCTTAATAGACCATGTTTCTTTAATTTACCGATTAATCGTACCCATTTTTTACAATGAACCTATTTTGTCCCTGGTCCTTCCTTAGATATTTTGAACCTCAACATAAGAAAAATGCTTAAGTTGAGGGTGGCTAGAGTAGGGGTGCGTAAAATGGTGGGAACGAAAGAAAGGAAAAGAAAAGAAAAGAAAGAAACAGTGAAAAATGAGGTATGATGAGATGAAAAGAAAAGGATGAAAAATGCTATAAATATTGAGAAATAAAGCTCAAAGAAATTGTGAAAATGTTGAAAAAAGTTGAAAACTCACCACACCCATGCAAATGTGAATAAAAAGGAGAAAAGGGGGAAAAGGAGATGAAAGAATAAAAGGGTGAATTAGGTGAATGATGTAGACAATGTATGTAGTGCCAAGGAAGGAATAGTCACTTATAAAATCTTCCATCTTTACCATGTCCATCCCTGAGCCTACATTACAAGCCATATCAAGTCCTATAGTGATCCTAACCCGACCATTTGAAAAACCAAAGCAGAGAAAATAAGGGCAAGCCTATGGTATCTGACATATAACACTTGTAACTTCTTTGTGAGAGTGAGTGGCTTACTTTCTTAGTCCCATATCATGTTGGACATTTTATATCTGAGTGGGGACTTCATTTGTGTGAGGGTACATGGATTATGTTTTCTTTTACCGTTGGACTGTGTAGAAAGTATTGGTGATAACTTCATTACCTGTTGACAGATGAATGACATGTTTTGATCCTTGTTTATAATGTTTTGAGGTTGTTTGTAATACATTAGCTGATGTTGTTCCATGAGAAAGGGTCAATAAAGTTTGTAAAGAAAGTGCAAGTTCTATTTGAATATTGGATGTAGTATCTTAAGTCTATTTTCTAGTTGAGCGTCATGTTTTAGTTTTTCTTTTCTTTGCCTGAGGACATGCAAAAGTTTTAAGTTGAGGGTGTTGATGTGTTGTGGATTTACAGCACTTTCGACGCTCAAAACTAAGAAAATAGTATGAACTTAGGTATGTTTATGTGGATATAAGGCATTTTTCCTTTGATTGCAGGATGAATTGATGTTGGACCTAAAAATGGCAAAAGAAAGCCTGAAAGATGCAAAATAGGCTTAATGTGCAGACCACAGTACGAGTTGTAGGAAGGACCTACGAGTTGTATTGAGGGCCATGAAAAGTTGTAGAAGGCTTAAGGTGCAGAGAGGAAATGTACGAGTCTCAGTACGAATCGTACCAAGATGGTACGAGTTGTGATGATGAAATCGTGACAAAAATTCAAAAAATTTGCACAAAGTGCTGACTCTTGCTACGGAAGGAATGTACGACCCATGGGAAGAAGGTACGAGTCGTACCATGACAGTCGTGTTGAACTACAGAAGAATTTCAAAGTTTCAAAATTAAACTACGGGAGCTCAGTACGGGTCGTATGAAGGAGGTATGAATCGTACCTGGATAATTCTTCCAACAATGCAAGGTATGACAGGCAGCTACGAGTTGTAGGAAGCTTCTATTGATTGTAACTTAGCTCGTGACGACTGCGACACCAGATATGGATATTCATCCAGTTAGCCTAGGAAAAGGATTCTTGTGTCTGTGTAAATACGTTTTAGGTTTTATTTTTCTGTAGACAATCATAGAGAAGGGAAACAAGTAAGAGATAGAGAGAATTGAGTTGATTCAACTTGTGATTAACCTTTTCTTGAATTCATCTTGTTCTTGCTACTTGTTTTTCAAGATTTTGCAGAGTAATTAAAGGGAGTGTTTTTTTTCTCAATCATTATTGTAAGTATTGATTTTTATTCTTAATCATGAATGCAAATCACAACTTACAACTATGAGAGGTTGAAACCTCCATAGCTAGGGTTGTGGGAATCATGGTGAATTAACAAGCTAAGGTTACACAAAGTGATTCTAAACCTAATGCCAAATACTTATATTGTATTCTTTTCATGCTTAAACATTTTTTAACGGTGCGCAACGTTAGGAAGTGCCCGAATTCTTTACTTGCTTTGGTCGAAGAGGTAGAGATTAGGAAAAAAGAATTACAACAGAGCCTTGATTTTGATAATCATTGTATTAACTTGAGTTGTGGTCACAGGATAGTTAAATCTGAAACTTAGTGATAACGGATAGTTTGAAAATGCTCATGAGATTTGGTCGAGTGATTGAGTAAAGTCATTCAATAGGGACTGGTTGGTCATTTGAATGAACCTAAGTTATCAGTTCTGTAAGTAGGTATTGGTGATAATCATGAGTGTGTACCCAAAGCAGTTATGAACCCATGGGGAACACAAACCCTAGTTATCCTTTGATATTGACTTAACACCAGAATTTTAATATTTGTTTTTATTATTGATTTTCTTTAGAATCCCTCTATTTTGAAGTAATTATCTCACAAGTTCAATTACCGGCTATAATCCAGTCTCCCTATTCCCTGTGGGTTCGACTCTAACCTCTAGTTGGGTTCTTTATTGACAACATCCGCTTCTCACTTCAGTAAGAGGTGTGATATGAGCGTTATCAGTATCTAGCATCCAGTAGGCTTGGGGTTCCAAGGTTCCCCGGTCTCAAAACTATGCACCAACGTAGGTTTATATATTTATTTGGGGCTTCTCAAGAGAGTTTTCCCCGCCGGCAAGGGGCCTTCAACTTGATATCGATATCATAATATCCTCCTTAGCCCTGGAAAGGTTTTGAACGGCTCTTCCCACTTGAGTGTGATAGTTGGGGCATCACGTAAGCTCTATCGTGATGGTGTAAGTTATGAAGAGTCTCCTATTATTCCTTATGATTTCAGTTATTCATGTTCATAACTTATGATATTATGTTTTCAGCAGGTTGATCCAATGATCATTTTATGAGCTTTTATTTATGATTTAAGCTATGACAAATCATATGATTTATATCTTTAGCTTTTGGTCATACTATTCAGATATAATATTCATCTTATGACTATACACGTTTCACATTCAGATTTCAGCATGCAGTCCTTACTCTCATAATCTATGATTTATGTTTATATGTATGATTTCAATTAACATTTACTCAGCATGTTTACTTACCTTGAATACTCAATATATTTGAAGTACTGACCGCATACTCTATATTGTATCGTTTCATGATGCAGGTCTGGACGATCAGACTCGATTTCGTTGTTAGTCCAGCTCCCCGCAGTTTAGTTCAGTTTTCATCATTGGTAAGTCCTCATATTTCGAGGACATTCAGTTTAGCATTTGATTATGTTATATTCAATTTCAGACTTTAGCGAGCTAGTTGGGAATGTTGTCCCATCAGCTTATCAGATATGTTAGAGGCTTATCAGACATTATGTAGATTTTTAACTTTGTCGAGTATTGACTCTATTTATGATTGTTCTATTATTCAGACATCTGCTTACTCAGATTTCAGTTATCGTATTCCGGTTGATGTATGTTCTTTAGTTGTTATGTTCATGTCATGGGTCGACTTGAGGCCATTCATGGTTCTAGATCTCGTGTCTCGACACGGGGTCCCAACTCGGGTCGTAAAAATATTTTAATTTCTTAGTAACATATAACTGTAAGTTCTGATTGTTAGAAAATGTCTATTGATAATGTTTTTTTAAAAAAAATAGTACAAATAACATGCAACAAATGGATTACCTTATAATGCCAAGTGATTTGTTCTTAATATGCCATTTGACTTAATAATAAGCTAACTATCAGTCTTTTAGTATACTAATTTAGTGTACATGTGTTGTACGTGTCGCTCGCATTAATATATTAAATTTAATATATATAGAAAAATAAAATTATTGAAAAAGAATAATTGACGTCAAAATAAATATGGCATTTATTTAAATAATATAAATAAATATTCTATCTCGAGTATGTTATTATTTGTTGTATCTCACTTGATATTTCTTTACAAGATATTGTTAGTTTATATTTTCTTTTATCGCTTTGATTTCTATATCATATTTTTCAAAAAATTTATTATTTATATTGATAATCATCTTGAAAGTGGAATTCATACATACATATATTCATACATATATACATGTGTGTGTGTGTGTGTGTGTGTGTGTGTGTGTGTTTATGAGAGAAATAATGTTGCAACAAATACGATTCAATTATTGTTATAGTTTAACATTGTACTTCATTTGTTATCATTGCAAATCATAAATACATTGAAATCGATAGATAACTCTTCTAAATTATAATCTGGAAATGGTGTTCACTTTTATGCAAAATAATAAAAAATCAGATTTTAATCTATCCGTGAAAAAGTCGTGTGCATCAAAGAAATGGAAGGGCTCTCCCTCTCTATCTTGAACCTAGCTCTGCCCAACTTGGATGAACAAAATTTATTTATTTTAAAATATATATTTTACGTATAAAAATAAATTTTATTAAAGGTAAAATTCTAGTTGAATTTAAAATTCTAAATATTAGAATATTCTAAATTTACAAGCTAAATTTTAGTTGATTTCAAATTTTAAAATATTAAAAAATAATTAAATGACAATTTTTTCATAGTATTAGCTCATGTAGGAGCCGCAAAAATACAAACCGCCGCCCAGTGGCACTAGATACTTATATTTCTCTTTATTGTGATTTTATAGCCATTCAACTTTAGATTTTTCTTTATATTAGCTGATACGGGACATCTTAAATATTTAAGAAAGTAGTTAAATAACAATTTTGTCTTATAAAGTCTTTTAATGAAGGGGGTAAAGATCAAATCAATATTTTAAAGGACCTTCATACTTTTAATATAGTACTAGTTAAGTATACGTGCATTGCACGTGTGTCTAGCGTTAATATATTAAATTTAACATATACAAGAAATATAGTTTAGATAATAATAGAAACTTTAGATAAAAAAAATAGGAGAAAATGATAATAATATCCATAAATGACTTGTTTTTGGTAGTAGATGAACATTACCGTATGTAAATTCGGTCACTTATGTTTGAAGGTAGGTTCAAAATAGTCCCATAAGTATGCACTTAACAGTTTTTGTCCTTTAAATTTACCACAAGTTAACAAAAAATGATCTCTTATTTTTGAAGATAGGTTCAAATTAGTAACTTAAGTAAGCACTTAACAGTTTTGGTCCTTTATGTTTTCCTAAAGCTAACAATTTTAGTCTCCAACAAGATATTTATCGAACTCTATCTGTTAAATTTGACAAGAACATTGAAAAAAATTAATGATAAATCACATTTAAAGTTATATGCTGCTAAAAAGGGGTTAAATATCAAGGGACAAAATCGACAGACATCCGTCGACTATAGGGCAAATCGAGGAAAAACTAGCAGACTTTATAATGTCAAAAAAATAGTGCCTCAAAACACAAAAATCAAGGGATTCCATTGGCTAGGTAAAAATACACAAATATCGATTTTTATTAAAAACAAATATAAGAATAAACATATTCTATCATAAAATAATAAAGCAAGAAAGAAGAACATTGTAGAGAAAGATAGAGAGAAGAAAGCAAGATTAATATTTCTCCTGAGGGATGAAATATAGTGAATGAGAATCCTCTTTAATTATAGGGGAAAATTACCCTAACTTTTTTCCAAAGAAACAAGATAGACATTCACTATAATACAAGTACATTTATAGATGCTCACTATAATGCAGATATATTTATAACACTCTCCTTTAAATGTCTTTTTGATAGATAATGTGTCTCTTTAAAACCTTATTAGAAAAAAATTCAGTGGAACAAAACCTTGTAAGAGAAAAAAAAAATACAACGCATATTAATTCCCCTGATGAAAATATCAATCCAAAAATTTGAATCTTCGCATCCCGATCTTTTGCACCATCTTCTCGAAAGTTTCAGTTAGTAGAAACTTGGTGAATAAATCAATCATATTATCACTCGAATGAATGTGTTGCATGTTGATATCACCATTCTTTTAGAAATCATGTATGAAGAAAAGCTTTGGTGAAATATGATTCATTCTATCTTCTTTTATGAATACTCTCTTTAATTGGGTTATGCATGCGGCATCATCTTCATATAAGATTGTAGGTATTTTATCACATTTCAAATCACATTTTTCTCAAATGAGATGTATCATTGACTTTAGGTACTCACATTCTCGGCTTGTTTTGTGAATAACTATTATCTCAACATGATTTGATGAAGTGACCACAATAGACTGTTTTATAGTTCAAAAAGATATGGCAGTAACCCCACATATGAACATGTATCCCTTTTGAGAACGAGCTTTGTACGGGTCGGTTAATATCCTGCATGAGCATAAACAACAAGATGGGGACTGCAGTTGTTAGAATAAAATAAGTCCATATTGGTAATCCCTTTTAGATACCGCAATATGTGATTGATTCTGTTTCAGTGTTCTTGAAAGGAGCAGAACTATGTCTTGCTAACAAATTAACTAGAAATGTTATATCAAACTTTGTAATATTAGCAAGATACATAGTGCAGCAATCACACTAAGATATGGTATTTTAGAATCAAGGATTTTCTTATTCTTTTTTTGAGGTCGGAACAGATCTTTATTTACATCAAGTGATCGAACAACCATCAGAGTACTTAATGGATGTACTTTATCGATATAAGATCATTTCAATAACTTTTCTATATAGGCAGATTGATGAACAAAGATACCATTTGTCAAATGTTCAATTTGCAAATCAAGATATAAGTTTGTCTTTTCAAAATCTTTCATCTCAAATTATTTCTTTAAATTATTAATTTCCTTTTGAAGTTCTGCTAGAATTTCAATAATATTTATGTCGTCAACATAAGAAACAAGTACAACAAACTATTATGTTTTTTTTATAAAAATAAAAAGGTGAATAGAGTCATTGTTGTATCCTTTGTCAATGAATATTCATTAAGGTGATTAAGTCACATTCACCTTATTTGCTTTTCTCCATATAAAGATTATGAACAAGTTTACAGAAACTTATAAATGTGTCATATATTTTGAATCTTTCAGGAATTTTCATGTAAATTTTGTCTAATGACGATATCTATTTGTGTTCAAATGGTGTGACATCTTCTGGTATCTAGATTGCACGTCCAATAAACTTTACGCTTACCAAGATGCATAATTTTATTTAGTAATTAATTATATATCAACATGCTTTAATAGACGTAGAATGCATATCCTCATAATCGTTTATAATATTGTGCGCTATATTGTACCAAAGATATCGTTGACGATATATCATTTGTATCGATTCACAATGCGACATAACTTACTGAGATTTCATCACTTCATTATTTTCAGGTACCTGAACATCTTATACAACTTCATGAAGTGTTATGTCATAGGCTCTTCAAGAACACATTGTCTCCTTATTATGACCATTTTGATAATTTGATCCTGCTCTTTTTTAATGATTATTGTGTTTGAATCCATTTGTATTTCATGCTTCATGTTGTAGACTTTGTCTTTTAGAGACATTTAATAGGAGTACTTTTAGCTGAAATATGAGATTAATTTGGGTCAGCAAATGCTTTCAGCATTGACTTGAATATCTTTGAATGAGGATTACACTAATGATAATTCACAATATATTTCTTAGCTATTTATTCCCTTCCCTTATGTTAGAAAAATTAACATATATCCCCGATCTTCTTTGAAAAATTTATCTGTATGCATCATGATAGATTCATTAATCATATAACACACATTAAAAGCTATTAGATGAAAAATATTTGATTCTGGCCCTGAACAAATTGAGTGGAGAGAAAACTAATCATAATTTATTATTCTAATGCATACAAGTGTTGTTGTATGTACATATACCATAGACCAACACAATAAATTTTATTCTCATTAGCAATGGTTCAACTATTTATAGGAGATATTCAACGACAAATCAACTTAGATATAAGATAGCATTATCAAGATGAATTGTATTGATTGCACAATTTGAAAATTATGCTCTTAACTCGATGCATATTGAGCAAGCAACTTTGCAAATGTCAAACTATAGGTTGACAATAAACGCACATACGACCATTTTATAGATGCATCTATTTAAGATATTACATGATAGGTGAACGAGTTCATATTCACTTTTTACATTTTTTAGAATTTAGGAGATTCAATCCCAACATTAGCTGGTATAATCAACTTATCATGAGAACAAGAAATATAAAAGAATTCTTAAGGAATCTTTCAGTTCTTCAATTATGATATTCACTTATTTATACTAGTAACTTCAAGTTTATCATGACATGCATAATTTCTTTTAGTAAATTTCTGATTTACTATGACATAAATTTCACATAAATAAACTTCTGATTTATTGTGGCATTTGATTTCATAACACTCGGTTAACTTTTCACATACGTGTTTCTTACTCATAGTAACTTGGAGATATTCAATCTTTCAATCATTTGTATTTTCAGTAGGATAATCATTTTTGTTGTTAGTAAACTTCAGTTTTACTATAATTTGTGTTCGGTCATAACAACTTATATATTATGATCTAGGATAAATAATGTTATCATACATAAGCTCTTTAAGAGACTTTAATTTATTTATAATAATTAGATATTATTTGGACAATGTTGGTGTTATGATACTTATACTTAAACAATTAGATATTCTCGAGCCCTTGATCATTAGTTTGTATAATCAAATATTGCTTAGATACTTTTAGTATCATGAAAGCAAATTCACACACTTCTAATGTCATGAAATAGACAATAACCAAATAGATATTTAAAGATAATTCTAAATTTATAAATGTCGAAAAGTAAAATTAGGTTCTAAATTTCAATATTTCAAAACCTCTAGAAGATTCCCCATTAACATATGAACATCTCATATCAAAGCGGCAACCACATTATAATCACATTCTTTAGGAAAAGATATATTAATAGTTATTTCCTTCGAGGAAATCAATAACAACTAACTATAATACATCAATGTGATTATAGTGGAAAACATTCTATTCTATTTCTTTTTGTCTTAAAATGATACTTAAATAAAATTACTCAAGATGTTTTTATGTATGACATATACATATTTGACTTTTATACCATGAAAATAACATGTATATGCTTTATTTATCTCTTCAAGAGGTAAATTATGGTATTTCTTTCATTCACTTCGGAGAATGAAACCTAATTATTTGAATGTGCTTGAAATACAACATTGATAAATAGTTTATCATTTTGCTCGAGAACAAAAAGACATTAGTTCGGAATATTTTTCAAAATTATTTTTGTTTTAGGAGAAAATTTTATAATTTTACTACATCAGGAGTAAAGTTGTTCTACTATTTTGGGAGTAAACTTTGAGGTTCTACTAATTCAGGAGCAAAGTTCTACTACTTCAGGAGTAGAATTTCAAGTTTTACTATTTTGGAAGTAGGTATCAGATTCATATTACTTTATGAGTTAAAATTCTACTACTTTAGGAGTAAAAATTGATTTACTACTTTAGAAGTAAATTTCAAGATTTTACTACTTCAGGATTAGATTGTAAGATTATTATTGCAGAGTCTTACTACTTCAGAAGTAAATTTTTTGAGATTTACTATTGCAAAGTCTTACTACTTCGAGAGTAAGTTGCGGAGTATTTACTACTTCAGAAAAACTTTTAGAGTTCTACTATTTCGGAAGTAGATTATAAGATTTATTACTTCAGGAGTAAATTATAAGATTTACTATTGCAGATCTTACTACTTCGGGAGTAAGTTGTAGAGTATTCACTACTTCAGGAGTAGATTTCATATTTACTACTTCGCAAGTAAATTTTAGAATATTCTTCTTAATTATTCTACCTTTTCTAAGTGAATCATTATATCTTCACAGCCAAGAGCACATTCATATTTTAAAATTTTATTTAATACTATCACATTCACTTTAGGGAATGGATCTGTATTTATAATATTTATCAAAAGTTCTCATTTTTGGGGAATAGAACATATTGTCTAAACCTGTCTTGATCATATTAAATTATGATAAATTAAAATCTCTTTTAAGATGTTGCTACTTCAGGAACAAATCAAGGTATGCATATAGCGTAGAGAATTTCTCTAACATAATTTCAGTTGTAATTATAACAAGGGTATGGAAATATTATCACTTCCAGTGATCATATATTTTGTTGTAAATTCTCATTCTGACCTATTAATGGATATAAAATTAATATCATCATCTATTTTCACAACATAGTACTTCTAAAATAAATATGAGGCATGATTGCCAAGTGAATTAATTAAGTCGTTCCTCAAATTCATAGACAAAATTGATCCGATTTAGCAAAATATAAATACAAGAAATACTAACATTTTACTGTTATGGAATCATATTGACTTTATCCTTATTTTGCAAATATTGAAAGAAACAATATCACTAAAGAAATATCATTTCTCCGATTAAGTAATATATCTTAAGCTCAGATCTTTTTAAAGTGAAGCAAGAAGAAGAATATTTTGGAGAAAGATTTAGAGAAAAAAGCAAGGTTATTATTTTTCTTGAGGGATGAAATACAATGAACAACAACCCATTTCTCCAAAAAAATAAGATAAATATTTACTATAATATAAGTACATTTATAGACATTCACTGTAATGCAAATACATTTATAGACATTTATTATAATATAAATACCTTTATAACACTTCCCTTATTTTTTTTGTACTTTTCAACTCCAGTTTTGCGTTTTTAAAACAAACAGATATCGATCGATTTTTATATAAAAAAACTTACTCCCTCAATTTTCTTTTAAAATATAAAAAATAATCATATGCACATTTTTACATGAAAATTAAATGACGGACGTTCGTAGGTTTTTTCTCTTAAAAAAATTATAATTTTTAGGCATTTTTGTGCAAAATAACTGACTGATCTGTTTGTCGATTCTCGTAAAAAAATATTTTTAAGAATTAAAATAAAATTGTTGGCTTTCCAATAGCGTCCCTCGGTATTCGTTTTTCGCTTTTTCACTTTTTTTTAGTAGTCACAATTTTTATAACTTCTGTTATTTCTAATTTATATTTAAAAAGTCTGACGCAGCTTTTTGAGGTGTAATTTTTGGTATGTTTTTTTAATATCTTTTTAGTGACTGGTGTAATTTTTTGTATTACATATTAAGAATTTGATGAGATTTTCTTGGAGTTTATAATTAATTTTTTATAGTTTCTATTAAATTTAATAGAAAGAATTGGATAAATATTTTATTGGAGAATAAAAATATTAACTTTTTGGCTACTTTAAAAAAGCAAAACTATTAAATGCATACATTTGACTATTTTGAATCTACCGAAAATAGTATTAAGAGAACTCTCTCATCGTGCCTTGGCATCTCGCCATTGGCTGCTATAATTTTTGTTCAACCAGTACATTCTTGGCGTTACTGCTCAATTTTCATCTCCTCTCCCTCTCAAAACACTGAGAAGAGAGGGAGAAATGGTGATGTGGGTATTTGGATATGGATCTCTTATTTGGAAGCCAGGCTTTAACTACGATGATCGCCTTGTGGGTTTCATCAAAGGCTATCGTCGTGTCTTTTATCAAGGTACTGTTTGTCTTTCGATTGTTTTTAACTTTCTTCCTTGCAAAATGTTATGTCACATGCTTCTTTTTCAGAGTAAATTGAAGTAGTTCTTTACTAAAAAAGATAATCTTTGAGAAAAATCGCAACTATATGATTTGTACCAAAACTATGTTTTCAGAAAAAAAAAAGATTTTATTTATTTTGGATTTAACTATGATAGTTGGTCAATTTGACCTGGTAAGATGAATGTTAATATGAATATTGTGTTACGTAGGAAGTACTGATCACAGAGGGACACCAGAATTCCCAGGTAGAACAGCGACATTGGAGCCTGCTGAAGGAGAAGTTTGTGTGAGTGTTTTTTTCTACATTAACCCATGTCATGTCTGTCTTTACTTGCCAATGTATTGACTACCTTGTTTGTCTCTTTTTCCGCTTTATCCCAACTTATCAATGTCGCTGAATTCTCAATTTTATCTGATTGTCAAGTTTATGCTTATGTTGAAATTTGAAGCTGGAAGAGTTCAAAGAGAACGAAAAGATAAATATAGAGTGAGAAAATGTCGCACAAAAGTTTAAACGTATCAATTTATTATTTCTAGTGACACTAAAGATTAGCATGAACTTTCCTTCTAGTTGCCTGTGTATGGCCTTTTCTTTTTCTCCTTTTTGTTTGTGCTGATTTTCATTTTCATCTAAAATGCTTCAAGAAGGTGATTAAATGTTTTTCTTCCTTTTGGCATTTCCATCCTGCGGTCTTTCTATTCTTCAGGAAGCTGCAGAATAGAAATAAAGTAATATCATCTAACTTTTCCTTCCAAAGAAAAGAAAAAAGTGTTGATATGACGGGTGAACTCAATGGATTTGATTCGTTCCATAACTATTGATCTAGAAGTAATATTATTGTTTAAGAAGGGAGCAAACTACACAGTTAAATCAAATGAATCCTTGATTACCACCTCTCATGTCCCTTGATTAATCCCACCATGGAGTTGGGCAGTCTCAATGCTTTCCAAATATTGGAGTTCCACATCAATGAAAAAAATTAGAGTATTTTGGATTAAAATTAATCAAATAAAGCGATGGCCAGTTCACTTCTTTTCCAAATGTCTGTACCGAAAGGGAAATTGAAAATTGGATAGATAATCATGTATATGGATCCTAACTTTTTCTTGAAGGTACTGCCTTTTTTAATATTTCCATTGTTGTTTGTTCCAATCTAAACAAAAGAAATATCCTAAAAATCATTCTTCATCCTTTTCTCCATGTATGCTGTCTTCTTTTATCTGAATAAGATTAGAATCTTATTAAAGCAAGTCTAATACCTCCAACCTTGTTTATACATTCGTTAAAGCAATTAGTAGAGCTATATAACACAACTGTAAATAAATTACATGTACGCATGCTTTCTCAAAATATTCTGCATAGTAGAGATACGTGGAAACTAAATAAGAGCTGTTTCGAGCTGGTGCACTTCCTAGTTCCTTCAGGTGTAAAAGAAGGCAGATCATGTTCTTTTACAGAGGGCAAGAATAATTTATCTGTTATTTTGTCTTGAAGGAAGAAAGAACTTCATAAAATGTTGATTTTGGTTGTTGGTGCCATTGGACTATACATGTTTCTTTACACTACTGGATGCCTACTGTTTTGGTCTAGGTTAGGATATTAATATGTGGAGCCTTCTCTTATATGCCTTTCAGTTGTCCCGGAAAATGAAAAGCACTTTCTGTCTTTTAGGTTGTTGTTGTATGGATTCTCAGGTGATGATGCACATCATTTCCTTCTATATTCACTTCTTCTGATCCCATACATTCCTTTGTTACAGTTAGTCCTAAAGCACTAGGTATTAATGTGCTTCAATGGCTGATATCATCGTGTTAAATCAACATTACATAAGTCCAAAGCAATATCTGATTGATGCAAAGGAAAAGAAAAAGGAAAGAGTATGAAGTGTGTATACTCTGAAAGAAGATATAAAGTTATCCCTCTGTGTCTCTTTCCTTCCATTTCCCCTTGTGTATCCAATCACAACAGTGTGTATCCCTTTCTTCTTTCTTTCTTAGAGCTACTAAACTGATCAACTTAGTACTGAAGTCTCTTCTTAACCAGTGCAATGCACAATCTGCAGCATATTGTTTCCAGCAACAACATAGCTCCAAAATGAGAAAAAGGAACAAAGGGCTTGTGAAAGCTATTTTATGTGATGAAACTTGTCTTCTTA
Organism: Datura wrightii; assembly: GCA_035772735.1. Classification (NCBI taxonomy): domain Eukaryota; kingdom Viridiplantae; phylum Streptophyta; class Magnoliopsida; order Solanales; family Solanaceae; genus Datura; species Datura wrightii. The sequence continues at coordinate 83,602,779 of JASDFA010000006.1, read as the reverse complement.
CGTGTGACTAATTAACAATAGTTGAAAATGTGATTCTTTACATTACAGTGGGGTATGGCCTACAAGATAACGAAGAAGGAAGATCAAGAAGTTGCACTCACTGTAAGTCTTTCTTTATTACGTGTTCTTTTATTTCATCCTCTCCATATGAAAGATTATAAACTATATGTTATTTTCCTAAGCAGTGTTTACTATTTGTGAGAATTCAAAACTAATGCAATTGTGAGATATGCATTTGAGGCACATAACGGTCTTATTGTTCAAAAGTAATGAAGTGTTATCTTTCTGTCTTAAAATTTATTGGCTTTATGCACTGAAGAGTCAAGGAGACATTTGAGGTGTTTGTTAACTTGATAGAGTAAGATATGGCTTTTAGGAGGTAAAATGTGGTCTAGTTTAGAATTTTTTGGGAACAGTCTGATTGAAAGAAACAGTACAGTACTACAGTCAGTTAAACCATATAATTTTTTTGGAGCTTATATGCATGCAAAGTTTCTAATTTTTCATTAAATTGAGTCATGTTATTACTTATAGCGTCAAAAAGGGAAACCCCTCTGTACAAACAAGGGGCAATTAGTCATCTATGCTCACATGGAATCTCACTTGTACTCCAAATATGAACAACAGCAGTATTCCATGCTTTATCTCTGATATGTATATCCATTAAAAAAGTGCTAGCATACCTCAAAGCTGGAAATGAAACATTGAGCTTGAAGGTGTCTTACTAGGCATGTATCTCTAATTGAACCAGGAAAGCTTTCAGTTTCCAGGCAGTGGGGCATGCATCAATTACAAAAGGCATAATTACTGGTTTGTTTTACTATTTACTAATTGCCAGGAAGCAGAATCTCTTATGATGCCTTAGAAAAACATATCAAAATAGTTGGTTTTAATTTGTCAGCACTTATGCTATGAAAGAGGACTTGAGCTAGAGTTGACTTGCCGGTGGCCTCCTACAAATAATATTTTCTTGAGAGAATCCCTAAAGGGATTCCAGAACTTCTGGAGTTTGTTATGTGGGTAATTGAATTTCTGAAAGGGAATATTGAACTTTTAATATATAAATTTGGGCAATTGTACAAATTTGATATACAAAATGCACAAATTATTATCAAATAAATGCTCATGTTCACTTAGATTAATTGGAAAACTGCCCAAATTATTATCAAGTAAATGGTCATGTTCACTTAGATTAATTGAAAAACTGCATTCCCTACTTGAGTCCAAAAAATTTGGCTCCCTTGTTAGGTATTACTATATGCTTTTTGTTTCTCGAGGTTTTCTCTTTTTCTTTATTCTTTGCCTTATTTCTGTTTGGTTATATTAATTGATATTTTGGATTCCTTAAGCATATAATTGAATTTGAAATATTTATTAAATGCTACTATTTACGTCTTTTGACCAAAACCATTATAGTTTGCTCTTGCTCCACATGCACAGATTTCCTCTGCAGTTCACTTTGACAGCGGTGATCTATTATAAATATCTGCGCTTTTACATTCTTTTTCTGTGTTTGACTGCTGTACTTTTCTGTTTCCCTCAATTTCTGTATGAGTTTGACAATTTACTGGTTCCTGTCTTCCAAACTTTAATCGAGCTTCAAACTTTCACTTGTATGATGTATTTATTTTGTTTTTGTCTGGTCACAATTCTATTATATTGGTATTCCTGTGGCCTAATTCACATCATTGAATGACTCTATTTTGTTAATGAATATTCTTTTCATGTTTCCTCCATCTAGTACCTTGAAGTCAGGGAAAAACAATATGACAAGAAAGCTTATGTTGATCTTTTCACTGTAAGTCATACCGAGTTCACATTAAACCAAAAGAAAGTTCTTGTTGATATATCATTCATTGCTTTGCGAATATTGATTTATTGCATATCAACTTATATTCCAGGAGCCTGCAGCATCAGTACCAGCTGTTTCTGGCGTATTAGTGTAAGTTACAAAACTGACACACTATAAAATTTCTGCTGAGTTTTTTCTTGAAGGTTCATCATGCAAAGCTGACTGTTTGACTATTCAGATACATAGGGTCTCCAGACAAGAAGGTCAACGAGAACTACCTGGGACCTGCATCAGTTGAAGATATTGCTAGGTGCTTATCATACTTCAGTGCTTCTTCTTATTATTTTTTTAATTTGTCTCTACATTTTATATTGGATGGGGTAGAAGCCCCACTGAAAAGGTGTGAGCAGTTGGCAGTGGCGGGCGTCTGGAGAGGTAGAGGCAGGCCGGAGAAGTATTAGGGAAAAATGATTAGATAGGACATGGTGCATCTTGATCTTACCAAGGACATGACCTTAGATAGGAGAGGGAGCGTTAGGTGGTAGTTGAGCATTCTCTTCAGGATAGGCTTGGAGACCATAGTTGGACCTTCTGCCTTTCCAATAGTATTAGCATTACTCCATTTATTGCATGATTTGTTGTTACTGTTCTTTCTCCTATTTGTTGTGTAATACTTCCCATTTCGCATTATTTTGCATTGTTTTGTTGTTGCTATTCCCCCATATCTGTATCCCCATTTGCGGACTATTTCGCAGACTTTATTTAAGTTGAGGGTCTATCGGAAACAATCTCTCTATCTCTATGAGGTAGGGGTAAGGTCTGCGTACACTCTACCTTCCCTAGACCCAACTTCTGGGATTGCACTGGGTATGTTGTTGTTGATTTTATATTGACAAGACCATATGAGAATTTCTGTTAAAAAAGGAAATACATTTTAGTGACCAATCTTGACTTGATATCCTATGTGGGCAAAGCTGAGATTCATTTATATTTGTTAGAATTCCACTTTGATTAGGTGTATGTGTTGTAGTCTTCCTGTATGATCTTGGAAAATCCTTACAACATGAGCTAGCTTTTTGGGTTTAGCCCAAGATCCATTTTCTTAATATGCTATCAGAGCCACTCCATTTACAACCTTAGGCGATGGTTGGACAGCCCATAGCAAGGACGTCGAGTTCCTAAAAGTAAGATGTATGCAACATGCTAAGTAAATCCCTCATTGACAAACATAGGCGAAATTTTGGGTGTATAAGGAAGCAAGCCTAAGATCTGACGTGCGTTTTAAAGCTGTGAAGGTCTAGGTTCAAAGTGGACAATATCACTAGAGTTGAAGTTGTTTGGACTCTCACAATGAGGCATGTTCAGTATGAAGGTGACAGTGGCACAATAATTTTGGCGAGCAAGCTGCATAGCACGATAACGAAAACAACTGCAGAAATGCAGATATGCGGAGGGGATTTCTCTTACGGTAGGGGATTTGGGGGAAGTATTCTGGAGAAGAAACTCCCAATAGTTTATTTGTTTTTTTGTCTTAGTAATTCTCACGATGAGATATTCGTCTGAGTTAAGTGATGGACTTAAGATTTTTTTTTTTTTTTTGGTGAGAATGGTAACTTGTATATACTTATAAACAGTTCAGAAGAACTCAATAGTACTTTGGGTGTACTATAAGCATATTTACAACAAAAGGCTCTTAAGAAACAGCAGCTACTCTTTTTTTGTTTTTTCTTTTTGATGAAGAAGAAACTGCAGCTATTCTATACTCCTAGATTGATCCTAGTACATAAACAATTTCTAAGTTTCTTCTGAGTAGGATTGACTAACCCAAAAACAAAAAAAGTAAAATGCAGTTCATTTAGATCTGCTGCATGGAGCTACACCTATTCTGAAAGCACCTAGAGTTCCTTTCTTTCCATATTGTCCACCAAATTCTTGCTGGAATAATCCTCCAGCTCTTCCCATCACTGGCTTCCCACCCTATTCCTTCCCAACTTGCTAATGTTGCTATTATGTTCCCTGGCATAGTCTATGTGGTTCCTCTGAAAGCCAGAAACATCCTCCAAAGCTGGGCTGTTACTTTACAATGGAGGAAGAGGTGTCTTACAGTCTCATCTGTTTCCCACAAAGGCAGCATCTAGGACATAATATTATCCCTCTCTTCATCATATTCTCCTGAGTAAGAACTGCTTCCCTTGCCAATAGCCACACAAAGCAGTTTACATTAAAAGGTAGATTGTTCTTCCAAATATGTTTCCATGGCCACTCTTCAATCTCATAACTGGTCTGCTTTAAGACTCTATAAGCTAAATCGACTTTGAAGACTCCTCTGCTGTGACCATTCCACAACTATCCAGACCAACCTTTAATCCACCCCAAGGATTCCAATAGATTGTAGAATGACTTGACCCTGTTCAGCTCCCAGCATTTGGCATTCTTCTAAAGGTGATGTCCCACCCTTGAATTGACCACGGTTCAACCACTGTCTTGCATTGGTGTACCACCAAGTTGATGATGTCAGGGAACAGGTCATGTAGAGACTCTGACCTTATCCATATATCTTTCCAAAATGCGGTTCAATTGCCATCTGCCACTCTTATGGAACATTTGCTCTTCAAACATGGCCAGAGGGCTCTAATGGATCCCCATAGACTAGTCCCATATGGACTTAAGATTTTATTTTGATAGACCAGAAGCGCTCCCTTTCAGATTTAAAGGATCAAATCTCAAGGATATATTTAAAAGAAAATTTAGACTTACCTCCAAACATAAGGGAGAATTTATGTCATTTTCTCCAAAATATTCTGATGAAGATTAGCATCATTGTTCTTGAATCAGCTGTTTTCTTTAAAGTATTCTCCTGTATTATAACTGGACTTTACCCATCATTGGAAAGCCATTTCCAACTTCCACTTCGTCAATATACCTGCCAGGTTCAACCATTTCATGAGGTCAATTTAACAATGGAATTGTCTTGAACATGAAAAGATAGTAAATTGCAAATTCTTTCCTTTTCTTCATTTTGCTCCTGCAAGTATCTTCTATCCAAAAAGATTTATAATATCTTGGAATTCAGGCAGATCTAGTAAGTAGTAAGATAGAAAACAATGGAAGTTGAAAATCCATATAGTTGATTCCAACTAGAAGACCAATGCTTACTAGAAGGCTCTTAGTACATTAGAAATATATCCAGTATTAGAGAATCACTAGCATTAGGTAATCCATTAGTACGAAGTGTTGAAATATTATGGATCCAAACAGAGCATTTATGATTTTGAGGATTCATACATCCGGTCCCAACTAGCTTGGGATTGAGGCATAGTTGAAATATTTTCACTTTTGCTGTTTTGACTTCTCACTTCTACTGTTAAAATTAGTGATAGTGCAGATAAATATTTGAAAGGAAAAGTTATCTGCTATACGCTTTATGCGGCTCAAGTTAATTTAATGCCATTGTTTGGAAGTGTCATGTTAGTAGCTGGGAAAGGGGTACTACAACTTGTGAAAGCGTTTGAGATAAACTATTCATACCAAAAGGGTTATATCCACAACTGTGAAGAGTTTAACCATAAATATTCCCTTCTTCAACCCATCAGATAAGTGGTTCTTCAACCCATCACATAAGCGGAAGATTCATTAAAACTGTGAAAATTTTTCTTGCCATAACGTAATGTGCTACCAATAACAAGTAAGTTAGTTATATTGTTTAATCCTTTCTCCATCTGTTAGTGATATTTCCATTGCTATGAACTGGTCCGGACTTTTAATCATTTACAAATAAGTCGGGTATCTGCAAGTGGGATAACTCTGGTTGCATTGAATTAACTCTGTTCTATATACTTAAATTTGCAAGTCATTTGAAATTGTTAGAGTGTTTTGTTTTTAATGCCAGATTATGATTTGATGTTCATATGGTATTTTGCAACACCAGATGAGGAAGAAAGATGAACCAGTAATATGTGTACACTGCATTAGGTTATCAACAACTGTAGGCTAATTTGCCCTTTGTACTTCACTATTCTTGTAGTACTGGGCACATAACTTGTGACTCACAAATTAATGGACCTCTGCTGTAAAGATCTTCAAAAAAAGTATTTGCAATCTCGTTGTTCTCTCTATCTTATGATTGGAGTAAACATTCCATCCTTTCTCTGGAACCCAAAAGGAATCTCTTTTCTAGTGTTAGCAGCTTGTAAACCCAATTTATTGACTGGCAGAGATTTAAGTATGATCTCCAGCTAATCCAATCCACATTGAATTGGATCGAATTGAACCATCTTAATATTCATCACTTGACTAAATGAAAGGTTGAAGTTTCCCTTCACACACTTGAGTGACCAAAAACTAGCTCCTTCACCAAGCCATGACTAAGAAAAGGTCCTCTCCAGGCTTCCACGACCCTCTGTGCTACAGGCTTGAGTTGTCATGAAGAAGATGTTCCATGTAAGAACAGATGTTTCTATGACTGAATTGACTATGAAGAGCTAAATTTTGGCATTTATTCATTTCAATATGTTGTACTTGGAATGAATTGACAAGTTTGGAATGAATTGACAAGTACTTTTCTCTATGTTATGCATAGCCAACAATGCTGTGTGTATGAGTGGGTGTTAAGCTAGTTTTCAGCATCGGAAGTATAATATTAAGAGTAACTTCTGATAATGAACAGTTCTTTTGCACCATCAGGTCAAGGTGACTTGCAATGACAACGAATTAACTGTTTATAGGAAGTATAATTTTTGGTAACATAGAACATAAACTGTTTATGGTATGTATATCTTTTGTTAGCATAGAACATAAACTAACTAGCTATAACCAGTCAATGTACACAACTTAACACTAAAAATTAAACCTGCCTTATGCTTTGTAATTCTAATGTCATCTAAAGGCTGCTAAAGAGTTTGAATTTTGGAATATGCATTATAATTTTGGCATCTTCTTAATGTCTAGTTGAATTGTGCAGTCAAATTGCTCGTGCAGAAGGCCCCTCAGGACCCAATAGAGATTACCTTTTTCAACTTGAAAAAGCCCTTGGCCTCTTAGGTAACTTCTTAAGCCTAAAAAAGCTGCCTTTCCTACCTGATTTCTTGCCTTAGATTTATCACTCTTACATTCTTGACCAATATTGCCATATTCACTTGAAATAGGATGTGAAGATAAACATGTCAGCGATATAGCAAAGGAAGTCAGGCGCATTCTTTCAGACGAAGAGGTAACCATCTCATGATCTTGCAGATACCTGGAGCATTATCTGATAAGCAAATGCCTAAATTTCAGTTCTCCAAGATGTTTAGGAATTTACATTACTATGTCCAGCACTTGACAGTACATGATACAGGGGAAAAGTAATTGCTTTCCCATATCCAAGTTCCTTCAGATTTCTTGAATTCAAGGAAAAAATTACACTATTTGCTTTCATGTCTTGCCTGGTCAACCTCTCAATAATATACGAGTGTTGTCATTGAATGGGAAGACTCTTACATCCAATTGCACAATTAGAATTTTTAGAAATACATGTAGTCTGGAAAACATGTTGAAGTCGCCTATATATTCACAAGCATCCGAGCGAGGTCCACTGCCGGCCATCTTATTATAATTTCTTACTTTAATTTTTTTTTTCTTATTCAAATTTGTCACTAGAAATTAAAAAAAAAAAAAAAGAGGGAAGCAAACGTTGGTCAAGTAAATTTAAACAGACAGAAATACTCTTCTTAAAACAATCAAACCAGTCCTCCATTAAGACATAGTCCAAAGCACTAAAGTTTCGAACTACTTTTCAGAACTGATGTCTCAAGTTCAATATCTGAGGCGATTAAAATTTAAATATACTTGTAATTTCAGCTATGTTTAAATAGCGGTTCTCCAAGTTGCCATTTGTGCACTTGCCCCTTTCAAAAGATAGGTGTAAAGTGAAATATTTTACCTTACTTGTCGAGACTTACTCGTGACATGAGGTGAAAGCATCACATATCTTTTAAATTTATTATTTTATAAATTAATAAATCATAGTAATACATTAAAAATTAAAACTATTTTTCAAAATTGAAGAAAACAATTGTCAAAAGTTCCAATAAGAAAATTCTACATACTATACTAATATAAGCGAACAAATTTCAATACTATAAAGGTAATTATGAGATTTAAGAAAATATAACACTAGAAAAGTTTTTTTTTCTTTTAGGTCAAAATTTTTTTATGAGATATAAATCAACTCAAAGTACCTTAATGATCCAAAAAGATGTTAACATCTCCTCGAAGTACCTTAACAATCCCAAAAGATGTTAAACTACACATTATACCTCCTAATAAGCAAATAATCAATATTTCTTTGTTTTTTTTTGGCAGTACTACTTCAAAAACTACTCTTCTCAATAGCATATTTCTAATTTTTGGCACAAGTAGAAACATAAAAAAGACGAATATTTATGTTAAAGAAGTAATTTGTATATACGATACAACATCATTATGCATCCTGATAAGTAAATAAATCAAGAAATAATTCTTATTTTATCACGATGTATTGTTGTCAACTTATATAATCGTACTTATCAGCAAAGAGACGCATCCAATATTCAGGACAACGACTCTTTCTAACCAAAGCTATCACATTTACAAGTTCATCATTCATTGTTTCCTCATTTGTTAATGCATCTGCTAGGTATAATTCTTTACAGAAAGAGGTCTTCGTCGACCAATGGCTTGGCAAGGAGCGGCGCATGAAACATAGTTTCACTATTCGTGATAGGAGTCCACCAAATCTAATAAAGGATCTGTCATCCAATGAAAATACTTCAACTTGAGACTTTGAATCCGCTGATAGAGAAAAAATTCTTTAAATAAAGCGCAAGCTCATTCCTAGCATCTTTGGAGTAGCTAATTTGAATTCATGACCCGCCCATCTATTAGGCAAGAGTCGTCAGATTTTGCTCATGCAAAAGAGTGATCATCACTTGCTCACAACTTTGAAGAAGTGATGCAAGAACAAATTAATTTAGAAAGAGGAGAGGAGTAACCTAGCCTAATTTTAGTTTGTTCTCTTTAGCAGTATAGACCGACATGGAACATTACAATCAAAGAGGAAACAACACAATAGATCCACAAAAAATAGTGACGCATATGAATTTCTCTTTTTCTTGAGCTGAGAGACTCTCGACGTGTTTCCATTCATTTAGAGATCCATTTGTCAAAATAATTTCACTAAAATGAGTATCATGTAAATAATAAATTGGAAGTCCTTAATCATTAACACTTAACAATTACTCTCTGATTTTGACTCAACATAAAATTTCAAAAATTTAACTTTATTTTTCTTTAATCTTCTAATCTTAAACTATAGATATATAAAATGTACTAAAATGCTCTTAAATATTGTAATCTTAAATATATCACACCTGGAAAGTTATAATTAAAGAGTTGTCAAAAAAGGAGAGACATTTGTTTTTCAAATGGACTAAAAAAGAAAGTAAGACAAACAAATTGAAATGGGGGAATAAATAATTAGGTTTCTTCGCCGACTAACACAAAAAGGACAACCATCTCAAATGAAACATACTAAAAGAAAAAAAACAAAAAAAAAAACATATAAAACTATATAACTAAGATCTAGAAGCCATTAGCAAATGAAAACATGAAGTTTGACAACTCCCAAAAGCCAGGTTCAGGTGAATATCACCCTCACTCACTTCTCAATCATAGAATGCGACTTTAGGGCTTGAAATAATCTCGAACTTCATAGTTGAAATAGAATAGGACAAGTCAAGGTTAATAGAAGAATTCAAAGGGTTAATAAGAGTATTGAAGAAATTGTGCACATGATACCCATAAGAGCCTGATGAAATAACACGGAGAGCTGGGCATCCAATGTAAGTTGGGGCGCAGTCACACTTGGGCATAGGCCTCGCAAAAAAAGTGTCTCCCCCGTGTGCCAAGGACAATTTTTATGCATCTTGCTTCAGGGCGAGCCCCAAGCCCTCTAAAATGCTGCTACCACCGAGACTCTATACGCCAAAAAGGCCTTTTAAAGCACTGCTACCAGCACAAACATGAAGACTATCACCTCCTACAATGCACAAGCGAAGATGCTCCATGTACAAAAACGCTCAATAACTAACAACTATGGTATCTAATATCCATGATCGCTAATTTAACACTTCTTAACCAAGCTAATATCGCAATTCTTATAAATATACTTCTAAAATACACTCAATTTCAGCTCCCAAATCGAAGTTGAGAAATTGAAACTATTGATACATTGGAACGATCATCCTGATCTGTAATTTATAATCTTCACTCATCAGAGAGCTTTATTCACTGTCCTCATTATCATCTGCCACAGAAAAGGTTGTTTTAGAAATGAGAAATACTTATATGATGAATTTATGCAAATGACCAACAATCAGGTGGAGAACAAGTGCGTAAAATAGTACACTAAAATAGTTTTGTTTCCACAAGATTATACTTCCATCTTATTTAGTTACACACAAATTTCCAAGTGATTTAGCTTTAGGCCAACGAGCAAAAGAGCTAGTATTACTTAATACGGAGACTGCCAACATATGCTGACAAGGAGAATGAGGAATATTGCTGTTATGGAATTTCAACCAAAGAAAATAGGAAAATCACTGTTACTGCAGCACAAAAACATGCCACTCACTAGAGCAGTTAGGAGGCAAATGGTGATGAAAAATGGAAAACGCAGGGAAACCCAGTGTTATGAAAAGCGCGAAAGCGCGCGCTTAAAGCGCGAAGCGAGGCAAAGCGCAGCCTATGCGCTTTTTAAATTTGAAGCGAAGCGATCTGAAATAAGCGCACGCTTCGATCAATGAAGCGAGAAGCGCAGCAAGGGAAAAAAGCAACAAAAGCGCGCTTAAGCAAGGTAGTTTAATTTTAAAATTTTAAAACATGCAACCTCTTTTGGCTGCTGCTTCTCTCTTCTTCTTGAGATACTACTGCGTACTACTGCTGCAAGCCTCTTTACATACTGGTAAGTTCTGTTCTTTCTCTTCTTCTCCTGTTCTTGTTTCTCTTTTTCTATTTTTTTCTCTTCTTCTTCTCCAGTTCCTCTCTACTCTTTCTCTGTTTTTCTCCGTCGCTGCTGGACGCTGGTTGCTTCTTTCTTCTTTCTCTGTTCTTTTTCTCCTGTCTCTATTTTTTTTCCCCTTCTTTCTCTGTTTTTTTACTCTTCTTTCTCTGTTTTTCTGTTTTTCTCTGCTGCTGAGGGAGTGTACCAGCCAGTAGCACACTTTTATTTTCAATGGCATCAAGTCAAAAAGAGATCCCGCTTGGGCGTATGAAACTGTAATGGGCAATAACTTTTACTTTTTAATTTAAGAATTGAAAGATTTGTTTAATATGTTGTTTCTAATTGAGTTCTTTGTTATTTACCTATGCATATTTAATATTTTTTATTTTTATATTAAATTGTGCTTTAGTTGAAAAAAGCGCGTGCTTTGCTTCACGCTTCACGCTTCTCGCTTCGGTGAAGCGAGCCCTCATCGCTTTTTTCCGCTTTGCGCTCTCCAAAACACTGGGGAAACCCAACTGAACAAGAAAGTTAATGCCTTGAAGGTTAAAGTATCTCAAATCAGCTAACCACCACTGTAGAATATATATGCTAGCAAATATACCTTCATTGAACTCCTCACTCTGACTGCTCTCATCATCTTCACTGTCATCATCGTCTTTGTCGTCATCACTTACATCATCATTGTTGCTATCACCATCTTTGTCATCATTCTTTTCATTTTTAGGAGGTGATTTGGGTCTTGGAGGAGCCACGAAACTGGTCGTTGATCTCCTTCGTGTATTTGAAACAATGTTGCTTAAGTCAATGCCTTCCAGTTCTTTTGCTCTTTCCTTTCTCTTTTTGACTTCTTTGATTTCTGCGAAATCAGAAGTGGCATCAGCATAAAGTTACACAATAGAACTTCCCCATATGCACCTATAAAGCCTACACCTAAACACTTTCCGACTCAACAAGAGCATTAGTTCAACCAAAAAGGAGGGGATAAAAGAAGCAGGCAACTTAAAGTAGCAGAGAAGTAAAACAGAAGTGAAGAAGCTATATACCCTATCAACTGAAAATTTGTTAGGTACCCCATTTTTTTTTTTTGTTTTTTTGACAAGTTTTGTTAGATACCACAGTTACAACATCTTACTACTCCTTTGGACACTTTTATATAGTAATAACTCACCTTTCTCGGTGGGGTTCGTTGATAGCCCTTCAGCAGAAAGTATCTTTTCCAACTCCTTTATCAGGAAGTCCTCACGCTCGTCATCAGATACCTGCTTGGCTCTCTTATAAATAGAAGGAGCAACACTGGTTTTTAGGATGATCGGGGAAGGTTGAATATTTCAATTAGAATGTGGGTCTAAACATCAGTTACAGGTAATTAAAAATCTTAGGAAAAGACAAACCTCATCCCACAAGCTTTGAATATAGATTTCAGATGTTCCACACGTTTTCCATATCCAGCATTAGCTGATGCTCCCTTTATAACTTTCTTCTGCATTTAGGTACAATGAATGAGAATCATATATGTGCATGGGGAGGGTTTTACACAAATAATATTATATGGACATTATCATAATAACCTCACCTTGGCAGGTATTTCAGCAGATGATCCAGATTGACCATCTTCAGAATCACTCTTCTCGGTGTCTCCATCACTATTCTCATCTGACAGCTTCTTAGAAACTTCTTTCTGCTTTTTGGCAGGGAGATTATCCTCTGAATTAGTTTTTTTTCGTTTCTTCAGTCCTTCAGATTTCTCAACTGTTTCTTTAACAGCAGATTTCTTTACTGATTTTACTTTCTCTGCTATATTTTTACTTCGGTTGCTAAAGGAAACAGAGTTTTCACCACTCTTCTTTGCAGTTATACTTTTTTTTCCAGGGCTTTTCTTAACACTGCTAGATTTAGGGGCTTCAGAGGATGTTAACACCTGTTAACAAGTTTTTTTGCAAATGATTAACATACATACTCCTCATGGAAGTAAACAGGTTTTTGAAACAAAATACCACCTCATCTATTTGATTCTGAATAAACTTCTTAAAGGCATCAAGAGTATTTTTCTCAAGACCAAGATCTTCTTCCAGAAGTCGACGAACACCAGCCAGAGTTATTGACCTGAGATAAAACATTCACTTGAAACTGTTAAAACACACAGAAACGCACATGAACAAGAAAATAAAAGGCCAAGATTTACATAAATAGGTAAAACATTTGAGAGAAGAGGTAATTTGAAATTGATCAAACTATTAAAGTAAGTGTTCAGGTGTATTCACTAGTAATACATAAAACCAGCTAAAAAGAGCTTATCTTCTTTTTTTATCAAGAAATAGTTGTTGTAAGTGGGAGTCAATCTTGCGCTAAGAAGATTTCAACCACTAGTCATTTCACATCAAGACCAGCACACCCAATGATTCTTTCTGAGAGCTTATCTTCTTCTAAAAGTAAAAAGTTAAGAGAAGTGAAAGGAGTCAACATTCAGTACTCACCTGACAATCAAGGGCCTATTTGACTAGTGTTTTGCTCAATGTCTCTTGATTGAAATCAATATTTATCTTCCTTTAATAGAAAAAGAACATTTTGTTTGATATCTTTCTAGTATTAATGTGGATTGTCACTAACAACTATTTCCTTCACTGCTGTTTATCATCTTTTCATCACTAACCACTATTTCCTTCCCTGCTGTTTATCAGCTTTTCATCTCTTTTCCATCTAGATACCTACTCGTGCAACATCAGACAATTAAGAAGAACTCGGTTCAACCTGACTCTACATTCTCACTGTTTTGAAGCTTCCATTATATTGAACTATTATGCCAAATATTCCAAAAACACATCACATACTCAAATTCATAAAAAAATCTGTCCCCTAAAGCACATCAAAAAACAATTTCAACACATTACACCAATTGAAAAGACTCCTGAAACCAATGATTAGCACAAAAAACAGAACTTAACATTGTCTAATCTAGAAGAAATAAAGCACAAAGTGCAACCTATTTTTGCCGTCTAGTTTCTTTCTTAAGTACTTTAATCATTATTTCCTTTAAAAAGTAACAGCAAAGAGTTATCATTAGCAAGGCATTGAGTGGTGCAGTGTGATTAAAAAGCAACCAGAATATAATTACACTCCTTGCAGGAAGAGATGGACCAGTTTCTTCAAAAATAACAATAAAGACAAGTCAACTCGGTCAGCTATACAAATTTAGCTCTACCGAAAAGCTTATAATCTCCTCATGTTATGAAGCATAAGTTTCTTTGCAGCAAAGAAAATTAAAAAGAACTCTTTTACAAATGATAAACCCATCGAAGGACAACTCTTCTCCTTGACATGCCCTTCTATTTCTTCCATTCGAGTGCACCAAAATATGCACGCGTATCATTCGTATAAGGGGCGTTTTCCCAACCCACGAAGAACTTTTTGTACTTCTACTTCTCCATATCAGTATCCAAAGGCATCAGTTAGTTGATTATTAAGGGCATGATAAAAGTGAACCCTCGACGCTTTCCTTGAGCCGGGAGTCTATCAAAAACAACCTCTACTTCACGCAAGGTAGGGTTAAGGTCTACGTACACCCCACCCCACCCTCCCTAGAACCCACTTGTGGGATCACACTGAGCATGTCGTTGTTGTTGACAAAAGTTAACCTTCAAATCATATTTCAGCAGTTCACATTCGGATTAAATCACTGACCTCATTAAAGTGAATAAGCCTCCCACATCAGAGTTGTAACAAAAGCAAGCTACTGAACTCTTGTTTTGTGTAAATTTTTCGGAAAGAATAACAGGCATGTTTTCCAAGATCAACAGAATTTATTCATTTAAATGTCAACATTGTCAAAACAAGAAACAACCAAAATAAGGCCGATAAAAATCACCCCTAACCTTTTGGTTGACAGAAATCTGTCATCAGCCAGTATATATCTTTTCTGCCATTCAATTATCCTAGAAGGATTTCTGAATGCCATGAATGAATTTTTATTCTTAAATATTACAGGTGGTAAAATGGACTGACTACAACTAGGTATTGAAGAGCATATGACATTAAAAAGGACTTGTAATCAAAATTTTGATGTCCTAAAGCTATTATCACACATTTACGGCCATTCCATTTATAACCCCTTAGGTTGAATGCACAAAGTCACCAGTGATTAACCCATTTTGCCACATTGTTAACAACACAATTACTCATGAAGACTTTGTATTTTGATTTTTTATTTATTATCAAGGCTTGTGTAGGATCCACTTTGTGTGCCTCAACTAATACACCGGGTAACTTGCTACAGTCTACAAGAGGAGGTGTCAGGTAAACCTGCTCATAAAGGTTAGACTAGACAGGCTCACACTGAGTATTGCAGGTGGAATTCAAACTTGGAATCTTCATACTATTGCTCCTAAATAAGCTTCAACACCTCAGCCATCCTCTTGGGTACTACTTGTGAAGATATTCTTATGGATCTCAACAACAATAGGGGAGCCCAAAGAAAGTAAAGAAAAAGAGAAGTGGAAGGAAAAAAGAGAGAGAACAAGAACCTTTGTGTACCATTATTTGAAGAGACTTGGCCTACCATGCATCATACTCTATCATGGATCGACAGCCTTAAACTCATTGATGATAAAGGGCTCAAAAACAATAATCTTAAAATCCGTAGTCAGTGTGAATGCAACACTTAACAGTACATTCGGGTAACTCTAGTTCCAAGTACTCATTTATAATTCACTATAGTCAACAAATAGCAACTAGTTTTAGCATACCTTTTACCAACCAAAATCGCATTTGCCACCTTGCAAGTACATAATTGCGTCATGTGTTCTTATTGATTTCAAAGATTCTAAAAGGAGCACCTTTAATGCCCTTACTTCACTACAGCAAAGCCACTGAGCATCATTTCTATCATGGCCCAAATTCCCACGTTACTTATGCACCAAAAATCGCCACAGAAAGTAACAAAAGGTAACCCAACACTGAAGTTCATCAAAAGGACTGAGGCCCTTACCCTGCAGCCCTGCCTGAGGAAAAAAAGAAAAAGTCTGGATGTTTCCCTCCAATCCAAATTTAAGACAATCAGGCTCATTTGTTTTCATTAAGATTAAGACATCTGAATGCACATCTGATTAATTAAGATATTATCTCTAGACTTGAACACCGAATGATTAAGACGGCTTGTTTTTCACCATCTGAATGTGCATAATTTATTTATTTGTAAACATATTTAATATACAACTCAAATAAAAAAGTAATCAACTATTTAAAAAATCAATTTAATAAAATAAAATCATTTTCTGATTAAAAAAATATATCTATGATCACTAGTGATGGTGGAGATGGTTTGAAGTGGTGGTGGTGGTGATGATATTAAGACTTTGTTAAAGAACTTAATAATTAAGATTTATTCAGACCAAATAAGTGCTTAAATCTTCATGAAAACGAATGCACTTAATGGCCTACGGTCTGAATCATTCAGACCTTTATTAAGTGAAAAAAAATGATGCCTTAGAATGTATATAGCTCATGCATCACCTCGCACTTTATAATATTGCAAAAGAGTTGGGAAAAAATCTTTGTACTTCTTCACCAAAAAAAAAATCTTTGTACTTTGGATCATATATGAGAACTAAGAAATCTTCAATTCAAAGAATGACAACTTTTGAAAGGAGACTAACAGAGATACATGATTTTATTTGTTTATTCTTTTTATAAGAGATTCAATTGTTCAATTCTAACCAAAAGAACGACATTTTGGATCTCCAACGTCTATCTCACGATAGAAACTTTAGGTTACACTAATAGAATTAGGCCGACTGACGTAAAGGATGCCATGAAAAACATGAGAATTAGAAAAGCATGTGGTCCAGATAGTATTCACATTAGAGGTTTGAATTGTCTTCAAGAGATTGAAGTTGAATGATTCACCGAGTTATTCAATGCTATATAAGAAGTATTACAATGCCGACGAAAGAAGAAGAGCATCCCACAATTTATAACAACAAAGGAGGTATTCAAAGTTGTGCGAACTATCGAGGCATTAAACTCATGAGTCATACGGTGAAACTGGGGGGAGAGTATATAGAGCGTAGAATTTGGAATACGACAAGAGTGATATAGAACCGGTTTGGATTTATGCCCAATCGATCTACAATGGAGGCAATATTCTTAGTAGGAAGAATTGATGAAAATTTATCTCGAAAGGAGGAAAGATCTACACATGGTGTTCATTGATCAACAGAAAGCATATGATAGAGTACCAAATGAATTCATATTAAATATATAAATTCCATAGAGGACGCGTATAAAGGAGTTGTCAATAGCATGGAACAGTAGTAGGAGATACAAAAGACTTTTAATAATAGTGGGTCTACACCAAGGGTTGACATTGAGTCCTTACTTGTTTACCCTAATTATGAATGAGTTAACCAATAAGATATTAGATGAGGTCTCATTGATTACACTATTTCTTGACTATATTGTATTGATTGATGAGACTTGTGAGGTTGTCAACCAAAAACTTGAATTATGGAGAAGCACTTTAGTGAGTAAGGGTTTTAAGATAGTAGAAGCAAGATTGAATACATGCATTGGAAGTTAAGGCAGCATGAGCATGAGAAGAGCGAAGAAAAGGTAAGATTAGACAGGATTTGCGATCCTACAACGTAAGCAGTTTAGATATCAAGGCTCATTTCAGGAGAACAGAATGATAGATGAAGATGTTATCACGGAATTAAAATTGGATGATTGAATTTTGAACTGCTAACATGATGTTATGTGATAGAATGATGCCTTCCAAAGTAAAAGGTAAGTTCTACCATACATTTATAAGACCGAGAATGTTATATGGTAATAGATGTTGGGTCGCTAAAGTAACATATCCATAAAATAAGTGTTGCAGAGATGCAGAAGCTAACATGGATGCGCAATCATACAGTATTAGATAAGATTAAAAATGATCAACAGTCGCCAGAAGATGCAAGTAGCATACATCGAGGATAAAATGAGAGGTCGCTTGAGAGTGTTTGGCCATGTTTGCGCGTCAATCTACAAATGCATATGGTTCATATGTGTGAAAAATTGGTAATTGTAGGTGCTAAAAAGGGGACGAGGTTGACCCAAAATTACATGGAAGCAGTCTTGAAAGACCTATAAACTTTTTTTGATAATGGTGATGTTCAGGCCACCTTGCACTCACCTCGACTAATTCCGCAAGATACCTGTCACCTCACACCAACAACAGGTACTAGGTAAATTTGTCCACCAAGGATAAGACAGATCAAAAGACCTACAAATTCTTGGAATCAATGTAGCAAAATGGAGGAAAAATATCCATATATAGGTGATATCTACTAGTTAGGGACATGCTTTCTAAGTTGCGCGGACTCTTCACTTTCGATGCCGCACCCCTGTCGGACTCTCCAAAAATACACTAATTTTGGAGAATCCAACACACAGACGTCGACATTTTTGAAGAGTCGGAGCAACATAGCAGGTTTTAGTCTTGTTGGGGCATTTTTAATATTACTATTATTACATTTATTCACATATATTTAACTTATTTCTACTTTTTCTTTTAATTGGTGTGGTGACAACATAAAATAAGCTTAAATGAAATGGTGAGGATTCATATAGTCAACCTCAATTTATTGGGGACTCGCAGTTATTGGTTGTTATATTCTTTCTATAAGAGATTCAGGCAACTCTGCTTGCTGATTAAAGCAACAAGAATCTTGGGAAGAATCTACAAGTGGCCAAGGACAAAGTCATGGCAAGTCATTCCAGGGAATAGATGTAACATAACTTGGAATCGAAAAAAAGGAGCTGAAGTTATGGGCAAGCTGACTAAAGCGATTGTAAATCAGTGTGACAGCAATATTTTTTGACATAGGAAGCAACTTGAGATCTGATATATATTGAGACATGCATAAATACTTCTCTCATAAAATGTTTTACTCTAGAGAAAAATAAGGAAAAAGGCCTCAAATAGAAGTGATTTCAAGCAACTGTAGTGGAAACGGAAATCCTCTTTTTCCTCATTCTTTGGTTTTTTAAAAGCCCCAAGCGGTTATTGGGAGAACCGGCAGGTACTGAGTCATAGCTGTAAAAGAAAGAATGGTGACCCGGATAGCAAAGAAAGATACGTACTCAGAATTAGCTCTGAAGTGAGCAGCTCTCTCCCAGATGGCCTTCTTTATTGAGCTCTCACTTGCCTTTACACCTTGAGCATTCACTGACTCTAATTTGGAGCTCATAACGCCCATTATAGGAGAATCATCCATTTCTGCTTCATCAAGTGCTGGCTCTTTGATATCTTTCTTTATCACTTGCTTTTTAGGGGACTCGAGCACTTCTTTTTCTTGTTTAGTCGAAGAAGCCTCTTTTTCCAGATTTTCTTGTGCATCCTTAGGGACACCATCATCATCAGCATTCTCCATAAGCTAGCATGTCAAACAAAAGAAATAATTAGCAACTGTAAAAGACCTCTATTTTTCCTGCGAGGGTATCTAATGATACATGCCAAAAGTGCAAAAAAATGACAAAATGAAGAAGAGCTTGCAGAAAATAGATACTGAAAGCATTGTATTTGAAGCATAACCCTCATTTAATTAATCATAAATGGAGAACATCACTTTGAACTAATTAAACAACTACCGAGAAGTCTTAGTAGAAACAACCATAAGTCCATAACAATATTTTCTAATAAAGAGCGTCATTTTAAGGCTTGCTTGAGGCGCTCTTAAGCTCTAAAGCTAGATACACCCAGGTACCAAGGAAATGGGCTTACATGGGTTCTATCTTGAAAAGGTGGCACTAAACAACAAATATAGTAGTATGTCAATTGTTAAAAGAGAGACTATGAATGAATATGTTAATGATCAGGAATAGGGAATTAGATATGTCATATTAAAAACTAGTCAACATTCACTAAATATTTTGCATCTAATCTAGAAATTTTACACGACTTTTTGATAGAGCTGTCAACATGGGTCAGCACAACTCACATGAGCTTTGGAATTTCACAGGTCAGATCGGGCCGGCCCACCATGACAACATGTCTTAAAATGGTCTGCCCATCCCAGTTCTATGTGGGTCGTGGGTTGGGCCAGCCAGGCCACCTTTTTTAACCTAAAAATGCTAACATAAATATATACAAGACAACATTACATAGTGTTGCTAATCTAGTCTCAAACTACAATTAAATTATTCCAATAATACTTATTAAGTACAAATTATCCAATGCTTTAAATTGTTAGTAATGCCTGTTATTAGGAAAATTTCGTATTGGATTATTGGTTTCAATACGATTTTAGTTGCATATGGAGTCTCTTATTGCTTTGTTGGTCTTAGTACAAGTTTGATGATTTGTAATTCAAGTTTGACGATTTGTAATTCAAGTTTGACATCAAGTAAAAGTTTGATTGTAGCTTTGGTTAGAACTTAGAAATTGTTATTTACATATTTTATAAATATAATATAACTTTATATTAACATTTTACTACTTCGGTAGTTAAACTTTGCAATATGAATATATGATGGGTTATATAGACATTGAGTTTGACTCCTCTTCTTGTAATTCTCAATACTCTACTCTATTTTTATTATATATTTTTTAATTAAATATTTTTTATTTACCCCACGGGCTAGCCCAACCCAACCTCAAGCCTCACAAGCCGACAAGCTTTACTTGGGCCAAGCTAAAAAAGCCTCATTCTTAAAAAGGCTCTATAAATTTTAGCCCAACATTATCAATGAAAACGGACCGGGCTAGACCAACCCAGGGGCCAAGCCCATATTGATGGCCCTACTTTTTGATTTTTGATAAAGTAAGTAGTTTCATTTACTTCATATATTTTACTTAATAGGCAATCCTAGCCCGTTTCTTCTCAACAACTCTCACAGGGGGCTTTTTCGGCACCTAGCCGGAATACTAAAATGGAGGAAGATAGGATTTATCACAATGCAGGCTTTAAATCTTATGACATTGCTAGAATCACCTCTGGAGTAGAAACTTGGTTCGATTGGGTTGAGCGCAGCAGATATTTAATGAGATAAGTCAAGATTAGCATTAAAGTCATCAAATGGGTAGATCTGTATTTGTTGAGGCATCATATGAACAGAATGTAGTTAAATGATGATACATGAAGGACCACTTCTCAGAATTTTATTGCACTCTTAAATACAATGAGAATGATAGATACATCAGCGTTGTTGCTATACGAGAGCAACACAAATCCATTATTATTACACCAGAAATCACTCCTATAGGAGGTTGGGGGATCATCGCAGGAAAAATATCCAAGTAATGGAAACAACAATGAAAAGGTGCCAACCACTATCAACAATAGACGACTCGAGTCTTTCTTCAAAGAGGCCTTCAGCAACAACAGATGGATAACAGAAATGGCAAAGAAAGTGAGCTAGCAACACATGGAAAACAGTACTTGGAGTCATCGTTTTCTCCATGAATGATGGGCTATTCCTCTTTGAATTTCCATCAAGAAAGGTTGTTGACCATGTCTTTTCCGGGGAATGGGCATGGAGAAAAGAGAAGTTGCTTGAATGGTGGAACCCTAAATTTGGTGTTGTCTAGTGGAAATCAAAAGAAATTGGGTGTAGATAAGGCTTCTAGGAATTCCCTTGTGCCTTTGGCTCAAAAAAATTTCAAGTTGATCGGTGATAGATGTGGTGGCTACATAGAAACTGAAGAAGAGCCAGCTCTCAAAAATCACCTTTACTAGCTTGCATCAAGGTGAAAGGAGATGGGAGAGACATACAAAGAGAAGATGAAGTGGAATTGATGGTCTTACTTACAACATTCCAATATAGTGTAAAATGCCTGTCACCGTAAGATCACAGGAGAAGAAGAAAGAGGAACCCGCCAAGAAACCAATGGATATTAGGGCAAAAAGACCATAACCTGTTGTTAATAAGCCCCAATATTTGGCGCAGCAGACGACCGAGCATGTGGGTACCTCGATTGACGAGGGCAATTTGAATTTGGGGACATGTAGACCAAGTTTTAATGTGAAGGGTCCACTTTCTCTTGAAACAGGTCACATTACACGGAAGAGTTATTTGGGCTGAAAATTGGGCCAAATAACTATAGACCCAATTGCTGCTATACGGCCACAATACCCTATTTTAGATGGAGCCCATTTGGAAGACACAAGATATAGAGATTCTCACAATCAACAACCGGGAATTGCAACACCATAAAGATGACAGTTCTGGAAAAAAGGAGAAAGAGAAGGTAACAGAAACAAATATGCGGCAGAAGCCAGAAAAAAAAGATAACTCAACACAAGTAGAACAAAACTTGATGCCTCTCACAACATATGAGTTCCAAAATCTAGAATCTCTAGGAACAGGGGACATGCAAGACAGGGATAAAACAGAAGATATGAATCTCACTGTGGAAGATACCATTCCTCTCGATACTCACTTTCCAGAAGATGATAATGGTCCAGATTTCAACATCCTCATCCAAACACACCAATTCATCATGAAATTAAGCAAAAAATTTGGAGTAAGGTTCAAAGGGCGCGAGAAGGACTCTGCTGAACTTTTCTTGAAAGTGGATGGTACCAAAACAAAAAAGATAAGCAGGCAACTAAACCAAGCAAGTACTAAAAAGAAGGGGTTAATGAACTGAAAGGCCTAGAGATGGGAAACAAATTCACGAGTAATGGAACTAGAAGGGGGGATATTTAGCATTCTTCACCAATGAAGATTAACATAGGATCATGGAATGTGAGTGGGCTAAACTGTAGCAGACAAAGGGGATTGATCAAAAATCTAATGCTTACTTGGAAGGTAGATGTCATATGTCTCCAAGAATCAAAAGTTGAAGGGGATATCAGGGAGATTGTTAAAGACCTGTGGAAAAATATGGGTCTGATTTGCTCAGTTGGAAGCAAGTGGAACAAGGAGAAGGATCATCCTAATATGGGGCAGTCTCGAAGGGGAAATCAGTAGCCTGGGTTCTTGTTCTATCTCCTTACAAATTCACTGATAAGACCCAGGACTTCTCCTATCATCTAACTGGTGTTTATGCACCAGTGATAGGTAGGACGGAGAGAAGACATGGTGTGAAATTGGATCAACAAAACGTCTAATCACATGACCATGGGTTGTGTGTGGGGATTCCAACACAGTCAGATATTCTTCAACGAAGAACTACAACAGAATCAACAGATCAATGTCAGATTTCTCAGAATTCATTGAGGACTTGGAATTGATAGACCTAGACTTAATAGATGGTCAATTCACATGGAAACAAGGGGATGGACAAGCAGTAGCAACAAGATTGGATAGATTCTTAATATAAGAAGAACGAGATACAGGTTTCAGGAACATAAGCTCATGCACATAATGACCTTTGATCACTCACCATTTATGCTACAATGTGGTGACTGGGAACAAACCAATTCTTATTTCAAATTTGAGAATTGGTGGCTTCGAATAGAAGATTTTGGTGATAGAATCAAGAGCTGGTGGGAATTTTTCCATTGCTTTGGAAGACCTAATTACATTTTGGCCTTCAAATTGAAAGCTTTGAAGAAGAAATTGAAGGAATGGAGTAAAACAATCAAAAGTAACCTAGGGTTAAAAGCGCGGTGTGTTTTAAACCAGTTAGCAGAACTGGATGAAATCCAAGATCAGAGGCTTTTGACAGAGGAGGAAATTACCAAAAGATTGGCTTTATCATAGAATTTGAAGATATTGCAAGACATGAGGAAATTGACTAGAGACAAAGATCAAGGGCACTTTGACTGAAAAATGTTATAGGAATACTAATTTCTTCCCCATAATAGCTAATGCACATAAGAGAGTCAACACCATTGATAAGCTAACAGTAGGAGGAGATACTTTGGCAGACCCAACTGACATTTAGAAAGAGATAGTCTCCTGCTATGAAGAGCTTTACTCTAAGAATGCGGAATCAAGATCACATTTCAACATGAGAGATTGCCCCATAATCTACGCAGAGGACAATATGATGTTGGTGGCCCTTTTTGAGCCACAAGAGATATTTGATTGTGTCAAAGCATGTGCAGGAGACAAAGCCCTAGGACCAGATGGATACACCATGACATTTTTCCGTCAATGCTGGGAAGTGGTCAGTCCAGATGTTATAGCCACACTGCAAACTTCCCATATAGAAGGTTTCTTTGAAAAGAGCTACAATGCTACCTTTGTAGCCCTAATACCTAAGAAAGTGGGTGTTGCTGAATTTGACTGATTTTAGACCAATCAACCTGATTAGTAGTGTATACAAGATTATTTCTAAAATCTTGGCAGCAAGATTGAAAAAAGTGATTCACAAATTGGTGGATTGCCATCAGATAACATTCATCAAAGGAAGGCAAATCGTGAATGCTATTTTGAGAGCAAATAAATGTGTTGATGGCAGAAAAAGGAGCAATTTACTAGGAATTCTTTGCAGAAGGCTTTTGATCACCTAAATTGGAAATACCTATTAGACCTTCAAAAAATGGGTTTTGGTGCTAGATGGCTGAAGTGGATCAAACTGTGTATTAGCCCTGTCAAGTTCTCAGTTTTGGTTAATAGATCTCCCACTGGTTTCTTCCCCTCCAATAGAGACTCAAGACAGGGTGATCCCCTATATACTTTTCTTTTCAAATCGTTATGGAAGGCATGAGCAACATGATCTAGACTGCTAGAATAAATGGGTGGTCAGAGGTTTCCAGGAAAATTCCAGCACCATGAATAGCTTAGAAATCACATATCTTCAATATGCAGATGATACCCTGATTTTCTGTGAGGCCTCTAAAGAAAAGGTCCAATTCTTGAGAATTATTTTCATACTTTTCGAATCTATTTCAGGCTTACACATCAACTAGAACAAGAGCTACATATATCCCATTAATGAGGTGGAAGACATCCAATTTCTTGTTGATATTTCGGAGGGAAGAGTAGGATCTCTACCCAATAGTTACCCGGATATGCCCTTGGGGGTGAAGAGAAAATCAAGAGGGGTATGGAATGAGGAACTAGAAAAGTGTGAAAAGAAGCTGACCAACTGGAAGAGTCAATATATCTCACTGGGAGGTAGATTGAACTTGATCAGTAGTGCTTGATGCACTACCTACATATATGATGTCTATTTTCCCTCTTCCTGTTAATGTAATACAGAAGATAGAAACTTTAAGGAGGAACTTCTTCTAGCAAGGCAATGGGAAAATTTGACAAAAAGCAAGAAAGAGGGAGGAATGGGAGTCAAAAACTGAAAATCCACAATAGAAGCCGAATGATGAAATGGTTATGGAGGTACAATTCAAAAGATAACCAACACTAGAAAAAAGTTATTAAAGCAAGATATGGGGAAGAGGGCAACTAGACAACACAGGAGGTGACCATTCCTTATGGTTGCAGTGTCTGGAGATCCATCAGAAACCTATGGCCAATTTTCCAAGCAAGGTTGTGCTTCAAAGCGAGGAATAGGATGAATGTATCCTTTTGGTATGACAAATAGATGGGGCAGGACACATTGAAACACCTATTCCCAGAAATATACACTTTATGTCAGCAACAACAAGCAATAGTGGTTGAATTGTGGACCGGACAAGGAGGGAACCTCAATCATAGAAGATATCTGAATTACTGGAAACTTGATAGGATTGCAGACTTCTACAACACTCCAGATCAGTTCTATGGTTTTTCAGAAGAGGAAAACAGTCTGATATGGAAGTGAGACAACAAAGGAAAATTCTCTTTAGTTCTGCTTACACAGATCTTAACTCCTCCAACAATCAGGTGGGTTGTCAACCATGGAAAATGATCTGGAAAATGGAAGTACCATATAAGGTTACTTGTTTCACATGACTCTTGACCAAAGAAAAAGTTTTGATTCATGAAAATTTGATCAAGAGAAGAATCCAATTATGCTCCACATGCTACCTTTGTAATGAACACATCTTTTTTGCATTGTAAATGGAGAACAATTATGGAAGATTTTCATTAATCTAAAGAAAATCAAGTGGGTCATGCCAGGTAGAATAAAGGATGTTTTGAACTGCTGGAATAGTGATGGCAATGCAACTAACAAGGAAGAGAGATGGAAAATTGTCCCTATTTGCATTTGGTGGTTTGTTTCGGCAGAAAGGAACTAGAGATGTTTTCAGGATAGAAAATGCAACATACAGAAAAAATTGTTAGTACAAACAGAAGATATTTTTTGATGTTTTAGACAGTTTCTAAGTATCTTAGTAGACAGCGCTCCAATTTGTAACTAGCCTTCTTTTGAGGGGGTCTACATAGTTTTGGTGTAGTATACATGTTGATATGAATATATATGTTACCTTTATCAAAAAAAAATATTTCACTTAGTTGTAATATTGTTCAATTCCTTTATAAAGAGTTACAATTTGTGGTCATACATATTATTTTCTTACATTACATATAAATTCATATCCTCTTCTTTGTTTGTGCATTTCTCAATGACACACGAACCTTAACAGAGTTCCTTTTGTAAAGCCTACTAGATCTTAGTGCTTTTCTTTTCTTTTCGCCTTTGAGAACACGAAACAAAGAAGTGTTGTACTGATCCATTTGAAGTATGCTTAAGCCTAAAGGTGCAATTTAAGTTGAGCGCTTCTTCTCACTCAGGCAACACTTCCATGCAGACACAAAGGTGCTTTTATTGAAAAAATATATTGGGGGTAGAGGAAAGGGAAATGGGAGAGGGGATTACAAAATGAAGAATCGAACCCTAAACCACAAGGTGAAAGTTTATGTAGTTAACCATGAACTACAAAGGTGCTAAGGCATGCGTCTAATCGTCTATTGATTCTATTGAAATCAAGAAAATTAAGGTAGTTACAGGTTAGAATATGTCTAGGTCAAAAACATTGAAACTGGGCATGAGAATATTTGACAACAATCTACGATATTCAATCAGATATCATAGAATATTCCATTTTTAAATTTTAAAATAATTACTTACATTGATAGACGCAAAGAATAGTTACTTACCATGTTGTCCATGGAATAAGACTCCTATATAAGAAGTCTGTCTCGTACATCGTAATCACCAATCATAAGAATTTTCCCCCCACTTTTCACTAAATTTCCAAAAATGTACCTTTGGAGAAGGCTGATTTGTAATAACCATGAGGCCTCAAATTAGATATTCAAGTTGTTCATGGCAATCCATGGGAGATCACATACTAAAAGTAGGCTGGCTATATGAGGATTGATTGGTAATTTGCTATGTCCTTTATGTGAAGAGAAAAATGAGAGTATTGACAATCTTTTCTTCAAATGTAAACTGGATGCTATCATATACCAAACTGTTATACTGGCAAGGTGTGCACAGACAGGCAATGGACTGGTCTGCAGAGTTGGAATGGATTGAGGCTTATGTTGAAGGGAAAACTTGCAGCAACAGAAGTTTTTAGAATGACCCTTGCCAGCTGTGTTTACCATGCACGGCAAGAAAGGAACTACATGGTCTTTCAGAAGAAAAAGAAAAAGCAAAAGATATCTGAGGTGATTACAAGAATGGTTATCCCAGAAGGTCTTTAACAGAGGAGTAATAAAGCCAAAGTTAGTTCTTTTTCTGTGAGAATGACGACGCTAAATTAGTTAGTGGACTGAAAATGTTGAATTTCTATCCTCGAGTATCTTTATGTGTTTCTTGTTTTGGTGTTGTCGTCTGAGTGTTGATAGGAGATGTTAGCTTTAGCTGTTAGGTGCATTATTGATTTTTGGAATAAATCCTATATTTACCCAAAAAGAAGTGGCAATATACAATTTTTTCGACAAGATGGAGCTGCAACAAACAATAAATATATAGCTGGCAATGTGACAAATTGTCAAAAAGTGTTACTAATAATTTTATTACTAATTAGGAACAAGTTAAATATATGTACATAAATGTAATAATAATAATAATAATATTAGAAATCCTCCAATAAGACTAAAACCTATCTAGCTTACAAGACTTATACAAAAAATAGAGAATCCTACATATGCATGAATTTCTTTAAGAACCAAGAAATCACCAAAGCTAAATGGAACATCATGCAGAACTCCAAAGATGTGCAAAAGAATAAAATTCTTTCACTAGTACACGCATAGGAGTTCTCATTCCCTCAAATGCTCCTTTGTTCTCTTTATTTCTTTCGTCGCGTGAGTGCTAAATAAGCCACTTCCCGTGTTTTTTTTATTTGGATTCAAAATGAAAAGTAGATTTCAGACTTGATTTACATGATTTTTACTAAATCAACAATGTCCCTAGCGTAATCCCACAAGTGCTAATTAATTAAACTTTTATGTATAAAATTCTCTCTCCTTAAATTACATTAACACCCCCCCCCCCTTTGTTCAAAAAAACAATGACAACAATAGTATATGAGAAGTCAAACATTTTTAATATATATTTTTTCATATTTTTAATAGCAAAATTATGACTTTAGCAATTTCACATAGTTCTTGAATATGTCAATGTTGGTGTTAAAAAAATCAAGGAATGTCCAAATTGTGACACCCATATTCTTGGAGTACAAAAGAATTTTTCTCCATAATTTGGTGCACCTTTCTAATTAAAATTGCAATTCAATTGCACTTTGTGCTTAAGCACTACTAGATCTTGGCACTTTTTGGAGCTTTTCGCCATTGTAAATACTGGAACCAACAAGCATTGGTTGCCTTCATTAGCAAACATCCTCTTGAAAGATGGTTCTGGAACACACTAGTTGAAAGCAGACATCCAATATCACCTTGTCCAACAAAAACTCTCAGGAGGCCCTATATTTGATACCGGTAACATTTGTATTAAAATCAGTACTTAGGTAGTATGGAAAAAACCATATTTACAAAAGAGGAAGATAAAAAAATTAAAAAAAAAAAAACCTTCCATAGACCTTAGTCTATTCTCCAGACAGACCCTAAGACATCTAGAATAGACAGTCTCATTAGAATAAAATTTGTAAACCAAAAGCAGAACAGAAAGATACATTTTAGTTTGATGTCCAGCACATTGTTACTCCTATTTTCAAAACATCTATCATTCCTTTCTCTCCATATAGTCCACCAAATGCAAACTGGAATAATCCTCCATCTGTTTCTATATCTTGCACCCAATCCAGCTTCCTCCCAACTTAAAAGAGTATCATTAATCTTGCTAGGCATTTTCCATGAAATGCCTATGAGATTGAGGAAAATCTACCACAGTTGCTCAGTGACCTTATAGTGTAGGAACAAGTGTCTAACTGTTTCAGCATCCTTCCACATAGGAAACATCTATTATAGAGTGGGATACCCCTCTTTGTCACATTATCAAGAGTTAAAGCAACCTCATTAGCTAGAAGCCATGTGAAGCAAGCCACTTTGTGGCACTTTGGCCTTCCAAATGTGCATCCAAGGCCACTTGATTATTTGGGATCCAGTATGGTTTATCAGCTTGCATCCCTCCTTCACCTTATAAATGCCTTTGCTATGCCCATTCCACCATACAATATCTTCTCCTCTTTGCAATCCCAGCAAATTCTCCAAACACTTGTATAATTCTGTCAGTATTGCAACTTCCCAGTCATTTAAGTGTCTTCTGAGGATCAGATTCCAGCCTTGTTATGTCCAAGATCCAGCAACCGTCCTGTGTTGGTGCTGAGCCAAAGCAAAGATTTCAGGATAGAACTTGTATGTTTTCAGGTCCCATGTCCAGAAAAGAGTCTTATTGCCAATGTGAACCTTGACTTTTGAGAAATGGCCAAAAGAGCCTAATGGATTTTCAGAGACTAACACCATAAGGAGTGTTGACTTCTTTAGTTACCCAATAGTCAAGCTCTCCATATTTGTTTTTGATGACCTTGCACCACAGAGCTTGGGACTCTTGAAGATATCTCCATAGCCACTTCATGTGAAGAGCTTTGTTTTGGTTCTTAATGTTCTTGATGCCTAATCCACCTTGTCTTGTGCTTCTGATAACATTCTTCCATTTAACGAAGTGATACATTTTTTCTCCTTGTTGCCTTGCCATGGAAAGGTTCTCTTGATTTTATCCAACTTTTGAACCACAGTCTGAGGTATATGAAACAGGGATAGCATATAAGTAGGGAGAGCATCTAGGACATAATTGATCAAGGTTACTCCACCTCCTATTGATAATTACTGTGATTTCCATCTAAACAGCTTCTTCTCACATTTCTCCAAGATAGGGTTCCAGATATCTATAGACCTTGACTTTGCTCCCAAAGGCATGCCAAGGTACACTAATGGTAGTGTGCCACCACTCCTCCCAAAATCTGTGTTAAATGCTCCAAATTTGGTAACCACATTGACTGGAAAAAGGTCGCCCTATTCCAATTTATGTGCAAACCAGAAGTTGCTTCAAAGTACATCAGTATCAACCTCAAAATTAGTAGTTGTTCCTCCTCAGCACCATTGTTCAGGAAAGCAAGCGCTTCGCCGCTTAAAGCGGTGAAGCTATGCGAGGTTGCTACGCTTCGGAGACCTGAAGCGATAGAGATGAAGAAAAGCGATCACTTTGAAGGCTGAAGCGCGGCGATGCGAGAAGCAAACTGAAGCAACGCTTTATGTTTTTTCAATTTTAAAATGTCAATTTTAAGGTAAAGAAGAGTCCCAACTTTAGAGAATTCTTATTTCTCGAGACTCAAATTTGTTCGACTTCTGCTTTACTTATTCACTAGGGTTTTCAACTCTTCTTCTCTTTCTTTAGGTAATTTTTCTTCTTTCTTCTTCTTTCTGCCCACTTCTAGTGCTAGGGTTCTTTTTCTTCCTCTTCTTTTTCTACTCTCTTCTTTCCTCTGTTTTCTGCAACGCTCTGGTTTTTCTTCTCTTTTTTGCTGTTTAGGAACGTTTATTTGGTTGTTTTCTCTACTCTGTTGTGCTAGGGTCTTTTTCTACTTCATCTTTGTTTCAATTTTAATTAAAGTAGCTGAATTTTAATTAAAATCAAATAGTGCAGTTTCATTGAATTTGTTTCAAATAAAGTTGCTGAACTTTAATTCTATCCAAATAGTCTAGTTTTAGTGGATTTCTAAAAAATTAAAGTAGCTGAATTTTAATTCCTTTGCTCTTAAAGATTGTAAATGACTTCAAAAGATCAAAAGAAAGACCCGACTTGGATGTATGCACAAAAGTGATACCATAAGACTTATATTCAATGTCTTTTTTGTAACAAGATCACAAAAGGGGGAATTTATCATCACAAATTCCATCTCATCCGTGGTAATCCAAATGTTACCGCTTGTCAAAGTTGCCCAGCTCATGTGAAGGAAGAATTGCTGAAGTTTATGTTTTAGTATTGATTCTGCTTTCTACTTATTAGTATTTAAATTAAACATTTGCTTGTATATTTATATATATTGTCGTTGTGAAAGGTTTAATTGGGTCTTCCCACTTCAATGAAGCGAGCACTTCGCTTCACGCTTCACGCTTTAAGCGAAGCAAGGTCTTGTCGCTTTTTTCCGTTTCACGCTCCCCTGAACACTGCTCAGCACCACAGAAGATTAAAGTGTCATCTGCATGTTGAAGATGTGTGATCCCTAAATTGTTCCCACTTATCTTTGGCAACCCTTGTATCCTTCCTTCTGTCTTGGCAATCTTTAGCATATTGTTTAAACCCTCCATTTCTATGATAAACAGAAAAGGAGACAGAGGGCCCTTTTGCCTAATCCCTCTGTGTGCACTAAAAAGATCTTCTCAAGCTCCATTAAACCATTAAGCTCCAATATTTAGAAGCCTAAATAAATCTGCTACTCAAAAATATTTCTCTTTTAAAGAATTCTTCATTCACTGGACGTTATTTCAAACACTTGTCACATTAAGAATTTCTCGACTAAAATCTATATAATGACAAATAGGTTTATTATGCCTTGATAATTTCAAGCACATTAACAAAGCCCAAGGACAAAAGAGAGAGATTACCGAGCAACAGCGTCTGGAAATTTTTCCTGAAACGGTAATGTTGGAACAAGGAAAGAAATCAGCAAGGTTTATGCCAATATGCTTGAGACCGTTTCCAGTTTGGAGCTTCTAAAAAAATTATTTTCTGAATGGAAAATTACTATGATAGAGATTTAATTGACATTATCCAATATCAGGCCTTGATTGAGTTTTCATTTTTAATCCCAGGTCATCTGTCTCAGCAACATGTAAAACAAAATTACACAAGGAAGAAGTTTGTAGAATCCGTATCAACTAAAATAACAAGCACATAAAGGGCTTCCCATGAGATTTTGTGCTTATAATTTACACACTACATAATAACGTAAAAACAATTGAAACCATTGTCCGCATCAATTTCTATTTTATACATCATCTCTTTTATTCTGTGAACGCTACCTTTCTTCCCAACTGGCATTGAAAAAATCAGAAGCAAAACAAGCAACTGACATATTAAAAGGATATCATATCAATGTAAAAGATAAAATATATCAAATAGATGTATATTTAAAACATTAATTGTCAGCGAATAGGTCAAGGCAAGTTGTTCTCCACAATCTTATGAGGATTACTTGTCCTTTCTATGTTACTTATTTCTATTGAATCCATGTGTTTGCTTATGAATTAAGACAGGTAGGGCCTCAAAAGAAGACAACAGTAATTTGTCTGAATATTTTATATGGACATGCACTAAATTCGATAGACGGATAACACATCATAAGAATAGCTTCTTCAGGAAGTTGATGACTACCAAATGGACATTGGAGCATGCGATATCATATTAAATATGGATTTTGATCTCTTGAGTGGCATTACTAAAAGCCACTGCTCCGTCACTTAAAGCGATGAAGTGAGGCAAAGCGAGGGGTTATCACTTTATGGGCAAAGCCATTCAGAGAAGTACGTGCTTCAAACAATGACGGGCAATGTGATCCTAAAGAGAAGTGGTCGATTCTTTGAATTTCATCTTTGAGGAGTTGGATCCATATCAACATTATTGTAAATTCGATGCTGACATTGTTGCAATTTGATTATTATATTACTAAATTCATATATGTTTGGTACTTTTTAATTTCCTGTAACTTGCGCACTTCATTTTAAAGAAGTGTGTGTTTCACTTCTAGTTTTTTGCATTAAGCCCCGTGGACATTCACTTTTTGCACTGTTTGCTCTTTAAAACATTGCTCTTGACCATGTAAAATATAAGTTTCTTTAAAAAATGGACAATGTGAAATATTACTTAAATCACAAATTTTCTTCCCAGTAGGTTCTTTTCTCTTTTTTCGCTCGGAAGATTTTGATTCTCAATGGACGAAAGAACAATAAAGGATGATAAGACCATATCACTGGAAGAAGAAACTGAAGCAAGGTCCAGTAAGGTCTCAAATGAACAATAATCAGTAATTTGGTTCCCTTTTACCTGCAATAGACAGTCTTTTTCTCTTGTCGGAGAGCATTAGTTGGGCAGTAGCTTATATTCATGTTTGTTATGGAGAGTATTTTCTCTACAGCTTTTTGCATGCGGGAATGCAGAAGGGGAAGTGTTGATTGTGAAGCGATGTGAGTGGCCGAAATTGGCTCCAGTACTCTCAAACGTTGACGATCAAACTCCTTGATTCAATTGTTTGACTTCTAATGACAAAAGTAATTGTCTAAATGTGGGTAAAGCATTCAAAAGCTGAACACATCAGAAATATAGCACTCCCTCCTTGCACTTTGATATACTACTTTCACTCGTCTGGTTGACAAGAAAGACTTCAAACTTTCATGTTAAAACAGAGAACTTGTAGGACCATATTTTACCTTCTAAACTTGTAGGAATAAGAAAGGACAACATAGAATTGATAAGAGTATATGCTTGTCCCCTTAAATTAGTTTTGAAGTTGTATGAATGTTCTTTAAAAGCGGTCCCACCACAAATGTTTTCCTTTGTTCTTTTCATTCATTTACAGAAGAATAGCAATGTGACATACATCATACGCTCTTACTGCAAACCATGATGTTGTTTGGAATATTCAGTTTCAACAATCTGTTAAAGATTGGAAACAGAAAAGGTGATTGGTTTAGACACTCAGTACAACGTTAATGTTCAGCGGAGGTGATGACAGGATCTTCTGGCTTAAAGATGAAGGTGGTGATTTTTTTGTGAAATATTACAACAACTATATCAACAACATACTGATGATCATTGAATGGTTATTTGCTGCTCTAAGGTTTCAACTCCCCCTCCCCCTCTTTCTCTCTTTGCATGACGTGAAGATCATAGTGTAGTTTCTATGATTGATGAGTTGCAAAAGAGAAGGCAATTTTTTCTAGTTGGTGCCTCGTGCATAGATATCATGACAGAATATATATACACACACATCACCTAAGCTTTGCTATGGCGTTGCTTTAAACATGTGGCGTTCTATCTTCTACTTTTTTCGGGGTCTATTAGGTTATGCCAGCTGATATTAGATCTCATCTAGTAAGGTGGAACATCCAGCATGTTAGAGAAGACCAGAGACTGAAAAAGGGGGATTTTTTGAGCTATTCTGGGTAGTTAAAGGTACACGAGCATTTGAGGGGGTTGAGAATCATATTCATAAGACAAAGAGTTCCTTTTTTCCTATTTTTTTTAATCAGTTTGGTCCAACATGAGTATTCCCCTAGAGTATTGATTCATAGCTCTAGTATGCAATCAAAATTTAATAAAATAAGGAATACACCAGAAGATGAAGAAGGTAAACACTAATATGAAAGAAACATGTACTAATTAATAATGTTTCTCTAGACAACATAGAGTACTTAAAATGTGAGAATCAACAACTTTTTCAGTACATTATGAATTACAATAAAAAAGCAAGATGATGCAGAAAATAGGATACACAGAATATACCATTTATAAACTAAGAAACCAATAAGATTACCTTCTCCAAGAACTGCTTAATGAATCTTTTATGCACATCAAGAGCATGCTTTTCAAGCTCCAAGTCTTCTTCTATCAGTCTACGCACTCTCTCCAAAGTGAATGAGCTGCACCACAAATTCGAAGCCACCCAACAATACATTAGATCTATAAAACATTTGACAAAATTAAAGCATCCATAATAAAGGCATTTACTGTATGCTCTTGTTTCAACACACTTTCACAGTACCCTTCAACGGGACCCTTTTTTTTATCAGGACAGTACCATTCAACGGGACTTGAAATACCAAGGCTCGAAGATCTCTAGAACATGGAACAATACTTTAAGGTTGTTCGTGCCCTTTTAAGGGAAAATATAAGAGCCCTTCAAAAAGAAGAATATTCATGTACAACATTTGTTGCTCCTAACCCTGAAATCTGCTAACATCATAAGCTTTACTCCCACCCTCGCCCAATTTTTAGATAAAAGGGTATACTCTCTTTTTCACAGGTGGCTCTTAGCCATAAAGATATTATTGAATCCCTTTCCCAAGTATTGAACAGATTGCTCATCTATTTCAGTTTGACATCAGAGACCAAATTATATAAAAACATTGTTGTTAATTCAGTATATCTCTTGTAGCACCCAAGTGTGCCCTAGTGGTCAATGTGGGTTGAGAACCATAAGGTCTTAGATTCAAGTCCCACTTGAAGCAAGAACACTAGGTGATTTCTTTCCACCTGTTCAAGACTCCAAGCATTGGTGGACGACGTTCCCCGGTACCTATGCTAGTGGGAGTTAGCAGGTACTCCGTGTAATTAGTAGAGGTGGGTCTTAGATAGTCCAGATATCATAGTTATCAAAAAAGATTCAGTAAATATCTTGCATATCAAAAGTGTTGTTTTGAATAAGAACAGGAAAAAATACCAAAATTTCCATCCGTTACACTTTTGGTCCATTCTTACCCTTGCTGTTATAGCAAATCATCCCGCATTTTCCTTTCCTTAACAAAAAGACTAAATTTACCCCCTCAACTTTTAACTATGAGTTAAAGTTACCCTCAGTTTGGAGCTCCAATAGGGGTCAAGGGCAAAAACAAGAGCATCGGGGATGATATTGGACCAAAAGTTTAACATAACACAATGTTGTTCAATTTTAGATAGTACAAGGGCAAATTTGATCCTTTTCCATACAAAAGAGGGGTATAATAATGCAAAACCTAGTTAAATATTAAAATACAGATAACATAGTGCTAAGAAACGATCTAAAGATAAATCACCAAAACATACGCAACAAAGTTCCATTTTAACAATATAATGTATAAAAACTCAATCAATCGTAGTAATACAAAGACAACACTACTAGACTAGAAAATGACAAAGTAAACTCAGAGTCTTCAAAATTAATTTGTCATTCATCTCATATATCAACTCCAACACCATCACCCAACCCGAACGCGAGAAAATTATGCACATTTCATACCATATGATAATTACTGGATATGAATTGAAAGGGTAAGATGCAGATGGGTCTCACACATAAATACAGGCATAGAATGCATGCCTTTGGGGCCTTTATTGCAAAGTGGCAGCACCAGGAATTTCACCAAGAGTGTGCAAATTTTCTTCTCGGTTGTGTTAAGGGTGTGCAAAATTAATAATGTACCCATAATAGCTAACAATTAACTTTTGTACACCACATAATTTTCAGGCGAAGTGTGCACCGGACCAATTCGCCTAAGGTGGCTCCGCCCATGTTTATTGGATCACATCTTAAAATACTTCCAACTATGCAGGGACAAGATGTATATAATATACTTGTACTAAAAAGATGTATATAATAGCATATATGGGAAAACATGTGGAATGCGGCAATGCTGGCATAAAACAAATGCAAGCCAAAATAACTTTAGGTTAATTCTCTCCCCCTCTCCCAGAACTTCAGCAGAAGAATGTGTTCCCTGCTGCAACACTTGGAAAACCTTTTTTTTTTTAAACCCTTTTTGCTCGGATAAGAAGATTTCTCCAATTTTCACTCAACTGACAGAAATGGGCACCCTTTAGCACGACTAGCAGAGAGAACACCAACACTTAATCCGGATATGGATCCGGGCCTGAAAACACAACGGTTCTGGCACCTCCACTGCTCCATAATAATCACTAGACAGAAAGCTTCATATGCCAGAAAATTCCCAATGGACCCATGATGTTTTTTTTTCAGTTCTTAACCCCTTACCCTCACCCATATCCCCAAAACAACCACTTCAATCAAAAGTACTGTAAAAAAAATTCAAAGTACTGTCACACGGAAACTAGAAAAGTAGCAGAAAAAATCAGGAGGAGCATACTCGGCATTTTCTTTGAAATGTTGAAGACGAGAGCGCAAAGCTGCCTCAATCTTGGCTTCTATCCCTTGCTTCTCTTCATTCACCTCCTTCGCCATCCTCTTAACTGACCCTATTGCTTCCAATCACCAACTCACCCTTTTCTTGGGAAGAGATGCACTCAAAAAGTACACACACTCGAACTCTTGAAATCTCGAAGATCACACTAATTTTAGGGAGTGTTTAGGGCTTTAAAAAAAACTCACCCCCCGTTTTCTTTTTTTCTTTTTTGGAGTGAGTGAGTGACTCTCTCCTTAGCAGTTTTGTCTTTTCTCATTCAGTATAGCATCAATAAAGATTTTTGTTTCCTTTTTAGAAAAATGACCATTTACATTGAGCATTTTGGTTGTTTTAATTTATTATTAGTATAAGGTTTTTTTTTTGAAAAAAAAGATAATTTCGGAGATTCCAGATTTTGCCTTCATAATGCTAAGTCCTGGTGATTTAGGATATTTTGTTAATTTTTTAAATTTTATTTTTTCATAATAATTTATTTTAACATACTTATCATTAAAAAAAAGAGATTACAGTTTCACTAATATACCTTTTTATTTAACAAGTTTTTTAAAAATAAATGGCCAAACTAAAACATTATTAAATACATTCCATCTTTTTCATCTCCTTCCTTTTTAATGTTTTATGCAAGAGTGTGATCAACCATCTTCTCTATAAAAGCAAGAAAATTTAAGTATTTCTATGCAAATATTATTAATATGTCTTTGATATTCATATTGAATATTTTAATGTTATATTTTATCCTTCTTGTTTCTTTTGTTTTTTTTTCAATATTGAATTAGAAATTTTATAATTGGTTAAAAGCATATAGCAATTTTTAAAGAATTAACTATGTAATGAGTCTACAGTAATATGAAAGGTATTATTATAAATTTCACTTGCTTCATAGGTAAATTGGTATCTTAATTCCTTTCTTTAGTGAAACATATATAGTTATAATCAATCTACGTCATTTTCCTTTCAAATGGATCTTTTGCCTTTTCATTGTACTTCTGTCTTATTTTCCACGCACACTCCCTTTTCTCTCTGCCGCTGCTTCTGATTTTCTGGTGTTTTTTCTTCTTCTTCCTCATTTGTTTTTAATCTTTCTGATTTCCTTTTATATTGTGCTTTCGAATTCTTTAATGTTTGTTTTTCTGGTAAGTTATTTATGCAATTAGCTTAGCTGCAATCCTTTTGCATCGCTAGTAGTTTTTTGTAGGCAAGAAGGTTGGTACATGAAGATTATGTGTGAATTACAGATGTAACAATTATATTTTTTAAAGGAATTTTGATCTTAGTACATGATCATTCATGTAAATTGGGAAGTTTATTTGGTGTATGAAGCCTTAGGTCTAGCATGGAAGTATTCAGGAGTTTAACTAATGAAAGTGTGAAAGTTGCAGAAAAATTATTGTACAGGTATCGTAGGTGACATACGAACTGTAGATTAGTTCCACGAGCAGTAAAACACACCGCAAGTGGAAGCCAAGTATTCTAAGTCACTAAAATGACCTACGAAGCAACATACGAACCATAGATGGATTTTGGAACTATGTGTTGAAGTACAGAGGAGTGCCTTGTGATTTGAGCAACTGTTCAAGGATTTACAGTGGAATTCACGAACCGCGGATGCATTTTACGAACCATAAGTCACCGCTGCAAGTGGAAATCCCATTTTCTTAAGCTACTATTTAGACCTACGAAAACCATCTACAAACCGTGAATGCAATCTACGAGCCATACTTTTGCTCCACGGATGGAATTTCAAAAAACTGTGCAAGGCAGAATCAACATATGAACCAATCTATGAATTGCAAATTCATTCAACAAGTCGTATCTGACCCTCATAAGTGGAGATCAAGATATTTTGGAGCTATTGGATAAGAGTTACAAGATGATTTACAGACCGCAGATCAATTCTACGATCCATAACAGTATCCAGGTACTGTAAGTTGTAACTTTTCCCTCTCATCTATATATAGCCGGACCTCGATTTTTCATTCACCATTTTCACATCTATCTTAGATATTACGGCCCTCCCTATCCTTCAGACCCTTCTTCCCCAAGCTAAGCTCTTCAAGCTTCTTCCGTGGTGTTCTTTTGCATGGAAGCATAGATTTCTTAATTTCTAGTTTCTCTCCTTCTAGGGTTTCCAAAAAAAAAACATTTCTAGCTCAAGAAGGTTTGACAGCCTCTTCTCCAGTGTGTTCTTCCCTTGCTCTTAAGCAAATAAGGTATGTAAAGGCGTAGCCCTTCTCTTAAAGTCGCACGAAATCTTAAGTTTTCTTTGTCTATTGTTGACTCAAGTTGTGGTAGCCATATTGTTAGTTCTACCTTTGCCATTATCAATCCTAGTGAGGCATTGTTATCTTTTTTAGCTCTAAGACTTGAACTCTTTCTATATATATGAGTACCCTTATTGGTATGCCATTACCCCTCTTTGGAACTCATAATGTTGTGATATTGTTCATTTGTCAAATTAATGTTGCTCTTCTTATGTTGAATTAGTTGGAGCTTATATTTTCTACCAAGAATTTGTATGACAAAGATCCTATTGGCGCCCAAGTTTCATGCATTCACTTGAGCCTTTCTAAAAGATAGTTATGAAAATTCTAGTTATTTCTAATCTCGAGAGTTGCTAAATCTATTCAAGCTTACTAGAGTCTATACCAAAGATTGATTAACGTTTCATTGTCAAATAAGAAATCCTGGAGTTCTTGCCTTATGGCTAGTGAGTCATGGTCAAGTTAGAGAATCTCAAGTGCATGAGTTGGGCATATGGTTTCATGGCATGACATATGCATTTTTACCATTTGGTTGGGCAAATTATAGGCCTCACATGACCACTGTTATTGTTTATCACTGAACCTCATTTTGGTTGGGTAGTTTAGAGGCCTCATTGGCCCTTATTATTAGTTACAACTGAACCTCAATTTCGATTGGGTAAATTACCTCCAGTTGGCAGTTTACCATCTAGCTTGACTAATAGCAATGCATACATATATGAACGTATCTTAGTTGAGTTGCACGTGTTTTGCCAGTTATATTATTTTAATATGATAAGTTTCAGTTCTAGGGGCACTCAAAGTCCATCTTGTATCTCTCTATTATCCTCTATTACAGTTGTTATCATATTTTTTTATTTTTCCAGCCTTACATACCAGTACATATTAACCGTACTTATGTTCTTTTACCTGTGGATACTGCATTCGTGTTGTAGGAGCTGATAGAGGCCAAAATGGACCTCTATAGTAGGAGTCTGCCAGTTCAGCTTTAGGTTAGTGTGCTTCCTTCTTTTCAGAGCAGTTAGTTTAGCCATTGAGTTTTGCATATGCTAGTTGTGTATAATTGATGGAGCCCGACCATCAGTTTCTAGTACTCTTAGAGCCTTTGTGGACATGCTTTCATTGTAGGCTGTACTCAGCTCTTGTATCTGGCCTTGCCGACCTTGTTTATATTCAGTTGTTGCCTAGTTGGTATTATTGTCTTTCTCTGTCAGCTATGCAGTGGCCTTGCAGCCTTATTCTATCATTTAGTATTATTTGTGTGACCCTGTTGGTCCAGTGTTATCAGTTGTTTAGTAGTGCTGTGTGGTGGCCTTGCGGACCCAACCACCTTTTCTTAGTCTAGTTTCTTGGCTAGCTTGGTCCAGTGAGACACTAGGTGCCAGTTACGTCTTCCTGATTTTGAACAGGACAATAGGGACTTCAACAAGTTTACTGTGAAGAACAAGCTCTCAATCCTATTGTAGAAGATCTATTGGATGAACTAGGGAATTTAGAATATTTTCTAAAATAGACTTGAGGTCTTGTTACCATCAATTGAGAATGGCAGTTGAAGATGTGTAAGACTGCCTTTAAAACTCATCCTAGACATTTTGAATATTTGATGATGTCATTTGGTCTATCAAATGCCTAAGCTACATTCCAAGCATTGAATTTTTTTATCTTTTACAACTTCCTTAGAAAACATGTATTGGTTTTCTTTGATGATATCCTAATTTACAATACGACTATAGAGGATCATGTACTGCATATGAGGTATGTTTTTATGGAGATAGTGGAACATCATCTTTTTTCCAAGAAGAGTAAATATTTCTTTGGGGTTTAGAGCATTGAATACCTTTGTCATTTATCATAGAAAAAGGTGTCTCTACTGATCCTCAA
Source organism: Datura wrightii (assembly GCA_035772735.1). Classification (NCBI taxonomy): domain Eukaryota; kingdom Viridiplantae; phylum Streptophyta; class Magnoliopsida; order Solanales; family Solanaceae; genus Datura; species Datura wrightii. Next base: position 83,561,627 of record JASDFA010000006.1, on the reverse strand, counting down.
AAAATAGAAGTTGTGAGCAATTGGCCTGTGCCAATAACTCTTAAATAGTTGAGAGGGTTCTTAGGGTTTTGGCTGTTAATGAAGGTTCATACAAAGGTTTGGACTAATCTTTAAGCCCTTAACTGGTTTAACTAAGAAGGATAGTTTTAAGTGAACTACTACAACCAAGACTGCTTTTGCACACTTGAAGGAGGCCCTAACTCAGGCTCCTCTCTTAGCCTTATTTGATGTCAATGCTGTTGGGCACAGTCTTACACTCATTTGCCATATTTTTATCCATCTTTTATCATGTTTTGAGATGATTATCCTTATAAAATACAAGATTTCATGAATGTGTGTATTAAAAGACCTAACATATATTTTTAAATGATTTTGACAGGTAGCACATGAAAAAATACTTAAAATGATGCAAGGTGTGAAGAAAGAAGAATTCAAGAAAAATTTGGCCTAGTGAAATGGGAGAAGTGGGCCCCAGAGCCTAAACTTCAGAGAAATTGTGCTCAGGTTGGTGTTATGACTGAAGTGACACACTAGACCTCGAACTTCAGAAGAAATTATGATAAATAGCTTGGTGATATGAAAGAAGTAGCATGTTAGACAGGATCTGAGCTTGGAAAAATTTTCTAACATTCTGGTGCATTGAGAGAAGTGGGGCGCCAGTTCCCACACTACAGAATTTTGACTAACACCTTAGTAAGATAGCAAAAATGGCATGCCAGAAGCCAAACTTCAGAAGAAATTCAAGCCAAGTCTGGTGAGATAGGTGAAGTGGCGCGCCAGGGCCTGTTGGGGAGTTATTTTTCTAAGTCCAAAAGTTTAATTACTTAATGGCAAAAGGGGAATTTGTTATCATGCTTATAAATACTTTACTAAGGCATTTGTTAGGCATATATAGATCATTGTATGTAGGTTTTGGGGAAGAGACAAGATGTCCATTTTCTTCTTGGGTTTTTCTTCTTTTACTCTTTATCTTTGTTGATTTGAATGATGATTTCTTTAGGTTTACACTTGAACATGAGTGGCTAAACTCCCTATTCTAGGGCCTTGGCCATAACTTGATGGTTGTAGTTTGAATATTTCTTTATGCTAGACGTTTAATTCTTCTTTTCAAGATTGTTTATGCTTACTTGATTTCATGTTTATTTGTTAGTCTGATCACCTTTCGAATATTATCTATTAGCTCATTAGTTAAACTCGAGAGAGGGAACCAATGAGGGTTAAAAGAAGCATAGAGTAGGTTTCAATATCTTGTCAAAAAGTTCAAAAGATGATTTCGTTGTTGAGGATAGGTATATACCCTGCAATCCTACTTAGTTGAGCCAAGTATCTTCAACTGTCATCTCATGTTTCTCCTGTAACCATAGGGATATAGGTGTTAGGGTTCATCAGATAGTCTTGGCAAATGAGTTCGTAACTTGCAACTAGCAGTCTTAAAAGGATTTAGTCTAGTGTATTTGAATCCTAAAACTCAAACTGAAAGAAAAAGTACTAAGACCCTGGATTTTAATCATTATTTGACTTATAACTCTCTTGCAAATGAATTTATTTTATTAGCTTTGATTTACATTTCAAGTTGTATAGAAAGTAATCTCAAACTCTTTTAAAACTTTATTTCTGTTTTTTTCTTGAATAGTGAAATAAAGATTCGACTTAGAAATTAATATGACAAGTCTCTGTAGGTACGATATTGGGACTTCACTGTCCTATATTACTTGACAACCACGTGCACTTGCTTGTGCGCTTGGCGATATCAAGTTTTTGGCACCATTGTCGGGACTTGAATATTGATTAATTGTTTGTAGTTGGAATTTTTATTCCATTATTTCGTATTTTATGTTGGGTTGCTGGTTGTTGAATTTTCAGGTGTTTTTTGTTCAGTGTATGCCAGCTACTCGAAGTCAGGGACAACTCTTAACTCATTTTGATCTAGAAATCGAAAGAACATTTCATCGATTAGCAATGGCAGAGAATAATAAGCAAGAATGGGGCAACAAACAAGAAAGGATTTTAGTGCTAAACTTTGCTAGGACAAACTTGGAGAACACTTCCAAGGCGATCATCAGGACAACCATCATTGGAAACTTTGAGTTGAAGGAGGGAGCCATGCGGCTGGTTCAAAACACTTGTCAATATTAGGGCAAGCCGCATGAAGATCCCCACAGGCATTTGATGACATTTGTGAAACTAAGTAAGAATTTTCATTACCAAAATATCCCAGTTTCATTGATTGGAGAGGCAAATGAATGGCTTCAAAATGAGCCAGCAGGGTCCACACTACTTGGGAAGTTTTTTCCAACAAATTCATAAACAGGTTTTCTCTTCGAGGAGAACAAAGGAGTTGAGAGGAAAGATCTCAGGGTTCGTTCAGAAGGATGGTGAAACCTTGGCTCAAGCTTGGGAGAGATACAAGGGATATCTGCGAGATTGCCCACATCATATGTCGCCAAAGGAGATAATTGGGCATAACTTTATAGAGGGGTTGAAGCCAGAGTCTAAGATTCTACTTGATGCTACTACATAGGGGAAAAATTTATCCAAAATCTACAATGAGATGGAGGCTTTGTTAAATCTTATGTCAGCTGGGAGTCAAGACTATCAGGACTTAGGAAGAGGTTTTGCAGCAACCAAAGTTCCAGAGAAACTTGAGGTTGACGGTATGGATGCAATTCGGGTAGATATCAGTCAATCGGTGAATATGATCAGCAAGCTAGTGACCACACCAGCAGTAAGTCATGTTTATCAGGTTCAGCAAGTTCAGACTCCGCCGCCATCATGTGAGGTGTGTGGAGAAAGTCATGCTTAATCAGGTTATCCACTAAATCCAGAATCTATATATTTTGTAGGGCAACAAGGTTGCAATGGAGGTTTTGCTGGAAACTGTTATAATCAAGGCTACAAGAATGCAGTTAATCCTCCATGGGGAGCAAATCAGAACTTTCAGAGACCCCAAATAACTTTTAGAGACCTCAGGGCCAGCAGCCTAGCAGTTCTTTATAGGAGACCATGAAGCAATAGATGGTTTAGTAGACTCAGGTTGTTAATGAGATGCAGAAGTCAATCCATGAGTTGGAGAGCCAAGTAGGCCAATTGGCCATTCAGCAGACAAACAAACCTCAAGGGGAACTTCCGAGCAATACTTAGAACAACCCCAAGGAGAATGTTAGCATAATTTCCTTGCGCAGTGGAAAAGAGTTAGGAGAAATGATACCTAGAGACAATAAGGTAAAGACAGCTGTTGTGTTGTGGTTTACAACACTTTCAGTGCTTAAAACTGAAGAAATAAGCATGGACTTAGGTTTGTTTATATGGATATGATGCACTTTTACTTTGTTTTCAAGGAAGATAGATGTTGGAGTTGAAATGTGCAAAAGAAGGACAAAATACAAAAAAGGGGCTAAGTACGGACCTCAGTACGTGTCGTACCATCTTGGTACAAGCCTTACTAAGAGTCGTGGAAAAGTCTAGAACATTTGTTTGAGGCGAAGGCAAAGTACAACTTATAGTATGAGTCGTACTACGACAATCGTAGAAAAGTTCAAAAGATGTTGCATAGGACAAGTCTCCATGTGAGTAGTAACCATGGATCATGATTCTAAACCAATGCTAAATGCTTATATCATATTCTCTTCATCTTTAATGTTTCTTAATGGAGTGCAGCGTTAGAATTTTCCTGAATACTTTACTTGCTTGAATCTAGAGAAGTATAGATTAGGAAAAGAGAATTACAACAAAATCTTGATCTTTATGGGCCATTGTATAACTTGAGCTGCGGTGGCATGATAGTTAATTTGGAAAAAATTGATAATGGTTGAATTGAAATCGTTCAAGAGACCTAATCAAATGATTGAGTATAGTTATCCAATAGGGACGAACCAGTCGTTTGGATGAACCTTAGTTATCAATTCTACAAGTAAGCATTGGGATAGAACACAAGTGTAAAATCTGAAGTAGTTATGAATCCATGGAGAACACTTACCCTAGTTATTCGCATAAACTTGATAAACAACAATCAATTCTCAGCATTGTTACATATTTGCTCTTGCAAAATCCCTTTTTAGGAGATAACAAACTTAAAAGCTTAAATACGAGCATTATTATATATCTTGACCATATTCCTTGTGGGATCGACCCCAACTTTTGTTGGGTTATATATTGACAATGTCCGCGTTATACTTTTATAGGAGTATGATTTGAGCATTATCAAAACTGGCACCGTTGCCAAGGAATATGACTTAGGATTAGAGTAATTGTTGTGTTTAATTTTTAGTTGTTATTTCCTCATTTACGTTTTCTTTTTGTTTTTGACATCTACAGGTTGTCTCTTGGTGAATGTCAAGTACAGAACAGAGTGGAAATTCCTTGATTCCTCTTGATATTGAATTAGAGCGAACTCTGCAGAGAATGGAAACCTTGAGCAGAAAGAGGCCCGTATGGTTGAAGAAGCTCGGCAAGATGCACTTCAGGAAGCTGAGGATGCTCGTGATGAGGTAGTGAATGCTAGCCGCCATGGAAGGGCAAGAGAGGCCAAAGATATGCTCCTTAGTTTTATGATGATGAACCGAATGTTGATGAAGTCGGGTCAACTGGAGCCATCGTACCACTACCTCTGCCTGCTGCGGCAAAGTTTGATATCACTAGCACCATAATACAACTACTGAATATGAAAAGGGTGTTTAGTGGTAATGCACGATGATGCAAAACTGCACTTGATGAACTTTGTTGGTATATGCAAGGCATATAGGTTACCTAGTGTGAGTCAAGATGCTATACGTTTGAGACTTTTCCCATTCTCTCTCTCTGGAGAGGCCATATTATAGTTATAAGAGTTGCCCAATGACTCCATTACCAACTGGAGGGAGCTTAAACAAGCCTTCATAGAAAGGTTCTTCCCACCCTTCAGGATGTTACAGTTAAAGGACGAAATTTATAACTTCGAACAACTAAAAACGAAGGCACTTCATGAGACATGGTTGAGATTTAAGAAGAAGCTAACCAAGTGCTCAAACCATAAAATCATAGATGACAGTTTGTTAGAAATCTTTTACAGGTCCTTAAACAACAACATAAAAGCTATAGCAGATACTGTGGCAGGAGGAGCGTTGATGAGTCATACCTGGGAGTAAGTTGCCATTATTCTGGATAGAGTGACTAAGAAGAACAAGGTCTGGAACACCAGGGAAGTGGAAGTAGATGCAGGGACGTATGATGTTGGTATGTATGTGGATCAACGCAGAAAGAAGAAGGGACAACATTAGACCTACCCACGAAGCATATCATGGGCGCTGGTGCGAGAAAGGTAAACACAGTGGGAGCTGAGGGTCAAGAACCGGGACAAGAGCATTCAGATTTCGAGGAGGAGGCAAACTTGTTGGAAAACCAGGTGGCGAGTTCTCGGGCCAACGCCCAAAGGTCTGGACAGGACACTTGGCACCAAAGTTTCAAAAATCAGGGTCAAAACCAATATCGAGACAATTATAATGAGAATGGGTATAGGGATAGGAACCGAGGTCACGAGCGAAAGGGAGAATGGAGAAAGAAAATGGATATCACAACGACCACACAGGTTTGTATGTTCCTCCTAATACACATGAGGGTGAGACTGGACCCTCAAAATTGGAGAACATGATGGCTGAGATGCTCAAAAAGGTAAAATTCATCGATGATCAACTGAGGGACATTTGGGGAGATATATCTGGCATGAGCCAGAAAGTTAAATTGCATGCCACAACGATCAAACAGATGGAGCAACAGCTTGGTCAAATGTCGGCTTCCCTAAACCAAAGGCAGAAGGGAACACTTCCTAGCAACATAGTGCAAAATCTAAAGAATGATAGTCATTGTATGGTTGTGATGACTAGGAGTGGGAAGACCACAATTGATCCCTGCCAGTTGTAGTTGAGATGGAAAGATGCAAGGAGATTGAGCTTAGTAATGAGGATGAGGTTAATAAGCATGAGCTTATAGGTGAGGCTGAGTTGACTGAGGCTCCAGGTGGTGCGAAGGAGTTTGAAGCTGATAAAGGCAAGAAACAAGGGGACACACAAATTTATAAGGCTATCCATCAACTATCACTACCATTCTCTTAAAGGATGAAGAGAAACGCGGAAGATGGTAAGTTCTAGAAATTTCTCTCTATGCTTAAACAATTATCTGTGAACATACCATTGGTTAAGGCATTGGAGCAGATGCCCAGTTATGGAATGTTTATGAAGGATCATGTGACCAAAAAGAGGTTTGTGAGTTATGAGCCAGTTGGTAACTTGCATCATTGTAGTGCCATATACTCACGGGTCCTTGCTCAAAAGAAGGAGGATCCAGGTGCCTTCACCATTCCGTGCACGATTGGTGAGTTTGAGTTTGCGAAGGACTATGTGACTTAGGAGCTAACATCAACTTGATGCCTTTGGCTGTGTTCAAACAGCTGGGCTTGGGAGTCCCCACACTGACTTCAATGCAGTTATTGATGACAGACCACACAGTCAAAAAGCTAGTGGGGATCCTTTTTGATGTGCTAGTTAAGGTGGACCATTTCCTCTTCCCAACCGGCTTCGTGATCCTAGATTGCGAGGTTGATTTTAAGGTCCCCATCATTTTGGGGTGACTATTCCTTGCCACTGGGAGAGCTTTGGTGGATGTTGAGGCTAGCCAACTAAAATTCAAGCCGAATAAAGAGGAGGTCACTTTTAATGTCTGCCGGTCAATGAAGTGCTCAATGAGTTTAGGGTTGTCTCAGCAATCGAGGATGTTTTTGAGTTTCTTGATAAATTCTGAGTAGTTAAGAAACTTGCGTCGTGCCGTGATGTTAAATAAGGCGCTTCTTGTGAGTCAACCCAAGAAACTTAACTTTTGTGTTCACTGTGCAGGTGAAACAAAATTCGGTGAGAGAAAAATTACAGACCATACCTGTACTACGAGCTTTAGTACGACTCGCAAGAGCATTGTACGGGTCGTAGTACCAGTCATGGTGAAAAGTAGAAGGAGGAGTTCATGTTGCGGTTGGTCACTACAACTCGTACCTCTATTGTATGGGTCATAGTACTCACTGTAAGGATTAACTATGTTAAGTGTGGAATTACAGAGACATTGACTTACGAGGCAATGTATGAATCGTACCTTCATGGAACGAGTCATACCATGCACTCATAGGTCCCCAGGTAAGTTCCTAAATTCTTCTATTATGAGTCCAAGAGATGAGCCATAGTTCAAACCTATGACTCGTGGTATGAGTCATGATGGGCTAAACTAATGAAATTGACCCGAGTCGACTCAAATCTTTAAAAATCTGCCCTAATCTATTTAAATCAAAATTTTCCGGACTCTAACTCCCACGCAAACATAACTTCAATCCACGATTCTTACCCACATTCCTCACACCTATAACTCAAGCTAAAGATTGTTGAAGCTCAAATATGTGCAATTAATCTGCACGAGCACTTCAAATTCCTGACTCAAAATTGAAGCAAGTTAGAGTTGAGCAAGAACTTGACAAAATCAAGTTAGTGTTCTAAATTTAAAATTCTTGCTATGCGACTAATGAAACTACACTGTGATGCCTCAAAACTCATGAAAATGAGGGTTAGAAAAGTGATTAGAAGGTAGTTTTGCTATGTACTGAGTGGGTAGGAATTCAAAGTGCTTGAACAATAAATTTGATTAATAATGATGGGTTACGGGTTGTGAAGCATGTTAGGGTTTAACTGGGTAGATACCTACGATAGGGAATTCTGAGTACCCATCTAAGAACTTGTTTCCTTGAACAATTGAACCAAAATAAGGTGAGGACAGGCTTCACGAGTCCTCCTACGACTCGTGGTTTCATACCACGATCGTACGGTGACTTGTTGGGACTGTCCCATGTCACTAAAAGTGTAAGTGTTGGTATGGGACCTAGTACGATCCGTGGTATCCTACTACGAATCATACCTAGTGTCGTACCATGAATCTGAAAGGGTCAAAGTTCAAAAGTGACTGGACGATCCTTCATATGACTCGTGGAATCTAATTACGATCCATAACATTGAGTCATAGAAAAATACAGAGGAGCATAATTTAAGGAAATCCCTCATTACGACCCTTAGTACGAATCGTACCACAAGTCGTGCCTAGGAGTCATGACAGTGCTAGCATGTACCACGAGTCATAGTACGAATCGTACCACCAAGGTACGACCCATACTATAGACTCGTGGAAAACTTCTTGCTTTTTTTCCTCAGATCATACATACTAACCTTTTTCTCCATAAGTACAATGACATTCAGAAGGATATCAAAGAAGAAGCCCCAAGACAAGCGGGCTAGAGCTGAAATAGTTGCTCGGAGGGTATTGAGAGTGAGCCCTCCGACTCTGATCAAGTAGACAACACCCCTAGTGGTTCAAGGGAGCAATACCAAATAGATACAACTGACACTAACGAGCCACGACCACTAGGGCACAGGACAAGGTTCAGGCTGAAGCAATATCCGCTATTCCAACAGTTGCTCCCCAGTCTGAAGAAGGAGTAGATGATTAGACCTAAGAGCCCAGGAGTGGCTCTAATGAGGAAGAAGGGTCTGAAGAGGCCCAGTTCAGAGATGCGGCCGGGTCTAAGGAAGAAGCAGCTGAGGAAGAAGGTGACCAAACTCCACTTGGGAGAACTATACTATTAGGTGGAAAGTGCCCGGTGCTCAAGAGATTTAGGAGCAGGGTCTTGCTCTCACCTCAAAGAATCATCTGAGGTGGAGTATACAAGAAGAACCGCGGATTCTCACCAGTGCTTTGAATGAGGTTGAGGAAATGAAGCGGATTTTTAGCTTCTACGAATTTGAATGGATGGCTAGAACTCCAGAGAAATACAGTGTCGAGATGGTATGGGAGTGCTATGCCAATTATTTGGCCACAATGGAGCAGAAGGCAAAAGGTGGGAAATAATCGAAAGAACAACCCAAGATTGAGAGTGTGATGGTTCGAGGACAGGTAGTTAACATCTCTGAGCGGACCATTGCACAGATATTATATGGGCCTCAGTTCAGAGCGTCGGAGACCACAACTGAGTTCGAGTACCGAGTTGAAGCTCTAAAAAAAGGTTAAAAAGCTGGGTTTTGAGGAGAGACAGAGCCAAGTGAAATGGCTAGCTGGGTTCTAGCCGAGGATAAGGATGAAGTTGATTGGGTGGCTAGTGGAAAGAAGGTCACCAAAGCCTCACTGAACTTCATAGTGAAAGCTTGCTGGACACCAGTCCGCCACAGGTTGGAACCTATGGTTAATGAAAACACCCTCAGCATAGACAGAGTAGCTTTGGTGGTGTGCATCATGTCGAGATACGCCATCAATATTCCGAGGGGCATAGTAGAGGAGATTTGTGACTGGCTATGGGTATGAGTACTACCATTCCATTCCCGAGTCTCATGTATAGATTATGCATGGAGGTAGTCCTCAAGGTGAAACCAGAGATAGATCATTAGATTGGAGGCTAGAAAACTGCAGATATAGGTCTTATACAGGATGACATGAACCCGATTAGCTAGGTTAGACTTCCTTCTGCAATCCCACTACCACGGGCATTAGGGGGTGAGCATGTTTATGCCTCACTTTAGTGGAGCAAGGAGAGATGCCAACTACAGAGGCTAGCCACACAGATGCAGCTCCTAGTACTTACTCTGCACCACATAGAGCATAACGTGCTATACCCCAGCTGGTTACATATTGGTCCCGCTAGAGTTCCTCTAGAAAATAGCCAAGAGGCTGACAGTGACCGAAAACAAGGTCAACGCAATAATGGAAAATGTAAAGTCGTGGTTGAAGTCCGATATTGATGAGGTTTTGAGGTTGTTGAACAACCGGTTGGATAGTTTCGAGCACCGCTTCAATGAGCGTCTGGCTAAATAGACAGATGCGAGTAGCTTTAGAGAGGAGTTGGGGGCTTTATGGAGCCAGGTAGCTGAGTTATCATCTAGATAGCCAGTAATATTATCAGCCCCCATTATCTCAAAGTTAGATGCAGAGCTCAACGAGGAGATAGATTTGAAGGCGTACTGGGCTCCGACGGCGGTCGATGGAGGAAAAGGAAAGAAAGGGTCTTAGATGAGGTTGAAGACGAGTCCTAAAGAAAGAAAGTAAGGAGAAAAAGGAGCGCAAGCAGTCAAGAGTGGATAGTATGCAGACTCAGGACGATCATAAGTCAAAGTTGCATGAGTGAGCTAGAGGAGCGGGGAGCTCCACTACTGCCTTTGGAGAGCTTGCGGGTGGTAAGGAACCTTTGGGTGAGCCACATTCAACCAGAGATACTACTGAGATTTCTGAGGCGACTGCTACTGCTGAGGGGGTAACCAATACCCCAATTGATGTTCCATTGAGTGCGCCGGCCACCGCTAGCACCACAGTTGGAGCATAGGAAAGTGTTTTTGCACACCCACCTCCGCAGGATGACAGGAGTGCCTAGAGCGCCACAGGTATATCCCTTTCCCTTGTTTTTACATTTTATGCTTCGAGACGAAGCATGCTTTTAAAAGGGTGGGTGTACTTGTTAATTTTGGGTGTTTTGTTCGTCCGAGGATTTTGTTTGTCGTGTTTCTTTTCTCTCGGGCATGCTATCTAGTAGAATCAACATTTTAGATTATTTTTGTTATTTGTGTAATTAGAAGTAGCTTAGGATTACTTTACAACCAATAAATACACTAATTTTGATGTTTTTGAAAAATGACCTTATCTGAAAAAAATTATGTTACCTGTGTTTGTTGACTGCGAAGTATGAGTTCTGTGGATCTTTGTATGGCATTTATATTATTTGCATGTGTTGTTATAGTTTAGCTGTGCATGAACCAGATAGGTAGAATCAATGTAAACTTGTAGCATAAGTGAGTGAGGATTCATAGTCAATTCAATATTGCATTAAGAATCTAGAATTTGCCCAGTTGGTCTTTTCACAGGTTTTAGGATAGTTGGTTAGAAAAAGATCATAGGCCGTTTTTGTCATTGCCCACTTTAGCTTAAATTGCCCTACCAAATGAAATAATTACCTTGATCCCGTTTTTAAGCCTAAAAGTTGACCTATTTCCTTGGATTACCCATTCACCTTGACCAAGTTTATAATGACCATATTTGGCCCTGGTCCCTCATTCGACATTGTGAACCTCAACTCAGGTAAAATGCCCTAAGTTGAGGGTGGTTGTAGTAGGGGTGCATAAACTGTGAGGGTGGAGAAGAAAGAGAAAAAAGTCAAAGAAGGGTAAGGTGTGGTGTGAAAAGAAGAAAAAGCAAAAATGAAAAGAAAAGAAAAGAAAAGAAAAGAAAAAGAGCTGAAAAAGATGAGAAAAACGCACCGCACCTATACATTGCATTTAAATGGAGAAAAAGGGAGGACAAAGTTGAAAAATGAAAAATGGGTAAAAAGTGAAAAGTGGAGAAAAGTTATGTAGTGCCAAAGAGGTTTTAGTCACTAAATTCCATATCTACCATACCCATCCCGAAGCCTACATTACAAGCCTAAAAAAGTCCTATAGTAATCCTAGTTAACTGTCTAAAAAGCCAACGTAGAGAAAATAAGGGCAAGCCCGTGGTATCTGATGTGCAGTATCTGGAACTTGTTTTTGAGGGTGAGAGTTTTGCTTGTTTATTCCCAAGTTTCATATTTTTATATATCTGTGAGTGTTGGGGACTTCATTTGTGGTAAGGGTACATGATTTGTGTTGCATTCTTCCAATTATCTGTGTGAATAGCATTGGTGATAGCTCGATTCTCTGCTAATAGTTGGATGCCATATCTCGATCCCTGTATGTCATAGGTTCTAGTTACATATATGCATATTGACTTGGTTTGAATGAAAAAAAGGGTCAATAACTCTTAATGGTTCACAGTGCAAGTTTTTTTGTGTTGGTTGTAGGTATTCTAAGTTTACCTTTTAGTTAAGCGTCATTTTTAGTTTTTTTTTCTTTGCTAGAGGACATGCAAAAGTCTTAAGTCGAGGGTGTTGATGTGTATGGGTTTATAGCACTTTCGATGCTTAAAACTGAGAAAATAAGCATGGACTTAGGTGTGTCTATATGGATATGATGCACTTTTATTTTTGTTTTCAGTGAAGATAGATGTTGGAGTTGAAATGTGCAAGAGAAGGACAAAATGAAGAAAAAGGGCTATGTACGGACCTCAGTATGAGCCGTACTGAGAGTCATGGAAAAGTCCAGAACATTTGTTTAAGGTGAAGGTAAAGTACGACTTATAGTACGAGCCGTACTACAACAGTCGTAGAAAAGTTCAAAAGATGTTGCACAGGACAAGTCTCTAGGTACGGGTAGTAACCACGGATCGTGATATCTACCTAAGACTCGTATCAAGGTGCCGTGGTAAAGTTCAGAAGAATTGAAGAATGGAAGATCTCAACGTACGACTAGAAGTCACAAGTCGTAGGATGCAGGTACGAGTCGTACCAAGCCACTTGTGAAAATATTCAGAGGATGCCAGAACTCTCAGGATCAAACCATGATAAGATAGTACGACTTGTAGGTTCATGACATGATTCATACCAGCTTCCTACAATTAGATAAAATAGAAGTTTCCAAGCATTGTACGAGTGAAGGTACGACCTGCACAATCCTATTACGGGTCTTAAGTGCGACAATTCAGCAGTTTTCCCTGTTTACTTAGGAAAGGGTTTTAAATATTTGTATAGATACTTTTTAGGTTATTTTCGGTTAGGAGAAGTAAGTCACAAGTCATAGAGAGTCAGATTGGGAGAAAAAGAATTGTTGTTGATTTTCTATTCAAGTTTTGGAGAGATTTTCTTGAATTGATTTTTTCATTGTTCTTGAAGTGTTCTTCCTTAATTCTTGCAATAACCAAGTGAGTTTTCTTCAAATCATCTTTGTAAGTTCTAAATTATGTATTTGTCTATGAATGCTTATAATTCTCTTACAATCATGAGAGGCTAAAACCTCCATAACTAGGGTTGTGGGAACCATGGTAAATTAACGAATTAGGGTTGCACAAGTGATTCTAAACCAATGCTAAACGCTTGTATTGTATTCTCTTTATCTTTAATGATTCTTAACAGAGAACAACTTTAGGACTTGCCCGAATTCTTTACTTGCTTAAATCTAGAGAAATAGAGATTAGGAAAAGAGAATTACAACAAAGCCTTAATCTTTATGGGTCATTGTATAACTTGAGTTGCAGTTGCAGGATAGTTAATTTGAAACAAATTGATAATGGTTAAATTGAAATTCTCATGAGGCCTAATCCGATGATTGAGTATAGTCATCCAGTGTGGACGAATCAGTCCTTTGGATGAACCCTAATTATCAGTTCTACAACTATGCATTGGGATAGATCACAATGTAAAACCCGAAGTAGTTATGAATCCATGGGGAAAACTTATCATAGTTATTCACATAAACTTGATAAATAATAATCAATCCTTAGCATTGTTACATATTTGCTCTTACAAAACCCCCCTCTAGGAGATTACAAACTTAAAAGCTTAAATACGAGCACTATTCTATATCTTGACCATATTCCCTTGGGATCAACCCCAACTTTTGTTGGGTTAGATATTGACAACGTCCGTGTCATACTCTTACAGGAGTATGATTTGAGCATTATCAGCAGAAAAAGTTGCAGAATCAAAGCAGGAGGTTGGTGAGTTGAGTCATTCACAGCCAAAAGCAGTAGAAGTTAGACCACCTCCTCCATTTCCACAGAGATTTTGAAAGCAAAAGGAAGATGTAGCTTGTAAGAAGTTTCTAGATATCTTAAAGTAGGTGCATGTGAATCTACCATTGGTAGAGTTGTTGCAGGAGGTTCTAAAGTACGCCAGATATCTTAAGGATATCGTGGCCAATAAAAGAAGGCTCACAAGAGTTTGAGACTGTAGCTCTTACCAAGGAGTGTAGTTCCCGGGTGAGAAACAATATTCCACTGAACTTGAGGACCCCGAGAGCTTCACTATTCCAGTCATCATTGGAAGCTGAGAGGTTGGCTCAACATTGTGTGATCTGGGTGCAAACATCAATCTTATGGCTGCATCATTATTCAGAATGTTGGGGTTAAGAGAAACACGTCCTACTATAGTGACACTGTAGTTGGCTGACAAGTCTATCACTTATCCGGACGACATTATTGAAGATGTGTTGATCAAAGTGGGACCATTCATCTTTCCTGTAGACTTTATCATCCTTGACTATGAAGTTGATGAAGCAGTTCCTATTATTTTAGGAAAAGGATTCTTAGCTATCACTAGTGTAGTTATAAGGGTGAGGTCAGGCAAGCTGTCGATGACTATGGATAGTCAAGAAGCAGTTTTTGATGTTTTCAGGGTGATACGATTTCCACCCCCCACTATGAGGAGCTAAAGATCGTCACAATGGTAGAGCCTGGAAGGTCTAAGCATGCCTTAAAGAAGCTTGTTTCTCAAGAAGAACCAACAGAAACTCAGGTCAAAAATCATATCGCTCAGTTGAAGGAGTGAGAAGTATCCTATCATGCCGTGATATTAAATCAGGTGCTACATGAGAGGTAACCCATCTTTCTAATACATTTTTATTTTATAGAGGCGAACAGGGCAGTTGAGGATAAAAAATAGTAAACGAAAGCTGAAAAAAATTTAAGTTTGGGTCGACATACCTGGCATGGCGCACCAGGCATTAAACTTTAGAGGGAAATTTTTTTTAAGTGGGCGTAGCGGTTGGCACACCGCGCCAGGACTAATACACCAAGAAATTTTTTCTAAGTGTATGGTGAACTGACTGGCGCGCCGTGCCAGGGGTGATTCAGGCAAAAACATTTTATGGCTCAAATCCGATCCAAGGACCCTAAATTAATATAAACCCCTTACCTAAACCCTTTATTTATTTTTCATTCCTCTTCTTTCTTTCAAAAGGTAAAATAAAGAAAAACAGAGTTCTCTCTCTCATAGCCGTAACTCCTCCCCCCCCCCCCCCAATTCTTGTCTTTTCCAAAGTTTGGTGAAGCAAGAATCTTCAACTCAAGTAAGTAAGTTTCTTCCTTCCTCTAGTATTTATTTTTGTAAGCATGATCTCAACACCCTCTCTTCACCAAATCAAAAATTCAAAATCACCATTGTTGGGAAAGAATCTTGAACTTCATAATGTGGTTCTTCCATGGCTTAAAAAAACAATATATTCTTCCATAATAATGTTGTATCCTTAATTCTGTTGATTGTTTTGGTTGAACTTTTGTGGTCTTAAGTTGTGGGTCCGATGAGAGGTGGTAAATGGGTGGTAGAGATTGCAATGAAATTCTTTAAATTAGAGTACTTTTGTGGAGTAAGAAGTTGCTTGAAAAGTATGATGCTTTTATTTTGAAAATATTGGGTTATTGAAAATTCATACCAATTTATTATGGAGAGTTAGTAAAAATCATATAAATTGTTGGTTGAATGTATATTGTGACTACTTCCACACTTGGGTTTTTGTGAATTGTGAATTAAGAATTGAAAAAGTGAAGTGAGTGGCTAATTTGAAGAACTCTTGTTAATAGAAAAGAGAAAAAAATAAGAGGAGTGTGATGAGATCATGAATGTGAGTTGTGGTGTAAAGCTTGTGAATTAATTAGGTTGTGAGATTTGACATGATAATAGGGGAACTCTGAGTACCCTAATTGATAAATTCTCATAATTATACTAGCGAATTAAGTGTGAGATCATTTTGTGTCTCCTACACCTAATTAGCTAGCCTTGATGTTCATGAACTAATTTTGTGTTGGTATTGATTTTGATTGAGGTGTTATGGCTTCATGAGCAAACAAAGGAAAGGAGGTTGCAACCTCAAGCAAGGAATTCAAAAGGCATAGGAAAGGAGTTGCACCGAGTTACTCGGTCCGAACCCCCCCTCCCCCCCTCCCCCCCAAAGGAGTTTGGAGCTAAGGCTGTGGAGGAGCATGGGCTCAAGTGGTTCAATGCTCAAAATGAAGCTAAATATACCCTAGAGAATTGGATTGATCTGGGTCATTTGGCACTTGAGTTCCCCACCATTCATGACACCATCCATGAGTTGGGGCTGGGTTATGTGTTTGCTGAGCTGAAGGAGTGCAACCTCAACTTAGTGAGGGAATTTTATGCCAATTAGAACACCTCTTATGGAGAGAGCACAAAGATCAAGGTACGGGGTTAAGTGGTCCATTTCACTGCCAGGCCTTTTAATGCCTTCCTTGGCATGCCAGTGGTGGACCCAGAGATGTATTTCTTGTTGCTTAATAAGCACTTATACCGTGACATTTGGCACACATTGTACGGAGAGCATTTAGCTGCTCGGTAGGCAAGGAGTGAGACAGGTGTTCATTCGACACTCTCCTTCTCCTACTTGACTATGGAGGCCAGAGTTTGGGTTAAGTTAGTGTGTGTTGTACTCCTCCCGGGGAAACATACCACTAAGATCACTCGAGAGAGGGTAGTATTAGTATATATGCTAATGAAGGGGCTGCCAATTAACATTGGTGCAATGTTTGTCCGGCGATCCAACGATAATTGCTGATGGAAGTATTATTATGGCAGCTTGTTGACTCAGTTCTTGAGGGAGCTTGGTATTGAGGAAGAGGAGGCTGACCTCCACCTACCCTAGCGGGGTACTTGACAGGAAAGATGATTGATGTTATAGAGGTCAAGGAGCCAAGCACCACATCCGGCCCAGTTCTCACTCTAGTTGAGCATCATACTTGGGATGACAGTTGGAGAGGTCATATGTTTGGGATGTTTGACCTGTAGCTGAAGATTGAGGGTAGACCTGTGACTGCTAAGGAGATGTCTGTACTAGAGGATCGGTACCCACTCATAGAAAGTGCTAAGATGATGTTCAAGATGGGGCCAACTTTTGAGGAGCCACTAGACGATGATGAGCCTATAGTGCTGATAAATGCAGTTGATGATGATGAGGATGATTCCATGTCACGACCCGAACATGGGTCCGGATCGAGAAACGGGACAAGGAGCCCTGAGAGACTCCAAGTCGACCCGTGGCATGAACATATATCTAATTCAATCAATAAACACGGAAGATCAACACAATAATCATAGTGAAAGTCTAAATATAATATAAAATCTGAACATATAACACGAGTCTGAAGCTGAATACAATCTATGTCTGAAAAGCCTCTATATCTGATGAGTTGATGGGATAAGACCCAAACTAACTCTTTAAGTCCGAAACTGGAAATATGTAAACATAACTGAACAAAAGGGGCCCTTGATAGATGAGGACTAACCAATAAAAGCTGGATGCTAACTCCGAAATTGGCTAGTGATGGGGATGAGTCTGGAGATCGGAGCCTGTATCATAAAACGATACAGCATAGAGTATGCAGTCAGTACGTGAAATGTACTAAGTATGCAAGGTAAGTAAAACCGCTTAAGTAAGTAAAATCATTAAAACATGCATAATATAAAATATAATCAAGATGAGAATATGAGAGTAGGGCTTGCATGCTATTTTTGGAAATCATGATTTGAATATAACTGAACATCATAACTGAAACGAATGACCCAAAGCTGAAATCTGATAAATCATAAGTAAAACTGAACATTGGGTCAAACTTGTTTTAGAACATATATGTGTATATATATATATATATATATATATATATATATATACACACACATCATGAATGATAAACACGCATAACTAAAATATGAGGAGCAATGGGAGACTCGTTTTATAATCGATATTACCATTATAGAGCTTACATGGTCCCGACTATAACACTCAAATGGGCAGAGCCGTCTAAAGCCTTGCCAGGGCTAGAGACGCTACCATAATATCGATATCAAGCTGAAGGCCCCTTGGGGTAAGGGAAATCTCACAAAGAAGGTCCCAAATAATCTGATCATACCTATGTTGGTTCATACCAACCGGCGCTAAACCGGTGATTCACCGGTCCAATTCGGTGGTTCATCGATGCTTTTCATTTCAACTTGTTTTGTACCCGGTGATCTGGTTCCATCTGGTGATACACCGGCGGTCCACGAATTGAAACTGCGGCCTGCCAGTTATCCGCCAAATCTGGGCCTAGCTTCATGTGCTCTGCTTCAGAACGGCGATAAACCGGCGACCCAAAAAATCAGATTCGGTAGTTCGCTAGTGGCCTGTTAATGTTTCAGTTCAACACTCAGCTTTCTACTTTGGGCTCCCTTGTCTTCGGCGATCTATATTTTGGGACCGGGGGCTCGTCGGTCTCTCACCGATTCTCCCATCATGATTTGCTTCTCATTTTGCTTCTCATTTCTCAATTCATACACAAAAAAAAAACATCAAATAATTCAATAAAAGCCTGGGTTGCCTCCCAAGAAGCACCTTATTAATAGTCGTGGCATGACATAGTCCTTTTCCAATTCTTCATTTCCGATGGGTTATCATTTGTTTCCGTCTCGCTCAGCTTCAATCCCTTATCCTTATCATCATTTTGCAATACTCCAATTACCTTGCATTTGGGTGGAGTTCCAGCTAACAGACATACCTTGAAGGTGACTTCCTCACCATCAACCCGAAATTTTAACTCTCCAAGCTCCACATCTACCACTGTTCTCCCAGTAGACAACAAAGGTCTTCCCAGAATAACGGGAAATTCCACATCCATGTCACAATCCAGAATAACAAAATCAGTTGGGAGAATGAACTTGTCAACTCGCACTAGCACATCTTCTAGAACCCCCATAGGTCTTTTGATTGACCTATCTGCTATTAGTAGCTGCATCGATGTTGGTTTCATACTTCCGAGGCCTAATTTCTTAAAAATGAGCAAAGGCATCAGATTTATACTTGCACCGATATCACATAGAGCCTTCTTAAACACACAAATCCCAATCATGCAAGCAATTGTAAAAGATCCGGGGTCTTCCATTTTTTGGCGCAAGGTTGATCATCATTACCGCACTATAATGGTGCCTTTTTTCTTCATTTCCAACATCAACCACCTTCTTCTTTTTCAACAAGTCTTTCATAAATTTGGCATAATCAGGCATTTGATCAAAGCATCGACTAACGGTATGTTTATGGACAACTTGCTAAAGATGTCAAGAAAGTTCTTAAATTGATTTTCCTTCTTTTTCTTGGAAAGTCATTGTGGATATGGTGGTGGGATTCTTGCTTCAACTCTATCATCAACGGGGGCCTTCATGCCCGCTTCTTCATCATCAACATGAATGTGGATCTCATCATCCTTTTCCTCTGTTTCTTCCTCATCCTTGTCTTCATTCTACGGAATCATTGGCATTTTATCAACCTCATCTTCATTGATTACTTTCGGGTTATCCATCTCACTAGGCTTTCCCGATGCATCTTCAATCCTCTTACCACTTCTAGTGACAATAGCCATACATTGACCATCTTTCTTCGGATTAGGCATTGTGTCACTAGGTAATGTTCCTTTCATTCTTGGGTTCATTTGGGATGATAGGTGATTCATTTGAGCTTCCAAATGCTTGATGAATGTCGAGTGTGAACTCACTGTTTGAGCAAGGTTAATCACCTTCCCTCTTAATTCTTTCACCCCACTTTCGGTTTACTCCACCTTCTTCAAAACTCTTGAGCATTTCTTTGGTTTTTGAGCTACCCACTGTTCGACTGTCTACTCTGGGGTAATTACTACACGCAAGTTCCCGTGGTCGAACAAGTAGTAAAGTGGCTTAAGTAAGCAAAGTATCGATCCCACAGGGATTGGGCTAGGGTACAATCTACTCAAGTGTCACTATACTTTAACTCTAAAAATGCAGAAAACAGTGTGAAAAAGAGTTTGGTATTTTGGTTTCTAAATATATGCTAATTATAAACGAATATACAATTTGAGTCTGAACTATGAATATGAGCATGCTGAGGTTAAATGAACATGTATAGAAACTTATTATCGATACAATGTTTGGTTAATCTTTCCTCCAGTTGCTAGCCAAGAATTATTGCCAATGGATTAAAACTCTCGTATTTAACCCAACTTAAGAATCATGAACAGTCCACCTACATTTCTGTGATTAAACGAAATTCATGTTCTAGCCATACAAAACCGATTCCTTAATTGACTAATACGACTTTCAGGTATATTTCTATCCTGAAGGTAAATCAATTCCCAATTTTCCCAAACTAAGAAGAGATCATATCCTATTGATTCACAACTTTCCAATTTCTTGCTCTCTCAAGTGAAACCGGACTTTTTAGATGTACATTAACGTTGGCCACACATCAATGCAGTAAGAACAAGAATCAATAGAACAACCATGGAAGAAAAGATGAAAAACACAATTGATCAATAACTACATTTCAATACAATTGTTCTTAACCTCAACAAGAAGAGGAATTAGCCACTCATTTGTGGATTAAACATCGTTAAATGAGTGTTAAACATACAAGAAATTGAATTAAAGAAGAAGGAGATAGAGAAAAACCCTGATAATTTTGTCCTCTCAACTGCCTGTAACCCACGTTCTTTCTCCACCAAGTCAGAATTATTAAAAATGAACCTAAGTGTTCTATTTATACCAGTGGAAATTTTTCTCGGAATAACACGCAACGTGTCATGGAGTGCATCGCGGAGCACTGCCTCGGTGACACGCCACTGACGCGGACCCTTACTGGAAATTGCATGTCCAGGTAATAAGGCCCAACGTGGCACGATGTGTAACGCGGGGCTAGGCCAACGTGCCACGGCCCCATCGCGGAGCCCCTTTAATTTGTGCCATCAAATGCTTGTCCACTTGCTAACATCCGAGTCCAACCCCAATCTCTCCCAACACGCATTTTAGCTTCCCAAAATTATATTTCACCTGCAAAACAATGCTAATCATGTTGGTTAGTATAAATTCACATTTTATTATTAATCACATGAGAATGTATAAACATTGATAGACAAACAAAGCTAAAATGACACCTTTGAGTATCACTTGGGCATATAAATTTGCCCAAGATCACCCACATCACTTACTCTTGGCTGGTTGTGAGTATTTCCAACCTTAGGAGGTGGAATGTATGGATTTGCACTTCAATGGTAATGATCACCTTCTTGGTTTGGCTCTCTATTGTTCCACCTCTCATTCCTTTCGGGCCATCCTTGCTTTTCACGATTTCTCCACCCTTGGTGGGAATTTCACCATCAAATCGATGGTCCGGCGGAGCAAACTATTCAGACTCTCGAGTACATGTTGAGAGCATGTATGATTGACTTCAAGGGTAGTTGGGATTATCATTTGCCTCTTATTGAGTTTGCATTAATAACAACTATCATTTCAGCATTTTGATGGATTCGTTTGAGGTTCTTTATAGGAGGAGATGTAGATAGCCTATTGGATGGTTTGAAGACGGTGAAGCAGCGATGATAGGACTAGATTCAGTCCATGAGGCTATGGAGAAAGTTCAGCTTATAAGGGACAAGTTGAAAACAACTCAATGTCGCCAAAAGTCCTATGCTGATGTGAGGAGGAGAGAACGTGATTTTGAAGTTGATGATTGTTTGTTTCTAAAGGTGTCTCCCATGAAGGGAGTGATGAGGTTCTGAGAGAAAGGGAAACTCAATCCCCGTTACTTGGCCCGTACCAAATTGTGAAACGGGTTGGCAAGGTAGCATATGAATTGGAGTTGCCCTCAGAATTAGCTTCAGTCCATCCCATTTTCCATGTATCTCTCTTAAAGAAGTGTCTGGGTGATCCAGTTGTAGTTGTTTTGGTGGACAGCATCGGTCTGAAAGACAGCCTTAGTTATAAAGAGGTTCCGACCGAGATACTTGATCCGTAGGTTCATAAGCTAAGGAACAAAGAAGTAGCTTTAGTCAAGGCTTTATGGAGGGATCAACATGTTTAGGGAGCCACTTGGGAAGCCAAAGCAGATATGATGGCTAGATACCCACATCTCTTCCATACTGGCTCAGATTCAGCTTGAGGTATCAATTTCCATCTTAATACTCTATTCAGTTTCCTGTTCAGCTCATGTACCTTAGTTTCTTTCATGTAAAAGTACATATGTAAGATTCATCAATTTAGTTCAGTCACGTAGTTGAAATCGGAGTCAGTCATTCTGTCAATTATCAGCTTGTATGATCAGTATTTGACTATGATGATTGCATTTCTCTACTTTTCTATATGATTTTAAACATTTGTGGATGAATGTTCCCAAGGGGGAGATATTGTTATACTCTGAAAGCCCTAATATCAGACCCAGGAGTTGAAACGGAGAAAACAAGATTTTTGGCATGAGGTCACAGAACGAGTTGTCCAGTGACCCGTCAGGATGACCATGAGTCATTAAGTGACTCGTGGTGAGGAGTCTTGACTTGTTTGGAAATTTTCAAGTGAGGTGACCACGGGTGTGAAAACAAGTCGTGGTCAGCCCCACGAGCCGTTAGGTCACCCGTGGTCAAGGTCAGTTGAAGGATGAAGGAAGGGCCGACAGTGTACCTCACGACTGGACACCACGAGTCATGGTCAATGCCACGGTTCGTTAGGTGAGTTGTGGTCAATAGTTGGTAAAGGATTAAATGTTTTGAGAAGTGAAGGTAACGAGAGGTGACCACGTGTCGTGGTCACCAGTGATGAATCATTAGGTCCCTTGTGGGGACCCTTTGAGGAAAATGAGTAGTGTACTTGACGATAGAAGACCACGAGTCGTGGTCTTGGATTACGACTCGTCCAGGCCCTCGTTGGGACTGGCAGTCAGTTTTTCCCTGCGAGTTTATTAAGGGCTTTTCTGTAATTCCTATGATCCTAAGGCCTAAACTACATCATTTTAAGCTATGAATGGTGAGTTTTAAGAAGGGTAAGTTCATTCTATGCCATTTCTATTCATGCATGCAAGCTTAGGAGTCTAGAGAGGTGATCAAGCTTAATTTCTTCCAAGTTCTTCTCAATTCTTCCTTGGGCAATCAGAGAAGTTGTAGAATCAGATTCTCTCAGGTATGTAATGTTATGAATGGGTGAATTTATTCACACCCATGCCCAATGCCTCTCTAATTCATGAAAAACTATATGTTGATCCTACGGAGTTTTGCCCAATGCATGAATTTCCTAAGCTTTTACTATGGATATGATGTAAGCATGTTTCTATCGTTGAATTATGATTCATGGGCAAGTTTTAAAATGTTTTCAATTATAAATCATGTTTTCAAGTTTTATAAATTATGATGCCCATCCATGAAAGTTCATGAAAATTGAGATTAAAATGTTTGTTCAAGTATGATGAGATATTTATGATGAAAAGCATGTTTTCATGTTACCCATGTCTATGATCATCTTTTCAAGTGAATCAAGTATTTTCAAGTATGTCTAAGTATTAGGCAATCCCATATATTCAAGTGTGATCTATGATTTCATGTCAAGTTGCTTACCACATAGTTTTGGAGTCTAGACTCCCGTGTTTAGCTTTTTGTATGGATTGAGCCAAGGCTCCGCATGTTATGATTTTAGATTATGTATGTATATAATTATTCATCTTCGTCACTTGACGATGGTCAACTTCTTTGAAAAACGATGGAGAGCGTATGCATGTTTTTGAGAGTAGCGTCTAGCACAGAGTAGGCTAAGGGTCAGTCAACCCTAGGCCTCAGAACTACACGCCAACGTAGGAATGATCAGATTATTTGGGACATCCTTTGTGAGATTTCCCCTGCCCCAAGGGGCCTTCAACTTGATATCGATATCATGGTAGCGTCTTTATCCCTGACAAGGCTTTAGACGGCTCTGCCCACTTGAGTGTGATAAACGAGTCGCCCATTGTTCCTCATGATTATGCATGTTTATCTTTCATGATATATATATATATATATATATATATATATATATATATATATATGTTCTAATGCAGGTTTGGCCCAATGTTCAATTTTACTTATGATTATTAGATTGTTATACCCCGTAGAATTCCCGGCACTTAGATGACCTATTCGCACGTTGGTTAAGCATATTTGAAAGCCATACGTGCTAGGGAAAGGCCCGGGAAAAGATCGGACGAGAAACCTGTCGAATCATCGCGGGAGGAGCCGAGGCAGAGCCCCTCCGCGATGGCAGCGTGTCACGGAGGGGAGGCCTCCGCGATGGCTCCGTGCCACGTTGCCCTTGTCCAGGCCCAAGTATATAAAGCCCCCACTTCGGTTGAAACTCATTAACCCTTAAAATAATTTCCAGAATAGCGTACTGAACAGAGGGAAATCGAA
This sequence comes from Datura wrightii, assembly GCA_035772735.1. Taxonomy (NCBI): domain Eukaryota; kingdom Viridiplantae; phylum Streptophyta; class Magnoliopsida; order Solanales; family Solanaceae; genus Datura; species Datura wrightii. Next base: position 83,537,522 of record JASDFA010000006.1, on the reverse strand, counting down.
GGGAGATTAAATAAATTCATCCGATTACGCTGCCAAACGCTGCCCAAACCCAAATTAATCCTAGATACCAAGGTATTTAGCAGCAGAGAGCATTTCTACGGAATTAGTTTCACGAAATACGGCCGACGAATCGGCGAGCCGCCGAACTAAAGTAAGTAGAATTGCTCTAAATTAATGTCTATGTGTTCCTAGTTGAGAAGTAAATATTTCTCCCTTCTGGGCCTCTGAAAAATAGCGAGTTTTTGACCGTCTTTCGATAAGCCTAAGTTTAGGCTATAAATTAAATCGAAAGTAACGTTGCTCTTTACAATAACGTTGTATTTAGTATTGATTGACGTATTTATGAATGCAGTTGGGAGAAAACAGTAGAAGTACCGGCCGAGCCTCGTCCGACGGACGAATATTTAAAGATAAGGTATGTAAAGTTAAGTTTCCTCGGCAAGTTAAGTAGCATTGAAGCAGTATAGTAATTTACAGACCAGTAGAATGTTCGGAAATCGATTATTGTGTTATTATGAACATGGGTGCAATATGAGCAGTTTTGGGTTGTAACGTGTACGATACCTATCCGTACGATATAGATTTGGGCGTAAGTGGTTAAGGTTGCCCAGTATATTCAGTATGTGATGTAATATGCCCTGCCAAGATATTGTTGTGTTTAGCTGAAACCTCGCAAGGTAGTACAACATCAGTAAAGCATTCCAGATATAGAATAGTAACTGTATATATAGTTTAGAAAGCATGTTAGAAATAGGAAATCATGTTAATACAGAAACCTAGTGAACAACATAGCCTTCAGCAGAAACACCCGCTTGTATAGCCTTTGCCCCAGTACAGTTAGACAGGGAACTATATTCATATTTATACTTCCCTGTCACAGCATGTATCAGACATCTACAGATTGCTATTTTTAGCCCAGTACATGATTTATATAATACCTTACGCCTATTAGTTTTGGCTTATGAGATACACAGACAGCATGACTAGTTGAGACCGTTGTATTGATTGGGGTTGGATTACCTAGCATTCCTGACCGCCCAGGGTTAATAGCTGTATCGACTCGTCCGCTAGAGGACGAGGATACGTCACTCTACGGAGTGATATGCCGTCCCGCAAGGGGACGAAGATGGGATGCCAGTTTTCCCATATTGTGCCTTGGTCGGCCCTTATACACCCCCGTCGAGCGGGTACGCCCGGGGTGTTGATTTAGAGTCCTTCGGACTCAGGTACAGTTATAGTCAGGGGCTCAGCGAGCCCAAGTGCATACCCAGGGACCGGCAGGATGCTTACAGCCACTATAGGAGATGGGATGACCGGGGTAGGGGCATAGATTCTGTGTTGATTGTACCTCCCGGCTTATGGGGGCCGGGTAAGGTTTGTATGTGCTGTGTTATGTTATGTATATTATGCCATGTTATATTAGATGCGAGTAGGTTGGTAGTAGAATGATACGCTTCCAGGTATGATTCCTACTTCCTTCGGTATCAGTAAGAACAGGTACGATCTACATCATCAGACAGTTAAGTTATTCCTCCTACTTCAGCTTCACCAGTCATATTATTGCTTTCAGATGTTGTTTCAGTTATATTATTTCAGTTGCTTTACATACTCAGTACCAGCGGTACTGACGCCCAGTGGGGCGCTGCATTACTTGCCTGCAGGTACTCCTAGACGAGCAGGTGATTCTACGTGACTCCCTATCAGCGGTTGACTATTCAGCTCCAGTCATCCGGAGGCTGAATTTCAGAGGTGTAGTTCAGTTCCTTTTGTTGTATATAGAATGGGTAGGTCGGGGCCCTGTCCCGATCAGTTCTATTACTATTCCTAGAGGCTTGCATTCTGTATGAAATCCCTGTGGTCAGATGAGCCGGTCGTGTGGGGCCGTGCAGTTGTATAGTTGTCCTTACTCTTCCTTACTTCTGTGATGGTCGTGTGGGGCCATATTTGTCAGTAGTGGTGACCTTGCCGGTCACGTAGCTTCTTTTTGTGCTTTTTGATTAAGCAACAGATAATTAGACAGCATGGTGGCCTTGTCGGCCCGTATAGGTTTCCCTGAGTTACTATATTTCTGGTTAGCTGCCAAGACAGGTACAGAAGGCTATAGGCCAATGGGCCGGGGGCTGTATTTACAGCCGTTATATAGCCCTTTGTTTCCAGAAATGTGAGTTAGCGCCAGCCAGGCGCCAGATGCGCCCAGGCTTAACAGTCCAGCAGGTCAGGTCCTAGTAGGGCACCAGGTGCCAGTCATACCCCCCAAGGCGGGGTGTGACAAACTTGGTATCAGAGCAGGTCGTATCCCAGGGAGTCTGCAAGCCGTGCTAAGTAGAGTCCTGTCCATGGATATGTTGTGCACCACATACTATGGGTAGGAGGCTGCAAGGCATGATAGGATGGTTGTCGTTTATTCTGATTCAGTCGTGCTATAGAGCGGTACAGTATAGGGTTGAATTCCTAAATTCTTATCATATTCTTTGGCTACAGATAATGTCAGACCAGCGCCATCCCGTCACAGGTCGGAGCTTAGACATTGCAGCAGGGGAAGGCACCAGCAGGATGCCCCCCCCCTCATTTGGAGACGGCCCGATCAGAGGGCCCTACAGAGGCTTCATCTCAGCCTCCTCAGCAGTCTCCACCACGTCAGGAGCCGTTTGGAGCGACAGTATCTTCAGCAGTCCCTATACCGATGCCTTCCGATCAGGAAGTTAGGAGTGCTGTAGTTATGATAGCACAGGTGATGGCTGCTCAGCGGCAGCAAATGCCATCCACAGTTGCAGAAGCATCAGGAGGGCCCGGTAGTTCGAGGGTCCGAGAGTTCTTAGCCTTGAATCCCCCACACTTTACAGGCACGGACCGCACCGAGGACCCCCAGGATTTTCTGGATCAGATGCACAGAATCTTCAGGGTTAAGCATGCTACACCTACTGAGTCAGTTGAATTGGCTGCATTTCGGTTTCGAGATATTGCGGTGTTATGGTATGAAAGCTGGGAGAGGTCCCGAGGGAGAGATGTTCCCCCTCCTACCTGGTCCAGCTTTTCAGGAGCCTTTCTGGATCACTATTTGCCACGGGAGATTCGACAGGCCCGGGTAGACCAGTTCCTACATCTGGAACAGGGGGCCATGAGTGTTCGGGAATATTCCTTGCGGTTTGATTCTTTGGCTCGATATGCACCAGCTTTTGTTGATACCATGGCATCCAGAGTGCACCGTTTTATTATGGGGTTGAACCCAGAGTATGTCGAGACTTGTATCACGGCCACACTGCGAGAAGATATGGATATTTCCCGAATCCAGGCATTTGCCCAGAATATTGAGGGCATCAGACAGCGACATCGGGAAATCAGAAGGGTTAATCAGGAGCAGCGTCGCCGGGATAGACCAGCTGAGTTACAAAGAGAGGCCCGGGGAGGACCCAGGCCACGATTGTCAGACAGGCCGCCCAGGCCCCCGCCTCCGCCACAGTCACAGGGAGGTAGATCCAACCGCAGGGGGCAGTCAGAGGCTGGTAGAGGTTCGCAGACGGCAGACTCACCGTCACAGAGAAGGGCGGAGCAGAGTAGGTATACCCTACCACTTTGCCCTATATGCAGTCGACGTCATTCTGGAGCATGCAGGTATGGTTCCACCGCATGCTATATTTGTGGCCAAGAAGGCCATTTGATGAGAGATTGCCCAGCCAGAGGTTGTGAGGACCGGGACAGACAGGATAGGGCATCAACAGGATCACGAGCTACAGCATCCTCAACTGGGCGCAGGCCCCCAGTTTCAGAAGGCAGGGGTCGAGGCAGATCAGGGGCCTCCAGTACAGGTGCGGGTCCAAGCCGCACATATGCCTTACCAGGGAGGCAAGATTCAGAGGCATCGCCTGATGTTGTGACAGGTATGCTAACTATCTGCTCACACCCTGCTTATGTGCTAATTGATCCAGGGTCTACTTTGTCCTATATTACTCCATTTGTGGCACGGAAGTTTAGTATTGTACCAGAATCATTACAGCAGCCTTTCTTAGTATCTACGCCCGTCGGTGACTCTATCACAGCTAGCCGAATTTACCGCGGGTGTACAGTAGAGGTTGCTGATCGTCAGACCACAGTAGATCTGGTCGAGTTAGAGATGATAGATTTCGATGCCATAATGGGTATGGATTGGTTAGTGCCATGTTTTGCTAATGTTGAATGTTGGACCAAAACGGTCCGATTCCACTTCCCGGGGGAGGTAGTACGGGAGTGGAAGGGCAGCACCGCGACGCCAAAAGGTAGGTTTATTTCCTACCTTCGGGCGAGAAAGTTGATATCTAAGGGGTGCATTTACCATCTTGTCAGAGTTCAGGATGTCCAAGCAGAATTTCCGACACTCCAGTCTGTTCCATTGGTAAATGAATTCCCAGATGTATTTCGTGATGAGTTACCTGGTATTCCCCCAGAAAGGGAAATAGACTTTGCTATTGACTTGCTACCAGGCACTCAGCCAATATCAATATCTCCTTATCGTATGGCTCCTGCAGAACTCAGAGAATTAAAGGAGCAGTTGAAAGACTTGTTAGATAAAGGTTTTATCAGGCCGAGCACTTCCCCGTGGGGTGCGCCAGTCTTGTTCGTGAGAAAGAAAGATGGCTCGCTCCGAATGTGCATAGACTATCGGCAGCTCAATAAAGTTACAGTAAAGAATAAGTATCCGCTTCCTAGGATTGATGACCTATTTGATCAGTTACAGGGAGCCAGATACTTTTCTAAGATTGACTTGCGGTCCGGATATCACCAGGTCCGAGTACGTGAGAGGGACATCCCTAAGACAGCATTCAGGACCCGATATGGACATTTTGAATTTCTGGTTATGTCCTTCGGGCTAACAAATGCCCCAGCAGTTTTTATGGACCTGATGAACAGTATTTTCAGACCCTTCCTGGACTTGTTCGTGATAGTATTCATTGATGATATTCTGGTGTATTCTCGCTCCGAAGCAGATCACCGAACTCATTTGCGGACAGTGCTCCAGATTCTCAGGGACCGCCAGTTGTACGCAAAATTTTCTAAGTGTGAATTATGGCTTAACTCAGTAGCCTTTTTAGGGCATATTGTCTCAGATACTGGTATACAGGTAGACAAACAGAAGATAGAAGCAGTTAAGTCATGGCCTAGGCCTACCACCCCGACTGAAGTTCGTAGCTTTCTGGGGTTGGCAGGATACTATCGGAGGTTTGTTGAGGGATTCTCAACCATTGCAGCACCTTTAACTAAATTGACACAGAAAGCAGCAAAGTTTCAGTGGACGGAGGCATGTGAGCAGAGTTTCCAGGAACTGAAAGATAGATTGACCTCCGCTCCCGTATTAGCACTGCCGAAAGGCACAGAAGGTTATTCAGTCTATTGCGATGCGTCAGGTGTCGGATTGGGATGTGTGTTGATGCAGCATGGTAGAGTAATTGCATATGCTTCCAGACAGCTGAGGAAACATGAGAAGAATTACCCCACCCATGATCTAGAGTTGGCCGCAGTAATTCATGCCTTGAAGATGTGGAGGCATTATCTGTACGGAGTTCATGTTGATATTTATACAGATCATAAGAGCCTACAGTACATTTTCACTCAGAGAGAGCTGAATCTGCGGCAACGCCGCTGGTTGGAGTTGTTAAAAGACTATGATATGAATATTCTATACCACCCCGGAAAAGCTAATGTTGTAGCAGATGCCCCGAGCCGTAAGTCAATGGGGAGTTTAGCGTATTTGCGACCTGAGAAGCAGAAGCTAGTTAAAGAAATTCATCAGTTAGCTGGGCTAGCCGTGCGAGTAATGGAAACAGGAGATAATGGAGCTGTAATTCAGAATTCTGCAGTATCATCGTTAGTTGCAGAGGTAAAAGAACGACAGTACGAGGATCCCGATTTAGTCCAGCTCAGAGATAGAATTCAGAAAGGTAAGGAGCCAGATTTTCAGATAGCCGGGGATGATGTGCTGCGTTGTAAGGGCCGCCTCTGTGTCCCGAATGTCTCAGGACTTCGTGGGCAGATCATGCACGAGGTACACTACGCTCGCTATTCCCTTCATCCAGGGGCGACGAAAATGTACCACGATATCAGAGACATCTATTGGTGGCCAGGTATGAAAGCTGAGATAGCTGAATTTGTGTCTAGATGTTCTAATTGTCAGCAGATAAAAGCCGAGCACCAGAAACCGGGCGGTTTGACGCAAGTGATAACGGTACCTATGTGGAAATGGGAAGCAATAAACATGGATTTTGTAACAGGGTTACCCCGTACTAGACGCAGAAATGATTCCATTTGGGTAATAGTTGATAGGCTGACAAAATCAGCTCATTTCCTGCCAGTGAGGGCTACCTTCTCAGCTGAGGATTATGCCGAATTATATATCAGAGAAATAGTTAGGTTACATGGAGTGCCGGCATCTATCATTTCAGACAGAGGGGCACAGTTTACAGCTAGGTTCTGGCAGTCATTTCAGAAAGGTCTGGGGACGCAGATTAATTTGAGCACAGCATTCCATCCTCAGACAGAGGGCAAGCTGAACGTACAATTCAGACGCTCGAAGATATGCTACGAGCGTGTGTATTAGATTTTGGGGGTAGCTGGGATGAACATCTTTCGTTAATCGAATTTGCTTATAATAACAGCTACCATTCAGCTATCCAGATGGCGCCTTTCGAGGCATTGTATGGGCGGAAATGTAGATCGCCGGTGGGCTGGTTTGAGGTAGGAGAATCAGCATTAGTTGGCCCAGATATCGTTCGGCAGTCCGAAGAAAAGATAAAGCTTATCCGGGAACGTTTACTGACCGCTCAGAGTCGTCAGAAGTCATATGCAGATAGACGGCGCAGAAATTTAGAATTTTCGGTAAACGACTGGGTATATCTGAAAGTGTCCCCAATGAAAGGGGTAATGAGGTTTGGCAAGAAAGGCAAGCTTAGCCCAAGATTCATTGGGCCGTACCAAATTCGGCAAAGAATAGGCCGCGTGGCATATGAGTTAAACTTGCCTCCAGAATTAGCATCTGTTCATCCAGTATTCCACGTTTCTATGTTAAGAAAATTCGTAGGGGACCCTTCTATAGTAGTTCCAGTCCAGGATGTTCAGGTTACAGAGGAGTTAGTCTATGAAGAGGTTCCCGTAGCTATCTTAGACAGACAGATTCGCAGGCTGAGAACTAAAGATGTTGCATCTGTCAAAGTTTTGTGGCGTAACAGAAGTCGGGAAGAAATGACGTGGGAGGCTGAAGAAGATATGAAAATCAGATATTCCTCACTTATTTCAGGCCTAGTCAGACGACAGGTATGTCCGTATTATTATTTACACAGTACTTTATGGTTGTATGTTGTAAATGATAAAGAAAGAAGTGGTATTCAGTTGTCCAGTGGATTGTAGAATATTGTGTGCAGTGCCTGTGTTGGACTTTTTTGCATTTCAGGGCGTTGCGATAGTCCATATTACAGGGGAAACTCTGCCAAAATTTTCCCAGAAACTAGAGTGAACAGCTCTCTAGACAGCAGTATACATTCGGGGACGAATGTTCCTAAGGGGGGAGAATGTTATACCCCGTAGAATTCCCGGCACTTAGATGACCTATTCGCACGTTGGTTAAGCATATTTGAAAGCCATACGTGCTAGGGAAAGGCCCAGGAAAAGATCGGACGAGAAACCTGTCGAACCATCGCGGGAGGAGCCGAGGCAGAGCCCCTCCGCGATGGCAGCGTGTCACGGAGGGGAGGCCTCCGCGATGGCTCCGTGCCACGTTGCCCTTGTCCAGGCCCAAGTATATAAAGCCCCCACTTCGGTTGAAACTCATTAACCCTTAAAATAATTTCCAGAATAGCGTACTGAACAGAGGGAAATCGAAGGGAGATTAAATAAATTCATCCGATTACGCTGCCAAACGCTACCCAAACCCAAATTAATCCTAGATACCAAGGTATTTAGCAGCAGAGAGCATTTCTACGGAATTAGTTTCACGAAATACGGCCGACGAATCGGCGAGCCGCCGAACTAAAGTAAGTAGAATTGCTCTAAATTAATGTCTATGTGTTCCTAGTTGAGAAGTAAATATTTCTCCCTTCTGGGCCGCTGAAAAATAGCGAGTTTTTGACCGTCTTTCGATAAGCCCAAGTTTAGGCTATAAATTAAATCGAAAGTAATGTTGCTCTTTACAATAACGTTGTATTTAGTATTGATTGACGTATTTATGAATGCAGTTGGGAGAAAACAGTAGAAGTACCGGCCGAGCCTCGTCCGACGGACGAATATTTAAAGATAAGGTATGTAAAGTTAAGTTTCCTCGGCAAGTTAAGTAGCATTGAAGCAGTATAGTAATTTACAAACCAGTAGAATGTTCGGAAATCGATTATTGTGTTATTATGAACATGGGTGCAATATGAGCAGTTTTGGGTTGTAACGTGTACGATACCTATCCGTACGATATAGATTTGGGCGTAAGTGGTTAAGGTTGCCCAGTATATTCAGTATGTGATGTAATATGCCCTGCCAAGATATTGTTGTGTTTAGCTGAAACCTCGCAAGGTAGTACAGCATCAGTAAAGCATTCCAGATATAGAATAGTAACTGTATATATAGTTTAGAAAGCATGTTAGAAATAGGAAATCATGTTAATACAGAAACCTAGTGAACAGCATAGCCTTCAGCAGAAACACCCGCTTGTATAGCCTTTGCCCCAGTACAGTTAGACAGGGAACTATATTCATATTTATACTTCCCTGTCACAGCATGTATCAGACATCTACAGATTGCTATTTTTAGCCCAGTACATGATTTATATAATACCTTACGCCTATTAGTTTTGGCTTATGAGATACACAGACAGCATGACTAGTTGAGACCGTTGTATTGATTGGGGTTGGATTACCTAGCATTCCTGACCGCCCAGAGTTAATAGCTGTATCGACTCGTCCGCCAGAGGACGAGGATACGTCACTCTACGGAGTGATATGCCGTCCCGCAAGGGGACGAAGATGGGATGCCAGTTTCCCCATATTGTGCCTTGGTCGGCCCTTATACATCCCCGTCGAGCGGGTACGCCCGGGGTGTTGATTTAGAGTCCTTCGGACTCAGGTACAGTTATAGTCAGGGGCTCAGCGAGCCCAAGTGCATACCCAGGGACCGGCAGGATGCTTACAGCCACTATAGGAGATGGGATGACCGGGGTAGGGGCATAGATTCTGTGTTGATTGTACCTCCCGGCTTATGGGGGCTGGGTAAGGTTTGTATGTGCTGTGTTATGTTATGTATATTATGCCATGTTATATTAGATGCGAGTAGGTTGGTAGTAGAATGATACGCTTCCAGGTATGATTCCTACTTCCTTCGGTATCAGTAAGAACAGGTACGATCTACATCATCAGACAGTTAAGTTATTCCTCCTACTTCAGCTTCACCAGTCATATTATTGCTTTCAGATGTTGTTTCAGTTATATTATTTCAGTTGCTTTACATACTCAGTACCAGTGGTACTGACGCCCAGTGGGGCGCTGCATTACTTGCCTGCAGGTACTCCTAGACGAGCAGGTGATTCTACGTGACTCCCTATCAGCGGTTGACTATTCAGCTCCAGTCATCCGGAGGCTGAATTTCAGAGGTGTAGTTCAGTTCCTTTTGTTGTATATAGAATGGGTAGGTCGGGGCCCTGTCCCGATCAGTTCTATTACTATTCCTAGAGGCTTGCATTCTGTATGAAATCCCTGTGGTCAGATGAGCCGGTCGTGTGGGGCCGTGCAGTTGTATAGTTGTCCTTACTCTTCCTTACTTCTGTGATGGTCGTGTGGGGCCATATTTGTCAGTAGTGGTGACCTTGCCGGTCACGTAGCTTCTTTTTGTGCTTTTTGATTAAGCAGCAGATAATTAGACAGCATGGTGGCCTTGTCGGCCCGTATAGGTTTCCCTGAGTTACTATATTTCTGGTTAGCTGCCAAGACAGGTACAGAAGGCTATAGGCCAATGGGCCGGGGGCTGTATTTACAGCCGTTATATAGCCCTTTGTTTCCAGAAATGTGAGTTAGCGCCAGCCAGGCGCCAGATGCGCCCAGGCTTAACAGTCCAGCAGGTCAGGTCCTAGTAGGGCACCAGGTGCCAGTCATACCCCCCAAGGCGGGCTGTGACATAGATTTTAGCTTTAGGTCATTCGATTAAGTTATAATGTTCAGTTATGTTCAGATCATGATTTCAGAAAATAGCGTGCAAGTCGTACCCTCAGATTCTTATCTTGATTATGTTTTATATTATACATGTTGTAATGATTTTACGTAGTTAAGTGGTTTTACTTACCTTGCATACTCGGTACATTCCATGTACTGATCGCATACTCTATGCTGTATCGTTTTATGATACAGGCTCCGATATCCAGACTCAGCCCCATAACTAGCTAGTTCCGTATTTAGCATCCAGTCTCTATTAATAAGCCCTCTTTTGTCGAGGGCCCCTTTCTATTCATTTATGTTTATGTATTTTCAGTTTTAGACAGAGATTTATTTGGGGTCTTGTCCCATCAACTCATCAGACGTAGAGGCTTTTCAGACATAGATTGTATTCAACTTTAGACACGTGTTGTATGTTAAGATTTTATGTTATGTTTAGACTTCTAGTATGATTATTATGATTGATCTTCCACTTTTATTGATTGAGTTAGAAGTTATGTTCATCCCATGGGTCGACTTGGAGTCTCTCGGAGCTCCTTGTCCCGTGTCTCGATCCGGACCCATGTTCGGGTCGTGACAAGCTAGTTAAGGGGGAAACCTAGGAAGCCAAAGAAGATATGATGGCTAAATACCCACATCCTTTTCCCTCCAGCTTAGTTTTAGTATGAGTACTAGTTTCCACCTTGTACTCTCTTTAGTTTCATGTCAAGTACATGTCTCTCAGTTCTTTTCATGTCATAGTGTGCATATATGTTTCATGAATTCAGTTCCATCATGTATATCAGTTCGGAGTTAGTCACTCCATCAGTTTTTAGTCTATAACTCTCAGTTTCAGGATTGCATCTCTTTCCCTATCCGTTCAGCTTAGTTAGCCTTCATTTGAAGATTAATATTCCTAAAAGGGAGGTAATGTAACACTCGAAAGTCCCAAAGATCAGATTTGAGACTTGTAGTAGAAACCAGCAGGAAAAATATTGCACTAGGCCATTGAATGACCCTCAAGACAAGTCGTTCATAGGACCAATGAATCATTGGTTGTCTCATGGTGAGGAACTTCTTAAAAAAGGTCAAAATTCACCTATGACTAATGAGTGGATCGTACCACTAGTTAATAGGTTGTACAGGTCGTTGGTTTTAGTTTTTGAGCAGGTTCAGAGTGTGAATCAAAGCGGAATTAGAGAACGACGGATGAACCAATGAACCATTGGTTAAACTAATGGTCCGTTATAAGGATTGTGGGCTCAGCCAGTGGGATTTTTAATTCATCCAGTCCAGGGGTATTTTAGAAAAATCTTATTCTTTTAACTTCTAAGTGTCGTCATTTTAGGAATCCTAAAGGGTGTATTAAAGGGTTTTAATTCTTAATTCCTCATTCTTCTCAAAAAACCGTAGTTGAGAAATCAAGTTCTCAATGGAATTAAGGGTTCTTCAGTTTCATCTTCTCCTAGTCTCTTAGGTCTCAATTCTAAGCAAGAATTCCATCAAGCTCATGTATGTAGGGTCATGGATGGGGAATTTCTTCCACTCTCATGCCCAATTTCAAACTAATTTCATGAATTCAAGTCTCCAAATATGATTTACGAAAATTCTAGGGTTACACTCGAATTTTTATTAAATCTCTCTTGATCATCTACGAATTCAATTCTCCTATGATTCAATCCATAATTTATTACTATGCGTACATGTTTTATATTAAAATCTCTTATGAATCTATGATCTCAAGTTATGATGATTTACTCAATTATGCATGAATTTCATAAATCTCTGTCTCTTGAATTATTTTCATGGCTAGTTCATATATGTTAAGTATATTTATGAATATCATGATTTTCAACTAGCCCATGCAAAACCAAGTATGCTTCATTGTTATAACTATGGTCAATATGCATGCCTTAGGAGTAGTATTTAGCATCGAGTAGGCCGGATTCAACCCACCCAAGTCTTAGAACTATGTGCCAGCATAAGTATATTCATGATCGAGGCCTCGCCAGAGAGTGTTTCCACCTCCCAAATGGGCTCACGAGTTATATAACCCCTTTATCATTCATTACCCTAGCAAATCTTCTGACAACTCTGTCAACTCGAGCGAGAAGTTGCGCATCATTTGCTCATTCATAATGGTGTCAGTCATGAGAATCTCCTATTGCTCCTTATGTTTTAAGTTGTTCATGTTCAGGATTTATGACATCATGTTTTATAATATATTTGACCCATTGACTAGTTAATGAGTTTTCACTTGTGATTCCATACATGTTAAACTATATGATTTTACTTTAAAATCCTTGGGTCATTATGCTTCAGCTTATGATGAATAACTAATGTTTATGACTAACCCAGGATCATGATTTTAGCATGTTGTCAACTCTCATTTTTTACTTCTCCTTCATACTCAATACATTCAAAGTACTGACCTCATACTTTTATGCTATATCGTCTCATTATATATGTTTAGGTGATCCATCTCAATCGTGATGCTAGATTCAATCTTATCCAGCTTCAGTAGTTTTGGTGAGTGCTCATGATCCGAGGACGTCAGTTTTGATACATGTCCTTTTCTTACGACTTTCACTTTCAGACTTTTATGGAGCTAGTTGGGGATTTGTCCCTTCAGCTCATCGTATGACTAGAGGCTTTCAAACATGATGTATAGATATCTAGTTGTGTTGTTTTATTCACTTAGTTTGTTGTATTATGATATCATAGACTTCCACTCACGCCTTATGTTATGCTTTATGATTGTTTTGCTTAGCTTATGATCTAAAGTATGTCATGCATGTGCCATGGGTTTGCTCAGAGCAATTCATGGTTCTAGGTCTGGTGTTACGATCCAGGGTCCAAGCTAGACTTGTGACAATACCTGTCCCTTAGGCAACATTACAACCCATGTAATCCTAATTAATTATGTGTTTTGAATGCTTTTATTAATAAAGTATGAAGCTAAGGACAAGCTTATGATACATCTTATCTGCATGAGAATTTTCCTTGTAAGAGTGAGAGAATAAATTCTTTCTATATATATGCCATAGAAATTACATTGTTCTTATGTCACACCCCCAGTCTATACCCTGGACGGGACATGGTACTTGGAGTCATGAGTAAGCCCAAGTTAACCCCTGCTCTATCATACACTGGTATTCGGAGTAATATAAATACATACAATGGAGGCTTTAAATAGTAACATAAAGCATTTATGAGAGAGTTTAAAACTGAATCATAACATCAAAATAGTTTGAGCTACACTGATAGTCTAAAAAACACCAAGTCTATGTTTGAAAAACATCTAAATGATGAGTTGCTAGAACAAGCCCCCAACTAACTCTAAGTCCAACTGAATGTAATAAACATAACTAAGATAATATAATAACGTCCTCGAAAAATAAGGACTCATACTTCTGTTGCTGAGAGAGGGAGATTTGATCAAAGTCGGCTAACGGTGCTAGGTCTGAGAAACCACAGCTGTATCATGAAATGATACAATATAAAAGTATGCGTCAGTACTTTGAATGTACTAAGTAAGTGAGAGAAACACAACACCATGGGATAAATAAATGAAAATGTTGACCTGAAAAGGCATGCAAGGTCCAACTAAGCTACTGGACTGAATAGTTGCAGTACTGAGGTGGTCTAAAAGACCAAGTCTGATGGTCAAAGCATGTTCTAAGTTTGGAATACTTATCTGAACTGAACTGAATCTAGAATGAACTGACTAGTGGGAGAGTCTATAACCGATATGTAACCATGTGAGCTAAACATGAATTCCGATGTATATTCCCCACCGGTAGGACCCAATATACCTTGCCAGAGTATAGAGGAATGAACTAGGTGATCACAAAAGTCTGGGGCCAATCAGGCTAATAAATATTGTAACCTACGTTGGCAACGTAGTTCTGGGAACCTGAGTGTGCTGGAACCCTAGTCCGCTCGGTGCTAAGTCCTGCTCCTACTGGAATATCTAAACTGACTAATAAGCTGATAGCTCAAAACTGGGGTCCAAGACTAGCCAGGGATATATAATTGAAGATACCCTAAGAGTCTTATAGGATCAAATTCTGAAACTGGGTTCTAGACTGGTCAGAGCTGCTTATCTAGAAGTGTTGTAACTGTCTAAGAACAAACTTAATCTGACTAGGGTCTTAGGGCTAGTCAGAGCTATCTGTCTAAGTGTCATGACCGTCATGTGTACCTATACACTAAGTTTTGGATCTGATTCTGATAACTAGGAGGTGATACTTACACCTCAGGAATTTCTGTAGTCATACTGATCAGTTGACATTATTCTGGTCAACCAGGAGGTTGCTAAAAATCTTACTGAGACTAGGCTGACATTTCTGAGTATATAAACTTTCTGACTAAAATTGTCTAAAATATATTTGACTGAGTTTCTAACACATAAAACTATTATAGAAACCCCTAACTCTGAAAGTTTCAAGAAATTTTGAGAAATCAATACTTATGCAGGATTCTAGTTTCTGTTGTCAAGAGTTAGGGAAAAACTTCACATTCAATAGAATAAACATCATTCTAATTACAAATTGGTGGAAAATGTCATAAATTAGCATAAAATAATATTCCTCAAGAATTAAACATGGTTTGATAGCAGTATCTTCACAATTGAAAATTCAGGGCTAGAACTAATAGTGAACTGAGGAAGAGTTTTAGGGGACACAAGGGAAGAACAATCCCTTGTTGAATTCCCACATACCTGATGAAGAAACCCAAATAATTTTCTTGAGAATCAAGGAGGAAAGGTCTGCCTTAGTTCTTGCTTTGAAATGCTGTGAGAGAAAATTCTACGTTCTGCTTCTTGAAGGTTTGAGTGGGGAATAAGGAAAGGGACCATTTACCCCCACTAATATGTCTGAATATATGACTAAAACGATGTAGTTAATATTTAGGAGGGTAGGAATTTACTAAAAGACTCTTGGAAAATCGCAGGGAAAAACTGGTCATCAGTCCTCATGGGTGACCTAACGGGTCGTGGTTAGTGACCACGACTCGTGGTCACACTCGTTGAGTACACTGCCCAAAATTCCTACTCTCCCATGTATTCTAAGCTACAGACAACACCACGACTCATGGTATTCCTTAATGAGTCATGGTGAGCACTCATTGAGTGCACTGTCCAAGTTCACCCGTTTCGATAAGTCCCTGACCACGACTCATCCCACGAATCGTGGTGACTTACCACGACTCATGGTGAGTAATCGTGGAGTACACTTCCAATTTCTTCCTAGTCTTCAATTATTTCTAGCCACGGGTCATATCACGACTCATGGGTGCTGACCATGACTTGTGGTCTCACCCGTGGTCACCCAAAAATCCAATTTTCCAAATAAGCTTCCAGTCCTCACCAAGAATCACTTAACGACTTGTGGTCACTCCCCACGGGTCACAGAATGACTTGTCCTATGACCCGATGCAAAAATTCCTATTTTCTCCCTTTCAACTCTCATGTCTATTTTTTGAGTTTCTGGGGCTTTGTAATATCTCCCCCTTGGGAACGTTCATCCTCGAATGTTGGAAACACACAGAAAAGTAGAGAACTGAAATCACTATGTTCAAATACTAACCGTAAAGGTTGAAAACTAATGGAATGACTACCTTCGAACTGAACTACAAGTATGAACTAAATTGACTAATCATACTCATGATCAATCACCTGAAAGAAAATGGAACCCACGAATCGAATAGAGTTTTAGGTAGGAAATTGGTACATTAAACTTAAACTGAGCGGGATGGGAACAAGCTTGGGTATCTGGCCATCATATCTGCTTCGGCCTCCCACGAAGCTCCCTCAACCTGTTGATTCCTCCACAAGACTTTGACTGAAGCTACTTCTTTGTTCCTCAACATACGAACCTGACGGTAAATAATTTGGACTAGGACTTCTTCATAAGAGAGACTATCTTTCACCGCTACACTTTCTAATGGAACAACTGAAGTTGGATCACCATTACACTTCTTCAATAAAGACACATGAAATACTGGGTGCACAATTGCTAATTATGAAGGTAATTCTAGATCATAGATTACATTGCAAATATGCCTCATAATTCTATAGGGTCCCACATACCTGGGACTTAGTTGGCCTTTATTCCCAAATCTCATCACCCCTTTCGTGGGAAAAATTTTCAAACAAACCCAGTCATCAACTGCAAACTCCAACTCTCTTCTCCTCACATAGGCATAAGTTTTCTAATGGCTCTGAGCTATTTTCAATCTTTCTCGGATGAATTGAACTTTCTGTATTGCCTCGTGAACTGAGCATGACCCTATCAAGGTAGCTTCACCAACCTCAAACCACCCTATAGGAGATCTACAACTTCTACCATATAATGCCTCAAACAGGGCCATCTGAATGCTAGAGTGGTAGATATTGTTGTATGTAAACTCGATAAGAGGAAATTTTCATCCCAATTTCCCTTAAAATCAATCACGCACTCTCTCAACATATCTTCTAGGGTCTGAATGGTCCGCTCAGCTTGCATATCTGTGTGCATGTGAAAAGCTGTGCTGAGTTTGACCTGGGTACCAAGTCCCCTCTGAAAATACCTCCAGAAATGAGAGGTGAACTGGGTGCCTCTGTCCGAGATAATAGATAGGGGTACCCCATGAAGTCTGACTAACTCTCAGATGTAAAGTCTGGAATAGTCCTCAACTGAGTCTGTGGTTTTAACTAGGAGGAAATGAGCTGACTTAGTAATCCAGTCCACTATTACCCAGATTGAGTCATGTTGCTGACGAGTTCGAGGTAGACCTGTAATGAAATCCATATTTACTTCTTCCCACTTCCACGTAGGTATACTGATATCCTGAGTCATACCTCCTGATCTCTGATGTTCTACTTTAACTTGTTGGCAATTCGGGCACTTGGCTACAAATTCATCTATATCTCTTTTCATGTCGTTCCACCAGTAAATGTCCCATAGATCAGGTATATCTTGGTAGAACCAGGGTGAATGGAATATCTAGAACTGTGCGCTTCAGCCAATATCTGCGGTCTTAACTCGCCGACATCCAGTACACACAACCTACCCTGGTAATGGAGCACACCTTCTCCCCCTTTGGAGAAAGCTTCTATTTCTTTTTTGAGAACTGCTCCCTTAAACTTGAGTAAGATGGGATCTTTGTCCTATCTGGACTGCACCTCAACCAGTAAGGAAGAATCTGACCCACTTTGCATTACCACTCCACCTTTGGCTAAATCCCCCAACTATACTCCCAATTGAGCTAGCCTGTGAATATCCTTTACCATTTATTTCTTGCCCTCTTCAACATGACCTATGCTCTGCATAGACAACCTTCTTAGTGCATCAGCCACTACATTGGCTTTGCTCGACTGATACAACACACTCATGTCGTAGTCTTTCAGTAGCTTTAACCACCTTCTCTATTGAAGATTTAGGTCCTTCTGACTAAACACATACTGAAGGCTCTTGTCATCTGTGAACACATCCACGTGAGCCCCGTACAGGTAATGTCTCCATATTTTCAGCACAAACACCACTACTGCCAACTCCAAGTCATGGTTTGGATAATTCTTCTCATGAACCTTGAGTTGTCTGGAGGAATTTGCTATCACTTTGCCCCACTGCATCAGAACACAACCGAGTCCAACTCTAGAAGCATCACAATAAACAACCAACCCCTCTGTTCCTTATGGCAAGGTCAAAACTGGAGCAGTAGTGAGTCGAGTCTTCAACTCCTGCAAGCTCGTGTCACACGCATCCGACCACTGGAATTTCACTTTCTTCTAAGTTAACATAGTCAGAGGAGACGCTATAGAGGAGAAGCCTTCCACAAACCGTTAGTAATAACCAGCTAAGCCCAAGAAACTCCTAATTTCCGTCGGAGAGGTAGGTTTGGGCCAATCTATCATTGCTGCTCTGTTTTGAGGATCAACCTGAATACCTTCGCCTGAGACCATGTCACCCAGGAAAGTCATGGACTTCAACTAGAATTTACACTTGCTGAACATGGAGAATAGCTGGTGTCCTATGAGTGTCTGAAGCACTATGCTCAGGTGATTAACATGCTCTTTCTCATTACTAGAGTGTACCCGAATGTTGTCGATAAATACAATGACGAACATATCCAGATACTACTTGAAGACTCTATTCATCAAGTCCATGAAGGCTGCGGGGGTGTTTTTTAGCCCGAAGGACATAACCACAAGCTCGTAGTGACCATACCATGTTATGAACGCTGTTTTGGTATGTCACACTCTTTGACCCTTAACTGATGATACCCCAACCAGAGATTGATTTTTGAGAAACAACTGGCTCTCTAAAGTTGGTCAAACATGTCATCTATTTTGGGTAAGGGTTACCTGCTCTTGACTATTACTTTGTTCAGCTGATGCTAATCTATGTACATTCTAAGGGTACCGTCTTTCTTACGCACAAATTGTACTAGAGCACCCCATGGAGAGATGCTGGGTCTGATAAAACCCTTTTCAAAAAGATCCTTTAGTTGCTCCTTCCACTCCTTAAGCTCAGCTGGATCCATTCTATAAGGAGGAATGGAGATGGGTTCAGTATCTGGGAGAGGGTCTATTTCCCGTTAAGGGGGGCCTCCGGGAAGATCCTACAGAAATACATCTGGGAACTCACTGACCACCAAAACTGACTGGATAGTCGGGGTCTCAGAGTTGGAATCCTTGACCCGAACTAGATGATAAATACATCCCTTGGAAATGAACTTCTGGGCCTTAACGTAGGAAACAAACTGACCCTTGGGAACTGAACTATTGCCCATCCATTCTAACACTGGTTCATTTGGAAACTGAAACTTGACAACTCTAGTTCAGTAGTCAACTGAGGCAAACTGAAACCAATCCATGTCGAGGATAAGGTCAAAATCAGCCATATCTAACTCTATCAGATCAACTGGAATAACTTTATTCAATATCGGGACTGGACAGTTTCTATGCACCCGACTGGCTCTAACTTACTCGCCAACAGGGGTGGAGACTGAGAATGATTCTGAGAGGACCTTTGGACTGATATTGAACTGGACTACTACTTAGGGAGTCATGAATGAGAGGGTGGCTCCTATATCTAGGAGGCATACACGTCTAGTTGAAAGAGGCGTAACATAGCCGTGACTACGTCAGTGGAGCTCTCTTGATCCTGACAGGAAGACAACGCCTAAAACGGTTTTGGCGCTGATTGCCATCCATACCTAATGTGTTGGCCTGCTGAGCTGGTGGACCTACTGCAGCTAATAATTTGGTGCATTATGCTCTCCCCGATCCTGTTGACAGGTAAAATCTTTAAGCCGATGATCAAGTTGTCCACAACCAAAACAGTCCTCTCAACCCTAAAGACACTCTCCCGGGTGGTTGCCGCACTTGGGGCAAGCTGGACATCTGTTCCTGACACTGTAGCTCTAAGACTGAGAGCCAGATGCTCCACCCCTCAGATCCTAGCAGAACCTGATGGTTGGGGCACTAGCTGAGCTGGGTGTTGGGGCTCTCTACTGCTGTGGGCGGCTACTACTGCTAGACCTCTAATGACTGTAATCTAACTAGCCACTCCTTGCCCGTTTATTCTTTTGCTCCATGTCCTTCAGTTTTTCGGCCTCAATCTACTGGGAATAGACAATCAGGCTGGAGAGGTCCATATCGCTAACCAACATTGCTGTCCTGCACTCCTTGAGGACCAGGTTCGACACTCCGTTCACAAACTTCAACATACGCACCCTTGGCTCGGCTACCATTTCTAGAGCGTATTTAGACAGCCTGGTAAACTTCAATGCATATTCTTATACGGTCCAGTTGCCCTATCTCAAGTTCTTAAACTCAGCCACCTTTGCCTCCCTCAGCTCTGGAGGGAAAAATCTATCTAGGAAGGCTGTGTTGAACTCCACCCACTCCACCGATCCTGCTCCTGCTGGCCGTCCCTCTTTCCACTATTCATACTAGACTTGGGCTACCCCTTTTTGCTACTAGGTATCCAGATTAGCACTCTCAGAGGTGTTAACACCCGTAATGCTGGTAATCTTTTTGATCTCATCCACAAACTCTTGGGGGTCCTCCCCCACCTTGGATCCCTAAAATGATCGAGGGTTCATTCAGGTGAAGTCCCGCACCCTAGCAGCTACTACAGACCCGCTAGTGTTAACTGAAACCACCTGCTGGGTCACCTGATTGGTGACTAGGGCTGATGGGGAAGGTCTGTTAGCATTTCCGACCCTTCTTTCGTTACTTCATCTAGGAGGCATAATTCACTGAAACAAAACAGAGCACGAGTTAGAAGGACGCTTTTGGGATTGAACTTTAACGCACGATAAAGATTATGAACAAAAGAGATTTTTCGAAATAACATCTCGTAGCCTCCTCATCATAAGTGTAGCGTGCTTCACACCCATGAAAAGGACTCTACTCGATGTGGCTTTTAGACATTCCGAGTATACTCAAAACCTAGTTCTATGATACCAAGTTTGTCATGCCCCGAGTTTACACCCTGCACGGGACACGGTACTTGGAGTCACGAGTAACTCCAAGTCAACCCCTAGTCTATCATACACTGGTATTCTGAGTAATATAAATACATAAAGCGAAAGCTTGAAATTGTAACACAAAGCATTTATGAGAGAGTTTAAAACAGAATCATAACTTCAAAAAAGTTTGAGCTACACTGATAGTTTGAAAAAAAACCAAGTTTATGTCTAAAAGCCATCTAAATGATGAGTTGTTGGGACAAGCCCCCAACTAACTCTAAGTCCAACTGAATGTAATAAACATAACTAAGATAATGAAATAACATCCTCAAAAAATGAGGACTCACATTTCTGCTGCCAAGAGAGGGAGATCTGATTAATGTCGTCTAACGACGCTGGGTCTAAGAACCTGCAGTTGTATCATGAAATAATACAGCATAAAAGTATGTGTCAGTACTTTGAATGTACTGAGTAAGTAAGAGAAACACAACACCGTGGGATAAATGAAAGAAAATGCTGAACTAAAAAGGCATGCAAGGCCCAACTAAAGCTACTGAACTAAATAGCTACACTACTTAGGTGGTCTAAAGACCTTGTTGATGGTCAAAGCATGTTCTAAGTCTGGAATACTTATCTGAATTGAACTGAAACTGGACTAAATTGACTAGGGGGAGAGTCTATAACCAATATGTAACCACGTGAGCTAAACGTGGAATCTAATGTATTTGCCCTACTGGTAGGACTCAATATACCTTAGGTATAGAGGCATGAACTAGGTGATCACAAAATTCTGGGCCAATCAAGCCAATAAATTCTGTAACCTACACTGGCAACATAGTTTGGGGAACCTAGGTACGCTGGAACCCCAGTCTGCTCGGTGCTAAGTCCTGCTCCCACAAGAATACCTAAATTGAATACTAAGTTGATAGCTCGAAACTGGGATCCAAGATTAGTGTGGGATATATAACTGAAGGTACCCTAAGAGTCTTATCAGACCAGATTTGGAAATTAGGTTTTAGACTGGTCAGAGCTGCTCATCTAGAAGCATCGTAACCGTCTAAGAACAATCTGTAATCGTACTGGGGTCCTAGGGCTAGTCAGAGCTATCTGTCTAAGTGTAATAACCACCTTGTGGACCTATACACTGAGTTCTGGATCTGATTCTGATAACTGGGAGGTGATACTGACACCTCGAGAATTTCTATAGTTAAATTGATTAGCTGACATTATTCTGGTCAACCTAGAGGTTGCTAAAAATCTGAATAAGACTATGCTGATATTTCTGAGTATATAAACTTTCTGACTAAAATTGTCTAACATATATTTGGCTGAGTTTCTAACACATATAACTATTATAGAAACCCCTAACTCTAAAAGATTCAAGAAATTTCGAGAATTCAATACTTATATAGGATTATAGTTTCTGTTTTCAAGAGTTAGGGCAAAAAATCACATTAAATGGAAAAAACATCATTTTAATTATAAATTGGTGGAAAACATCAAAAATTAGCATAGAATAATATTCCTCAAGAATTAAACAAGGTATGATAGCAATATCTTCACAGTTGATAATTAAGGGCAGAACTGATAGTTAACTGAGGAAGAGTTTTAGGGGAAACAAGGAAATAACAATCCCCCTTTTGAATTCCCACATACTTGATAAAGAAACCTAAAGAATTTCATTGAGAATCGAGGAGGAAAGATCTGCCCTAGTTCTTGCTCTGAAATACTTTGAGAGAAAATTCTACATTCTGCTTCTTGAAGGTTTGAGTGGGGAATGAGGAAAGGGACAATTTACTCCCACTAATAAGTCTGAATTTATGACTAAAATGACATAGTTTAAATTTTAGGAGGGTAGAAAATTACTAAATGATCCTTTGAAAATTGCAAGGAAAAACTGGTTGTTAGTCCTCATGGGTGACCTAACGGATCGTGGTTAGTGACCACGACTCTCGGTCACACTCGTTGAGTACACTGCCAAAAATTCCTACTCTCCCATCTATTCTAAGACACAGACAAAACCATGACTCGTGGTGTTCCTTAACGAGTCGTGGTGAGCACTCGTTGAGTGCACTATCCAAGTTCACACATTTTGATAAGTCCCTGACCATGACTCATCCTACGAATCATGGTGACTTACCACGTCTCGTGATGAGTAATCATGGAGTACACTGCCAATTTCTTCCTGGTCTTCAATTTTTCCTGGTCGCGGGTCATATCACGGCTCGTGGTAGCTGACCACGACTCGTGGTCTCACCCGTGGTCACCTAAAAATCCAATTTTCCAAATAAGCTTTCAGTCCTCACCACGAGTCCTTAACGACTCGTGGTCACTCCCCACGGATCACAGAATGACTCATATCGTGACCTGTACAAAAATTTCTATTTTCTCCGTTGCAACTCTTGGGTGTGGTTTTTGAGTTTTCGAGGTATTACATCTTATGAATTTGATGTTGGGCATATCTCGTGAATAGTGAGGGTACATGAATGGTAAAAAAATTGGTAAACTATGTGATGTATTTTCTTAGCGACTTGATTGTTTTTTCCCTTAAATATATGCTCAGTCAGTTCTAGAGGCTGCGTTATTTTGAAAGAAGTGTCTCTATTTTTTATGATGCACTTGGAAATTGAGGATGTCAACACATGTTTAAACTGTCATGGTAACCTGCACTTGAGTAGTCATGTTTAAATTGGCGTAATGACGTTTATATATGTCGCGGTGTTTAGTTATTTTCTCGAGGACGAACAAAGGTCTACGTGTGTGGCGTTGATGTTAGGTATATTTATGTGTCTACTAGCCATGTTTTACCTATGTAATGATTTCTTTTAAGACTAGATACGCTAAATACACCTAACTATTATTATATTCTGAATGTTTGAGCTTATCAATGTGCTTTGTTGAATTTTTGGTTTAATACCCAAAAAATGGCTAAGATTTGTAAGTGTTGGAATAAGCAAAGATCTTTGCCAAGAAAAGTCTATATAAAGCTCCTAGCTCTCTGTGGAGCTTGCAATGCAAGATAGGAAATATGGGAGAAACCAATTTTGTTCAAGTATGGATGTTACAAGACGCCTCGTGGAGTGAAGGCCAAAGAAAAAGGCAAGATGACGATGGAGCTCGTCGTGGGAAGGGGGATGCTGAAGCACACTAAGCGACTAGAAATTTGGCTAAGGATGGAACGCAATGGAAGACTCGTGAAGCAAGACCCTAGGAGAGGCATATTTTTTCTATGGATTTTTCCATGCAAGATGGAGATACTAGATGATGGAAAACTTCCAAGTGTGGGAAATAGAAAAGACCTCACGACACCTTTGCATTGTTCCTCATGCCACGAAGTAGATGCTTTTCATGACCAATATTTATAAGTCCCACCGCATTTTGTGTGGGATTTTAGGTCTTTTTACAAACACTATAAAAGGAACCCTCATCATTTTTTGAAGGGTTCAGAATTTTTAACGCAACATATCATGCAGGATAGATAATTTCTCTAGGGTTAACTCTTCTACCTTCATTATTTCATCTTTCCTTGTATTGATTATAAACAGGTATATGTGTTATCCATTTATGAGTGGCTAAACCCCTATTTTTGGGGTTATAACTACAATATGAATGTTGATGTTATGAAATAACTTGAATTACACAATTATCACATGTGTTGTTTGTTTGATCTTGCTTTTACTATTTTACTACTTCGCGACCACTAAGACACGTCCATATTCTTGAATTGAACTCGTGAAAGGGATATTGAGATACAATGAGGATCAAATAGTGTAGGATCTTAACCCTGCTAATCAGGGAGTAGATTTATGTCTAGGATAGGTCTATAGCTAGTACATCTTAATTGGTTTATTAATAGGAAATAAAAAAACATTTATGTGGTTATCATGACCGTAGAATTATATTCATGAGAAACTCACAAATATGTGATTATAGGTTAAAAAGGACCCATATTCACAATATTAACTCCGTATATCAATAACTAGATGATTATGCAAGAAAAATCAAAGTTCAAATGCAACATGATTATTTGGAATGTTGTAACCTTGGAATTTCTCTCACATTGTTAATCACAACTCTGAAATTTCATACGTCTTGTTTGTTAATTAGCTAGCATTTAAATTGGAAGTATCTCATAAAACAAATCTCTTTGTGTGAAGCGCTTGTCAGTTTTGAAGTAATAGTCTATACTAAGTATTCGTCAATCACAAGTCCTTGTGGGATCAATATCCTATTATTTATAATCACTATATTACTTGAATGAATAAATAGACTTTTGTGTGCACTGGGAGTGAAAACTTTTTTTATATCATTGCAGACAAAATTTATCCAGCTCGTGACACTATATCATTCTTCTCGACCCTGCGAGACTCTTATCTTAATTCATCTCTTTTATAGCCCAGTAGGACTTGTGCTCTAATTCTTTCAGAAAATGACATACCTTTCCATAGATCAATGTGCAGGGAGAAGTCCTAATAGGTATTTTGTATTCCCATAGTGCATCATGAAGCTTCACATCTCAATCTTTTCTCTACACATTGACCTTCGTCTCAATTATTTGCTTCATCTCTAAATTGGAATCTTTAACTTTTCCACTAGTTTGAGAACGATAATTAGTAGCAACATTGTGTCAAATTCCATAGAGTGCAAGGAAAATTTTCATTAGATTATTTAAAAATGTGCTCCTCCATCGTTAATCACAGCTCGACTTGTATCAAATCGTGTGAAAATAATTTTCTTCATAAAATATGCCACCACCTTTGCATCATTAGTAGGGACAGGGACTACCTCCACCCATTTAGGCCTGTATTCCATTACCAATAGACTATATGTGTTACCATAAGATGGTGGAAAGGGACCCATGCCTCCTTAAAATATTTCATATTATTTGATACCTATCACTATACCTTATAAAAACATAGGCATCCTTGACCAATATGGGCTAGTAAAAAATAGATTGCATCACCTTTGTTTTTTTACAATCCTCGTTGTGATTTCCCCATATGAAATGTGCGGTAGCTCTCAAGAACTCCTTTTACCTCATTTTGTGGGATTCATCTTTTCATAAGATGAATGGTATTTTCTTGAATAAATGTAGCTCGCGAACGGCGGTCGTAACTATAATTGTCCTAAGGTAGCAAAATTTCTTGTCAGGTAAGTTCCAACCCCGCCGTCTCTACTCCTGCTAAAAGTTTAGCACATTCTTTGTTGTTACTACGGGGTCTATGTTTACTAGATCAAAAATTCATAACATTCAAAAACGTATAGACCCGATGTCACATGTAGAAATGAGAATCATAATATAGCTTCTTGCTTTGATTCGTGCTTGGATCAAGAGGATAGACTCTAGTCACTATCAAATTCACAAGATCTGTATACCAAGGCATCTCTGTAGGTTGAAGATGAAAATATTTTCTCATCCAAAAACAATTCTCAAATATGACCCTCCTTAGTCACATGTTCTATATTTTCAAGTTGAGAGAAATAATCTGCTACTTGATTCTCGGTCCCTTTTCTATCTTTTATTTCCATATCAAACTTTTGCAGTAATAAGATCCACCAAATCAACATAGGATTAACATCTTTCCTTTTTAAAAATTACCAAATTGCATCTTGATCTAGGTACATAATTACACGAGTACCCACCAAATAATAGCAAAACTTGTCAAAAGCATTTACTGCTGCCAAAAGCTCTTTAACAATCACTATATAGTTGATCTGAGCAGGATCAGGAGCCCTACTAGCATAGTATATGGAACAAAAACTTTTGTTCTTTCTTTGGTCAAGAACATCCCCTACAGTAATGTCACTAGAATTATACATAAGCTCAAATAGTAAGATCTAATCAACACTACAATAATCATTAGAATCACCAACTTCTTATTCATTTCCTCAAGTGCCTATATGCATGCCTCATCAAATATGAATTACACATTTTTCCATGAAGTAGTAGAAGGGCTTCAACATATTGAAATATATTTGATGAACCACCAATAAAATGTTGGGTGGCCTAAGAAACTCTGATCATCACTAACAGACGTTGGAGGGATAGTCTCCATTTTAGCTCGATCAGCCTCTAATCTTCTTTTCGATACCTTATCCCCAAGGACAATATCCTCTAGGACCAAAAAATGCAACTTTTCCTAATTTAACACCAAATTTGTTTTCTCACACCACTCCATGACTTGATCCGTATAGTCTAGAAATTCACTGAATGACTTCCCAAAGATTGAGAAATCATCAATGAAAACCTTCACAAAGTCATGTATCATACACAAAAATATCACAATTATTCACCTCTGAAATATTATTGGCACATTACATAATCCAAACCATATCCACTTGAAAGAATATGGATCACAAAGGTAAGTGAATGTCGTCTTCTCCTAGTCCTCTAGGTATTAACTATTTGATTGTATCTAGAATATCCATTTAGGAAACAATAATACTTTTATCCAGCTAACATATCAAGCATTTGGCGAATAAATGGGATAGGATAATGATATCTCCTCGTGGCTCTATTTAGTTTCCTATAATCCATACATATACGTCACCCTATACTGTACTTGTTGGGATGGGCTCATATTTCTCATTGGTGATCATCGTCATGCCTCTTTTTTAGGCACACACTGCACAGGACCCGCCTATTTTTTGTCAGAGATTAGGTAGATGATACCTTCATCAAGCGACTTAGTCACTTTCTTCTTCATAACCTCTTTCATTACTGAATTCAACCTACTCTGATGTTCAATGTCCGGCTTATGATCCTCCTCCATGAAAATTTTTGCAAGCAAAAATCCTAGATAATCCCATGAATATCAACCAGTGGCCACTTAATTTACCTCTTTTGTGCCTCAATATCTTCAATGCCTTTTCATTCCTTACATCATTGAGTTTTGTAGATAGAATAATTGGCAAAGTTTGTCCATCACCATATTTTTACCCATCTTTTATCATGTTTTGAGATGATTATCCTTATGAAGTGTATGGTTTCATAAATGTCTGTGTGAAATGAGCTAACAAATATTTTTAGATGATTTTAGCAGGTAACACATGGAAAAATGCTCAAAAATGGTCCAAGTTATGAAGAAAGAAGTGGCACACCAATACTTGAACTGTATAATTTTGATTAAAACCTTGGCGAGATGGGAGAAGTGGCGTGCTAGAAGCCAAACTTCAGAGAAGATTTAAGCCAAGTCTGGTGAGATGGATTGAGTGGCACACCAGGGCCTGTTAGGGATGGATTTTTCGAAGTCTAAAAGCTGATTTACTTAAGGGAAAAAGAGTCATTTGTTACCATGCTTATAAATACTTTGTGTAGGACATTTGTTAGCCATTTTTTAATTAGGTTGATCATTTTACGTAGTCTTTTGAGGGAAGAGACAGGAAGTTAATTTTCTTCTTAGGTTTTTATTTTTTATTTTTATCTTTGTTAATTCGAATGATGAATTCATTGGTTTTTCACTTGAATATAAGTGTCTAAAATCCTTTTTTGGGGTTTTTGGCCATGGATGATGGTTGTAGATTGAATATTCGTTCATGCTAGACTTATAATTCTTCTTTTAAGGTTGTTTATTCTTACTTGTTTTCATGCTTATTCGTTAGATTGATCACCTTACGAATATTATCTGTTGGCGCGTTAGTTGAACTTAGGAGAGGGAAATAATAAGGGTTAAAAGGAAGCATAGAATAGGTTTTAATTATCTCGTTCAATAGTTCAAGAGTTGATTTTGTTGTTGAGGACAGGACTACAACCATAGGGATATATGTGATAGGGTTCATGAGATAGTTTTTGGCTATTCGGGAGAATAGTTTAGAAATGAGTTCATAACTTGCAACTCGAAATCTTAAAAAAATGTGGTCTAGTGTATTTGAATCCTAAAACTCAATCTGAAAGAAAAAGTGTCAAGACCCTAGATTTCTCTCATTATATGAAATACAAAATATTTTTTAATTTACATTCCATAGAAAAATAATCTCAAAACCATTCCTCCATTTTATTTGTGTTTACTTGAATAGTGAAATAAAAGTTTAGACATAAGAAATTAATTTGTCAAGTCTCTGTGGGTACGATATCTGGACTTCACTGTCCTATATTGCTTGACGACCACGTGCTATTGGGTGCGCTTGGCGACATCAAGATTTTGGCACTGTTTCCAAGGAATTGACGAAGGTTGTCTTGCTAGTTTTAATTTTTATGTAGCTATTCAATTTTTATTAATTTGCAAAATGATAGTTTTGTTTTATTTATTTGCTAAATTGTTGAATTTTTGTAAGTATATTATATAGATTTTTATTTTTCTAGTTTTTAGTATTTTACCACTCTTCTTAACATGACATCCTGGAATATAAATGGGTCGACTGATGGGTATTCATATTTTGATGATCAGTGTCTGAATTGTGGAGGACCCCACTTGTGGCAAAACTTTCATACTTGTAGTGTATGTGGTGGTCTGGATGACCATTGGAGTAGTTGCCCAAATTCTTGTTTCCCTTCCCCAAGACCCTACTACGATCCTCTTGTTGTTTTTTATGCTTACAGGAATAATGAAGAGGAACATTATGCTCAAAAAAGCCATATGCTAAAATTGATCTTGGAACGTATGGAAGTAATGAGGGAGTAGTATACAGAACAAAGAGAAGCCTTAGAAAGGATGAGCACCAAGTTCACGGAGATTAAGGCTGAGGCTGAAACTTGTAATTGCATGTCACGGTCTTAGCCAATACTCAAGAGGAACCTCAAGTGGAAGAAATGAGCAAGTTCTTGGAACAAGCTTAACAAATAAAATTTCATGGGTCTCTTCGTGATGGTCTTGCATACATGGCTAATCAATTCATGGAAGGGAGAATAGAGTGCAAACAAGATATTGACCAATATGGCTCAAGTATCAGTGACTTGAAGGCTCTTTTGAATGAAAAAGTTGAGGCTCCTGAGGCCTAACTACAAAGTGTTGCGGATACAAGCCAACACATGGAACAAGAAGAAGAATTTCAACCATTAGCTTATTATTTGTTGGTTGATGTTGATGTTGAGGAGATGGATAAAAGTGAGGGTGTCAATCATAATTCAATCCTAGAGTTAGGGTGTGTTGGTCCTCGTTCTAAATACTTTTCGACATTGTGTTTAGTGGGCAACCTAGAAATAGAGCCTTCCAATCCTATGGAGAGATGTGTAGATGAGGAACAATGCCCCTATACTCTAAAATTTATCTTGCCAAAGAGACATAACGACATCCCTTATTTAAGGTCCATGAAGGGCAAGATGCAACATTTATTACTTGGTCTGTTCATGTTTACACATCCGTCCATTGAGAACAACAGAAAAATGAAAACGAAATTAGGGATGAAATTTATAAGCTCAAAATAGAAGGAAAAGTGGTTAAACATGAAGGTGTCACGGTGAGACGTTAAATCAAGTGCTTGTTGGGAGGCTAGGCTCTAGAAGGCCTCAGGGAGTATTTCTCACCATTTTTTTTAAATTTTATAGATGCTCTAAGGATAGAGAATGATTTTATGTATGGGGTGAGGGGATATCATCTGAAATTTTGAGGTTAAGGGTGAGGTTGCCATCAACTTTTTATTGATCTCTTTTAAATGGCATACCCATCCACCCTTCTGTTTTTCTTATAGCCTCGGTTCTTTTTCGATGGGGAGACCTTTGAAACGGGTAAATTTTTTCATTTCTAGGAGTAGTTTTAATTTCAATTTTTAGGAGAAGAAAAAGCTTTTCCTGATGATGGATGGTAGACGACCGTCTTGAGGGAAGTTAGTCATTAGGAACCCATTTGAATACTAAGTGCTCGGGTTATGTGCTAATTTGACCGAAGGTGAAACTATTGTGTTTGAAAGTTGAAAACATGCTGTGAAGAAATATGAATGACCTATTTGAGAAACCTAGGCTCATTTTCTAGACTCTTCGTGTGCTACTAGTTTGATATGAAATTCTTTCTATTGTTTGCATAATTGAGGGTCTACATGAATTTGTCTTGAGTTGAACATATGTCATGTGTATGAGAGATAATTTGCATACATTCCATGCTTTCAAATTGATGTCTAGAACTTTCCTAGTGTGTGTGCTAAAAAAATGAAGGGCGTTGAATTTAGGAGATGATATATGTCTTTCTTTGATTAGCCTACTTTTATCCTATAAATTACTACCCATTCATGATATCCTTAGTTATACATATTGAGCCTTTAGCCTATTTTTTTAGTAGCCATGTTAAAAGCTAAATCTTTTTTTATTATATTTGCCTTTATTTGATCCAAATGACTCCTAAGGCACATTAAAATTGAAAAAGAGAATTTTGTATAATAGAAGCACAAGTGAAGAAAAAAATGGGGAAAGCTAAAGTGTGGAAGTTAGAAGAAAATGTAACAGATGAAAAATGTAAACTAAGAATGTTAGTAAGAATATGAGAGAATATAATAAATAAGCTGAAAAGAATAAATATTTTCAAGAACTCCCTACTAGTCATTCAAGTTGCAAGAATTTCAATCAAGGGAAGGCGTAAGGAGTAAACTATGAAGGTCAACGAGTGTGCAAAAATTTAAAAAGGTTGTGAAGTATTAAAGTCTTACGGAGATTGGTCGTTATTCTGGCCAAATAATCTCTACCTGTCTCTTAGCCTACAATAAAAGCATTTAAGTCCTACTTGATTCTAACTTTGACATTCTTATATTAGTGAAGTATTTACATTAAGGGAAAGCCTATGGTTCATTATATGTTGCATGAGAAGTTATTTGGGAGAGTGAGCATGAATTTCTTTATTCATACGCCCATATATGTGATTGTTTTATATTCTTTTGAGAAAATGTGGGTTGCTCTCTTGTTTGTGAAGGCACATGGTTGACACAGGATAGGTGAAATATTTTATTTCTTAATTAGGTGACATATGTATGTAAGCCAATATTCACAGAGCTTGAGTCAGTTCTTGAGGTTATGCTGTCTTTAAAGGTTCTTAAGCTTATTTTTAAAGTTGAGGCATGTTGTGTTAGAAACATGCACTATCTATGTTGTTTCATTAGTCATAGCCAAAGAAAACCTGTTCAATTGATCTATTTCCATAAAGGAATAAGGTATAGAGCTTAAGTTCCTTGTTCAAGGGCGAACAATGGTTTAAGTGTGGGGTGGTGTGTTGGGCATATTCTTATGCCCATTTGCCATACTTTTACCAATATTTTATCATGTTTTGAGATAATTATGCTTATGAAATACATGGTTTCATGAATGTGTGTGTGAAATGACCTAACAAATGTTTTTAGATGATTTTGGAAAAATACTCAAAAAGGTCCAAGGTGTGAAGAAAGAAGAATTCAAGGAAAATTTGGCCTGGTGAGATAGCTGGCATGGCGAACTAGATCCTAAACTACAACCATAATTTTTTCTAACACTCTGGCGAGATAGCAAGAGTGGTGCACCAGAGACAAAACTGCAGAAGAAAAATACTCTAACACTCTGGTACATTAGCAGAAGTGGCGCACCTGAACCCAAACTTCAGAAGGAAAATTTTCTAACAATCTAGTGCATTGAGAGAAGTGGCGCACCAACTCCTAAACTAAAAAGTTTTTACTAACACCTCGGAGAGATAGGAGAAATGGCATGTCAGAAGCCAAACTTCAGAGAAAATTCAAGCCAAGTCCGATGAGATGGATGGAGTGGTGTGCCAAGGCCTGTCCGGGATGGAATTTTTCTAAGTCCAAAAGCTTAATTTCTTAAGGGAAAAAGAGTCATTTATTACCATGGTTATAAATACTCTGTCTAGAGTATTTGTTAGGCATCGTTGAATTTGATCAATCATTGTACTCAGTCTTTTTTTGTGGGGGGGGGGGGGGGGGGAGAAAAGAAGTTTATTTTCTTCTTAGGTTTTCGTTATATTGATCACTTTATGAATATTATTTGTTGGCTTACTGGTTGAACTTTGGAGAGGGAACTAATGAGGGTCAAAAGGAAGCATAGAATAGGTTTCAATTATCTGTCAATAGTTCAAGAGTTTATTTATTTATTGAGGATAGGGATATACCCTGCAGCCCTATTCAGTTGAAGCAAGTAGTTTTAACCGTCATCTCTTGTTTCTCTTGAAATCATAGGAATATAGGTGTTTGGGTTCGTAACTTGCAACTAGCAATTTTAGAAGAATGTTTTCTAGCATATTCGAATCCTAAAACTCAACCTAAAAGCAAAAGTGCCCAGGCCCTGGATTTCTTTCATCATTTGAATTACAAAATATTTTGCGAACACATTTAGTTCTAAAGTTAATTTACATTCCAATGTTAGAAAAATAATCTCAAAACCATTTCCCCATTTTTATTTGTATTTACTTGAATAGTGAAAGAAAAGTTTAAACTTAAGCAATTAATCTGTCAAGTCTCGGTGGGTACGATATCGAGACTTCACCGTCCTATATTACTTGACGACCTTGTGCACTTTTGTGCGCTTGGAGAAATCATCAAGTTTAGGTGCCTCAACGATGGATGATATTGGAGGTTGTCCCAGTGGTTTATTAAGAGGCTCAAACTCCTTCTGCTGGGCATGGATGTTGGCCATCTCTAAGATTTATACCCATCTTCTTGTATATGGATTTTTCCTTTTTCTTGACCAGTCTATGAGGAAACAATCGTGGTTTCTTAGTAGCCATACAAGTGGCTCATTTCGCTGCCCCTAGAAATGGTTGCTCCAACTCCTTCATGATGCTTGAGGTCTCACCTTCTTCATACTCAACCTGTCTGGCTTTCTTGGAGTCAGTTCCTCTAACTCTTTCATTTTCTTAGAGTAACAATGTTCACTGTGTCCTTAGGATTTGGATTAGTATCTTTCACGATCCTAATCTACACCCTGGATGCAACATTGTGCCTAGAGTAATAAGTGGATCAAAGCTAACCCATGGCATAGCATATTACTAACATGGTCTGAATTAAATAGAAAAGTAGAAGCTAACTAAATTGTAGAACATTCAATAATATATATTGAATCATAAGCTGAAACACTAATACTCCGTCTGAAATCCTCTACTACTGATGAGCTTCTGGGACAAGTCACCAACTAACTCTAAAGTCTGTAACTAAAACAAAGAAACTGAGTAAAAGGAAAGAGCTCAGTCCTCGGAAGATGAGGAGTCACCACTGACTACTGCTGGATATCATCGGAGGGAGTCTAGCTGCAATGTAGAGTTTGGGTATCTGAGCCTATATCATGATAAGATATCGCACAGAGATTATGGGGTCAGTACTTTGAATGCATTGAATATGTGAGATATGCAACTAATAATGTAGACATGCTAGTAAGTGTTAGATGTAACCGAACTGACATGCAATGGCCTTATCTAAATGCATAAATACTGTAAATGTAGCATGGAAATCTAAAAGTACTGTAAAGGCTAGTAAAATTGATTTTTAGGGTCTGTCACATATACTAAAGTCTTAAAACCTATACTAAACTGAAGACTGTGACTATATTAGGAGAGACATTTACCCGACATATAACTACGTGAGCTAAATGTGGAGTTTGATGATTAGTCCCCATTGATAGGGCCACTGTACCTTGCCATGGTATAGTGACTGGTCTATGTGATCACTAACTGAGGCCCATTTGGGCTAATAACCTATGGTGGCATGTAGATCTAGGAACCTGGGTGTGCTGAAACCCGACCCACTCGGTGCTAAGTACTACTCCCAACAAATAATTTACCGACTATTCACTGATAGTATGTTGATAGCTCGAAGACTGATTCCCTAAGACTAGATCAGACTACTTTATCTAAAAGTACTCTGAGAGTCTACAGGACCTAATATTAAGCCTCAATCACACTGAATCGACTCTATGGCCTAGGTATCTCAACATATTTACACAGTTGCATGCTTTCATACGAATCACCTTTGCATTTCGAATATCAAGTACGACACATAACCAGAATTCCGCAACCATAAAGTAACTACAGGTTTTGGGATGCACCCCACAAAAGAAAACAACTGAAAAATAAATGAAAAAATCTACTCCTAACGACTACATTTCCCTTAAGACGGTCGTCATCCATCCATCATAGGGAATGGTCACTAACTAGGACTTCGGTTCATTGGGACCATTCTCGGTAAAAGAACCAAAAACAAACGCCGAGAAACCCAAGAATTGAAAATTTTTTTTTTTAAAAAATATCGATCATTTCGATAAAACAAAAATATGTACAAAATCAGCTAGCAAAATATTCAGCAGCACACAACAGTTTCACATTTAATTACAATACAGAACAAAAACTTCACAATCATAAATCACAGGGTCACAAAAGTTTTCATCAGGCACAACAATAGAACAGAACATACACAACAACACAACCAGCACCTAACTACTCCCACCCCACACTTATCTCGAATACTGTCCCCAGTTTTCATAAAAATTAACATAGCACAAAAAATGGGTGGCGAAACTCCCTGATCAATCAAAATACTCCACTTCTTCATCAGGTGTTGCTGCCTCGTCTCCCATGTCTGAATCACCCCCATCGTCATCATCGGACTCCACACCGGACTCCTCACGACGTGTCTCCTCATATGTGGGGACATCATCATCCGTGGGCTCTATAAAAGCTGGCCCCACTCGGCATAGAGCCCTGGCATTTTCGCCAAAAGGGTAGTCTAGCTCGAGCTGCCATAGCTCCTCCTCTGTTGCCGGCCTCCCGCCTATCCGTAGCTGGAGCATCTGTATCCCGTACATGCTAGCCATATACTGATCATCCCGAGCATATAACTCGGTAAGTGTAAGAACGGGCCCATGGATGGTGTCGGGAGCCTTAGTTTTGGTGACATCTAAGGCCCGCCGCTCCATCTGCGGGATGTAGTCAAGGGCCTCTTCCTCAATATCCAGGCCCCTCAGGAATGTGGTGAGTAACCTACCAAATCCGTATCTGTGCCCCTGATGCAATCCGGTTCTCTTCATGGCGGAGATAATCACCGCCCCCACATTGATCTCCAGCCCTTTCATCAGGGCATACACCAAGCATACACGATCCCGGGTTACATCCGTCATATGCACCCCCGGGATTAGGCAGGAACACACGATCTTATGCCATATCCTGGCTTCCCTGTTCATCTGTGAGTAGGGCAAAGTCTTATGGTAGGCCCTCTGCTTATGTCTGCTCCACCTAGCCGTCGATTGGGTGCCACACAAAGTGCGTCTGATGTCCGCATATGGTGGAGTGATATTCAGCTGTCGAAGCACGTGTGCTTCTGTGTCCCGCGCCCCTAAGATAGCATTGAGGTGGTGGGGCTCAAAAGTGACTATTTGCCCACTTATTTTGATGGTGTGACTTCTGAGAGTCGGGTTCCAGTTGGCGTAGAATTCTCGAATCAAGTGCAAGTTGCATTCCTTGGGCTCTTCAAAAATAAAGTTCAGCCCAGCTGCCTCGATCCTCTGGACAATCCTGGGGAACTCCTGTGCACGGTTCCCTTTCTATGTGTTCCACGAGGAAGTACTTGCTCTCCTTGTGCTTTGCGTACCACTTCTTCCCCTCCTCTGTCACCCACCTGGTTCCATATTGACGGCGTTGGCTGCGTGGAACCGCTGGTGCTGCTGGGACCGCTGTGCCCAGTCTGATTCTTTTTCTTCCGGCGCCAGATGTTGTTGCGCCTTTTCCCTTGTCCTGCCTGCTTGCCATTTTTCCTGTCAACCCAAATAGACAAGATCAATGTTAAGCCAATTAAAATTTGCTTCGACTAAGGTTGGGTTAAGCTAGGCTACCCCAAACTTAGTCCTTAGCCAAAATTACAACATTAAGGCACGATCATGCTTATTTACACAAACAACCAACAAAACATACAAATATGCTTAGTGCCTTTGGAGAATTCGACGGTATATATTCTATGTACTACTCAGACTTCGTACAGCTAACCACAATCATTACCATCGATAACATTTTATCCCATCGCACTTAGCAAGGAGAAACAAAGAAACGAAAACAAAAAGAATTTATCTACATGAACCTATACAATTCACCCAATTCTTGCAAATTCCAATATTTCCTTCACCCGAGAATCCGTCGGTCTTTTAGCATAGTAACAGTTAGCACATCGACTCATCTCACTCAACATGTACAACCCAACATGAATTTCACTCGTTCAACTAAACTTTTCCAATTCAAACTCAAAGGCAAGCCCTAGGTATGATTTTATTAAAAAACAATTCGATTAAACTATGTAATTAACGAGTTCAAGCAATCACAATGATACTCCGAACATCCATCAACAATAATTCAATTGAATTTACGCTTAATTTCTACTTAGGGCAAGTTTATCTCATATCACATGTTCAATATCGAAGAAAATCGACAAGAAATGAGATAGAATTGAAGAACATACCTTGAATTCGAAGAATTGATAAAAACTCGAAGAAATTCTTGACCTAAGTCCGTGTCACGTTGAGGGGGGAGGGGTTTTTGGGAGGTTGGTCGCGGAGTGTATGAGAAATAAGGAAAATTGAGGGGGAATCGGGGTTTAAAAGTGGGAAATTCGCGCGGGTCATCTGGAGACCCGGTGTGACCCGTCGCAATATACACTGCAACGTGTCAAAGAGGGTAACGCGGAGCATGCCCTCCGTGACACGGAGCTGTCGCGAGGGTGTTCTGGAATTTTTTTAAAATTCTAGATTTACACCTCAACGTGTCACGGCGGGTAACGCGGAGGCCCTCCTCCGTGACACGGAGCCATCGCCCTAGCTCACTGTTTTGCCAGTTTTTATTATTTTTCATACCTCAAATTTTCCTTTGCGATCTCTTACACATTTATCCTCCGTTGAACCTGAAATTCATCTTACAACAAGAAATTGGTTAGAATTATAGGTTTCATTCAAAATAAAAATAAAAACAAAAATAAAAACTAAAAAGTTTGTTGTTAATCAAGAAAAAAAGAAGAAAAAGAAATCTATTCACAATTTACAAAGAAAAATTTCACGGGTTGCCTCCCGCAGTGCCTGGTTTACCGTCGCGGCTCGACGTCATTCAGCTCAGTCATCCTCTAGGGTGATGGACATTTTCTCTCAACCACCGTCCTCACCCTAGTAGTGCTTACATCTCTCCGGTGGTTTTCCCCTTAACTCTCGTGATTCAACTATCTGAGCATCATCACCTGGATCAATCCCGTTGATCACCGAGAGTTCCTCGTACACAGGCGGGAGCTTGGGGGCCTTATATACATCGAACACTTCCACCTTGTCGTGTACCCGCATGGTTAGCTGCCCTACAGCTACATCAATTAGCGCTTTCCCAGTCGCCAAGAAAGGACGTCCCAAAATAAATGGGACTTCCGCGTCTGGCTCAAAATCCAGCACGACGAAATCTACTGGGAAGATAAGGGAGCCCACTTGCACCAGCACATCCTCCACAATGCCATCAGGTCTGGCTAAGGACCGATTCGCGAGTTGCAAGATCACTGTTGCTGGTCTAGGACTCCCTAAACCCAACTTCTTGAATACCGATGACGGCATCAAATTAATGCTTGCTCCCAAATCACATAATTCGCGAGCTCGGATACTATGCCCAATTGTAATTTGTATAGTAAAGCTCCCAGGATCTTTGAGCTTTGTGGGAAGTCGGTTTTGTATCCAGGAAGTGCACTCCTCCATGAGAGCTACCGTAGCATACTCAGTCAACCGACTTTTGTTTTCCACAATGTCCTTAATGTACTTTGCATATTTCGGCACTCCATGCAAAACATCAACAAGAGGTAAGTTAATATGTACCTGTTTCAGCACCTCCATGAATTTCTTGAAACACGCCTCCTCCTTGTGTTTCTTTATTCTCTGAGGGAACGGGGGTGGTGGTCTTTCTGATTCAGCTTCCTTTTTCTTCCCCCTCCCATCACTTTGCTCCCTCTCAACTTCTGCTGCTCCAGATTGTTGAGGTGGTCTTTCTGGTTCCACCTCTTTCAGCTGCAAACCACTCCTTGTGGTCACCACATTCACCTACTTGGGATTGGGATCTGTGTCTCTCGGAAGTCCTCCTCTAGGCCTGGTATTTTGGGCTCCAGCAAATTGCCCAAATTGATATTCAAGTGCCTTAGTAGCTAACTGGTTGTTCTTCACCTCAACTGCCAATTTCACATAGTCAGCCTGTAATTGAGCTTGGTTAGCTATCATCGTCTTGAACATCTCCTCAATGCTGGGTGATGGTGGTGGAGGAGGTGCATTGTTGTTTCTATATTGTGCCTGATAGTTCTGATGACCTCCTTAATTCCTCTGCGCCCCCTGACTCGAACTTTGCCCTTGCTGGTTGTTGCTACCCCAAGAGAAATTCGAATGATTCCTCCAGTTGGAGTTGTAGCTGTTGCCATACTGTTGGTGGTTGTTCCTCTGTACATTTCCCACAAAGTTCACCGAGTCAGGATTTGCTCCACAACACTCAGCTGAGTGCTCACTACTCCCGCACACTTCACACCAAATCTGCTGCACTGCATTCACTGGGGCTTGAGGCTGGATCATTGTCATGTTACTGAAGTGGGTCTTGAGTTGATTTTGTAAAGCAGCTATCTATGCAGCAATAGCTGTAAAACCATCCACTTCTAGAACTCCTGCTGCTTTCCTCGTTCCTCCTCTTGATGAATCAGCATTCCACTCTGGATTGCCCTGCGAAATACGGTTTAACAAGGTATACAGCTCCTCATAAGTTTTCTCCAATGCTTGTCCCCCAGCTGCTGAGTCTAGCAAGATTTTTGTGTGGGGTTCCAAACCCTCTATAAAAGTGTGCACTAGCACATCATTGGATTGATGATGATGTGGACAATCCCGCAACATGGACTTGAATCTCTCCCAAGCTTGATATAGATTCTCTCCCTCTCTCTGTTTAAAACTTAGAATTTGACTTCTAAGTCTTGCTGTTTTACCGGATGGAAAAAATCATATCAAGAATTTCCTTGCAAGATCATCCCACGTATTAATAGAATTTGGTGGCTCAGCTTTCAACCACCTCTTGGCTTCTCCCAATAGTGAAAATGGGAACAATGTAAGCCTGACATAATCTGATTACACTCCAGCAGGGATGTAAGTGTCACTTATCTCCAAAAAATTTTGGAGATGCTGCTGTGGATCCTCATGAGGGAGACTTGTGAACTGCCCGCTGGTGTGCAGCAATTGCACCATGTTTTGTTTGAGCTCGAACCTCCCTCCTGGCTCAGGTTTGTGGATGCTAGATGTAACATTGTTAGCATGTGGGATTGCCACCTCGCGAACCGACCGAGCTGCTACTTCCTCGGGCACTAACATTGCCCTTACTACTGGTGGATTCTTTTGTTGCTCCATGATTGTTTGTCTGACCAACTGCAGCTTTTTCTCTAGAGCTTCTCTACGCTGACAATGAAATAGTCTTTTAGGCTCTAAATATGAGTCCACCAGCTCCTTGTCCCGTGCCAGTGTTCAACAAAGATTATATCTGCAAAATACAGGCTAAGACCAAGTTGTCAACACTAAGAAAAAAAAATATAGTAAATTAACACTTAAGAAAAATTCACCAATTGCCAGTCCCCGGCAACGGCGCCAAAAACTTGTTCTGGTTTGTTATATGGGTGTATAACTACACGCAAGTGCACGTGGTCGAACAAGTAGTAAAGTGGCTCAAGTAAGCCAAGTATCGATCCCACAGGGATTGGGATGAGGTAACAAATTACTTAAGTGTTACTATATTGATTCTAAAAATGAAGACAACAGTGCAAAGAAGAGTTCGATATATTTTGATTTCTAATTTTGTCCTAAGTCTACAAAGATTATATAATTTGAGTCTGAACTATGAATGTGAGCATGCTGAGGTTAAACGAACATGTAAGGAAAAATATTATCGATGTAATTTGGTTAACTTTTCCTCCGGTTGCTAGTCAAGAACTATTTCTAATGGATTAAAACTCTTGTATTTAACCCAACTTAAGAATCATAAACCGTCCACCTACATTTCTGTGATTAAACGAAATTCATGTTCTAGCCATACAAAATCGGTTCCTTAATTGACTAACACGACCTTCAGGTATATTTCTATCCTGAAGGTAAATCAATTCTCAATTTTCCCAAACCAAGAAAAGATCATATCCTATTGATTCACAACTTTCCAATTTCTTGCTCTCTCGAGTGAAACCGGACTTTTTAGATGTAATTAATATAGGCCACACATTAATGCAGTAAGAACAAGAATCAATAGAACAACCATGGAAGAAAAGATGAAAAACCAAATTGATCAACAATCACATTTCAATACAATTGTTCTTAACCTCAGCAAGAAGAGGAATTAGCCACTCATTTGTGGATTAAACATCGTTAAATGAGTGTTAAGCATACAAGCAATTGAATTAAAGAAGAAGGAGATAGAGAAAAACCCTGATAATTTCGTCCCCTCAACTGCCTGTAACCCACGTTCTTGCTCCACCAAGTCAGAATATTGAAAAATGAACCTAAGTGTTCTATTTATACTAGTGGGAATTTTTCCCGGAATAACTAGCAATGTGTCACAGAGTGCATCGCGGAGCACTGCCTCCGTGACACGCCACAGACGCGGAGGCTCACTGGAAATAGACTGTCCAGGTAATAAAGCCCAACGTGGCACGGCGTGCAACGCGGGGCTAGGCCAACATGCCACGGCCCCAACGCGCACCCACACTGGAATTTGGCCAAAAATTCCCTCTCTAGGCAGAAGGCCTCCGCGATGGCAGCGTGACACGGCTCCATCGCGGAGCCCCTTTAATTCTTGCCGTCCAATGTTGTGTCCTTTGCTGACATCCGAGTCCAACCCCGATCTTTCCCATCACGCATTTTAGCTTCACAAAATAACATTTCAACTGCAAAACAACGCTAATCATGTTGGTTAGTACAAATTCACATTTTATTATCAATCACAGGAGAATGTATCAACATTGATAGGTAAACAAGGCTAAAATGACACACTTGAGTATCACTTGGGCATATAAATTTGCCCAAGATCAGTTATATCCTCACAATAAAATAACCTTTCTGAAGTAATGCTAAATCATGCAGGCTTAACTTTATATCATGAAAAAATCATGCTTATGAGAATAAAATATATAATAGAGATAAAAGGATAAATTTTACTTACTATCAGTCATGAGAAACATGGAACATTATGAATGTTTGGGAGTTCATAAGATGACTGAAAAAACCCT
This sequence comes from Datura wrightii, assembly GCA_035772735.1. Lineage (NCBI taxonomy): Eukaryota > Viridiplantae > Streptophyta > Magnoliopsida > Solanales > Solanaceae > Datura > Datura wrightii. Next base: position 83,495,793 of record JASDFA010000006.1, on the reverse strand, counting down.
AGTACATGATTTTGTATAGAACTTAAAATGCTAGGTTTTCTAAAAACATTTGGATCACAAGGGCGGAAGAATAGCCCTTGTTGAATTCCCACATACCTGGAGAAGAAGACTTCCTTGCTAAAGGTTGAAATTGTTGGAGCTCGAGGAAGAAACCTAGTGTGGCTTGAGAGTGTTCTTGAAAATTCTACGGTCTGTTCTAATAGTCTACAAGAGAATGAGAAGGGGACCAATAGACTAATCCCTTTAATTTCCTTCTAAAATATCCTAATACGACATAGTTTAGGAATTAAAATAGCAAAAAGTTATGAAATACCCCTAGGAAGTTGTCTGAAAAACTGGTTGTCCAAACCTAACGGGTCACAAAATGGGTCGTTGGTTGTCACAACGACTCATTGGGACCATTCATTGGTCCTGGGCTAAAATTTTTAATTTCTGAACTTCTTCAAATGGGCAGACATAACAACTTGTTAGATGACAGAATGGGCCATTACATCCAATCGTTGTCACTGGGACAATTTTGAACACTTTCTGAACACCCCTCAACGGCTAATCAAGACGAGTCATTGGAGGATCCGATGACTCATCAAGGTTTTAGTAAATTTGGAGGGAAAATCTATAGGGAAACCAATAACTGAGTTAACATGTCGTTGGTTCTAACAACGACTCGTCTGAGAGTCGTCCTATGGGGAATTTTCTGGTTTCCTATTGGTTCTCATTCCAAGTCTAAGGTTTGGTCTTTGGGACTTTGGGGGTGTTACATTATCTCCCCCTTGGAAACATTAATCCTTGAATGGAGACTAATTAAACTGAAAAGATAGTGAAAGAGCTGCAATCCCAATACTAAATACTATGAGCTGAATATTGAGGGAGTAACTGACTCGGACTGAGATAAACATAGTGAACTGGACTCATGCAACTGGATGCATACTAAGACATGAATAGAACTGAAGAGCATGAGATTGTCATGAAATTGAGTAGAGTACTAAGGAAGAAACTAGAACTTAATGCTGAAACTCGGCTTGACGGGAAAATGTGAGGGTACCTAGCCATCATATCTATTTCGGCTTCCCACATGAATTCCTCTAAAGGTTGATTCCTTCAAAGAACTTTCATTGAAGTGACCTCCTTATTCCTCAACTTACGAACCTTACAGTCAAGAATCTCAATAGGGACCTCTTCGTAAGAGTCACTGTCCTTTATGCCAACACTCTCTAAAGGCACAACTAAGGCCGAATCACCAATGCATTTCATTAATAGAGACACATGAAAGACTGCATGCAGCCATGCTAACTCCAAAGTAAAGTCAAACTTATAGGACACATTGCCAATGCGCCATAGAACCTATAAGGACCAATATAGAGGGGAATGAGTTTTCATTTCTGTCACAACCTAAGCCTAGAGGGGCATGACTGGTACCTATGCCACACCTGATCAAGCACACCCTACCACCAATCTAACTACAATAAGCTAGAACCGATAAGGTTTGGCATCACAACACAATTTAAATAAGAGTAAATGAAAAACTAAAATGGAAGCTGGCTCACAGACCATGCAATCGATACACGATAGGTCGTAAAGGCCACAGAATGGAAAACAACTATACAGTCAGGCCCTAGCCTTCAACAACATACTAACACCATAGTGACGTTTATGAGCATCTAAGCACCCAAGAACTCGATATACCAACACACCATCACCAGTAGGCATGAATGCAGCACCCTGACTAGGGCGTCATAATAATAATGTACCGATCATGAAAGACAGAAACAACTACGAGACATAGATTAGAAACCAATAGATATATCGGATATTGCAGGAGAAATAACTCAACATAAGTAAACACATAGAATCTACCTGGAATAAGCCTTGAAAGTATAAGCACACACAGAAATAAAACCTTCCTGGCCCCCATAAGCCTGGCAAGACCCGCAAGTAAATAACGTCGCACAATACCTAGACGACAAAGCTCACCTGTCATCAACTCTAGATCTCTCAACGGCCTTAGAAAACACTAGAAAACATCTAGCATTCACTGCTAATAGATAATAAAAAACACAAGCAACAACCACAATTTAGTGCCAAGCAAATTAAAAAAGTAAACACTAGTCAATCAACACCATCAAACAAGCACTGCCGGATCCTCTGCCGATTGCGCATAGTTAGCATAGCTCCATCCATTTGGTAGTGTCAGTGGTGATCCTAGGAAATCTTAAAAAAGACATATACGATGCTATGGAGGTATGTACCATTCCATACATCTTGCATGTCTCATAACGACTCTATAGGAGGCAAACTCAACTCAACCATAAGGCTAATTGTTCTACCCCTTGGACACCAACCAAACCAACACCTAATACAACAATTTATCATAATATAAATAGAATCACAAGAGTCAAATAACAATATAGCACAAAGCTTAAAAAAACAGCCAACACACATGTCAATACCGACAACAATGGTTGTGGAATTCATGCCGACAAAGGGAGGGACAAGCCTAATATACCTTGAGTTTTTCGGAAAACCCAAGCGAAGCCTAACCTACACCCTTATAAGCATCATGTTAATGCCTAACAACAGCCCAAGTTACTTAAAAAATGCAGCCAACATAACTTAACAATCAACAAAGACAAACGAAGCTTACCCGACAAGGTTCATAGGAATTCAATGGTAGAAACTCCGAGACAACAACCTAAAGGTGTTATCACACCAATAACCAATCTCAAAAACTAATGAAAATTAATGTAATAAGGATTACCAATATATTCACCACAAAACTGCCACCAAAAGACCGGAAAAGACACCAACATGCTAGTTATATGTTATTCTCGACTTTCTGACATCAAAATCATGTTGAACCATTGCTTCTAGCCCCAAAACCCTTAGAACACAATGGAAGGACCTTGAAAGAGCGTTCCTTCGTGAAACATTCTCGAAAATAAGAAAATAAAGCAAACAACTGAACAAGGGGCTTTTTATAGGCCTCCACCACCTTAGACCCTTTGTGACGTGCCTACTTGTGCAGTTTTGTAAACACGCGAATATCTCTCTACTCCAAAGTTGGATTTGACAAATGGTTTAATGAGTTGAAAACTAGACTCATACGACTTAAGTTTGATAGGCGTACATTCCCCTAAATCCTAATTTATTGGGAAATAAGTTTCGAGACATTTGACCTAAATTTCAGGAACTTAACAAGGAGATTTTGTGATAACTTTTGCCAAATTTTATTCTACAACTTCATTGATGTCCAATCTTAAACACAATCATAGAGTGACTCAAATACCTCATAACACCTCCTTCTTAGCCTATTAAGTACACTTTGTCCTACCTCGAATGTATGAATTTATCGCTCAAATAATCTAGGGTGTTACATCCTTCTCCCCTTAGAAACATATGTCCTCGAATGTTGAACGACACACACGATTTCAACCCAAACACTATCACAACATAATATAGCCTTACAAGACACTTCTACCACAAACAACTCCAACCAACAAATGTTTGCACCAACGAGCCAAATACTAAATAACTTACTAAATAACTAGGGAAAATATCTTCCATCTCAAATACTTAATTACTGGAGTTGAGAACTGATGGAATAACTGACCTTGGATTGAAATACACTACTGAACTGAATTCATAGACCATACACACATGCACTGACATGACTGAAATTGGAAGACATGAACTAAATAGGAAACTTAATAGAGTACTAAGGAGGAAACTAATACCTAAAGATGGAACTGGGCCGGAAGGGAAAACGTGCAGGTATTTAGCCATCATATCTTCTTCGGCTTCCCACATAGGTCCCTCAATATGCTGATTTCTCAGCAAAAACTTTACTAAAGCTACCTCATTGTATCTTAGCTTTTGAACCTGACGATCAAGTATCTCCACCATAACCACTTCATAGCTAAGGCTATCCTTCACACCTACGCTCTCTAGTGGAACAACAAAAGCCGGATCACACATGCAATTCTTCATGAGCGATACATGGACAATAGATGCACTGAGGCTAATTCTGAGGGTGATTCCAACTCATAAGCCACCTTTCCAACACATCTCATGATCATATATGGGCCAACATAGCGGGAACTAAGTTTACCCTTCTTTCTGAATCTCATCACTCTCTTCATGGGAGGTACCTTCAGGAACACCCAATCATCAAGTTCAAACTCAAGTTCTCTCCTCCTCACATCGGCATAGGACTTCTGATGACTCTAAGTTATTTTCAACCTTTCCCTTATAAGATGGACTTTCTCCATAGCCTCATGGACTGAATCTGGCCCTATTAACATAGCTTTAATAACTTCAAACCAACCAATGGGCGATCTACACCTCTGCCCATACATAGCCTCAAACAGAGCCATTTGAATGCTGGAATAGTAGCTTTTGTTATATGCAAACTCAATGAGAGGTAAATGTTCATCCCAACTACCTTTAAAATCAATCACACATTCTCTCAACATGTCTTCAAGAGTTTGTATGGTCCGCTCGGCCTGACTATCTGTCTGCGGGTAAAAAGCTATACTAAGCTTGACCTGAGTACCGAGTCCCTTCTAAAACGAGCTCCAAAATTGGGAGGTAAACTGAGTACCTATATCTGATATGATGGACAAAGGCAATCCATGCTATCGAACTAACTCCCTAATATACAATACAACATAATCCTCTACTGAATCGATTGTTTTGATCGGTAGAAAATGAGCTGCGTTAGTCAACCTATCTATAATCACCAAATAAAGTCATACTATCAACGAGTACGAGGAAATCCTATAATGAAGTGCATATTGATTTCCTCCCACTTTCAAGTACGGATGATAATATCTTGAAGAACACCTCTAGGTCTTTGATGTTCAACTTTCACTTGTTGACAATTCAGACACTTAGCAAAAAACTTTGTTATGTCCTTCTTCATGCCATTTCACCGATAAACTTTCTGTAGGTTATGGTACATCTTAGTGGCATCTGGATGTATAGAATATCTGGAAACATGAGCCTCATGAAACATCCGATCCCTCAAATCATCCACACTTGGAATACACAAATGACCCTGATATCGTAGTACACTATTTCCCCCTTGGGAGAAAATGTCCACCATCAGATTTTGAACCGCCTCTTTCAACATTACGAAAATAGGATCCTCTTATTTCCTAGCACTGACTTCAGTCACCAAAGAAGACTCTGATCCATTTTGAACAATGACACCACCATCTGTCGAATAAACTAGAAAAACTCCTAGTCGTGCAAGCCGATGCACCTCCTTCACCAACTCTTTCCTCCCCTCATCTACATGAGAATCACTCTCCATAGAAAACCTATTAAGAGCGTCTGCCACCACATTAGCCTTACTTGGATGATAAAGGACACTCATATCGTAATCTTTAAGAAGTTCCAACCACCTTCTTTGATGTAGATTTAGATCCTTCTGGGTAAACACGTACTATAGGCTTTTGTGGTCCATAAACACATACACATGGACCTCATAAAAATAGTGTCTCCAAATCTTCAAGGAATATACTACCGCTGCCAACTCGAGATCGTGAGTCGAATAGTTCTTTTCATGGACCATAAGTTGCCTAGAAGCGTAGGCGATAACTTTACCATGTTTCATTAATACACAATCAAGGCCGATCCTCGAGTAATCACAATATAACACAAACTCATCGGTAGATTTAGGTAGAGTCGACACTGGTGCTAGGGTGAGTCGAGTCTTCAACTCTTGGAAGCTCTTCTCATAGGCTAGAGTCGACACTGGTGCTAGGGTGAGTCGAGTCTTCAACTCTTGGAAGCTCTTCTCATAGGCCTCTGACCACTGAAACTTCACTTTGTTCTAGGTCAACTTAGCCAATGTTGTCGTAATAGATGAAAACCCTTCAACAAACCACTAGTAGTAACTGACTAAACCCAAGAAACTCCTGATATATGAAGGACTAACTAGTCTAGGCCAATTCTTTAGGGCTTCTATCTTCTGAGAGTTCACCTATACACCCTCACTTGACACCACATGACTAAAAAATTCTACTGAGTTTATCCAAAACTCAAACTTGCTGAATTTAGCATACAGTTGGTGGTCCTTAAGAGTCTATAGCACCACCCACAAATGAGTGGCATGCTCCTCCTTGCTCCGAGAGTATATGAGAATGTCATATATGAACAAAATCATGAACATGTCCAAATATGGCTTGAACACCTTATTCATCAAATCCATAAAAGTTTTAGGAGCATTCATTAGTCCAAAAGACTTAACTACAAACTTATTGTGACCATACTGAGTCTTGAAGACTATCTTTGGGATGTCACTCTCTCTAACACTGAGCTGATGATATCCCGATCTGAGGTCTATCATTGAAAAACTCTTGGCACCCTGAAGGTGGTCAAACAAGTCATCAATTCTGGGGAGGGGATACATGTTCTTGATTGTGACCTTGTTCAACTATCGATATTCAATGCACATCCGGAGGGAACCATCCTTCTTCGGCACAAAGAGTACTGATGCACCCCATGGGGACTTGCTAGCTCTGATGAAACCCTTTTCTAAGATATCCTTCAACTGCTTTTTCAACTTCTTTAGCTCAGTTGGAGCCATTCTCTAAAGAGGTAAGATATAGGCTACATATCGGGAAGAAGGTTAATTCCAAAGTCGTCCCCCTCTCCGGAGGAATTCCCGATAGATCATCTTGAAACACTTTTGGATACTCACACACCATAGGAAGTGACTAGATAATTGGGGTTTCCGATGTAGCATCCTTAAGCCAAACTAGATGGTACACACAATCCTTAGAGATCATCTTTTTGGATTTAAGGTAAGAAATGAAATGACCTACAGGCACAGGTAACTACCCTTCCACTCTAGGATTGGCTCACTCAGAAATCAGAACTCTACTGCATGGGTTCTATAATTCACTAAGGCATAACATGCATGTAGCCAATCCATGCCAAAGAATAACATCCAAATCTGTCATCGTTAGCTCTACTAAATCTACTGAGGTGACTTTCTGAAGGACTATGACATGGCAATTTCTGTATACCAATCGAGCTATAATTTAATCACCGACAGGAGTAGAGACTGAAAAGAGTTCTGATAGGATTTTGGGACCGACTTTGAAACTACTAGCAATATAGGGCATCATAAAAGATAATGTAGCCCTCGATCTAACAATGTATATACATCAACATTGAATACTCGTAAAATACCAGTGACTATATTTGGGGAGACCTCCTGCTCCTAACGCGATGCAAGGGTAGAGAACCTATTCTGACGCTGAACACCACCTGCAATAATATAGGCAACCTACTCAGCTGAGCATGCTGGTGGGGTTTCTAAACTAGTGGATAGGTCTCGACCTCTACCCCTAGCCTTGTCTAGCTGTTGGACAATCTGGAAGTATATATTCGTGCTTCCTACACCCAAAACAAGCACCTGTACCTGCTAAGCACTGACTAGTATACCTCCTACCACACCTGTCACAACCTGGAATACTGGGCTCTACAGGTTCGCTCCCCTGACTTCGAGAGCCTGGCGCTCATCCCCTCTGTTCGCGCCTAGATCTAGATGACATACTTGCTGCAGATAGTACTAAGGCTGATGATCTCCGATGGGACTATCGATGATGTCCACCACCAGACCTCTGCAGGGGAACCTAAAATTGACGGTCCTGGCCCTCTTGGCCACTCTCTCTCTCTTGCTCACCTGTACCGCCTCTATTTGTTGGTGGTATAGAACAAACTGCGACAAGTCCACATCCTGATGAAGCATAGTGGTCCTGCAAACCATGACCAAATAGCCCGTTATCCCATGTACGAACTTGCTCACTCAGCCCTCTGATCAGCCACAAACTCTAGTTCACATTTGGATAGGCGGGTGAACTCTAAAGCATACTCCTAGATGGTCATGTTGTTCTGTCTCAGGTTCACAAATTCAGCTACCATGGTCTCCCACATCTCTCGGTGAAAGAATCGATCCAAAAATGCAGTTTGAAACTCATCCCAACCAATGGGACCCGCTCTAACTACCTTGCTATCCTTCCACTGTTTGAACTAGATATGGGTAACCCTTTCCAACTTATAAGAGGCTAGGTCTGCGCACTCCTCCCCTGTCACCCCCATAATCTAGGTGATCTTCTGGATTTCATCAATAAACTCGTGTGGATCCCGTCCACCTTCGATCCGAGGAACTCCAAAGGGTTCATCCTAAGAAAGTCCCTGACTCTTGCCGCTGCCGCATTCCCATTTTGGGGAACATATGGTACAGCCTACTGGTATACCTGGATGTTCAATACCTGTGCCAACATCTGTATGACTGCCCTAAACTCAGCATGGGCAACCTGCTCGAGCACATGATCCTCGGGGGCTGGTGGGGCCCGCTGGTGTCCACCACTTTTGCCATTCACATGGCAATTTCCATTCCCGTTCCTTCTTCTTTTAACTCAGCGTGGAGGCATGATTCTACAAACACATATAACATGAGTTAGAAGGATAGAGAGACATTTCATCGCATGACATAATCATGAAAGAAGAGAAATTTCCTAAAACATTTCGTAGCCTCTTCATCATAAGTGTGGCGCGCTTCACACCAATGAAAAAGACTCTACTTAATGTGGCTTTGTGACACCCTAGGACACTTCAAAACCTAATGCTCTGATATCAAGTTTGTCATAACCCTGGCCTTTCCCGCATCTAGACACAGAATCTAAAATCATAAATGGCTCCAAGTCAACCTATGGCATAAACATGACAACTAAAGCTCAACATAATATTAGCAGAAACCTAAGTATGAAAATGCAATAACATCTGAACAATGGTATGCATAACACTGATTCAAAACTAAATACATACTATGTCTAATAAACCTCTAAAAATCTGACGAGTTGATGGGACAAGACCCTAACTAACTCATTAATAAACTTAAATCAAAAATACTGATGAAAAACTAATGAGTAGGTCCTTAAAGGATGAGGACTCACCAACGAGCTGAGAAAATTCTAACTCTGAGGATCTAGCTAACGGCAGGATGGAACCTGAACGTTCGAGCCTGTATCATAAGACGGTACAACATAGAGTATGTGGTCAGTACTTGGAATGTACTGAGTATGCAAGGTAAATTAAAACTGTTAAGTAAGTAAAATAAGAAATCATGCATAACATAAAACATTTCATCATAGGATTCTGAGAGTAAGGCTTGCATGCTAATATCCGAAAACATGATTTAAACATGACAGAAAATCATTACTGATTGAATGACCCAAAGATGAAACTAATAATCATAAGTAAAACTAAAAATTGGGTCAAACCTGCTGAAAACATAATATCATGACTGATCAACATGCATAACTGAAATCATGAGAAACAATGGGAGGCTCGTCATATAACCGATATTACCATGATAGAGCTTACGTGGTCTCGACTATTACACTCAAGTGGGCAGAGCCATCTAAACCCTTGCCAGGGCTAAGGGCGCTACCATGATATCGATATCAAGGTGAAGGCCCCTGGGGGGCAGGGAAGGCTCAAAAGGGAGGTCCCAAATAATCAGAACATATCTACATTGGCATGTAGTTCTGAGGCACAGGGTTAACTGAACCCTTATCCTACTTGGTGCTAGACACTACTCCCAAAAACATGAGTATTCTCTCCATGATTTTTCAACAAAGCTGAACCATCGTGTTGCGATGAAGCTGAATCAGAATTGTACATGCATAATCTGAAAACATATCATGAGGAGCCTCAGTTCAAACCATAACACAAGCTGAAAAGTGGGAGTCTAGACTCCAAAAGCATGTGGTAAGTTAATAACATAAAATTAAAGTAAATCATGAAACATACTTGATCATATGGGCTTGCCCAAACTTGTACATGCTTTGAGATAGTAAAAATCATGGATATAAACGTGGGTAATTTCAAAATTATACTTTCATCATAGAGATTTCATCATAATTAAAAACATAGATCATAATCTCAACTCTTCATGAACTTTGATAATTAGGCATCATAATTGTAAAACTTTGAAATCATAAATTTTTAATTTAAATCATTATAAAACATGCCCATATATTTTAAAACCACATTAGAAATGTGAATAGGATTTACCCATGATAGATACTTAGAGAATTTTACAAAATGGATTAAAACCCCAAATATTCATCAACCTTGAATTTCATGAATTTAGAAGAGGATTTGGGCATGGAAGTGAAAGAATACTCCTATTCATAACCCTACATACCTGGGTAATCTATTCTTACACACTTCCTTGAAAACCCAAAGGGATTGGAGAAGAATTTGAGAGTTCTAAGCGTGCTCTTCCTTAGCAATCCTCTAGTTTTGAATGCATGGGGAGCGAATAGGTTAGAATAGATTAAAACTTCTTAAAACTCCCATAATCAGAGCTTAAATGATGTAGTTTAGGGCTTAGGAGCTTAGAAATTATAAAATTTCCCTAATTAAAATATAGAAAAACTACACATTGCCAGGTGCCACGACTCATCCAACGGATCGCTCCTCGTCCTACGGGTCGTGGTTTCCTCTCATTGCAGTCTTTGATAAAAGATGAGTTCTGAACTATTCCATAGGTCACACCATGACTCGTACCTTCATCCAATGATTTGTAGGATCCTTCTGTTACCAAGATTGCGAGAAATTCCCTGCTCCTTTCTACGGGTAGAAGCAACGACTCATTTTCACTATCAATGGGCCGTACCTTGACCCCTATCATTCAACTCTGCCACGTTAAACCCCAACCAATGAGTCCTTACAATGACCCCCGATTTCTTACCATGAGTTGTACCATGAATCATACCTTTCCTCCTAACAATCCAGAACCAAAGAATGACTCTGACCCATGACTCGTACCATCATCCCACTAGTCGTTGGTGGAGTCGTTGTTACCAACTTACCTATAGAAAGTACCGACCATGAGTGATACTATTTGTTATACCCCGTAGGATTCCCGGCACCTAGATGACCTATTCGGACGTTGGTTAAGCATATTTGAAGGCCATACTTGCTAGAGAAAGGCTCGGGAAAAAGATCGGACAAGAAACCTGTCGAACCATCGCGGAAGGAGCCGAGGCAGAGCCCCTCTGCGATGGCAGCGTGTCACGGAGGTGGAGCCTCCGCGTTGGCTCCGTGACACGTTGGCCTTGTCCAGGCCCAAGTATATAAAGCTCCACTTCGGTTTTAAATCATATAAACTTATAAATTTCTAGTGAAATAGAGAGGAAACATCAGAGAAGAGAAAAGAACGAAGGGGGTAGTATAATTTTCATCCGATTACGCTGCTAAACATCCAAACTCAAATTAACCCCAGATACTGAGGTATTTAGCAGCAGAGAGCATTCCTACGGATTTAGTTTCGTGAAATACGGCCGACGAATCGTCGAGCTACCGAGCTAAGGTAAGTAGAATTGCTCCAAACTAGTGCCTATGTGTTCCTAGCTGTGAAGTGAATATTTGGTATTAATTGATATATTTATGAATGCAGTTGGGAGAAATAGTTGAAGTATTGGCCGAGCCTCGTCCGACAAACAGATAGTTTGAGGATAAGGTATGTAAAGCTAGTTTCCTCGGCAAGTTAGTAAATCTCGGTATAGTAAAGCAATTTAAAGGCCAGTAGAATATTCAGAAGTCATGTGTTGTGTTTATTACGAATGTTGGAACGATATTAGAAGCATCAGGTTATAATTTGCATGAAACTTGTTAGCACGATATAGATTCTAGTACAAGTGTTAGGAACTGCACAGCATGCTCAGTATATGATATAGTACAAAATGTCAGGATATTATCGTATTCGGTTGAAACCCAGTAAAACAATGTAATATCTGTAAGGCATCTCAGAAATAGAATGATAGGTTAAAAATAAAGCTTAGGAAGCATGTCAGAAATAGTAAATCATGTTATTACAGAAACTCAGCATACAATACAGTATGGCAGAAGATTATATTTGTACATATACACTATTATCAGTCTCAGCATGAATTAAGTACATACATATCGCTATCACTAGTTCAGCATATAGTAAACACAAATACATTATAATTATTAGCTTCGGCATGAGATATATGCAGATAGTATTACTAGTTGAGACCACTGTATTGTCTTGGGGTTGGATTACCTAGAATCCCTGACCGCCCCAGGGTTAATAGCTGTATCGACTCGTCCGCCAGAGGACGAGGATACGTAGCTCTATGGAGTGGCATGCTGTACCACAGGGGACGAAGATAGGATGCCAGTTTTCCCAATATTGTGCCTTGATCGGCCCTTACACACCCCTGTCGAGCGGATACGCCCGGGTATTGATTTAGGAGTCCTCCGGACTCAGATGCAGTTATAGTCAGGGGCTCAGCGAGCCCAAGTGCATACCCAGGGGACCGGCAGGATGCTTATAGTGTTTATAGGAGATGGGATGACCGGGGTAGGGGTATAGATTCTGTGCTGGTTGTACCTCCCGGCTTATGGGGGCCGGGTAAGGTTTGTGTGTGCTATATTATGTTATGTTATGTTATGCCATGTTACATTAGACACGAGTAGTTCGGCAGTAGAACGATACGTCTCCAGGTATGACTCCTACTCCTTCCAGTATAATTAAGAGAAGGTATGATTTACATTATCAGACAGTTAATCTATTCCCTCCTACTTCAGTTTCATCAGTTGTATTGTTATTTTCAGCTATTTCCTTCAGTTATTGCTTTACATACTCAGTACCAGTGGTACTGACGCCCGGTGGGGCACTGCATTACTTGCCTGTAGGTACTCATAGACGAGCAGGCGATGCCTTGTGATTCCTGTCAGCGATCGAGTATTCAGCTCCTGTCATCCGGAGACTGAATCCCAGAGGTGTATTTCGTTTTCTTTTGTTGTACAGTACGGGTAGGTCGGGGCCCTGTCCCGATCATTTCTATTGTTATTCCTAGAGGCTTGCAGTCTGTATATACTTCCCTGTTGTCAGTTGAGTCGGTCGTGTGAGGCCGTGCAGTCGATAGCTGTTCGTACTTTTATCTCTTTTATGTTGGCCGTGTGGGGCCATAGTTTGACAGTAGTGGTGACCTTGCCGGTCACGTAGCTTTCCAGTATTTCATTGTCAAGTTACAGATAACTAGATAGCATGGTGGCCTTGTCGGCCCGCATAGGTTTTCCTATATTGAATATGTTTTGATTAGCTGTCATGACAGGTACATAAGGCTATAGGCCAATGGGCCGGGGGCTGTGTTTACAGCCGTTATATAGCCCTTTGTTTCCATAAATGTGGGTTAGAGCCAGCCAGACACCAGATGTTCCCAGGCTCAGCAGTCTAGCAGTTCAGGTCCTAGTAGGGCACCAGGTGCCAGTCATACCCCCCAAGGCGGGGTGTGATAAACTTGGTATCAGAGCAGGTCGTATCCCAGGGAGTCTGCAAGCCGTGCTAAGTAGAGTCCTGCCCATGGATGTGTTCTACACCATATACTATGGGTAGGGGGCTGCAAGGCATGGTAGGATGGTTGTCTTTTATTCTTATTCAGTCGTGCTGTAGAGCGGTACAATAAAGGGTTGAGTCCCTAAAAGCTTACTATATTCTTTGGTTACAGATAATGTCAGACCAGCGACATCCTATCACAGCCCGGAGCTTAGATATTGCAGCAGGGGAAGGCACCAGCAGGATGCCTCACCCTCGTTTGGAACCAGCTCGGTCAGAGGGCACTACAGAGGCATCGTCCCAGCCTTCTCAGCAGTCTCCACCACATCAGGAGCCACTAGGGGCGACGCTACCTCCAGCAGTCCCTATACCGACCCCTTCCGACCAGGAGGTTAGGAGTGCGGTAGTTATGTTAGCACAGATGATGGCTGCTCAGTGTCAGCCGATGCCGTCTGCAGTTGTGGAGTCGTCAGAAGGGCCCGGTAGTTCGAGGGTCCGAGAGTACTTGGCTCTGAATCCCCCACAGTTTACAGGTACGAACCGGACAGAGGACCCTCAGGATTTTCTGGATCAAATGCAGAGAATTTTCAAGGTTATGCATGCCACGCCTACAAAATCAATTGAGTTGGTAGCATTTCAGTTACGCGACATCGCCGTATTGTGGTATGAAAGCTGGGAGAGGTCCCGAGGGAGAGATGTTTCCCCTCCGACCTGGTCCAGCTTCTTAGGAGCTTTTCTGGATCAATATTTGCCGCGAGAGATTCGACAGGCCCGGGTAGACCAGTTCCTACATCTGGAGCAGGGGGCCATGAGTGTTCGGGAATACTCCTTGCGGTTTGATTCTCTGGCTCGATATGCACCGGCCTTTGTTGATACCATAGCATCCAGAGTACACCGCTTTATCATGGGGTTGAGTCCAGAGTATGTTGAGACTTGTATTACGGCTACACTGTGAGAGGACATGGACATTTCTCGAGTTCAAGCATTCGCCTAGAATATTGAGGGCATCAGACAGCGGCATCGGGAGATCAGAAGGGCCAATCAGGAACAGCGTCGTCGGGACAGGCCGGTTGAGTTACAGAGGGAGGCTCGGGGAGGACCCAGGCCACGATTGTTAGATAGGCCGCCCAGGCCCCTGCCTCCGCCACAGCCGCAGGGGGGTAGATTCAGCCGCAGGGGGCAGTCAGAGATTGGTAGAGGCTCGCAGATGGCAGATTCACCATTACAGAGGAGGGCGGAGCAGAGTAGGTATACCCTACCACTTTGCCCTATGTGCAGTCGACGCCATCCTGGAGCATGCAGGTATGGTTCCACTTCATGTTATATTTGTGTCCAAGAAGGCCATTTGATGAAAGATTGCCCAGCCAGAGGTCGAAAGCACCAGGATAGACAGGATAGGGCATCTACAGGGTCACGAGCCACAGCATCTTCGGCAGGGTGCAGGCCCTCAGTTTCAGCAGGCAGGGGTCGGGGCAGATCAGAGGCCTCCAGTACAGGTGCGGGTCCAAGCCGCACATATGCCTTACCAGGGAGACAAGATTCAGAAGCGTCACCGGATGTTGTGACAGGTATGCTAACTATCTGCTCACACCCTGCTTATGTATTGATTGATCCAGGGTCTACTTTGTCCTACATTACTCCATTTGTGGCACGAAAGTTTAGTATTGCACCAGAATTATTGCAGCTGCCCTTTTTAGTATCCACACCCGTCGGTGACTCTATTGTGGCTAGCAAAATTTACCGAGGGTGTACAGTAGAGGTTGCTGGCCGTCAGACCACAGTAGATCTGGTCGAGTTAGAAATGATAGACTTCGATGCCATAATGGGTATGGATTGGCTAGTACCGTTCTTTGCCATCGTTGAATGTTGGACCAAGACGGTCTGATTCCACTTCCCAGGAGAAGCAGTGCGAGAGTGGAAGGGCAGCACCGCTACACCAAAAGGTAGGTTTATTTCCTACCTTCAGGCGAGAAAGTTGATATCTAAGGGATGTATTTACCATCTGGTCAGAGTTTAGGATGTCCAAGCATGATCTCCGACACTCTAGTCTGTTCCAGTGGTGAAGGAATTCCCTGATGTGTTTCCGGATGAGTTACCTGGTATATCCCCAGAAAGGGAAATAGACTTTGCTATTGACTTGTTACCAGGCACTCAGCTGATATCAATTCCTCCCTATCGTATGGCTCCTGCAGAACTCAGAGAATTAAAGGAGCAGTTGAAAGATTTATTGGATAAAGGTTTTATCAGGCCGAGTACTTCACCGTGGGGTGCGCCAGTTATATTTGTGAGGAAGAAAGATGGCTCGCTTCGAATGTGCATAGATTATCGGTAATTAAACAAAGTTACAGTAAAGAACAAGTACCCGCTTCCCAGAATTGATGACTTATTTGATCAGTTGCAGGGAGCCAGATACTTTTCTAAGATTGACTTGCGGTCCAGATATCACCAGGTTCGAGTACGTGAGAGATATATTCCTAAGACAGTGTTCAAGACCCGATATGGACATTTTGAATTTCTAGTTATGTTCTTCGGGTTAACGAATGCCCCGACAGTCTTCATGGACCTGATGAACAGTATTTTCAGACCTTTCCTGGACTTGTTCGTGATAGTATTCATTGATGACATTCTGGTGTATTCTTGCTCTGAAGCAGATCACCGGACTCATTTGCGGACAGTGCTCCATATCCTCAGGGACCGCCAGTTGTATGCTAAATTTTCTAAGTGTGAATTCTGGCTTAACTCAGTGGCTTTTTTAGGGCATATCGTGTCGGATGCTGGTATACAAGTTGACAAGCACAAAATAGAAGCAGTTAAGTCATGGCCTAGGCCTACCACTCCGACGGAAGTTCGTAGCTTTCTGGGGTTGGCAGGTTATTACAGGTGGTTCGTTGAAGGGTTCTCGACCATTGCGGCACCTCTAACCAAATTGACACAGAAAGCAGTAAAGTTTCAGTGGACAGAGGCATGCGAGCAGAGCTTCCAAGAACTGAAAGACAGATTAACCTCCGCCCCAGTGTTAGCGTTACCGAAGGGGACAGAAGGTTATTCGGTGTACTGCGACGCATCAAGCGTCGGGTTAGGTTGTGTGTTGATGCAGCATGGTAAAGTGATTGCATATGCTTCCAGACAGCTGAGGAAACACGAAAAGAACTACCCTACCCATGACCTGGAACTAGCCGCAGTGATCCACGCCTTGAAGATGTGGAGGCATTACCTGTACGGCGTCCATGTTGATATTTACACAGATCACAAGAGCCTACAGTACATCTTCACTCAGAGGGAGTTGAATCTACGGCAACGCCGCTGGTTGGAGCTGTTAAAAGATTATGATGTGAGTATTCTATACCACCCCGGAAAAGCTAATGTAGTGGCAGATGCCCTGAGCCGTAAGTCAATGGGGAGTTTGGCATATTTGCGACCTGAGAAGCGGGAGTTAGCTAAAGAAATCCATCAGTTAGCAGGTTTGGCCATTCGAGTAATGGAAACAGAAAATAATAGAGCGGTAATTTAGAATTCTGCTGTGTCATCATTAGTTACGGAGGTAAAAGAACGACAGTACGAGGACCCTGACTTGGTCCAGCTCAGAGATAGAGTTCAGAAAGGTAAGGAGTCAAATTTCCAAATGATTGAGGATGATGTGCTACGCTGTAAGGGCCGCCTCTGTATCCCGAATGTTTTAGGGCTTCGGGGGCGGATCATGCATGAGGTACATTACACTCGCTATTCCCTCCATCCAGGAGCGACGAAAATGTACCACGACATCAGAGACATCTATTGGTGGCCAGGTATGAAAGCTGAGATAGCTGAATTTGTATCTAGATGTCCTAACTGTCAGCAGGTGAAAGCGGAGCACCAGAAGCCGGGTGGTTTGACGCAAGATATAACGGTGCCTATGTGGAAATGGGAAGCGATAAATATGGATTTCGTAACAGGATTACCCCGTACCAGATGCAGAAATGATTCCATTTGGGTAATAGTTGACAGGCTGACAAAATCAGCTTATTTCCTGCCAGTGAAGGCTACCTTCTCGGCTGAGGATTATGCCGAATTATATATCCGAGAAATAGTTAGATTGCATGGAGTGCCGGTATCCATCATTTCAGATAGGGGAGCAGAGTTTACAGCTAGATTCTGGCAGTCGTTCCAGAGGGGTTTGGGAACGCAGATCAATTTGAGCACAGCATTCCACCCCCAGACAGATGGGCAAGCAGAGCGGACTATCCAAACGCTCGAAGATATGCTACGAGCGTGTGTGCTAGATTTTGGGGGTAGCTGGGATGAGCATCTTTCGTTGATTGAATTTGCTTATAATAACAGTTATCATTTAGCTATCCAGATGGCGCCCTTTGAAGCATTATATGGGCAAAAATGTAGATCGCCGGTGGGCTGGTTTGAAGTGGGGGAATCAGCATTGGTTGGCCTAGACATTGTTCGGCAGTCAGAGGAAAAGATAAAGCTTATCCGAGAACGTTTACTGACTGCTCAGAGCCGCCAGAAGTCTTATGCAGATATGCGGCACAGAAATCTAGAATTTGCGGTAAATGACTGGGTATATCTGAAAGTGTCTCCGATGAAAGGGGTGATGAGATTTGGCAAGAAAGGCAAGCTTAGCCAGAGATTCATTGGGCCATATCAGATTCGGCGAAGAATAGGCCGAGTTGCATACGAATTGAACTTGCCTCCGAAGTTAGCATCTGTTCACCCAGTATTCCATGTCTCTATGTTGAGGAAGTTTGTAGGGGACCCTTCTACAGTAGTTCCCGTTCAGGATGTCCAGGTCACAGAAGAGTTAACATATGAAGAGGTTCCAGTAGCTATTTTAGACAGACAGATTCGCAGGTTGAGGACTAAAGATGTTACGTCTGTCAAAGTATTGTGGCGTAACAGGAACCGTGAGGAAATGATGTGGGAAGCTAAAGAAGATATGAAAGCTAGGTACCCTCACCTATTCCAGGCCTAGTCAGGCGACAGGTATGTCCATATTATTGCTTATGTAGTATCTTATGATTGTATATGTATAAGTGAGAAAGATTGATACTTAGCCATCTAGTAAATCCTAGAGTATTGTGTACAGTACCTGTATTGGACTTTTCTACATTTCAGGTTTTTGGTATAGTCCATATTACAGGGGAGACTCTGGCGAAATTTTTTCTAAACAAGTAAGTTAAGTAGTCCTCTAGATAGCAG
This sequence comes from Datura wrightii, assembly GCA_035772735.1. Classification (NCBI taxonomy): domain Eukaryota; kingdom Viridiplantae; phylum Streptophyta; class Magnoliopsida; order Solanales; family Solanaceae; genus Datura; species Datura wrightii. The sequence goes on along the minus strand of JASDFA010000006.1, from coordinate 83,477,219 downwards.
TATACATTCGAGGACGAATGTTCTTAAGGGGGGGGGGAGAATGTTATACCCCGTAGGATTCCCGGCACCTAGATGACCTATTCACACATTGGTTAAGCATATTTGAAGGCCATAAGTGCTAGAAAAAGGCCCGGGAAAAAGATAGGACGAGAAACCTGTCGAACCATCGTGGAAGGAGCCGAGACAGAGCCCCTCCGCGATGGCAGCGTGTCAAAGAGGTGGAGCCTCCGCGTTGGCTCCGTGACATGTTGGCCTTGTCCAGGCCCAAGTATATAAAGCCCCACTTCGGTTTTAAATCATATAAACTTATAAATTTCCAGTGAAACAGAGAGGAAACATCAGAGAAGAGAAAAGAACGAAGGGGGTAATATAATTTTCATCCGATTACGCTGCTAAACGTTGTCCAAACTCAAATTAACCCAAGATACTGAGGTATTTAGCAGCAGAGAGCATTCCTACGGATTTAGTTTCATGAAATACGGCCGACGAATCGTCGAGCTACCGAGCTAAGGTAAGTAGAATTGCTCCAAACTAGTGTCTATGTGTTCCTAGCTGTGAAGTGAATATTTCTCCCTTCTGGACCTCTGAAAAATAGCGGGTTTTCGACCGTCTTTCGATAAGCCTAAGTTTAGGCTACAAATTACATCGAAGTGACGTTGTTCATTTAAAATAAAGTTATATTTGGTATTAATTGATATATTTATGAATGCAGTTGGGAGAAATAGTTGAAGTATTGGCCGAGCCTCGTCCGACAGACGGATAGTTTGAGGATAGGGTATGTAAAGCTAGTTTCCTCGGCAAGTTAGTAAATCTCGGTATAGTAAATCAATTTAAAGGCCAGTAGAATATTCAGAAGTCATGTGTTGTGTTTATTACGAATGTTGGTACGATATTAGAAGCATCAGGTTATAATTAGCACGAAACTTGTTAGCTCGATATAGATTCTAATACAAGTGTTAGGAACTGCACAGCATGCTCAGTATATGATATAGTACAAAATGTCAGGATATTATCGTATTCAGTTGAAACCCAGTAAAACAATGTAATATCTATAAGGCATCTCAGAAATAGAATGATAGGTTAAAAATAAAGCTTAGGAAGCATGTCAGAAATAGTAAATCATGTTATTACAGAAACTCAGCATACAGTACAGTATGGCAGAAGATTATATTTGTACATATACACTATTATCAGTCTCAGCATGAATTAAGTACATACATATCGCTATCACTAGTTCAGCATACGGTAGACACAGATACATTATAATAATTAGCTTCAGCATGAGATATATGCAGATAGTATTACTAGTTGAGACCACTGTATTGTCTTGGGGTTGGATTACCTAGAATCCCTGACCGCCCCAGGGTTAATAGCTGTATCGACTCGTCCGCCAGAGGACGAGGATACATCGCTCTACGGAGTGGCATGCCGTCCCACAGGGGACGAAGATAGGATGCCAGTTTTCCCAATATTGTGCCTTGATCGGCCCTTACACACCCCTGTCGAGCGGATACGCTCGGGTGTTGATTCAGGAGTCCTCCGGACTCAGATGCAGTTATAGTCAGGGGCTCAGCGAGCCCAAGTGCATACCCAGGGGACCGGCAGGATGCTTATAGCGTTTATAGGAGATGGGATGACCGGGGTAGGGGTATAGATTCTGTGCTGGTTGTACCTCCCGGCTTATGGGGGCCTGGTAAGGTTTGTGTGTGCTATATTATGTTATGTTATGTTATGCCATGTTACATTAGACACGAGTAGTTCGGCAGTAGAACGATACATCTCTAGGTATGACTCCTACTCCTTCCAGTATAATTAAGAGAAGGTATGATTTACATTATCAGACAGTTAATCTATTCCCTCCTACTTCAGTTTCATCAGTTGTATTGTTATTTTCAGCTATTTCCTTCAGTTATTGCTTTACATACTCAGTACCAGTGGTACTGACGCCCGGTGGGGCACTGCATTACTTGCCTGTAGGTACTCATAGACGAGCAGGCGATACCTCGTGATTCCTGTCAGCGATCGAGTATTCAGCTCCTGTCATCCGGAGACTGAATCCCAGAGGTGTATTTCATTTTCTTTTGTTGTACAGTACGGGTAGGTCGGGGCCCTGTCCCGATCATTTCTATTGTTATTCCTAGAGGCTTGCAGTCTGTATATATTTCCCTGTTGTCAGTTGAGCCGGTAGTGTGAGGCCGTGCAGTCGTATAGCTGTTAGTACTTTTATCTCTTTTATGTTGGCCGTGTGGGGCCATAGTTTGACAGTAGTGGTGACCTTTCCGGTCACGTAGCTTTCCAGTATTTCATTATCAAGTTACAGATAACTAGACAGCATGGTGGCCTTGTCGGCCCGCATAGGTTTCCCTATATTGAATATGTTCTGGTTAGCTGTCATGACAGGTACAGGAGGCTATAGGCCAATGGGCCGGGGGCTGTGTTTACAGCCGTTATATAGCCCTTTATTTCCAGAAATGTGGGTTAGAGCCAGCCAGGCACCAGATGTGCCCAGGCTCAGCAGTCTAGCAGTTCAGGTCCTAGTAGGGCACCAGGTGCCAGTCATACCCCCAAGGCGGGGTGTGACACTATTGTCCGGCGGTCCTTCCTATGCTCATACCACAAGTCATCCTGAGTCAAAATTTCAGATTTTTCTGCTGATCGCATTCCAAATCTCAAGTGCAGTCTAGGCACTTTCGGGCTGTTACACCGGCTTTTCGATATCAAGATCATCTTAAAACATAGCTTCTAGCCCCAAAACCCATAGAACCCCATGGAAGGATCTGGAGAGAGCTTCCCTTCATGAAAGGTTCTAGAAAATAAGAAAATAAAGCCAAAAATCAACCAAGGGGCTTTTTATAGGCCTCCACCGCCTTAGACCCTTTGTGACGTGCCTACTTGCACAGTCTCGTGAAAACATGAATATCTGTCTACTTTGAAGTCGGATTGATGAACGATTTAATACCCTAGAAACTAGACTCGTAGACCTTTAGTTTGACAGGCGTGCATCACCTAATTTCTTACATATTGCAAGAAAATCTTTGATACATTTGACCTAAATTTCAAGAAATCTCAAGATGGAAATTTTGCAATAACTTTTGCCAAATTTATTTTACAACTTGATCAATGTCCATTCTTAAATATGATGATAGAGTGAATCAAATAACTCATAAAACCTCCTTCTTAACATATTAAGTACTCTTAGTTTTACCTTAAAAGTAAGAATTTATTGCTCAAATAATCTGAGGTGTTATAGCTTCGTCCTAAACCTCATCATCCCTTTCATAGGTGAAATTTTTAGATATATACCCAACCATCAACAGAAAACTCAAGTTCTCTTCTCCTCACATCTGCAATTGATTTCTGATGGCTTTGAGCTATTTTCAGCCTTTCCCTAATAAGGTGAACTTTATTCATGGCCTCATGAACTGAATCAGGCCCTATAAAGGTAGCTTTACCAACCTCAAACCACCCTGTAAGAGACCTACACCTCCTACCATAAACTTTCTTAAATGGGGCCATCTGAATCTTACAATGATATGACTTATTTTTTGAATGTTTTAAGTTTTACTTAGCCTATTTTACTTACCTTGCATACTCAGTACATTACAAGTACTTATCACATACTCTCTATTGTTTCATCTCATGGCACAGGCACAGAAGTTCAGGTTCAGTCCCGCCATTTGCTAGTTTTCGGAGTTCAGTCCAGCCAACTTGTTTATGAGTCCTCATCCTTCAAGGACTTTTAGAAGGTTGAGTTATCATCATTTAAGTTTTATATTTCTAGTGAGCTAGTTAGGGGTGTTGTCCCATCATCACATCAGTATGTAGAGACTTTTAAAACATAGTTATATATACAACTTTGGATTCAATGTTATGTTATTTTCATTGTTCAAATGTTTTTAATATTCAAACTTCCGCAATTTTAGTATTTAGTTTTTCCGCTCTAATTATATTGAGTTAGTTATCATGTTTATGCCATGGGTCAACTTGGAGCCATTTATGATTCTAGGTTCCATGTCGAGATCTGGGCCTATGTTGGGTATGACAAACTTGGTGTCAGGGAATTAGGCTTCGTAGTATCCTAGGGTGTCTGAAAGCTGCGTTAAATAGAGTCTTTTTCATGGGTGTGAAGCGCGCACACTTATGATGATGAAATATTTTAGGAAACTTCCCTTCTTTCATGATCTATGTCATGCAATAAAATACCTCTCTATCCTTCTAACTCGTGCTATGCGCATTTGCAGAATTATGCCTTCACGCCAAGTTAATGGAAGAAGGAATGGGAGTGGAAATGACCACGGGAATGGCAATGGAGATAGGCACCAGCAAGCGCCGCCAGCCCCAGAGGATCATGTGCTTGAGTAGGTTGCCCATGCTAAGTCTAGAGGCGACTATCCAATTGTTGGCATAGGCGTTGACCACTCAGGTCAATCTGCAGGAAGTAGCTTATGTTCCCAAAAACAGGAATGCAACGGTGACTAGAGTTAGGTACTTCCTTAAGATGAATCTCCCTAAGTTTCTTGGGTCGAGAGTGTACGAGGACCTATATGAGTTCATCGAGGAGATTTAGAAGTTCACCTAGATTTTGTGGGTGATGGGGGAGGAGTGAGCAGACCTACCCTCTTACCAATTGACGGGGTTGCTCATATTTGGTATAGATAGTGGAAGGATGGTCGGGGAGTCAGAGTGGGTCCCATTGGTTGGGATGAGTTTCTCCTCGCATTCTTGGACTGATTCTTTCCCCGGCAGATGAGGGAGATTAAGGCAGCAGAGTTCCTGAATTTGAGACAGAACAATATGATAGTTCAAGAATATGCTCTAGAGTTCACCCGCTTATCCAAGTATGTGCTGGAGATGGTGTCTTATCAGAGGGCTCGGGTGAGTAGATTTGTGAATCGGGTAGCAGAATAATTGGTCAAGGATTGTAGGACCTCTATGCTCCGTCAGGACATTAACTTCTCCTGATTGGTTTTGTATGCCCAGCAAACTCAGGCAGTGCAGATGAGGGAGAGGGAGAGAGAGGCCAAGAGGGCCAAGATAGATAGTTTTGGTTTCTCCCAGCAAAGATCTAGTGGGGGACATCGCCAGCAGCCCCACCAGAGGTCATTAGCCCCATACCATTAGCAAATTGTGTGCAATCAAGATCTAGGAATGATTAGGGGGGACGAGCATCAGGCTCTCGAGGTCAGGGGAGCAGGCCCATAGAGCCCAACATTCCAAGTTATGGCAGGTGTGGTAAGAGGTACCGGTCAGTGCTTAACTAGTACAGGTGCATGTTTTGTGTGTGGGAAGCCCAGCCATATGGTTAAAGATTGTCAAGCGGCCGGACAGGGCCATGGTAAAGGCCCCAACCAAGCCACCAGTTTAGCAACTCCACCAGCACGCTCAGCTTAGCAGGGTGCATCCACTAGTATAGGTGGTGGTCAGCATCAGAATAAGTTTTATGCCCTCTCATCTCGTCAGGAGTAGGAGGTCTTTCCAGATGTGGTCACTTGTATGTTATGAGTATTTCATCTTAATGTTTATGCAGTGTTAAATCCAGGGGATACTTTATCTTTTGTGACGCCCTATGTTGCTAGTAGTTTTGTAGTCAGTCCCAAAATCCTCTCAGAACGCTTCTCAGTCTCTACTCCAGTCAGTGACTTAGTTATAGCTCGACGGGTATACATAAATTACCCTGTAACAGTCCTTAGAAAGCCACCTCAGCAGATTTAGTAGAGTAAGACATGACAGATTTTGTTGTTATCTTTGGCATGGATTTGTTACATGCATGTAATTCCTCCGTGAATTGTAGAACCCATGCGGTAGAGTTTTAATTTCTGAGTGAGCCAGTCCTAAAGTGGAAGGGTAGTTCAGTTGTGCTTGTAGGTCACTCCATTTCCTACCTTAAGGCAGGAAAGAAGATTTCTAAGGGTTGTGTGTACCATTTAGTTTGGGTTAAGGATGCTACGTATGAGACTCCGACTCTTCAATTAGTCCCTGTGGTGTGTGAAAATCCGAAGGTGTTCCCAGATGACTTACCCGGAATCCTTCCCGAGCAGGAGATTGACTTTGGTATTGATCTTCTTCCCGATACGTAGCCCATATCTATAGCTCCTTATAGAATGGCTACCACTGAGCTAAAGGAGTTGAAAGAGTAGTTGAAGGATCTCTTAGACAAGCGTTTCCTCAGACCTATAAAATCCCCATGGGGTGCACCAGTTCTATTTGTTCAGAATAAGGATGGATCTCTTCATATTTGCATTGACTTCTGGAAATTGAACAATGTTACTATCAAGAAAAAGTATCCTCTTCCCAGAATTAATGATTTGTTTGACGAACTCCATGGTGCTAAGTGCTACTGGAAGATATATCTCAGGTCCAGTTATCACCAGCTCAGAGTTAGAGAGAGTGACATCTGAAGATAGCCTTCAGGACTCGGTATGGTCACTATGAGTTTGTAGTTATGTCTTTTGGACTAATGAATGCTTTTGTAGCTTTTATGGATTTGATGTACAAGGTGTTAAATCCGCATTTGGACATGTTCATGATTGTTTTCATATATGACATTCTCATATACTCTTGGAGTGAGAAGAAGCATGTCGCTCATTTGAGGACTATGCCACAGACCCTTATGGATTGCTAGCTGTTAGATAAATTCAGCAAGTGTGAATTTTTGCTGAACTCAATAGCATTTTTGGGCCATATGGTGTCAAGCGAGGGTGTGCAAGTGGACTTGCAAAAGATAGAAGCTGTAAAGAATTTGCCTAGACCAGTTAATCCTACAGATATCAGGAGTTTCTTAGGTTTAGTTGGCTACTACAGAAGGTTTTTATGGTATTTTCATCCATTATGACACCATTGACTAAGTTGACCCAGAAAAAAGTCAAAGTTCAGTTGTTTGATGCCTGTAAGAAATGTTTTTAGGAGTTAAAGACTCAACTCACGTTAGCCCCAATATTGACCCTACCCAAGGGTTCAGAAGGATGTGTGGTGTATTATGAGGCCTCCAGGGTGGGACTTGGTTTTGTGTTGATGCAGCATGGAAAAGTCATTGCATATGCCTCTAGATAGCTTAAGACTCATGAGAAGAATTACCCGATACACGACCTAGAATTGGAAACATTGAAGATTTGGAGGTACTAGTTGTATGTGGTACATGTAGATGTGTTCATAGATCATAAAAGCCTACAGTATGTGTTTCCTCAAAAGGACCTGAACTTGCGACAAAGGAGGTGGTTATAGCTTCTCAAAGATTATGAAATGAATATCCTTTATCATCTAGGCAAGGCCAATATAGTGGAGGATACTCTTAGCAGGCTATCCATGGAGAGTGTTTCTCATGTGGAAGGTGTAAGGAAAGAATTGGTGAAGGATATGCACCGTCTTGCTCGATTAGGAATTTGTCTTGTTGATTCAACGTATAGTGGTGTCATTGTTCAGAATGGCTGAGAATCTTCTTTGGTGACTAAGGTCATGTCTAGAAAAGATGAGGATCTTATTTTGGTAAAATGTTGAAGGAAGCGATTTAGAATCAGAAGGTAGAGTTCTTCTCCTAAGGGGGAGATGGTGTACTTCATTATTAGGGTCATCTCTGCATTCCGGGTATTGATGAGTTGAGCGATCAGATATTTCTTGAGGCTCTCAGTTTTCGATATTCCATAAATCCTGGTGCCACCAAGATGCACCGTGACCTACAAGAAGTCTATTGGTGGAGTGACATGTAGAAGGACATAGCAGAGTTTGTGGCTAAGTGTCCGAACTGCCAACAAGTGAAAGTGGAGCATCAAAGACCTGGAGGTGTTCTACAACACATTAGTATCCTCACTTGGAAGTGGGAGGAAACCAATATGGACTCCATTATAGGGTTGCCTCATACTCACTGATAATATGATTCCATTTGGGTGGTTGTGGATAGATTGACTAAAGCAACACATTTTCTATCGATCAAAATTACCGAGTCAGCTGATGACTATGCTAAGTTGCATATTTGGGAGTTAGTTTGATTGCATGGTGTTCCCTTTTCCATCATATTAGATAGAAGTACTCAATTTACCTCCCAATTTTGGAGGTCATTTCAGAAGGGACTTGGTACTCAGGTCAAGCTTAGCACAACTTTTCACGCACAAACATATGGTCAGGCTGAACAGACCATCCAGACTCTAAAGGATATGTTGTGAACATGTGTGATTAACTTCAAAGGTAGTTGGGATGATCATTTACATCTTATCGAGTTTACATATAACAACAGTTACCGCTCAGTATTCAAATGGCCCTGTTTGAGAATCTTTATGGGCAGAGATGTAGACCGCCTATTGACTGGTGAAGTAGGTAAGGCTATGTTAATAGGATCAAATTCAGTTCATGAGGTGATGGATAAAGTTCAACTTATAAGGAAAAGGCTAAAAACATCTCAGAGTCGTCAAAACTCCTACGCGGATGTGAGGAGAGAACTTGAATTTAAAGTCGATGATTGGGTGTTCTTGAAGATATCTCCTATGAATGGGATGATGAGATTTGGAAAGAAAGGAAAGTTGAGCCTTGATATGTTGGACCGTAAAGGATTTTGAGACACATTGGTAAGATGGCCTATGAGTTGGGGTTTCCCTTAGAGTTTTCTTTTGTACATCCAGTTTTCCATGTATCGCTCTTGAAGAAGCGCATCAGTGACCTATCTTTGGTTGTTCCAATGGAGAGCATAGGTGTGAAGATAGCCTTAGATATGAAGAGGTTCCAGTTGAAATCCTGGATTGTCAGGTTCGAAAGTTGAGGAACAAAGAAGCAGTTTCAGTAAAGGTTGTGTGGAAGAATCAACTTGTTGAGGGAGCTATGTAGGAAGCCAAAGCAGATATAATGGCTAAATACGTGCATCTTTTCCCTTCCGGCTCAGTTTCAGCTTGAGGTACCAGTTTCCTCCTTAGTACTCTATTTAGTTTCATGTCTAGTTTACGTCTCTGAGTTTCTTTTATATTAATGCATGTATGTGTGATTCATGGATTCAGTCCAGTCTCATGTTTAAATCCGGAGTCAGTCACTCCGTCAGTTCTCAGCTTTAGATGTTTAGTATTTGTGATGGCAGATCCTTTTTCCAAATTATTAAGTATTTTTACCCACATTTGAGGATGAATTTTTCCAAGGGGGAGATATTTTAATACCCCAAAAGTTTCTAAGGATAAGTTCGGGATTTTAAAAGTTCTAAGCAGGAGAAACCAATATTTTTTTCTTAGTACGATCAATGGTACGAGTCATATGAGGATGGTATGACTTGTAGAATGACAAATAGTAAGGTTTTGGCTGTTGGTCTTTGAAAGCACGAGTCCCCACTAAGAGTCATGGTGTGTGGGGACAACTTGTGGTACATATCGTAACAAGATCTAGGGACTTTTTCAGATGTTGATTGTACTAGTGGTGGTACGACTCATAGGTAGAAGTTATGGGTCATAAAAGGATTCGTGGAAGTTTAAGAGGAGTGTGTTTTGGGACTTATTCAATATGGAAGGATACCATGAGTCATAGGTCGATTCTCCGACTTGTGGTACGGGTCGTAGGAACTGGTAGTTCAGTTTTTCCTGTGATTTCATTAAGGGTATTTCCTTAATTCTTAAGCTAATAAGCCCTAAACTACGTCCTTTTAAGCTCATCTAGGAGGGGTTTTAAGAGAGTTTAACCTATTCTAACCTATTCCCTCACCATGCATGGAAGATTAGAGAATTACTAAGGAGATCAAGCCTAGATTTCTTCAAGTTCTTCTCCAATTTTCTTGGGCTATCAAGTAAGAGTGTAGAATTAGATTACCAAGGTATGTAGGGCAACGAATGAGAGATTCCATTCACTCTCATTCCCCAATTTCTCATCAAGTTCATGAATTCAAGTCTTAAAGTCAAGTTTGTAATCTTATGGGGTTTTAACCCAATTTCATGAAATTCTCTATGATTAGATTACGGGTCAATTCCCTTCATGTTTTAAATGATATTTTAAGATTCAGGGGCATGTTTTATATGTATTTTGAAATATAATTCATGATTGTTATTTTTGAAAGTATAATTCCCAATCATGAAAGTTTCATAAAAATTTTTAATTATGAACTATGTTTTCAAGCATGATGTGATGTTTAGCATGAAAGAATGTTTATGAATTACCCATGTATGAATCCATGATTTTGACTATCAAGTCTATTTTCAAGCATGTTAATGCTTTGGCAAGCCCACGTGATCTAAGTATGTTTTCATGATTTAGTTCATGTTGATGATGTTAGCTTACAACATGGTTTTGGAGTCTAGACTCCCACTTTCATCTTCTGGTATGTTTTGAGTCAAGGGTCCTCATATTCAGATTTCAGACTATGTATGCATTTCATGTTCAGCTTCTTTGAAAAATGATGGTTCAACTTCATTGAAAAATAATGGAGAGCATATGCATGTTGTTGTGGGTAGTGCCTTGCACTGAGTAGGTTAGGGGTTTAGGTAAACCCGGGCCTCCTAACTATGCGCCAACATAGGTTTATTCGGAATCATTAAGACCTCCCTTATGAGCTTTCGCTGCCACCGAGGGGCCTTCAGCTTGATTTCGATATCACGGTAGCGCCCTTAGCACTAGAAAGGCTTTGGACGACTCTTCCCATTTCAGTGTAATAGTTGGAATCTCGTAACCTAAATCGTGATTATGTTGGTTACATGATGAATCTTCCATTGTTCCTCATAATTTCAGTTATGCATGTTTTCAACAGGTTTGACCCAATGTTCATTTTATCAGTTTTACTTATGATCATCAGTTTCAGCTTTGGCTCATCCATTTCAATTATGAAGTGCAATTATGTTTATTGATGTTTTCAAGATATCAGCATGCAGTCCTTACTTTCAGAATCTTACAATGTTATGACTTATGTTATGCATGTTTTCAATTTTACTTACTCAGTACATTACAAGTACTAATCGCATACTCTATGTTGTATCCTCACATGATACAGGCTCAGACATTATGGTTCAGACCCGTAGTTAGCCAGTTTTCAGAGTTTAGTCCAGCCAGCTTATTGGTGAGTCCTCATCCTTCGAGGAATTTTAGATGGTTGAGTTACCATCATTTCAGTTTTAGATTTCTATTGAGCGATTTAGGGTTGTTGTCCCATCAGCTCATCAGTATGTAGAGGCTTTCTAGACATAGTGATATATTCAGCTTCGGATTCAGTGTTATGTTATTTTCGTTGTTCAAATGTTTTTAATATTCTGACTTTTGCTATTTTAGAATTCAATTTTTCTTCTTTGATTATATTGAGTTAGTTATCATGTTCAAGTCATGGGTCGACTTGGAGCCATTTATAGTTCTAGGTCTCATGTCTAGATCCGAGCCTATGTTCGGGTCGTGACAAGCATAAGATAGGATAATTTGAAGGGCACTCAAATAAGCATTTCATAAACAAGCTTTTAGTTTAAAGGTCATATGAATCAATATCAAGATATCATATCAAATAAGAAATAATGCATCCATCTAATTCCACAACTAGAAGCACGCTCATAAAAACATACAATTTATCATTTCAAAAGAAAGTTTCCAATTTCGCACTACAAAATACTAGTACCCACATAAATTCTCATCAACTCATTTATATGCAAGACAAATTATCCATTAACCCCTTGTTTATATACTAGAATATTAATACTTTAGATAGAGTCAAAGAAAGTCTCCCTTTGCTTCCAATTTCCCACTACAAAATACTGGTGCTTGCATAAATTCTCATCAACTCATTTATACGGGATCCGAATTACCCATTACCTCCCTCATTTATATACTAGCATATTAACACTTTATAAAGAGTCTAATAAAGTGTTCTTTGTTTATCGGGGTTCAAAAAGTCAAATTACGACGTTTCCTTTTCTCAATGCCTCTTAATAATCCCAATCTAATCAATTATGTAACCTAATGAGTATACGAGAGCATAGACACGCACATTGGCATAAAAAGAATCAGCTCAAAAAGTGAGTCAAAAAATCAACTCCGAGCATGGGTGATGAATTTTTTCAAAATACATCTACCCATAAGGTGAAAAGCTTATGCACCAAAAATCATGTAGAATAGGTCTTCAATTGACCATAAAATTTAGAAACTACATAAATATCAGTTTAGGGCACAACCCCCAAATTCTCAATTTCAACCAATTTATTTTTTTGGTAAATAAATGTTTTTAGTATTACCAAAGCAGCATTACAAAACCGAATAGGTTAAACCACCTATTTCTCACATTATACGTTTAGCCTACTTTCATAAACAAAATATGAAACTATGAAAATTAGAATCTGGCTAAGTACAACTAAGAGCATCATTACAACTGCATAATTGGACCCAAGAACTAGACATAACTAATACAACGTATCTTGCTCCATTTTGACTTCTGCTAAAATAATTCAGTGCATCTTTCCATTTTGGATTGTCACTACCTCTATTGTGAAGATGTATGGAAATCTTCGTGCTACTATGTATACTTTATAGTGTCATGAATCTTATGTTGTTTCTTTCTCTGTAGATGATATTGACAACCATCGCAAAAGCAGTACTATGAATGGCTGCTTCGGCTGACTTCTTGCATGCCCCTATGCTAGCCCAAAAGAGCTCATTTTGGCATGCTCCAATGGTCCTCTAGATCATCATCCAACCCATGATTCTCTTCCACAGTTCTCCTATAACAGAACACTCAAATAAAAGGTGCTCTAAATTTTCATCTACATTCCTGTAGAATGCACAAGTCTTAGGGACATCTATCCCAAACTTTTGTAACCTATCAGCTATTGCCAGTCTCCCCATGCTACTAGCCACAGTGTGAATTGGTATCTGGGATGAATGTGATGGTGAATCATTAGGCCTTTCCATTGTACCCTCTATGCTTGTGGTAAATGTAGGAGATACATTTACTTGATAGAGAAGTTGCTTCTTCACCACTGTATTCAATCTATCTTTGAGGGACCCTAATATAGTTGATAACTGTAGCACATACTTTCTAGCCTCCATAATCTTCCTTTTAACCCATGTTGCAATTATAATACTGGTGCATATTTCTAAGGCATTCCTTTTTAAGTAATTTGCAAGAATCCATTTTATCCAAAGGTTGTCTTGCTTTTCTGTTGCTTTCCATAATTGTTTCAAAATTGTTGTTTGGTTCCATACAGCCAAGTTGCTGATATTTAAACCTTCAGCAGCCTTAGGTTGATAGGTCTTGACCCAACAGACTAATGCTTTCCTCGAAGGGGTCCGAGCACCTGTCCATAGGAATGTTCTACGAGCACTTTCAATCAGTTTCTAAATCTTCTTAGGAATGATGAATATTTGAGCCCTATAGGTTTTCATACTAAAGAGTACAGATATGATCAATTATAGTCCGCCAGCATATGATAAAAGCTTGGTAAACAAGAATCTCATTCTAGTTGTGATCTTCTCCACTATTGTCTTACATTGACTGACTGTAAGCTTCTTTGAGGACAAAGGAACACCTAGATATTTTAATGGGAGAACACCTTCAACATATCCAAGTGTATCCAATATCACTTGCTTTTGAGTGCAGGAGACACCAGTAATACATTTTGAGCTTTTATCCACATTTTCTTGAAGACTTAAGGCCTTAGAGAATTTCTTGAAAGCCTCCTTTAATAATTGGATAGAAGTGATGTCTGCTTTACAAAAGAGGGCAAAGTCTTCAGCAAAATAGATGTGCTTGATTCCTAACTTTTTACAGCCTATTCTGGTTCAAAAATGCTAACTCCCATTCAGGATACTCCATTATATTCACAAACTAATAGGGGGACATAGGATCCCCCTACTTTATACCGCTCTTCCCCTCAAAAGATTTTATTTATTTAACACCCCAAAAGTTTTTAAGATTAGACCCCAGACTTAAATAAAGAATTCACAAGGAAAGTGAAAATTTCACCACAGAATGAGTTGTGGTATGACTTGTTAGGTGAGTTCACGAGTCATAATGAGTCTCGTGGCAAGCATTCAATGAAGCCATGTTTAGAGCTTCGAGGTAACGATCCACTTCACGATTCGTGGGATGAGGGGACAAGTAATGGGGTCCTTGGCACGAGCAATAGCTTGAAATGTCAAGACTCCAGGGGACGGGAGACTTGACGACTTGTTAAGTTTAGTAACGAGTCATCCTGAGAGTTGTCAAAGGGAAGGGCAGGATAAATGTTCCAGTGACGATGGATGGTGACCATGAACTGTTAGGTGGGGTAGTGACACATTGCGACGATTGTCGAAAGAATGTTAGTCTCGAGCCAGTGTTGTCAACGAGGGCAGACGAGGAGTCATCGTAGCAAGACATGACTCATCATGTTAGTTGTGGGATTAGAGAACAGGATTGTTGACTTCAGTGGTAACAGAAGGAGTCACGAGTCATTAAGTCGGACAACGACTCGTGATGTCAGTCATCGGCAGATTCGAGGGATTTTTGAGAAAAGTTTCAGTGCACTTCATGAATTGGTACCACGAGTTGTTACTGACCCCACGAGTCGTGGAGTGCCTCGTGAGGACTGGCATGGTCTTTTTTCCTGCGAATTCCCTAGGGTGTTTCTATAATTTTCTATACTCCTAACTTCTAAACTACATTGTTTTGGGTATCTAGTGGGATTGTTTTAAGGGGAATATCTAGCCTAGTCCCTATTTAATCCTAAAACACTCACGAACCCTTCTTCTCCGTTTCTCTTTTTCTCTCAAGGTTCAAGAACTATGGTTCCTCTCCAGGGTGCAGCAATATCAAGACCTTTAGTGAAATCCTTCAACCAGGTGTGTGGGACTTCAACAGGGATCCCTTTCGTCCTTGTGTCCTGAGTTTTATGTAAAACCCTAGTTACTAAATTTTAGAAAAGAATTATGTCTTAAGATCTCAATCTAAGCATGATCCCTTATATGTTTTCTGTGAATTGCAAGACCCTCATGATACGCAGCAATATATGTTATGAAATTACTCCCAAATTCTTAATCTAGATTTTATGAAATGATGATAGTATGTTTTCTAGAATTTTACTATGTATTAGCACTATTTTCAAGATATGGCTCCTCTAAAGTATGTACAAGATTTTTACCATGATTTCACTATATATGTTTAAAGTATGATTTGAATCTATGGGCTTGCATGAATACGGATTCCATAATGTATATTACGCTCGGTATTTTGATTCTATGAATTGAGTAAGAAAAGGTATGTCTATGATTTCCCTAGACTCTCAAGCCTCTGGTTAGCTGAGGGTTCCTTAGTCTTGTTCCTTATCATAAAATAGGGTAGAACATGCATGATTTGGACTCAAAATAGAAATATTATGTTGATATGTTAGATTTTGTTTAAATTACGACTGCTTGACATAGATCCTTGAGTAGAATTTAATATCTTGGTATATTCAGCCTCAAAAATCTCAGTCCACAGTAAAAAAACTTAGAGTTTTACAGAATGGTCAGTTATCAGTGTTGGGATTTCCCATGATGTTAATATCACTTGATTATCTTAGTCAGTTCATTCTAGTCTATTTTCAGTCAGGATACTAGACTAGTCAGTAACGTCAAAAATTTCAGCTAATCTATTTAACTACCGTCATTTCCTGAGGTATCAGTGGTGCCTCCCAGTTATCAGTATTTAGACTTAGACATTTGTTACTAGATTTTAGTGGTTCACAATTATGACACTTCCAGATAAGCAGCTCTGACCAGTCTTAGAACCACCAACTTCAGCCTCAGTTTGTTCTTTAGACGGTTACGACGCTTTCAGATAAGCAGCTCTGACCAGTCTTAGAACACCAGTTTCCAGATCCGGTCTGATAAGACTCCTAGGGTACTTCCAGATAAGTATCCCCGACTTAGTGTTGGGCCCCAGTTTTGAGCTATCAGCTTGGCAGTAGTAGTCATGTTAGGACTATCAAGTGGGAGTAGGACATAGCACCAAGAGAGCCAGGGTTCCAGTGCACCCGGGTTCCCAGAACTACGTTGGCACTGTAGGTTATTTTATTGTCCTTATGGCCCCAAAAAGTGATCTCATAGTCCATGCCTTTATACCCTGGAAAGGTATATTGGGTCCTACAGATGGGATGTGTACATCGGACTCCACGTTTAGCTCACTTGGTTATATGCCAGTTATAAACTCTCCCACTAGTCAGTTCAGTATCAGTCCAGCTCAGCTCAGAACAATTTCAGTTTACTTAGATTTTTTCAGAACAGTTAGTTCAGATTCAGTATCTTAGACTCGGGGCATTGTCTATGACCATCAGATAGGGCCATATTGACCATTTAAATTATATTTCAGTTTATCCAGTTTTTATATTTCAGTTGGTGAATGCATATCATTATAGTTCAGTTATTTATTCCATTGTGTTATGTTTTCTCCCACTTACTCAGTATATTAAAAGTACTGACGTGTACTTCCTTTGCTGTAATGTTTTATGATACAGCCGCAGGTTCTCAGTCTCAATGCCATTAGTAGATTTCTTCAGGTAATTTCAACAGCATCAGTGGTGAGTCCTCATCTTTCGAGCACGATATATTTTTTTACTTCAATTAATTTCATTTGAATTAGATTTTAGTGTTAGATGGGGGCTTGTCCTAGCAACTCATCATTAGAATATGGCTTTCAGATAGAGTTTCAAACATTCCGTATTTTTGTTTCTTTCAAATGCATGATCTTTTTATTAAATCAATATTCTTAAATGATTTCATTATGTAAAGCTTTCGCTATGTTTTTTTTACTTAGAATGCCAGTGTTATGATAGACCATGGGTTGACTTAGGGTTAATTGTGACTCCAAGTACCGTGTCCCGTCCGAGGTATTGACTCGGGGCATGACAGTCAATCGTCCATTCAATACTAGAGAATAGGATACAATAGTAATGCATTCCATCACCCATTTTACAAAAATAAATGGAAAACCCAGATCAACAAACATACTTCTAAGGAAGCTCCACTCAATGGAATCATATTGTTTCCTTAGATCGACCTTCAACACACAACCATGTGACAATCTCTTCCTAGTGTACCATTTTAGACGTTCATGACTAAAAAATATGTTGTCACTAATACTTATTCCCTCAATGAAGGCAGACTGAGCTGGACTTATGATGCAGCCAATTACTATTTTGATTCTGTTGGTCAAGACTTTTTTAATTATCTTGTACACAGTAGTACTCACAAGCAATGGGTCTGTAGTCCTTGACATAAGAAGGATTAGCCACTTTTGGAACAAGAGTAGCGACTGTGCTACTAATAGCCTTGAGAACCCTTCCTTTCTAAAAAAAATTCTTGTATAAGAGCTATAATATCATCTTTGATCAAAGCCCAATTGTATGTAAAGAAATATACTAGAAACCCATCAACCCCTGGATCTTTATAAGCAGGAATACTTTTTATCAGGCTACAATGTCATCTTTAGTAACTTGAGCAATCAGTGCACATTTGTGCTAATAGGATAGACATGGTCCCTTCCTAATAACTTTTGCATATGGACAACGGAGACTAGTGGAAGCTGATCCTAACAAGTGTGAAAATAAAGCCTTAAACTCTTCTTCTACTTGCTGTGGATCCTTAGTTTTGCACCCTGTGAGTCATAGATAGAAGTAATAGAGTTTTTATGTGTTCTACAAAGCTAATCCGTTGTACCCTTGACTTTTGTCCGACAACTTGTTCTTCCACCTCACTCCACTTCCTGACTTCCTTATTATACTGCTATTCATTCTCAATCAGTATGCGACACAAGGGATTTGAGCTGAGCTTGAGCTGTACAATTTCCAGACCTTGTCTAGCATGTTGTAGCTTTAGTCTGTATGCAGCCATGTACACATTAAGGTTCTTGATTCCCACTTTAACTGCCTTTAATTTCTGCCATAGTTGAAACATCTTTGTGCCCCTCACCTGCACCCTCTATATTCTCTTTATAATACCACTAAAGTCGGGATGGTTTAGCATTGACTTGTACAATCTAAATGGTTTGGCTTGGGAGGGGGGTGGTTGACAGCATTAAATAAGAATGGGAGAGTGATCCAAGCTACCTACATTTAGAAACTCAGCTTCCATATGATCATAATCATTCATCCATTTTGGGTGCCCAAAAGCCAAATCAATTTTTGAATATCCTCTAGTGCCTATTTGTTGCTTGTTAGAAAAAGTAAAGTAACATCCTTTAGCTCTCAAAGACTGAAGCTGTATACCATCTATGCACCCCTAGAATTCTTGGGTTTCAGCTAGTACAACTGGGGTTTCAATTCTATCCTTAGTTGTTAAAACATTATTAAAATCACCACTGATGAAGTAGGCCTCCTGTATTGTGTTACTCATCCTGATCAGGTCTTTCAATAGACTCTCCCTCTGGGAAGCTTCATTCAGAGCATATACCATAGTATCATAAGCATTGAGAGTACTTTTATTATCCATCACTCTACAGTTAATATACTGTTCTTTGATTAGCTCAGCCTGCACTTGAACATAAGGCTTCCATTCCAACCAAATTCTTTCATTATATGCCATAGGATAGTTGTGACTATACTCCCAGTCAGGTGCTATCTTCCTAATAATGTGCTTAGCTTTTTGTGCTTTGACCCTTGTTTCCAATATCCCCATCATATCCACCATATTCTTTCTAAGGAAGAGCTTGACCTCCTTCTGTGTCAGGGGTTGATTAGAACCCCATATATTCCAGGTAGCTAGATTCATGGAGGGTGAAGACCTTGAGGGTCGCTCATATGCACTGTATTAGTCTTTTCACTTATAGTTAATTCTAATACCTCTAAAGTTTTTGCTGTAGGAATGGTTGCTTTAGCCTGCTCACCAATTTCACTCTCCAGTTTCCTAGTTGTAGGTAGTTCCACTATGACTTTCTTCTGCTCAGTTATTCCCAGTTGGGGTATCTCATCCTTCACTACTTTAATTTTCCCGTCCATTAATTGCTTTCTTTTCCTCACCTTCTTACCTCTTTTCTTTACTGCTTGAAATTCCTCCTCCTTCCAAGATTGCTCCACATTCCAAAAATTTGCAGTAGTATGACCAAACATTATACAACTCCTGCAAAATTGTGGTCGCCATTCATAGTCCACTGATTGTTGAAATATAGTGGTGGGTGTTGCAATTTCAATTGAATCCATAAGTGGATGCGAAACATCAGTTTCCACAAGTATCGTAGCATAAGATATTTTGGACTTCGATGTTGTGTAATAATCAGTGTATAGGGGCTTGCCTATTGCACTAGCAATTTCACTCAGTGCTTCAAATGACCAATAACCCACAAGAATCCCAGGGAATACCACCCACAATGGGATCATTGTGATACAGTCTGGGTTGAACACAAAAACAATCACCCAATTTTGTAAAACAAGCCACTTTTTATGGAACATGTAAGGCCCCCCTGCATTATGAAATCTCTATCTAAAATAGATCCATAACAAAAATGAAATAGCCATCATCATGCTGGAGAATCTGAGGGCAAGGGACATCCCTCTATGTATGCGTCACAAATGCCTCCATAGACTTCATGTATGGGGTATCCCCAATTACAAATCCAATCAAAGCTGTTTTCGAGTAGTCCTCCTGCTTGCATGTATCTTCCTCCGCAATATTCACTGAAATCTTATTCTCATTCAAGGAGGCACATAGGATAAGTTCATACCTTGCTGGACACTTCTATTCCTATGAGGATCAATTTTTGGCTGTGATTTTGTGACCACCTCCGAGAATTGAAGGCCGTGTTTAGCTAATTCAGTATCCATTGCATCTATCCCGTAGGGTTCCAAGTGGATCGAAGTTTGAGATTCTAAATGGAATTTCTTTTTATTCTCGCCAATAGGTTTGAATAGAGTTGGTAAGAAGCTGTCGAAAGTAAGCTTAGAGAGTTTACTCTTCCTACTAGTCACCAGTGTCACCGAGTTCGACCTTCCTCTGTCACTACGATAGAGTTGTGAATCCATGGAGATCACCTAACTCACATTAGCAAACCTGCTAACGAGTTCCTTCATAGCCTGTAAACATTTCAACCAATTTAAATAATGAATTAAGCAATAGAATAGCGGGGGAATCTAATTAGAAGGTTAGAATCTCTCCCAAAGAAAAATAAGCAAATCCCATTCAAAATCTCTAAAAATTGAAGTCCAAAGACAAAAAATAAGTTAGAAAATGTTTATATCACTAATGGTAAGAATTATAAAAGAGCTCTCAAGTATCGCAAATGCAGTCATTTTACTGCAAAAATGACATCTCCATCCTGCCACCACCACAACAAATGTGTTCCATATATCACAAAAGCGGTACTTCTCTACTTCCCTCAAATACCATAAAATCAGAAAAAACACCACAAATGTGGCATCCTTAGGTATCGCAAAAGCAACAAAAACCCCACAATTGTGACATTTTAGCCCTACCATTCAGATACAACAAAAATGGAAAAATACTGCAAATATGACATCCTCATGTATCACAAAAGTGGTTAGCCCACCGCAATTGCAGACACCAAAAACCAGCAAATTCCAAAAACTTTCCAAACTTGGAATTGACCCTCCAAACACACTCGAAACCTCCTAAATGCAAATGAAACATGTAGATTGACTGAAAACCACATTCAAAAGCTATTACAATCATGAAATCACTAATCTAAGGTCATCTTTACTGAAAGTTGATAGTGGTCAACCTTAATTTCCTTAAAACTCCAAAAATTAACCAATGATCCAAATAATTCCCGAACACCATGGGATCCACACCACTTGATCACCTTAGAAATCTTGCCATGCATCCCGCAAGTCACAACCAACATCCAAAAGCTATGGGAAGGAAAAATATGGAAATCAAGTAACATAGCCAAAACGACCATGAGGGTCATTACATCATTCACCACTAAAACACATGTTCGTCCTCAAATATAAGGGAAAGAAGTACATGATATATCAAAGAGTTAGGGGTATGCATGTCCATCTAGGTCTTCCAGGTGGCTTCCTCCCCCAGAAGATGCCTCTAATGCACCTTCACGTAAGCTATCTCCTTGGACCTCTAGAATTGAAATATAAATTGGGCACCTCAATTTGACATAATAGAAATAGGCGTGTTGTGCAGGAAAATGATATGCTGAATGTAAATCTTAGTCAATTTTTCTAAATTGTAAGTAGTCTGAACCTGCACAAAGTGAGTGGATGTGGTCAACCTATCAATAGTGACCCAAATGGCATTAAAATTCCTCAAAGTCTGAGGCAACCCAACCACAAAGCCCTTAGAAATAAGCTCACACTTCCACTCAGGTATAGACACCTGTGAGTCATACCACCTGGTCTCTAGTGCTCATATTTCATGTGTTTGTAATTTAAACATTTGGAAACAAACTCCAAAATGTCTCTCTTCATCCTGTACAATAATAATGTTGTTTCAAGTTGTGGTACATATTTGCCGCCCTCGGATGAATAGAGTACCTCGAACTATGAGGTTCTTTCATGATCAACCTGGACAAATGACCTATTCTTGGAACACAAATTTGACACGTGATTATTAAAATTCCTTCCTGATCTAGAATTGCTTGCTTAGATTCACCCTTCAACACTTTATATCGAACCAAGCATAATTTCTCATCTTCAATCTATCTGGACCTAATCTGTTTTACCAAAATTGACTATGCCTCAATACATACAAGCACTTTACTAAGCTCATCAATATCAAGCCTCACAAAGCTATTTGCCAAAACCTGAACATCCATAGGTAAAATTCACTTCCGTTCTAGTAAAAAGCAGACTACCCATACTCACCACCCTCCTATTGAATGCATCTGCTACCACATTCGCCTCGCCCGAATGATAAAGAATAGTCAGTCATAAACCTTAAGAAGCTCCAACCACCTTCATTGACCCAAATTCAAATCATGGTTGAATATGAGTGCCAAAGTTCTTATAAAACTTTAACTATCTCGAGGCATAAGCAATGACCTTGCCTTTTTGCATCAAAACACATCAAGCACAATTCGTGAAGCATCACAATACACCGTGAAAAGGTTAGAATGGGCGTCGAAGTCAATGAAGTCTTGACCTTTTGAAAGCTCGCCTCATACTCATTTGACCATTGAAACACCATATTCTTCTCAATAAAATTGGTCAAGGGATATTTAATAGAAGAGAACCCTCTTGTGAAACTTTTGTAGTATCCAACCAAACCTATAAAACATCGAAACTCGATAGGCGAAGTGGGCCTAGCCCAATCTGGAATCTTCTCAATCTAAGAAGAATCTAACATAATACCCTCCTTTGACACCACATGTCCCAAGAATGCCACAGAACCAATCCAAAACTGACACTTAAAAAATTTAGCATACAACTACTCATCTTTCAATCTTTGGAGCATGATCGTCATGTGCTACCATGCGCCTCCTCACTACGAGAGTATGCCAAGATATCTTTAATGAACACAATCACAAAAGAGTTCAAATTAGGTTGAAATACTTCATTTATCTGCTCCATAGATGTTGCTGGAACATTAGTCAACTCAAAGGGCACAACAAGAAAAAAGTCGAAAGCCCTAATTCACAACTAGTGATAACCTAAACGCAAGTCAATGTTAGAACACACTGAAGCACCTTGAAGTTGGTCAAATAAATCATCAATGTGTGTAATAGGATACTTATTCTTGATATTCACTCGTTCAATTGTCTATAATCAATATATATATGAATAGACCCCTTTTTATTCTTCACAAATAGCTGAGGAGTTTCCTAAGGATAAACACTGGCATAATCAATATGTTCGTACCATCCTATATGGAAAAAAAGAAAATGGGTTGCTTGCCCCACTCCAAGTCAATACCAAAGTCAATATCTTGATCCATTAGAATTCAAGGAAGATCCATTGAAACCACTGTTGAAAACTCGCTAACCCCTTGTATTGCATCCAAGGGAGGTGTGTTAACCCTAGTGTCGCAATCATATGCTAAATATGAGAGACAACCCTTCTTAAATGACTGATATAACCTATTTTAGATAAAAGCACGGGGTACCACTCCACTTTAACTTGTGGATACATCGCATTGATGTGTTGAGAATTTGTGACACATCTTTGCTTCATTACATAACATTTTGCCTGACTTTAGGAGATGAATTAAGTGGAAAATAACTAAATTATGCCATGTTTCAAGAACTCAAAAAAAAAAAAATAAAGAAGAGAGGTGTTAAAGCTAGAAATCTATCCAAAGGACAAACCGACTGTCTGATAGTTGGTCTGCATATTCAGCCATCCAGGCAATTCCAAGCCAATGATTCCAGATACCATGTTAAAGAAGCCCTGAAATGATGATTTGAAGGACAAACTGTCTTTCCATAAGGTGTTCCATCAATTGAAGAATAGACTCTGGATGAGGCAGAATGTAATTCCAAATGATGGAGCAAAAGACAGATATCTTTCCATAAGACGGTCAGTTTATCAAAGGATGAAAAGCTGATTCACAGAGGCCAATTGTAAATAAGGGGATGAAGGATTGTCCGTCCTTCTATGGGATGGTTCGTCGCTGCCCAGCTGGAACCTCCTTGTTTAAATTATCTTTAGGAATTTTTGGGATATAGTATAAATAGATTTTTCTTCTTTCTTAAGGAGCTTTCAACTATTATTTTCAGTAATGAGTAGAGATAGATAGATAGCTTTGCTTTTCATAGTAGATCTGAGATTTAGCCTATAAGTTTGAAGATCCATGTTCATCAATTGTTGATTTCTTCTACAATTTCAAGTTCCATTCGTAAGAGTATCTAATTACTTCTTTATCTTATTCTTTTTTCTATGGATAACTAAACCCAGATATAGGGTTGTGAACCTAATGGGTTATGAACCCTAATGATCCTAATTTGATAAAATTGAGTTTGGGCTTCTGAATATTTGATTGATTATTGCTTTATAGTGTGTGATTGGTGATGAAAGTAATCCAATCCTACCCAATTACCTTTATGAGGCTTGAAAGAGAAAATTTAGGTTGGGTTAGAATAAATAAACAATAACTCAAGGCATAACCCTTGTTTAATGGATTCTCCTAGACATAGGTTGAATCTAATGGGCGACAAGTAAATGCTTAGAAGGAAGTTCTCTTTATTTTGACAAAATTGAAGTAGTTTTACACCTATGGTGCTATTAATAGATACACATGGGTTTCCAAATTCTTTGCTCGCATGTTCAATTATAGTCCATTCTCAATATACCCATATTGGGTGATTTAGGCGATCGACCCATTATTAGGGTTATTTCCCTAGAAGTTTTCTTAAATTGATTATAACCCTAGAAATTTGTGTCCAATAGTTGTAGTTAAATATTCTCAATGTTAATTTGAAAAATCTCTACTCTTGCAATACTATATTAATTAGTACTAGATAGAGTGGGCTTAGCATAGACTTTGTGGGATTCGACCCCAACTCCATGTTGGGTTCTATATTTGCTTTGACTATTTACATTACCAAAGTATGGAGTGGATTTGGACAGGATCACATATTATGGATCCATTGCTGGGGACTATGAAATAAGCGCTATATATCCCTATTATACTAGTTTTCTTGCTTAAACCAATTCTTTTACCTTCTTGTTTTTCTTCTTGATTGGAACATGATCATGGCTGCTCCACTTGCAGAATTGGAGAACATTTTGCAGAGGTCACAATGAAGTTGACTATGCAAGCATCATTGTTCCACTAAGTATGAATGCTTCATAATTCAACATAGACAAAAGCATCTACACCATGCTTAAGGCGAAAGGGAAATTTCACAGCTCCACGAACAATGACACTCATCAACACTTGAAGAATTTCGTGGAGGTTTACAACCTCTACAAGAATAATAATGTATTTGATGATGCCATTCGACTTAGGGTATCTATATACACTTTGGCTGATGAAGCTAGAGGGTGGTTGCACAGGCTACCATAGAAATCAATCTATACATGGCAAGAGCTCATGAATGTCTTCCATAAGAAGTAGTTCCTTTTCATGACCTGAGTATAGACCTCAAGCATAACACAGGACCTAGAACCACAAATGACTCCAAGTTAACCCACGGTAATTGCATAACGTAAGCATAAGCATACACTAAGCAAAAAAAATCATAAGATATGGCATAAAAGGAAGTATGAGATTTCATGAACTATAAGGTAACACCCTGAAGTTTCTTAAGACTAGATTCGGGAAGTTAAATATCTTCAGGAGAGGAGTCTGAAATTTTCTCGCAGTAGGATTGCTGCTACAGGTCGTGGTCAACTGGTACTGGTAGTAGGAAGATACATGGTAAAGTTTAGAGGCTCATTCCCCAAACCAAAAGTCCACACCACGAGTCTTGGATTAGTGGTTTGACTCATGGTCACGGAGTCGTAGCATGCTACTAGGTTACTAGGTGTTGGTCCTTTGAGTGATTGTACAACTCATAATAGGGAACTACGAGTCATGGTAGCCATCCGTAGGAAGAATCAAAGAGTTGTAGAAATAGTACTGGCTAGCTACAGGAGGAACCATGAGTCATAGGTTAGTAGTACGGCTCATGGTATGGGTCATATAACTGGCAGTGGGTATTTTTCCAAATGAGTCATTAAGGATATTTTCATAATTTCTGATCTCCTACCTTCTTGATGACGTCATATAAAGACTGGAAAGGAGTATATTAAGGGTGTTTAGCCTATTCTATGTCATTAGACTCCCATGCATTCAAGATATTCAGATTCTCCTTCAAGATCAAGCTAGAATTCTCCCCAATTTCTTTCCCAATTCTCTTGCGATTTTGAGGCTAGTTTAAAGATAAGTTTACCCAGTTATTCAGGGCTATTAATGAGGTTTTTCTTCAACCCTCATGCCCAAATATATCCTCAAGTCCATAAATTCAAGTTCATAATCAAGTGTATTGATTTCTAGAGTTATAACCTAGTGTGTGAAATTCTCTATGATATGTTTATAGGTCTAATCCCCTCATGTTCTAAAGTATATTTTAAGTCTAATGAGTAGATTTTATACACAATTTAATTATAAGTTCATGATTTGAATTTATTAGAAATTATTCCCTATTGTGCAAGTTTTATGAAAAGTCAAGCTTATGATTCATGATTGAAAGTGTGATGAGATATCTACCATGAATGAATGTTTATGAACTCAGCACTTATGATTACATGATTATGATTTATGAATTCTATTTCAAGTATGCATGCTTTATGATATTGGAAAGCCCATTCAAGTTAAGTACATTTTATGATTTAGTCAAGGCTAATAAGATCAACTTATCATATGGTTTGGAGTCAATACTCCAAATACAACTTATGATATATTTGGTGTCAAGACTCTCAATGTTAAGATTTCAAGCTATTTAAAAATTATGATTTCAGCTTCATTAAAAAATGATGTAAACACTACGCGTATTTTTTAGAGCAGTGTCTAGCACTGGGTAGGCTTGGGGTCCGATGTTCCCAGGTCTCAGAACTAAGCCAATGTAGGTATATGTATACATGTTTGGGACCCCTCAAGAGAGTTTCTCCCTACCCTAAGGGGCCTCAGGTTGATATTGATATCATAGTTTAGTTTCCTTACGACGAATCTCCCATTGTTCCTCATGATTTTATTTACTCATGTTCACGACTTATGATATTATATTTTACAACAAATTTGACCCAATGATCAGTTTATGAGCTTTGACTTACGATTTCAACCATGACAAGTCATATGATTTGTATTCCCAAATTTGGGGTCACTATGTTCAGTTATGATAACTAGCTTATTACTATGTATGCCTCATATTTAGTTTTTATCATGCAATCCGTACTCTGGTGATCTATTTGACTTATATTTATATATATGATTTCAGTTAACATTTACTCAACATGTTTTACTTACCTTGCATACTCAGTACATTTCAAGTACTGAGCATATACTCTATGCTATATCATTTCTTGATATAGGTTTAGGTGATCCAGTACAGTATCGTCGATAGCTTGCTCCCATCTAAGTCAATTTAGCCCCTATTTCCATGAGTCCTTATCATCTGAGGTTATCCATAAGTTCAATCTTGTTTTGTCAGTTTTGTTTCAGACTTGGAGATAGCTGGGGGGGGGGGCTTGTCCAAGCATCTAATCAAATCGTAGAGGCTTATAAGAGATAAACTAATATGTTCATATTTGAGATTTAGCGTTGTGATGTTATCATATTATATACCTTTATGTTATTAAGACTTCCGCTTATTCATGTTTAAGTTATCAGTTCCCACATTAGTTTATGCTATTGAGTTGCTATGCACATGCCATGGGTTGACTTAGAGCCATCCATGGTTCTACTACTCATGTATCGATCTGGAGTTCCAACTCGAGTCGTGACAAACTCGGTATCAGAGCCAGGTTTAGGTGTACCTAGGGTGTCTAAAAGACCCGTTAAGTAGAGTCTTTTCCATAGGTGTGAAGCGCACCACACTTATAGAGAAGAGGCTACAGATGTTTGAGGAAATTTTCCTTCCTTCATGATCTATATCGTGAGATGAAGTACTTCTCTATTGCTCCAACTCGTTTTATACACGTTTGCAGAAATATGCCTTCCCATTGAGTGAATAGTAGAAGGAATGGAAATTAGGAGGGGCATTAGGAAGCCCCACTAGCACCAGTGCATCCTTTTCCTGAGTAGGTAACTCATGCCGAGTTTAGAGAAGCATTTCAGTTGTTAGCACAGGCCATGACCGCTCAGGTCAACCAGTAGGCAGTGGCCCATGTTCCCTAGAATGGAATACAACAGCGATGAGAGTACAAGACTTTCTCAGGATGAACCCACCAGAGTTTCATGGGCCGAAGATGGATGAGGACCCACATAAGTTCCTTAAGGAGGGGTATAAGATCACCAAATTATGAGGGTGACAGGAGAGAAGAGTTTAGATTTACCCTCCTACCAGCTGAAGGGGGTTGCTCATATATGGTTCCATTAATGGAAGGATAGTAAAGGAGTTGTAGCAATTCCCATGTGTTGGGATGCGTTTGTGACCGCCTTCTCAGATAGGTTCTTCCCTAGGGAGCTAAGGGAGGCAAAGGCGGCAGAGTTCGTCAACTTGAAGGAGAATAATAGAACTATCCAAGAGTATTTCATGGAGTTTAGCCGGTTGTCCAAGTATGCACCGAAGATGGTTGCTAATCCTAGAGCACGTGTGAGCAGGTTTGTGAATGAAGTGGTAGATTCCTTGGTTAAGGAGAGCAGGACTGCTATGTCGATCAATGACATAGATTTCTCACAGTTGCTCATATACGCCTAGCAGATAGAGCCAGAGCAGTTGAAGGAGAAGGAGAGAGATTCCAAGAGGGCTAGGACAGAGAGTTATGGATAGTTCCAGTAGAGGTCCGGCGGAGGACATCAACCTCAGTCCCACCAGAGCTAGTCAACACCAGCTCCAATTAGCCAGTGTTCTGTCCAGACCAAGGCATGATCAAAGAGGTAGAGCATCAGTCTCTAGGGGTCATGGGCGCATATCAAGAGAGACCAGCATTCCAACTTATGGGAGATGTGGTAGGAGGCACACCAGAGAGTGCTTAGCGGGTTCAGGGGCGTGCTTCGAGTGTGGGAACCCAACCAAATGCTCAGACACTACCCTTCATCCAGATAAGGCCATGGTAGAGGTTGTGATCAGCCACCAGTTCAGCAGCTCCACCAACACGTTCATCTTAGTAGGATGCATCCACTAGTGCAAGTGGTGCCCAACATCAAAATAGATTTTATGCGTTATCATCTCGTCAAGAGTAGGAGGTCTCCCTAATGTGGTCACTTGTATGTTACGAGTATTCCATCTCTATGTGTATGCATTATTAGATCCAGGGGATACCTTATCTTTTATGACTCCTTATGTTTCTTTTAGTTTCAGAGCCAGTCCCAAAATCCTATCAGAACCCTTCTCAATCTCTACTACAATTGGTGAGTCAGTTATAGCTCGACGGGTATATAAAAATTTCCTTTTCACAGTCCTTCAGAAAGTCAACTCAATTGACCTAGTGGAGTTAGACATCACCATTTTGATGTTATTTTTGGTATGTACTAGATATATGCATGCTATGCCTCAGTGAATTGTAGAACCCGTACGGTAGAGTTTCGATTTTTGGGTGAGCCAGTCCTAGAATGGACAGGTAGTTCAGTTGTTCCTAAAGGTGGCTTTGTTTCCTATCTCAAGGCCAGGAAGATGATCTCTAAGGGATGTGTGTATCATCTAGTTCAAGTAAAGGATTCTACGTTTGAGACCCCGACTCATCAGTGAGTTCCTGTTGTATGTGAGTATCCCGAGGATTTTTCAGATGATCTACTAGGAGTCCCTCCCGAGTGGGAGATTGATTTTCGTATTGACCTTCTCCCTGATATGCAACCTATATCCATTCCTCCTTATAGAATGGGTCCTACCGAGATAAAGGATTTGAAAAAGAAGTTGAAAGATCTCCTAGATAAGGGTTTCATCAGGCCTAGTATATCCCCATGGGATGCTCCAGTTCTCTTTGTTTGAAAGAAGGATGGTTTCCTTAGAGTGTGAATTGATTATCAGCAGTTGAAAAGGGTCACAATCAAGAATAAGTATCCCCTCCCTAGGATTGATGACTTGTTTGACCAACTTCAGGCTCCTAAGTGCTTCTCAAAGATAGATCTTAGATATGAATAGCATCAGCTCAGAGTTAGAGAGAGTGACATTACGATAACAACTTCAACACTTAGTATGGTCATTATGATGTGTAGTTATGTCTTTTGGACTAACAAATGCTCCTGCAGCTTTTATGGATTTGATGAATAGGGTGTTCAAGCAGTATTTGGATATGTTCGTGATTGTCTTCATACATGATATTCTCATGTACTCTCGGAGTGAGGAGGAGCATGTTGCTCATTTGAGGATTGTGTTACAGACCCTAATGGATCACCATCTATTTGCTAAGTTCAGCAAATGTGAGTTTTGGCTGAACTCAGTAGCATTTTTGGTTCATGTAGTGTCTAGCAACGGTGTGCACGTGGACTCTAAAAGGATAGAAGCGACGAAGAATTGGCCTAGACCTGTCAGCCCTACATATATTAGGAGTTTCTTGGGTTTAGCTCTCTAGTATTGGAGGTTCATTGAGGGACTTTCATCCATTGGGACACCATTGACTAAGTTAACCTAGAAGAAGGTTAAATTTTAGTGGTCAGACACTTCTGAGAAGAGTTTTCATGAGTTAAAGACTCGACTCACTTCGATCCCAATATTAACCCTACCATAGGGCATGGACGGCTTTGTTGTGTATTATGATGCCTCTAGGGTTGGTCTTGGTTTTGTGTTGATGCAGCATGGTAAGTTCATTGCATATTCCTCAAGACAACTTAAGACTCATGAGAAGAATTACCCGACGCATGACCTAGAGTTGGCAGCTGTGGTGTTTGCATTGATGATTTGGAGAAACTACTTATATGGGGTGCATGTGGATGTGTTCACGGACCACAAGAGCCTTCAGTATGTGTTCACTGATAAGGATTTGAATTTGCGACAAAGGCGATAACTAGAACTTCTTAAGGATTATGACATGAGTGTCCTTTATATCTAGGCAAGGACAATGTAGTGATGGACGCTCTTAGCAGGATTCCACAGGCTTGCTCGTTTAGTGGATCGTCTTGTTGACTCGATGGATGGTGGTGTCATTATTTAGAATGGGTCAGAATCTTCATTGGTGACTGAGGTCAATCCTAAACAAGATGAGAATCCTATCTTGGTAAAGTTGAAGGAAGCGGTCCGAAATTAGAATGTTGAGATTTTCTCCCAAAGGAGAGATGGTGTACTCTGATATTAGAGTCGATTATGTGTAATACACCAAAAATTTCTAAGACTAGGTGAGAGATATGGAAATAAGTTCAGCAGAAAAATCTGTATTTTTTCTTGAGAACGATTCATGGTACCTGTCGTGGTGAGAAGTAACAGATCATGGGAGGTGTCACAGTGAGATGCTGAAGTTGGAAGCTCAAACCACGAGTCATGGTGCGTGTATACGAATTGTGGTCAAGAGTCATGCTGAGGCACAAGAAATTTTCGAGGTAGGAAAGGAAGGATAGTGGCATGACTCATTGAGGGAAACAACGAGTCATGATGAGTGTCATGGTTTGATGGTTTTGTGTATGGAAAGGTTGTCACAGGTGGTGTTACGACCCGTGGTAGGAAACCATGATTTGTGGTCTATAACCCATGGAAAAATCCATAGAAGGTAAGAATTGATGCTTAGTGACAAGGACAGGTGTTACAACCCATGATGACTTGTAACGACTTGTAGTAGGTGTCCGTGATGTGATCTTCAGGAATTAGTCTTACGACTAGTGGTGATCATGGACCACGAGTCATCACTTCATGGTACAACGCGTGTTGAGAGTCGTAATGATTGGAAATGCCTATTTTCATTAAGGGTATTTTCATAAATTCTAAGCTTCAAGGTCCTAAACTATGTCATTTAAGCCCTAGAAGAAGTTTATTAGGGGAGTTTAACCTATTCTAATTCATTCTACTCCCATGCATGCAAGTTCAGAGGGTTCCATTGAATATCAAGCCTAGAATCCTCCAATTCTCCTCCAAATCCCTTAGGCTTCCAAATTCAAGTTAAGAATAAGTTTACCCAGGTATGTAGGCCATGAATGAGAGTTTTCTTTCACTTTCATGCCCAAATTTCTCCTCAAGTTCATGAATTCAAGTGTTAATACAAATGTATGATTCTATGGGGTTTTTTCCCAATTTTATGGAATTCTTTATGATTTATGTATGGGTCAATTCTCTTCATGTTTCAAAGCATATTTTAAGATCTATGGGCATATTTTATACCTATTTTGATTATTAATTCATGATTTCAGAATTTAGAAAATTATGACCAACTATGCAAGTTTCATGAAAAGTCAAGTTTATTATTCTACTATAATGTCGGTTCTCCTAAGCCTAAATTTATGGTTTAAGATTTATTATATGATTTCCTACAAGTACTCTTCATGAATTTATGAATGTCAAATGTGGTGATCTTCTCAAGCGTGCATGTTCTTCATAATTTATAAGATTATGAATTTTGGCCGACTCATGAATCCTTATTTCATGGCTAATCATGTATTTCAAGTATGATCACGTATGTTATGATATAACTAGCCATGAACTTCATGTATGATTTCACGATTATTATATGATCCCTCATGTGCATGTTTTTTTGGGAGCATTGTCCAGCACCGAGTAGGCCCGATCTCAGAACTATGCGCCAATGTAGGTTTATATTCATGAATTCTAGGTGGGTCCCTATTAGTGATATCACAAAAATTACGTCCCTTGCCTGGAAGTCCTGGGACGGCTCTGCCCACTTGAGCGAGATAGTTGGGGCATCATGTAAGCTCTATTATAATGGTGTCGATTAAGACGAATCCTCCCATTGTTCCTCAAGATTTATGTATTGTCATGTCTATGATACTTTGGCTCAAGTTTTGTTTTACAAGGTTTCTCTTATGATTATGATTATGACTAGTTTATGAATAGATTTGGAAACCTTGAGCGCTCATGTTATGTTATGATTACACTTCATGTTTGGAATGTCCTACTCTTATGAACCCTTATGTATTTTATCTGCCCGTTTCTACTTACCTTGCTTACTCTATACATTCAATGTACTAACCGCATACCCTATGCTGTATTATTCCATAATACAGGTCTGAGGGATTAGACTTAGTCACGCCATTAGTCTTGCTTCTGTATCAGTTCAGTTTAGTCAGTGTTGGTGAATCGTAATCTTCTAAGGACATTCAATTTAGTTTGTTGTTTTTTTTATTATTTCAGTTACAGACATTGTTGAGCTAGTTGGGGATGCTATCCCATCATTTTATCAGTTATGTTAGAGGCTTTTTAGATAATATGTAGAAACTCATCTTGTCAGTGTTGACTCGATCTACGATTAGTATGTGTCTAGACTTCTACTTATTCATGTTCAGTTTATCAATTTTTGCTAGTTTATGCTCTTTAGCCACTATGATCATGCCATGGGTCGATTTGGAGCCATTTGTGGTTCTAGATTCCGTGTCTTGATCCGAGGTCCTAGCTTGGGTCGTGACAAAGTTGGTATCATAGCAAAGGTTTAGTGTGTCCTAGGGTGTCTGAAAGTTGTGTTAAGTAGAATCTTTTACATGAGTGTAAAGCATGCCACACTTATGGGGGAGAGGCTACAAGATGTTTTAGGAAATTTTCCTTCTTTCATGATTTATGTCGTACGATGAAGTATCTCTCTATCCTTCTAACTCGTGCTATACTAGTTTGCAGAATTATACCTCCACGTCGTATGAATGAAAGTAGGAATGGAGCGGATAAAGGCATGAGAATGGAAATGGGGATGAGCATCATCAAGCCCCGCTAGCACCAGCAGGTCCTTTGCTCGAGCAGGTCTCTTATGCCGAGTTTAGGGAAGCCTTCAATTGTTGGCTCAGGCTTTCACTGCTCAAGTCAATTAGTAGGTAGTGGCCTATGTTCCCCAGAATGGGAATGCAGTGGCGGCTCGAGTTAGGGATTTCCACAGGATGAATCCCCCTGAGTTTCTTGGGTTGAGAGTGGATGAGGACCCACATGAGTTTCTGGAAGAGATTTAGAAGATTACCCAGCAAATTGTGAGGGCGATGGGAGAAGAGAGTGCACACTTCGCCTCCTTTGAGCTAAAGGGGGTTGCTTATGTTTGGTACTGTCAGTGGAGGGATGGTAGAGAAGTGGGCGCAGTTCCTGTGAACTGGGAGGAGTTCATGATAGCCTTCTTAGACAGATTCTTCCGTAGGGAGTTAAGGGAGGAAAGGCTGCAAATTTTGTCAATTTGAATAAAAATGATATGACTGTCCAAGAGTACGACTTGGAGTTCACCCGACTGTCCAAGTATGCGCCGGAGATGGTTACAGATCAAAGAGCCCGTATGAAAAGGTTTGTATATGGTGCATCAAATTCGCTGCTCAAGGAGTGTAGGACCGTGATGTTGAACAATGATCTTGATTTCTCCCCGATTGGTGATATACACATAGTAGATTGAGGTAGATAAGATGAGGGACAGGGAGAGAGAAGCAAATATGGCTAGGACAGGAAGCTTTAGGTTTTCCTAGCATAGGTCCAGTGGTGGACATCATCAGCAGTCACACTAGAGGTCATCAGCCCCGGCACCGTCATCAGCTTGTATCCCATCCAGACCTCGAGGTGATTAGAGGAGCAGCACATTAGGTTTGAGGGATACAGAGACACACCGGTAGAGGGCATCTTCCTAGTCTACGAAAAATATGGTATAAACCAAATAAGAGAGAGCCTGGTCAGGTCAGAACTTTGCTTCAGGTGTGGTAAACCCAGACACATGCGCAGGGAGTATCCTTTTGCTAGGAAGGGCAATGGCATAGGTCATGGTCATACTACCAGTTTAGCAGCAGCTCCAATAGCATGTCCTTCTCAACAGGTTGCATCCACTAGTGCAGGTGGTGGACAATGTCAAAATAGGTTTTATGCCCTCTCATCACGTCAAGAGAAGGAGGTCTCTCCAGATGCATTCACTGGTATGTTGTGAGTATTTCATCTTGATGTGTATGCATTGTTAGATCCAAGGCTACTCTATCTTTTTTGACTCCTTATGTTTCCATTACTTTTGGAGTTAGTCCCGAAATCCTATCAGAATCCTTCTCAGTCACTACTCCATTCAGTGACTCAATTATAACTCGATAGGCATACAAAACTTATCCTATCACAGTACTTCAGCTGATCTAGTAGAGTTAAACATGACAGATTTTGATGTTATCTTTTGTATGGATTAGTTGCATTCATCTTATGCCTCAATGAACTGTAGAACCCGTACGGTAGAGTTTTGGTTTCCGGGTGAGCTAGTCCTAGAATGGAAGGGTAGTTCAGCTATGCCTATAGGTCGCTTTGTTTCCAACTTTAATGCCAAAAAGATGATTTCTAAGTGTTGTGTTTATCTTCTAGTTCGAGTTAAGGGTTCTACATTCGAAACCCTGACTCTCCAATTTGTTTCTTTAGTGTGTGAGTATCCGGAGGTCTTCCTAGATTATCTACCAAAAGTCCCTCCTGAGCGGGAGATTGAATTTGATATTGACATTCTTCCCGATACGTAGCCTATATCTATTCTTCCGTACAAAATGGCTCTTGCTGAACTGAAGGAATTGAAGCAGCAATTGAAGGATCTTATAGATAAATGATTCATCAGACCTAGCAAGTCTCTGTGGGGTGCACCAGTTCTCTTTATTTGAAGGAAGGATGATTTTCTTTGAATGTGCATTTACTACAAATAGTTGAACAAGGTTACAATCAAGAACAAGCATCCCCTACCTAGAATTGATGACTTGTTTGACCAACTTTAGGGTGCTAAGTGCTTCTCAATGGTAGACCTCAGGTCCGGGTATCATCAACTCAGAGTTAGGGAGAATGACATCCCGAGGATAGCCTTCACAACTAAGTTTGGTCACTATGAGTTTGTGGTAATGTATTTTGGGCTAATGAATGCTCCTGCGGCTTTTATGGATCTGATGAACAAGGTGTTCAATCCATATTTTGACATGCTCGTGATACTCTCGGAGTGAGGAGGAGCATGCTGCTCATTTGAGGATTGTGCTACAGACACTCAAGGATCACTAGTTGTTTGCTAAATTTAGCAAGTATGAGTTTTGGTTGGACCTAGTAGCATTTCTGGGCCATGCGTTGTTAAGTGAGGGTGTGCAGGTGGACTCTTAAATGATAGAAATCGTACCTAGACCAGTTAGTCCTTCATATATCAAGAGTTTGTGGGTTTAGCTGGCTATTACAGGAGCTTCATTGAAGGATTTTTATCCATTACAACACGTTGACTAAGCTGATACGGAAAAAAGTCAAGTTTCAATTGTCGGGTTCCTGTGAGAAGTTTTTAGGAGTTAAATACTCGACTTACTTCAGCCCCAGTATTGACCCTACCTGAGGGTACATATGGATTTGTTGTGTATTGTGATGCCTCTAGGGTTGGTCTTGGGTATGTGTTGATGTAGCATGGTGAGGTTATTTTGTATGATTCTAGACAACTTAAGACTCATGAGAAGGATTACCCGATGCATGACCTAGAGTTTGCAGTAGTGGTATTCGCATTTAAGATTTGGATACACTATTTGTACGGGGTCCATGTGGATTTGTTATGGACCACAAGAGCCTAAAATAGTGTTCACTTAGAAGGACCTAAATTTGCAATGAGGAGATGGTTTAAGCTGCTCAAGGAGTATGATATGAGTGTCTTATATCATCCAGGAAAGGCCAATGTAGTGGCGGATGCCCTAGCAGGATTTCCACGGAGAGTGTTTCACATGTGGACACTGGAAGAAAAGAGTTGGTGAAGGATGTGCATCGGCTTGCACGATTAAGGGTTCACCTTGTTGATTCAATGGATGGTGGTGTCATTGCTCAGAATGGTTATGAATCTTCTTTGGTGACGGAGGTCAAGGCTAGGCAAGATGAGGATCCTATTGTGGTAAAGTCGAAGGAAGTGGTTCAGAATCAGAAGGTTGAGTCTTCTCCCAAGGGGGAGATGGTGTACTTCAAGATCAAGGTTGATTATGAGTTTCGGATGTCAATGATTTGAGGGAGTGGATGTTGCATGAGGCTCACAGTTTGCGGTATTCTATCCATCTAGGTGTCACCAAGATGTACTATGACCTACGAGAAGTCTATTGGTAGAATGACATTAAGTAGGACATAGAGGAATTTGTGGCTAAGTGTCCGAATTGCCAACAAGTTAAAGTGGAGCATCAAAGACCCATAGGTGTGCTATAAGACATCAGTATCCCCACTTGGAAGTCTGAATAGATCAATATGGATTTCATCACTGGGTTAACGTGCACATGTCGACAGTATGAATCTATTTGGGTGGTTGTAGACAGGTTGACTAAAGCAACCCATTTTCTGCTGGTCAAAAGTACCGACTCAATAGAGGATTATGCTACATTTTATATTTGGGAGTTAGTTTGGTTGCATTGAGTTCCCTTGTATATTATTTTAGATAGAGGTACTTAGTTCATCTCAAAATTTTGGAGATCATTTCAGAAGGGGCTCGACACTCAGGTCAAGCTTGGCACAACTTTTCACCCACAGACAAATGGTAAGGCTGAACGGACCATTCAAACTCTTAAGGATATGTTGAGAGCATGTTTGATTAAATTCAAAGAGATTTGGGATGATCATTTACCTTTTATTGAGTTTGCCATATTCAGTTCATGAGGCAATGGAGAAAGGTCAACTTATAAGGGAGAGGCTGAAAACTGCTCAGAGTCATCAAAAGTCCTATGTTGATTTGAGGAGGAGAGAACTGGAGTTTGAAGTTGATGATTTGATGCTTTTAAAGGTGTCTCCCATGAAGGGAATGATGAGGTTTGAAAAGAAAGGGAACCATAGTCCACCATATATTGGTTCCTATAGGATTGTGAGGCGTGTTGGCAAGGTGGCCTATGCGTTGGAGCTACAAGCGGAGTTGGCTTCGGTACATCCAGTTTCCGATGTATCATTATTAAAGAAGTGCGCTGGTGATCCGACTTCGATTGTTTTGGTGGAGAGCATAAAGGTGAAGGATAACCTTAGTTATATGGAGGTACCTGTTAAGATCCTTGATCATTAGGTTCGAAAGTTTAGGAACAAAGAAGTAGCTTCAATGAAAGTCTTTCAGAGGAACCAGCTTGTTGAAGGAGCTACGTGGGAGGCCAAAGCAGATAAGATGGCTAGATACCCGCATTTATTCCCTTCCGACTGAGTTCCAACATAGGTATCAGTTTCCTCCTTTGTACTTTATTTAGTTTTATGTTTAGTTCATGTCTTCATGTCTCTCTGTTTCCTTTATGTCATTGCATGTATGTGTGATTCATGAATTCAGTTAAGCAATGTATATCAGTCCATAGTCAGTCACTCTATCAGTTTTCAGCTCTAGATGTTCAATATTTGAGATTTTAGTTTCCTTACCCATCATTTTAGTATGTTATTCTATATTCGGGGGAGAATTTTCCCAAGGGGGAGATATTTTAATACCCCGAAAGTTCCTAAGACTAGATGAGAGAAATATAAATAAGTTTAGCAAAAAAATCTGTATTTTTGCCTTAGAACGACTCGTGGTACGAGTCGTGGTGAGAAGTAATGGATCATGGGAGGAATTGTAGTAAGATGCTGAAGTGGGAAGCTCAGACCACAAGACGTAGTTCGTGGGTAAGACTCTTGGTCAAGTGTCATGGTGAGGCGCAGGGAATGCCGAGGTATGAAAGGACGAATTGTGGTATGACTCATTATAGGAAACAATGACCTGTGATAAGGGTCGTGGTTTGAAGGTTCTATGTGTTAATAGGTTATCACGAGGTGGTGTTACGAACCATGGTAGGAAACCACGAGTCATGGTCTGTAACACGTGAAAAAATCCAGAGAAGGTAAGAATTGAGGCTCAGTGACGATGACAGGTCACAACTCGTAGAAAGCATACTTGATGTGATATTCAAGAATCAGTCTTATGACTAGTAGTAATCATGGATGGTGACCATGAATCGTCACTTCATGTTACGACTCGTGGTGAGAGTCGTGACGATTGGCAGTGCCTATTTCCCAAAATTTTCATTAAGCACATCTTCATAAATCCTAAGCTCCTAGGTCCTAATCTACACTGTTTTAAGCCCTAAAAGAGGTGTACTAAGGGATTTTAAGTTATTATAATTCATTCAACTCCCATGCATGCAAGTTTATAGGGTTTCATTGAAGGTCAAGCCTAGAATACCCCAAATCCCTTGGGCTTTCAAAGTCAAGTTAAGAATCGGTTTACCCAGGTATGTATGGCCATCAATGAGAGTATTCTTTCACTCTCATGCCCAAATTTCTCCTCAAGTTCATGAATTCAAGTGTCAATTCAAATGTATCATCCTATGGGGTTTTATCCCTATTTTATGGAATTCCCTATGATTTATGTATGGGTCAATTCTCTTCGTGCTTCAAAGCATATTTTAAGATCCATGGGCAGATTTTATACCTATTTAGATTATTAATTCATGATTTTGAATTTTAGAAAATCACGCCCAATTATGCAAGTTTCATGAAAATTCAAGTTTATGATTCAACTTTGATATTGATTCTCCTAAGGCTAAATTTACGATTTATGATTTATTATATCATTTCCTACAAGTACTCTTCATGAATTTATGAAAATCTCAAGTATAGTGATCTTCTCAAGCATGTATGTTCATGATTTATAAGATTATCATTTTTGGCCAACCCACAGGCTCTTATTTCATTGGTAATTATGTATTTTAATTATGATAACATATGTTATGATATAACTATCCATGAACTTCATGTATGATTTCACGATTATTACATAAGCCTTCATGTGCATGTTTATTTTCGGGAGCAATGTCTAGCACCAAGTAGGCTCGGCGTTCAAGTAAACTCAGTGGTCTCAGAAATACGGCCCAACTTAGGTTTATATTCACGGAATCTAGGTGGCTCCCTATTAGTGATATCACGCCATTTATGTCCCTTGCCTTGCAAGCCTAGGACCACTCTGCCCACTTGAGCAAGATAGTTGGGGCGTCATCTGAGCTCTACCATGATGGTATCAGGTAAGACGTGTCCTCCTATTGTTCCACATGATTTATGCATTGTCATGTCGAAGATAATTTGACTCAAGCTATGTTTTACATGGTTTCTATTAATGATTATGATTATGACTGGTTTATGAATAGCTTTAAAAACCTTGAGCGCTCATGTAATGTTATTATTATCACATTATATTTGAAATGTCCTACTCTTATGAACCCTTATATATTTTATTATTCCATTTTCACTGTACTTGGCTACTCAATACATTCAAAGTACTGACCCATTTCCTATACTGTATCATTTCACGATATAAGTTCGAGAGATCAAACTCAGTTGCGCCATTAGTTTTACTTCCGTATCAGTTCAGTTTAGTCAGTGTTGGTGAGTCCTCATCTTCTGAGGACATTCAATTTAGTTTGTTGTTTTTTGTTATTTTAGTTATAGACTTTGTCGAGCTAGTTGGGGATGTTGTCCCATCAGCTCTTCCATTATGTTAGAGGCTTTTCAGAAAATATGTAGAAACTCAGCTTCTCAGTGTTGACTTGATCTACGATTAGTATGTGTGTAGACTTTTGGCTATTCATATTTAGTTTATCAATTTTCACTAGTTTATGGTATTAAGCCTCTATGTTAGTGCCATAGGTCGACTTGGAGCCATTTGTGGTTTTAGGTTACGTGTCTTGATCCAGGGTTCTAGCTTAGGTCGTGACATTATGTATGTAAGTTGTTGATAACTTGAGAGAGAGTATGTTGAGCGAGGAGCATGGCTATCTTTATTCTATCCACCCAAGTTCCACCAAGAAGTACCATGATCTACGAGAAGTCTATTGGTGGAATGGTCTGAAGAAAGATATAGTGGAGTTAATGGCTAAGTGTCTGTATTGCCAACAGGTGATGGTTGAGCATTAGAGTCCTGGAGGTATGCTACTAGAAATTAGTATTCCTACTTAAAGTGGGAAGATATCAACATGGACTTCATTATAGGCTTGCCTCATATGCCCAGACAATATGACTCTATATGGGTGATTATGGACAGGTTGACTAAATTAGCTCATTTCTTATAGGTCAAAACAATTGATTCAGCTAAGGATTATGCTAGATTGTACATTCTTGAGTTGGTTTGGTTGCATGGAGTTCCTTTATCCATCATCTCAGATAGGGGTACTCAAATCACCTCTTAGTTTTGGAGGTTGTTTCAGAGGGGCCTTGGTACTCAGGTCAAGCTTAGCATAGCTTTTCACCTGCAGATAGATGGTCAGGCTGAGCGGACCATTCAGACTCTTGAGATCTTGTGTGATCGAATTAAAGGGTAGTTGGGATGACCACTTGCCTCTTATTGAGTTTTCTTACAATAACAATTATCACTCTAGCGTTCTAATGGCTCTGTTTAAGGCCCTTTATGGGCGGAGGTATAGATCACCTATTCGGTGTTTTGAGGTAGGTGAGGCTACATTGATAGGGCCATATTCAGTTCATGAGGCCATGAAGAAAGTTCAGCTTATGAAAGAAAGGCTGAAAATAGCTCAGAGTCATTAGAAATCTTATGCGAATGTGAAGAGGAGAGAGCTTGAGTTTGAGGTTGATGAGTGGATATTTCTGAAGGTGTATCACATGAAGGGAGTGATGAGGTTCGGAAAGAAAGAAAATCTTAGTCCTCGATATGTTGGTCCTTATAGGATTCTGAGGCGAGTTGGTAAAGTAGCATATGAGTTAGAGCTACCAACAGAGTTAGCATCTGTGCTTGTAGTTTTCCATGTATCTCTATTGAAAAACTACATTAGTGACCCATCCTTAGTTGTTCCGGTGGAGAGCATAGGTGTGAATGATAGCCTTACCTATGAGGAGGTTCCGGTTGAGATCCTTGATCGTCAGGTTCGTATGTTAAGGTACAAGGAAGTAGCTTCAGTAAAGGTTTTATGGAGGAATCAGCTTGTTGAGGGAGCCACGTGGGAAGCCGAAGCAGATATAATGGCTAGATACCAACATTTTTCCCTCCAAACTCAGTTCCAGCATGAGGTATCAGTTTCCTTCTTAGTACTCTTTTCAGTTTCATGTCAAGTTCATGTCTCTAAGTTCCTTTTATTTCATTGCTTGTGTGTATATTTTTTGAATTTAGTTCAATCATGTATTTTATTCTGGAGTCAGTCACTCCATCAGTTTTTAGCTTCAATTGTTCAGTTCTGGGATTGCAGTTCTTTCCCTAGCTTTAAGTATGTTTATCCTACATTAAAGGTCGAATATTCCCAAGGGAGAGATAATGTAACACTAGAAAGTTTCCTAAGACTAGATTCAGTAAGATTGAATATGTTCAGCAGAGGAGTCTACAATATTCTCTCAATACTATTACTGATACGGGTCGTGCTCAGCTGGTACAGGTCATACGAAGACCCGTGGTAAATTTAAGAGGCTCATTCCCCAGAGCATGAGTCCACACGACAAGTCGTGGTTTTGGGATACGACTCATGGTCATGGAGTCGTAGCATGCTACTGGATTACCAGGTGCAAGTCCTATGAGTGATTGTATGACTCGTAGTAGGGATTGTGAGTCATGGTAGGAATCTGTGGAAAGAGTTAGAGAGTTGGACAAATTGGACTGGCTAGCTACGGGAGGAAACCACGAGTCGTAGGTTGGTAGTACGACTCAAGGTACAGGGTCGTGTGACTAGTATTAGGTACTTATCCAGACAAATCGTTAAGGGCATTTTCATAATTGTTGAGCTCTTAACTTTCTAATGACATCATTTTAAGACCTGAAAAAAGTGTTTTAATAGGGTTTATCCTATTCCAAGTCATTATACTCCCATGCATTCAACATATTGAGATTCCGCTTCAAGATTAAGCTAGAATTCTCCCCAATTTCTTCGCTAATTCTCTTGGGTTTTCAACGCTAGTTTGAAGATCAGTTTACCCAGGTACGTAAGGCTATGAATGTGGGTTTCATTCCACACTCATGCCCAAATTTCTCTTTAAGTCCATAAATTCAAGTTCTTAAGCAAGTGTATTGATTTTTAGGGCTTTAACCTAATTTTGTGAAATTCTCTATGATATGTTTATGGATATGATCCCTTCACGTTCTAAATTATGTTTTAAGTCTAATGGGAAGATTTTATACACAATCTCATTATAAATTCATGATTTCAAGTTATTAGAAATTATGCCCTATTATGCAAGTTTTATAAAAAGCTAAGCTTACGATTCATGATTTCAATTATGATGATATATCAAGCATGAATGAATCTGTATGAACTCCCCACTAATGATTCCATGATTATGATATAAGAAGTCTATTTCAAGTATGCGTGATTTTATGATTTGGGAAAACCCATACAAGTTAAGTATATTTTATGATTTAGCCAAGGCTAATAAGATCAGCTTATCATATGGTCTGGAGTCAATACTCAAGACTCCCAATGTTTAGATTTCAAACTATATAAATTATGATTTCAGCTTCATTTAAAAATGATGTGAGCACTATGTATGTTTTTGGTAGTAGTGTCTAGCACTGAGCAGCCTTAGCGTCCGATGTTTACCAGTCTCGGAACTATGTGTCAATGTAGGTATATGTATACATGTTTGGGACACCTCACGAGAGTTTTTCCCTACCCCAATAGGCCTCAACTTGGTATCGATATCATGGTTTAGAGTCCTTAGCCCTGGAAAGATTTTGGATGGCTCTACCTACATGAGTGTGATAGTTGGAGCATCTGTAAGCTCTATCATGATGGTTTCGGTTATGAAGAGTCTCCCATTGTTCCTCATGATCTTAGTTACTCATGTTCATAACTTATGATATTATGTTTTACAACAAATTTGACCCAACAATCAATTTATGAGCATTTACTTACGATTTCAGCTATGACAAGTCATATGATTTCTATTCCCAAATCATGGGTCACTATGTTTAGTTATGATTTACCAGCTTATGACTATGTATATCTCAGATTTAGTTTTCAGCATGCAGTCCTTACCCTAATGAACTATTTGACTTAAATTTATATGCATGATTTCAGTTAACATTTACTTAGCATATTTTACTTACCTCGCATACTCAGTACATTTCATGTACTGACCATATACTCTATGCTATATCGTTTCATTATATAGGTTCAGGTGATCCAGCACAGTCTCGCTGATAGCTTTCTCCCATCTTAGTCCAGTTCAGCCCCTATTTGCACAAGTCCTCATCATCCGAGGACATCTATCAATTCAGTCTTATTTTATCAATTTTGTTTCAGACTTGGAGAATAGTTGGGGAGCTTTTCCCAGCATCTTATCAGATAGTAGAGTCTTATCAAACATAGACTAATATGTCTTCCTTGAGATTTAGCATTGTGATATTATCGTTTGATATACATTTATGTTATTCAGACCTCCACTTATTTATGTTTAAGTTATCAGTTCCCTCTTTAGTTCATGTTCTTGAGTTGCTATGCACATTCCATGGGTTGAGTTAGAGGCATCTGTGGTTCTATGTCCCGTTTCTCGATCCGGGTTTCTGGCTTAGATTGTGACACATAAATGGAGACAACAATTCAAACCACTGAACATCTAACATCATAGTCAAAAAATCTTCCAAACATAAGATGAGTGGAAGGAAGGGCCCCAACTAGCTCTGTTAAGTTTGTAACTAAAATGGCACAAAGAGAGCATAAACCAAATTTGACATCCTCGGACGTTGAGGACTCACCAACACTAAGCTGAATCTGGAGCAAGACCGAATCTAGTAGCAGGGCTGAGACTGAATACCCGAACCTATATAATGTAAAAAAATAACATAAGAAGTATGCGATAAATACTTTGAATGTAATGAGTATGGAGGATA
Source organism: Datura wrightii (assembly GCA_035772735.1). NCBI lineage: Eukaryota > Viridiplantae > Streptophyta > Magnoliopsida > Solanales > Solanaceae > Datura > Datura wrightii. The sequence continues at coordinate 83,432,904 of JASDFA010000006.1, read as the reverse complement.
AGTAAAACTTGAGAGTATGGACAAACAATCCCATGGTATATGCATAACATAAGCATAAGCATACAATAAGAAAAAACAATCATAAGATATGACATAAGTGAAAGTCTGAGATTTCATAAAATGTAAATGGATACACAAAGTCAAACTGTTGAACATCTATAAATCATAGTTTGAAAATCCTCTAAACATAAGATAAGCCAATGGGATAGGCCCCCAACTAGATCTACTAAATCTGTAACTAAAGTGACATAAAGAGAGCATAAACCAAAACTAACGTCCTCAGACAAGGAGGACTCACCAATACTGAGTTGAATCTGGACCAACATTGAATCTAGTAGCGGAGTTGACACTGAACACCCGAACCTATATCATGAGACGATGTAACATAAAAAGTATGCGATTAGTACTGTGAATGCACTGAGTATGGAGAACAAGTAAAACATGATAGTAAGGACAACATTCTAAAAAGTATGATCTTGAGGTAGTCATAAAACATGAGCTTTTCATCATAATCTAAAGTATAATAACCCAAGGATTCGATAGAAAAATCATAAAGCTTAACATGTTTGAAATAATAAGTAAAACTCATAAACTGATCAATTAGTCAAAACTACTATAGATAATACCATCATGAAACATTCCCATAAAGAATCATGATAACATGAGAAACAGTGGGAGATTCTCATAACCGACACCATCATGAATGAGCACATAATGCAAAACTATCGCACTCAAGTTGGTAGAGCCGTTGAAGGCATTTCTATGGTAAAGAATGATGAAGGTGTGATATCACTCAAAATTAATTATGACCCCAATAGCATAAGAGAGAAACTCTCAACTGGAGAGGACCCCTTAGCTTAGGGGAAAGGGAGACACACTCTACTGGTGAGGATCCCTTATCCAACAGTGGCATGTAGTTTTGAGACCATAGTGGGCTGAACCCAACCTACTTAGTGCTAAATACTACTCCAAAGCCATACATAATGATCATAATCATACTTTAAACATGGGTTTTTCATGGAATTGTTCAAATACATGATGAATTCATAAATTCCCAATATACGTGAATTAGCCATGAAAATAATGCTGAAAATACAACAATGATACATGAGCTTGATATTTATGAGATTCATACTTGCATGAGTAAATCATGCTAACATGAAAATAGAGAATCATGAGAGTTTTTCATAGAAATCATGTAATCATGATCATAAATCATATGTCAAATCATAGGATAATCATATCATAAGAGATCATAGAGTTTCGGCAAAAAATGATCTAACCCTAGAAATTCATGAAAATCATAATTGGACACTTGAAGGAATCGAATTCATGAAATTATACTCGAGATTGGTATGAAGGTGGAGAAAAAAACCCCATTCTTGATCCAACATACCCGGTCGGAAGAGTTCTTGACTAGACTTGAGACCCAAGAGAATTGGAGAAGAGGAACCCTAGCTTCTTGAGAATCCTCATGAGCTTTTGATCCTTCAATCTGTGATGCTAGGAGAGGAATGAGAGTTTAGGCTAATTTTAACCCTTAAATACCCCTCCTAGGAAACCCCTACTGACCTGGTTTAAAAGTTAAAAGCATAGGGCATTATAAAATTTCTCTTAGGAAATTGCACTTAAAAACTGCCTTCCAATCATCACGACTCACACTATGAGTCTTTGTTTGTACCTAGAATCGTGGTGACCATTTGTTACAAGATGGTCCTAATTTTCACTTCTCTAGTTTTTATACAACGGATACTCACCATGACCGTCATTCCTTACCATGAGTCGACCTGCAACTCGTTGTTAGGGAATGCATCTTACACCATTTATTGAACCTCACCCAACGGTTGCATAGCACAACTCATCACTTGTCATCAAGACTCCTCACATGAGTCGTTACATCTGGAACATGAAAACTCAAACTGCTCACCACGAGTCTGCAATGACTCGTGGTCCCTTCTAATGAGTCACACAAGGACTTGTCCTGTGATAAATTGCATATTTTTCTACTAGTTTCTACTCCATGTCTAGGATCTGATCTTAGGCTCTTCTAGGGTGATACATTATCTCTCCTATTAGAACATTCATCCTTGAAAGGAAACTACGTAAGCTGAAAAGATGTGAAAAGAGCTACAATCCCAAAACTGAAAACCACAGATTGAATACTAATAGAGTGACTGACTCTGAACTAAGTTACTATAATGAATTGAATTCATGAATCATACACGCATGCTGAAACATAAAAGGGACTGAAGTACATGAAACTAAATAGAGTCCTAAGAAAGAAACTAGTACCTCAAGTTCAAACTGAGCTAAAATGGAAAAGAGTTACTAATCCCGAAACTAATTTCTGGTATCTGAATAGCTAACATGCTAGCTGATCTAACTTGGAGTAAAACTTAATTGAATTCAAAAAATAGTGGATGCACCGATGCTATCTCTACAGGAAGCTCCAACTCATAAGCCACATCGCCACTATGCCTTTTAAAATCCTGTAAGGACCAACATACTAGTGATTGGGTTTCCCTTCCTTTTAACCTCATCCCTTTTCATGGGTAGAGCTTTTAGAGAGACCCTTTTAACTGTACCAACTTGTGAGAATGCCATACTTATCGTTTACATCTTATACTTTTAACCTATGCTCGTTATGATACTAAAGTCTCTGTTCAACAGTAGGCTTCCACCATGTACGAGCCTAACATAATTGAATCTCTCACATATAGGGTCACTAGTCACACAATGCAATGGCCTATAAGCATATCATCACAACATTCAATCCTAATGCTATACTCATCTTATGGCTCCTCTGTAGCTTACAATATCCAAGAATTTTCCTATCTCCCTAGCATATCTAATAACTATAACATCATGAACTTCTACCAGGAGACACCGCCAAATATTTTACCCACACTTATAATCCATGACAGAATCAGTAAACTACAAACTATCATTTGAGGCGTATTTGCTTTCTCCAATTCTTCCCTTACCTAAGTTCTTCTAGGTGAGGCCTAAGGAAATAGGTGCAATTGGCACAAGTACTCTATATACTTGACAGATAAGGGAATAATTTAAAGAGAGTTTTTCTAAATGTACATGTTGTAACAATTATTTCTATCATGGGTGGACATACATAGGGCTTAGAGTAAGAAAACCATAAGGACAATTTTTTCAAGAAATCTAAGTTGATCATATACATGACCTAGCATGATCTTTGATCTTGGGCAGATTTATATGCCCAAGTGATACTCAAACGTATCATTTTCGCCTTGTTTATCTAGCAATGTGTATACATTTTCATGTAATTGGTAATAAAATGTGAATTTATACTAACCAACATGATTAGCATTGTTTTGTAGGTAAAATGTGATTTTGAAGAGCTAAAAAGCATGTTGGAACAATATCGGAGTTGGACTTGGAAGCGAGCACGAAAAAGGCATTGGACTGCACCAATTAAAGGGGCTCCGCGATGGAGCCGTGTCACGCTACCATCGCGGAGGCACTCTGCCTGGAGGGTGAAATATTAGTAAAATTCCAGTGGAGCCTCGCGACAGCTCCGTTGAACGGAGGCAAGCCTCTGCGTTGCATGCCGTGCCACGTTGAAGCTTTATTCTCGGACCCCAAATTTCCAGTGAGGGTCCGCGTCCACGCCATGTCACGGAGCTAGTGCTCCGCGATGCACTCCGTGACACGTTGCTTGTTATTCCGGGAAAAATTCCCACTAGTATAAATAGAACACTTAGGCTTATTTTTAATTAACTCAGACTTGGTGGAGCAAGGACGTGGGTTACAGGCAGTTGAGGGACGAAAAAGCTCAGGGTTTTTCTCTCTTTCTTTCTTCTTTCAATCAATTGTTTGTATGATTAACACTTGTTTTAGGATGATTAATCCACAAATGAGTGGCTAATTCCCTTCCTTGCTGAGGTTATGAATATTTGTGATGAATTTTGATTTTTAATTATATGGTTTTTCATCTTCTTCTTCCATGTTCTATTAATTCTTGTTTCTACTGCATTGGTGTGTGGCCGACATTAATGTACATCTAAAAAGTCCGATTTCACTCGAGAGAGCACGAAATTGGAAAGTTGTGAATTAATAGGGTATTGTTCTTAACTTGATTTTGGAAAATTGGGTTTTGATGTGCTTTCATGATAGAAATATACTTGAAAGCCGTATTAGTCAATTTAGGAACCGGATTTGTATTGCTAGTTCATGAAATGCATTTGATCACACAAATGTAGACGGATGGTTTATGATTCTTAAGTGAGATTAAATACGAGAGTTTTAATCTCTTGGCTAATGTTCTTGGCTAGCAACTGGAAGAGAAAGATTAACCAATTTATGATTATAATCAAGTTCATTACATGTTCTTAACCTTGGCATGCTCATAACTGTTCGGTGGGTTGTTGGGGTTATAAAACCGACACGCAAGTGCACGTGGTCAAACAAGTAATAAAGTGGCTAAGTAAGCCAAGTATCGATCCAAGGAGGCTCAGGGTATGTAAAAATTGCCTAAGTATACTATATTCTTATTTTACTTCTAACTATGCTAACAACAACGTAACCAACAGTTAATTGAGTTTTTGTTTATAAAATATATACTAAAACTATTAACAATTATTTACTATGAATTTAAACTATGGATATGAGCATGCCAAGGTTAAGAGCAAGTAATGAATTTGATTGTAATAATAATTCGGTTAATCTCTTCTTCATGTTGCTAGCCAAGAACATTAGCCTAGAAATTAAAACTCTCGTATTTAATTTCACTTAAGAATCATAAACCATTCGTCTACATTTCTGTGATCAAATGCAATTTACGACCTAGCAATACAACTCCGGTTCCTCAATTGACTAATACGGCTTTCAAGTATATTTCTATCAGGAAAGCACATCAAAACCCAATTTTTCCAAATCAAGTTAAGAACAATACCCTATTAATTCACAACTTTCCAATTTCTTGCTCTCTCGAGTGAAATTGGACTTTTTAGATGTACATTAATGTTGGCCAAGCACTAATGCAGTAAGAACAAGAATTAATAGAACAACATGAAAGAAGAAGAAGAAAACCATATCATTTACAATCAAAATTCACTACACATGTTCAAAACCTTAGCAAGGAAGAGAATTAGCCACTCATTTGTGGATTGATCATCCTAAAACAAGTGTAAATCATACATACAATTGATTGAAAGAAGAAAGGAAGAGAAGAAATCTCTTAGCTTTTTCGTCCCTCAACTGCTGCTAACCCACGTCCTAGCTCCACCAAGTCTGAACTAAAACTGAACTAATTAAAATAAACCTAAGTGTGCTATTTATACTAGAGGGAAATTTTTCCCGGAATAACAAGCAACGTGTCACGGAGGTCAACGCGGAGCACTGCCTCCGTGACACGGCGTGGACGCGGACCTTCACTGGAAATCCAGGGTCCAGTAAATTAGCCTCAACGTGGCACGGAGGCCAACGCGGAGGCCTATCTCCGTGCCACGGAGCTGTCGCGAGGCCCCACTGGAATTTACCATTTAATTCCCTCTCCAGGCAGTGTGCCTCTGCGATGGTAGCGTGGCACGGCTCCATCGCGGAGCCCCTATAATTTGTGCATTCCAATGTCTTTTCCACGCTCGTATCCAAGTCCAACTCCGATATAGTTCCAACATGCATTTTAGCTCCTAAAAATCATATTTACCTGCAAAACAAATGCTAATCATGTTGGTTAGTATAAATTCACATTTTATTACCAATTACATGAGAATATATACACATTGCACACAAACAAGGCGAAAATAATACGTTTGAGTATCACTTGGGCATATAAATCTGCCCAAGATCACTTACCCCACACTTAAATCCTTGTTCGTCCTCGAACAACACATACACAACTCATGCAAATTACATCCCAACCTTCGTCACTATGGTGCGACCATTTACGCTACGGTCATACCGATTATTCAATTTTTGCAAATCATCACGAAAACATGCTTGGTCTTACAATACAATGACCTTTAATACATCAAGACTTCCTAGACTTTAAGAATTGATTCTTGATATCGGCAAACTCATGCAAATCAGCTAATCAAGAAATCCGACCCGAAAACCAATCTTTCATCAAGCATGTGCCCTCACAACTCAAGAGAATCTTCCCCTTTTTGTTCATGCAACACAAGTAGGGGCATATAAAAATTAATTTCACTCACTCTCCCAAAAGAATTCACATGCATCATGTCATGACCCATAGGCTTGCCCTTAGTGTATTACTCCACTAATATAAGACATGCAATGTAAGATCACGTAGGACTTTAATGGGTTGTAACGGGGCTATGGATCTAGTATATATATTGGATTAGCCAATAATAGTCGCTAGCATCCTTAAGCGCCTTTTCGACACATTCCCATCGACTCATGGACATTGTTCCTCTCTTTTCTCTTTTTCTCCCATTCCTGCTAGTTTACTTTCGTACTGCCCATTTCATCAAACACACTTGACACAAAACAAAGGGTTTTCATGTACCCTCAATATCATTTAATTTCAACAAGTGCCTCTTCAACATCATCTTTTCTTTCTTCACTCTGCTTTTCTTTTTCTTTTCACTCTTTTCACTCTTTAACACTTTGGGAAACATTTTCTTTTCTTTGTAAGCGCTTAAGAGCTTCGTATAGACTTTAAGGCTAATGAAAAGAAGGAATAAAGCTTAGTTTATACAATTTTGGACAAAAGAAAGAAAGAAATTGGCTAAAGGCTCAACGGGCTGACTAGGGTATACAACATATAAAAAAGGTAGAATTTGACAAGAAAAAAAATGGAAACTATCGATTAAAAACAAAGAAATGCCTACATCCTTTCCAACACTACACCTCCTTCATTTCGTTTTGTAAACACACCAGGCAAGTTCTAGACAATTCACAATGGCATGGAATAACAATACCTCACTTCACACTTCATGCACATGCTCGAATCAAGATGCATTCACAGACTCTTTAATTAGCCAACCACATGAATTCAAAATTAAGCCTCAATCATACTGAATCAAATTCTATAGCCTAGGTAACTCAACATATTTACCAAATTGCATGCTTTCAAACAAATCATTTTCACATTTTGAACATCAGTTACACACGCAACGAAATTTTTGCAACCATAAAGCAACTACAGTTCATTGATGCAATCCACCAAAGAAAAATTAAAAACAAATTAAAATCCTACTCCTACCGACTACATTTCCCTTAAGACGGTCGTCATCCATCCATCATAGGGAATGGTCACTAACTATGACATTCGGTTCAATGGGACTATTCTCGGTAAAAGAACCGAAAACAAACTCCGAGAAACCCAAAAAAAAAAAAGAACCGAAAATTTTTGCAACACATCGATCATTTCGATAGAAAGAAAATAATTACAAGTGCAAAATATTCTCGAAAATTTTTGAAAAAAAATTTCGATCATCTCGATAGAAAAAATAAAAAAATATTTACAAAATATTTACACTGGCAACCATAACTTTTCATACCACACATCATTAACCACACAAACAAATATATACACATACACCACAAATCAGTTCATAACAGGGAAAGCACAAACATACATACAAACCAAGGAAAAACATACAGTAAATTAGAGCCCAAGTCCCAGCACCTAGCTACTCCCCACCCCACACTTAAATCGAACACTGTCCCTAGTGTTCACAAAAATTACAAAACAAATTTTCGGGTGGTGGAACTCCCTGATCAGTCAAAATATTCAACTTCTTCATCTGGTGCTGCTGCCTCGTCGCCCATATCTGAGTCAGCTCCATCGTCGTCATCGGACTCCACATCAGAGTCCTCACGACGTGTCTCCTCATCAGTAGGGACATCGTCATCCGTCGGCTCCACAAAGGCTGGTCCCACTCGGCATAAGGCTCTGGCATTCTCGCCAAATGGGTAATCCATCTCCAGCTGCCATAATTCTTCCTCGGTGGCTGGTCTCCCACCAATCCGTAGCTGCAGCATCTGCATGCCGAACATACGTGCCATGTACTGATCGTCACGAGCATGTCGCTCGTCCAAAGTCAGCACTGGCCCGTGTGTGGTGTCGGGGGCCTTAGTTTTTGTCACATCGAGGGCCCTCCACTCCAACTGTGGAATATAGTCCAAAGCCTCTTTCTCAATGTCGAGGCCTCGGAGGAAGGTGGTGATGAGTCCGCCAAACCCGTATCTGTGGCCCTGGTGCAGTCTGGCTCTCTTCATGGCGGATATAATGACCGCCCCAACATTAATCTCAAGCCCTTTCATAAGGGCATACACCAAGCAGACACGGTCCCGGGTCACATCCATCATGTGAACTCCCGGGATCAAGCACAAACACATAATCTTCAGCCATATTCTGGCCTCCCTGTTCATCTGCGAATAAGGCAGAGTCTGGTGGTAACCCCTCTCCTTATGTCTACTCCATCGGGCTGTGGATCGAGCCCCACACAACGTACGTCTGATGTCGGCGTACGGTGGGGTGATGCTTAGCTGGCGGAGAACGTGGGCGTCTGTGTCCCGCGCTCCAATGATGGCATTAAATTGGTGGGGTTCCAGAGTGACAATCTGCCCTCTGATTTTTATTGTGTGGCTTCTGATGGCCGGGTTCCAGTTTGCATAGAATTCCCGGACCAAATGTAGGTTGCACTCCTTGGGCACCTGAAAGATAAAGCTGAGCCCAGCTGCCTCGATTCTCTGCACAATACGTGGGAACTCCTGTGCAAGTGGTTCCCGTGCAATATGTTCCTCGGGGAAGTACTTGTTTTCTTTATGTTTCACGTACCACTTCTTCCCTTCATCGGTTACCCATCTTGTTCCGTATTGGCGGCGTTGGCCGCGCGGAACAGCTGGTGCAGCTGGGACTGCAGTGCCCAACCTCAATCTTTTCCGTCCGGTGCCTGAGGTAGAAGCACCCTTGCCCTTGTCCTGTCGACTCGCCATTGTACCTGTCAATATACATAAACAAGCACAAAGTTAAGCTAAATACAAGTTAACTTAGGCTAAGGTCGGGTTAAACTAAGTTTACCCCACACTTAGTCCCTAACTATATTTACAATACTTCGGCAAGGATTACTCTATTTACAACCTCTAACACAAACAACTATAAGGTATATTGTTGAGTGCGTTCACAAAAAATTTCGACAGCATAACGGTTAGCGTACTACTCAGACTTCATACAGCTACTCCCAATCCTACTATCGATAGCAATCCAATCATCGCACTTAGCAACAAAACAAAAAAAAACAAAAACAACAACGAAAATTCTATGTACATACAAATCTAAATAATCAAACCAATTTACAAAATTTTCGCATTTTCCCCAACAATTCGAGAATTCGTCTTCTCTTAACATTCATACAATATTTACATCGACTTATCTCAATTTACAACCACACCCCGGCATCTAATTCATCAAACTATCAAGTTCCCCAATTCAATTTCAATAACTCAAGCCCTAGAATGCAATATTTCAATCAAATTCGAATTATTCACATAATCGACAAGTTCAAATGCTAATTACAACAATCTGAACATAATCAATCACAAAATAATTCAACATCATGTTTAATTGCTACTTGGGGTGATATATTTCACCTCACATGCTCAAATTCGACTAAAATTGCCAAAAACTTGAGAGAAACGATGAAAACATACCTTTTAGTTGAAGAACCGAAGAAATTTGACGTTTTCCTTGCCTATTAGCGTGGCACGTTGGTTGGGGAGGGGAAATTGGGTGTTTTGGTCGCGGAGGAGGAGAGAAATGGGGAGAAAAGAGGCAAAATCGGGGTTAATTTAAAGAAAAACACGCGGGTCACCCGGCAACCCGGTGTGACCCAGCACTGAATAAAGGGCAACGTGTCACGGAGGGTAACGCGGAGCCCCTCCTCCGTGACACGGAGCCAACGCGTTGGCTCTCTGGAAATTTTTAAAAAATCTGATTTTGCCTTCAACGTGTCACGGAGGGTAACGCGGAGCCCCTCCTCCGTGACACGGAGCCAACGCCCCAGTGCACTGTTTCTTCAATAAAAATTATTTTCATACCTTGCCTTATTTTTCCCGCTTCCATTCATATTTGTCTCCGTTAGACCTGAAAATCACCTCACTAAACGAAATTGGTTAGATTAATAGATTTTCCTAACTACCATGAAAAAATACTAACTAAAACGAAAAACATTTGTACGAAATCAAGAAAAAGAAAAATTAAAAATAAAAAATAAAAAAAATACAAATTATGTACACTATACTAAAAGAAGAAAAATAGAATATTTTTCTTTTCATGGGTTGCCTCCCGTGCAGCGCCTGGTTTACCGTCGCGGCTCGACGTTCATTATGCTCAATTATCTACTAGGGTGAGGGACGATTTTTCACGATCCTTGTCCTCCCCCCAGTAGTGCTCAACCTCATCTGGTGGCCTTCCTGTTAACTCTCGGGAATCATTCATTATATTAGCATTCCCATGATCAATCACATTGATCACCGAGAGTTCCTCATTTACAATCGGGAGCTTGGGTGCTTTGTACACGTCAAATACTTCTATCTTGTCATGTGCCCGCATTGTAAGTTGACCCGCAGCTACATCAATTAATGCTTTTCCGGTTGCCAAAAAGGGACGTCCCAAAATAAATGGGACTTCAGCATCTGGTTCAAAGTCCAGAACAATAAAATCGACCGGAAAAATGAGGGAGCCCACTTGCACTAACACATCCTCAACAATACCATCCGGTTTAGCTAAGGACCTGTTCGCTAGCTGCAAGATTACTGTGGTAGGTCTAGGACTCCCTAGACCTAACTTTCTGAACACCGAAGATGGCATCAGATTTATACTTGCCCCCAAGTCGCATAATCCATGAGCTCGGATACTTTGCCCAATAGTCAGCTGGATAGTAAAACTTCCAGGGTCTTTCAGTTTCGTGGGCAGTCTATTCTGAATCCGGGAAGTGCATTCCTCCGTTAAAGCCACCGTGGCATACTCAGTCGTTGACTTTTGTTAGCCACGATGTCTTTAATATATTTTGCATACTTTGGCACTCCCTGCAAGACATCAACAAGAGGTAAGTTAACATGTACCTGTTAAGCACCTCCATAAATTTCTTAAAACACGCCTCCTCCTTGTGTTTCTTAAGTCGTTGAGGGAACAGGGGTGGAGGCCTTTCTGATTCTGCTTCTTTAGTCTTCCCCCTATCAGAACTTTGTTCCTCCTCAACATCTGCTGCTCCTGACTTTTGAGGCGGTCTTTCCGGTTCCACCTCCTTCAACTGTAAGCCACTCCTCGTGGTCACCGCATTTACCTGCTTCGGATTAGGATCCGTGTCGCTAGGTAGTCCTCCTCTGGGTCTTGTATTTTGGGCACTAGCAAATTGCCCAAACTGATATTCAAGGGCCTTGGTCTACAATTGATTGTTCTTCACTTCGGCTGCCAATTTAACATAGTCAGCCTGTAATTGTGCCTGATTAGCGATCATGGTTTTGAACATCTCCTCAATAGTCGGTGATGGTGGTGGAGGAGGGGCATTGTGATTTCTGAATTGAGCTTGATAGTTTTGTTGCCCTCCTTGATTTCTCTGCATACCCTGACCAGAACTTTGGCCTTGTTGGTTGTTGCTACCCCACGAAAAATTCGGATGGTTCCTCCAATTTGAGTTGTAGCCACTACCAAACTGCTACTGATTTCTCTGTGCATTGCCCACAAAGTTAACAGAATCAGGATTTGCACCACAACATTCAGCTGAATGCTCACTACTACCACACACTTCACACCACATCTGCTGGACTGCATTGACCGAAGCTGAAGGCTGGTTCAAGTTCATATTGCTGAAGTGATTATTTAACTGATTTTGCAAGGCAGCTATCTGTGCAGCGATAGCTGTAAATCCATCCACTTCAAGCACTCCTGCTGCTTTCCTTGCTCCACCTCGATATGAATCTGCATTCCATTCTGGATTGCCTTGTGAAATTCGGTTGAGCAAAGTGTACAGCTCCTCGTAAGTCTTTTCCAGTGCTTGCCCTCCAGCTGCTGAATCTAACAGAATTTTAGTGTGGGGTTCCAAACCCTCAATAAATGTTTGTACCAACACCTCATTGGACTGATGATGATGAGGACAGTCCCGCAACATGGATTTAAATCTTTCCCAGGCTTGATATAGATTTTCTCCCTCCCTCTATTTAAAACTTAGAATTTGACTTCTAAGTCTGGCTATTTTACCAGAAGGGAAAAATCTAATCAAAAACTTCCGTGCAAGATCATCCCACGTTGATATAGAATTGGGTGGTTCAGCTTTTAACCACCTCTTAGCTTCACCAAGTAAGGAAAACGGGAATAAGGTGAGCCGAACATAATCAGGTGACACTCCAGCGGGTATATAAGTGTCACTTATCTCCAAAAAGTTTTGGAGATGTTGTTGTGGATCTTCATGAGGGAGACCGGTAAATTGCTCGCTTGTGTGCAAAAGTTGCACCATATTCTGCTTTAATTCAAATCTCCCTCCAGGCTCTGGTTTGCGGATGCTAGAATGTACATTGTTAGCGTGTGGGAGTGCCACCTCGCGAACCGGCCTTGCTGCTGCTTCATCGGGCACTAACACTGCCCTCACAACTGGTGGATTTTATTGTTCCATAATAGATTGTCGGAACAACTGCTGCTTCTTTTGTAGAGCTTCTCTACGTTGACTATGAAATTCACGTTCAGGCTCTAAGTAAGATTCCACCAGCTCCTTGTCCCTTGCCAGTGTTCACAGAAACAAAATCTACAAAATACAGGCTAAGACCAAGTTGTTAACACTTAAGAAAATAAAAATAAAAATACAGTAAATTTACACTAAACACAATTTCACAAATTTGCCTAGCCTCCCCGGCAGCGGCGCCAAAAACTTGTTCGGTGGGTTGTTGGGGTTATAAAACCGACACGCAAGTGCACGTGGTCAAACAAGTAATAAAGTGGCTAAGTAAGCCAAGTATCGATCCAAGGAGGCTCAGGGTATGTAAAAATTGCCTAAGTATACTATATTCTTATTTTACTTCTAACTATGCTAACAACAACGTAACCAACAGTTAATTGAGTTTTTGTTTATAAAATATATACTAAAACTATTAACAATTATTTACTATGAATTTAAACTATGGATATGAGCATGCCAAGGTTAAGAGCAAGTAATGAATTTGATTGTAATAATAATTCGGTTAATCTCTTCTTCATGTTGCTAGCCAAGAACATTAGCCTAGAAATTAAAACTCTCGTATTTAATTTCACTTAAGAATCATAAACCATTCGTCTACATTTCTGTGATCAAATGCAATTTACGACCTAGCAATACAACTCCGGTTCCTCAATTGACTAATACGGCTTTCAAGTATATTTCTATCAGGAAAGCACATCAAAACCCAATTTTTCCAAATCAAGTTAAGAACAATACCCTATTAATTCACAACTTTCCAATTTCTTGCTCTCTCGAGTGAAATTGGACTTTTTAGATGTACATTAATGTTGGCCAAGCACTAATGCAGTAAGAACAAGAATTAATAGAACAACATGAAAGAAGAAGAAGAAAACCATATCATTTACAATCAAAATTCACTACACATGTTCAAAACCTTAGCAAGGAAGAGAATTAGCCACTCATTTGTGGATTGATCATCCTAAAACAAGTGTAAATCATACATACAATTGATTGAAAGAAGAAAGGAAGAGAAGAAATCTCTTAGCTTTTTCGTCCCTCAACTGCTGCTAACCCACGTCCTAGCTCCACCAAGTCTGAACTAAAACTGAACTAATTAAAATAAACCTAAGTGTGCTATTTATACTAGAGGGAAATTTTTCCCGGAATAACAAGCAACGTGTCACGGAGGTCAACGCGGAGCACTGCCTCCGTGACACGGCGTGGACGCGGACCTTCACTGGAAATCCAGGGTCCAGTAAATTAGCCTCAACATGGCACGGAGGCCAACGCGGAGGCCTATCTCCGTGCCACGGAGCTGTCGCGAGGCCCCACTGGAATTTGCCATTTAATTCCCTCTCCAGGCAGTGTGCCTCTGCGATGGTAGCGTGGCACGGCTCCATCGCGGAGCCCCTATAATTTGTGCATTCCAATGTCTTTTCCACGCTCGTATCCAAGTCCAACTCCGATATAGTTCCAACATGCATTTTAGCTCCTAAAAATCATATTTACCTGCAAAACAAATGCTAATCATGTTGGTTAGTATAAATTCACATTTTATTACCAATTACATGAGAATATATACACATTGCACACAAACAAGGCGAAAATAATACGTTTGAGTATCACTTGGGCATATAAATCTGCCCAAGATCAATAACCATAGTTTAAATTCAATGTAGATAATTGTTTGTAGTTTTAGTATATAATTTATAAAACAAACTTTACAATTGTTAGTTACGTTGTTGTCAGCATATATAGAAGTGAGATAGAATATAGTTTATTTAAGCAATTTTTACTTATCCAGAGTCTCCTTGGATCGATACTTGGCTTACTTAAGCCACTTACTACTTGTTTGACCCCGTGCACTTGCGTGTCGGTTTTATAACCCCAACCAAAGCACCGAACAAGTTTTTGGCGCCGTTGCCGGGGAGACTAGGCAATTGGTGAAATTATATTAAGTGTAAATTTACTGTATTTTTATTTTATTTCTTAAGTGTTGAAAACTTGGTCTTAGCTTGTATTTTGCAGACTTGATTTCTGTGAACACTGGCAAGAGACAAAGAGCTGGTGGATTATTATATAGAGCCTGAACGTATATTTCATAGTAAACGCAGAGAAGCTCTACAAAAGAAGCTGCAGTTGCTCAGACAGACTATTATGGAGCAACCAAATCCACTGGTTGTGAGGGCAGTGTTAGTGCCCGAAGAAGCAGCAGCAAGGCCGGTTCGCGAGGTGGCAATCCCACATGCCAATAATGTAACATCAAGTATCCACAAACCAGAGCCTGGAGGGAGATTTGAACTCAAGCAAAACATGGTGCAACTGTTGCACACAAGCGGGCAATTTACCGGTCTCCCTCATGAAGACCCAAAACAACATCTCCAGAACTTTTTGGAGATAAGTGACACTTATATACCCGCTGGAGTGTCACCTGATTATGTTCGGCTCACACTATTTCCGTTCTCATTAATTGGTGAAGCCAAGAGGTGGTTAAAAGCTGAGCCACCAAATTCTATTTCAACGTGGGATGATCTAGCATGAAAGTTCTTGATAAGATTTTTCCCCTCTGGTAAAACAGCCAGACTTAGAAGTCAAATTCTAAGTTTCAAACAGAGGGAGGGGGGAAATTTGTATCAAGCCTGGGAAAGATTTAAATCCATGTTGCGGGACTGTCCTCATCATCATCAGTCCAATGAGGTGTTGGTGCACACATTTATTGAGGGTTTGGAACCCCATACTAAAATATTTGCTAGATTCAGCAGCTGGAGGGCTAGCGCTGGAAAAGACTTATGAGGAGCTGTACACTTTGCTAAACCGGATTTCACAGGGCAATCCAGAATGTAATGATGATTCATCACGAGGTGGAGCAAGGAAAGCGGCAGGAGTGCTTGAAGTGGATGGATTTACGGCTATCGCTGCACAGATAGCTGTCTTCCAGAATTAATTGAACAACCACTTCAGCAACATGAATTTGAACCAGCCTTCATCTTCAGTCAATGCGGTCCAGCAAATGTGGTGTGAAGTGTGTGGTATCAGTGAGCACTCAGCTGAGTGCTGTGGAGCAAATCCTGATTCTGTTAACTTTGTGGGCAATGCACAAAGAAATCAGCAGCAGTTTGGTAGCGGCTACAACTCAAATTGGAGGAACCATCCAAATTTTTCATGGGGTAGCAACAACCAACAAGGCCAAAGTTTGGGTCAGGGTATGCAAAGGAATCAAGGAGGGCAACAGAACTACCAATCTCAATTCAGAAATCACAATTCCCCTCCTCCACCACCATCACCTAGCATTGAGGAGATGTTCAAGACCATGATCGCTAACCAGGCGCAATTGCAGGCTGACTATGTTAAATTGGCAGCCGAAGTGAAAAATAATCAGTTAGCGACCAAGGCTCTTGATTATCAATTTGGGCAATTTGCTAGTGCCCAAAATACAAGGCCCAGAGGAGGACTGCCTAGCGACACGGATCCGAATCTGAAGCAGGACAATGCAATGACCACAAGGAGTGGTTTGCAGCTGGAGGAGGTGGAACCAGAGAGACCACCTCAAAAGTCTGGAGCAGCAGAAGTTGAGGGAGAACAAAGTTCGGAAAGGGGGAAGACCAAAGAAGCTGAATCAGAAAGACCTCCACCCTCCTTCCCTCAACGACTAAAGAAACACAAAGAGGAGGCGTGTTTCAAGAAGTTCATGGAGGTGCTTAAACAGGTACATGTTAATTTACCTCTTGTTGATGTCTTGCAGGGAGTGCCTAAACATGCAAAACACATTAAAGACATCGTGGCCAACAAAAGTCGTTTGACCGAGTATGCCACGGTGGCTTTGACGGAGGAATGCACTTCCCGGATCCAAAATAGACTGCCCACGAAGCTAAAAGACCCTGGAAGTTTTACTATCCAGCTTACTATTGGGCAGAGCATCCGAGCTCGTGGATTGTGTGACTTGGGGGCGAGCATAAATCTGATGCCATCTTCGGTATTCAGAAAGTTGGGTCTAGGGAGTCCTAGACCTACAACCATAATCTTGCAGTTGGCAGACATATCCTTAGCTAGGCCGGATGGCATTGTTGAGGATGTGCTTGTGCAAGTAGGCTCCCTAATTTTCCCGGTAGATTTTATTGTTCTGGATTTTGAACCAGACTCGGAAGTCCCATTTATTTTGGGACGACCCTTCTTGGCAACTGGGAAAGCATTAATCGACATAGATGCGGGTCAACTTACAATGCGAGCACATGACAAGGTAGAGGTGTTCGATGTGTACAAAGCACCCAAGCTCCCGATGGTGAATGAAGAACTCTCGGTGATCAATGTAATTGATCATGGGAATGCTAAACAATTGGATGATTCCCGAGAGTTGATGGGAAGACCACCGGATAAGGGTGAGCACTACTGGGGGGAGGACAATGATCGTGAGAAATCGTCCATCACCCTAGCGGACAATTGAGCATAAAGGACGTCGAGCCGCGACGGTAAACCAGGCGATGCACGGGAGGCAACCCGTGAAAATTTTTTTCTTTTCATTTTGTAAAGTGTAAATAGATTTTATTTTCTTTTCCTTTTTCTTGATTTAGTACAAAAATTTTGTTTTAGTTAGTATTATTGTATTTTAGTTGTTGAAATCTATTAATCTAACCAATTTTGTTTAGTGAAATGATTTTCAGGTGAAACGGAGAAAAATGTGCAGGGAATCGTGAAGGAAAAGGTGAGGTATGAAAAAATTAATAAAATGCAGAGACAGTGAGCTGGGGCGATAGCTCCGTGTCACGGAGGAGGACCTCCGCGTTACCCTCCGTGACACATTGAAGTGTAAACTAGAATTTTCAAAAATTCCAGTAAGCTATCGCGATGTCTCCGTGTCACGGAGGCAGTGCACCGCGATGCACTCCGTGACACGTTGCCATATAAATTGTGACGGGTCACACCGAGTTGCCGGGTGACCCGCGTGTTTTCTTCATTTTAAACCCCCGATTTCTCCCCTTTTCCCCACATTTTTTACACTTCTCCGCGACAAAACACCCAAAATTCCCTTGCCCATCAACGTGCCACGGTATAAAGCAAAGAATTATCAAGTTTTCTTCGGTTATTCAACTACAAGGTATGTTTTCCGATTATCTCTCAAGTTTTTGTCGACTTTATTCGAATTTAAACATGGGAGGTGAACTAAATCACCCCAAGTCGAAATTTAGCATGAAAATGAGTTATTCCTTGATTGATAAATGTTCGGAATGTTGTAATGAGCGTTTGAACTTGTCGATTGCGTGAATGATTCGAATTTGATTGCGAAATTCAATTCTAGGGCTTGGTTGTTGAAATCGAAATGGGTAACTTGTTAAATTTGTGAATTATATGCCGGGTTGTATGTATTGAATGAGATAAGTCGTTGTAGAATATTGTTTGAATGTAATAGACGACGAATTCTCGGGTTTTTGGGAAAATGTTGAAAATTGTTCAAATTGGGTTGATTATATAGGTTCGTATGTACATAGAATTTTTGTTGTTGTTTTTGTTTCGTTGTTTTTCTTTGCTAAGTGCGATGGTTGAATTGCTAAAGATGGTAGTGATTGGGATTAGTTGTATGAAGTCTGAGTAGTACGCTAAAGTTATACCGTCAAATTTATCTTTGCGAACGCACTGAGCATGAATTGTATAGTTGTTAGTTTTTGGTGTAAATAAAGTTATTCTTGCCGTAGTATCGTAACCGTAGCTAAGGACTAAGTGTGGGGTAAACTTAGTTAACCCGACCTTAGCCGAAGTTAATATTCATTTAGCTTGACATTGCGCTTGTTTACTTGTGTTGACAGGTAAAATGGAAAGTAGGCAGGATAAGGGTAAAGGTGCATCAACTTCAGGCACCAGGAGGAAAAGACTTAGGTTGGGCACAGCAGTCCCAGCTGCACCAGCAGTTCCACGCGGCCAGCGCCGCAAATATGGAACGAGGTGGGTAACCGATGAAGGGAAGAAGTGGTATGCCAAACACAAGGAGAATAAATACTTCCCCGAGGAGCATATTTCACGGGAACCACTAGCATATGAGTTCCACCGCATAGTGCAAAGGATTGAGGCAGCTGGGCTCAACTTCATATTTCAGGAGCCCAAGGAATGCAACCTACATCTAGTCCGGGAGTTCTATGCAAATTGGAACCCGGCAATCAGAAGCCACACAATCAAGATCAGAGGGCAGATAGTCACTCTTGAACCCCAGCAATTAAATGCCATCATCGGAGAGCGGGACACAGACGCCCACGTTCTCCGCCAGCTGAACATTACCCCACCATATGCCGATATCAGACGCACATTGTGTGGGGCTCGATCCACAGCCAGATGGAGCAGACATAAGGAGAGGGGTTACCACCAGACTCTGCCGTATTCTCAAATGAACAGGGAGGCCAGAATATGGCTGAAGATAGTCTGCTCGTGCCTAATCCCGGGGGTGCACATGACTGATGTGACCTGGGACCGGGTTTGCTTGGTGTAAGCCCTGATGAAAGGGCTGGAGATTAATGTTGGGGCGGTCATCATATCCGCCATGAAGAGAGCCCGACTACACCAGGGCCACAGGTATGGGTTCGGGGGACTAATTACCACCTTTCTCCGGGGCCTCGACGTTGAGGAAGAGGCTTTGGATTACATCCCGCAGTTGGAGCGGAGGGCCCTTGATGTGACCAAAACTAAGGCCCCCGACACCACACACGGGCCAGTGCTGACGCTTGGCGAGCGACATGCTCGTGATGACCAGTACATGGCACGGATGTTTGGCATGCACATGCTCCAGCTTCGGATCGGTGGGAGACCAGCCACGGAAGAGGAGCTATGGTAGCTCGAGCTGGATTACCCGTTTGGCGAAAAAACCAGGGCTCTATGCCGAGTGGGGCCAGCCTTTGTAGAGCCGACTGACGATGATGTCCCCACAGACGAGGAGACACGTCGGGAGGACTTCGATGTGGAGTCCGATGACGACGATGGAGGTGACTCGGACATGGGCGATGAGGCAGCAGCACCTGATGAATACGTTGAATATTTTGACTGATCAGGGAGTTCCACCACCCAAATTTTTGTGATTTTTAATTTTTGTGAACACTGGGGACAGTGTTCGATTTAAGTGTGGGGTGGGGAGTAGTTAGGTGCTGGGGCTGGGCTGGTTTGCTTGTATGCTTTCCTCTGTTTTGTATGTATGTTTCCCTGTGTTTGTATTGCAAACTGTTCTGTAGCTGTACATGTTTGTGGTATTGATGTGTGTTGTGGAATGTTGTTGTTGCCAGCTAAGTCTGTAAAAATTTTGTAAATATTTTCTTAATTTATTTTTTTCTCTATCGAAATGATCGATATTTTTAAAATTTTGCAAAAATATTTTGTACATATTAAAATATTTTGTAAATATTTTTCCATCGAAATGATCGATGTTTTGAAAAAAAATTTCGATTTTTATTTTTGGGTTTCTCGGAGTTTGTTTTCGGTTCTTTTACCGAGAATAGTCCCATTGAACCGACGTCATAGTTAGTGACCGTTCCCTATGATGGATGGATGACGACCGTCTTAAGGGAAATGTAGTCGGTAGGAGTAGTTATTTTAATTTATTTTCAGTTTTTTCTTTGGTGGATTGCATCACGGAACCTGTAGTTACTATATGGTCGTGAAATATTGATTGCGTGTTGTACTTGATATTCAAAATGCAAAGGTGATTCGTATGAAAGCATGCAGTTTTGTAAATATGTTGAGATACCTAGGCTGTAGAGTTCGATTCGGTGTGATTGAGGCTTAATTTTTGAATTCATGTAATTAGCTAATTAAAGAGTCTGTGAATGCATCTTGAGTCGAGCATGTGCATGAAGTGTGAAGTGAGGTATTGTTATTCCATGCTATTGTGAAGTGTCTAGAACTTGCCTGGTGTGTGTACAAAACGAAATGAAGGAGGTGTAGTGTTGGAAAGGATGTAGGCATTTCTTTGTTTTAACCGAGAGTTTCTATTTTTTTTCTTCTTGTCATACTCTCCTTTTTATGTGATTGTATACCCTAGTCAGCCCGTTGAGCCTTTAGCCTATTATTTCTTTCTTTTGTCCAAAAATGTATAAACTGAGCTTAATTCTTTCTTTTCATTAGCCGTAAAGGCTATACAAAACTCTTAAGTGCTTAAGAAGAACAAAAATTTTCCCAAAGGGTCAAAGAGTGAGAATGGTGAAAAGAAAAAGAAAAGCAGAGTGAGGAAAGAAAAGAGAAGGGTGAAGGTGCACTTGCTATAATTAAATGATAATGAAGGTGCATGAAAAACCTTTGTTTTTGTGTCAAGTGTGCTTGATGAAATGGGCCAGACAAAAGTAAATCATCATGAATGGAATGATGGAAAAAAGAAAAGAGAGAAACAATGTCCATACGTTGACGGGAATGTGTTGAAAAGGCGCTTAATGATGCTAGTGGCTATTATTGGCTAATCCAATATGTACTGGTTCCATAGCTTCCATTACAACCCATTAAAGTCCTACGTCATCTTACGTTGCACTTTTTTATATTAGTGGAGTAATACACTAAGGGCAAGCTTATGGGTCATGACATGATGCATGTGAATTCTTTTGGGAGAGAGAGTGAAATTAATTTCTACATGCCCCTAGTTGAATGTTTGTGTGTCACATGAGCATAAAGGGGAAGATTCTCTTGAGTTGTGAGGGGACATGCTTGATGAAAGATTGATTTTCGTGTCGGATATCTTGATTAGCTGATTTGCATGACTTTGCCGATATCGAGAGTCGATTCTTAAAGTCTAGGAAGTCTTGATGTATTAAAGGTCATTGCATTGTTAAGACCATGCATGTTCTCTTGATGATTTGCAATATTGAATGATCGGTATTACCGTAGCTCAAATTGTCGCACCATAGTGGCGAAGGTTGGGATGTAATTTGCATGAATTATGTGTTTGTTGTTCAAGGACGAACAAGGATTTAAGTGTGGGGTAAGTGATCTTGGGCAGATTTATATGCCCAAGTGATACTCAAACGTATCATTTTCGCCTTGTTTATCTAGCAATGTGTATACATTTTCATGTAATTGGTAATAAAATGTGAATTTATACAAACCAACATGATTAGCATTGTTTTGTAGGTAAAATGTGATTTTGAAGAGCTAAAAAGCATGTTGGAACAATATCGGAGTTGGACTTGGAAGTGAGCACGAAAAAGGCATTGGACTGCACCAATTAAAGGGGCTCCGCGATGGAGCCGTGTCATGCTACCATCGTGGAGGCACTCTGCCTGGAGGGTGAAATATTAGTCAAATTCCAGTGGAGCCTCGCGACAGCTCCGTGGCACGGAGGCAAGCCTCCGCGTTGCATGTCGTGCCACGTTGAAGCTTTATTCCCGGACGCCAAATTTCCAGTGAGGGTCCGCGTCCACGTCGTGTCACGGAGGCAGTGCTCCGCGATACACTCCGTGACACGTTGCTTGTTATTCCGGGAAAAATTCCCACTAGTATAAATAGAACACTTAGGCTTATTTTTAATTAATTCAGACTTGGTGGAGCAAGGACGTGGGTTACAGGCAGTTGAGGGACGAAAAAGCTCAGGGTTTTTCTCTCTTTCTTTCTTCTTTCAATCAATTGTTTGTATGATTAACACTTGTTTTAGGATGATTAATCCACAAATGAGTGGCTAATTCCCTTCCTGCTGAGGTTATGAACATTTGTGATGAATTTTGATTATTAATTATATGGTTTTTCATCTTCTTCTTCCATGTTGTTCTATTAATTCTTGTTTCTACTGCATTGGTGTGTGGCCGACATTAATGTACATCTAAAAAGTCCTATTTCACTCGAGAGAGGACGAAATTGGAAAGTTGTGAATTAATAGGGTATTGTTCTTAACTTGATTTGGGAAAATTGGGTTTTGATGTGCTTTCTTGATAGAAATATACTTGAAAGCCGTATTAGTCAATTTAGGAACCGGAATTGTATTGCTAGGTCATGAATTGCATTTGATCACAGAAATGTAGACGGATGGTTTATGATGCTTAAGTGAGATTAAATACGAGAGTTTTAATCTCTTGGCTAATGTTCTTGGCTAGAAACTGGAAGAGAAAGATTAACCAATTTATGATTATAATCAAGTTCATTACATGTTCTTAACCTTGGCATGCTCATAACCATAGTTTAAATTCAAAGTAGATAATTGTTAGTAGTTTTAGTATATAATTTATAAAACAAACTTTACAATTGTTAGTTACGTTGTTGTCAACATATATAGAAGTGAGATAGAATATAGTATACTTAAGCAATTTTTACTTATCCAGAGTCCCCTTGGATCGATACTTGGCTTACTTAAGCCACTTACTACTTGTTTGACCACGTGCACTTGCGTGTCGGTTTTATAACCCCAACCAAAGCACCGGACAATCTTATTAGTTTTTAAGGCAAATATTGAGGACTGAGTTCATAGAGTTGAGCATACTTTGAGACACGGGTTTACGAGTATAACGAGTCTTAGGACATAAAGTTGGAATTTATGGAATCATAGCGTAAACAAGGGTCGTTGTCTGAAGAGGTTACTCTTCACTCTAGGAATCTGAGTAGGGGAATGGCATGATTACAGTATTTGGACTTTAGACGTTGTCATGGAATGATTACATACGAGATGAGTAGAGTATCGTGTTGGCTAAAGTTCAAGGATTACACCTGAAGAAAATTGAATCGGCATCCCATTATTAATGCTCTTGGAACCTTTCACCATTTGAATCTCAAGATTTGACTTAGTTTTTCACCTTATCATATCCTCCATAGTTGGAAAGTCATCATTCAAAGACTTTGGATCTATTGTCTAAGATAAGCTATAATCACTGACTTTTGTGGGGTCAGAGTATCACTATACATATGGATGTCAAACACTTCCTCGCAAACTACCTCTATAGGTACTAAAATCCAGGCTAAGATTTCTTTCTCAGATAACTCCTAACTTCTCTATTGTCTCTAAATCTATCACCATATGATTCATACCCTTTCTTCCCTATCAAACCCATACATTTGATCCTTTATCCGCTCATCACAAGGTTTAAAACTTATACTAAGATGCTCAAATAAGTTACCTTACAATGTGGTCTTTGGACCTAGCAACACGTATCATCAAAATGAAAGGCTCGTGACATAACTATGACGATGTCTAGCATGTTCTCCTAGTTCTTGCATGATGAGAGTAATAGAAATGATTCTGACGTAGTCCGCAATCGGCATTAGGTAAGGCACCCTATTGGAAGGGGCGAGCTGTTGAAGTAGTGGACTGAGTATTTCCATATCTGGCTGAGGGCAAATCATTCAACCTATGGCCAAACATACCCCATCCAAAAAAAAACCTTCTTCACTGATCGAACAGTTCCCGAGGTGGTTTCTTTAATACGTTTTGCAAGCTGCGAAAGTAAAGCCTCCAGACATGCCCCCTTGAGACCTAGACCCTGGTGATCTACCCATTTGCCCCCCTTTAAATCTAGGAGGTGGAGCACGGATTTATGAAAGGGTTGGAGCTAATGATCTTTGATTAACTATGAGTGATTTCCACCACCTAACTTTTACTAATAAAACTCAAAGTTGTCGGTTATGGCTCTTCCATTCTCCGTTTCATTTTTCTTAAACTTCTTCTCCGACTTCAAACAACAGAACTATAACACCCCAAAATTTCCTTAGACCAAACCCAACCTTACAATGAAACACTAGAAGAACCCAGAAAATTTCCTTAGAACGGCTCATTAGATGAGCCATTGTAGAAAACAATGGCCTTTTAAGATGGTCGTTAGTGCCTTGGAAGATTTCATTCCCACGTCCAACGAGTGATACAACAAACTTGTTGGTTTTAGTAACGAGTCTTTGGAAGAAACAATGACCCATCCTATTAAATCATTAGGTGAGAATCAGAAACTATGCAAGAGCATAGCTGCCGCAACGAGTGGATACAATGAGTCATTATATCTTCTAGCGGATTATTGGTACGACTTATTGGGAGAGATCCAGAAACAATGCAAGTTCCTTAAGTGGAAATGACTAGATAGAAGACCTATTGTGTCCTTTAACAAGTCGTTCTATTCATCCATTGTGAGAAGCCAGAGTCTATCCAAAGCCTTTCCTGTAGCCACAACAAGACGCAATGACCCATTGTATCACTTAAGGGGTCGTCCTTTCAGTCCATTGGTTGAAATCCAAAAAACAAAATTTTAGACTCAAGACCAACAACTAGTCCCAACAAGTCGTGGCCTCATCCAACAACTTGTTGTGTGACCCATTGGACCTGGAACGACAGATTTTAAAATGGTTACTTAGGGTGCATTTTTGTAACTTTCAGCTATTTTAGTTCCTAAACTACATCGTTTTGAGTGTGTTTAGAGGGGAATTAAGGAGATTGATCGACTAATCCCTCTCATTCTATGCTAACTTATAGAACTAGTACGTAGAAAACTCAGATAGACTTCTTAGGAAAAGAGCTAGGGTT
Organism: Datura wrightii; assembly: GCA_035772735.1. Classification (NCBI taxonomy): domain Eukaryota; kingdom Viridiplantae; phylum Streptophyta; class Magnoliopsida; order Solanales; family Solanaceae; genus Datura; species Datura wrightii. The sequence continues at coordinate 83,407,803 of JASDFA010000006.1, read as the reverse complement.
CTGTTTCTTTTGCAGATTTCCATGAGCTTTATTAGGGGATTCTACTTTAGGTATATGGGAGTTTAACAAGGAATTCTTCCATCCTTTTGTCCCAATAATTTCTCTAAGAAACCTTTTCTATTATAGCCCTACAAGTATCATGAATTAGGGTTATCTTTTAGATATATTTTGGTTTTTCCTAAGCTCCAATTGTCTAGCTAGTTGTTATCACCCTTGTATATGATTGTTATTTTTTCAATGTGGATTTCATAGTATGATATTCTCCCTAGTTTATTATGATTTGGGTTTATTCTTGCATGATTTATAACTCAAACAAGAATGTTATTTTTTATGGTAAATTTTTTTCAAATTATGAATATTAGTATAGATACATGAATAGAAGTTAATGTTTTAGTATATTCTATCTAAGAATTTCATTCAGTACTCAGTATACTAGTGTTCTCCATAAATTTCAGCTAATTATTTTGAATTTTGTAGGTCTTTTGAGAAACTCAGCAAACTCAGTAGTATCATATTATAAACTTGTTAATTGATCTTTAGACCATTATGACGGTTCCATATAAAGCCGTTCTGATGAATCTTAAAACATAGCCTCGTTCAGGTCCTTAGACTTTTAGAATACTTTCATATAAGTAGTTCTCAATTAGTCTTAGGACATCAATTTTCAGTTACAACATATCTAGACACATTAGAATGTCTAACGGGAGTAGAACTTAACACCGAGCGGGCTAGGATTTAGCACACCCAGTTTCCCAAAACTATGCACCACTGTAGGTTATTATCCCGAATGAGCTCCAGACAATGATCACTCAGTTCAGCGACTATACCTTGGCAAGGTAAAGTGGGCCTTCTCTTATGGGGGGTTATACATCGGACTCCACGTTTAACTCACGTGGTTATATGTTGGTTATAGTTTCTTCCTTAGTTATGATTTTTAGTTTAGTTCAATGTCTTAAAATTCTAGTTTGTTTTACAGTATTAGTGTAGCTTACTATTACTCAGTATATGTATTTTTTAGTTCCTCTTCGCATGCTCAATACATTCAAACTACTGACGCATACCTTCTATGCTATATAATTTTATGATATAGGCTCGAGCACTCAGCCTCACCACCACAGCTAGTCACTCGATGATTTCCAGCAGCTTCAGTGATGAGTCCTCATTTGCCAAGTGGTGGAGTTCCATTTTCAGTTGTTTTTCCTTATTTAGTTTCAATTATTAGAGTTAGATGGGGCCTTGTCCCAGAAACTGATAAGATCATTTTAAAGGCTTTTAGACAGTATTTATAGATTTAGCTTGAGTTTTAGATTTTGTTTAGATTTTGGCATTATTTAGTATTATTTTATTTTTGTTCTAAGCTTCCGCTTTTTTGTATTATTTTCAGAAGATCAATCTTAGTAGAATTATGCTTTACAGAGTTTGCTTGGGGTCACTTGTGATCCTAAGTACCATGTCGCGTCTAGGATATGAACTCGGATCATGACAAACTTGGTATCAGAGCATTAGGTTTAGAGTGTCCTAAAATGTCTGTAAGGTGCGTCATGTAAAGTCCTTTCATGGGTGTGAAGCGCGCCGCGTTTATGGGGGGGGAGGCTACGAGGCATTTTTAGGAAAATTCTCTTTCTTCGTGACATTATTGTGCGTAGAGTTTGATCTCTAAAATTATCCTCCTAACTCGTGTTTTACCCTTTTCAGTTAATAATGCCTCCAAAAAAGGGAAATGGAAGGAGGATCGAAAATGCTAACCAGCCAACCCCTTCATCTCCCCCAGCCCCTCAGGATGACCAGGTGTCCCATGAAGAATTCCTGACTGATATTCAGATGCTGGCCTAGGAGATGACTAACCAGGTTAATTAACAGCATTGTACCAGTTAATACAAATGGTTCTGCAGCTACTGCTAAAGTCTACGAATTCACTCGGACGAATCCCCCAGCATTTCATGGGTTTAAAGTAGATGAGGACCCACAAGAATTCATTGATGATATTTAGAAGATCACCCAACTCATGGGTGTTTCCTCTGTAGAAAGTGTTGATCTAGCTACCTATCAGTTGAAAGGGTTGGCTCCGATTTGGTACAAGCAATGGAAGGAGGGAAGGCATAATGCCACAGGTCTGCTAGAGTCGGATAAGCTCGTTACTGCATTCCTGCACAGGTTCTTTCCCAGGGAGTTAAGGTAAGCTAAGCCTATTGAATTTATGAACTTGAGGCAAAAAAATTGACAGTACAAGAGTACGCACTGAAGTTCACTCTACTATTGAGATATGCTCCAGAATGGTTGTTGAGCCGAGGGCTCGCATGCTCAAGTTCGTCAATGGAGTCTCAAACTTGGTGGTCAAGGAATGCAGGACTGCCATGCTTATCAAAGACATAGACCTCTCCAGTCTCATCATTAATGCACAGCAGATCGAGGCAATGAAGTTGAATAAGAGAGAGAGGGAAAGTAAACATGCCAGAACAGGTCAGTTTGCGTATTCCCAGCATAGGTCTGGCGGTGCTAATCTTCCTCAGCAGCAGAAATAGAGGCCTCCAACACCTTCTTCAGCCAGTGCTCTGTCATCAATGCCCCGTAAGGATACGAGGGGTGGGACATCAGCTCCCAGTCCCAGAGCCATGTCTCCAACAGCCACACATTTCCAGCATGTCCTAGGTATGGCAACAATCATCTAAGGGAGTGTCATCTGGGAAAGGATGGTTGTTTTGGGTATGGTTAGCTAGATCACAAATTGAGGGATTTCCTGTCAGCAGGACGGGAGAAGTCCCACTCCACCACATCAGCATCTCCGCCACGATGTCTAGCTCAGAAGGGGACCACCTTAAGTACAGGTGACGGTTAGTGCCAAAACCACTTCTATATGTTATTCTCCCAATAGGACTAGGAGAACTCACATGACATAGTGACTGGTATCTTACGTCTCTTTCAGATTGATCTGTATGCTTTACTAGATCTAGGAGCCACCCTTTCCTTTACGACTCCATACATTACTATCCAGTTTGATATAATTCTAGAAATCCTCTCAAAGCCATTTTTAGTCTCTTTTTCGGTTGGTGTGTCGATTAGAGCTAGCGAGATGTATAGGGATTTTCCGGTCACATTGTTTCATAAAGTCACCTCAGTTGATTTAGTAGAGCTAGATATGGTCGACTTCAACCTTATTCTAGGAATGGACTAGCTATAATCTGGTTATGCTTTTGTTGACTGCAGAATTAGGGTCGGTCAAGTTTCAGTTTCTTAAGGAACTAGTCCTAGAGTGGAAGGGTAGTACTTCAGCACCTAAGGGTCATTTCATTTCATACCATAATGCTAGGAAGATGATTTTTGTACATATAACACCTGGTTAGGGTCAAAGATTCTAGTTTCAAGACCGCGATAATTCAGTCATTTCCATTTGTAGGTGAGTTTCTTGATGTGTTTCTCGAAGATCTTTCCGGAGTCCCTCCTGAGCAGGAATTAAACTTCGGCATAGACCTTCTCTCGAATACCCAACCTATCTATATTCTTCCCACCAGCTGAGCTTATGGAGTTGAAGGAATAGCCAAAAGACCTTCTATATAAGGGATTCATCTTATTCAGTATCTCTCTATGTGATGCCCTAATCCTATTCGTGTGAAAGAAAGACGGTACACCCAAAATGTGCATCGACTACTGCCAGCTGAATAAAGTCACAGTCAAGAATAGGTATCCTCTACCAAGGATTGATGAATTGTTTGACCAACTTTAGAAAGCTAGTTGTTTTTCAACGATAGACCTTAGATCACGATACAACTAGCTCAGGGTCAGAGAATATGACATTTTGAAAACAGCTTTCAGAACTCGGTAAGGTCACTATGAATTCATCGTTATGTTTTTTGGACTAACCAATACTCTTGCAACTTTTATGGATCTGATGAACAGGGTATTCAAGCCATACCTGGACATGTTCATTGTTGTCTTTATAAACGATATTCTGGTTTACTCCATAATAGAGGAGTATGAAGACCCTTTGAGGATAGTGTTGCAGACTCTCAGGGACTGCCAGTTGTTTTCCAAATTTAGCAAGTACGAATTCTAGCTAAAATCAGTTGCCTTCCTCGACCATGTGTTATCCAATGTAGGTATTCAGGTGGATCCTCAGAAGATAGCGGCAATCAAGGACAGGCCAAGACCCACTTCTCCATCAGACATTAGAAATTTCTTAGGTCTAGCCAATTATTACATAAAGTTCATTGAAAGGTTCCCATCTATTGCCTCACCTTTGACCAAACTAACTCAGAAGAAGGTGAAGTTTTAGTGGTCTGATGCATGTGAGAAGAGCTTTAGAAGATTAAGAATCTACAAACTATAGCCAGTCCTATATCTTCCAAAAGTTCATATGGGTTTGTGATCTATTAGCCTCAATTATGCTCTGATGTAGCATGGAAAAGTCATAGATTATGCTTCCAAACAGCTCAAAGTTCATGAGAAGAACTATCTGACTCATGATCTTGAATTGGCAGCGGTAGTGTTTGCTTTGAGGATTTGGAGACACTATCTCTATGGGCTTCATATGGATATTTTCACTGATCACAAGAGTTTACAGTATGTGTTCAGCTAGAAGGACATGCATCTGCATCAGAGAAGGTGGTTAGGGTTGCTGAAATACTACAACATGAGCATTTTGTATCACCTAGGTAAGGCTAATGTAGTGGCTGATGCCTTCAGTAGATTGTCGTAGGGAGTATTGCTCATGTTAAGGATGGTAAGAAAGAGCTGGTTAGAGATGTGCTTAGATTGGCTCGATTGAAACAATTACTCAAGGGGCATTTTTGTAACTTTCAGCTATTTTAATTCCTAAACTACATCTTTTTGAGTATATTTAGAGGCGAATTAAGGGGATTGATCAACTTATCCCTCTCATTCTCTCCCAACTTATAAAAAAATACGTAGAATACACAAATAGACTTCTCAGGGTAAGATCTAGGGTTTCGTTTCTTCTCAAAATTTCCAAGAGTTTTTTCAAGGGATTCTTGTTTAGGTATGTGGGGGCTCAACAAGAAATTCTTCCATCCTTGCGTCCCAATAATTTCTCTGAGAAACCTTTTCTATTCTAGCCCTGCAAGAATCATTAGTTAGGGTTATCTTTCAGATAAACTTCGGGTGTTCCTAAACTCCAATTATCTTGCTAATTGCTATCACCCTAGTATATGATTGTTATGTTATTGATGTGGATTTCATAGTATGATTTTCTCTCTAGTTTAGTATGATTTGGGTTGATTCGTGCATGATTTAGCACTCAGACAAGAATGTTATTTTTAATGATAAATTTTACTAGAATTATGAATGTTCGTACAGATACATGAACAGAAGTTGATGCTTTAGTATATTCTATCTCAGAATTTCAGCCAGCATGCAGTATACTAGTATTCACCAGAAATGCTACCTGATCAATTTGACTTTTATTAGTCTTTTTAGAAACTCTGAAACTTAGTAGTATTAGATTATCAACTTGTCAATTGTTCTTTAGACTGTTATGACGCTTTCAGATAAATCACTCTAACAAGTTTGAGAGCATAGTTTCTTTCAGATCCTTAGACTGTTGGAATACTTCAAATATAACTAGTTTTAACTTTTTCTTAGGACATAAGTTTTGAGGTATCAACATAGTTAGACACATTTAGGAATTTAAGTGGGAGTATAACTTAGAACTGAGCGGGTCAGGGTTCAGCGCAGACAGGTTCCTAGAACTACGTTGCCACCGTAGGTTATTAGCCCAAATGGGCTCCAAACAGTGATCACTCAGTTCAACCACTATACTCTGGCAAGATACAGTGTGCATTCATTGATGCGGGTATACATCGGATTAGTTTAGCTTATGTGGTTACATGTCGGTTATAGTTTCCCATAGTAGTACAATTCTGTTACGATTTTCAATTCTATCTAGTGTCTTCAGATTTCAGTTTATTTTATAGTATTTAGTGCAGCTTACTATTACTCAGTATATGCATGTTTTAATTCCTTCTCGCATTCTCAGTACATTCAAAGTACCGACACATACTTTCTATGTTATATCATTTCATGATATAGGCTCAGGTACCCAGCCTCAACACTACATCTAGTCACCCGATGATTTCAAGCAGCTCCAATGGTGAGTCTTCATCTGCCGAGGGACGGAGTTCCATTTTCGGTTGTTTTTCCTTATTTATTTTTAGAAATTAGAGTTAGCGGAGGGCTTGTCCCAGCAACTCATCAGTTTATTTAAGAAGGCTTTTAGAAAATATTTATATATTCAACTTGGGTTTTAGATTTTGTTAAGATTTTTTCATTATTTAGTATTACTTTATTTGTATTGTCAGCTTTTGCTTTATTATGATTATTTTTAGCAGATTAGTTTTAGTAAAATTATGTTTTACCAGGGTTTGATTGGGGTCACTTGTGATCCTAAGTACCGTGTCGCATCCAGAGTGTGAACTCAGGTCATGACAAGAACTTAGGTGGGCCCATTCTAGTAATTTTTTCTGTTAGGATATTACGGTGCGATTGCCTACTGGTTCACCTGAGCGGTCATGGCATGTGCCAACATTAGAAAGGCAGCCCTGAACTCCATATTAGTTACTTGCTCATTTAAAGGGTATGGTGTAGCTGGTAGGAATTGCTGGCTTCCGTTATCAGTTCTCCTTTCGTCCTCTCTTCTGGGAGGTATTGTTTGCTAACGCGTAAACACAAATTAGATAGGAAATTTGAGTTTGCACTCTATTGCACGAGAGGATTCATGAAAGAAGGGAAGTTTTTTAAAATGTCTCATGGACTCTTCCCCCTAAGTGTAGCGCGCTTCATACCTTTAAAAAAGACTCTACTTAATGCAACTTTCAGACACCCTAGGACACACCGAAGCCTGATACTCTGATAGCAAGTTTGTCAGGATTCAAGTATAGAATCCAAACATAACACGGGGCCTTGAACCACGAATAGCTCCAAGCGAACCAATGGTACATGCATAGCATAAGAATAAGCATACAATAAGCGAAAACAATCATAAGATATGGCATAAATGGAAGTTAATGATTTCATAAAATGTAAACAGAAAAACAAAGTCAAATTGTTGAACATCTATACATCATTTTCTGAAAATCCTCTAAACATAAGATCAACTGAAGGGATAGGCCCCCAACAAGCTCTCCTAAGTCTGTTATTGAAATGACATAAAGAGAAAATAAACAAAAACAAATGTCCTCAGATGATAAGGACCCACCAACACTGAGGTGTATCTAGTGCAAGATAAAATCTAGCAGCATGGCTGAGACTGAATACCCAAACCTATATCATGAGATAATATATCATAAAAAGTATGCGGTCAGTGCTTTGAATGTACTGAGTGTGGAGGATAAGTAAAATATGAGAGTAAGGACAACATGCTAAAAATTAATGATTGTGAGATAGTTATAAAACATAAGCTTTTCATCATAATCTGAGGTATTATGACCTAAAGTTGCGATAGAATAATCATAAAGCTTAACATATTTGAAATCATAAGTGAAAGTCATAAATTGTTCAATGGGTCAGAATACTATAAATCATAACTTCATGAAATATGAACATAAAGAATAGTGATAATATGAGGAACAGTGGAAGATTCTCATAGATGACACATTATGACAAAGCACATGATGCCCAACCATCTCGCTCAAGTATGCAGAGCGGTTCAAGGCCTTGCCAAGGATAATAATGATGAAGCTGTCATATCACTCTAATCATGACCCAGTAGCATAAGGGAGCCACTCTTAACTGGAGAGGACCCCTTAGCTAGGGGCAAGGAAGACACTCTCAACTGGTGAGGACTCTTTATCCTATGGTGGCACGTAGTTTTGAGACATATATGCACTGAACCCCGACCTACTCTGCACTAAATAATACTCCCAAAACATGCATAGTGCTCATAATCATACTTGAAACATGGGTTTTGGACTAGTTTAAAAAACATGATGAATCCATAAATTCCTTAACATACATGAACTAGCCATGGAAAACAATGCTGAAAATATAGCCATTATACATAAGCTTGATATTCATGAGATTCATACATACTTGAGTAAACCATGCTAACTTGAAAATAGAGAATCATGAGAGTTTATCATAGAAATCATGTAATCATAATCATAAATCATAAGTTGAATCATGAGAGAATCATAATCATAAGAGATCATAGATGTTTTGCATAAAAGGGTCTAACCCTAGAAATTTATAAGAATCATAATTGGATACTTGAATGAATTGAATTATGATATTAGACTTTAGATTGGGCATGAGGGTGGAAGAAATCCCTCATTCATGATCTCATATACCTGGCTTGAAGAGTTCTTGACTAGACTTGAGACCCAAGGGAATTGTAGAAGTGGAACTCTAGCTTCTTGAGAATCCTTGGGAGGTTTAGATCCTTCAATCTACTACGTTAGGAAACTTTAGGTTGAGTTTAAACCTTAAATACTCCACTTAGAAAACCCAAAATGACTTGCTTATGGTGTTAAAAATATAGGAAGTTACAAAAATATCCTTAGTAAATTACACATAAAAATTGCCTGCCAGTCGTCACGACTTACACTACGAGTCATTGGTTGACAGTCGACCAGTTTGTTACAAGCTAGTCCTAATTTTAACTTCTCTGGTCTTCACACAATAGACACTCACCACAACCTATCATTCCTTACCACGAGTCCTCCTGCTACTCATGGTTAGGGAATGCATCTTACACCATTTTTTAGACATCATCCAACGACTCCATACCACAACTTGTCACTTATCATCATGAATCATCATATGAGTTCTTATATCTAGAACTTGAAATCTTAGACTGCTCACTATGAGTCTGACCACAACTCATGGTCCCTTCTAACAAATCGTACCAACACTTGTTTTGTGACAAATTGCATATTTTTCTGCTGGTTTCTACTCCAACTCTTGGATTGGATCTTAGAAACTTTTTGGGATGCTATATTTCCACCTACTAAGATGGAAAAGAAGCGGGACAAAATCTTCTATTTTAGGCCGCTCCTTAGGGAGCATTCGTTTGAATCTTGGGAAAGGTTCAAGTAATATATACTTTGGGTGCCCAACCACGGGTTCCCTAAGCATATTTGTCTTGCAAAGTTCTTTAAAAATATGGACCCCTTGATTCAGTCAGTTCCTAACAATATCGCAGCAGGATGTTTAATGATCTGTCTGATCATTATAGCACCTAGACTACATTGAGGCAAGAATTTAAAATTTCAATGTGGCGCTTGTCCGGTCTTCCCCCGGGCCTTTCTATAGCATGTATGGCATTCTAAAACTCTTAACCAACAGTTTACGGGGTGTAACAAAAACCCTACAGATTCAACTCATAGATTTTCATGAATTAGAGAGAGATTGGGCATGGGTGTGAATGAATTCACCCATTCATAACCGTACAAACCTGATAGGATCTGATTCTACCACTTTTCTTATTTCCCAATGATGAATTGAAGAAAACGTAAAGGAATTAAGCTTGATCACCTCGCTAGCTCTCTAACCTTGCATGCATGAGTAAGAATGGCCTAAAATGAACTTACCCCTCTTAAAACTCATCATTTGTAGCTTAAAATGACATAGTTTTGGTGTTAGGATCGTAGGAATTACGAAAAAGCCCATAATAAATTCACATAAAATAACTGACTGCTAATCCCCATGAGGGACTGGATGAATCGTTACTAAGGACTAGACTTGTGGTCTCAGTCATTGTGTGCACTGTCCAAAATTTGTCTAGGGCTTGCCACGGAGAACCCTATGAGTCGTTACTGGTGATCACGACTTGTGGTCATCACTCATCAGCTTCACTGCTCGAAATCTCAAATCATTAGCAACCGGCCAACCACGACTCGTCCAACGAATCGTGGTGTCCAACTGTAGGGTACTGCCAACTTTTTCTTCACCTTCCCATAGCCGTTGACCACGAATGACTCAACGAGTCGTGGGGACTGACCACAACTCATGGTCATGTCTGTGGGATCTCCAACCAACATTATCCAACTCAAGTCAAACCCTTCACCACGTCACATAACGACTCGTGGTCAACCTGACGGGTCACAGGACGGCCTATTCTTTGACCTGGTGTAGAGTTCCCAATTTTCTCCGTTTCAACTCCAGGTATGATCTTAGGGCTTCTGGGGCATTAGAATATCTCCCCTTTGAGAACTGATCTTGGGCAAATTTATATGCCTAAGTGATACTCAAAAGTACCATTTTAGCCTTGTTTATCTACCAATGTGTATAAATTTTCATGTAATTGGTAATAAAATGTGAATTTATACTAACCAACATGATTAGCATCGTTTTGCAGGTAAAATGTAATTTTGAGAAGCTAAAATGCATGTTGGAGGATATCGGGGTTGGACTTGGAAGCGAGCAAGGAATAAGGCATTGGACAGCATGAAGTAAAGGGGCTCCGTGATGGAGCCGTGACACGCTGCCATCGTGGAGGCCTTCTGCCTGGATAGGGAAAATTCGCCCAAATTCCAGAGAGGGTCCGCGTCTGGTCCGTGGCACGGTGGCTTGGCTCCGCGTTGCACGCCGTGCCACATAGGGCCTTAATTCCTGGACCCCCAATTCCAGTGAGGGTCCGCGTCCGTAGCGTGTCACGGAGGTAGTGCTCCACGATGCACTCTGTGACACGTTGCTAGTTATTCCGGGAAAAATTCCCAGCAGTATAAATAGAACACTTAGGTTCATTTTTCAATATTTTGACTTGGTGGAGCAAGAACATGGGTTACAGGCAGTTGAGGGACGAAAATATCAGGGTTTTTTCTCTGTTTCTTTCTTCTTTAATTCAATTGCTTGTATAATTAACACTCATTTTAAGATGTTTAATCCACAAATGAGTGGCTAATTCCTCTTCTTGCTGAGGTTATGAACAATTGTGATGAAATGTGATCATTGATTCTTTGGTTTTTCATCTTTTCTTCCATGGTTGTTCTATTAATTCTTGTTCTTACTGCATTAATGTGTGGCCTACGTTAATGTACATCTAAAAAGTCCAGTTTCACTCGAGAGAGCAAGAAATTGGAAAGTTGTGAATTAATAGGATATGTTCTTTACTTGATTTGGAAAAATTGGGAATTGATTTACTTTCAGGAAGAAAAATACCTGAAAGTCGTATTAGTCAATTTAGGAACCGGATTTGTATGGCTAGAACATGAATTGCATTTAATCACAGAAATGTAGGTGGATGGTTCACGATTCATAAGTGAGGTTAAATACGAGAGTTTTAATCTCTTGGCAATTGTTCTTGGCTAGCAACCGGAGGAAAAGATTAACCAAATTATAATGATAATTAATTTCATTACATGTTCGTTTAACCTCAGCATGCTCTCTTCATAGTTCAGACTCAAATTAGATAATTGTTTTAGCTTTAGTATAAAAATTATAAAACAAAATAGCAAACTTTTGGTTACACTGTTGTCTGCATTTTTAAATGTAAAATATAGTACACTTGAGCAGATTGCACTTCATCCAAGTCTCTATGGGATCGATACTTGGCTTACCAAAGCCACTTTACTACTTGTTCGACCACGTGCACTTGCGTGCCATTTTATATACCCACAAATGACGCGAACAAGTTTTTGGCGTCGTTGCCGGGGAGTTGGCAATTGGTGAATTTGTTTTAAGTGTTAATTTACTGTATTTTTATTTTCTTAGTGTTGACGACTTGGTCTTATCCTGTATTTTGCAGACTTAACTTCTGTTGAACACTGGCAAGAGACAAGGAGCTGGTTGAATCGTATATAGAGACAGAAAGGATATTTCACAGTAAACGGAGAGAAGCTCTACAAAGAAAGTTGTAGTTGCTTAGACAGACGATCATGGAGCAACAACAGAATCCACCGGTAGTACGGGCAATGTTAGTGCCCGAAGAAGTAGCAGCTCGGCCGGTTCGCGAGGTGGCAATCCCACATGCCAATAATGTTACATCAAGTATCGGCAAACCTGAGCCAGGAGGGAGATTTGAACTTAAGCAGAATATGGTGCAGTTGCTGCACACTAGCGGGCAGTTTACCGGTCTCCCTCATGAAGATCCACAGCAGCATCTCCAAATATTTTTGGAGATAAGTGACACTTACATACCCGCTGGAGTGTCATCAGACTATGTCCTGCTTACATTGTTCCCATTCTCATTATTGGGAGAAGCCAAGAGGTGGTTGAAAGCTAAGCCACCGAATTCTATTTTTACGTGGGATGATCTTGCACGAAAGTTTTTGATACAGTTTTTTCCCTCCGGTAAAACAACAAGACTTAGAAGTCAGATTTTAAGTTTCAAATAGAGAGAGGGAGAGAATTTATATCAGGCTTGGGAGAGATTCAAATCTATGTTGCGGGATTGTCCTCATCATCATCAGTCCAATGATGTGCTGGTGCACACTTTTATAGAGGGTTTGGAACCCCACACCAAAATATTGCTAGACTCAGCAGCTGGAGGGCAAGCGCTGGAAAAAACTTATGAGGAGTTGTATACCTTGTTGAACCGTATTTCGCAGGGCAATCCAGAATGGAATGCTGATTCATCAAGAGGCAGGACAAGGAAAGCAGCAGGAGTGCTTGAAGTGGATGGGTTTACAGCTATCGCTGCACAGATAGCTACATTGCAAAATCAACTTAACAACCACTTCGGCAACATGACATTGAACCAGCCTCAAGCCCCAGTTAATGCAGTACAGCAAATGTGGTGCGAAGTGTGTGGAAGCAGTGAGCACTCAGCTGAGTGTTGTGGAGCCAATCCTAACTCGGTAAACTTTGTGGGTAATGCGCAAAGGAACCACCAACAGTATGGTAGTAGCTACAATTCCAATTGGAGGAATCACCCTAATTTCTCATGGGGTAGCAACAACCATCAGGGCCAAAGTTCGGGTCAGGGTGTGCAAAGGAACCAAGGAGGGCAGCAGAATTATCAAGCACAATTCAGAAACAACAATGCACCTCCTCCACCACCATCACCCAGCATTGAGGAGATGTTCAAGACCATGATAGCTAACCAAGCTCAATTGGAGGCTGACTATGTGAAATTGGTAGCCGAAGTGAAAAACAACCAGTTAGCTAGCAAGGAACTTGAATATCAATTTGGGCAATTTGCTAGTGCCCAAAACACAAGGCCTAGAGGAGGACTGCCGAGCGATATGGATCCCAATCCAAAGCAGGTAAATGCAGTGACCACAAGGAGTGGTTTGCAGCTGAAAGAGGTGGAACCAGAAAGACCACCTCAACAGTCGGGAGCAGCAGAAGTTGAGAGAGAGCAAAGTACTGAGAGGGGGAAGACTAAGGAAGCTGAATCAGAAAGACCTCCACCCCCATTCCCTCAACGACTAAAGAAACACAAGGAGGAGGTGTGTTTCAAGAAATTCATGGAGGTGCTGAAACAGGTACATATTAACTTACCTCTTATTGATGTCTTGCAGGGAGTGCCGAAATATGCTAAGTATATAAAGGACATCGTGGCAAACAAAAGTCGGTTGACTGAGTATGCTATGGTGGCTCTAACGGAGGAGTGCACTTTCCGGATTCAAAATAGACTGCCCACAAAGCTAAAAGACCCTGGGAGTTTTACTATCCAGATTACTATTGGGCAGAGCATCCGAGCTCGTGGATTGTGTTTTTTGGGAGAGAGCATAAATTTGATGCCATCATCGGTATTCAGAAAGTTGGGTCTAAGGAGTCCTAGACCCACAAAAGTAATCTTACAATTGGCGGATCGATCCTTAGCCAGACCTGATGGCATTGTGTAGGACGTTCTGGTGCAAGTTGGCTCCCTAATTTTCCCAGTAGATTTTGTCGTGCTGGATTTTGAACCAGACGCGGAAGTCCCATTTATTTTGGGACGTCCTTTCTTGGCAACCGGGAAAGCACTAATTGATGTAGCTGCGGGGCAGCTAACAATGCAAGCGCACGACAAAATAGAGGTATTTGATGTGTTTAAAGCCATGAAGCTGCAAGCTATACATGAGGAGCTTTCAGCAATCAATGTGGTTGAACATGAAGAAATTCGTTAGATTGTTGAATCTAAAGACCCATTGGAAAGAGTGTTGACGCACTCCGATCTTTTAGAGATAGAGAGGCGTATGGAATGGTCCAAATGTTGAATGAAGCACAGAATCATCCTAGGAGACAGGAATTTCAATCATTGATGAGGTCTCTAGAACCTCTGCCGAAACCATCCGTTGAGGAGGCACCGAAGCTGGAGCTGAAAGAATTGCCTCCCCACTTAAAATATATCTTTTTGGGGGAGGATGAGACGTTACCAGTTATCATCTCTGCAGACTTGACGGAGGCACAAGAGAAGGCAGCATTGGGTGTCCTCAGAAAGAGGAAGAAAGCAATGGGTTGGCAAATGTCAGACATTCAGGGTATCAATCCAGCTTTCTGTACACACAGGATATTCATGGAGACAGGAGCCAAACCAACCGTTCAGCCGCAACAGAGACTAAATCCAGCAATGAAGGATGTGGTGAGGAAAGAAATAATCAAGTGACTTGATGCAGGTGTGGTCTACCCGATTTCAGACAGTGAATGGGTTAGCCCCGTTTAGTGTGTTCCAAAGATAGGGGGGATGACTGTGGTCACCAATGAGAAAAATGAGTTGATTCCTACCCGAACCGTCATAGGCTGGCGGATTTGCATGGATTACAGGAAGCTGAATGAAGCCACGAGGAAAGATCATTACCCCATCCCGTTTATTGATGAAATATTGGATAGGTTAGCGGGACAGGAATATTATTGCTTCCTTGATGGGTACTCTGGTTATAACCAAATAGCCATAGCTCCAGAGGATCAAGAGAAGACTACTTTTACCTGTCCTTATGGGACATATGCTTTCAGGCGAATGTCGTTTGGGTTATGCAATGCACCCGCCACATTCCAGAGATGCATGATGGCTATTTTCCATGACATGGTGGAGGATTTTGTTGAGGTATTTATGGATGATTTTTCTATTTTCGGTAATTCGTTTGCTACTTGTTTGCAGAATCTTGACAGGGTGCTGGCTCGCTGTGAGGAATCCAACCTTGTATTAAACTGGGAGAAATGCCACTTCTTAGTGAAGGAGGGTATTGTCCTTGGCCACAGAGTGTCTCGAAAGGGGTTGGAAATCGATCGTGCTAAGATCGAGGTTATTGAAAAGTTGCCACCACCTGTGTCAGTGAAAGGTGTGCGCAGTTTTCTTGGGCATGCAGGATTCTACAGATGATTCATCAAAAACTTTTCCAAAATTTCTAGACCACTATGCAGATTGCTAGAAAAAGAGGTGAAGTTTGATTTGAATGATGAGTGTGTTAAAGCATTCAAAGAGTTGAAGCAGAAATTGATAGAAGCACCTATCCTCACTTCTCCGGACAGGGAACAACCATTTGAGCTGATGTGTGATGCCAGTGATGTGGCTGTGGGAGCCGTATTGGGGAAAAGAAAAAATAGAATCTTTCATTCTATTCATTATGCAAGCAAAACGCTGAATACTGCCCAAAGCAATTACACAGTCACAGAGAAGGAAATGCTAGCCTTGGTGTTTGCATTTGACAAATTCAGGACCTATTTGGTGGGTTCGAAAGTTGTGGTGTGCACAAACCATGCAGCGATTCGGTACCTATTTAACAAGAAGGATGCTAAGCCTAGGTTGATCAGATGGATCTTGATGTTGCAGGAGTTCGACCTTGAGATCAAAGACAGAAAGGGGAGCAAGAATTAGGTAGCAGATCACCTATCACGATTGGAAAGCCGTTCGCATGTGATGGAAAGTGATAACATAAATGAAGAGTTCCCAGATGAGAAACTCTTGGCAGTTGGGGAAGCTGAAGTTCCCTGGTACATAGACATAGTCAACTTGCTAGTGAGCGGAGTCTACCCACCTAAGGCAACAGACCAGCAAAGAAGGAAATTGAGGCATGATTGCCGGAACTTTGTTTGGGATGAACCATACTTATTTAAACAAGGACCAGATCAGGTAATGAGAAGATGCATCCCAGAGAGTCAGATTGCAGAGGTGTTGAGGGGCTGTCATTCTTCATTGTATGGGGGTCATCACGGAGGCGAGAGAACAACACACAAGGTTCTACAGTCAGGTTTCTTTTGGCCGACACTGTTCAGAGACTCTATGGCGTATGTCAAAATGTGTGATAGATGTCAGCGTACAGCAGCAATTGGCAGAAGACAAGAGATGCCGCTGCAGAATATACTGGAAGTTGAGCTCTTTGATGTATGGGGCATTGATTTCATGGGCCCATTCCCACCGTCATTTGGTAATCATTACATCTTGGTGGCCGTAGATTATGTATCAAAATGGGTGGAAGCAATAGCTTGTCCCAGGAATGACAACAAGGTAGTAACGAAGTTTGTGAAAAAACACATCCTCACCAGGTTCGGGACACCCCGAGCCATTATCAGTGATGGAGGGGCTCATTTTGTCAATGCAAGTTTCAAGAAACTACTAGCCAATTATAGGGTGCGTCACAAAGTGGCGACAGCATACCACCCCAAACTAGTGGGCAAGTAGAGGTGTCAAATAGAGAAGTGAAGCAGATTCTCCAAAAAACAGTAAATACACAACGGAATGATTGGTCAAGCAAACTTGATGATGCGTTGTGGGCGTACAGAACTGCTTACAAGACATTGATTGGAACCTCACCATACCGACTGGTCTACGGTAAAGCGTGTCATCTTCCGGTGGAGTTAGAGCACCGAGCCTTTTGGGCTGTCAGGAAACTAAATATGGACTTAGAGCTGGCGGGCAAGAAGAGACTAATGCAGCTCAGTGAACTTGAAGAGTTCCACTGGCATGCCTATGAGAGTGCCAAGTACTACAAGGAAAGAATGAAAAGATGGCATGACAGCATGTGGTGCATCGCATCTTCGAGCTGGGACAGAAAGTCTTGCTCTTCAATTCAAGATTGAAGTTGTTTCCAGGAAAGCTGAGGTCTAAATGGTCGGGATCATTTGAAGTGGTGACAATGACCCCGCACGGGGCGGTAGAGTTGTGGCAAGAAGATCGGAGTGCCACGTTCTTAGTAAATGGCCAGAGGTGTAAACACTACTGGGGGGAGGACGGTGATCGAGAGAAATCGTCCATCACCCTAGCGGACAACTGAGCTTAACGACGAAGAGTCGCGATGGTAAACCAGGTGCTGCACGGGGGCAACCCGTGAAAAATTTTTCTTTCTTTTTGTAAAGTGTAAATAGATTTTTCTTTTCTTTTTCTTTTTCTTGATTTACTACAAAAAAATTTCGTTTTAGTTTTTGTTTTATTTGTATTTAGAGTGAAACCTATAATTCTAACCAAATTTGTATAGTGAGATGCATTTCAGGTCAAACGGAGAAAAATATGCACGGAATCGCGAAGGAAAAGTCGAGGTATGAAAATTAATAAAAAGTGGCAAATAGTAAGCTGAGGCGACAGCTCCGTGTCACGGAGGTGGACCTCCGCGTTACCTCCGTGACACGTTGAGGTAGAATCCGGAAATTTTAAAAATTTCCAGAACAGTCTCGCGATGGCTCCGTGTCACGGAAGCAGTGCACCGCAATGCACTCCGTGACACGTTGCCGTGTATATCGCGACGGGTCACACGGGTCGCCGGGTGACCCGCGCGATTTCCCTACTTTTTAACCCCTAAAACCCTCCCTTATCCCTCATTTTTTAATCTCTCCGCGACCAAACCCCCCAAAACCCATCCCCCATCAACGTGACACGGAGTAAGGCAAGAAATTCAACAAGTTTTCTTCGATTCTTCAAAGTCAAGGTATGTTTTTCGATTTCCTCTCAATTCTTGTCGATTTTCTTCGATATTGAGCATGTGAGGTGAGCTAAATTGCCCTAAGTAGAAATTAATCATGAATTCAAGTTAAATTGTTATTGATGAATGTTCGGAATATCGTTATGATTGCTTGAACTCGTCAATTGCATAAATTAATCGAATTTTCTTGATAATATCAATTCTAGGGCTTGTATTTTGAATTTGAAATTGAAAATGTAGTGAACTTGTGAGTTTCATGTCGGGATGTATATGTTGAATGAGATGAGTCGATGTACTAATTGTTAGGATGTTAATAGAACGACGGATTCTCGGGTTAAGGGAATGTTGAAATTTGTAAGAATTTGGTTGGTTGTATAGGTTCGTGTAGATAAATTTTTGTTGTTGTTTTTGTTTCTTTGTTTTACATTGCTAAGTGCGATGGGTAAGATGTGAGCGATGGTAGTGATTGTGATTAGCTGTACGAAGTCTGAGTAGTACGCAGAAGATATACCGTCGAATTTTTCGAACGCACTAAGCATGATTGTATAGTTGTTTATTGTGTGTAAATAAAGATAATCTTGCCGTAGTGTTGTAACTGTAGCTAAAGACTAAGTGTGGCGTAACCTAGCTTAACCCGACCTTAGCCGAAGTTAATATCCGTTAGCTTAACATTGATCTTGTCTACTTGGGTTGACAGGTAAAATGGCAAGCAGGCAAGAGAAAGGAAAAGGCGCATCAACTTCGGGCGCCGGAAGGAAGCGAATTAGACTGGGCACAGCAGTCCCAGCAGCACCAGCAGTTCCACGCGGCCAACGCCGCCAATACGGAACGAGATAGGTGACTGATGAGGGGAAAAAGTGGTATGCAAAGCACAAAGAAAACAAATATTTCCCCGAGAAGCATATAGCACGGGAACCATTGGCACAGGAGTTCCCTAGGATGGTCCACCGAATCGAGGCAGCTGGGCTCAATTTCATTTTTGAAGAGCTCAATCAATGCAATCTGCACTTGGTTCGAGAATTTTATGCCAACTGGAACCCAACTATCAGAAGTCACACCATCAAGATCAGAGGGCAAATAGTCACCTTGGAGCCCCACCACCTCATTGCCATCATAGGAGCGCGGGACACAGATGCCCACGTACTCTGACAGCTGAACATTACCCCACCATATGCGGACATCAGACACACATTGTGTGGGACTCGATCGACAGCTAGATGGAGCAGACACAAAGATAGGGGCTACCACCAGACTCTACCATATTCACAAATGAACAGGGAAGCCCGAATCTGGCTGAAGATAGTCTGCTCATCCCTAATCCGGGGGTACATATGACAGATGTAACCCGGGATCGTGTATGCCTGGTGTACGCCCTGATGAAAGGGATGGAGATCAACGTGGGGCGGTAATTATCTCAGCCATGAAGAGAGCCCGGTTACACCAGGGGCACAGGTATGGCTTTGGTGGACTACTCACCACCATCCTCAGGGGCCTAGAGGTCGAGGAGGAGGCCCTTGACTATATCCCGCAGATAGAGCGCCGGGCCTTAGATTTTACTAAAACTAAGGATCCCGACACCACCCACGTGCCAGTGCTTACACTTGGCGAGCGACATGCTCGTGATGATCAGTATATGGCTCGAATGTATGGGATGCAGATGCTCCAGCTGAGGATAGGCGGGAGGCCGGCGACAGAGGAGGAGCTATGGCAGCTCGAGCTAGACTACCCCTTCGGCGAAAACGCTAGGGCTCTATGCCGAGTGGGGCCAGCATTTGTAGAGCCCATTGATGATGATGTCCCCATAGACGAGGAGACACGTCGAGAGGACTCTGATGTGGAGTCCGATGATGACGACGGGGGCGACTCGGACATGGGAGATGAAGTAGCAGCACCCGACGAAGAAGTGGAATACTTTGACTGATCAGAGAGTTCCACCACCCGATTTTGTGCTATTTTAATTTTTGTGAACACTGAGGACAGTGTTCGAGCTAAGTGTGGGGTGGGAGTAGTTAGGTGCTGGGATGGGCGTGTTTTGTATGTATGCTCTATTCTGTTGTCGTGTATGTGAAAATTTGTTTGTCCCTGTGAGTTGTGAATTGTTAAGTTGTTTTGTATTTGTAAATTTATGTGAAATTGATTTGTGTTGCTGAATGTTGCTAGCTGATTTTGATTCTGTACATATTTTTGTTATCAAAATGATCGATAATTTTTTCAAAAAACTTTAAAATATTTTGTACATATTTTTTTTCTATCGAAATGATCGATATTTTCAAGATTTTTTTAATTCTTGGGTTTCTCGGCGTTTGTTTTCGGTTCTTTTACCGAGAATGGTCCCATTGAACCGAAGTCATAGTTAGTGACCGTTCCCTATGATGGATGGATGATGACCGTCTTAAGGGAAATGTAGTCGTTAGGAGTAGATTTTTTTTTCCAATTATTTTTCAGTTTTTTTCTTTGGTGGATTGCATCCCAAAACCTGTAGTTACTATATGGTTGTGAAATTCTGGTTGCGTGTTGTACATGATATTTAAAATGCAAAGGTGATTCGTATGAAAGCATGCAACTTTGTAAATATGTTGAGATACCTAGGCCATAGAGTTCGATTCAGTGTGATTGAGGCTTAATGTTTGAATTCCTGTAATTAGCTGATTGAAGAGTCTGGAATACATCTTAAATTGAGCATGTGCAAAAAGTGTGAAGTGAGGTGTTGTTATTCCATGCTATTGTGAAGTGTCTAGAACTTGCCTGGTGTGTGTACAAAACGAAATGAAGGAGCTGTATTGTAGGAAAGGATGTAGGCATTTTTATGTTTTAACCGAGAGTTTCTATTTTTCCTTGTCGTACAAACCTTGATTGTATACCCTAGGCAGACCGTTGAGCCTTTAGCCTATTACTTTTTTCTTTTGTCATAAAGTGTAAACCGAGCTTAATTCATTCTTTTCATTAGCCGTAAAGTCTATACAAAACTCTTAAGTGCTTAAGAAGAGAAAATCATTTTCCCGAAGTGTCAAAGAGTGAGAATGGTGAAAAGAAAAAGAAAAGCAGAGTGAGGGAAGAAAAGAAAAGGTTGAAGGTGCACTTGCTATAAATAAACGATAATGAAGGTGCATGAATAATCTTTGTTGTTGTGTCAAGTGTGCTTAATATGATGGGCCATACTAAAGAAAAACATCAAGAATGGGATGATGAAGAAAAAAAAAAGAAACAATGTCCATGAGTTGATGGGATGTGTTGAAAAGGCGCTTAAGGATGCTAGTGGCTATTATTGGCTAACCCAATCTTTACTAGTTCCGTAGCTTCCATTACAACCCGTTAAAGTCCTACGTGATCTTACATCGCACTTCTTTATATTAGTGGAGTAATACACTAAGGGCAAGCTTATGGGTCATGACATGATGCATGTGAATTCTTTTGGGAGAGAGAGCGAAATTGTGTTTACATGCCCCTGCTTAAAATTTTGTGAGTCATATGAGCAAAAAGGGGAAGATTCTCTTGTGTTGTGAGGGCACATGCTTGATGAAAGATTAATTTTCGTGTCGGATATCTTGATCAGCTAATTTGCATGAGTTTGCCAATATCGAGAGTCGATTCTTAAAGTCTAGGAGGTCTTGATGTATTGAAGGTCATTGAATTGATAAGACCATCCATGTTTTCTTGATGATTTGCTGTATTGAATAATCGGTATGACCGTAGCCTAAATTGTCGAACCAAAGTAGCGAGGTTGGGATGTAAATTGCATGAAATGTAGGATTGTTGTTCGAGGACGGACAAGGATTTAAGTGTGGGGTAAGTGATCTTGGGCAAATTTATATGCCCAAGTGATACTTAAAAGTACCATTTTAGCCTTGTTTATCTACCAATGTGTATACATTTTCATGTAATTGGTAATAAAATATGAATTTATACTAACCAACATGATTAGCATCGTTTTGCAGGTAAAATGTAATTTCGGGAAGCTAAAATGCATGTTGGAGGATATTGGGGTTGGACTTGGATGCAAGCAAGAAGGCATTGGACAGCATGAAGTAAAGGGGCTCCACGATGGAGCCGTGACATGCTGCCATCGCGGAGGCCTTCTGCCTGGATAGGGAAAATTCGCCCAAATTCCAGAGAGGGTCCATGTCTGGTCCGTGGCACGGTGGCTTGGCTCCGCGTTGCACGCCGTGCCACGTTGGGCCTTAATTCCTAGACCCCCAATTCCAGTGAGGGTCCGCGTCCGTAGCGTGTCACGGAGGCAGTGCTCGGTGATGCACTCCGTGACACGTTGCTCGTTATTTCGGGAAAAATTCCCAGCAGTATAAATAGAACACTTAGGTTCATTTTTCAATATTTTGACTTGGAGGAGCAAGAACGTGGGTTACAGGCAGTTGAGGGACGAAAATATCAGGGTTTTTTCTCTGTTTCTTTCTTCTTTAATTCAATTGCTTGTATAATTAACACTCATTTTAAGATGTTTAATCCACAAATGAGTGGCTAATTCCTCTTCTTGCTGAGGTTATGAACAAATGTGATTATTGATTCTTTGATTTTTCATCTTTTCTTCCATGGTTGTTCTATTAATTCTTGTTCTTACTGCATTAATGTGTGGCCTACGTTAATGTACATCTAAAAAGTCCAGTTTCACTCGAGAGAGCAAGAAATTGGAAAGTTGTGAATTAATAGGATATGTTCTTTACTTGATTTGGGAAAATTGGGAATTGATGTACTTTCAGGAAGAAATATACCTGAAAGTCTTATTAGTCAATTTAGGAACCGGATTTGTATGGCTAGAACATGAATTGCATTTAATCACAGAAATGTAGGTGGATGGTTCACGATTCTTAAGTGAGGTTAAATACGAGAGTTTTAATCTCTTGGCAATTGTTCTTGGCTAGCAACCAAAGGAAAAGATTAACCAAATTATAATGATAATTAATTTCATTACATGTTCGTTTAACCTCAGCATGCTCTCATTCATAGTTAAGACTCAAATTAGATAATTGTTTTAGCTTTAGTATAAAAATTATAAAACAAAATATCAAACTTTTGGTTACACTGTTGTCTGCATTTTTAGAAGTAAAATATAGTACACTTGAGCAGATTGCACTTCATCCAAGTCTCTGTGGGATCGATACTTGGCTTACCAAAGCCACTTTACTAATTGTTCGACCACGTGCACTTGCGTGTCGTTTTATATACCCACAAATCACGCGAAAAAGAACATTCATACTCGAATATTGGAAAAAATATAGGAAAAGCAGAGAAATGCATTTACCATATTCAAATAATGATCATATAAGGTGAAAACTGACGGAATGACTAACTCCAATTTACACTACATAGATGAACTAAATTCATGAATCATACATAAATCTATATACTTGAAGGAAACTGGAGCACATGAACTGAACATGAAACTGAATAGTGTTTTAGGGCAAGAACTGATACCTCAAGCTGTAACTGAGCTGGTAGGGAACAAATATAGGTATCTTGCCATCATGTCTGCTTCAGCCTCCCATGTAACTCCCTCAATATGTTGATTTCTCAATAAAACATTAACTGAAGCTACTTCCTTGATTCTTAGCCTTCGAACCTGACGATCCAGTATTTGCATCAGAACCTCCTCAAAACTAAGTTTGTCTTTCACACAGACACTATCCACCGGGACAACTAGAGTTGGATCACCCAAAAACTTCATTAAGAGCGATACAGGGAAAACGAGATGCACGAAAGCTAATTCTAAAGGCAACTCAAATTCATATGCCACCTTGCCAGCCCGTTTCACAATCCAGTATGGGCCAGCATAACGGTGACTGAGTTTCCCATTCTTTCCGAATCTCATCACTCCCTTCATGGGAGACACCTTCACAAACATCCAATCATCAACTTCAAACTCAAGTTCCCTTTTCCTCACTTCCGCATAGGACTTTTAGTCACTTTGATCTATTTTTAACCTTTCCCTTATCAACTGAACTTTCTCCATAGCCTCATGGACTGAATATGGATCTATCAAGGTATCCTCACCATCTTCAAACCAACCGATAGGCGATCTACATCTTCGCCCATAGAGAGCCTCGAACGGAGCCATCTGAATGCTGGAATAGTAGTTGTTGTTGTATGCAAACTCAATGAGAGGCAAATTATCATCCCAACTACCCTTGAAATTAATAAAATAGGCTCTCAACATATCCTCAAGATTCTAAATAGTCTGCTCCACCTGACCATTTATTTTCGGGTGAAACACTGTGCTAAGCTTGACTTGAGTACCAAGTCCTTTTTGGAAAGATTTCCAAAACTGAGGCAAACCGAGTACCTCAATTTGATATGATGGAAAAAGGCACTCTATGCAATTGAACCAACTCCCAAATGTATAACTTAACATAATCCTCCACTAAATAGGTAGTTTTGACTGGTAAAGAAAGGAGCTGCTTTGGTCAACCTGTCCACAACAACCCAAATGGAGTCATACTATCTACGAGTGCAAGGCAAAACTATAATGAAGTCCTTGTTGATCTCTTCCCATTTCCATGTAGGGATGCTAATATCTTGGAGCACACCTCCGAGTCTTGATGCTCAACCTTCACCTGTTGATAGTTTAGACACTTAGCCACAAATTCTGTGATGTCTTCCTTGATTCCATTCCACCAATAAACTTGTCGTAAGTCACGGTACATCTTTGTGTCACCTGGATATATAGAATATATGGATTCGCGAGCCTCGTGCAACATCCAGTCTCTTAAATCATCAACATCCGGAACACATAAGTGACCCTGGTATTGAAGCACACCATCTCTCCCTCTAGAGAAGACCTCAACCTTCTAATTTTGAACAACTTCCTTCAATTTCACAAAGATAGGATCCTCTTCTTGTCTAGCTTTTACATCAGTCACAAAGGAAGATTTTTACCCATTCGGAACAATTACTCCACCATCTGCCGAGTCGACCAAATGAACTCCCAACCATGCAAGTCTATGCACATCTTTCACTAATTCCTTTCTCTCCTCATCCATATGGGACACACTCTCCATAGAAAGCCAACTAAGAGTGTTTGCTACTACATTGGCCTTGCCCGAGTGGTATAGGACATTCATATCATAATCCTTGAGCAGCTCCAACCACCTCCTTTGAGACAGATTTAGATCTTTCTGGGTAAACACATATTGTAGACTCTTATGGTCCGTAAACACATCCACATGGACCCAATATAGATAATGTCTCCATATCATCAAGGAAAATACCACTGTCGCCAATTAAAGATCATGGGTCGGGTAATTCTTCTCATGAACTTTCCGCTATCTGGAAGCATATGTTATAACCTTGTCGTGATCCATCAATACACAACCAAGTCCGATCCTCAAAGAATCACAATACACCACAAACTAATCAGTACCCTTAGGTAGGGTTAACACCGGTGCTGAGGTAAGTCGTGTCTTCAACTCCCCGATGCTCCTCTCACATGCATCTGACCATTGAAATTTCACTTTCTTTTGGGTAATTTTGTCAATGGCACTGCAATAGATGAAAAACCCTCAACAAATATCTAATAGTACCTGGCTAAACCCAAGAAACTCCTAATATCTAAAGGATTCACCGGTCTAGGCCAATTCTTCACTGCCTCTATCTTCTTCGAGTCCACTTGCACACCCTCAATAGACATCACATGACCCAAGAACGCCACAGAATTTAACAAAAACTCACATTCGCTGAATTTTGAATATAATTGATGATCCTTCAAAGTTTGTAACACCACCCTCATATGAGCATCATGCTCCTCCTCGCTTTGAGAGTATATAAGGATGTCATCAATTAACACTATCACAAACATGTCTAGATATGGCTTGAACACCTTGTTCAAATCCATAAAAGTTGCAGGAGCATTCGTTAGTCCAAAAGACATAGCAACAAACTCATAGTGACCATACCGAGTTATGAAATCTGTCTTCAGGATGTCACTCTCCTGAACCCTGAGCTGATGGTACCCAGATCTGAGGTCTCTTGGAAAAGCGCTTGGCACCCTGAAGCTGGTCAAATAAGTCGTCAATACTAGGGAGAGGATACTCTTTCTTGATGGTGACTTTGTTCAATTGCCGATAGTGAATGCACATCCGAAGGGAACCATCCTTCTTTTGTACAAATAGAACATGTGCACCACATGGAAACTTTCTAGGTCTGATGAAACCCTTGTCTAGAAGGTCCTTCAACTGATCTTTCAACTCGTTTAACTCGGTTTGGGCCATTTTATAGGGAGGAATGAATACAGGTTGTGTGTCAGGTAGAAGGTCTATACAAAAATCGAGTTCCCTCTCAAAGGAATACCCGGTAGATCATCAGGGAACACTTCTAGATACTCACATACTACTAGGACTGACTGGATAGCCGGGGTCTCGGACGTAGCCTCCTTAACCCTAACTAGATGGTATACATAACCTTTGGAGATCATCTTTCTGGCCTTAAGGTAGGAAATGAAATGACCTACAGGCATAACTGAACTACCCTTCCATTCTATTATTGGCTCATCTGGAAATCAGAACTCTACTACACAAGTTCTACAATTAACTGAGGCATAACATGAAAATAGCCAATCCATGCCAAGAATAACATCAAAATCGGTCATGGCTAACTCTACTAGATCTGCTGAGGTGATTTTCCAAAGGACTGATATCGGGCAATTTCTATACACCCGTCTAGCTATAACGGAATCACCAACTGGAGTAGAGACTGAGAAGGGTTCTAATAAGATTTCGAGACTGACTCCAAAGCTACTAGCAACATAGGGCCTAACAAAGGAAAAGTAGCCTCTGGGTCTAACAAACCATAAACATCAAGGTGGAAAACTTGCAATAGACTAGTTTCCACGTCGCAAATAGGAATACTAGAATTCACAAGCCTGCCACTCTGACCCCTAAAGCCTAATGCTCTTCCTCTCTGGTCTTGCCGAGGTATGGATGGAACAATCATCACTAAAGGTACTGGGGCTGAAGATTTATTATGGGTCTGCTGTCGCTTCCCACCACTTTCCCTCTGCTGCGAGAACCCATAACTATCTTTCCTGGCCCTCTTGGCCTCACTCCCTATCTGATATGTTGCCTACATCTTCTGGGTGTACAACACTATCCGAGGGTAATCCATATCTTGATGAAGCATGGCGGTCCTGCAATCCTTATCCAGGTATCTGTCACTCCACGTACAAATCGGCTCTCTCGAACCCTCTGATCAACCACTAACTCTGGGGCATACTTTGAAAAAAGAGTGAACTCTAGGGCATATTATTGCACTATCATTTTCCCCTTCTTAAGATTCACAAACTCGGCTTCTATCAACTCCCTCATCTCACGAGGGAAAAATCAATTTAGAAAATCAATGTGAAACTCCTCCCAACTAATAGGGCCTGCATCGGCTGCCCTACTATCTTTCCACTGTCTGAACCAATTGTGTGCGACTTGCTTCAATTGATATAAGGCCGAATCAGCACACTCTACTCCATTCACCCCCATGACCTAGGTGATCTTCACAATCTCATCGATAAACTCATGTGGATCCTCGTGCACCTTTGACCGAAGAAAATCTGGTGGGTTCATCTTTAAGAAATCTCTGACTCGTGTTTCCACCACATTTATGTTTTGCGGGACATGTTCCACTGCTTGCTGGATGACCAGAGCGGTCAACGCCTGCGCTAGCATCTGAATGGCTTCCATAAATTCAACGTGGACAACCGGCTCAGTGCCTGGTGCTCCTGGACTAGTGGGACTTGTTGGTGCCCGTCCCCATTGCCATCCTCGTGGCCATTTCCATTTCTATTTCTTCTGCCGTTAACTCTGCAGGGAGGCATGATTCTGCAATTGCGAATAGAACGAGTTAGAAGGATAGAGAAATATTTCACTGCACAACATGGATCATGAAAGAAGGAAACATTTCCTAGAAGTCTCATAGCCTCTTCTTCATAAGTGTTACACGCTTCACACCCATGAAAAAGACTCTACTTAATGCAGCTTTTAGAAACCTTAGGACACTTCAAAAACTAGTACTCTGATACCAAGTTTGTCAAGGCCTGATCATAGGCCCGAATTGTGATACGGGATAAGAAACCTAGAGGGGCTCCAAGTCGATCAATGGCATGAATGTAACATCTAACTCAATCATAAAATGGGATGATCAACATGATAAACTTAGCAGAAGTTTGAAATAAGCATAACATCAGAAATACACACGAATCTGAAGTTGATTACACTCTATGTCCGAAAAGCCTCTAATAGTGATGAGTTGATGTGACAAGACCCCAAATAGCTCTTTAAGTCTGATACTAAATACAAAAAGAAAATTGATAAAGCATGGTCCTCGGAAGATGAGGACTCACCAACAGATGCGGGATGCTATCTCTGAAAGGCTGGCTAGGGACAAGGCTGAGTCTAAGTACCGGGGCCTTTATCATGAAATGATACAGCATAGAGTATGCAGTCAGTACATGGAATGTACTGAGTATGCAAGGTATGTAAAACTGCTTGAATAAGTAAAATCATTTAAAATATGCATAATATCAAATATAATCAAGATAAGAATCTGAGAGTAGGGCTTGCATGCTATTTTCTGAAATCATCATCTAAACATAACTGAACATCATAACTGAATCGAACGACCCAGAGTTGAAAACTGATAATCATAAGGAAAACTGAACATTGGGTCAAACCTACTTTAGAACATATATATATATATATATATATATCATGAATGATAAACATGGATACTGAAATCATGAGGAACAATGGGAGACTCATCATGCAACTGAAATTACCATAATAGAGCTTACATGGTCCCAACTATCACACTCAAGTGCGCAGAGCCATCCAAAGCCTTGCTAGGGCTAAGGACGCTACTATGATATCAATATCAAGTTCAAGACCCCTTGAGGCAGGGGAAAGCTCCAAAGGAGGTCCCAAATAATCTTATCATACCTACGTGGGCGCGTAGTTTTGAGGCATGGATTGACCAACCCTTAGCCTACTCAGTGCTAGATACTACTCCTAAAAACATGCATATGCTCTCTATTGTTTTTCAACAAAGCTGAACATCTTCTAGTGACGAAGCTGAATAATCATATACAATAAATCTGAAATCATACATGAGGAGCCTTGGCTCAAACCATACCACAAGCTGAGTAAAACTGGGATTCTAGACTCCAAAACCATGTGGTAAGCTAATTAACATGAAATCGTAGTCATACTTGAACATATTGGATTGCCCAATACTTAAACATGCTTGAAAAAAACTTGATTTACTTGAAAACATAATCATAAACATGGGTATCTTGAAAACATGCTTTTCTCATCAAAACTTCATCATACATGAACATGCTTCATAAATCGCATTTTTCTTATAAGCTTTTAATGAATGGGCATCATAATTTGTAAAACCTGTAAACATGATTAGTAATTGAAAACCTAACAAAACTTGCCCATGAATCATTCATCAATTAAAACATACTTAGATCATACCCATGAAACTCACTTAGAGAATTCATGCATTGGGTTAAAACCCCATAGAATCAACTCATAGATTTTCATGAATTAGAGAGAGATTGGCCATAGGTGAGAATGTATTCACCCATTCATAACCGCACATACCTGATAGGATCTGATTCTACCACTTCTCTAAATTCCCAATGAAGAATTGAAGAAAACTTAAAGGAATTAAGCTTGATCACCTCCCTCGCTCTCTAACCTTGCATGCATGAGTAAGAATGGCCTAAAATGAACTTACCCCTCTTAAAAATCATCATTCATAGCTTAAAATGATGCAGTTTAGGCCTTCGGATAATAGAAATTATGGAAAATCCCTTACTAAATTCTCAGAAAATAACTTACTACTAGTCACCACGAGGGACTGGACAAATCGTTACTAAGGACCACAACTTGTGGTCTCGGTTGTCCTGTGCACTATCGAAAATTTGTTTGGGGCTCACCATGGGAAACCCTACGAGTCGTTACTAGTGACCACGACTCGTGGTTACCACTCGTCACCTTCACTGCCCAAAATCTCAAATCATTAGCAATCGGCTGACCACGACTCGTCCAACGAATCGTGGTGTCCTACCGTAGGGTACACTACCAACTTCTTCTTCACCTTCCCATAGCCCTTGACTATGACTTACTCAATGAGTCGTGAATACTGACCATGAGTCGTGTTCATGTCCATGGGATCTCAAACAAATATTTTCCAACTCAAGTTAAACCCTTAACACAAGTCACTTAATGACTCGTGGTCAACTTGATGGGTCATAGGACGACCTGTTTTGTGACCTGGTGCAGAATTCCCAGTTTTCTCCATTTCAAATCTCAGGTCTGACCTTAGGGCTTCCAGGTAATTACAAACACTAAACTGAATGTCCTTGGAAGATGAGGATTCACCAACAATAGGAACTGAGCTAAACTGTGGGGAAGCTAGACTAATGGCGGAATTCAGTCTAATCGCTTAGACCTGTATCATGAAATGATATAGCATAGAGTATGCAGTCAGTACTTGGAATGTTCTAAGTATGTAAGGTAATTAAAACATGATGAGTAAATCTTAACTAAAATCATGCATATAAACAAAAATCATTAAATAATGAGAGTAGGGACTTCATGCTAAAATCTGAATCTGAGGCATATATTTAGTCATATATTGATTTCATATCTGAATAGAATGACCCGAAGCTAAAAATAGAAATTATATGACTTTTCATAGCTGAAACAATAAGTAAAATCTCATAAATTGATCATTGGGTGAAAACCTGCTGAAAAAATATAATATCATAAGTCATGAACATGAATAACTAAAATCATGAGGAAAAATAGGAGACTTGTCATAACCGACATCATCACGATAGAGCTTACGTGATGCCCCAACTATCACACTCAACTGGGAAGAGCCGTCCAAAGCCTTGTCAGGGCTAAGTATGAAATCATAATATCTATATCAAGCTAAGGGCCCCTTTTGGGTGGGGAAATCTCTCAATGGAGATCCTAATATAAATATATAAACCTTGTTGGCACGTAGTTATAAGACCGGTGAACCTAGAAACCCCAGGCCTACTCGGTGCTAGACACTACTCCCAAAAATATGCATACTGTTCCCATCATTTTTCAACTAAGCTGAAATCATAATGATATGCATACTCTGAAATCTAAACATGGGAATCCTGGCTCCAAACATACCATAAGTTGAATTAGGATATTGACTCCAAACCATATGGTAAGCTGATCTTATAAAA
This sequence comes from Datura wrightii, assembly GCA_035772735.1. Taxonomy (NCBI): domain Eukaryota; kingdom Viridiplantae; phylum Streptophyta; class Magnoliopsida; order Solanales; family Solanaceae; genus Datura; species Datura wrightii. Next base: position 83,376,849 of record JASDFA010000006.1, on the reverse strand, counting down.
CTAAGTTGAATCATGAAAAGATACTTAACTTGTGTCGGCTTGCCCAAATATTTAAATCATGCATATTAAAGTTGACTTCATAAGTCAAAATCATGGATCCATACATATATAATTTATAAACATTCAATCATGCTAGATATATCATCATACTTGAAATCATGAATCATAAACTTGACTTTTCATAAAACTTGCATAATAGAGAATAATTCTAATAACTTGAAATCATAAATTAGTAATCAATTTGTGTATAAAATCTACCCATAAATCTTAAAACATGCTTTGGAACATGAGTAAAATTGACCCATAGACATATCATAGAGAATTTAATAAAATTGTGTTAAAACCCTATAAGTTCATATACTTGAATTAGAACTTGAATTCATGAACTTGAGGAGAAATTTGGGCATGAGAGAGAAAGGAAACTCTCATTCATAGCCCTACATACCTGGGTAAACTGATTCCTAACTTTTCTTTGAAGGCCCAAGAGAATTGGGGAAGAATTGAGAGAATTCTAGATTAATCTTCCAAGAGAATTCAAAGCTTTGCATGCATGAGAAACCCTAATGACTTGATATAGGAGAAACCTTCTTAAAACACTCCTTTCAGGGCTTAAAACGATGTAGTTTAGGACTTAGGAGCTTATGATTTATGAAAATACCCTTAATGATTTCACATGAAAAAGGTCACTACTAGATGCCACGGATCATACCACAGGTTTTACCTTGAAACAATGACCCGTAGTTTGCACCCGTTGCCAATCAACCTTAATCCCCTATTCTATGGCTGTTTCCATGGGCGCTTACCACGATTCATAGTTTCCTACTACGGGTAGTACCATCCCTCGTTTGATCTGTACTTGGAAACCCAATAATGATGCTACGACTCCTGACCATGAGTCGTACTTCGAGACGATGGGTCATTGGACCCATCCGTTGTTACTGGGATAAATTTCCAACTTTTGTGATCCTCAACATGACCACTTATCATGACCGGTTGTTTGACAAAACGAGTCATACCATGATTGGTACATTCCAAACTTGACACACTAAGCAGCTTGTGATGATCCTAACAATGGCCCATTATAGGGACCTACTAGTCGTTCCTTGACTCATTGGGTCCAAGACCTATCAACTAGAAACTCACCACGACTCATTCCCACGATCCGTTACTCCACACTCTTAGACATTTTTCAACTTTTTCTGTCGATCATATTTCCAATGCCGAAGCTAGTCTGAGGAACTTTTGCGGTGTAACACTATCTCCAACGCCTTGATCAGAGTCCTATCTATCCTAAGGGATAACCTATCACTAGTATTGGGATCATAACCTGCACGAAAGGGTAGAAAAGAAAGGGTGAGTACAATGAAAGCGTGCAGCAACATGCTCACCTAAACCCCAAAATAAAGCATGATGAGGGTCAATCCTACACCTGCTATCTCAAACCTTTTATCACAAATCCCACACAACGTATATCATATCAAGGCATAATAACCAATAAAAATGTCATAATTACAATTTCAAGAAAATGCCCAGATCTCATAGTCAAATTCAGGAATGCCACAGTAATATTTCACCTCAACAAACATGAGCAAATTCAATACCAATGCAATATAGAAAAGAAGACATAAAATTCAAAATTAACCACACCACTAATAATGTACCAATACACCTCAATATACCAAGGTCCCCTTCCATAATCAAGCCAACACCATCGCGATGAAAATGAAGGGTAAAACAATCTGCATTCAACTACATGTCCCGCCCATAAGTAAACTATACATACCCAAATAATACTTCAGAAATGGGGACCCATGGGGGACTTGTTAGGTCCATATACGCATCTGATGCTGAGTAAACCCTTTTTTGCGCATATACTCTAGATGATCCTTTACCGAGATTTTTATCACTGCATCTAATATGGAATAACCCTAGAAACTTAAAATATTGTAGATGTAACACCCGATACTGAATAACACCAAACACTGGAAATATTCTAGGTTATCCTTTATTGGGATTTACAAGCTTTCATGTATTCAATATCCATGACCCCGAAATCCTTATTGGATTCTACTCACAATACAACAATCACATGTTATTTTAGGCAATAATAACATAAGATAGAGGGATGAAAGAGTACTCAAATAAGCATTTCATAAGCAAACTTTTTATTTGAAGATCATATGTATCAATATCAAGAAACCAATATCAAATGAGTAACACTACATCAATTTGATGCCATAACTAGAATCATGCTATAAAGCAACACCGCCTATCAATTCAAGAGATAGTTTCTTATTCCCCATAATAAAACATCAGTACGCACATAAATGTTAGTAATATCATTTATACATGATCCATATTAGCCATTACACCACTCATTTATACACTAGAACATCACCATTTCTTAAAGAATAAAAAAAAGTCTCAACATAACTTAATCGGTATTCAAAAAGTTAAATTATGACCTTTCCATTCCTCAGTTCCTCCGAATGATCCAAATATGGTAAATTATGTAATCTCAATGAGTGCATGAGCCAATACACACCCATGTTGCCATAAAAGAATTGGCTCAAAAATAGGGTAAAAAAGTCAACCTCAAGCCTCGATGTTGAATCAGAAAATTTCTTTCAAATTATCTACCCATAAGGTGAAAGCTTATGCAATAGAAATCAGCTAAAACGAATCATCAATCAACACTCAAATCAAAGAATTACATAAATCTCATCTTGGGACACAACCCCAAGATTCCTAATTTTAAATACAAATTTAAATCACGAATTAAGTAATAGATAGCAGGAAAATCATAATTAGAAGGTTAGAATCTTACTCCAAGAAGAAATTGAGAAAATTCCCTTAAAAATATCCCGAAATAGAGGTCTAAAACCCATAAATGAGTTAGAAAATAATTATACCAATAGCGGTAAAACTATAAAAGAGCTCCCAAGTACTACAAATGTGGTCATTTTACTGCAAAAGTGATATCTCTAGCTTGCCAACACAATAGCAAATGCGGTCCATGTACCGCAAAAGCAGTACTATGTTACTACCCCTAGATGATGCAAAAGCGGTAAAAACACCCCAAATGCAGCATTCTTAGGTATCACAAAAGTTGAAAAATACCACAATTGTTGCATTTCAACCCTACCACTTAATTACCGTAAAAGTGCAAAATATTGCAAATGTGTCATCCTCATGTACAATTAAAGCAGCCAACCACCACAATTGCTGACACTATACACTACCAAATCCCAAAAACTTCCCAAACTGTGGTTCGACCCTCGTAACTCAATTGATACCTCCCAAATGTACACTAAATTTGTAGATTGACTAAAAATCATGTTTTAGACCTTTTGAAATCATCAAAACCAATTTGGAGTCATCTTCACTGAAAGTTGACCATTGACAACCTTAATTTTCTTAGAACTCCAAAATCCAAACAATGACCCAAAGAACTCATGATCGATACCAACCATTCAACTAAGTCAAAAATTACCATTCGGACCTAAGTAACTATCATATTTGAATTTAATTATGTTAATAAACTATGATGAACATTCTTCCTTTAGATTACTTCATCCTTGAAGGTTGACAATATGCATGATTCAATATAAGAATCCAATTGTGCCTTTCTTTCTATGAGTTATCATAGCATAACTAAGCTCAAAGGTTTACAAAATTCGCTGATTTAAAATAGAATGACCTCAAATGATATGACACAACCCTGGACCTACCAATGTACTAAGAACTTATACATGACTTAATAATTAAAATAAACACATATATACCTGATGCATTGCTCGATGAATGTTCTACAGTATCTTGATCCCCTAAGGTGAAGATACGAGGCGGGTCTCGATTATGAATATTAACTCAGGCCATACCCTGAATCAACCCAAACTAACTATGATCCTGGCTTAATTGGCCCCCTTAGAGTAGGTGACCTACGTACCGACCCTATCGGTCTTGCTTTATCACTTACCCTTGAGTAGGGAAATCTCTAATGTTATGAATCGTAAGTCCATGTGAGTAACATGCAGTCATCCTCACTCAATATTTCCTAGAATGTCTCAGGCCTCACAACTCACAAGGCGGCAAGGCGACCTACTTTGCTGCCCAAATCTTGATGCTCGAGATCCTTCTCCTGACTCAACTAGAGCCCTATGACTATATTTACCAAATTGTGGCTTAAGACCACCCTATAACCTACTCTGAACATCTACAAGCCTCATCCTCTTTCCCTTCTCCCTCTCAGCTTGCTCTTTCTCTTTCTGCTGATATTTGTGCTCCTCCAAACCCTAGGTTGATTCCTGTACACAGGAAATATCTACTCCCCCGTACATGTAGTGACCATACACTGCATCACATACTCTAGTAGCAACCCATTTATGTAATGATGTACCCTAGCTCACATATTTTTAACAAGAGGGTAACATATCGAGACAATAAGTCAAATTGGAGCCCATACTTCGATACGCTCATATCACCCTATTTTAAGCACAGATACTAGTCAATCCTGGCCTCTCAGACATCTAAAGGAAAGTAATGATCCAGAAAGGCGTCAGCAAAGTCAGTCCACTTGCCTGGAGATGCATCTCGGCCTCTAGATCATCCTTGCCTTGATATCACAATACCACTATCTCCATAAATTGAATGCTACCAACTCTGCAGCCTCAACTATAGTAGCATGACTAACCCAAAATATAGGATACAACTAATCCAAAAAATACTCTGTCTTTATTCAGATTCATCCCGGAGAACACTGGAGGCTTCAGTGCTAAAAATTCCCAAGTCTTGGAACTCTCGAACCTGTCACCAAACTCTACATCCTTTGATGCACCAAGTCTTGGCTGTCTATATACAATCCTTAATAATAACTATATCACAATCCTTAAATCCTGGTGTGCAGAACCTATAGGTGGCTCTGGAGGTCTTGCAGCTCTCAGAATAACCCTAGACCTCGGAGCATCCTCAGCCCTCAAGGCATCCCCTGCTAGATGTACAAGCACATGAGGTGGGATAGAAGCCTCATCCTAGGCCTTAGAAGGATCTGTCTCTATGTGTATTACCCTATTGGTACCTTTACATGCCGCTATATCTAGCCGCTAACTGGTTGCTGCCCTTTGTGTCAAAAGTATTCTCTATACAAATTAACAAACATGAGCCTAGACCTGTCTCCTATGACTCCAGAATTGTGGCACGATTTCGATCAAAAACAAGGATAGCAATCTTATATGTTTCTTAACCTCCTGTTTATAAGTACATCATACAACACACAATAAACAAGATTCTACAAGACATTGCTAATAGACTATCAAGGCACAACCTACTCTGATACCATGTTTGTCACACCAAATACTTGAGAGGCATGACCAGCAGCTGGTGCTGCACCACCAAACCCTACAGTTAAGCACCCTACAAGCTAGAGCCAATGAAGCTCAATATCTCAACAAAACAAACTAACAAATATAATTATAATGTACATCAAAATAGGATCAGGGGCCAGCACGATTTATACCAATGGCTGACAAGGCCTCGCTTACTCAACAATTCCATACAAAAAGGATATTACTAGAAAAAATGCCTATAGCAATAGTTTGGAAACTATTTCCACAGGCACCAAAACTGCTGCAATAGACCTATTGCAACCGTTTAGAGCCGCTTACATCTGATCACATTGCAATAGATCTATTAAAACATTTTTGTGCAACAGTTGGCAAATCATTGCGATAGAAACCTTATTGCAACGGTTGTAGAAATGTTGCTATTTCCTTATCTGTGGCAACAGTTATTTTGTCTACAAGTACAGTCAAAAAGCATTGCGATATCACTTTTAAGCAATGGTTGTTGAGGCTATTACAATAATTTTCGTATTATTGTAATACCCCAAAAGTGCCTAATGCTAGGTTCAGAATTAGAAAAGAGATCAGCAGAAAAGTTTGGGGAATATCACAGGATGACTCACTGCACGAGTCATGGGAAGGAATGACGAGTCATTGGTGGGAGTCGTGGTAAGCTACTGGGTGTGAAGATCTGGACTAACGAGCCATGGTACGACTAATCGGTCGTTATAAGGGTCATGGTTTCTGGACGTGGGATGCAGTCACGGATGGTGCCATTACCTATGGTGGGGAATCACGAGTCGTGGCATGTAATCATGGGACGGTTCATAGAAATATCGGGGTATAGAAACAACAATAGTCTCACGACTTGTGGCACCAAGTAATGACCCGTGATAGGCACTTGTGGCATGGTCTTTAGGAATCAATCCCCCGACCAGTGTTAACAATGAGAGGCGACCATGAGTGGTTACTTCATGGTACAACTCGTGGTATGAGTCGTAGTCCCTAGAAGTGTTCAATTTCTAGATTTTTCATTAAGGGAATTTTTGTAAATCCTATGCTCTATGGTCCTAACCTACATCATTTTAAGCTATGTTAGGAGGATAGTAAGAGGAGTAAGCCTATCCTAATTCATTCAACTCCCATGCATGAAAGAGTAGAGGTCTGTCATTGAAAATCAAGTCCAGAACTCTATAGTTTCTTGTCCAATTCCTTTGGGCTTTCAAGGGAGAGTGCAAGATCAGAATACCCAGGTATGTAGGATTGTGAATGAAAGTCCCTCATCACTCTCATACCCAAATTTCCCTCAATGTTCATGAATTCAAGTATTAAAGTAAATTTGTTGATCTTATGGGGTTTTAACCCCAAATTCATGGTATTCACTTTTATTTGATTATGGGTCAAATACCTTTATGTTATAAATGTTGTTTTAAGACCTATGGCTAGATTTTACACTTAAATTGATTATCATTTTACGATTTCAATTCCTAGTCAATCTATGCCCAATTATGCAAGGTTTCATGAAAAGTCAAGTTATAATTCTATTATGATTTTGATCTTCCTAAAGCCAAAATTATTATTCATGATTTATGATATGTTTCTCCTTAAGTTCTCTTCATGGATTTATGAATGTCAAGTACATGAATTTTCACAATTATGCATGTTCTTCATGATTTATGAATTTATGACTTGTGGGTGACGCACGGGCCCTTATTCATGGCTAATCATGTATTTCAAGTATGATCAAAATGTTATGATTTATTGGCCATGAACTTTATGAATGATTCCATGATTACTATATGAGCCCTCATGTGCATGTTTTTAGGAGTAGTGTCTAGCACCGAGTAGACCCGGCATTCAGGTAAACCCCGTGGTCACAGAACTACATGTCACCGTAGGTATATGTATTCATGGACCCCCTTGTGATATCATGTCATGCACGTCCCCTGCATGGAAAGCTTGGGGAGGCTCTACCCATTTGAGCGAGATAGTTGGGATATCATGTAAGCTCTATCATGACGATATCGGTTAAGATGAGTTCTCCCATTGTTTCTCATGATTTATGCATTGTCATGTTTATGCTACTTTGGCCCAAGTTATGTTATTATAAGGTTTCTTTTATGATTATGAGTGTGACTAGATTATCAATGATTTGAAAAACTTGAGCCCTTATGTTTATATTATGTTATTCACTCATGATTAGACTTTTATGTATTTTTAACTGTCCTTTTTTACTTACCTTTCATACTCAGCACATTCAAAGTACTGACCACATACTCTATGTTGTATTCTTTCATGATACAAGCTCGAACGTTTTGGTTCAGTCTCGTCGTTATCCAGATCCTCAGAGTTAGCATTTCCTAGCTTTCACCTTTTGAGAATATTCTTACCAGTTTATTTTCAGTTTTAGTTTATTAGTGAGTTAGTTGGGTCTTGTTTATCAACCGATCAGATTTTATAGGCTATCAGACATAATATGTATTCATCTTTGTATCAGTATCATGAATTTCATTGTTCAGATATTATTGTGTTTTCAAACTTCCGCTATTTAAAATATTAGATTTCCGCATTTATTATGTTGAGCTTTAGTTGTCATGTTCATGCGATGGGTCAACTTGGAGTAATTTATGGTTCTAGGTTCCGTGTCTAGATCCGAGCCTATGTTCCGGTCATGAAAAATTTGGTATAAGATTGTTAGGTTTTGAAGTGTCCTAGGGTGTCTGAAAGCCGCGTTAAGTAGAGTCTTTTTCATGGGTGTGAAGCGCGCCACACTTATGATGAAGAGGCTACGAAATGTTTTAGGAAAATCTCCCTTCTTTCATGATTTATGTTGTGCGATGAATTGTCTCTCTATCCTTCTAACTCGTGCTACATGTGTCTACTGAATCATGCCTCCTCATCAAGTTAATGGAAGAAGAAACGAAAATAGAAATGTCTATGAAAATGGCAATGGGGATGGGCACCAGCAGGCCCCACCAGCCCCCGAGGATCATGTGTCTAAGCAGGTTGCCCAAACAGAGTATAGGGTACCCATTCAGATATTGGCATAGGAATTGACCGCCTAGGTTATCCAGCAGGCGGTAGCACATGTTCCCCAAAATGAGAATATGGAAGCGGCAAGAGTTAGGGACTCTCCTAGGATGAACCCTTCGGAGTTCCTTAGATCGAAGGTCGACGAGGATCCATACAAGTTTATTGATGAAATCCAGAAGATCACCCAGATTATGGGGGTGAATGGGGAGGATTGTGTATACCTAGCCTCTTATCAATTAAAAGTGGTTGTCCATTCTGGTTTAGAAAGTGGAAGGATAGTAGAGTAGTTAGAGAGGGTCCCATTGGTTGGAATGAGTTCCTCACCAAATTCTTGCATCGGTTCTTTCCCTGGAAGATAAGGGAGATCAAGGAAGCTGAGTTTGTGAACCCGAGGCAGAATAATATGACATTCCAGGAGTATGCTTTCGAGTTCACCCGCTTATCCAAATATGCACTAGAGATGGCGGCTGATCAGAGAGCTCGGGTGAGTAGGTTTGTGCATGGAGTAGCGAACTACCTGTTCAAGGATTGTAGGACTGCTATGCTTCATTAGGACATCAACTTCCCTCGATTGGTTTTGTATGCCCAACAGATAGTGGCAATACATCTAACAGAGAAAGAGTCTAAAACGGCCAGGATAGATATTTTTGGGTTCTCCCAGCAGAGGTCAGGAGGGGGACATCGTCAGCAGTCTCATCATAGGTCATTAGCTCTAGCACCATCATCGGCTAGTGCTCCATTTTGATCGCGGGGTGACTAGAGGATTAGAACATTAAGTTCGAGGGGATAAAAGAGCATGCAAGTAGAGCGTACCTTTTTGATATGCACGAAGTGTGGCAAGAATCACATAGAAGGATGCTTGATTAGATCAGGTATCTACTCTGGGTATGGTAAATCCGGGCATAGGCACCGAGAGTGTCCGTTGGCTAGGCAGGGTGATGGTGGGGGTCGTACTCGGGACACCAGTTCAGCAGTAGCACTAGCATGCCCAGCTCAGCAGGGTGCGTCCACCAGTGTAGGTGTTGGTCAGCGCTAGTACAGATTTTATGCCCTCGCATGTTATCAACAGTAAGAGATTTCACCGAATATAGTCACTTGTATGTTACAAATATTCCATGTTGATGTATATGCATTGTTAGACCTAGGGGCTACTTTATGTTTTTTGATGCCCTATGTTTCTTGTAGTTTCAGAGTTAATCCCGAAATCCTATTAGAACCCGTCTCAGTCTCTACTCTAGTCGGTGATTCATTTATATCTAGATGTGTATACAAAAATTGCCCTATCACAGTCCTTCAAAAAGTCACCTCAGCAGATTTAATAGAGCTAGCCATGATAGATTTTGATGTCATCTTTGGCATGGATTGGCTACATGCATGTTATGCCTCAGTGAATTGTAGAACCCGTGCGGTAGAGTTTCGGTTTTCGAGTGAGCCAGTCCTAGAGTGGAAGGATAGTTCAGCTGTGCCTATAGGTCGCTTCATTTCCTACCTTAAGGCCAGAAAGATGATCTCTAAAGGTTGCGTGTACCATCTAGTTAGGGTTAAGGATGCTACATTCGAAACCCCGACTATCCATTTAGTTCTTGTAGTGTGCAAATATCAAGAAGTGTTTCCAGATAATTTTTTGGGAATTTCTCCCGAGAGGGAGATTGACTTTGGAATTGACTTTCTTCTCAATATGCATCCTATATTTATTCCTCCTTATAAAATGGCTCCAGCTGAGCTAATGAAGTTGAAGGAGTAGTTGAAAGATCTTTTAGACAAGGGTTTCCTTAGACCTTGCAAATCCCCATTGGGTGCACCAGTACTCTTTTTCTGAAGAAGGTTGGTTCCCTTCGGATGTGCATTTGCTATCCGCAGTTGAATAAGGTCACCGTCAAGAACAGATATCCCCTCCCAAGAATTGATGACTTCTTTGACCAAATTCAGGGTGCCAAGTATTTTTCAAAGATAGACCTCATATCCGAATATCATCAGCTCAAGGTTAGAGAGAGTGACAACCCGAAGAAAGCCTTTAGGACTTAGTATGTTCACTAGGAGTTTGTAGTTATGTTTTTTGGACTAACGAATGCTCCTATAACTTTTATGGATTTGATTAACAGGGTGATCAAGCCATATTTGGACATGTTCGTGATTTTGTTCATAGATGACATTCTCATATAATCTTGGAGTGAGGAGGAGCATGTCGCTCATTTGAAGGTAGTGCTACAGACTCTTAAGGGTCGCTAGTTGTATGCTAAATTAATAAAGTGTGAGTTTTGGTTAAACTCAGTAGCATTTTTGGGTCATGTGATGTCAAGTGAGGGTGTACAGGTAGACTCTCAAAAGATAAAAGCTGTGAAGAATTTGCCTATACCAATTAGTCCTTTAGATATTAGGAGTTTCTTGGGCTTAGCTGGTTACTATCAGAAGTTTGTTGAATGGTTTTCATCCATTGCAGCGGCTTTGACTAAGTTGACCCAGAAGAGAGTGAAGTTTTAATGGTCGGAGGCCTATGAGAAGAGCTTCTAAGAGTTGAAGACTCGACTCACCTCAGCACAAGTGTTGACTCTACCTGAGGGTACCAATGAGTTTGTGGTATATTGTGACGCCTCAAGAATTGGCTTTGGTTCAGTATTAGTGCAGTATAGTAAGGTTATAGCATATGCTTCCAGGCAGCTGAAAGTCTATTGAAAGAACTATCTGACTTACGACCTTGAGTGAGTGTAGTAGTATTTTCCTTGAAGATTTGGAGACACTATCTATACGAGGTCCATGTGGATATTTTTATGGACTACAAAAACCCTACAGTACGTGTTTACCTAGAAGGATCTAAATCTATGTCAAAGAAGGTGGTTGGAGCTTCTTAAGGATTATGATATGAGTGTCCTTTATCATCCAGGCAAGGCTAATGTGGTGGAAAACACTCTTAGCAGGCTTTCTTGGAGATTGTGTCCCATGTAGATGAGGGGAGGAAAGAGTTAGTGAAGGATGTGCATCAGCTTGCATGACTAGGACTTCATCTTATTAACTTAGTAGATGGTGGTGTCATTGTTTAGAATGGATCAGAATCTTCCTAGGTGACCAAATTTAAGGCTAGGCAAGACGAGGATCCTATTTTGGTAAAGTTGAGGGAAGTTGTTCAGAGTCAGCAGGTGGAGGGTTTCTCCCAAGGGGGAGATGGTGTACTATGATATCAGGGTCATTTATGTGTTCCAGGTGTTGATGACTTGAGGGAACGGATGTTGCATGAGGCTTATGGTTTTAGATATTCTATACATGTAGGTGTCACCAAGATGTATCGTGACCTACGGGAATTCTATTAGTTAAATGGCCTAAAGAACGACATAGTAGAGTTTCTGGCAAAGTGTCCAAATTGTCAACGAGTGAAAGTTGAGCATGAATGAACTAGAGGTGTGCTTCAAGACATTAGCATTCCTACTTGGAAGTGGGAGGAAATCAATATGGACTTCATTATAGGGTTGCCTCGTACTCATCGACAGTATGACTCCATATGGGTTATTGTGGAGAGGTTGACCAAAGTAGCTCATTTCCTACCGGTCAAGACTACCAAATCAGCGGAGGATTATGCTAAATTGTATGTTCGGGAGTTAGTTCATTTGCATATAGTGCCCTTGTCCATCATATTCGATATATGTACACAGTTTACCTCCTAGTTTTGGAGATCGTTTCAGAAGGGACTCAGTACTCAGGTCAAGCTTAGTACAACTTTTCACCCGCAAATAGATGGTCAGGATGAACATACCATTCAGACTCTTGAGGATATGTTGAGAGCATGTGTGATTGATTTCAAGGGTAGTTTGGATTCTCATTTACCTCTCATCAAATTCTCATATAACAACAGTTACCATTCCAACATTCAGATGACTCCATTTGAGGCTCTTTATGGGCGGAGGTGCAGATCCCCTATTGATCTGTTCGAAGTCGATAAAGCTATGTTGATAGGAATAGATTCAGTTCATGAGGTTATGGAGAAAGTTCTCCTTATAAGGGGAAGGTTGAAAACAACTCAGAGTCGCCAAAAGTCCTATGTGGATGAGAGGAGGAGAGAACTTGAGTTTGAAGTTGATGATTGGGTGTTTTTGAAGGTGTCTCTCATGAAAGGAGTGATGGATTTGGAAAGAAAGGGAAACTTAATCCCCATTACGTTGGCCCGTACAGGATTGTGAAACGTGTTGGCAAGGTGGCTTACGAGTTGGAGTTTCCCTCAGAATTGGCTGCAATACATTTCATTTTCCATGTGTCATTTTTAAAGAACTGCATAGGTTATCCAGTTTTGGTTGTTCCACTAGAGAGTGTAGGTGTGAAGGATAGCCTTAGCTACGAAGAGGTTCCAATTGAGATACTTAATTGTAAGGTTCAGAAGCTAAGAAACTAATAAGTAACTTTAGTAAAGGTTTTATGGAGAAATCAGCATGTTGAGGGAGCTACGTGGGAAGTCGAAGCAGATATGATGGCTAAATATCCACATCTATTCCCTTCCTATTCAATTCCAGCTTAAGGTATCAATTTTCTCCTTAGTACTCTATTTAGTTTCATGTTCAATCCATGTGTCAAAGTTTCTTTCATGTCAATTCAAGTATGTCTGGTTCATGAATTCAATCCAGTTTGGAGTCAGTCACTATGTCAGTTTTAAGCTCTAGATATTCAGTATTTGGGATGACAGGCTTTTCTCCAGTGATTTAGAATGTTTACCCCAGATTCGAGGACGAATGTTCCCAAGGGGGACATATTGTAAAATCCTGAAAGCGCCTGAGGCTAGGTTTGGAATCAGAAAAGAGATCAGCAGAAAAGTTTGGGAAATATCACAGGATGACTCATCGCACGAGTTGTGGGTAGGAATGACTAGTCGTTAGTGGGATTCATGGTAAGCTGTTGGGTTTGAAGATCTATACTAACGGGCCATGGTACGACTCGTTAGTCGTTGTAAGAGCTCGTGATAAGGGTCGTGGTTTCTGGGTATGGAGGTGCTGTCACGGATTGTGTCACGACCCTTGCTGGGGAACCATGAGTCATGGGATATAATCATTGGAAGGTTCAGAGAAATGTCGGGTCTAGCGACAATGGGTAGTCTCACAACCCATGGTGCCATGTAACAACCCATGACAGGCGCCCGTGGAATGGTTGTAATACCCCAGAAGTGCTTAGGAATAGACCCGGGAAGCTAAAATACAAAACTGTTGAAAGATGGAAAAAGTTGCTGGACGACAGGTATAACGACCCATAGTAAGTAGCCACGAGCTGTCATTGGTGGTTGTGGGTTCAGGTGTTCATGTGTCAGTGGGAAACAACAGTTAGTATGAAGACCCGTTGTGAGATACAACTGGTCGTCCTTTGCAGTCGTGGGTAGGATTAGGTTGACTGGCTATGTAAACCACAGGAGGTAGGACGACTCATTGAGGGAAATAATGATCCATCGTTAGCAGTCTTGGGAAAGAGTTAGGTTTGCAGGTGACTTTCAATGGGCATCCCAACAACTCGTTAATAGGAACCCACGAGCTGTGGTTTTTTAATCATTGTTGGAGATTAAGTTTTCAAGTGGGGTTTGACAGAGAGGAACAACAACCCGTTGTTTGTTGTGACAGGTTGTCTTGACAGTCCGTTGTTTAGTTCTAAGAATGGGTCATCAACAGTTAATTCCACGAGAGACACGACGGGTCGTGGTGGGTTCCAACGACCCCTTGGTGCTGTCCGTTGGTTCCATCTGGCTATTTTTCAGGGAAGGTCCATTAAGGGTATTTTTGACTTTTTCATGATATAAGGCCCTGAACTACGTCATTTTGGCTTGGAAAATCTGAGTTTTTAAGAAAATAGACCTTCCTAAACTCTTATTCATGCATGCAAGGATTTTGACAAGTGATCTAAGGGGAGATTTCAAGCTTTTCACTCTAATTCCTTTAATTTCATTCTTGGGCTTTTAGGAGGGTTAGGAGTTAATAATCTCAGGTATGAAAGGTCTTCAATGGGTGGATTCTTCCACACCCATTCTCCTTCAATATTAATTACTCAAAATTTATTTGGAAACTCATGGGGTTTTATATTGCGTTTGTATAAATTTAATGATTTAATTAAGGGTCTTGTGATTTTGAAACCCTATCATTATCTACTTATTTTGATCATCTTTTGAGCTCTAAATTGATACTAGTAGGGAAGATTTCGAATTTCTAATCATTTAAACCCAATTATGCATGCCTATGATGTACCGATTTATGATCCATTGATCCATTGATGTTTTTGATAAGCCCAACATGTATTATAAATTAAATCAAGTATATATTATGTTATCTATTATCCTCTTATGGAAATTTAAACTATATGCATGATCCACAAGTATGCCGTGTATTTTATTAAGCATGAATTATGGTTTGGCCAACTCATGGGCCTCAAGTCATGGCTAGTGCACGTATGTTCAAGCATGTTTACGATTATCATGATTTGACTAGCCCATGAACTCATGTATGTATTATTATGAGCACTATATATGTTTTGGGAGTAGGATCGAACACCGAGTAGGTTCGGGTCTCATGTTAAGCCCCAGATCTCATGAACTACGTGCCATCGTAGGTATGTTGGGACCCTTTCATGTTTGTCCATGTCCCAAATGGCCCTTTTCATGTGTGATCACGCCCTTCATGGTTCCTATCCTTGGCAAGGTATGGACACCCTCCTGACTAGGGTTACCAGTGGGGCTTCATGTGTGCTCATATGGGGTATGTCGGTTAAGAGAATCTCCCACTGTTCCTCATGATTTATGCATGTTTATGATTATGTATACTGGATCAAGTCATGTTCAATAGAGATTTTCTCTTATGATTATGATTATGATTGTATTATGAATATTTCAAAAACCTTGAGCCGTATGTTATATTATGATAAGTATGTTATGAGCATGTTTTCCTACTCTTATGATCATTTATGAGTTTTATACATGTTTTAAATGTCCGTTTTACTTAACTTGCATACTTATTACATTCCACGTATTGACCACTATCCGTTTTACTTAACTTGCATACTTATTACAATCCACGTATTGACCACATACTTTCTATGTTGTATGTCTCATTATACAGGTCCTAGTTCTCATGCTCATCCTCACCTGTAGATAGATTTGGACTTACACTCAGTGCACTTGGTGAGTCCTCATGTTTCGAGGGCTACATGTTCACAATCTATGTTATTCCTTCAGTTCTAGATGTTTGATTAGTTGGGGAGTTGTCCCAAAAATACGCCTTTCATGTTTAGAGGCTTATCAGACTAAAAAGTTGTATTCCGCCATATTGTATAAGTATTGTACTATTTTCCGTTATGTTATGTTATGATTACATTCTCTATGCTAAGTCTTCTACTCATGTGATTGAATTAGATATATGCTCATGCCATGGGTCGACTTGGGGGTCTCTCGGGGCTCCTTGTCCCGTGTCTACGATCCGGCTGTACATTTGGGTCGTGACAAATATAGTATCAGAGCCATAGGTTTCTGTGCCCTAGGGAGTTTGAAAGCCGCGTTAAGTAGAGTATTTTTCATGAGTGTGAAGCACGCCACACTTATGAAGAAGAAGCTAGTAAACGATTAGGATTGTTCCCTTCTTTCATGATCTATGTTGTGCGATGAACGTCCTTTACTCCTCTAATTCGTGCTATTTGTGTTTTTAGAATCATGCCTCCACGCCGAGTAAATGCCAGGAGGAACGGTAATGGTGATGATCATGAGGGTTCCCATGATAGAGAGCATCATCTAGCTCCATCCGTTCACGAGCAGCACGTACCAAAGCCAACCACCCACGCTGAGTTTAGGGCAGTGATTCTAATGTTGGCACAAGCCATGATAGCTCAGGTTCAGAATAAGACTATGGTACATTATCCGCAAAATGGGAATGTGGCAGCTTCTAGGGTGAGGAACTTTTTGAGGATGAGCCCTCCGGATTTCACAGAGTCGAAGGTAGATGACCCATATGACTTTATTGAGGAAATTCTGAAGATCACCCAGGTTATGGGGGTGAATAATGGGGAATGTGCTAATTTGACCTCCTATTAGCTCAAGGGATAGCACATATATGGTTTAAGCAATTGAAAGCTCCTAAGACAGCGCGTGCAGGCCCGATAGGTTGGGATGATTCCACACCGCGTTCATGGATCAATTCTTCCCTCAGGAGATGAGGGAGCTCAAGGTGTCCGAGTTTGTGAATTTGAAGCAGGGAAACATGTTAGTATAGGAGTATGACTTGGAGTTCACTCAGCTATCTAAATATGCTCTGGAGTTGGTGGGGGATCAATGGGCTCGGGTGAGCCGCTTTGCGCATGGAATAGCAGATTACTTGGATAAGGATTGCCGGATTGCCATGCTACAACAGGACATCGACTTTCCCCGTATTGTATTGCATGCCCAGTAGATGGAGTCGGTCTATAAGAGGCAGAAAGAGGCCAAGAGGGCCAGGACCGACAGCTACGGGGTTTCTCAGGCTAGGTTAGGAGGTGGATCACTTCAGCAGTCCCAGCACAGGTCCACTGCTCCAACTCCATCATTGGCTATCACGTCGTTCGGTTCAGGGGAGACCATAGGAGCAGGGCTACATGATCGAGGGATCATGGTAGCATGTAGGTGGAGTGCATTTTCCCAGCTTGTGCAAGATGTGGCAAAAATCATCCCAGGAGGTGCCTTGTCGGTGCAGATGCTTGTTTCGAGTGTGGCAAACCCGAGCAGAGGATCAGAGATTGCCCTGTAGCCAGTTTTAGCACTCCAGCAGCATGACCCCCTTAGCAGGGTTCCTCTACTAGTTCGGCAGGTGGTCAACACCGAAACAGGTTTTATGCCCTAGTGCCTCGCCAGGAGTAGGAGGCTTTGCCAGATATGCTCGTGGGTATGTGACAAGTCTTCCATATTGATTCTTATGCTTTTTTAGATCCAGGATCTACCTTGTATTTCGTGACCCCTTACATTGCTAGTAGTTTTCGAGTTAGTCCTGAAATTCTGTTGTAGCTACTCCAGTCAGTGAATTAGTTGTAGCTAGGCCGAAATAAAAAGGTTTCCCCATTAGGGTGTTGCATAAGGTTACCTTCGCAGTCTTATTAGAATTGGCCATGACTGATTTTGACATCATTTTGGGTATGGATTGTTTGTTTACATGTTATGCTTTGACTTATTGTAGGACCCGTGCAGTGGAATTCTGATTTCCGGGTGAGTTGGTTTTCGAATGGAAGGGTAATTCAACTGTACCAACCGATAGGTTCATTTCATATCTTAAGTCTAGGAAAATGATCTCTAAGGGTTGTATGTACCACCTAGACAGTGTTAAGGATGTAGAGTCCGACACCACACCAATTCAGTCAGTTCCAGTGGTGTGCGAGTATCCGGAGGTTTTTCCCGATGATTTACCATGTGTTCCTCCGGAAAGGGAAATTGATTTCGGAATTTGTATATCGCCCGATACGCAGCCTATCTCTATTCCTCCTTACAGCATGGCCCCAGCTGAGTTAAAAGAGTTAAAGGAATAGTTGAAGGACTTGTTGGATTAGGTTTTCATTAGACCCAGCAAGTTACCATGGGGCGCACCGGTTCTATTTGTTTGGAAGAAGAATGGATCCCTTCGAATGTGTATTGATTATCGACAACTTAATAAGGTCACCATCAAGAACAGGTACCCCTTGCCTAGGATTGATGATTTATTTGAACAACTCCAAGGTGCCAGGTGTTTCTCGAAGATAGATCTCAGGTCTGGGTATCACCAACTCAGAGTCCGGGAGAGTGATATCCCAAAGACAGCCTTCAGGACCCGGTATGGCCATTACGAGTTTGTAGTTATGTCACTTGGTCTAACCAATGCTCCTACAGCTTTAATGGATCTAATGAATAGGGTATTCAAGGCATATTTGGACATGTTCATGATTGTGTTCTTTGATGACATCTTTATGTACTCCAATACCTCGAAAGTGCTTAGGAGTAGACCCGGGAAGCTAAAATGCAAAACTGCTAAAAGTTGGGAAAAGTTACAGGACGACAGGTACACCGACCCGTGGTAAATAACCCAGAGCATTTATTGGTGGTCGTGGGTTCAGGTGTTCAGGTGTCAGTAGGAAACAACGGTTAGTATGACGACCCGTTGTGAGATATAATGGGCCATCCTTTGTAGTCCTGGCTAGGATCAGGTTGACTGGCTGTGTAAACCATAGGAGGTAGGACGACTCGCTGTGGAAAACAATGAGCCGTCATTAGTAGTCGTGGGAAGGAGTTAGGTTTGCAGGTAAATTTAAATAAGAATCCTAACAACCCGTTAGTAGGAACCCACGAGCTGTGGTTTTTTAATCGTTGTTGGAGATTAAGTTTTCCAGTGGGTTTGACGGATGGGAACAACGACCCGTTGTTTGTTGTGACAGGTCGTCCTGACGGTCTGTTGTTTAGTTCTGAGAATGGGTCATCAACAATTCATTCCACAAGAGACACGAAAGGTCGTGGTGGGTTCCAACGACCAGTTGGTGCTGTCCGTTGGTTCCATCCGGCCAGTTTTCAGGGCAGGTCCATTAAGGGTATTTTTGAATTTTTCACGATATAAGGCCCTAAACTATGTATTTTTTTCTTGGAAAATCTTAGTTTTTAAGAAAATAGACCTTCCTCGACTCTCATTCTTGCATGCAAGGATTTTGACAAGTGATCCAAATGGATATTTCAAGCTTTTCACCCTAATTCCTTCAATTTCATTCTTGGGCTTTTAACGAGGGTTAGGAATTCATAATCTCAGGTATGTAAGGTCTTCAATGGGTGGATTCTTCCACACCCATGCTTCTTTTATATTAATTACTCAAAATTTATTTGGAAACTCATGGGGTTTTATATTATGTTTGTATAAAATTTAATGATTTAATTAAGGGTCTTGTGATTTTGAAACCCTATCATTATCTGCTAATTTTGATCATCTTTTGAGCTCTAAATTGTAACTAGTAGGGCTGATTTTGAATTTCTAATCATTTAAACCAGATTATGCATGCCTATAATAAACCGATTTATGATCCATTGATGCATTAATGTTTTTGACAAGCCCAACATGTATTATAAATTAAATCATGAATTTATTATGTTATCTATTATTTCTTATGAAAATTTAAACTATATGCATGATCCACAAGTATGCGTGTATTTTATTAAGCATGAATTATGTTTTGGCCGACTCACAGGACTCAAGTCACGGCTAGTGCACGTATGTTCAATCATGTTTACAATTATCATAATTTGAATAGCCCATGAACTCATGTATGTATTATTATGAGAACTATATATGTTTTCGGAGTAGAATCGAACACCGAGTAGGTTCGGGGCTCATGTTAAGCCCCGGATCTCATGAACTACATGCCACCGTAGGTATGTTGGGACCATTTTATGTTTGTCCCTGGAACAAATGGCCCTTTTCATGTGTGATCATGCCGTTCATGGTTCCTACCCTTGGAAAGGTACGAACACCCTCCCAGCTAGGGTTACAAGTCGGGCTTCATGTGTGCTCATCTGGGGTATGTCGGTTAAGAGTATCTCCCACTATTCCTCATAATTTATGGATGTTTATGATTATGTATGGTGGCTCAAGTCACGTTCAATAGAGATTTTCTATTATGATTATGATTACGATTGTATTATGAATGTTTCGAAAACCTTGAGCCTTATGTTATATAATGATAATTATTTTATGAGCATGTTGTCCAACTCTTATGATGATGTATGAGTTTTATACATATTTTAAATGTCCGTTTTACTTACCTTGCATACTCAGTACATTCCACGTACTGACCGCATACTTTCTATGATGAATCGTCTCATGATACAGGTCCCATTTCTTAGGCTCATCCTCACTCGTAGATAGATTCAGACTTACTCTCAGCGCACTTGGTCAGTCCTCATTTTCTGAGGGCTACATGTTCACACTCTACGTTATTCCTTTAGTTCTGGATGTTGGATTAGTTGGGGAGTTGTCCCATCAAACCGCCTTTCATGTTTAGAGGCTTATCAGACTAAAAAGTTGTATTTCGCTGTATTGTATAAGTATTGTACTATTTTCCCTTATGTTATGTTAAGATTATGTTCTCTATGCTATGTCTTCCACTCATGTGATTGAATTAGATGTATGCTCATGCCATGGTCGACTTGGGGGTCTCTCGGGGCTCCTTGTCTCGTGTCTACGATCCTGGTGTACGTTTGGGTCTTAACAGTGGTCTTTAGGAATTAGTTCCATGAAAAGTTGCAACAATGAGAGGCGACCTCAAGTTGTTACTTCATGGTCGACTCGTGGTATGAGTCGTGGTCCTTGGCAGTGTTCAATTACAAGATTTTTCATTAAGGGTATTTTCGTAAATTGTAAGCTCTAAAGTTCTAAACTACACATTTTTAAGCTTTGTTAGGAGGATCTCAAGAGGGATAAACCTATCCTAATTCATTCAACTGCCATGCATGCAAGAGTAGAGATCTCTCTTAGACAATCAAGCCTAGAACTCTCCAATTCTTCTCAAATTCCTTTGGGCTTTAAAGTGAGAGTATAAGATCAGAATACCCAGGTACGTAGGGTTGTGAATGAGAGTCCCTCTTCACTCTCATGCCCCAATTTCCCTCCATGTTCATTAATTCAAGTATTAAAGTAAATTTGATGATCTTATGGGGTTTTAACCCAAAATTCATGGGATTCACTTTGATTTGATTATGGATCAAATCCCTTTATGTTCTAAATGTTGTTTTAACACATATAAGCAGATTTTATACTTAAATTGATTATCATTTTAAGATTTCAAATCCTAGCCAATCTATGCCCAATTATGCAAGATTTCATGAAAAGTCAAGTTATGATTTTATTATGATTTTGATCTTCCTAAGACTAAATTATGATTCATGATTTATGATATGATTTCTCTTCAAGTACGCTTCATGGATTTATGAATGTCAAGTACATGAATTTTCACAATTATGCATGCTCTTCATGATTTACGAATTTATGACTTGTGGCCAACTCACAAGCCCTTATTCATGGATAATAATGTATTTCACGTATGATCAACATGTTATGATTTATTATCTATGAACTGTATGAATGATTTCATGATTACTATATGAGCCCTCATGTGCATGTTTGTGGGAGCAGTGTCCAGCACCTAGTAGACCCGACGTTCAGGTAAACCCCGTGGTCTTAGAACCACGTGTTATAGTAGGTATACATATTCATGGACCCCCTTGTGATATCACGTCATGCACGTCCCTTGCCTGCCAAGCCTGGGACGGCTCTGCCCACTTGAGCGAGATAGTTAGGGTATCATGTAAGCTCTATCATGATGGTATCGGTTAAAACTAGTTCTCTCATTATTCCTTATGAATTATGCATTGTCTTGTTTATGCTACATTGGATCAAGTTATGTTTTTACAAGGTTTTTCTTGTGATTATGACTATGACTAGATTATGCATTGTTTGAAAACCTTTAGCCCTTATGCTTATATTATGATATTCACTCATGATTATACTGTCCTACTCTTATGAACTCTTATGTATTTTTAACTATCCGTTTTAACTTACCTTGTATACTCGGTACATTTCAAGTATTGACTGGATACTCTATACCATATCGTTTCATGATAGATGCTCAGACGTTCAAGTTCAGCCCCGCCGCTAGCCAGATCCTCAGAGTTAGCATTTCCCAGCTTGTTGATGAAGCCTCATATTTAGAGGACCTTTTTACCAGTATATTTTAAGTTTCAGTTTATTAGTGAGTTAGTTGGTGTCTTGTCCCATCAACTCGTCATATTTTAGAGGCTTATCAGGCATAATATGTATTCCCCTTCGGATCAGTGTCATGAATTTTGTTGTTCAGATGTTATTTTATTTTGAGACTTCTGCTATTTAAAATGTTAGGTTTCCGCATTTATTATGTTGATATTTAGTGGTCATGTTCATGCCATGGGTCGACTTTGAGTCATTTATGGTTCTAGATTCTGTGTCTAGATCTGGGCCTATGTTCGGGTCATAACAATTATAACAATAGTTATGTGGAGCTATAACAGCGCTTATCTAGAGCTATAGCAATATGTAAGGAGCCTATTGATACAATTATTGGAAGAGCTATTGCAACAATTATTTGAATGGTTTATTACAATAAAATTTACTTATTATTATATAATATAATACACTAAACTTTATATAAACCACAAAAGGAAACTACTCATTAACATAGTCATCATAAATTTTTCTTTAACTTTTATTACATGTATAAGAAATTATACTAGAGAGTAGGGATACATAAAGTGATAAAATGTTCAAAATCACAAGTTTCCAAGAACAAGTGAAGGCCTGGCATGACCAACCAATACTAAGAGTGTCATGCCCTGAGTCTATACCCTGGATGAGACATGGTACTTGGAGCCACAAGTAACCCCATGTCAACCCATGATCTATCATAACACTGGCATTTTGAGTAAAAACACAGCAGAAGCTTTAAAATAATAAAACCATTCATGAAGAAGAACTAAATCACAAAGTTTTAAACAACTGAAACAAAACTGAAAATCTAAATCTATGTCTATGTCTGAATGCCATCTATTTGATGGTTATTGGGACAAGCCCCCAGCTAACTCTAAGTCTAACTGAAAGAAAAATAACTGATGAAATATAATCATCATCCTCGAAAGATGAGAACTCATCACTGGCGCAGCTGAAAACTCCTGGATGAGATCTACGAATGGTGCTGAGACTGAGAACCTGCAACTACATCATCAAATGATACTGCATAAAAGGTATGTTTCAGTACTTTAAATGTACTGAGTAAGTAGGTGAAACCACAACACGGAGAATAAAATAACTGAACTGTAAAGACATGCAATGAACAATAAAATGCTGAACTGAATAAACTAAAATACATTGAGATGGTCCAAATGACCCTGTCTGATGGTCAAAGACATGCCCTAAATCTGAGATATTTATCTGAAATACTGTAGTGAAATGATTTGAACTGAGTAGCCTAAAACTTTTCTGAATTGAGCTAACTAGTGGGAGAGTCTATAACAGACATATAACCATGTGAGCTAGACATGGAGTCCGATGTATACACCCTATCGGTAATCCCCAATATACCTTGCCAGGGTATAAAGGCATGAACTGGGTGATCACAAGTGTTGAGCCAGGAGGCCAATAAATATAACCTACGGCGGCAACATAGTTCTGGGAACCTGGGTCCATTAGAACCCCGGTCACTCGGTGCTAAGTCCTACTCTCACTGGATAGTCCTAGACTGACAACTAAGCTGATAGCTCGAAACTAGAGCCCAAGACTAAGTCAGGAATACCTATCTGGAAGTACCCTGAGAGTCTTATTAGACCGAATTCTATAACTAATTTTCTAATACTGGCCAGAGCAGCTTATTGGAAGCATCATAACCGCTTGCCTCCGGTGAGTTCCAGTAGCCTTAGGTGATTCCTTTGGGGTTTCACCGGTCTCCACCCACGTGCCACTGATTCTTTTCTCTTCGTACCAGCAATTTCAGGTGCCCTTCGGTAAAAGCATTGGTGATTGACATCCTTGTTCACCGATTTCTATCATTCCCAGAGGCAGTGTTCATCAACTTTTGGTTGGTGTTTCACCAGTCTTCTCCGGTGAAGCGCCGGTTTTCACCTGATTCTCTTTTTTTTGCTCCCTTTCTTTCTCTTTTCTCCAAATTAGATATCTGCATACAAAAAGCAAAAAAGTCATAAAATTCATCTAAAAGACTTGAAAACTAGACTAAAGTTCATGCTTAAGAGCCTCATGAGCTGGTAAATTACCAACTCATCAAACTCCCAAATTAAGCCATTGCTTGTCCTCAAGTGATCTCGTTATTGTCAGGTAAACAACATGCCACTTCACACAAATATATGCATTAATGACCACTTCACTTTAGACAACCCAAAAAATGTTCACCGACTCACCGAAAAAGAGAAGTAAATTCCCCCAAAACAAGAATGATGGAAACATTTAAAGAGGACACCACCATTCAAAAGAGTGATTCACAAGACCTTTCTTTTTTTAAAATGAGGGCATAACTCATCTATGAAGTACACACAACATCTTAATTCATGATCAATTTTTATTCAAAGCTTGCATTTCTCATGCCCTATGCACAAATTTACCTTTAATGTAATTATGTCCTCAAAAGGGATGATGCCACTAACCGAAGAGAAAATCCCTATATTTTATCATCAAATATATGCATTCACAAAAGCGATTGCACAAAGAAAAGATTGCACTCACTCTCCCAAAAGAAATCTGCATGCACCCAACTCGACCCGTAGGCTTTCTCTTTATGTAATTCGCCACTAATGTAGAGTAACTGAATTTAAAATCACTTAGGACTTGTGGGTCATAATTTAGGCTAGGGTTAAGGGTAGGATAAATTTTTAGCTTTAGTGACTAATGCCTTTACAAACACCTGAACATCCCATTATCTTATTGAGATTACTCCACTTTATTTCTCCTTGTTCACTATCTACATCATTTGTGTAATACAAGTCACCGTTATAACACCTATAAATTTCACATTTGGCATTATATATGCACGAGATAGCACATTTTTACTATTCTTCCTCTATTGATGATTTGAGGTCTTTAAACCCATTGATTCATTCATTTCATCAAAATTTTGGTGCTACCTCACATTGAAGCTCTTATTTCCCCTTCTCTTGCAAATCCCCAAACTTAGTTTGTTTACTCATCTCGCATTCATTTCCTTATTACTCCACATTTCATGGGCTTGAAACCCCTATTATTTCATTCTTTCATCACTAGAAACTAGTGAGGATGGATGCCAAAGAGAAGGAATAAAAATGGTCGTTAGGCTTGTAGTGTATTTTCAAAGAAAGGGTCCAATGCTCAAATGTTGTCTATCAAAGGTTAATGTTTAAGGAGGCCATTTTTGGTGAAGTGAATTAAAAAAAGAATGCCTAAGATCATGTTCTATGTGCAACTACATCTAGAATTTCGCCTTGAGTCACACTTGGGGCAAGTTCTAGACAAGAAGATGTGCATGAGATTCACAAAAGTTCTTACCACACAAGGCATCACACCTAAAGGTCCATAAAAGTCATTATCCACACAAAATCTTTATTTAAAATATCAGAACATGAAAATTCATAAGTCATGCGAGGAATCTAAAAAGTATGACAAAGAGTGTTGTGTTCTCTATTCTAACATCTGCTCATTATTTCTCATTTCCATGCCCCATTTTAAAATTTCATTTCAAAAATTTTTCTAGTTGTCCCTCTCAAAACAGCTCAATAAAAGACTCAAAAATGACATGGTATTTTCCCTTAAACAATTGGCCACTCAATCTATCATCGGGAAGTGCCAACCCAGTTTAACAACAAAAATAAAAGGAAAACAAAGAAATTCTCCTCGGGAAAGAACCATGGTATGAAAAAAACCCTTGGAGTTTGATTACTATTCTATTATTTACACAACAAATAAACAAAGGACTTGGGTACTAAAGGAGTAAACAATTCAACACAAGGATCCCATTCTCATTATTAGCCAATAACATTCATCCAAAAATTTAAACTAAGTCATTCATTTTTTTTAACATCACAGGCTCGGTAAGGGAAATCATCAACAAAATTAAAAAGTGAGCTCGAGAATGGGTCACAATTCATCACAAATGATAAAAAAACATAAAAGCCCTACAAGGGCTACTTCAACTCGTCTTTAAAATAAAATATCATCAAGTGACCCCTGAGCAAAAACTAATCCCCCAAGCTAATAGAATACATTATTCTCAATGTATACATGCAAAATAAAGGGGTAAGAGACTCCTTGAGCAGGTCACTCCTCATCCTCATCATCCAAAGCTTCCCCCGCTCCTATGACACTAGCAAGGGGTAATAGACTCCTTGAGCAGGTCACTCCTCATCCTTATCATCCAAAGCTTCCCCCGCTCCTGTGACACCAGCAAAACCAACCTCTCCCAGATCCTTGGTGTCGTCCCCCTAGCCCTCAAAAAAATCATCAATTGGGCCTCGAACATTGGAAGGAGAAGCCATCACAGCGTCGAGAGCGCTCATGTCAGGCACTTCCATAGATGTCTGACTTTTCCACTCCCGCACCTTGGTTCGGAGAGAAGTGACAGCCCCTCAACTGCATCCACCCATTTGCATAACGTTGTAAGGCTCTTATACATTGTTTTCAGCTCCTATTTGGCTATTTGAGCAATAAGTTTAGGGATTCTAGCTAATTTTTTGAGTTGGCTCTAATGAGAGTTGGTCATTTCCACGAGCTTGTGGAGACCACTTGGCTGGGAGGATGTAGGAGGGGAGATGCTCCCCTAAGACGTGTGTGTTGGAGGTTTGGCCCGTAGCTTCTTGGTGGAAAACATTCAAATCTGGGGGCATGCGGTGACTACCCGACCCATAGGATAATGATCCCTCAGCTAACCCAAAAGCTTGTAATCTCTTCCTCTTGACTACGTGCCTCAGCATCTCCTTTCCTATCCAAGGCAATCACTCCAGAGGTAGGGACAGGGGTCTCATCATGGAATAATGGCACACCCGCATGTAAATATAGCTTGGAAATAAGGACCACATAAGGCATGGAGGTGCTGGCCTGTCTTGCCTTCCGCTTCATCTGTTGGGCCACAATCTCCCTAAAGTTAATAGGGACTCCGGACATGATGCAGGCTATGAGAATTACTGACTCTAAGCTGACCCACTACTCATTTTTAAAAGGAATGATGCGGTCACAGATAAATCCAACCATAACTTGACCTCGAACTTCAGGTCATGAAGAAAAATTTCATAACCCATGGAGGCCCATCACGGGTTGTCAACTGTGATAATGGGGGCTATCCAGGTGAACTAATTTTTCATGTCTGCAATCATGGCCATATACTCTATGGCCGATTCAATTTCATCTTCCCAGAATAAATAGTTGATTGTAGCTAAAGTTATGTCTACCTCAACCCCGCATACCATGAATATGGTAGGCACGAGACTTCATCAATTTTTCCTTTGTGCTTCATGAGGTCCTGTCTATCCTGGTAGGAGGCATAGAATTCCGGCACCAAGTATGGGTGATAGTCCGGGAGAGGATTGGCAAAAACATGTCATTGCCTATCTGTGAACTGAGCAGTAATGTTTGGGCAAGTCCCCGCACAGTGCCGCCAAGTCAAACCTTTTCTCCACCGTTATTGACCGGACCTTGCATATAGTGTATTGCCCTTTCATGTTGGGCACGTAGAGGATGATGGCCTCCCTAGAGTCGGCGGGTGTTGCAGAGGCTTTGGCCTTGGCCTTGCCTTGGGTGGTTAAGGAGGCTGGTGCCTTGTCTTTGCATGTGTTCCTAGATGATGAAATTTTCTACAAACATGATGTTAGTGGAAGCCATAATGCATTGGGATAAAATAACTAAACATTATACTAAAATTGAGATGAGAAGCAAATATGAAAAAACCATCATTAAAGAACAAGCAGCACCGGCGAGCCGCCGAATGGTATCCACAGACTGTTGTTGGCTTGCTGATGCGAAGTAGTAAACTGGGTAGACAACAACTCCACCATCAACAAAGTGGAGAGTTTTTGGTTCAGAACCGCGAATCGTTGATGTAACGTGGATTCTAAATAGTGGCCTGAAGTCAACTTGAGTTTGGACTGGCATTGTATCGGTGTTTCGCCAGATCCTACCGGCGATTAGCCAAATGTCGTCGTTCCCAAAGAAATTCCAAGAACTTCAATGTAACCAAATTACAATAACCCACTCACATTATATTAAAACATCAATTCTACACAGAGATAGGACTAAAAGGATGATTTACCCTTAAGAATGGCGTCACCCAATCTATCATAGGGCAAAGCATGACTTTTTAATCAATTTCGGTTACTCAAACTTTACCCTATTTAAGCCCACACAAATATCATGACTATCCCATACCCCCTATCATCCAGAAACTACTATCTTACCCCACTTTAAGCAAACAAAGCATCAACCATGAAACTAATAGGAAAGAAGGGCAGTAGAAAGAAGGGCAATGTTCATTAAAGCCATGTGAATATGCAATCAATGTTCCATTGATGAAAACATACGAAGAATCAGAGACACATTACTACACATAGGAGAGAGTTTTGCACAGACTAACTTGTGGTATCTTGATAATGGTCAATAATGGCACTCTTGAGACTTGTGTAGTGGAGAGGGAAAATGTGAGTGTAGTGAGAATTTGTGAAGAGAGTGAGGGGTTTTACAGGTGAGCTGGTGAGAGTGTGGTTAGTTGAGGAGAATGTAGGATAGTAATGGTGAGTTAATGTGTTTATAGGAAGAGGGAGAGAGGGAGATATGGGAATTTGGAAAGGTGGGGTATTGGGAAGACAAAAAGGTTTGTGGGAAAATGGTAAAAGGGGAACCTAAGGGAATATTTTTTAGATTAGGGTGGCTCAAGTATATATTTGGGGTCAAGTGGGTCCATCTTTAATTTATACTCTGAAACTAAACAGGCATTAAAATAGCAATTGTCGCTATGAGCTAGCACTCAGCCACCTTACCTTTTTGTGCTTGAATTCATGCCAGTTCACTATTTGACAGCCAGTGACAGTTCGGCAGTTCACGAGTGGGGCCGGCATTCTACCGGTGGATCACCGCTTGGGTACCCTATGCTCAAGTAATCTGTGAGGTACCGGTGGTACACGGTTCTCAATTGGTGGTCAGCTGGTTTGACCGCCAGTCAAACACTCATGTTCCCAGCATTCTGCTTTTGTGTATCAAAGCACGGCGGTTTGCGCATCTCGACCGGCGATTCGCTGATCCACTGCGTTACCTGCCCTTTTTTTGTGCTTTCCTTCCTTGCTTCTCACTTCATTGGTCCTACAAAATCCAAAACAACAATGACATAAATAAGTCAAATAAAACACTTGGGTTGCCTCCCAAGAAGCGCCTCAGTTAACATCGTGGCATGACGTAACTCTCATTTAGAAATCTTTATTTGAAGGATTATCCTCCGCCTCAGACTTCTCCATCTTAACACCGCTCTCCTTATTCCCTACGTGCAACACTCTTATCACCTTGCATTCTTCGAGAGTTTCTACTGATGGAGACATCCTGAAGGTGACTTCTTCACTTCCGACTCAACATCAACCAAAGCTCTACCAGTGGCAAGCAATGGTCTCCCCAAAATGATTGGCACTTTCACATCCATTTCACAATCAAGTACTATGAAATCAGCTGGTAAAATGAATTTATCCACCCTCACCAATACATCTTATAATTACTCCCACAAGCTTCTTTATGGAAATATCCACCATTAGCAACCTCATTGATGTGGGTTTGGTGCTTCCAAGTACCAACTTCTTGAAAAATTTTGAGGGGCATTAAATTTATGCTTGCGCCGAGATCGCATAGAGCTTTCTTAAACACACATAGAGCAATTGTACAAGGGATTGTGAAAGCTCCTGGGTCTTCCCGCTTGGGGGAAAGATGGCTCATCATCTTCGCACTACAATGGTGTGTCGTCTCCCCACTACCTACATCAACCACCTTCTTCTTTTTCAGCAACTCCTTCATGAATTTGGCATATCCGGGCATTTGAAGAAGGGCATCCACCAATGCAATATTAATAGACAATTTGTTGAACGTGTCAATGAATTTTCTGAATTGATCATCTTCTTTATCTTAGCCAACCGTTGTGGATAAGGGGGTGAAGCTCTTGTTTCAACTTTGTCATCATTTGAGGTCTTCATTCCCACCTCATCTTCATCAACATGTGAGGGAATATCATCATCCTTACCCTCACTTTCATCTTCATGCTTTTCACCACTCCTTGGTGATTTTGGCACCTCCTCAACTTCATTTTCCTCATTTGATTTAGGAACAATAACCTCCTTGGACTTCACTCTTGCATCTCCAACTAGTTTAGCACTTTTAGTAACTATAGCCATGCATTGACTATCTTTCTTCAAGTTTGGCATTGTATCAGTTGGGAGCGTTCCCTTTATTCAAGCATTCATTTTAGCAGACAAGTGGTTCATTTGAGCTTCCAAATGCTTAATGGAGGTTAAATGAGAGCTCACCGTCTATGCAAGGTTAGACACCTCTCCTTTTAATTCCTTAACCCCACTATCTGTTGATAACACTTTCTTTTGGACTATTGCTAACATCTCTTCAATTTTTGAGCTACCTGCATTGCTCACACCTGGCTGACTTTGGGCATTTTCAGCTTTTGAAGGGGGAACATATGAGTTTGAACTTTGGTGGTAATGGTCTCTCTCTTGATTTTGCTCTCTATTGCCCCATCTTTTATTTCTTTGGGGCCATCCCTGTGCATCACGATTTCTCTTCCCTTGGGCGCCAAGGACCTTGATTAGTCCCTTGAAACCCAAGTAGAGGACTCCCCATCTGATTTCCCATGTATTGGAATTCCTCATCGTACCTCGGTGGCGATGATTCTCCTTCGAATTGCAACAGACATTGCATATCGACAGCATTCACCACCTTGGCCCTACACCATCACATGTTTGATCATTAGTTCCAGCTATGTCAGCATTTTAGCAAGATTTTCATCTCGCTCTTCATCTCTTTTCCGCAACACAGCCTCCAATGCACTGAGCTAATGTCATGTTTAGATACATTTGTCTCTCTCGTGTGCCAGGCCCTATTTGTTATTGTCATTCTGTCCAAAAGGGCTTTATCCAACGCATATGTTTGATCAATAATAGACCCTCCGGCTAAATTGCTGGAAACAGATTTGTTGATGGAGTCAAGAGCTCGATAAAAACTTTGGAGAAGCACTCCATCAGGGAGGCCATGGTTGAGATAAAGAGAAACCTTCTTTTTGAATTGTAGCCATAACTTCATGCAATGGCTCTCCCGGTTCTTGTTTGAAATTAGTGATGTCATCCCTCAACTGCAACATTTTCAACAGAGTGAAGAAACGATCTGAAAAGGCTTTGGTTAATTCCTGCCAAGATGTAATACAACCAGAAGGCAATTCCTACAACCACATCGTCGCCTCTCCCGTTACGGAAAATGGGAAGAACCTTAGCTTGATAGACTCTTGACTTATGTTTGTGATGTTGAAAGGCTCACATATGTCTAATAAATTTCTCAAGTGGCAATTTGCGTCCTCACACGGTTTTCCCTCAAATAGTCCTTTCATTTGCAGCAAAAGTAGCATTGTGCTTGAGATGTGGAACAGGACATTCCCTACAGTAGGCAGTAGGCGAATTACTCCCGCTACTTCAGCCATTACCGAGTTATCTTCCTCATGCTCCATATTACCCTCCATTGAGTTATCTCCTGCTTCTGAATGATTACTCATATGACTTTATCCTAACAAGAACATGAAAACTTTATGTCAACACCTATGATGCAAAACTAGTTCAAATTAACAATCAAAACAAGAGTATCAAGCACTAGTCCCCAGCAACGGTGCCATTTTCGATAACGTCCAAAATATACTCTTTGTGCAAAGAAAATAAATGGTCATTATATCAAAATAAATATCTCGACGGATGTCGGGGTAAAATCCCACAGGTACTAGTGAATGATACACACAATTGTCATTTGAGAAATTGAATTTAGCTTGCACTACTTGAAAATAACATAGAAATAAACATTTTGGGGGATATTGAGATTTACAATAGAATATAACTTCTAATTTGGCTAACTACGATATAAAAATTACCAAGGTTGTTGATAAGAATGTGCAAGACTAGAGGTGTGGTGTAGATGATATGCAAACTAAATAGCGTCATGCTAGGTCATCTCATAAGTTCAATTTGTGTAAATAATCTCGGGAAAGTGTGCATTTTTTGCTTTTCAACCTCATAAATACCTCTTGCTAGAGTTCTTTCAAACCCCCAGATACCATTATATCACCCGATCAGATTTGAATTAATAGTTACACTAATTTCTAGCTATTATCTAATAATTAGGAGTGAGAATGTAATTTTGGCTATTTCTAGCCCAATTTAACAATCTCTCATCCAATTCCACCATTAAATTCTCTTCCAATACTCAATTCTTCATTTGCAAGCAAAAATCAAGTAAGAACAATTATACCCACATCAACAACAATGAATCATCAATTATAGATTGGAGAGAATTTAACATATTTACACTAATTAAAAAATATTGAGATGACTCTAGAAATACCAACTCTAATTAAGTATTCATCACCACACACCCCTAGTTAATGATATAGCTACTCATAGTTAAGAAATTCAAAAGCATATTTAACAATAAACTCATTGAATTCAATAATAGAAGTATAAAAATCAAATTCAACAAAAAGTATTCAACAATGGTAGTACCTTGCAATGGAGGAAGAAGCAGAAGAAAAAGAAAGCAATTTTTTTCAATTTCCACCAATCGAATTCTTATTTTCTTCTCTACGAAAAGAATGTTCTAAAAGCTAAAAGTTAAGATCTGATGGGTACAAAGTACTTCTCTCTAGAATATATTGAAAATAGGGTATCCATCTATCTCTTTTTCCATGAAAAATATTTTTACCCTTGATCAGTGTTCTGGCACTTGCGGGAGTAGCGACGGTTTGCCGGTTACATTTCGCGAACCGCCGGCTCTAATTAATTTTGCCTCTCGTGAGTTCCAGTAGCCTTAGGTGATTCCTTTCCTGTTTTGTTGGACTCCACCCACGTGTCGCCGATTCTTTTCTCTTTGATCCAGCAATCACAGGTGTCATTCGGTGAAAGGTGTAATGCCCTGGAAACTCAAAATCTAAATCTGGGACTAAAATTAGAAAATCTTGAAAAGCTATAGAAATGCTACAGGATGACTCACCTAACAGGTCGTTGTGAGACCCAATGACTTGTTAGGTCAGCAATCATGATGTTGTAAAGCTATGCATGGTCATGTCATGAAAGATTACAATTTCAGAATTAATGCATGTAGCCCCTCTTCTCAGACTTGAAAGCTTATGATATGTTATGAAAAGTTTTAAATGTTTTATCTTAGTTAAGCGGTTGTACTTACCTTGCATACTCGGTACATTCCACGTACTGACCGCATACTTTCTATGTTGTTTCATTTCATGATACAGGACCCAATTCTCAACTTCAGC
This sequence comes from Datura wrightii, assembly GCA_035772735.1. Classification (NCBI taxonomy): domain Eukaryota; kingdom Viridiplantae; phylum Streptophyta; class Magnoliopsida; order Solanales; family Solanaceae; genus Datura; species Datura wrightii. The sequence goes on along the minus strand of JASDFA010000006.1, from coordinate 83,343,439 downwards.
CCCATTCTTAGTCAGCTTACCAGAGTTAGTATCTGCTCCGATTGGTGAGTCCTCATCCTTCGAAGACTAGACTATCATTTTCCTTTATGTATTTCATGTTTTAGTATTGTGGAGTAAGTTGGGGTCTTGTCCCATCAACTCATCCAGATTAGAGGCTTTTCAGACTTATGTATGTGTTAGCTTCAGATGTTACTCTGACGTGATGTTGAATTAGACTTCCGCTGAGATTATATTGATGATTTCTTCAATTTATTGAATGAGTTAGTTGTATGCTTATGCCATGGGTCTACTTGGGGTCTCTCGGGGTCCCTTGTCCCGTGTCTACGATCCGGGTGTACGCTTTGGTCATGACAGAAAGGTAGGGGCGCTAGCTGAACTGGGTGCTGGTGCCCTCTATTGCTGCTGCTGCTGCTGTGAGCGGCTACCACCGCCAGACCTCTGGTGGTCGTAATATGACTGGCCAGTCCTTGCCAATTTGTTCTTTCGCTCCATATCCTTCAGCTTTTCTGCCTCAATTTGTTGGGCATAGACAATTAGACCAGAGAGATCCATGTCTCTAATCAGCATTGTTGTTCTGCACTACTTAAGAACCAGGTTCGACACTCTGTTCACGAATATCAGCATGCGAGCCCTTGGCTTAGCTACCATCTCCAGAGCGTACTTTGATAGCCTGGTAAACTCCAGAGCATACTCTTCCATTGTTCTATTTCCTTGCCTCAAGTTCATAAACTCCGTTATCTTGGCCTCCCCGAGCTCTCGAGGGAAAAATCTGTCCAGAAAGGCTGTGTTGAACTCATCCCACTCCACCGGTCCTGCTCCCGCTGGTCGCCTCTCCTTCCACTGTTCATACCAGACCTGGGCTACCCCTTTAAGTTGGTAGGTAGTAAGCGGCACTCTCAGAGGAGCCAACACCCATAATACGGGTAATCTTCCTAATTTCATCCACAAACTCTTGGGGTTCTTCCCCTACTTTAGATCCCTAAAATGATGGAGGGTTCATTCGGGAAAAATCCCGCACCCTCGCAGCTGCTGCAGACTCGTTGGTGTTCATCCGCACCACATGCCAGTTCACCTGGTTGGTGACTGTTTAGGCCAGCAATTGGATGGCCGCCCTGAATTTAGCGATAGATATGGAATCATCTTGAGGGGTTGTCGGGGCTGGGGGGTAGGTCTGTTAGCGTTACCAGCCCTTCTTCCATTACCGCGTCTGGGAGTCATGGTTCACTGAAATGAGACAGAGCATGAGTTAGAAGAGAATTTCTGGAGTTGAGCTTTAACGCACGATAAAGAGTATGAACAAAAGGGAGTTTTCCTAATAACATCTTGTAGCCTCCTCTTCATAAGTGTGGCGCGCTTCACACCCATGAAAAGGACTCTACTCAATGTAGCTTTCAAACTTTCCAAGGATACTCTAAACCTAGTGCTCTGATACCATGTTTGTCATACCCTGAGCCTACACCCTGGACGTAACACGGTACTTGAAGTCACAAGTAACCCCAAGTCAACCCCTAGTCTATAATCACTGGTATTTTGAGTAAAACATGCACAGTGGAAATTTTAAATTATAACATAAAGGCAATTTATCAAAATTAAAAGCTGAACATAGAGATTTAAAATATCTGAGGATCTGTAATCAAGTCTGTGTCTGAAAGCCATCTAACTAAGAAGTTGTTGGGACAAGCCCCCAGCTAACTCTAAGTCTAACTGAAAATGATAAAGAAAACTTAAATGAATAAAATAACACCCACATAATATGAGGACTCACACTGCTGCTGCTGATAGAGAGATCCGAACGAATTGGCTAACGGCGCTAGGTCTTAGAACCTGCGGCTGTATCATGAAACGATATAGCATAAAAGTATGCGTCAGTACTTTGAATGTACTGAGTAAGTGAGAGAAGCATAATGATAAATATATAAATGGCTAAGCTAAAAAGATATGCAATGACCAACTGATAACTGAACTGAACAATCTGTAGTAAACTGAGATGGTCAAGATGACCCTGTCTGGTGGTCAAAAACATGCCCTGAGTCTGAAAGTTCTGAGTCTGAGATACTGTTTTAATCTGAGCTAAGATGATAGAGCTGAAACTGAACTAAGCTGCTTATTCTAAAACTGCACTGGACTGACTAGTGGGAGAGGCTATAACCGACATATAACCACGTGAGCTAGACGTGGAGTCCGATGTATACACCCCACTGGTAGGACCTAATATACCTTGCTAGGGTATAAAGGCATAAATTGTGACAATCACTGTCAGGGGGCCATGAAGCCAAGTAAATATAACCAACGGTGGCAACGTAGTTCTGGTACCTGAGTGCGCTTGAACCCCGGCCCTTTCATTGTTAAGTCATACTCCCACTGGATAATCCTATCTCAACTACTACTGCCAAGTGGATAGCTCAATACTAGGGCCCAAGACTATAACTGACTCTGAGATACTGTCTGAGAGTTCCCTGAGTGTCTTATAGGACCGGATTTGAAAACTAAGTTTTAAGACTAATCAGAGCTGCTTACCTGGAAGCATCGCAACCTTCTAAAGAACAAACTGATAACTGAACTAAAGTCTTGGGGATGGTCAGAGCTATATTACTAGAATGTCATTACCACCTAATGGACCAAATAACTATAATCTGAGTTTGATTCTGATAACTAAGAGGCACCACTGACACCTCGAAAAAAGACTGTAGTCAAACTGATCAACTGACATTTCTGACTAGCATTTGATAGTCTAGTACTTTGACTGAAACTGAACTGACAATTTTGAGTAATACAAAGTATATAGACTTTCTGACTGAATCTGAATAACATGCATGTAACTAAGTTTCTAACACATACAATTATTATAGAAGACTCTAACTCTAAAAGATGCAATCAATCCTCAAGAATTCAATGCTTAAACAGGATTCTAGTTTCTGACTTTTCAAGAGATAGGGCTAAATTACTAATTCGATGGAACAAGCATCATTTTAGTTACAAACTGGTGGAAAATAGCTACAATTAACATAGGATAGGATTTCACATGAATTAATCAAAGAACGATAACAATATCTTCAAATTCGAAATCTCAGGGCTAGGGCTGAAAGTGAACAGAGAGAGAGTTCTGGGGGACGCAAGGGGAGTACAATCTCCTTGCTCAATTCCCAAACATCTGTAGAAGAAACCCTGGTGAAAATACCTGAGAAAAACTGAGAAGAATATCAAACCCTTGCTCTTGCTCTGTGCTTTCAGAGAAGTTCTTACATTTTGTTCTTGAGGGAGTTGAGAGGAATGAATGAAAAGGGTCGTTCTACCCCTTTAATTTCCTCCTATACGAACCCAAATGACATGGTTTCAAGTTTAAAAAGCTGGGAAAATACTAAAATACCCCTGGCAGAAAGAACAAAAAACTGCCCGACCCTGAGCAAAGGATGTCAGGATGGGTCGTTGGTTCAAACAACAACCCGTTGAAAGCATTCATTGGTTCTGGTTTCTGAAGTCGGACCTACTGGACTAAAATAACGAGAGGATCCAACAGTCTGTTAGAAGCACTAACGAGCCATTGGTTCCTGTTGTGGTTACGAAGAGGGAAACTCGGTACCCTAAGACAATGAGAGATACAACGACTCATTGGTAGGTATAATGGGTCGTTGCACCCACTCGTTGTCAACACTGTTGGGGCCTGGGTCCTGACGACGAGTGGAAAGGATGGCCCATTGGTGATAAGAACGAGCCGTTGATTCCACCATTGCTTCCTAGCACAAACCCAACCCCTTACTAGAAGATCTAACAACGGCTGCCTACAATGGGTCGTTGGAACTACCAACGACTCATTGGTCCGCTCGTTTTTTCTAGGAGGAAATATGATGAGCAAACTACGACTCCTTACAACGGCCCATTGGTTCCACCAACAGTCCGTTGTCTGGGTCGTTTGAGACAGAAATTTTTCTATGGTGTTTCTATAATTTTTCATGCAACGTCTGAATTTGGTCTAGGAAAGTTTCGGGGTGTTACAATGCATATTTCAGATGTGGAGATAGGGCTTTGAACTCCAAGATTGGTGGTACTTCAACTGATGGTTTTGTTGGAGGGGTGGCCCAATTCTTTAGATCAAGATCCAACTTCTTCGGTCTGAAGTTGTAGGACCCCATTTGTCAAGCCGTAAAACTGGAGTAGGGTGCAACTGTCACTCGATTCATAATTGATCGAGAAGCCAGCAATATAGTGTCTGAGAATGTGATACTAAGGCTGACCAAGCCACCTTTCACAATCAACCAAGATAAATATTGGACCCATAAAGTCGCGACAATGAAGAATAAGTAACTTGGAAAGCCGACAAGGCTTCAATAAAGCTAAACGGAGCAATGGATTACCAACACAACTACACAGCCAAAACTACTACACAAACTAGTCCACATCAGCCTATACAAAGTAAACAAACTGAAATGCACGAGTCAGGGCCCCGACCTAGCCATGTTGTACACAAAACTCAAAATAGTCAAAACTAGGACATGTCTCCTAGAAGAGAGGAGCATATCACTATTCTATTGAAATCTAGCTCCTACTGCATCATGCCCATGTCACTTCTCGGGGTTGCTTGATTAAAATGCTCATAACTTTTTACTCCAAACTCCGATTGATGAGCGGTCTCATGTTCTGAAAACTAGTCTCAAAGACCTTTAATTTAGGTTGTGGGGCTTCTAATTCATTATATATTAGGAGATATGATCATTTAAAGTTGATCCTTACTTATGAACTTCACATACACTTTGCTTTTCCATTCCTACACATTTCCCTTATCATCTACGACCAATACACAACCCGTACTTACTTTTACATAGCATACAAACACTAAATAATCACCAAAAATTTTTTGAGGTGTAACACCATTCCCTCCAGTGCATTCACCACTTCAGTCTATCCGTGGACATTATCCTCAGCATAATTCAAAAGGATAGCTGCCAGCGTCTCAACCCTAAATCATTCCTCCAGAGGTACAAGCAACCTCTTATCCTCTATCATGTTGTTAACAAAGGTTGCTCTTAAGTTATGGTAACCTTGTTCTAGCCTGAATAGATCAAAACAAAAGAGAAAAAAATATAATCAATGAAATAATGACTAAAAGTTAAACACAAGAAATTAATCTAATCCTAAGCCGTATTTTCCGGCAACGACGCCACTATTGATAATGCTCAAATCACACCCTTGTAGAATAATGACACTGACATTGTTAATAAGAACCCGACTAGGTTAGGGTTGATCGCATAGTAAATATGGTCAGAATGTATAATAATGCTAGTATTTATGCTTTTAGTAGATTTATTTCCTAATAAGGGTGTTTCAAAGAAGTAAACAAGTAACAGTATTATAAATTGGTGTTGTTGTCAAGTTTATCCAATTAACTAGGGAAGCGATCCCCATGGATTCATAACAAATTCAGATGAATGCACTAGTGATCTATCTTAGTACTTAGCCTGTAGAACTGATAACATAGGTTCATCCAAGGAACTGATTCGCCCCTATTGAATGACTATACTAAATCACCATATTAGGTCTCTTGAATGTTTTAACATTAACCGTTATCAATTTGTTCTAAATTAGCTATCCTACGATCGCAGCTGAAGTTATTCAATGATTTATAAAGTTCAAGGCTTTGTTATTCTTCTCTTTTCCTAATCTCTGCCTCTCTAAGTTCAAGCAAGTAGAGAATTCAGGCAAGTCCTAATGTTGTGCTCTGTTAAGAAACATTTTTTTATGATGAGAAGACAAATACAAACATAAGTATTGTTTTCTAGTAACTATGTGCAAACCGTAGTTAGTTATTCTACCATAGTTCCCACAACCCTAGTTGTGGAGATTTTAGCCTCTCATGTTGTAAAAAATGAATTAGCATTCATGGAAGAAATCATAATTAGAGACTTACAATGATGATTGAAATAAAACCCAATTGATTATTGCATAATTCTACTTCTAACAATTCAAGAACAATGAATAAATCTCCAAGAATATTAGAAAACTCAAGAAGAATCCCCAAAGTATTGGTTCTGTATCAAAAAAGTCGATCTTCTAACAAAAATAACCTAGAAAATTATTTGTACAAATAATCAGAAACTTTCCTAAATTAACAAAAGAACTCTTATAATTGTCGCCGCTAGATCCTATGGGTCGTAGCTTGTAGCTATGAGTCGTACCTTCCATCCGTACAATGCTAGTAACATTGAAATTGGTTAAATCCTGGGATTTGGTACGAATCTTATAATGCTGTTATAAGTGGTACATTCCTGTCGTGGTCTGATACTGTGAAGTCTAGCATCGTTTGAATATTTCCATGAGTGCTTTGGTATGACTCGCACCTTGATCTCACGAATCGTGGTATCTTCTCGTACCCTGAGATCTGCCAATCATTGTCTGAAGTTTACCATGGCTCCTTGGTATGAGTCATATGTTGTCATCACGACTCGTAGCTGCTACCCATACCAGGAGACTAGACAAGTGCATACTTCTGTAATTTTCCATGATTGCTCTGGTACTGCTCATACCAAGAGTCGTACTTCGTCATCACTGTCATGACCCGAGTTCATACCCTAGCCGTAACACGGGATAAGGAACCCCAAAAGGCTCCAAGTCGACCTATGGCATAATCATATCATACACTTAACATCAGGCATGACTAACAACATAAATAAGTAGAAGCTAATATCAAGAATTTAATATAAACCATAAGGACAATTTAACAACACTTAGATACAATGTTGAATCTATCTAGACAAGCCTGAAAGCCTTCTACCAAACTATGAGTTGCTGGGACATGCCCCCAGCTAACTCTCTAAGTATAAAAACTGAAACACAGTGAAAATAAGAACATAACCCACGTCCTCGAAAGATGAGGACTCACCACTAGTAGCTGGGAGAGAGAGAAGCGTATCTAACCGCGTGGCGGAACCTGGAGACTTAATCTATATCATGAAACGATATAGCACAAGAGGCATGCGGTCAGTAGTTGGAATGTACTGAGTATGCAGGAAGCGTAATCAACTAACTCATAAGCATATACAAAAAAGGAAGTATATAAAAACACAATAATAGTAATGTAACTGAAATGAGATACGACAACCTTATATGAGATTCACATATTCATCTCAACATAACCACATTATAAGGACATACATCATTATTGGATCAATTGATGAGCAAAAGTAATAATCGGAAATAATACAGAGGTACGATGCCGTGACTGATATCAAGAGGGTCCCTGACTGTCCAAGGAAAGTTCCTGATTGTCAAAGGGAGCGTCCCTGACTATCAAAGGGAAACATTCTTACTAACGAGAATCCCCAACTGTCAAAAGGAGAAAATGCTCTGATATAGAGAGTCACTGACTGGCTAGTGATGTTATTCCCGACCGACTAAGGAGAAATATGCACGGCTAATAGCTAGGGATGTGAGTCCCGACTGACTGGGGAAATACTCTGGCTAACGAGAATCCCGACTGACTAGGGAAACATTCTTGCTAACGAGAATCCCGGCTTGCTAGGGAAACATTCTTGCTAATGAGAATCCTAACAGACTAGGGAAACATTCTTGCTAACAAGAATTTCGACTGACTAGGGAAATACTCTTGCTAACGAGAATCCCATAGATTCACATTGCGCATTATACTATCATGACATTCCAAACTCCGAACTCATCTCATTCAACATGTAGTATAAGGTCATGCATGATTATTAGATTCCACTCATACTTTATCATAGATACATAGCTTCATTTATTTCAAAACATACCACAAGCTAACATTAATAAAGTTTGGGAGGCTTCGCCTCAAACAATGTAGTAAGCTTATTTCGGGAAAAAAAATCATCATTAATATCGACATGTGTGCATTACCCAAATCTTTATCACACTTGGATCTAATCGATTCATTTTGAAAACAACGACATAATCATGGGTAGTTTTAGAAACACGCAACATCATCAACCTCATCATCATCTCACATTTATCATAAATCACTTCTTTTACAAACTTTTCGTCCATGGGAGTTTTAGATTCAAAAATTTGGAAAATAATTTTTGTAGGGAAAAACAATTTAGAATCTGTCGAAGCTTCATAGTGCATCAATATAAATACAATCTAATCATACCCAATCAATTAAATTGAAAACATGGTGATAATACATAATTTACTTTCAATTTCTCAAGCTCACAAACTCCAACTCATCCCAACATAGTCATCAATATCATAATCGGGTCATTAGGGATTAATCATACAATATTTCCACAATTCCATCATGTTCATGAATTACTACGATAATCAATGTGAGAAATAAGCAAATCCCATTCAATACTCAAGCCAATTTATGAAGAACATGCTACACTCTTGCATTCCCAACATATAATCCACATTTCAAAGAAATCCATTAATTTATATTCCAAATAAATTCATAATATCAGAGGATTTTAGCATTTAAGAAGAATATAGAAGAATAAAGAAGAATTTCCTCATCACACAAGCCCTAGGTCATGCTTTTCTAGATTTGTTGAAATCGGGTCTTTAATAAAAACATTTTGGGAACAAGGATGGAAGAATATCCTTGTTGAAAAACCCGCATACCTGGTAGAAGAAATCCCACATGAAATTGCACCTAGAAGCTTGGAGGAAAAACATTGGGGAACCTTGATATTGAGAGAAGAAGAAGGAGAGTTGAGAGAATGAGGGTTTAGGCATGAAAACCCTTAAAAACGTCCCAAATAATATACAAAATGGCATAGTTTAAAAGTTAAAAGCATAGGATTTTACAAAAATGCCCCTAGAGAAAACTGAAAAAATTCCCCAAATCTGGAGTCACGACTCACGTAACGAGTCATGGCCCCAACCAACGACTCATTGTCTCACACGTTAAGTACACTAGAACTTTCCTTCATGGTCTCAGCTCCTCCATCCTAACGACTGACATGACAAGTCATTGCCTCACCTAATGACTCGTCACATCCTTCCATCACCTACACTGCTTAAGGCTTAACTCGGGGACCCTTCCCTCCATCCAATGACCAACCTGACGAGTCGTTCCCAGGCAAGATAACTTGTTAGGTCATCGGTCATCACCTGACTTAATCATACCTCAAAACTATTCTCCCATGGGGCTAACCTCGATTAGTTATGCCTCCTAACGAGTCCTTCCCCGACTCGTTCTACACAACACATCCCTTTTAAGTCTAATTTCTTTCCTTAAGCCCGAAATCTGATCTTAGAAACATCCGGGGTGTTACAATAACCTTGTGCAGTTCCTCTGGATCTTATCACTAATGCATAGTATGGCTTGCACCACCAAGGTACGGCTCGTACAGAGGCCTGCAACTTCACCATTTTCTGCACTCTTTTCACTTCTTTTACAAGATTCAACTCCAACACATGATTTCCCTAAAAACAAAGCAAAAGTGTATCATATCTGTATAAACACACCTAAGACCATGCATATTTACTCAGTTTTAAGCATTGAAAGTGCTTTAAACCAACAGCACATCACATTATCTGTTGAATACACCTTTTTGAACACCCGAGCTAGCATTTCCTCAATCTTTGAATTTGTCGGGTTACTAGCACTTGATTGCATTGGCACTACGTTAGCCTTTGGAGGAGGGATGTATGGATTTGAACTTCGGTGATTGTACCTATCCCCTTCTATTTTGGGCTCACGATACCTCCATCGATTTTCCCTCTCTCTCAAACCTTGGTCCTCATGATCTCTCCAACCTTGGTTCCCATCACGAGGATGCCAGGGGCCTTGTTTGGAACCTTGGTACTTGATATGAGAACCCACCATTTGGCTTGTCATGTATTTGCATTCTTCATCATATCTAGCTTGGGAAACATCCTCCTCAAATGAGTTGCGTCCTTAGGCCCTAATAGTGTTAACATTTTTGGTTTCGTACCCTATGACATATTTTGCAAGCAACTCTATGTCATCACCTAAGACAATTTTTCATCTCTTCTTCGCATTTCAGCTATCATTTGGTTGGAAGATGCACTTGAGGACACCTCTATTTCCCGGGTATGTCATGCTCGGTTGATTTTTGTCATTCGATCCAAAAGTGTATTTGCAAGTTCGTAGGTCTGGTCCATGATTGAACCTCCAGAAAAATCATTCTCCATCGACTTGTTAATTAAATCAAGGGACTGATAAAAACTTTGGAGAAGTATCCCATCAGGCAGTCCATGATTTGGGCAAATGGCCACTTTCTTCTTGAATCTTAGCCACACCTCGTGGATTGGCTCTCCCGGTAGTTGTCGGAAGTTTGTGATCCTTCACGCAGTTGAAGCATCCTAAAGGGTGGGAAAAATCTTTCAAGGAATGCTTCATCCAATTTTTTCCATGAAATGATTAATTTGGGAGGTAGCTCCTCCAACCAAGTTGTGGTGTCCCTTGTAAGAAAGAAGGGAAACAACCTCAGTCTAATCGACTCTTGGCAGATATTGGTAATGTTGAACGGTTGGAAAATCTCGATGAAGTTCCAAAGATGTCGATTAGAATCCTCACTAGCCAACCCACTGAACAACCCCTTTATTTGAATAAGATGTAACATAGTACTTGTCACATGAAGCACAGCATTCCCTTCCGTGGGAGGTAGCGAATTGCACCAACTATATCATGAGCAATGGGCTTATCTTCCATGTCCATAAAACCATCAACACTACCCACATCACTAACATGACTCATCTTTCTCCTTGTCAATCAGCAAAGACAAACAGACAAAGTAAAAGCAAAACATAATTTAAAACAAGTGTGAATCAAAAACAACAAATGGCAATCACAAGTCATTCCTTGACAACGGCGCCATTTTTTGATAACGACTAAAAACACTTATCCAGTAAAGGAGGTGGCTATGGTCGTTGTCAAAAACAAATTTTTCAATGAGTGTCGGGGTCAAATCCCACGAAGATTGGGGTTGAATTATCCAAATGTCTTAAATCAAATCACACAATTAAATTTCATGCCTCAACAATGTAAAGTAAAAAATTGAGGGAAAAGAGTACTCATTTAACAAGTTCAAATGTAGAACAAAATGCGGGAAAAGAGACTTGATGCAATCGATGAGATGGACTAGGGGTGTACATTCAATGGGGCATCGACTAGAGAGAGGTTGATTAAGAGCCTTAAACTTGATTAGGGCATGGATATCCTTATCTATGGCTACACCTCATGTTATTCAATCAAAAGTATGTGCATAACTTGGGTTTTCTCAAATCTCAAAGCCATAATCACAAAACTACCAATAAGCTTGAGGAAGGGTTAGACTATTTCTAGCTATAATCCTTTAAATGGAGTATGAATTTGGGTTTTAACTATCTCTAGATCCAACCCATATAACAAACACTCCAATTCCTTGCTATTGAATCCTTACACGATCTTTCTTCCCTCTTTCAAGCAAAAGAAAGATTACAAAACTAAATCAATATTTGCAATCATCAATTACTAAATTAAAACTTGAATAAAACAATACATCCATGCATGCTAATCAATTTTGAGAACAAATAATCAATACCCACTCAAGCCTAGACACCCATCATGCATACATACCCCTTGAGATAAATTTAGCTACTCATAATCAAAGAGAGAAACTATACCAATAAGGAATTTCTCTAAACTTATTATATCAAGTAATTAAATCTCAATTCAAGCTCAAGGTCTACAACAACGGTGGTTTTCCCAATGAAGAAGAAAGCAAAAATATACTCTAACTATCCCTATGATGTATTCTCTATTCAATGTTCAATTCCTTTCATGATATGTATAATTGGGGTTAAATCTCTGAAATTCCTTTTTACACAGCTCCTAAAATGCCTTTGAAAGCTTCTAGATACACTTGTGATCATTCTGGATGTTTCTACCCTTTATCAATTGACGTGAGTCCCTTGCGTGGCACCTGTATTTCACAGAACCCAATCTATGGCTCGCAGGTCCTTGTTTAACCCTAAACAATGCCCTATGTATGTCATCTGCGGTGGCATATGCGGTCCGCAGATGCCAATCTGTGGCTCACAAATCTGATTCAGCCAGTTTCCAGATTCATCTACTTGGCACCTACAGGTGCCCATATGTGGCATGCATGTCCTTTTTCTTCCAGCAGATTTCTTTCAATTCAATTTTTTTTGTCTAAGTTAAATGCCTGCATAAAAGAGGAGAACAGGGATAAAACCTTCCTAAACTGTGTAAAAACATGGGCAATATCTCATGCTTAAAAGCCAAATGAGTTGGTGAATTACCAACTTATCAAGATATGAAATGAAATGACCCTTAGGCATGATGGAACTACCTTCACAAACTAAGACTAGCTTATCTTAAAATCGGAACTCTACTACTCGGGTCCTACAAATAACTGTGGCATAACAAGAGCATAACCAATCCATGCCCAAAATGATGTAAAAATCCACCATATTTAACTCAACCAAGTCAACTGTGATATCTTTATGATGGACTAAAATTGTACAAGCCCTATAGTTTCTCTTAGCTAAGATTAATTCATCGATCGGAGTAGATACACTAAAAGGCTCTAAGAGTTATTCCAGACAAATTTTGAACTTCACGGCTACATAAGGAGTCACAAGAGATAAACTAGCACCTGGATCAAATAAAGCATATACATCAATGGAGAAGACTTTTAACATACCAATGACAACATCTAGGAAATTCTCTTGATCCTGGTGACTAGACATAGCATACAGATAGTTTTGACCTCCGCCTGTCCCTAAAGTGGTGCCCTTTTGGGAAGCTCTACCTACCGAGGGAGTAGACTGGGCTTTGTTTCCTCCATTACCTATCCTGATGGACAATCTCTCAAAAAGTGGCCCTATTGACCGCATCAATAACATCCATCTTTACCCGAATGGCACTCACCTAAGTGGGTCGTTCCACACATGCCACAAGGTGGGTTTCGATTGGTTCTCGTACTGTACTATCCCACCTCTGAGACCTCTAATCATTCCTGTAGCTATGAGCTGGTGCACTAGCGGCTGACAGTGTAGGCCTAGAGGATCTCTTCTTAAACAAGAACCTGTTTTTGTTCCCACTCTTCTGTTGTATAGCCTCATTACCAGCTAACTTGGCCTTCTTACTCTGGTGCTCCTCTCTGTCTTCTTCTTATCCTCCTCTAACTTGGCCTTCTTACTCTGGTGCTCCTATCTATCTTTTTCTTATCCTCTTCTAACTGCTGGGCATACACCATAAGTACAGAAATTTCCATATCACTGATCAACAGTGAGCCCTTACATTCCTTCTTCACATCTTGCCCAACCCAAACACGAATTTTCTTATTCTGGCCCTTATATCTAGCACCATCTCTAGAGCATATCTGCATAACTTAGTGAATTTGAGACTATATTCTTTGACGCTCATGGTTTCCTACTTTAAGTTCATAAACTCTTTGGTCTTGGCCATCCCAAGCTGCTGGTGATGCATTGCCACCATGTCACTATTGTTATTATTCATACCATACATTAGCAACATCCTTGAGTTCATAGGAAGAAAACTCAACTCCCTCGATCTCTGTTTCCTGCATTGCCCTCAATATCTTTTAGGCCTCAATGATAAAATTCTAGGGGTCCTCATCAACCATAGACCCCATGAACACTGGAGGGTTCATTCTCAAGAACTCTATGATCCTTGACACTCCTAACGAGTCATGCGAACTAAAACTGGCAGATGTTAAGCCCTAATGGCTGTACTAAGAAGCTAACAACTGGGTGAGCATCTAAATAGCTCCCTTAAACTCTACCTTTGAAGTACCAATTGGTAAAGGCTGAGAAATGGGGGCTTCTTGGACTCTCTCATTAGCAACTAGTGCTTCTTGAGTAGCATCCCGAACTGTCATGTGTGCCCCACTTTGGGTCTTTATCCTAGGTTGTGGAGGTAGATTTATTTAATTCTCTAGCTGGCAGTACGTTTTGAAAGAATGATCTGAAACATGAGAATGCACGAGTTAGGAGGGAGTCTTTATAGAGTTAAACTCTATTGCACGAACTAAAGTATAAAATAAAAAAGGTATTTCCGAATACTTGTAGTCTTCCTATTATTGAAGTAGCGCACTTCACAACTATAAGAAGAACACTACTAGACGTGGCTTTATAGACATCCTAGGACTCTTTGAACCTAAAGCTCCGATACCAAGTTTGTCGCGCCTCGAGCCTACACCATGGTGTGGCTAGCACTTAGACCATGTAGTGATCCAAGTGAAACCATGGCCTGGCTTACAACTATCTGAGAATACAATAAAGAAATCCGGAAGCAAGAACTGTGTGAGATAAATATAATAAAAAAAAGATTTTATTAACTGTATCTAAAAATCATTGTAAAAAGTTAAATTATTCACTCAACTATAACTAATCTATGAAGCCTTATATCTGAAAGATAGGTTCCACAACAAAGCTCTCATGGCTATCGTAAGCTCTACTAAAAATAAAACTAAAACTGAAGTATCATTGGGACTCTCCGAAAGTAGGAGGACTTATGAAAAGCTCAGTGAAGTGACATCTTACTTACGCGTCTGCTGCCGATCCTATCTACCTGCATCTGCATCATAATAATATGCAGCACCAAATAGAGTCAGACTTGAATGTATGGTATGTAAAATGACTGAATGAAACAACAGGTAGTAAGAATATATTAACTGAAGGAAATAACTAACCGAAATAAACTGACTGAATCTGAAACATGGAACTCTAAATGATGCATAAAACACAATATGATCAACGTGTAAAATAGTTATGCAATAAAATTCATGCATAAGAATTATCTCTGTAAATACGTGTACAAGTAGTGTATATCTATAGTTGGGAGTTTCTCATAACTGAATTATATCATGAATGAGCGCATGATATCAAACTTCTTGCCCAAGTTGGGAGAGCCATCCAAAGCCTTGCAAGGGTAAAGAAAGAAACTAATCTATGGATCCATAACTTGAAGTACTTACTAGGAACGGTCTGAGGAGTCGCCCGAACCAATGGCACAATTCTATCCTACACTGGCTATGTAGTTTTGGGGCTTACAGGTTATCTGAACCCTTCACCCATCTCAGTGCTAAATAATCCTTCCAAAACTATTCTCATATAAATATGTCTATCTGAGGAAGCTGAAAAGATCTTTGTAAAGAACATTAGCTATAATTATAATAGAGGTTTTAAAAATCTATATTGAGCCTTTTCACTCAAACATCTCTGTGTACGTTATTGAGGAGCCTTGGCTCAATATCTCCTTGAAAAATTAGTGAGCTTCTATGCTCAAAACCTTTGAGTTTCATAAATAAGACTTGACTTTTGTCCCGACCTAAGTCTACACCCTGGACGAGACACGGTACTTGGTGCCACAAGTGACCCCAAGCTAACACATGGTCTAACATTGCACTAGTAAACTAAGTGAACATAAGAAGAAGCTTTATAGAAAATATAATTATCCAAGAAATACTGATTTGAAATGAGTAAACATATCAAAAAACAATACTGAACAACTGTGTCTAAAAGCCAACTACTAACTGATGAGTTACTGGGACAGGGCCCCAGCTAACTCTAAAATCTATCTAAATAAGAACTAACTAAAAAAAGCATCCTCCTCGGAAGATGAGGACTCACCAAAAGGACTACTGCTGGGATCATTTGTGGGGAACTACCAACGATGCTGAGACTGGGAACCTAGGCCTGTATCATAATACGATACAACATAGAAAGTATACGTCAGCACTTTGAATGTACTGAGTAAGTGAGATTACAATAAGCATGGAAAATAAACAATTGAAGTGAAATAACATGAAATGGCCAACTGATATTCAATATTGATAAAAACTGAGCTATAATTGATATGGTCAATAATAACCCTGACTGATGGTCATAAACATGTCCTGGAACTGAGTGACTGAGCTGAGCTAAACTAAACTGGATTGAACTGAAACGGTATTGTTAAGTGGGAGATTCTATAACCGACATATAACCATGTGAGCTTGACATGGAGTCCGATGTATACACCCCATCGGAGAAAGCCCACTGTACTTTACCAGGGTATAGTGGTTGA
The DNA here is from genome assembly GCA_035772735.1 of Datura wrightii. NCBI lineage: Eukaryota > Viridiplantae > Streptophyta > Magnoliopsida > Solanales > Solanaceae > Datura > Datura wrightii. Next base: position 83,327,409 of record JASDFA010000006.1, on the reverse strand, counting down.
GCTGGGTGATAACAACTGAATATGCAGACTAGGATTGGGAGCTATTACAAACACCTCAAGAAAACTGACTATAGTCAAACTAATCAGCTGACATTATTGAAAAATACTGAAAATGCTAACATTCTAACTGAGACTGAACTGGCATTTAACTGAATGAGAATTCATTTGATAGTAATAACATGGGAAGTCAAATACTAACAGAGTCAAGCACATTAATATCTAATCAACTATGCAAGACCCAATTTACTGCGTTTATAGAATTAGGGCTAAAATCATATTATAGGAAGAAAGTAGCAACATGATCATTAAGTAGTGAAAACACAGCAACAAATAATATGAACAACAATCCATACGAATTAATTAGAATATGGCTGAAAATTTACCCTAATTCAAATCCTCAGGACTAGACTGATTAGAAATTTTAGAAGGACTTTTGGGACATAAGGGAAGGGCAATTTCCTTGTTCAATTCCCATATATCTAGTGTAGAAATCTCGGAGAAAAACCTTGAGAAATCTAAGGAGAAAATTGAAACCCTTTACCCTGCACTGTGCTTCCTGACTGAGTTTTCTATGTTTTGACTTTGAGAGAATGAGAGGAATGAGAGAAACTGTCTACTAACTCCCTAAATCCCTCTAAAAATAACCCCAAATGACATAGTTTAGGAATTAAAAAGATGGGAAGTTACTAAAATAACCCTGAAAAAAATATGAAAATTTGCCCGATGGGGTCCAATGAGTCACACAACGGGTCGTTGATCGTGACCACAACACGTTGGGACTAGTCATTAGTCTTGGGCCTGAATTTCATGCTCACTGTAATTTGGCAACGGAAGGGGACCATGACTCATTGGACGAACCAATGGGTCGTTGGTACTTGTCATTGTCACTGGTAGGATTTTTAAACAAAACATGGGAACCCCACTAACGGATTACACAATGACTCGTTGATTGTACCAACGGGTCATTGTATCACTTCGTCGTCACTACTGACTTGATCAAGAAGGATCCCTAGACCCAGCAACGTGTCACGCCCCAAGCTTACACCCTGAACGGGACACGGTACTTGGAATCATAAGTAACCCCAAGTCAACCCCTAGTCTATCATACACTAGCATTCTGTGTAGCATGAAAATGTATACAACGGAAGTGTAAGGAAAAATTTTGAATACTTGAATGAAATAAAGTTGGTTCATAATATTTGAACATATTAGGAAAAAGTTACAAGTTTGAAAAACTAATTTTTGTTTGAAAGCCACTACGACTGATGAGTTGTTGGGACAAGCCCCCAACTAACTCCAAATATAAATAAAAGGAAAGAAAGTATAACTAAAGCAATAAATCTCCATCCTTGAAGAAGGAGGACTCACCAACTAGAACAGTTGAAGTCTGTGGTGAGTGATCGGCTAACGAGGCTGAGACTGAGATCCTGTAGCTGTATCATAAAATGATACAACATAAAAGTATACATCAGTACTTTGAATGTACTGAGTAACTGAGATATACATAACACAATGGAATAACTAAAAAGAAACTTTTGAACTAGAAGGACATGCAATGACCAACTAAAGCTACTGAAATGAATAACTGAAATACTGAGATGGTCTAAAGGACCCTATATGATGTTCAAAGCATGTTCTAAATCTAGAATACTGATCTGAATTGAACTGAAACTAGACTAAACTGACAAGTGGGAGAATCTATAACCAACATGCAATCACGTGAGCTAGACATGGAGTCCGATGAATATATCCCATCGGTAAGACCCAATATACCTTTCTAGGGTTAAAGGAATGAACTGGGTGAACACAAGAGTCTAGGGCCAATCAAGTCAATAAATACTGTAACCTATGGTGACAACGTAGTTCTGGGAACTTCGATGCGCTGGAACCCCGGTCTGCTCGGTGCTAAGTCCTACTCCCACTAGATAGTCCCAGACTGAATACTAAGTTGATAGCTCGAAACTAGGGACCAAGACTAGTCAGGGATACATATCAAAAAGCATCTTGAGAGTCTTATCTGACCGGATTCTGGAACTGGATTCGAAGACTAGTCAGAGCTACTTATCTGGAAGCGTAGTAACCGTCTAAGAAAAAACTGTAATATGAAGTTGGGGTCCTAAGGCTAGTCATATCTGCTTATCTAAAGTGTTGTGACTGCCTATTGGACCGCTAAAACTGAGTTCTGAATCAGATTTTGATAACCGAGAGGTACTACTAACACCTCGAGAATTTTTGCAGTCAAATTGATCAACTGATATTTCTGACTAACACTGGATATTCTAATACTTTAACTGAAACCAAACTGACAATAGTCTGACTGATTTTAAATACAATCAACAACATGAGAGTTCCCAACACTGGTAAAATCAAGCAAAAATTCAATATGAAAACACTATCGCATGATTCTAGTTTCTCTGTATTCAAGACTAGGGCTAGATTTCATATTACAAGGATAAGCAACAACATAGTCACAACTAGTGGAAAAAAATCAATAATTTACATAAATGGTATTTAACATGATTTAAGGAGGCCTGACAGATAATTTTATCATATTCGAAAATCTCAGGGCTAGAACTGATAGAGAAAACACGAAGGATTTTGATGAAACAAGGAAAGAACTATTCCCTTATTGAATTCCCACATACCTGGTGAAGAAGCCCGAATAATTCCCTTGAGAAATTGAGGAGAAAAGGTTGCCCTAACTCTTTCTCTAAAAAATTCTAAGAGAAGTTCTACGATGAATTCTAAGAGTCTGGATGGGGAGAATGAGGAAACAAACCATTTAACCCTCTAATAATTCTGAAAATATGCTTAAAATGACGTATTTTAGAGTCTAGGAGGGTAGAAAATTACTAAAAGACCCTTGAAACTTGCAGGGGAAAATTGATCGCCAGTCCTCACAGGTGACCTAATGGGTCGTGATCAGTGACCACGACTCGTGGTCACACTCGTGAGGTGCACTGCTTGGAACACAATGATGGTCACCACAATGGACCTAACAAGTCGTGGTTAGTGACAACGACTCATGGTCATCTTTCATGGGATACACTACCTCAAACACCCTGGAGTCCCCACGGGTGACACCATGACTCATGGTGTCCCGAATGAGTTGTGGTGAGGACCCGTTAGGTACACTGCCTAACACTTCTTGGTCTTAAATTATTCTTGACCACGGGTCATGTCAGGAATCGTGGTCACACCCGTGGTCACCCTTTTCTCCAAATTTTTAAATGACTCCCAGCCCTCACCACGAGTCACTTGACGACTCGTGGTCACCTCCCACGAGTCACAGAATGACTCATTTTATGACCTAGTGCAGATTTTCCAATTTTCTATGATTTAAGTCCTAGTTCTAGTCTTTGAGTTTCGGGGGCATTACAGAACGGGTGGCAATAACTACTCGGTTGTATGAACCACGAGTTGTTAGTCCCACTTGTTAGTTTAGGGGAAGGTCTTGCATGTTTCTGGACTTGGGATGCGATGGACGACAGGATGACTCGTTACTCCTTTCAATGGGTCTTCCTATGCCTCATTGGTCCTTGAAGTAATTCTGCAGAGCTGTCAACGACTTAGATAACGGTCCATTGCAGGCGACAATGATTCGTCGTCTGAGTCGTTCTGTGACAAAAATTTTCTGGTTTTCCCTGTTTTTTCATGCAAGGTCTGAGTTTGTTCTAGGAAAATTTTGGGATGTTACAACTTTAGCTTTTGAAAATCATGCTAAAAACTGAACTTTCTGGCTGAAAATCTCTACTCAACTTTATGAAAATAATGCATTTATCTCAAATTACAATGCATTCAAACATAATGACTTCTATACAATTGGGTTCATGAAATAAAATATATGAACCATCATCAACAATCAAGAGAGTAGAATCATAATCAATAATCAAGAGATAAACTAGATACAACTCAATATGAAGAGTTCAACAATGGACAATTCAATGTATAAGGAAGAAGACCAAATAAGAAACTGGGAAGAACCCTAGCATCATCTTCAATAAACTCGTTACTAGATTTATGGCATGAGGAAGAGTAGGAATCCTCACTTAGATCAGCCTTACATACTTAGAGAGATGAATTCTTGACTTATGCATGAAGAAACCCTACGTAGAAGATGATGAATTCCTAGCTTGCTTGTGAGTTTGGGAGCTTTTGATTCTTGAACTTATGTTGTAATGGGGAGGAATGAGAGTTTAGCCTAATAAAACCCTTAAATATCCCCCTTATAAATTGCCAAAATTTTCTGGTTTAGGTGATAAAAATATGAAAAGTTACTAAACTATCCTGGAATCCCATTTGTAAAATTACCAGCTCAATGTCAACGAGTCACGACACGAATCATTGGGTAACTTAATAACTCGTAGTAACCATCCATTACCACTAGAGAAATTTGATCACTTTCTGATCTCTTCATGATGCCTAGACAGAACGGATCATTACTGGACCCAGCGAAGCATTGCTGCTACTCGTTACCACTGAAGCTAGACTGGACATTCTTCGATACTCACATCAAATTCTATCAGAATGAGTTGTTACTAGGGATAACGAGTCATTACCTAGCTCGTTATCCTAGGAAGGAAATATCAAGTTTGGTACTTGATTGTCTTGCTCAGAATGACTTGACTTGATGATTCATCAAGTGTACGAATGGTTCATTATGTGAATCCTTGGGACTAGGTGTTTTAAAAACTCTGATGCTCATCACAAGTCACTTGATGAGTCGTGCCTCTCCTAATGAGTCGTCAAGTCTCTTGTCATGTGATAAGAAGTCAGTTTTCCTATTGTTTTCTACTTCAAGTATAGGGTCTAATCTTAGGGTCTTTTAGGGTTGTTATAAAAATCTAGCATAACATCATGTTGTTCTAATTTCAAATTATGTTTTGCAACTAAGGCAAGAAAGACATAAATTGAGTTATATTTAACAATATGTGATGAAAAATTATTAGAATCAACTCCTTGCACCTGACTATAGCCTTTTGCAACTAATCGTGCCTTATACCTTACATCTTCAACCCCTGAAATTCTATTTTTTTTTCTTGAAGATCCATTTACAACCAACAATTCTTTTTCCAGATGAGGGCTTCACAAGAGACCAAGTACCATTCCTGTATAGAGATTCAATTTCTTCATTCATTGCAATCAGCCAAATGACTTAATTAACACCATAAATTTCTTTGAATAATTTTATGGTTTTTAAATTCTTTAGTTTCCTATGCAACTAACAAAAGTAAATACTCATATCTTTCTGGATTTTGAATTTGTCCTTTCATTTGTGTATGGCTATGAAATACTTATCTGGTTCAACTTCAAAAGTCATAACTTTTGGCTCAACTTCTGGAGCTTCAGTTTCTGGAGTTTCAACTGTTTTTTGTTCCATAGTTGATGATCTTGGGTCAGAAGGAATGCAAGCTCAACATCCACTTGCTTATGTACACCCTGCTCTTTTTTCTTATTATAAGAATTAGAAGACTCTTTTCTGGGATGTAACATCGAGGATTCATCAAAGGTTATATCTCTACTAATTATAGATTTTGGTGACTTGGGATCAGGATACAAAAGTCCGTATCATTTCACCTCGGATACATATTCAAGAAAAATACACTTTTTAGCCCTTGACTCTAATTTTTTATCATTCACATGCATGTATGCAGGACAACCAAAAAATTTTACGTCAGAATAATTAGCAGGATTACTTGACCACATTTCCTCTAGACTCTTAAAGTTCAAAAATGTAGAAGAAGCACGTTTGATAATGTAACAATTTGTAGAAATAACCTTTGCCCATGTGTTTCTCAACTCAACATTTGAAATCATGTAATGAGCTCTTTTCAAAAGAGTTCTATTCATCCTTTTCGCAGTACCATTTTGCTGAAGGGTCATACTCACAATGCGATGTGAAATAACTTTTTTATTTTTGCGAAATTTGTTGAACTCGTCATTGCAATATTTCAAGTCATTATCTACTCTAAGCTGCTTGACCTCTTTTACTATTTACTTCTCAATCAAAAATTTTCCATTGTTTGAAAGTTAATAATGCATCACTTTTATTTTTTAGGCAATAAATTCAAACTTTCCTTAAATAGTCATTAGTGAAAGTTAACATATACCACCACCTTTTGATGGGTACGAGAAGGACCCCAAATATTTGAATGAATATAATTCAAAGTACCTTTTATTTGATGAATTGCTAGAGATTTGAAGTTGAGTCTTTTCTGCTTTCCGAATACATAGTGTTTGCAAAACTCCATATTTCTTATAGTTTATGCACACAAGAGACTTCTTTTGGGATGAAGAGACTGTTCTCAATTATATGACCCAATCACATATGCCATAATTTGGTGATGCCAAAATCAGATTGATTTGATGTACAAACTACAACAGCACCTATAATAGTGGATTCAAGTAAAGTGTACAATGTACTAGATTTGTGTGTTTTCATGACCACAAGAGCATCTAGAGAGATTTTCAGAACTCTACCTTCACATGTGTATTTGCACCCAAGAGATTCTAGAGTGCTCAATGAGATGAGATTTTTCTTTAAGTCAAGAAATTATCTAACATCAGTGAGAGTTCTCACCACAGCATCGTGTGACTAACATCAGTGAGAGTTCTCATCACAGCATCGTGCATTCTGATTCAGATTGTACCTTTGCCAATAACTTTGAAGGGAGCATTGTTGTCCATCAAGACAACTCCACCTCCAATAGATTCGTATATGGTAAATAAATTTATATTGGGACACATATGATAAGAACAACTTGAATCCAAAATCAACTCATTGTTAGATTTTAAAACTATTATCAGTAGCTAAAAATATTATTCCCTCAGTCTCATCAGCAACTACACTTGCTTCAATGGGGTTAGAATTTGATTCTCATTTTTATATCCTTATGCTTTTATTTATTTTTCAACTTATAGCATTCGAAAACAATATCATCTTTCTTGTGATAATATTTGCACACTACATTTATGTATCAGGACTTTGACCTTGAGTTAAACCTCTCATTGCTAGATTCTTTCTTATTAGATCTACCTCTTACAAACAGTCCTTTCCCATGGACTATCCCTAGTAATATCTCTATTTTTTTGTTTATTTGATTTTAGGATAGATTTGATTTCCCTATAGGAGATATTATCCTCTCTATAAAGCATAGTATCTCCTATATGCTTAAATGATTGGGTAAGGAAATAAGTAATAAGACGTCTTGATTCTCATCTTTCACTTCATCATCAAGATCACTAAAATCCATAAGAATGGAATCAAATGCATCAAGATATAAGGGTATAGAAGTACCTTCAACCATACAAAATGTGTAAAGTTTTTGCTCCAGAAAAGTCTATTATCTATTGTCCTCTTCATATATGGGGTTTCTAGTTTTTCTTCATGTACCTTTGGTTGTGGTTTCTGTAGATATTTCACCTAAAACCTCATTTGAAAGATTTAAATGATACCTAATTTTTTATTTTAGTGTATGACGCTAAATTTAAGATCCATCATATTTTCTGGCTTCTTCTCCTTTCCAGTCAGTACCATATCTAAGCCATCCGAAAATAGGATAGCTTCCATCTGTAATTGCCACATCGAGAAGTTTGCACTTCGTCCAAATTTCTCAACGTAAGTCTTTGTTACAGTCACTTTTTAGCTACTGAAATTAACCCAGTTCGAGCTGGCTCTGATACTAATTTGTTAGGATGAAAAACTTAGGTATTGTGAAATTTAGCCAAATAATGTTATAATGAAAATAACAAGTTGATAATAATGATAATTAAAGCAAAGAAAGCAGGTACAAATTTAACGTGATTCGGTCAGTGTGACCTAGTCCACAGGGGTAGAGGAGCAATTTTACTATACCAATAAGAGTACAAAATTAGAGTGAATACTCTAGTTAATCCCAAATACTCCAAGAGAATAACCTCACAAGATCACTCTAAAAAAAGAATTTATATAAGTGTTTCTCAATACTCACTCTTACAAAATATTCTAAAAAAAAAAGAAGTAGAAGAAAGAGGAGAGAATGGAAGACTTGTGAATTGGTATTGGTGTGTTTCTAATGAGAAGAAGTGATCTCTTTTATAGAAGCAAAACTTGGACTTTAAGTTGGATAAAAAAAAACAATAATAATCAAAATAATCTCTTCCATATGAACCAAACTTTGACTCTAAGAAAATCTTTTCTACCAAACAATTAAACGCATGCCTAATACAAGTTAATATCTCCAATAATACTTTTAAGTTGTAGCTAAAATAAGGCCACATTACAAGTGTTACTAAGAGATTTCCGAGGGAAGTGAAATTATTAGAAACTGTAGTCGAAATATATTTTCTTGCAGTGTAAAGATAGCTGATAATTAATTTCAGAGTCGGAAGATGGATCCTTCCTTTGTCAAAATGTTGGCTACTTGATTTCCTTCTCTAAATTCTGTCTGAGGATTCTGGTGCATCAGCAACCTATAATCATGAAGGATAGAAGCATTAAGTTAGTGAGTCTGTTTCCAACAAATTATTGATCCCACTGTTGTCTGATTCAATTATCTCCAGGCTCTGTCTTAGTGCAAGTAATATGATCACATTTATGGTTATTTTGAAAATTTTGAGGGTAGTTAAGTGTGATTAATGTTTATTTGGATATAGTTTTATTTAGTTCATAGAAAATTGGGTATAATTGAAAGGGATTAATTGCACTCTCTAATTTTATAGAAGTGAAAATTGCTGATAATTAGATGGTGCAATTACAAGATTATTTTAAAATTTCTTCTTCTTTATTTTTTCTTATTATTTTTATTATTTTAATATCTTTTTGTATTTTTATATTTTTTGTCTTTCATTTCTCTTTTCTTATTTGTCAATTTTTACTTCTTCTGATTTCATGTAATTACTCATATATTGTACTTCTTATTTATTTTTTGAATTTCTTCTTTTAGCATAACTGCGTTATTATTATTATTATAGTTTCAGTTAGAATCGATAAATTATATTTTTGTCAAACATTTAAAATTTTATAAATTACAACAGCATATCTACTGTAATGCCACAAATAGGGTATGACATAATATTTATGTTATTAATCTGCTGGTCAAACATGCCGTCCATGATGTACTTACAAAATGCATTTATACTTTTTAAATTTATAATTAATTAAACTAAAATATTGTTAATTTGCAAAATATATTTTAATTATTTTTAAAATATTAGTTGCTAATAAATATTGATTAATATATTTTCTAGAAATAATATCTATCTTAAAATCTAATTTAGTATATTAATTATAAAGACACATATTTCTTTAAAAAATAATTTTTATTTTTGAAATGATAATCAAAATGTGTGATTACACAGTATATTTATAATTACATTATAATAAATAAATAAATTGTTATAATCATCAGATTATATAATTATTATTGTAATAACTACATCAATCAATTCTAGTTATAACTGTATTTTCCAAACAGATTAGTCGAACACCCATTCATCTTTATCACCATCAAGTTTGACTTAGTTAAAAATGTTAGGGGCCCAGATAATATTTTGATAACTTCGCATAAAGTGAATGATTTTATGCAGACTTGAGTCAAAAGATTTTCTTTTTGTATCAAATCTTAGAAAATAAGTAATTATCTAAAAATTACAGCTGGATTAGTACTATACCATCCCTACATTACATAAAATATTTTAAAGCATAGTTTGAAAATGATGACAAAAGTTGTGCTTTGTGGATTATCCAAAAGTACATTCGTTTTTTTTTAAATAATGACAAATAATTCCCTCTTCTTCTCTCTCTTGCTTTTCTGTTTTTCCTTTTACTTATTTTATCATTTTTACAGATCACCTGATCCAAGAGATAGCTCTTTATGTGGTCAAATTAGATAGAAATTCCACAAAGTATTTTATAATTAAATATTTTAATCATCTATTATAATCGTCATTCTGATAATGCACTGTCTCATTTCACCTGTTTAATTTTCTATCATGAATCATGAGCAACGTAAAAGTGTGTGGTGATTCATTTTAAAAATCCAATTCCCTCCTCCAGCTATGAATAGTTAATATTCTCTCCTCTATCTGACATTATATCCATGTTGCCTTTGCCATTTTCACTCTCCTCTTTATGCAATATTTTTATGTTGGCAAACACTTTAATAATTTTTCAAATTTATCAGCAAATTTTATCTAACACTCGAAGTATGATCAATTTCAATTGAACATTGAAACACACGGTAAAATATTTTTATTAGACACTTCTAAATCATATTTTGAAAAAGTTTTCCCATGTTTTCACAATCATATATTGTTTAGATTGGTTAATCACATAAAACAAGCATCTTGCTTCAATTATATATAAACATCGAATCAATTGGAACATGTTGGGCTATGGCCCTTATTCAGCCGATGGTCTAATCCTATTCTCCTTTGGTTTATACTCCTATTTGGAATTGAATTTAGATTTCTATTCCTATTTGGAGTTGGTCTTGGCTTTAACAAAAAGCATCATTCATTATCTATAATGATAATCAAAGGGGGGGGGGGTGAATTTTAAAAATTAACACTTAGTCAACTGTTGAAGTGAATAAGTCGACTCAGTTCCTGCAGAAAATGTTAGTAATAATAAATCAAACTCAAAGCATGAAAATAAAGAAACAAAAGATTTATCCTGGTTTGGATCACCCTTGTGGTGCCTAGTCATCTCTTTGGGTTGCAAGGGTTTCCCTTTAAGCTTTCAAATAGTCAACGATTACAAGAGTAAGTTCATCAATCTATGGTGAATATTAACGAACTTGATATAGCCTCTCCCTATATATCTATCTGACTATTTCTATCTTTTAATCTCACTAGTAATGCTTTACGATTACAATGATTGAATAAGAATACAATTGAGAGTTTTGATCAAGCGAAGTTGTACTGGGAATCAGTCTTTAGACTTCGTACATATATAGGCTCTTACGTACAAGACCAGTTCCTTTTGACCTTGTTTTACCGCTCATCAAGGGATAACCCAAGGGATTTTGCTCCAGTTATATCCTCTGAAGAAGATATCGAGCCTTGATTGATTTGGGAAGGATTTCTTCCTTTTGAGGTGACCGAGATCAAGGCAGAAGACAATGATTTGAGGCTGATTGATATCAGGAGTGATTCCTTCCTTGTTTAACCCTTATATTCAGCTGGAATATTCCTTGAAAATCTTTTGTTAACTCTTTATCAGTTTCCTTCCCTTTTGGAGCCGATCTTCCTTTTATAAACACCACGATATGTTCCTTGATTTTATTTATTCTGCATCAATTTTGTCATCAGTGAAACATATTAGTGCAACAATCTCCCCCTTTTTGATGATGACATAAATTTATAGTCGTTTAGGAGATACTTCCCTATTTGAGATAATTTTTGTGGATTTCTCCCCTAGCTTGATGCTTCCTCCCCCAGAATTTAAGAGCCCTATACTTAACTCTATAAACTTTAATTTGATCATAACTTAGGGGCTTTTTAAAGAAAAACTAGAGAAGCAGAGAAAAAAAACATAATAGAGATATAAACAAAACATTTGATATCCAATAGAACGTTATTCATTTCATTAACAAAAACAGGCAAAAGGAGAAATTATAACAGTTATTCTCCCCCTTCATAACGAAAAGGGAATAAAGTCAAAACATAAGCCCACACAGGGGCAGAGGAGAGTAGGCAACACACTAAGATCAAGCACAACCAAGGAAATATTTGAGCGTATTGATGATACGCTCCGAAAAGGAGTGAAAGGATTTCCTGATACGAGTAGACAGAGAGGAGTAGGAGTTTTGAATGGAAACCGCAAGTTCATTTTCAACTATTTCAGCTCATGCAGCGGCTGAGTCGACTTGGCGTAGAACTTTGTAAAGGACTTAACCCCTTCACGCTGGATGAGGGTCAACTGATTCTTTAGATCGGCAATATTTGAGGTTAGGATGACCAATGATTCATTGCTCTTGTGTAGGTCACCTTCCACGGCACCAAGAGTTTCCTTAACATCCTTAAGTTTAGTCAAAAGAGAAGAGAGAACGGGGTTGGAGGAGCCATCTGGAGAGACATTAGTACAACTTTCAACAGTGGAGATTTTGGCTTTGGGATTAAAGCTTGCCTTCTTGACCCAACGATCTTCATCAAGAATGTACCCTATACTGGCGAAAGCATGATCATTGTAGGTAGAGGAGATTTCTTTCACAAGAAATCCAGAGACATCCACACCCATAGCTTTGATGATTCTACTCAGGAGTATTCCATAGGGAAGACTGGCGTTGCCACTAGTATCATGATAAATTTCAAACAGATATCCAAGGAACCATTTAGACCATTCTATTTTACGCTTCTTCAAAAGGTAGTAAACAACAAGCATATCTCTGTTTGACAGAGTGCTGAGATATCCTTTTCGAGGAAGCAGGGTAGTTGCAATAATATGTGCGATGATGCGATTCTCCAAGAAAATAGAAGCAGGGCCAAAGTTGGAGAGATCAATACCATTTTCAGAAATGAATAGCTTTGCTTCTTCAAGAGATACCTAAAAATCTTCAGGCTAACCACCCGGTAAAGAAGGGAATGTTTCCAGAAAAGCGAGAGTTGAAGACTTTTTCAAAGAGGGTTTTGGGTAGAACAATTCTGCTGCCCAGAACAAGGGTTTTAGGATCACTGTTGTCTTTGGAAGGCTTCATACTTGCATAGAACATCCAGATGGGATCTTCGAATGATCCATTAGCACAACGAAGGAAACGATTCTCTAGTCCTTGAAAAGAGAAATGATGGCTTGTGGAGTAATGGGAGGCTTCAAGATGAGCAAGGAAGATTACTCTACCATGAGCGAAGGGGCGATTTTTAAAGGCCAGAAACTTTATTTTTTCAGACGCGCTCCAAAACTTTTGCATGTCTTCTAGGTCAAAAGAAAGAGGAGAATCAGGATTTTATTTCTTAGAGGAAGAACTGGGGTTTTTTTTAACGATAAAGAGGAGTCAGGTGACTCTTTAGAGGATGAATTAGAAATTTCAACTGGGGTTGAAGAAGAGGACGTTCTTTTAAGTCTTTTGCTTGAGTGACAAGCAATATGAACTGAGGATTTCGCCATTTCTGATGAGAAAGAAAGAGTACCAAAGAGATGATTTTTAAGGAGGAGAGATAGATGAGAGGGATGTGAAGAGGTAAGCAATGAAAGGACGGCATGCAGAAAGTCACAACAATGATGACCTAGGAGACTAAACCGGCGGGATTTAAATGGGGAAAAGCAGGTTATTAAGAACATAAATTAAGGAAAGAAAATAAATTTAAAACAAGTTAATTTAGGCAAAGAAATATCACACATATCTTTAGGAGAAATTTATTAAAGAACGGAAAATAATACCAAGACTTTTCCTTAAAAAACAAAATCGATTTTCTAAAAGGGGTATAGTAAAAATATCAGCTAGCTGATTTTTAGAGTCAACAAATTTTAGTAAAAAATCACCATTTTCAACATGATCTCGAATACAAGGATTTTTAATATCTATATGCTTTGCTCTAAAGTGATGCACAGTATATTTTGAAAGACTAATAGCACTGGTGTTATCACATAAAGTAGAGATGCTTTCATAATTTAGATTATAGTCTAACAACTAATGTTTCATCCATAGTAATTGTGCTCCACAGCTTCTAAGAGCCAGATAATCTTCCTCTATAGTAGATAGTGCTACAGAGTTTTGTTTTTTGCTTTTCCAAGAAGTGAGAGCTTCTCCGAGAATTTGATATGATCCATTAGTACTTTTCTGTCAAACTTGTCACCTGCAAAATCAGCATCTGTGTAACCAATTAAATCAAAATTGTTAGAATAAGGATACCATAGACCATAATCTTGAGTTCCAATGAGATAACGAATGATCTGTTTTAACAGTCAAATGGAATTCTTTAGGAGTTGACTGAAATCTGGCACACTTGCGCACACTAAATATGATGTCTGGTCAACTAGTAGTAAGGTACAATAGTGATCCAATCATTCCTCTATAGAGCTTTTCATCAACAATTTTCCCGTTTTAGTCATTCCCCAAGCAGGTTGAAGGGCTCATTGCGGTTACAGTAGCTTTTGCCTTTTCTAGACCGATTTTTTTATATCAACTCCTTTGTGTCTTAATTTGACTGATGAATGTTCCTTCAGTCAACTGACGGATTTGAAGACCTAGAAAGAATGTTAGTTCTCCCATCATGCTCATTTCAAATTCCCCTATCATTAAATATGCAAAATTCTTGCATAAAGTAGCGTTAGGGTTTCCAAATATAATATCATCTACATAAATTTGAATAATCAGAATAGTAGTAGAAGAATGTTGAATAAAAAGAGTATTATCAATTTTTCCTCGACGAAAATTATTTTCAATGAGAAAGGAGCTTAGACGTTCATACCAGGCTTTTGGAGCTTGTTTCAAACTATAGAGAGCTTTAGAGAGTTTAAAAACATAGCAAGGACAAGAAGGATTTTCAAAATCCGGTGGTTGTTTGACAAAAACATATTCTTTTATAAGACAATTTAAGAAGGCACTTTTAACATCCATTTGAAAAAGTTTAAAACGTTTAAAGACTGCATAGGCTAATAAAATACAAATAGATTCTAGTCTAGCAACAGGAGCAAAGTTTCATCGTAGTTAATTCCTTCTTGCTGAGAATACCTTTGTGCAACTAACCTAGTTTTATTTCTGACGACTATACCTTCTTCGTTTTTGTTTTTGAAGACCCACTTTGTACCAATAATGAATGCGTTTATTGGCCTTGGAACGAAAGCCCAAACGCGACTTCTCTCGAACTGGTCTAGTTCATCTTGCGTAGCTCTAAGCCAGTGTTCTTCATTAAGATCTTTATCAATTTTCTTTGGTTCAATTTGAGACACCAATGCCAGTATTGATTAATTTTGAGAGATGATCTTGTTTATCACTGAGCATTTGGATCCCCAATGATAAAGTCATTTGGGTAGCTGGCTTCGTTTTTCCATTCTCTTGGAATATTTGGGACCTTAGTCGGCTGATTCTCTTCCTCTTGGTTTGGCCTCTTTGAAGGAGAGGCTTTGGATATTTCAATGATGCTTTCTTCCTCAGAGATGGTTGAGTTTTGTTTTTCTAATGATTTAGAAGTTTGTGAGATGATTCTATCATCTTCCCCTATATCATGCTCAATAAGACTTGTCGATGGGTTAGAGTCATTTAAAAAAACATGAATAAATTCCTCAACATTTAATGTATGTTTATTGAAAACTCTAAAGGAACGACTCGGTGGTGCATATCCAAGGAAAATTCCTTCATCACTTCTCGGATCAAACTTACCGAGATTGTTCTTACCATTGTTGTGGATGAAATATTTGCATCCAAATGAACGAAAGTAACTTATATTTGGATTATTTCCTTTTCATAGTTCGTATGGATTCTTCTTTAGCACAGGCCGGATGAGACATCGATTAGGGATATGACATGCAGTGCTTATAGCTTCAACCCAAAAATGATTAGGAAGATTATGCTCTATGAGCATTATCCTGGTAGTTTCCTGAAGTGAGTGGTTTTTCCGTTCGACGACTCCATTCCGCTAAGGATTTCAAGGTGAAGAGAAGGTCTAACGACTAATTTTCAAATTCCTTTCCATGATCACAATGAATAGGTGAGACAAAATATCCCTTTTCTCGTTGAACCCTTTTGCAGAAAAGTTTGAAATTTTAGAAGGCTTCATCCTTATGAGCTAAAAACATGACCCAAGTGAATTGTGAGAAATCATCAATAATAATAAAAGCATATTTCTTACCACCAATGCTACCAGTTGTAGTAGGGCCAAAAAGGTCCATATGAAAAAGTTCAAGGGGTTTAGAAGTACTTACAATGTCTTTAGACTTAAAGGAGGATCTGGTTTGTTTCCCAATTTACATACATAACAGATAGGGTTATTAGAGAAATTTAATTTTGGCAAGACAACAACTAGATCTAATTTAGAAAGCTTTTCAATGGTGTGCATGCTAACATGGCCCATCTTTATATGCAAGATACATAGATCATTTGAGACAACTACAAGACAGGATAGAGTAGGTTGATCAACATTATTTAACACATAAATGTTTTCAACACGATCACCGATAAGAAAAATATTTCTAGAGGCATTGCAGATAGTGCATCTGATAGCGTTGAATAGAACGTCAAACCCAACATCACACAATTGACTGATGCTTAGCAAGTTGTGTCTCAATCCATTTACAAGATACATTTCAATTAAGTCACATGAGGGACTTATAGTGATTACACCTACACCAACCACCTCTCCTTTGGCATTATCACCAAATCTGACGTATCCTCCATCTATTCTTTTAGCAAACCTAAAAATTTCTTTTTTTCCCTGTCATGTGTCTGGAGCATCCACTATCAATTACTCACATTCCCTTTATATATTTGCTTTTCAGTTACTCCTACAGAACAAGAAGATTAATTTCTCATAGGTACCCAAGCTTTCTTGGGTCCTAGTAAGTTAGTAGAAGGGGCTTCATAGGTTGTTCCTTTTTTCTTCCAGACCCATTTTCCACAAGAATAAAATTTACATCTAAAAGACTTATTTCCATGTTTCCCACATGAATAGCATATGGGAGAAGAAAAAGATTTAGCAGAGTGAAAACTAGTCAATGCTCTTGATGAAAAATGTGATTTATTCGAGTTGACTGAGCTGTCACTGGGTGATTTCTTAATGTTTTTTAATTGCATCTTGACATCACCTAGCTCTTGTTCAAGTAAGTCTACTTCAATTTGAGTTTCTTCAAGAAGAATTTGCCAGTCCTTTTTTTCTTTTGCAAGTTTAGTATATTCATCGATAAGTTTCTATAGTTCATCTATGAGAAGATCCAAAGAGTCCTAAAGTTCTTGACACTTATTATAGAAATTTGATCTTACCTCGCTTGATTCTTCAAGGTCCATAAAGCAGATGTTGGCAGCTTCTTCTGTTTCTTCATCGGAGACATCTTCATCACTCCATGCTCCCATGGATTAGTTGCTTCTATGAGAGTTCCTTTTCTTCAATTCAGGACAGTTGTTCCTTATGTGTCCAGATTTTCCGCAATGATAACACGATCCTCAATTTTTTCATTGTTATGATATCCAGACTGGGGCTTCTGCCGTCTTTGACAAAGAATGTGTCTCACTCCTCGGTTGATTAGAGCTAGTCTATCACTGTCTCCATCTTCTTCCTCCTTCTTGTTCTCATTTTGTACAGCATTGAACACTACTATTTTTTATTTTCATCTTTGGAATATCTGTTGAGATGGTTTTGCTCATAGGCCATCAGATTTCTTCTGAGTTCATCATAGGAAAGTTTCTCCAGATCTCCGTCTTCAACGATTGTAGCTTTTGTTTCCCAAGCATTAGGAAGACTTCTAAGGAGTTTTCGAACTTGCATACTGTTTGAATACACCATACCAAGTGATTTCAATTCTCCAACAATCTTGTTGAATCTCAAGAACATGGATTCAACATTTTCTTCATATGTCATCTTGAACAATTTATATCATTCACCAACGTATTAAATCTTGTCTCCTTCACTTTTGTGGTGCCTTCATAGGTTACCTCAAGCTTATCCCACATCTCCTTTGCAGTATCGCATGTTGAGATCTTATCATATTCAGTTCCACTTACTGCACAATAAAGTAGACTTATAGCTCTAGCATTAGTTTGAATTACCTCTTGTTGTTTAAGAGTGACTGAGAAGGTTTCCAGATCAGTTTTAGTGGAATCCGATACTCCAGGAATGGGCTTGGGACCTTTGTTGATTACAATCCAGGCTTAAAAGTCATCTTCTTGGATAAAAATTTTTGAAATGTTCCTTCTAGTGAGAGTAGTGTTGTCCACTGAAATACGGAGGTCTTGATGAGGAGTGTCCATCTCGAAGGATTGCACCTGGAATTTGATATGTCGCCATATGATCTTTTTCTCACTTTGCGGTTAAGCAATTTTAAGTGAGACCTGCTCTGATACCAATTGATAATCAAGAGGGAGAGTGAATTTTAAAAATTAACACTTAGTCGACTGTGAAGTGAATAAGTCAACTTAGTTCCTACAGAAAATGTTAGTAATAATAAATCAAACTCAAAGAATGAAAATAAAGACACAAAAGATTTATCCTGGTTTGGATCACCCTTGTGGTGGCTAGTCCAGTCCCCTTGGGTTGCAAGGGTTTTCCTTTGAGCTTTCAAATTATCAACGATTACAAGAGTAAGTTCACCAATCTATGTTGAATAGTAATGAACTTGATACAACCTCTTCCTGTATATCTATCTAACCATTTCTATCTTTTAATCTCACTAGTAATGCTTTTAGGATTACAATGATTGAATAAGAACAAAATTGTCAGTTTTGATCAAGTGAAGTTGTATAGAGAATCAGTCTTCAGACTTCGTATATATATAGGCTCTTACATACAAGACTAGTTCCTTTTGATTCTTTTTACTGCTCATCAAGGGATAACCTAGTGGATTTTTCCAAGTTATATCCTCTGAAGAAGATATCGAGCCTTGATTGATTTGGGAAGGATTTCTTCCTTTTGAGGTTACTGAGATTGGGCAGACGACAATGATTTGAGGTTGATTGATATCAGGAGTGATTCCTTCCTTGTTTAACCCTTATATTCACCTGGAATATTCCTTGAAAATATTCTCTCTAACTCTTAATTAGTTTCCTACCCTTTGGAGTCGATCTTCCTTCTATAAACGCCACGATATGTTCCTTGATTTACTCATCCTACATCAATTTTGTCATCATTGAAACATATTAGTGTAACATATAAATATGAGAAATTTGGAGAATTGTTAAAGGCTCATTCATATTTGTCTTTGAAAGACGTTAGCACAAAAGAGTGGTTTTTGAGAGAGCTTCCACCAAGAGAGAAAAGAGAAGAAAATGATTCTTTTTTCCTGCAATTTTACTCTCTGACCAGCCACCTTCAAGTTATGTTTTCCAGTTCGTACACTGTTGGATCGGGCTGAAATTTTGACCGAGTGTTTGTAACATCTTGGTATTTGATTTGAATGGTGTAGGTCCGCAACATCTGCTTTTGAGTCCCCAACAACAACTCAATTTTAGGTGATTTTTCTCGATTTATTTTTGTTGGTGTTGTTATAGTTCCTCGTGTTAGGTACTTATTGTTTTTCCATTTGGGAGAACTTTTGTTATCTTATTATTGTTATATTGAAATTATTTGGATCTTTATGATCCCGTGGTTTTTACCTTGGATTTGAAAGGTTTTCACGTTAAATTTGGTGTTCTTTATTTTTTTGATTTTTTAGATTTGCTTCCTTCTGTCGTAACAAGCGGTAGAGCCTTGGTTATTTATCAAGAATTTTTTTTGATGGAGGCGAATATGAGCAAGATGATATTTCTAAATCGGAATAATTACAATAAATGAAATAGTAAGATGAAAGATCTATTGTTTGTAAAGAAGATGCATCTTTCAATTTTCACTGCTCAGAAATCCGAACCTATGACTGATGAAAATTGGGATTTCGAGCACCAATATAAGAAACATATTGTAAGATAATGTTCGCAACTATATTGTAAATGAGACACATGCTAAATCATTGTGGAAAGAATTAGAGACACTTTACGCTTTAAAAACTGGTAGTAACAAGTTGTTCTTGCTAAAGATATTGATGACCTTTAAATACATGGAGGAAAGTCCTATTCTTGATCATATAAATGATTTTCAAGGTGTCCTTTATCAACTGTCTAGAATGAGTGTCAATTTTGACAATGATGGCTTTTTAATACTTTACCAGATCTTTAGAAAACTCTTCATGTTTCTTTAATAAATTCAGCTCCAGGTGGTAAAGTGCTCATGGAATATGCCAAAAGTGTGTGTTGAATGAAGAATTAAGAAGAAAATCTCAAGGCTTATCTTCACATTCTGATGTGTTATTTACATAAGACTGGCAGAGAGATAAAACAAGAGATCTGACATATAGATGTAAAACCAGATGCAAATCTAGGTCCAACTTTAAGAATTATTCATGCCATAATTGTACCAAGAAAGGACATATTAAAAGATTCTGCAACAGGCTGAAGTAAGACATTAAAGAAGGAAAGAAAGAAGAAAATAATGAAAAAAATGTTGCTATTTTTCGAGATGACCTTCACTTTGCTTGTGATAAAAATATTATTAATTTTGTATCTCATTTTACTAGCTGGATAGTAGATTCTGGAGCTACATCTCATGTCACACCAAGAAATGATTTTTTTCATCTTATACCTCTGTTAACTCTAATGTGTTAAAGATGTGCAATGCAGGTGAGGTTAATGTGTTTGGTGTTGGCACGATTTGTTTGAAGAATAATATCGGTACAACTTTAGTCCATCAAAATGTCAAGCGTGCTCTAGATGTTTCTTTAAACTTTATCTCTTAGTACAATTAGACAATTAGGGCTACCATAATGATTTTCTTAATGGCCAATGGAAGCTCACCAATGGTTCATTAGTTGCAGTTCGAGGAAGAAATTTTTTAATTTATTTGTGACACGAGGATCTATCCTTAGTGACTCCATAAACATGGTGGAAAGTGATACTTTATTAGAATTGTGGCACAAGAGGCTAAGTCATATGAGCGAGACAGGGATTACATATTTGGCTAAGAAATTTTTCTCGTTGGTGTGAAACAAGAATTGGTGAAAAGATGTATTCGTTGCTTAGCTGGGAAACATAAACGAATTTCTTTTCATAGTCATCCTTCTTCAAGAAAGCTTGAATTGTTGGAGCTAGTACACTCTAACTTGTGCGGTCCTTTTAAAGTGAAGTCAAAAAGTGGTATACTTTACTTCGTGACTTTTATTGATGATTATTCTCGCAAGCTTTGAGTATATCCTATAAAATTAAAAAATCAAGTACTTGATGACTTTAAGAAATTTGAAGCCTTATCCAAGAGATAGACCAAAAGAAACTAAAATATATTTGCACTAACAATGGTGTTGAATATTGGGGTCCATTTGATAAGTAATGCAAATCCCAAGGAATTCTTCTTCAGAAAACTCCACCCAAGACGACTCAATTGGATGGCCTAGCAGAGAGGATGAACAGAACTTTTGTTGAGAGAGTTAGATGTGTGCTTTAAGAGGCTAAACTTCTAAATTTTTTTTGGGCAGAAGAACTTAACACTATTTCTTATGTTGTCAATTTGTCACCTGCAGTTTCTTTAGATGGTGATGTCCTAGATAAAGTTTGGTTTGATAAAGAGGTTTTCTATGATCACTTAAAAGTCTTTGAATGTAAAGCTTGTGTGCATGTTCCATAAGATGATAGATCAAAACTAGATGTCAAAACTAAGCGATGCATCTTCATTGATTATGGTCAAGATGAGTTTAGGTATCGTTTTAATGATCCAGTTGATAAGAAGCTTATTAGAAGTCGTAATGTAGTGTTCTTTGAAGACCAAACTATTGAAGATATTAACAAGTTTGAGAAATCAAATTCTCAAAATAATGAAAGTTTAGTTGATGTTGATCCAGTTTCTATTACTGATACACTTATTGCAAATGAAGGGACCTAAGATAATAATGTTGACGGTGATCATGATCAAAATGATCATCAAGATGTAGTACTTATAGCTGCCCCTACTAATGATATTGTGGTTGGCCAACAACCAACTCCTGCTTAGGTAACTACTTTGGATGCTCCTGAAACCTCTCATAGAAATCTACTAGGGAAAAGCAGAAATCAACACATTATTCTCCTAATGAGTATGTACTGTTGGCTGACATGGGAGAACCTGAAGGTTATGATGAAGCCATGCAAGATACTCATAGAGATTAGTGGGTAGAAGCCATGGAAGATAAGATAAAGTCACTCAATGAGAGTGGCACATATGAGTTAGTGAAATTACCGAAAGGTAAAAAAGCTTTAATGAACAAATAAATTTTTAGAGTAAAGCAAGAGCAACATACCTCTGTGCCTTGGTATAAGGCGAGGTTAGTTGTCACAGGTTTTGGATAGAGGAAGGGAGTTGACTTTGATGAAATTTTCTCCCCTTTCATGAATATTTCTTCTAGTTATATGGATCTAGGTTTAGCTGCAAGTCTATATTTTGAGGTTGAGAAGATACATACTAATGATAATCCTTCAGATATGCTAACAAAAGTGGTTATTGTAGATAAGCATGAGTATTGTAGAACTTTGGTAGGCATGAAACCTGTCTATAGTTTCTCCTCTTGAAGATTCATTTGCCCCCTCGGATGAGGAGGAGTTTGTTGGCAATGACACTTTTTCAACCAAAGGCCCAAAGGCCTAATCCTACTCTCATTTGATTTCTAATTCTATTTGGTATTGGATTTAGATTTTTATTCCTATTTGAAATTGGTCTTGACTCTAAACGAAAGCACCATTTATTATCTATAAATATAGGAACTTTGGAGAATTATTGAAGGCTCATTCATACTTGTCTTTGAAAGACTTTAGCACATAAGAGTCATTTTTGAGAGAGCTTCCACCAAGAGAGATGAGAGAAGAGAAGGATTTTTTCTTCCCTGCAGTTTTACTCTCCGACCAACCACTTTCAATTTAAATTTGCCAATTCGTTCACCGTTGGATCGGGTTGACATTTTTATTGAATGTTTGTAACATCTTGGTCTTTGATTGGAATGGTAGAGATCAGATTTGGAGGTCAGCAGTATCTGATTTCGAGTCCCAAACAACAGCTCAATTTTAGGTGATTTCTCTCAATTTATTTTTGTTGGCGTTGCTATAGCGCCTCCGTATTTGGCACTTGTTATGTAGCCATTTTGGAGAACTTTCGTTATTGTCCTATTGTTATATTAAAATTACTTGAATCCTTGTGATCCCGTGATTGATACCATTGATTTGAAGAATTTCCACATTAAATTTTGTGTTCTGGATTTTCTTAATTTTTCGAGTTTGCTTTCTTCCATCATAACAGAATAGTGTTATGTCTTATTGAGATTAACGCGTACAATTAAAACGTTATTATATTTTAAGTGGTTAACTTATCTATGCAATGGGTGCTTGAGAACACGCTCAAAAACTTTTTCAATGTTTTAACTCTAAAGTATCTGATGAGTTATATGGGTCGACCAGAGTACTCAGGACCAGGTCCTTCTATCAGGTAGCACAGAACTGACACACACACACACGTAAATAAAGCAGTATGAAATGTGACACACGATATTTACGTGGAAAACCTCCTTGCTCAAGGGAAGTAAAAAACCACGACCTACCTCGTAGGATTTCTCGAACCACTCTAGTAGATCTAAGCAACAAGACTACAGACTTTAGTAAGAACTAAGAGATTAACCTCCTAATCTCCCACTTGTAACACCTCTATTACAAGACTTCAAACAATGACTCCATTGCCATCTGTACCAGCTAAGCTCAACTGGAAATACATGGCTAACTCTAGCCGAAATGTCAACTAACTCTAGCTGACAGAACCAAAAATCTGAACTTTCAAAAATAAGAAAAACAAGCTTACACAAGAGTCATGTTTTTCTATCTATTACAAAAGTTCATTCCCAACACAAATAGCAGCCTTAGGTCATGAGAAGATTTGCGTCAATCTACTTCTCTGCTGAGGACCACTTGTAACTTGAAGAGCAAATAATCTTCTACTTTAAGGTATATTTTTTTGATGAATGAAAATGTGTTGTGTGTCAACCTATTTGTTTTTCAAGATCCCAAAGACAAGCTTTGGACACACCAACAAGAAAACTATCCGATTGGTCGAGTACACTGCTCTGCTGCGCTGCTGCACTGCTACACTCACCAACCTCCTGCCAAAAAGCACTTTTTACAGCTGTAAAAAGTTTCCCGGCCAGTTCAAACTAAAACAACATCCGCACAAGGGATCTGGTCCCTATATGGGTTCGTCATCATCAAAACTAGCAATCTAACAATTTCCCCCTTTTTGATTGATGACAACCAACCTACACGTTTCACACAGTTTCACGCCCTTATTCCCCCTATCACCATTACTCTATTTCCCCTGACTTGCATATTCACCAAAGCTATCTATTCCCCATCTATTTCCCCTGTCTACCATATTCCCCCAAAGATATCTTCCCCCTTTGGCATCATAAAAAAGAAACCACAGTAAACCAAGACAAGAAAGCAAAGACATGTTAACTCATGGCCATTGGGGCAACACTAACATGAATGAGAGATAAATAAAGCGAGAAGAGAGACAATAGAGACAGCATCCAAACACCATTTCATTAAGGCAAGTTAGTATTACATCATCACTAATGAAAACTGATCTTGGGCAAATTTATATGCCCAAGTGATACTCAAAGGTGTCATTTTAGCCTTGTTTATCTATCAATGTTTATACATTCTCATGTGATTGATAATAAATGTGAATTTATACTAACCAACATGATTAGAGTTGTTTTTCAGGTGAAATATAATTTTGGAAAGCTAAAATGCGTGTTGGGAGAGATTGGGGTTGGACTCGGATGTCAACAAGGAAAAAATGCAAAATTTGGCCTGTGGTGGAACAACAAAGTGTCACGAAGGCAGTGCTCCACGATACACAACATGTCACGGAGGCAGTGCTCCGCGATACACAATGTGTCACGGAGGCAGTGCTCCGCGATACACTCCATGACACGTTGCTTGTTATTCCGAAAAAAATTCCCACTAGTATAAATAGAACACTTAGGTTCATTTTTCAATATTCTGACTTGGTGGAGCAAGAACGTGGGTTACAGGCAGTTGAGGGGACGAAATTATCAGGGTTTTTCTCTCTTTCCTTCTCCTTGCATTAAATTGCTTGTATTTTTGACACTCATTTAACGATGTTTAATCCACAAATGAGTGGCTAATTCATCTTCTTGCTGAGGTTAAGAACACTTGTAATGAAATGTGATTGTTGATAATATTGGTTTTTCATCTTTTCTTCCATGGTTGTTCTATTAATTCTTGTTCTTACTGCATTAATGTGTGGCCTACGTTAATGTATATCCAAAAAGTCCGGTTTCACTCGAGAGAGCAAGAAATTGGAAAGTTGTGAATTAATAGGATATGATCTTTTCTTAGTTTGGGAAAATTGAGAATTGATTTACTTTCAGGATAGAAATATACCTGAAAGTCGTATTAGTCAATTTAGGAACCGGGTTTGTATGGCTAGAACATGAACCGCTGGTGTTGCTGGGACTGCTGTTCCCAGTCTAATTCTTTTCCTTCAGGCGGCCGATGTAGATGCGCCTTTTCCTTTGTCTTGCCTGCTTGCCATTGTTCCTGTCAAATCAAACAGACAGTCCCTATGTTATTTCAAATTAAAATTAGCTTCGACTAAGGTTGGGTTAGGCTAGGCCACCCCACACTTAGTCTTTAGCCACAATTACGACATTACGGCAAGACAACTCTCACTTTCCAATTTACAAGAAAAAACAACAACATGCCTTGTGCCTTCAGAGAATTCGATGGAATAATTTCGACGTACTACTCATACTTCATACAGCTAATACAAATATCACCATCGATACCATTTCATCACATAGCACTTAGCAAAAACAAAAAAACTTCTCTTAACACAACCTATGGAATTCACCAAGATCTATGCAATTCAACAATTTCATTCTCCCAAAAATCCATCGTTTACTTAGCATATTCACAACAAGCAAACACCATTCACCTTACCCAACATGCCCAACCCATAATTTCCACATTTTCAATCACATTTAGTTTCTTCGCAATCAAATTCTAACCCTAGCTACATATTTCACCAAAATTTGATTAAGCATGTATTTATTGAGTTCATATAATCAAAATGATACTACGAAGCTCAATAAACAACAACTTAAATGAATTCAAGTTCAATTTACAATTAGGGCAAGTTTTACTCACTTTACATGCTCAAAATCGACAAATTTGACAAAAATTGAGAAGAAAGTAGAGAACATACCTTTAGTTCGATGAAATCGAAGAAAAGTCGAAGAAAACTTGTGCCTAAGTCTGTGTCACATTGGGGGAAGGGGGAGTTTTTGGGTTTTTGTCGCGGAGGGGGTGAGAAATGAGGGAAAATTGAGGGAATTCGGGGTTAAAAAGGGTTAATTTCGCGCAGGTCACCCGGCGACCCGGTGTGACCCATCGCGATTAAAGCCTCAACGTGTCACGGAGGGTAACGTGGAGCACCCCCTCGGTGACACGGAGCCAACGCGGAGGTATTCTGGAATTTTTAAAAATTCCAGAATTAAACCTCAACGTGTCACGGAGGGTAACACAGAGGCCCTCCTCCGTGACATGGAGCCATCGCGTAAGCTCACTGTTTTGCCACTTTTTATTATTTTTCTCACCTCAATTTTTCCTTTGCGATCCTTTGCATTTTTGCCCTCCGTTTAACCTGAAATTCATCTCACAACAAGAAATTGGTTAGAATTCATAGGTTTCTCATAAAATACAATTTTTGTTTTTATTTTTATTTTTCTAATTTTTTTGTCTTTCTTTTTTTTTTCGTCTACGAAATCTACTCAAGTACTACAAAAATTTCATGGGTTGCCTCCCGTGCAACGCTTGGTTTATCGTCGTGGATCGACGTCATTGAAGCTTAGTCATCCTCTAGGGTGACGGATGTCTTCTCTCGACTACCGTCCTCACCCCAGTAATGCTTACATCGCTTCCCATTGACTACGAACGTGGCATTTCGATCTTTTTGTCACGATTCAAATTTTGGGGGGTCCTTCACCGGTGGTTTTCCCACTGGCTCTCGCGAATCAACACTCTGAGCAATATTCGCTCGATTAAGCACGTTGATCATTGAGAGTTCCTCATATACGGCCGGAAGCTTCGTGGCCTTGTACACATCAAATACCTCCACCTTGTCATGTGCCCGCATGGTTAGCTGCCCTGAAGCTACATCAATCAGTGCTTTCCCGATCGCCAAGAAAGGACGTCCCAAAATAAATGGGACTTCCGCATCCGGCTCAAAATCCAGCACAATGAAGTCAATCAGGAAGATAAGGGAGCCCACTTGCACCAGCACGTCCTCCACAATGCCATCTGGTCTGGCCAAAGAACGATCCGCTAGTTGCAAGATCACTGTTGTCGGTCTTGGACTGCCTAGCCCCAATTTCTTGAATACCGATGTCGGCATCAAGTTAATGCTCGCTCCCGAATCACATAATCCATGAGCTCGGATACTCTGTCCAATTGTAAGTCGAATTGTAAAGCTCCCAGGTTCTCTGAGCTTTGTGGGCAACCTATTTTGTATCCAGGAAGTGAACTCCTCCGTAAGTGCCACCGTAGCATACTCCGTCAACCTGCTTTTGTTCGCCACGATGTCCTTGATATATATTGCGTACTTCAGCACTCCTTGCAAAACATCAACAAGAGGTAAATTAATGTGTACCTGTTTAAGAACCTCCATGAACTTTCTAAAACATGCTTCCTCCTTGTGTTTCTTTAATCTTTGAGGGAACGGGGGTGGTGGTCTTTCTGGTTTAGCTTCCTTCTCCTTCCCCCTATCATCATTGTGTTCCCTCTCCTTCTCCAATGCTCCCGACTGCTGTGGTGGTCTTTCTGGGTCAACCTCCTTGAGTTGCAAACCACTCCTTGTGGTCACTGCATTCACTTGCTTGGGGTTGGGGTTAGTGTCACTTGGAAGTCCTCCTCTCGGCCTGGTGTTCTGAGCTCCAGCTAGTTGCCCAAACTGGTACTCCAATGCCTTTGTAGCTAACTGATTGTTCTTTACATCGGCTACCAATTTCACATAGTCAGCCTGCAATTGAGCTTGGTTAGCTATCATCGTTTTGAACATTTCCTCGATACTGGGTGGTGGTGGTGGAGGAGGTGCATTGGTGCTTCTGTATTGCGACTGATAGTGCTGCTGTCCTCCTCGATTTCTCTGTGCTCCCTGACTCGAACTCTGCCCTTGATGGCTGTTACTACCCCAAGAGAAATTCGGGTGACTTCTCCAATTAGAGTTGTAGTTGTTGTCATACTGTTGGTGATTATTCCTCTATACATTACCAACAAAGTTTACTAAATCAGGATTCGCACCACAACACTCAGCTGAGTGTTCATTACTGCCGCACACTTCACACCAAATCTACTGCACTACATTCACTAGGGCTTAAGAATAATTCATGCTCATATTGCTAAAGTGGGTGTTGAGTTGATTCTGTAATGCAGCTATCTGTGCAGCGATAGCTGTAAAACCATCCACTTCCAAGACTCCTGCTGCTTTCCTTGTTCCTCCTCTAGAAGAGTCCGCATTCCACTCTGGATTTCCCTGCGAAATAGGTTCAACAAAGTATACAGCTCCTCATATGTTTTTTCTAATGCTTGCCCCCCAGCTGCTGAGTCTAGCATGATTTTTGTGTGGGGTTCCAAACCCTCCATGAAAGTATGCACTAGCACATCATTGGATTGGTGATGATGAGGACAATCCCGCAACATAGATTTGAATCTTTCCTAAGCTTGATACAGATTCTCTCTCTCTCTCTGTCTAAAACATAGAATTTTACTTCTAAGTCTTGCTGTTTTGCCGGATGTAAATAACCGTATTAAGAATTTCTTTGTAAAATCATCCCAAGTAGTGATGGAATTAGGTGGCTCAGCTTTCAGCCATCTCTTTGCTTCTCCCAAAAGTGAAAATGAGAACAATGTAAGCCTGACATAATTGTGTGACACTCCAGTGGGGATGTAAGTGTCACTTATCTCCAAAATGTTTTGGAGATGTTGTTGTAGATCCTCGTGAGGGAGACCTGTGAATTGCCCGCTGGTGTGCAGCAATTGCACCATATTCTGTTTAAGCTCGAACCTCCCTCCTGACTCAGGTTTGCGAATGCTAGATGTAACGTTGTTAGCATGTGGGATTGCCACTTTGCGAACAGGCCTAGCTGCCATTTCTTCGGGCACTAACACTGCCCTTACAATGGGTGGATTCTGTTGTTGCTCTAGGATTGTCTTTCTGAGCAACTACAACTTTCTTTCTATAGCTTCTCTCCTTTGACGATGGAATTGTCTCTCCGGCTCTAAGTGTGAATCCACCAGTGCCTTGTCCCTTGCCAGTGTTCAACAGAATTCAATATCTGCAAAAGACAAGCTAAGACCAAGTTGTCAACACTAATAAGAAATCGTAAACTAACACTTAAGACAACAATTTTACCAATTGCTAGTCCCCGGCAATGGTGCCAAAAACTTGATCAGTGGTTTGGAATGCCTACACGCAAGTGCACGTGGTCGAACAAGTAGTAAAATGGCTACAGTAGCCAAGTATCGATCCCACAGGGACTGGACCACAGTAATAATCTAATTAAGTGTTAATAAACTCTAACTCTAATAATGCAGACAACAGCTTCAAGAAGATTTTGGGAGTTTGTTTCCTAATTTATACTAATCTAAAACAAATGTACAATTTGAGTCTGAACTATCGTAATGAGCATGCTGAGGCTAAAACAAACATGCAGGGAAGCAATTTATTGATACAAATTGGTTAATCTTTCCTTCGATTGCTAGTCAAGAATTATTACCTATGGATTAAAACTCTTGTTTTTAACCCAACTTAAGAATCAAGAACCTTCCACCTACATTTCTGTGATAAGAAGAAATTCATGTTCTAGCCATACAAAACCGATTCCTTAATTGACTAATACGACTTTCAAATATATTTCTATTCTGAAGTAAATCAATTCTCAATTTTCCCAAACCAAGAAGAGATCATATCCTATTAATTCACAACTTTCCAATTTCTTTCTCTTTCGAGCGCAAACTGGATTTTTTTAGATATACATCAATATTGGCAAAACATTAACGCAGTAAGAACAAGAATTAATAGAACAAGCATGGAAGAAAAGATGAAAAACCCAGATTATCAATAATTACATTCCACTACAAATGTTCTTAAACTCAGCAAGAAGTGAATTTAGCCACTCATTTGTGGATTAAACATCGTTAAGTGAGTGTAAATCATACAAATAATTGAAATAAGGAAGAAAGAGATAGAGAAGAACCCTAAGAGTTTCGTCCCCTCAACTGCCTGTAACCCACGTTCTTGCTCAACCAAGTCAGAATAATTAAAAATAAATCTTAGTGTGCTATTTATACTAGTGGGAATTTTTCTCGAAATAACAAGCAACGTGTCATGGAGTGCATCGTGGAGCACTGCCTTCGTGACACGCCACAAATGCGAACCCTCACTGGAATCCGGTCCTCCAGGTAATTATGCCCAACGTCCCACGGCGCGCAACGCGGGGCTTGGCCAACGTGCCACGGCCCCGACGCGGACCTTCACTGGAACATGGCCTATTTTTATCATCCGGGGCAGAATGCATCCGTGATGGCAGCATGACATGGCTCCATCGCGGAGCCCCTTAATTTGCTGCATAACCTTGGCCTTTTCCACTGCTCACTTCCGAGTCTATTCCCGATTTCTCCCAACATGCATCTTAGCTTCCTAAATTACATTTTTCATACAAAACAACATTAATCATGTTGGTTAGTATAAATTCACATTTTAACTACAAATCATATGAGAATGTACAACTATCAATGGATAAACAAGACTAAATGAAGCATTTGAGTAGCACTTGGGCATATAATTCTGCCCAAGATCAGAGTAATGTAGGACAAAGTAGATCCTGGGTCAATCAATACATAAGCAGGGTGTGAGTAGATAGTTATCATACCTGTCACAACATCAGGTGACGCTTCTGAATCCTTCCTCCCTGGTAAAGCATATGTGCGGCTTGGAACCGCACCTACATTGGAGGCCCCTGATCTGTCCCGACCCCTGCCTGCTGAAATTGAGGGCCGGTGCCCTGCCAAGGATGCTGAAGCTCGTGACCCTGCGGATGCCCTGTCCTTTCTATCCCGATCCTCCTCACCTCTGGCTGGGCAATGTCTCATCAGATGGCCCTCTTGGCATAAATATAACATCCGGTGAAGCCATACCTACATGCTCCAGAATGGTGTCGGCTGCATATAGGGCAATGTGGTAGGATACCTACTCTGCTCCGCCCTCTGTAATGGTGAATCTGCAATCTACGAGCCTCTACCGGTCTCTGACTGCCCCCTACGGCTAAGCCTACCCCTCTGCGGCTGTGGTGGAGGCGGGGGTCTGGGCGGCCTATCTAACAATCGTGGCCTAGGTCCTCCCCGAGCCTCCCTCTGTAACTCAACTGGCCTATCCTTGCGGCGCTGTTCCTGATTGGTCCTCCTGATCTCTCGATGCTGCAGCCTGATGCCCTCAATATTCTGGGCAAATGCCTGAACTCGGGCAATATCCATGTCCTCTCGCAGTGTTTCCATAATACAAGTCTCAACATATTCTGGATTCAACCCCATGATAAAGCGGTGTACTCTGGATGCCATGGTATCAACAAAGGCCGGTGCGTACCGGGCCAAAGAATCAAACCGCAAGGCGTATTCCCGAACACTCATGGCCCCCTGCTCTAAATGTAAAAACTGGTCCACCCAGGCCTGTCGAATCTCCCGTGGCAAATAGTGATCCAGAAAAGCTCTTGAGAAGCTGGACCAGGTTGGAGGGGAAACATCTCTCCCTCGGGACCCTTCCCAGCTTTCATACCACAACACGACGATGTCCCGTAACCGGAATGCTGCCAACTCAACTAATTCCGTAGGCGTGGCATGCATAACCCTAAAAATTCTCTGCATCTGATCTAGAAAATCCTGAGGGTCCTCTGTCCG
The DNA here is from genome assembly GCA_035772735.1 of Datura wrightii. Classification (NCBI taxonomy): domain Eukaryota; kingdom Viridiplantae; phylum Streptophyta; class Magnoliopsida; order Solanales; family Solanaceae; genus Datura; species Datura wrightii. The sequence goes on along the minus strand of JASDFA010000006.1, from coordinate 83,295,772 downwards.
GTCCGTACCTGTAAACTATGGGGGATTTAGAGCCAAGAACTCTCAGACCCTCGAACTACTGGGCCCTCCTGACGACTCCGCAACTGTAGACAGCATCGGCTGACGCTGAGCAGCCATCATCTGTGCTAACATGACTACCGCACTCCTAACCTCCTGGTCGGAAGGTATCGGTATAGGGACTGCTGGAGGTGGTATCGCCCCAAGTGGCTCCTGATGTGGTGGAGACTGCTGAGAAGGTTGGGACAATGCCTTTGTATTGCCCTCTGATCGGGTTGTTTCTAAACGAGGGTGAGGCATCCTGCTGGTGCCTTCCTCTGCTCCAATATCCAAGCTTCGGCCTGTGATAGGATGTCGCTGGTCTGACATTATCTGTAACCAAAGAATACAGTAAGCTCTAGGGACTCAACCTTATACTGTACCGGTCTACAACACGAATAAATAAGAATAAAAGGCAACCATCCTATTATGCCTTGCAGCCTTCTACCCATAGTATGTGGTGCACAACATATCCACAGGCAACACTCTACTTAGCATGACATGCAGACTCCCTGGGATTTGACCTGCTCTGATACCAAGTTTGTCACGCCCCGCCTTGGGGGTATGACTGGCACCTAGTGCCCTACTGGGACCTGAACTGGTAGACTGCTAAGCCTAAGCACATCTGGTGCCTGGCTGGTTCTAACTCTGATTCACAGAAACAACGGGCTATATAATGGTTGTAAATACAGCCTCCGATCGACTAAGCCTATAACCACCTGTACTATAACATCAGCTAACCAGAATCACATTCATATAGGGGAACCTATGCGGGCTGACAAGGCCACCATGCTGTCTAGTTAACCCTAAATCAATATAACAAATGCTGAACAGCTACGTGACCGTCAAGGTCACCACTACTGACTGGATAAGGCCTCACACGGCCAACATAAATAACTAAACATACGCACGGCCCCACATGACCAGCACAACTAACCACAAGGAAATATATACAGACTGCAAGTCTCTAAGAATACCGATAAGATGGTCAGGACAGGGCCTCGGCCTACCCATAATGTACAACAAAAGAAAAGGGATAAACCTCTAGCTATTTAGCTCCGGATGACTGGAGCTGATAACTTTGTGAGCTGGCTGGAATCACGAGGTATCGACTCCTCATCTATGAGTAACTGCAAGCAAGTAATGTAGTGCCCCCAATGGGCGTCAGTACCGCTGGTACTGAGTATGTAAAGCAACAACTGAACAATATCTCAAAACAACAATACAACTGATGAAACTGAAATAGAAAAAAATAGACTAAACTGACTGAAAATGTATCGCTCTACTGCCGATTTACTCATATGTAGCATAACATGGCATAACATAACATAACATAACATAGCATAGCACACACAAACCTTACCCGACCCCCATAAGCCAGAAGGTACAATCAACACACAATCTATACCCCTACCTCGGTCGTCCCATCTCCTATAATAACTATAACTATCCTGCCGATCCCCTAGGTATGCACTTGGGCTCGCTGAGCCCCTGACTATAACTATACCTGAGTCCGGAGGACTCCTGAATCAACATCCCTGGCGTACCCGCTCGACGGGGGTGTATAAAGGCCGACCAAGGCATAATATGGAGAAAACCGGCATCCCATCTTCGTCCCCTATGGGACGGCATGCCACTCCGTAGAGTGACATATCCGTTCCCTCTGGCGGACGAGTCGATACAGCTATTAACCCTGGGGCGGTCATGAATGCTGGGTAATCCAATCCCAAGACAATATAGTCGTCTCACCTAGTAATACTAACTGCGTATACCACATGCTGAAGCTAGTGATAGTAATGTATCTGTACATACTATATGCTAAACTAGTGATAGTGATATGTATGTATTTAATACATGCTGGAACTGATAATGGTATATATATATAATCTTCTGTCACACTGTGCTGAGTCTAATGTTGAACAAGATATAGTTTTTCTGCTGGGAATCATGTTGTATAACTGAGTTTCATAGTAACATGATTTACTATTTCTAACATTCTTACTAAACTTCATTTTAATCTACCATTCTACTTCTGAGATACCTTACAGATACTTATATGGATTTACTAAGTTTCAACTGAACACGATAATATCTTAACATACTTTACTAAATCACATACTGGGCATGCTGTATAGTTCCTAACACTTTGTATTAGAATTTATATCATGCTAGCAAGTTTCATGCTATACATAACATGGTGCTTCCAATATCATACTAATATTCATACTAAACTTAACACACGACTTCAGAAACATTCCACTGGCCTTTGAACTATTTTACTATACCAAGACTACTAACTTGTCGAGGAAACTAGCTTTACATACCTCAGTTGTCGGCTTCCGGCTAACTGGCGTAGCTCAACCAATATTCAACTATTCCTTCCAACTGTATTCATATATATATATATCAATTAGGGCTAAATACATTAATATCCTAGAAAAAGATAGCACTTTTGATATATATATAGCCCAAACTTTGGCTTATCGAAAGACGGCCGAAAACTCGCTATTTCTTGGATGTCCAGAAGGGAGAAATACTCACTTTAGGGCTACGATGATTTGGAGCAATTCACTTACCTTAGCTCGGTAGCACGATGATTTTCTGGCCAATTTTCATGAAACTAAATCCGTAGGAATGCTCCTTGCTGCTCAATACCTCGGTATCTGGAGTTAATTTGAGTTTGGATCGTGTTTGACGGCGTAATCGGACGAATATTACTAAGGAACCTTCCTTCTTCCTGTTTTCTCTCGGCTTCTCTGGAAATTGTTATGAATTATATCATTAAAATTGAAGCTGGAGGCTTATATACTTGGGCCTCCTCCGTGACACGGAGCCAACGTGGAGGCCCTCCCTCCGTGGCACATTGCCATCGTAGAGGGGTTCTGCCCTGGCTCCTTCCGCGATGGTTCGACGGATTTCTTATCCGGTCTTTCCCCCGGGCCTTTTCCTAGCATGTATGACATTCAAAAACTCTTAACCAACATGCGATAGGCCATCCACATGTCAAGAATTTACAAGGTGTAACAATTCGTTAGTCTAAGATACATAACTACAAACTCATAGTAAACATACCAAGTCTTGAAGGCTATATTCAGGATGTCAATTTCCCTAACTCTAAGATAGTGATAGCCAGACCTGAGATCTGTCTTTGAGACGCACTTAGCACCCTGAAGTTGGTCAAACAAATCATCGATTCTAGGAAGAGGATACTTGTTCTTGATGGTAACCTTGTTCAACTGTCGATAGTCAATGCACATACAAAGAGAACTATCCTTCTTTCAAACGAAGAGAACTGGTGCACCCCATAGGGATTTTCTAGGTTTGATGAAACCCATGTCCAAAAGATCCTTCAGCTGTTGTTTCAAATCTTTAACTCAGCTGGAGCCATTCTTTAAGGAGGAATAAATATGGGTTGTGTATCGGGAAGAAGGTTAATACCAAAGTCGATCTCCCGTCGGGTGAGACTCTAGGTAGATTATCTAGGAAACCTCTGGGTACTCACACACTACAAGAACTGACTAGAGAGTCAGGGTCTCGGACGTAGCATCCTTAACCCGACTAGATGGTACACGCAACCCTAATAGATCATCTTTCTGAACTTAAGGCAATAAATAAAGAGACCTGCATGCACAACTGAACTACCCTTCCACTGTAGGACTAGCTCACCCAAAAACTGGAACTCTACGGCACGAGTTCCATAATTCACAAAGGCATAACATGCATACAATAAATCAATGCCAATGATAGCATCAAAATCAGTCATGTCTAACTCTACTAAATTTGCTGAAGTGACTTTCTGAAGAATTGTGACAAGGCAATTTCTATATACCCATCGAATGATAACCGAGTTACCGAATGAAGTAGAGACGGAGAAGGGTTCTGATAGGATTTCAGGACTGACTCTAAAAGTAGTAGCAACATAGGGCCTCACAAAAGATAAGGTATCCCCTGGATCTAACAATGTATAAACATCAAGATGGAATACTCATAACATACAAATGACTACATCTATGGGAGACCTTGTAATGCCCCGAAAACTCAAAATCTAAATTTGGGACTTAAATTAAAAAATCTGGAAAAAAGATGCAGAAATCCTACAGGACGACTCACCTAACGAGTCGTTATTAGAGCCGATAACTCGTTAGGTCAGTCATGAGAAGAAGGAGTAAGTATTGAAAATGAGAAGCAGTGAACCCAACGAAAGACTTCCCGTTAAGTCACTCGTGGTCAGGCCTGGGTCGATTAATTTATAAGTTGGTTAGTGTACTTGACGGGTAGGAGCAACGGGTCGTGGTCACCTGTAACAACTCCATATGTCCCCCGTTGCCAACCCTAGTCAGATTTTAGGCAGTGTACCTAAAGAGTGTTACCACGAGTCGTCATTAGTGGCAACGACTCATTAAGTGTCTCGTTACCAAGTCTAGTGTTGAATCTTTAGAAGTGAGATAATGTGGACAACGATTTGTGACCACGAGTCATGGCCTATGATCACGACTCGTTAGGTCCCTTGTGGTGACCTACTAAGGAACTGGGGCAGTGTACCTGAAGGGAGTGACTACGAGTCGCGGTCAGTCACCACGACTCGTTAGTCACACTTAGGTCACCTGGCAGTTTTTCCCATCGAATTTGTAAGTGCTATTTAGCAATTTCCTACTCTCCCAAATTTTAAACTACGTCATTTTAGAAATAATTTTAGACCTTTTAGTGGGGAAAAATGGTTCATTCCTCATCCCTATTATCAGTTTTTCGAAATCACCGTAAGCTCTCCTCTCAATAACCCTTCAAGCAAGCTTAGAGTTGTTCACCATTGTAGCAGTTCAAGTCTTTTTCTCTAGGAGAATTTTAGTCAGGTATGTGATAATTCAACAAGGGAATTGTCCTTCCCTTGTGTTCCCCAAAATCCACACATAATTTCCCTATTAATTTAGCCCTAAGTTCTTCGAATATGAATAAATTTTTATGTTGTTTTTTCATTAATTTCAATTGGGATAATATCCATGTTTATTATTCATATGATCTTCATAGTTCCTAATTAAATTGTTGTTGTTCTTGCCAAGGTGATTTAAGCCCTAAACTTTTGAATACTGATTATTGAGTATTAAATTTCCATCTATTGTATAAAGAATGTTTTGGGATGAATTTCCTAGTAATTCTTATTATATATATATATATATATATATATATATGTTGAGTAAATACTCCATTGATAAGATGATTTTATCCTTGACAGATGAGATCACTTAAATTCTTGAATTCTTGCCATATTATGGAATTCCCGTGTGGTTGAATGAGTTGAGTTCTTTATTAGCTTCTTAAAAGCTTAGTTTAGTTAAAACTTAGAAACTCTTCAAAACTATTCTGAACTTGTATACTGATCAGTTTGACTTCAGTCTTTTCTTGAGGTGTCAGTGGTGCCTCCCAGTTATTAGAATTAGACTCGGCATCCAGTTTATTGGTCCGTTAGGCGGTCATGAAATTTTATCTGTATATAGCTCTGACCAGCCCCAGGACCCCAATTCAGTTACAAATCGTTCTTAGACGATTACGACGCTTTCAGATAAGTAGCTCTGACGAGTCTGAAATGCAGTTTCCTAATCTGGTCCAATAAGACTCTCAGGGTACTTTCAGTTATATGTCCTTGACTAGTCTTGGACCCCAATTTCGAGCTATTAGCCTAGTAGGTCGGTTTAGGTTTTCCAATGGGAGTAGGACTTAGCACCAAGCGGGTTGGGGTTCCAGGGAACTTAAGTTCCCATAACTACGTTATAGTATTACTTGGCCTGATTGACCTCAGACTTTTGTGATCACTCAGTTCATGCCTTTATACCCTAGCAAGGTATATTGGGTCCTACCGGTGGGGTGTATACATCAGACTCCACATCTAGCTCACGTGGTTATATGTCGGTTATAGACTCTCCCACTAGTTAGTCCACTCCCGTTAAGAATAAGTAGTTCAGTTTAGTTCCATTTTTATCAGTTTATCTCAGTTCAATACAGTATCTCAGAATCAAAACTTTCATATTTAGGGCATGTGTTTGACCATCAGATAGGGTCATCTTGACCATGACAATTTACATCAATAGTTCAGTTTAGTTTACTTGTTGGTCATTGCATATCATTTCAGTTCTGACTTTGTGTTCATTTATTATTTCTCCCACATACTTAGTACATTCAAAGTACTAACACATACTTTATGTTGTATCATTTCATGATACAGCTGCAGGTTCCCTGAATCAGCAGTGTTAGCCGCCATGTTTCAGCTTCTCCTCAACCGTAGTTGAAGTGTGAGTCCTCATCATTCGAGGGCCTTATTTTTATTTTCTTATAGTCAGATTATAGTTTTACTTTAGACTTAGAGTTAGCTGGGGGCGTGTCCCAGTAACTCATCAGTTAGATGGCTTTCACACTACATATGTTTAGTTTTCATGATTTAAATTTTATCTTAATTTTTATAAAATGACTTTATGTTATTATTTCAAATCTCCGTTGTGCATGTTTACTCAGAATACTAGTGTATGATATACCAAGGGTTGACTTGGGGTCACTTGTGACTTCAAGTACCGTGTTACGTCCAGGGTGTAGGCTTGGGGGCTGACAAACTTGATATCAGAGCACCAAGTTTAGAGTATTCTCGAAAAGTCTGAAAGCCGCATCGAGTAGAGTCCTTTTCATGGTGTGAAGCACACCACACTTATGATGAGGAGGCTATAAGATGTTATTAGGAAAACTCCCTTTTTTCATACTTCTTATCGTGCGTTAAAGTTCAATTCCAGAAATTCCCTTCTAACTCATGCTCTGTTTCGTTTCAAGGAATCATGCCTCCCGACGTGGGAACGAAAGAAGGGCTGGTAACGCCGACAGGCCTGCCCCACCAACCCCGACAGCTTCACAAGATGATTCAATATCTACCGCTGAATTTCGGGTGGATCCAATTGCTGGCCCAAACAGTCACCAAACAGGTGAACTAGCAGGTGCTTCCAGTAGCCACAAACGGGACCGCGCCAGCTATAAGGGTGCGGGACTTCACCAGTATGAACCCTCCATCTTTTAAAGGATCCAAAGTAGGGAAGGATCCTTGGGAGTTCGTGGATGAGGTCAGGAGGATAACCCGCATTATGGGTGTTAGCTCCTCTGAAAGTGCTGACTTGGCTGCCTACTAGTTAAAAGGGATAGCTCAGGTCTGGCATGACCAGTGGAAAGAGGGGTGGCCGGCAGGAGCAAGACCAGTGGAGTGGGAAGAATTCCACGCAGCTTTCTTGGACAGGTTTTTCCCCCGGGAGCTGAGCGAGGCAAAGATGGCGGAGTTTATGAATTTGAGAAAGGGAAACATAACTATGGAGGAGTATGCTCTAGAGTTTACTAGACTGTCTAAGTATTCTCCAGAGATGGTAGCGAGCCAATGGCTCGCATGCTGAAGTTTGTAAATGGAGTGTCAAATCTGGTCCTCAAGGAGTGCAGGACCGCGATGCTGATTAAGGACATGGACCTTTCTAGCTTGATTGTCTGTGCACAGCAGATTGAGGCTGAAAAGATAAAAGATATGGAGCGTAAGAATAAACAGGCAAGGACTAGCCATTCAAATTTCAGCCATCAAAGGTCTAGTGATAGTAGCCTCCCACAGCAACAACAGTAGAGAGCCCTAACACCCAGCTCAGCCAACGCCCAAACTTCCAGTCCCGCCAGGATCAAAGGGGTGGGTCATCTGGCACTCAGCCTTAGACTCACAATATAGGGAACAGGTATCTAGCTTGCCCCAAGTGTGGTAGGAATCACCCAAGAGAATTCCTTAAGGGACGAGAGGGCTATTTTGGGTATCGATAGCTTGGACACAGGCTTAGGGAGTGCTCGTCAGTAGGGTGAGGTAGATCACAATCTACCACCTCATCAGCTCCAATAGGCCGACCAGCTTAGTAGGCCAACACATCAGGTACATATGGCGGTCAGCACCAAAATCGCTTCTATGCTCTATCTTCCCACTAGGATCAGGAAAGCTCACCTGACGTAGTTACTGGTATGTTACGTCTCTTCCATCTAGACGTGTATGCCCTCTTAGATCTAGTAGCAACTCTTTCATTCATGTCTCCCTATATAGTAGTCCAGTTCAACATCAGTCCAGAGGTCCTTTCAGAAGCATGCTCAGTCTCCACCCTAGTTGGCGAGTCAGTTAGATCTAATCGGGTGTATAGAAACTGCCCAGTCTCAGTCCTAAATAAAATCATCCCAGTTGACCTCGTAGAGTTAGCCATGGTCGATTTTTCCCTTATCCTTTGTATGGATTGGTTACACTCCTGCTATGCCTCAGTTGATTGCAGAACTAGAGTTGTAAAGTTCCAATTCCCAAATGAGCCAGTGTTAGAATGGACGGGCAGCAGTTTAGTGCCTAAGGGTAGGTTTATTTCCTACCTTAAGGCTAAGAAATTCATCTCCAAGGGATGTATATATCATCTAGTTTGGGTCAAGGATTCCAACTCTGAGACCCCGACTATCCAATCAGTCTCTGTGGTCAGCGAGTTCCCAAACGTTTTTCCTGAGGATCTGCCTAGGGTTCCCTCTGAACGGGAAATAGATTTTAGAACAGACCTCCTCCCAGATACTCAACCCATCTCCATTCCTCCTTACAGAATGGCTACAGCTGAGCTTAAGGAGTTGAAGGAGCAGTTAAAGGATCTTCTTGACAAGGGTTTTATCAGACCCAACATCTCTCCTTGTGGTGCTCCAGTATTATTCGTACGTAAGAAAGACGGTACCCTCAGAATGTTCATAGATTACCGTTAGCTGAACAAGGTCACAGTTAAGAACAAGTACCCTCTACCCAGAATTGATGATCTGTTCGACCAACTTTAGGGAGCCAGTTGTTTCTCCAAGATCAATCTCAGGTCAGGGTACAATCAATTAAGGCTTAGAGAGTGTGACATACTGAAAACCACATTCAGAACACGATATCATCTCTATGAGTTTGTGGTGATGTCCTTCGGGTTAACAAATGCCCCAGCAGCCTTCATGGATTTGAGGAATGGGGTCTTCAAGCAGTACCTGGATATGTTCGTCATTGTATTTATCAACGACATTCTGGTGTACTCCAGTAATAAGGATGAGCATGTCAATTACCTAAGATTAGCATTACAGAAACTCAGGGATCGCCAGTTGTTCGCCAAGTTCATCAAATGCAAATTCTGGTTAAAGTCTGTACTTTCTTAGGTCATGTGGTCTCAGGTGAAGGGATACAAGTAGATTCTCACAAGATAGCAGCAGTGATAGATTGGGGCCGACCCACCTCTCCTACTGAAATCAGGAGTTTCCTGAGCTTAGCCGGTTATTACCGAAGGTTTGTGGAAGGCTTCTCCTCTATTGCATATCCTCTGACTAAGTTAACTCAGAAGAAGGTGAAATTTCAGTGGTCGGATGAGTGTGATAAGGGTTTCCAGGAGTTGAAGACTCGACTCACTACCGCTCCAGTTTTGACCCTGCCAGAGGGAACAAATGGATTGGTTGTTTATTGTGATGCTTCCAGAGTTGGACTCAGATGCGTTCTCATGCAGCGGGGCAAAGTGATAGCCTACGCCTCCAGAAAGCTCAAGGTTCATAAGAAGAACTATCCAACTTATGACCTGGAGTTGGCAGCGGTGGTGTTGGCAGTGTGGGAATAAAGGATCGTCTCTCATACAAGGAGGTACCAGTCTAGATCCCTGACCGTCAGGTTTGTAAGTTGAGGAATAAGGAAATAGCTTTAATCAAGGTCCTATGGAGAAATCAATAGGTTGAGGGAGCTACGTGAGAGGCCGAAAAAGATATGATGGCCAAATACCCGCACTTGTTCTTTATAGACTCTGTTGTAGCTTGAAATGTTAGTTTTGCCTTAGGACCTAATCTAGTTATTGAATTCAATTCATGTGTATAAGTTTCTTTTGCGACTTTGGATGTATGTATGAAGAGTAACTTCAGTCCAGTTATGTATTTTAAAACTGAGGTAGTCATTCCAAAAGTTTTGGAGTTAAATGAGAAGTATTTGGAGATTTTGATTGTTATTCGATGCTTTCCTGTGTGTTTTCTAACATTCGAGGATGAATGTTTATAAGGGGGAGATATTGAAATGCCCCAGAAACTCAAAATCCAGGACTTAAACCAGAAAATCTGGAAAAAAGCTGCAGAAATGCTACAGGATGACTCACCTAATGAGTCGTTATGAGACCCGATGACTCGTTAGGTCATTCGTGAGAAGAAGGAGTAAGTATTGAAAATGAGAAGCAGTCCACCCAATGAGAGACTTCACGAGTCATGGTCATTGACCATGACCTATTAAGTCACTTGTGGTCAGGCTTGGGTCGAGGAATTTATAAGTTGGTTAGTGTACTTGACGGATGACCACAAGTCGTGGTCTGTGACCACGACTCGTTAGGTCCCTCATGGTGACCTACTAAGGAACCGGGGCAGTGTACTTGACGGGAGTGACCATGAGTCGTGGTCAATCACCATGACCCATTAGGTCACCTGGCAGTTTTTCCCAGCGAATTTCTAAGGACTATTTAGTAATTTACTACTCTCCCAAGCTTTAAACTACATTATTTTAACAATAATTTTATACCTTTTAGTGCATAAAACGGTTCATTCCTCATCCCCACTCTCAGTTTTTAAAAATCACTGTAAGCTCTGCTCTCAAGAACCCTCCAAGCAAGCTTAGGGTTGTTCACCATTGAAGCAGTTGAAGTCTTCTTCTCCGGGAGAATATTAGTCAGGTAAGTGGAAATTCAACAAGGGAATTGTCCTTCCTTTGTGTCCCCAAAAATCCTCCCATAATTTCCCTATCAGTTTAGCCCTGAGTTCTTTGAATATGAATAAATTTTCATGTTGGTTTTTTGTTAATTTCAAATGGGATAATATACATGTTTATTATTCATATTATCTTCATCAGTTCCTACGTAAATTGTTGTCGTTCTTTCCAAGGTGATTTAAGCCATGAACTATCGAGTAATGATTATTGCGTGTTAAATTTTCATCTATCGTATAAAGAATGTTTTGGACTGAATTTCCTAGTAATTCTTATTTTATATATATATATATATATATGCTGAGTAAATACTCCATTGATAAGATGATTTTAGACTTGACAGATGAGATTTCTAAAAAGCATGAATTCTTGCCATATTATGGAATTCCCGTATGGTTGGAATGAGTTGAGTTCTTTATTAGCTGCTTAAAAGTTCAATTCATTTAGAACATAGAACCTCTTCAGATTTATTCAAAACTTATCAACTGAACAGTTTGACTTCAATCTTTTCCCAAGGTGTTAGTGGTGCCTCCCAGTTATTAGAATCAGACTCAGAATCTAGTTTATTGGTCTGTTAGGAGGTCATGACATTTTAGATATATATAGCTTTGACCAGCCCCAAGACCCCAGTTCAGTTTACAGATCGTTCTTAGATGGTTACGACGCTTTTAGATAAGCAGCTCTGACCAGTCTAGAACCTAGTTTCCGAATCTGGTCCGATAAGACTCTCAGGGTACTTTCAGTTATATGTCCCTAACTAGTCTTAGACCCCAGTTTTGAGCTATCAGCCTAGTAGTTCAGTTTAGGTTTTCCAATGGGAGTAGGACTTAGCACAGAGCGGGCTGGGGTTCCAGGGTTCCCAGGTTCCCAGAACTACATTCTAGCGTAGGTTACAATATTACTTAGCTTTTTGGCCCCAGACTTTTGTGATCACCCAGTTCATGCCTTTATACCCTGGCAAGGTATATTGGGTCCTACCGGTGGGATGTTACATCGGACTCCACGTCTAGCTCACGTGGTTATATGTCGGTTATAGACTCTCCCACTAGTTAGTCCACTCCAGTTCAGAATAAGTAGTTCAGTTCAGTTCCAGTTCTATCAGCTTAACTCAGTTCAATACAATATCTCAGAATCAAAACTTTCAGATTTAGGGCATGTCTTTGACCATCAGACAAGGTCATCTTGACCATCACAGTTTACATCAGTAGTTTAGTTCAGTTTAGGGCATGTCTTAATTAACACCATCATGATAGAGCTTACATGATGGCTCGACTATCTTGCTCAAGTGGGCAGAGCCGTCCCAGGCTTGCCATGCAAGGGACGTACATGGCATGATATCACTAATAGGGACCCACCTAGACTCCATGAGCATAAACCTACGTTGACGCGTAGTTTGAGACCACCAGATTTACCTAAATGCTGGGACTTCTTGGTGCTAGACATGGTTCCAGAAACATGCATATGGAGGCTCATGTAGTAATCCTGAAGTCATACATGAAGTTCATGACTAAATAAATCATAAAATACTTTATCATACTTGAAATACATTATTATCCATGAATTAGGGCCCATGAGTCGGCCAAAATCATAAACTCATAAATCATGAAGAACATACATTCTTGAGAAAATCACTATACTAGAAATTTACAAAAGTTCATGAAGAGTACTCGAAGAAAATTATATCGTAAATCATAAATCATAATTTAGGCTTAGGAGAATCAAAATCGTAATAACATCATAAATTTGACTTTTCATGAAACTTGCATAATTAGATATAATTTGAAATGATGAACTAATAATCAAAATAGGTATAAAATATACCCATAGATATTAAAATATGATTTGAAACATGAAGGAAATTGACCCATACATAAATCATAGAGAATTTCATAAAATTAGGAATAAGCCCCATAATATCATGGACTTGATCTAGAACTTAAATTCAAGGCACTGAAGAGAATTTTGAGCATGAGAGTGAAATGAACTCTCATTTGTAGCCCTACTTCCCTAGGAAATCTGATTCCACAGTCTTCCTTGAAAGCCCAAGAGAATTGGAGGACAACTGGAGGGTTTCAAGTTTGATCTTCAAAGTGAAACCTCTACTCTTGCTTGCATGGGAGTTGAATAAATTAGGATAGGCTAAACCCTCTTAAAATCCTCCTAACAGAGCTTAAAACATCCTAGTTTAGGACTTAGGAGCTTAGAAATTACAAAAATACACTTAATGAAATCGCAGGAAAAACTGAACTGCCGGCTGCTACAATCTGTACCACGAGTCGTAGAACCAACCTACGAATTGTGGTAGCCTTCCGTACTGACCAAGTCTCAAAAGATCACTCCTCTGAAGAATTCCATGAATCCTACTACAACCCGTAACGTCTATCTACGAGTCATACCACAACTCGTACAATCAACACCAGAAAACGTCCCCAGTTCTTGTTACGATCCGTACCACGAGTTGTACCCACAAACCACGACCCCTAGTGGGGACTCGTGGTTTCGAAGGCCAACTGCTGAATCCTTACTACAGGTCATCCTACGAGTCATACCATCCTCCTACAACTCATACCATCGATCGTACTGAGGCTAAAATGTAGGTTCTTCCTACTGAACACTTTTAAAAATCCCAAAATTAGTCTTAAGAACTTTTGGGGTATTGCAAGAAAGAAAAGACCAAGTTGTGTATTTCTAAATAATAATTGCACAGGATGAAAATGTAGGTTTACAATATTAGCCTTCCACAATGACTGCGTCCAACATGTACACAAATACTAAAGACATTTTATAATCTGACTAACTATAGGAAAAATACGTTTACATGGTATGATATGGTGATGACATTGACAAGTAATATAAATTGTTTGAACTTTTCAATACATATATAATTTCAACTGCCAACTTGAATTCATGCTTTTCCGTCATTAATAAATTCAAAATATTGTATATTCATCGTAAATCATCACTTTCATGAACCTTCATCAAATAGGCATTTTAGATTTAAAAATCTTGAAACATAATTTTAAAGAAAATAATATAAAACCTGCCCATCATTCATAATTCAATAATTAAAACTCAATTAAATAATACACATAAAGAGAAATCACATTTTCATGCATTTGGGTAAAACCCCATAGATTTTAATAGGAGAATTCATTATTTAAACCGAAATTTGGGCTTTGGTGTGACAGGATTTCACCCATTCTAAAACTCTACATACCTGGTGATGGACTGATTTCGATGTTCCTTAAAAACCCACAAAAAAATTGATGGAAACTATGATAATTGAGGAAGAACAATTGAATCACCTTCTACTCTCCTCTCTAACTCTTGCATGCATAAATAAGGCTTAACATGCACTAATTCCCTTTAAAAGACCTTATTTCGACCTTAAAACGACATAGTTTAGGCCTTAAGAGTTTAGGGAATTATGAGAAGGCCCTTACTAATTCGCAGAAAATAACTGTCAGGTGACCCTAACGGGTGACCTGACGAATCGTCAGGACGGGCAACGACTCATCGTGTGGCCCGTCAAGTACACTGCCTCATCCTCATAGGCTTGCTCAGGACCCACCTCACGAGTCGTTGGGACAGGCCACGACTCATGGGGTCCCATCCGTTAGATATACTAGGAGCTTCTTCTAACTTAACCCCAACCTCACCCCATGAGTGATATGACGACTCGTGGGGACTGGCCATGAGTCGTTATCTCCGTCGTGGGGACCTCGATCATTCCTTTATTCTTTGCCTACCCATGAGTCACTTGAGGACTCGTCTTGTGCCTGCAACAAAAACTCAAAAAATTTTCCGTTTCAACTCCCGGATTCTATCTTTGAGCTTCCGGGGTATAACAATATCTCCCCCTTGGGAACATTCGTCTTTGAATGTTAGAAACACACAGAAGATGCATAAACATGCAATCATCATATGCAAATACTGATTATTAAAATCGAAAACTGACAAAATGGATTCCTCCAAAAAGAACTACATAACTGAACTGATTTTAAACATCTCATACATATACCATATCATCAAACAAACTTGTACGCATTAAATGAATATGAAAAACTAATTAGAGGCAGAGGGAAAAATTGATACCTCAAACTGAAACTGAGCCGGTAGGGAACAGGTGTGGGTATTTAGCCATCATATCCGCTTCGGCTTCCCACGTAGATCCTCCAACATGATGGTTTCTCCACAATACCTTAACTGAAGCTACTTCTTTGTTCCTCAGCCTTCGAACCTGACGATCCAAGATCTCCACAGGAATTTCCTCATAGCTGAGGCTATCCTTTACACAAATGCTGTCTATTGGGATTACTAAAGTTGGATCACCCAAGCACTTTTTCAAGAGCGATACATGAAATACGGTATGAACTGAAGCTAACTCTGAAGGCAAGTCCAACTCATACGCCACCTTACCAATTCGCTTCAAAACTCGGTAAGGACCAACATACCAGGGACTGAGTTTTCCCTTTTTCCCAAACCGCATGACCCCCTTCATGGGAGATACCTTTAGAAATACCTAGTCGTCCACATCAAACTCCAAGTATCTTCTCCTCACATTGGCATATGATTTTTGACGACTCTGAGCTATTTTCAACTGGTCTCTTATAAACTGAACATTCACCATCGCCTCGTGAATCGAATCTGGCCCTATCATAGCTACCTCGCAAACCTCAAACCATCTGAAGGGAGATCTACATCTTCGTCCGTAAAGAGCCTCGAATGGTGCCATTTGGATACTAGAGTGATAGCTGTTATTATAAGCAAAAAAGATTAAGGGCAAATTATCATCCCAACCACCTTTGAAATCCATAACACATGCCCTCAACATATCCTCGAGGGTCTGAATGGTTGATTCTTCCTGGTTGTCTGTCCGCAGATGGAAGGCTATACTGAGCTTAACTTGCGTCCCAAGTCCCTTTTGAAAAGACCGCCAAAACTGAGAGGTAAATTGAGTAACTCGATCAGAAATAATAGACAAGGGCACTCCATGAAGTCAAACCAACTCCCGAATATACAACCTGGCATAATCATCCGCTGAATCTATGGTCTTGACTATTAGGAAGTGTGAAGTCTTAGTTAACCTGTCTACCACAACCCAAATGGAGTCATAGTGTTGGCGAGTACAAGGTAGGCCTGTAAAGAAGTCCATATTGATCTCTTCCCCCTTCCAAGTGGGGATGCTAATATCGCTCAAGTACGCCTCCCGGTCATTGATGCTTGACCTTCACTTGCTGACAGTTAGGACATTTGTCTATGAACTTTGCGATATCCTTCTTCATACCATCCCACCAATAGATTTCTCGCAAGTCCTGATATATCTTCGTGGATCCCGGAATGATGGAATATCTTGTACCATGTGCCTCCTACAATATCCGAACCCTCAAATTATCGACGTCTGGAACACACAGTTGACCCTGGTATCATAGCACACCATCTCCCCCTTGGGAGAAAACCTCTACCTTTTGACTCTGCACTGCTTCCTTTAGCTTCTTCAAAGTTGGATCCTCATCTTGGTTAGATTTGACATCGACCACCAAGGATGATTCTGACCCATTCTGCACAATAACGCCGCCATCAGTTGAGTCAATCAATCTAACTCCCCAATCTTGCAAGTCGGTGGAGATCATTCACCAACTCCTTCTTTCCCTCATCCACGTGGGACACACTCTCCATAGAGAGCCTACTAAGTTCATCCTCAACCACATTAGCCTTTCCCGGATGGTAGAGAACACTCATATCTTAGTCATTTAATAACTCCAACCACCTCCTTTGCTGAAGATTAAGATCTTTTTGTGTGAACACATATTGCAAGCTCTTGTGATCCATGAATACATCTACATGGACCCCATACAAGTAGTGCCGCCATATCTTCAGTGCAAACACCACCGCGGCCAACTCAAGATCATGGGTCGGTAGTTCTTCTCATGGATTTTCAGCTGTCTAGAGGCATATGCTATAACTTTCCCATGCTTCATCAACACACATACCAGTCTGACTCTCGAAGCATCACAATATATAAAAAATACATCAATACCCTCGGGGAAGGTCAACACTAGTGCTGAAGTGAGTCTGGTCTTCAATTCTTGGAAGCTTTTCTCACAAGCATCCGACCATTGGAACTTCACCTCTTTATGAGTCAACCTTGTAAATGGGGCTACAATTGATGAAAAACCCTCAACTAATCTTTGATAGTAGCCTTCTAAGCCCAAGAAACTTCGAATTTCCGAAGGGTTCACCGGTCTGGGCCAATTCTTCACCACCTCAATCTTCTGGGAATCTACCTTTATGCCTTCGCTTGATACCACATGACCTAGAAATGCCATAGAGTCTAGCTAGAATTCAAACTTACTAAGCTTTGCATATAGGTGACGATACTTGAGGGTCTAAAGTACTACTCTCAGGTGAGCAGCATGCTCCTCCTCACTCCATGAGTATATCAAGATGTCATCGATGAACATGATCATGAACGTGTCCAAATATGCCTTGAACACCTGTTCATTAGTTCCATAAAAGCTGCAGGGGCATTGGTTAGTCCGAAAGATATAACAACAAATTCGTAGTGACCATAATAAGTCCTGAAAGCGGTCATCGGGATGTCACTCTCCCGAACCCTAAGATGGTGATACCCGAACCCGAGATCAATCTTGGAGAAGCACTTGGCTTCTTAAAGCTGGTCAAACAAATCATCGATCCTGGGTAAGGGGTACCTGTTCTTGATGGTAACCTTCTTCAACTACCGATAGTCATAACACATGCGAAGGGAACCGTCCTTCTTTCGAACAAATAGAACTGGTGCACCTCATGGAGTAGCTCGGTCTAATGAAACACTTATCCAACAGATCCTTTAATTGATCCTTCAATTCTTTTATCTCGGTTGGAGCCATTTGGTAGGGAGGAATAGAGATAGGTTGCGTGTTGGGTAATACAACAATACCAAAATCAATTTCTCTCTCCGGACGAAGACTAGGCAAATAATTAGGAAACACCTCCGGATATTCGCATACCACCGGAACTGACTGAATAGTTGGGGTCTTAGACTCCACATCCTTAACCCTAATTAGGTCGTACATGCAACCTTTAGAGATCATCTTCCTGGCCTTAATATAGGAAATAAACCGACCTACTGGTACCGCCGAACTACCCATCCACTCCAACACAGGCTCACTCGGAAAATGAAATTCCACCGTACAGGTCCTACAATTAATCGAAGCATAACATGCAAACAACCAATCCATGACAAGAATAACGTCAAAGTCAGTCATGGATAATTCTACAAAGTCTGCGGAGGTAACCTTATGCAACATAGTGACCGAGCATTCTCTATATACTCGTTAGCTATGACCGAATCACCAACAGTGGTTGAAGCTGAAAACGGTTCTGATAAGGTGTCGAGACTAACTCCAAGGCTACTAGCAATTTAAGGAGTCATGAAAGACAAGACAACTCTCGTATCTAGCAAGGAATAAACATCAATATGAAAAACATGCAACACACTAGTGACCACATCTGGAGAAATCTCCTGCTTCTGGCGCGAAGCAAGGAAATAGAATCAGTTTTGGCGTTGTCCGCTACCTCTACTAGTCTATGCTCCCTACAGAGCGGAACAGGTTGGAGCTGTGGCTGTCCTGGTGGTCTATGTACGACGACCCTTATCATCATACGGTCTAGCATATGGGCATGCTCAGTGCATGTGCCCATATCTACCACACCCATAAAAACATCTGAATCGAGTAGGCACTCCCCGATATGACTCTTTCCACAGTTCCCGCGAGCTGGAGAGGTATACTTTAACTGGGTTCCCCTCTGATCCCTCAACCCTGAAGACCTACTACTCTAATCACTCCTGGGTATAGATGGACCACTAGCTGATGATGGTGCTGGGGCTAGTGATCTCTGCTGGCACTGTGGATGGTAGCCACCGCCGGACCTCTGATGCGAAAACCCATGACTATTCGTCCAAGCCCTCTTTTCCTCCCTCTCCCTCGCATGAGCCGCCTCCATCTGCTAGACGTACAACACGATGCGAGGAAAGTTCATATCCTGGTTAAGCATGGCAATCCTGCAATCCTTGTCGAAATAACTAGCCATACCATGAATGAATCGGCTCACTCGCGCCTTCTGATCCATCACTAACTCTCGAACGTATTTTGATAAACGAGTTAACTCAAGAGAATACTCCAGCACTGTCATCTTACCCATCTTGAGGTTCACAAACTCAGCTGCCTTATACTCCCTCATCTCCTAGGGAAGAACCTATAGAGAAAGGCCATGTGGAACTCATCCCAGCTGATGGGGCCCGCTCCCGTTGCCCTGCTATCCTTCCACTGCTAGTACCAAATATGACCGACCTCTTTTAGCTGATAAGAGGCTAAGTCAACACACTCCCCATTTGTCACCCCCATAATCTAGGTGACCTTCAAGATCCCTTCAATGAACTCGTGTAGATCCTCGTCAAGCTTTGACCTCGTGAACTCAAGAGGGTTTATCCTCAAGAAGTCTTTAATCCGAGCCGCCACTGCATTGCCATTCTATGGGACCTGCGCAATAGCCTGCTGGTTGACCTGAGCGGTTAAGGCCTGCACCAACATCTTAATAGCCGCCCGAAACTCAGCGTGGGCAGCTGGCTCTAGTGCCTGGGGCTCCTGAACAGGTGGGGCTTGCTGATGCCCATGGTCATTGCCACCTCTGTAGCCTTCATCATTTCCATTCCTCCTTCCGTTCATTCTTCTAGGAGCCATAATCTGCAATCGCAAGTATCTTGAATTAGAAGGATGGAGAGGCTTTTCTTCGTATGACATAGAACATGAAAGAAGGGAACATTTCCTAAACGTCTAGTAACCTCTTTTTCATAGGTGTGGCGTGCTTCACACCCAAGAAAAAGACTCTACTTAATGAGGCTTTCGACATCCTAGGACATTTCAACCCTATTTCTCTAATACCAAGTTTGTCACGACTCGAACGTGCACCTGGATCGTGGACACAGGAAAAGGGACCTCGAGAGACCCTAAGTCGACCCATGGCTCATGCATACATCTATTCTCATTTAACAAAGCGGAGTACTTAGCATAAAACAAAGCGGAAACATAATCATAGCGAAACCATGCTAAGCGTACACATAAGCCGAATACTACACATTGTCTGAAAGCCTCTACTACATACGATGGGTTGATGGGACAACGTCTCCAACTAACCTGAACAATACTTAATCACAAGATAATATAAAAGTATGTCAATGGTCCTCGGAACATGAGGACTCACCGATAAGCTGAGAGCATAAACTGAGATGGACTAAGGATGAGGATGGGCCTGAGATCCGGATCCTGTATCATGAAATGATACAACATTGAAAGTATAGGGTCAGTACGTGAAATGTACCAAGTATGCAAGGTAAGTAAAACGAAAATTTAAAAGTAGAATAAAACTCATAAGGAAAAGTAGGAGAAGGACATCATGCATATATCATAAACTCCGTACGAAAACATAGGGCTGAAGGCTTTCAAATCATTCATAAAGCATTCATAATCATAATCATAAGTAAACTTTATCAAAACATAACTTGAGAAAATAACATAAAAATAACAATGCATAAGACATGAGGAATAATGGGAGGACTCGTCATAACCGACACCATCATAGTAGAGCCTTTCATGATGCCCCACTATCTCGCTTAAGTGGGCAGAGCCGACCCTAGCATGCCAGGCGAGGGTCGTGCATTAGGCGTGATATTAAATTTGAGGGGATCATTATCAATACATCATATCATTTATAAACCCACGGTGGCACGTGGTTATGATACACCGGCATAGTCCTTTGAACGCTAGGCTTCTCGGTGCTAGACACAGCTTCCAAAAACATGCATATAGGCTCATACAAAAATCAATAACATCATGCATTAAGATTCATTGGCTAAAATCTAACATGTATCGTTATTGATCCCATTTAAAACATGCTTAGCCAAGAATCATAGGCCCTTTTTATCGGCCAACATCATAAATCGATAAATCAAGTAATTCGCTTCATAAATCATAAAACATTTATCATCATGTGGGCATTGCCCATACTTCATCATATTCAATTATTTCAAAATATGCTCAGAAACATGGCTAACTTGAATTCATGTTTTTCCGTCATTAATAAATTCAAAATATTGCATATTAACCGTAAATCATAACTTTCATGAACCTTCATCAAATGGGCATTTTAGATTTAAAAAGCTTGAAACATAATTTTAAAGAAAATAATATAAAACCTGCCCATCATTCACAATTCAATAATTAAAACTCAATTAAATAATATCCATAAAGAGAAATCACATTTTCATGCATTTGGGTAAAACCCCATAGATTTTAATAGGAGAATTCATTATTTAAACCAAAATTTGGGCTTGGGTTTGACAGGATTTCATCCATTCTAAAACCCTACATACCTGGGGATGGACTGATTTCGAAGTTCCTTAAAAACCCACAACAAAATTGATGGAAACTTTGATAATTTGAGGAAGAACACCTGAAACACCTTCTACTCTCCTCTCTAACTCTTGCATGCATAAATAAGGCTAAACATGGACTAATTCCCTTTAAAAGACCCTATTCCGACCTTAAAACGACATAGTTTAGGCCTTAAGAGTTTACGGAATTACGGAAGGCCCTTACTAATTCGCAGAAAATAACTGCCAGGTGACCCTAACGGGTGACCTGACGACTCGTCAAGATGGGCAACGACTCATCGTGTGGCCCCTCAAGTACACTTTCTCATCCTACATTAAAAGTCCATAGGCTTGCTCACGACCCACCTCACGAGTTGTGCAGATAGGCAATGACTCGTAGGGTCCCATCCGTTAGATACACTAGGAGCTTCTTCTAACTTAACCCCAACCTCACCCCACGAGTGTCACGATGACTTATGGGGACTGGCCACGAGTCTTTATCTCCCTCGTGGGGACCTCGATCCTTCCTTTATTCCAGGCCTGCCCACGATTCACTTGCTGACTCATGGGTCACGAGTCGTCCCACGACTCATACTGTGCCTACAATAAAAACTCCAAAATTTTTCCGTTTCAACTCCCGAGTCCAATCTTTGAGCTTCCGAGATATAGCAATATCTCCCTCTTGGGAGAATTCATCCTCGAATGTTACAAACACAAAGAACATGCAGAAACATGCAATCATCATATGCAAATATTGATTATTAAAATCAAAAACTGACGGAATGGCTACCTCCGAAAAAAACTACATAACTGAACTGATTTCAGACATCTCATACATATACCATTTCATAAAACAAACTTGTACGCATGAATTAAACATGAAAAACTTATTAGAGTCTTAGGGAAAAATTGGTACCTCAAACTACTGAGCCTGTAGGGAACAAGTGTGGGTATTTAGCCATCATATCCGCTTCGGCTTCCAACGTAGCTCCTCCAACATGCTGGTTTCTCCACAATACCTTAACTGAAGCTACTTTTTTGTTCCTCAGCCTCTGAACCAGATGATCAAAGATCTCCACCGGAATTTCTTCATAGCTGAGGCTATCCTTTACACCAACACTGTCTACCAGGACTACTAAAGTTGGATCACCCAAGCACTTTTTCAAGAGCGATCCATGAAACATGGGATGAAATGAAGCTAACTCTGAAGGAAAGTCCAGCTCATACACCACCTTTCCAACTCTCCTCATAACCCAGTAACGACCAACATATCGGGGACTGAGTTTCCCCTTTTTCCCAAACTGCATGACCCCCTTCATGGGAGACACCTTTAGAAATACCCAGTCGTCCATGTCAAACTCCAAGTCTCTTCTCCTCACATTGGCATATGATTTCTGATGACTCGAGCGATTTTCAACTAGTCCCTTATCAACTGAACCTTCACCATCGCCTCGTGAATCGAATGGGGCCCTATCATCGCTGCCTCGCAACCTCAAATCATCCGATGGGAGATCTACACCTTCATCCATAAAGAGCCTTGAACGGTGCCATTTGGATACTGGAATGATAGCTATTATTATGAGAAAACTCGATTAAGTGAAAATGATCATCCCAACTACCTTTGAAATCCATAACACATGCCCTCAACATATGCTCGAGGTTTTGAATAGTTCATTCTATCTGACCGTCTATCTGCAGATGGAAGGCTATATTGAGCTTAACTTGCGTCCCAAGTCCCATCTAGAAAGACCGCCAGAACTTAGAGATAAACTGAGTACCTAGGTCTGAAATAATAGACAAGGGCACTCCATGAAGTCGAACCAACTCCTAAATATACAACCTGGCATAATCATCTGTAGAATCCATGGTCTTGACTGGTAGGAAGTGTGCAGCCTTAGTTAACCTGTCTACCACCACACAATGGAGTCATAGTGTCAGCGAGTAAGAGGTAGGCTTGCAATGAAGTCCATATTGATCTCTTCCCACTTCCATGTGGGGATGCTAATATCCTGAAGTATGCCTCCCGGTCTTTTATGCTTGACCTTCACTTTCTGACAGTTAGGACATTTGGCTACGAACTCTGCGATATCCTTCTTCATACCATCCTACTAATAGCTTTCTTACAAGTACCGATACATCTTCGTGGATACTGAAACGATGGAATATCTGGTACCATGTGCCTTCGACAATATCCGAACCCTCAAATTATCGACATCCAGAACACACAGTTGACCCTGGTATCGTAGCACACCATCTCCCCCTTGGGAAAACACCTCCATCTTTTGACTCTACACTGCTTCCTTCAGCTTCTTCAAAGTCGGATCTCATCTTGGTTAGATTTGACATTGACCAACAAGGACGATTCTGACCCATTCTGCACAATAACGCCGCCATTAGTCGAGTCGATCAATCTAACTCCCGATCTTGCAAGTTAGTGGAAATCCTTCACTAACTCCTTCTTTCCCTTATCCACGTGGGACACACTCTCCATAGAGAACCTACTAAATGCATCTGCAACTATATTAGCCTTGCCTAGATGGTAAAGGACACTAATATCGTAGTCTTTTAATAACTCCAACCACCTCATTTGCTGAAGATTGGGATCTTTCTGCGTGAACACATATTGCAAGCTCTTGTGATCCGTGAATACATCCACGTGTACCACATATAAGTAGTGCCACCGTATCTTCAATGCAAACACCTCTGCGACCAACTCAAGATCATGGGTTGGGTAGTTCTTCTCATGGATTTTTCAGCTGTCTAGAGGCATATGCTATAACTTTCCCAGTCCAACTCTCAAAGCATCACAATATATAAAAAATCCATCAATACCCTCAGGGAAGGTCAACACTAGTGCTGAAGTGAGTCTGGTCTTCAATTCTTGAAAGCTTTTCACATAAGCATCCGACCGTTGCAACTTCACCTTTTTATGAGTCAACCTGGTCAATGGGGCTTCAATTGATGAAAAGCCCTCAAGAAATCTTCAGTAGTAGCTTGCTAAGCCCAAAAATTCCGAATTTACGAAGGGTTCACCAGCTTTGGACAATTCTTCACCACCTCAATCTTCTGGGAATCTACCGTTATGCTTGCTCTTGACCCAAAAATGCCATCGAGTCTTGCCAGAGTTCACACTTACTGAACTTTTAATATAGATGATGATCCTTGAGGATTTGAAGTACTACTCTCAAGTGAGCGACATGCTCCTTCTCACTCCATGAGTATATCAAGATGTCATCGATGAACACGTTCATAAATGTGTCCAAATATGCCTTGAACACCCTGTTCGTTTGATCCATAAAAGCTGCAGAGGTATTGGTTAGTCCGAAAGACATAAGAACAAATTCTTAGTGACCATACCAAGTCCTGAAAGAGGTCTTCGGGATGTCACTCTCCTGAACCCTGAGCTGGTGATACCCAGATTTGAGATCAATCTTGGAGATGCACTTGGCACCTTGAAGCAGGTCAAACAAATCATCGATCCTGGGTAAGGGGTACCTGTTCTTGATGGTAACCCTTTTCAACTGCCGATAGTAAATACACATGTAAAGGGAACCGTTCTTCTTTCGAACAAATAGAACTGGTGCACCACATGTAGACTTGCTCGGTCTAATGAAACCCTTATCCAATAGATCCTTTAACTGATCCTTCAATTCCTTTAGCTTGGCTGGAGCCATCCGGTAGGGCGGAATAGAGATAGGCTGCATGTTGGGTAATCAATACCTAAATCAATTTCCCTCTCTAGAGGAACACCAGGAAAATCATTAGGAAAAACCTCCGGATATTTGCACACCATCGGAACTGACTGAATAGTCGGGTCTCAGACTCCACATCCTTAACCCTAACTAGGTAGTACATGCAACCTTTAGAGATCATCTTCCTGGCCTTAAGATAGGTAATAAACTGACCACTGGTACCGCCAAACTACCCTTCCACTCCAACACTGACTCACCCGAAAATGGAAATTCCATCATACGAGTCCTACAATTAATTGAAGCATAGCATGCAAACAACCAATCCATGTCAAGAATAATGCCAAAGTCAGTCATGGCTAACTTTAGAAGGTCTGCGGAGGTAACCTTATGCAACACAGTGATCGGGCATTCTCTATATACTCATCTAGCTATGAGTGAATCACCAATAGGGGTCAAAACTGAAAACGGTTCTGACAAGGTCTCGGGACTAACTCCAAGGATACTAGCAATGTAAGGAGTCACGAAAGATGAGGTAGCTCCCAGATCTAGCAAGGCATAAACATCAATATGAAAAACATGAAACATACTAGTGACCACATCTGGAGAAGTATCCTGCTCTTTGCACGAGGCAAGGAAATAGAATCGGTTTTGGCGCTGTCCGCCACCTCCACTAGTCGATGCTCCCTGCAGCGAGGAACGGGTTGGAGTTGTGGCTATCCTGGTGGTCTATGCACGACCCCTATCATCACCTGATCTAGAATATGGGCATGTCGAGTTGTGGCTGTCCTGGTGCATGTTCCCATTTCTACCACACCTATAACAAACATCTGAACCGAGCAGGCACTCCTCGGCATGACTCTTGCCAAACTTCCCGCAGGATGGAGGGGTATACTCTAACTGGGTGCCCCTCTGATCCCTCAACCTTAAAGCCCTGCTCCTCGTCTCACTCCTGGTTCTAGATGGAACACATAGCTTATAATGATGGTAGGGCTAGTGATCTCTGCTGGAGCTGTGGACGGTAGAAACCGCCGGACCTCTGATGTGAAAACCCATATACTGAATCACAAGATAATATTAAAGTCTGTCAACGGTCCTCAGAGCATGAGGACTCACCGATAAGCTGAGAGCGTAAATTGAGACGGACTAAGGATGAGGATGAGCCTGAGATCCGGATCCTGTATCATAAAATGATACAACATAGAAAGTATGGGGTTAGTACATGGAATGCATCGACTATGCAAGGTAAGCAAAACAAAAATTTAAAAGCAGAATAAAACTCCTAAGGAAAAGTAGGAGAAGGACATCTTGCATATATCATAAACTCCGTAAGAAAATATAAGGCTCAAGGCTTTCAAATCATTCATGAAGCGTTCATAATCATAATCGTAAGTAAACTTTATCAAAACATAACTTGAGCCAATAACATAAACATAACAATGTATAAGACATTCGAAACCATTGGAGGACTCGTCATAACCGACACCATCATAGTAGAGCCTTTCATGATGCCCCACTATTTCGCTAAAGTTGGCAGAGCTGACCCTGGCTTGCCATGCGAGGGTCGTTCATTAGGCATGATATCACCTTTGGGGATCATTATCAATACATCATATCATTTAGAAACCCATGGTGGCACGTGGTTATGAGACACCGACATAGTCCTTTGAACGCTGGGCTGCTCGGTGCTAGACACGGCTCTGAAAAACATGCATATAGGCTCATACGTAAATCAATAACATCATGCATTAAGATTCATTGGCTAAAATTTAATATTTATCATTATTGATCCCCTTTAAGACATGCTTATCCAAGAATCATAGGCCCTTTTCATCGGCCAACATCATAAATCGATAAATCAAGTAATTCGCTTCATAAATCATAAATCATTCTTCAACATCTTGGCATTGCCCATACTTCATCATATTCAATTATTTCAAAACATGCTCGTAAAAATGGGTAACTTGAGTTCATGCTTTTCCGTTATCAATAAATTCAATATATTGCATATTCATCGTAAATCATAACTTTCATGAACCTTCATCAAATGGGCATTTTAGATTTAAAAATCTTGAAACATAATTTTAAAGAAATATAAACCTGCCCATCATTTATAACTAAATAATTAAAACTCAATTAAATCATACCCATAAAGAGAAATCACATTTTAAGGCATTTGGGTAAAACCCCATAGATTTTAATAGGAGAATTCATTATTTAAACTGAAATTTGGGCTCGGGTGTGAAAGGATTTCACCCATTCTAAAACCCTACATACCTAGGGATGGAGTGATTTCGAAGTTCCTTAGAAACCCACAACAAAATTGATGGAAACTTTGATAATTTGAGGAAGAACACTTGAATCACCTTCTACTCCCCTCTCTAACTCTTGCATGCATAAATAAGGCTTAACATGGACTAATTCCCTTTAGAAGACCCTATTCCGACCTTAAAATGACATAATATAGGCCTTAAGAGTTTAGAAAATTATGAGAATGCCCTTACTAATTCACAGAAAATAACTGCCAGGTGACCCTAACGGGTGACTTGACGACTCATCAAGATGGGCAACGACTCATTGGGTGGCCCGTCAAGCACACTGCCTCATCCTCCATTAAAAGTCCACAAGTTTGCTCATGACCCACCTCACGAGTCGTTGGGATAGGCCACGACCCGTAGGGTCACATCCGTTAGATACATTGGGAGCTTCTTCTAACTTAACCCCAAACTCACCCCACGAGTGATATGACGACTTGTGGGGACTGGACGCGAGTCATTATCTCCCTTGTGGGGACCTCGATCATTCCTTTATTCTAGGCCTGCCCACGAGTCACTTGACGACTCATCCTGTGCCTGCAACAAAAATTCCAAATTTTTCCCGTTTTAACTCCTGGATCCGATCTTTGAGCTTCCGGGGTGTAATAGTATTTACTGCTACAATTTATATGGAAAATTTATATTCATGGACTTTACCATGGCCTTTACAGGTCAAGGGATAATGAACAAATGCTAATGACTTACACTTTAAAAAATTCATCGACGTCACCCTCATCATTTAATTTTGCATCTATTTAAAGATATAATGTTATCTACCTCAATTGTTGCATATTCTATGGTAATTTAATTAAATAATATGATTCTATTTAATAATAGCGAGTAGTGGGTTAATAGTGCTGTTTTTCTTTAAAAAATTAGCTAATGCTGTTGTGCATTCCTGCCGCAGATGCAAACTCTCTGTTCAATGTGAAATATCATTGCCAGATAATTTTCAATTATTTTATGTTCTTGAGTTATCATTCCCCAAAACTTGGGAGGCGCGACTGGCATGCGGTGCCTCACTTGACCGAGTAAATCTTGTAGCTAACCAACTAAACAATGTAGAACAAGCCTGAGTCGATGAGGCTCGACACCACAACTATAAGAAAGAAAACAGCTAAACCAACAAAGCTATATACAATACTAAATTAGAAGCTGGCCCATAAAATCAAACATATATATACTAGGTCGACAAAGCCGAAGTTTGGAATAATAACATTACAATCCAAAACATAAATCTACTTGTCTTTTAAGAATTTAACAGTACAAATACAATCGGGACAGGGCCTCAATCTACCTAACAAAGTCACATCTACACAAAACAAAACCAACAGCTAACTTCGGACAACATGGATCTAACCAAAAGGTTGGGACTCCACCCAACTGTGAGGATCATGAGCTACCTGTCGATCAATATCTGTAGGCACGTATGCAGCGCTCCCGTGATTGGAGCATCAATATAAAGAATGTACTGAGTATGTAAGGTAACAAAAAGGATAGATATGATATAAAAATAAGGAAACGGAATGGATACCAATAGATCAAATCCATCCTGTAAATCAACAATACCAATTCACATCGCCTTACCTGCCCTCACTCCAGGCCTCAACAATGAAAAAACTTCATCCATACACAACCTCAATAACCAATATACATCCAACCAGAATAAACAATAATATGAATGCAATAGGATGCAACAAACTGTAATACCCAATAAAAAATTTTTATTCAACTTACACACGACCAAGTTAACATCGATAAAAGTACTTAATATCAGGATAGCAAAGTGGTATTTGAGCCTAGATTTTCAAATATCCAAGTATTTATAAGTGTTAATTTAAATTCTACGGATGAAGGTTAAAAAAATTAGATAAAATAACTGAGGTGCTTGTTCGATTTATTTGAGCTAGTAAGTGACAAGAAGGTGCATCACCTACTTAAGCTAAATGGACCAAGTTAAGAGGATCAATTAAGTACACCACCCACATGAATTATTAGACCTAATGATTTCCCAAATGAAGCATAAAGTAGGCCTAAAAAAGTGGCACCAAATCTGTCCAAAATAGACTAATAAACTAAGGCCCAAACGAGGTATAAGTTAAGGCTAAGTAGGTACATAACCTACATTGACATTTGAGGTGCTTAAAGGGACAAGTAGGTGCATCAACTTGACCAAATTATGGACCAAAATAAGCACAAAATTCATCCATACACTTCCCCAATTTTTTAGTCCAAGTGAAGCACAATATATCCTTAATATTGACCAAATCTTAGGCCAAAAATAAGGAACCAAGATAGCCAAAATATATGACCCGTGTTTTCCTAAACTTGTAGACCAAATATTGTCCAAAGTGGGTCAACTCATGGGGAGGCCAGGAGACCCTTTAAAGGGAAAATGTTATCCAATTTTGCTTTATTTACACTTAGAAAAAAATTAGAAATTCACCAGCTCTCTCTTGTCCCTCTGTGAGCTTCAAATTGCTTCCTAAATAATCCTCTAGGGCTCTTGAGGTTCTTCAAAATTTCTCTAAGTTTAAGGTAAGTAAAAGTTATTTAATTCTTTCCTAGTTATTCTATGGTAGCAAGGAAATCATGTAATAAAAGTTGGAAGAAGTGGCAGTCCACCTCTACCTAAAATTGTCGCCCAATTCTCTCCAATTTAAGGAGTTTTCTTTTTCATTGTTTGCAAAGGTGTGAACGGAAATCAATATCTTAAAGAAGTAAAACAAAGAAGGAGTAAAGATAGACACTAAGTAATGTAAGAAATATTTACCATTTTCACCCATTTTTTTATAGAAGTTTGGGTGGAAAATTCTTGTTATTTTTGGTGTTAAAATCTAATGGGATGGTGATTGGAAGCCGTGAGTTCAATATGTTGCTATTTTGTGAAGGGTGTGACAATACACCATTTAATTAACGTTGATATGTACATTCTACCCAAAATGCATCTAGCCACTGTTTGGTGCACTCTTGATGGTTGGGGAAATAGGGCTGGTGTATATATACTTGTATTATAATAGGGGGAAAAGAGGGTGGGGACACAACAATTAAATATTTATACATTCTACCCTACATGTAATTAGCTATTGTTTTGGTATGATGACATTGTGTTTTGAGGATAATATTAGCTTCATTATGCACTCATGTTGTAGATTAATCTAACAAAGGAAAAGCTAACTCATGCTAGTCGTTGTTCTCAAAGAAAATAAGGTATGTTAAGGCTATTCTATTCCTTTTTGGAAAGAATCTAGAAAAGAACTTATAAATCTCCAAAAAAAGGATTTTGAGCGTATTATACTAATGAATATGTTTTGGTAGTTAATCGAACCTTAAAGAACTAAGTGTTACATTATATCGAATTAAGTCACACTCTCCCAAAAATCTGAATTTGCATAAAGTAGATGGAAGGTTATTCTTATATCAAGTTTCCTTTTATTGTAATCCAAAATCAAGCACTAAGAGTGTAAAAGAAGGGCTGAACGAGTCAACTTCTTACTTGTGCAGTAACTGAGTTAAGAGTCTATAAGTACTTCAGAATATCTAATAGTAAATCGAGCTTTAAGGTATTGGATAAAAGAAGTGATTGCAGAAGTTTAACCACTTAATATACTTATTAAGTATGTGTTGTGTGTGTTGGGTGCACTTAGGCACTATTGCCTTATTTATGGATGATATTATATATATACTGGATGAGCCAAGGCGCTTTTGCTCTTTTTAAGGCAGATTATATATAGTGTGCGCCGAGGAACTATGGCAACAAAACATGTGTTATAGTGTGATTTACGACGTGTATTCTGTTCTAAAAAAATAAATAAGATATAAGCTTAACAAGTTTTGAGGATTATAGTTTCTAGGTTTCATATTATATCGTGTTCTGATTTACTGTTTGCAATATACTTAGATATTATTCCTAGCACACATATCAGTATATTCTTGCATACTCACGCCCCCATTTCCTGGGCGTGATCATAGCCAAATTACACCTCGCTATGAAGTATAAAGCGATCATTGACAAATATAGTAACCCAATTAGGTTGGCATCGATCCCACAAGGAAGAGGATTATAATACCCTAAAAGTTCCTAAGAATAGACTCGAGATTTGAAATGTGATTAACAGAAAAAGTTGGAAAATTTCTTCAGTACAACTCAACCGACGAGTCGTAGGTTGGTTGTACGGGTCGTAGGAAGACCCCTGGTTTAGAGCAGAGAGTTTGGTTCCCCAGACCACGAGTCCCCACTAAGAGTCATAGTATGTAGGTACGACTCATGGTCAGGAGTTGTAGTAAGTCCTTGGGGTTAGTAGGTGATTAATTGTACAGGTGATGGTATGGTTCATAGATAATGTTAGATTCATTGTAGGATTCGTGGAAATATTCATAGGATTGGAGGTTTTGGACTTGGTCAGTACCGGAGGATACCACGAGTCATAGGAGGATGGTACAACTCGTGGTACGATTCGTAACAGCTGACAGAATAGTTTTACTGCGAATTCATTAAGAGAATTTTTGTAAAAGCTACGATCCTAAGCTTAAACTACGTCGTTTTAAGCTCTGAAAAGAGGGTTTAAGGGAGTTTAACCTATTCTAATTCATTCAACTCCCATGCATGCAAGTTTAGAGGTTTTCCTTTGAAGATCAAGATTAAATCCTTCAATTTCGTCTCAAAATCTCTTGGGCTTTCGAAGACAAGTGTAGATTTAGTTCACCCAGGTATGTAGGACTTCAAGTGAGAGTTTCCTTTCACTCTCTTGCCCATATGTCTCCTCAATCTTATGAATCCAAGTCTTAATTCAAGTTGATGATCCTATGGGGTTTTAATCCAATTTTATGCAATTCTCTATGATTTATTTATGGGTCAATTCTCTTCATATTTCGAAGTATGTTATAAGATCTATGGGTAGATTTTATACCTATGTTGATTATAAATTCATGATTTTCAATTTTAGAAATTTTTTCCCCAAATTTCATGAAAAGTCAAGTTTATGATTTATGATTTCAAGTATGATGAGATATATAGCATGAATGAAAGTCTATGAATTATCCATGTATGAATATATGATTTTGACTAATGAAGTCTATAACAAGTATGTATGATTTTAAGATTTGGGCAATCCCACTGATGTTAAGCATGTTGTCATGATTTAGCCAAGGCTAATAAGAGCAGTTTACCACATGTTTTTTGTAGTCAAGACTCCCCATGTTCGAATTTCAAACTATGCATGTAATTATGCTTTCAGCTTCAGTGAAAAATAATGGGAGCACTATGCAAGTTTTTGACAGTAGTGTCTAGAACCGAGTAGGCTTTGGGTTCCAAGGTTATCTAGTCTCAGAACTATGCGCCAATATAGGTTTATATATTCAGTTGGGGACCTCTCAAGAGAGCTTTCCCCCGCCCGCCAAAGGGCCTTCAGCTTGATATTGATATCATGGTAGCGTCCTTACCCCTGGCAAGGCTTTGGATGGCTCTATCCAATTGAGTGTGATAGGTGGGGAATCACGTAAGCTCTATCGTGATGGTGTCGATTGTAACGATTCTCCCCTTATTCCTTATGATTTCAGTTATGTGTGTTTACAACTTATGATATTATGTTTCTAGAAAGTTTGACCCAATGAACTGTTTATAAGCATTTAGTTATGATTTCAGCTATGGCAAGCCATATGATTCTATTTTCATCTCTGGGTCATTCTACTCAGATATAAAATTAAGTTTATAACTATACATGTTTTCAAATATCAGCATGTAGTCCTTACTCTCATGATCTTATGGTTTATGCTTATGTGCATGATTTCAGTCTATACTTACTCAGCATATTTTACTTACCTTGCATACTCAGTATATTCAAAGCACTGACTGCATACTCTATTCTGTATCATCTCATGATACAGGTTCAGATGATCAGACTCAATTCGTCGTTAGCCAGTTTCCCACAACTTAGTCCAGTTCCCGCTATGGTGAGTCCTCATTTTTTGGGGACCTTCAGCTTAGTATTTGATGTTGTTATTTTATTTTTTTCAGATTTTAGTGAGCTAGTTGGGGTTGTTATCCCATCAGCTCTTCAGATGTGATAGAGGCTTATCAGACAGTATGTAGAATTTTAGCTCTGTTAGTGTATGATTGATATGTATTCAGACTTCCGCTTATTCATGTTTCAGTTATCGGATTTTGGTTGCTATATGTTATTTAGTTATCATGTTCATGCCATGGGTTGACTTGGAGTCATTCATGATTCTAGGTCCTGTGTCTCGATCAGGGGTCTCAGCTCAGGTCATGACAAGGATATAAATAATATGTTGATGATGAGTAAATCAATCAGTAGTCAATATTTAGGATGGGGGATGCAAATAAAAAATGTAATTTTAAACAATGATTAAGTTGTTATCAAATTAATGAGACAAAACTAGGATTTTGTTTCCTATGATTTCATAACGTAGTAGGCTTATTTTTTTAGTGATTTATCCGGGTGAATTTTTTGTAACACTGACGATTAGGTTCACCTAACATCTCTCGAGCTATATAGATGAATTTCACCTAAATCCTCTCGTTGCAAATAAAAGAAAAGTAATTTTAAAAAGTGATTAATATGTTGTCAAATTAATGAGACAAAACTAGGTTTGTGTTCCCATGATTATATAATGTAGTAGGCTTATTTTATTAGTTATCTATCGAGGTGAATTTTGTATAAGACTGACAACTAGGTTCACCTAACATCTCTCGACCTACATAGATGAATTTCACCTAAATCATGTCGGACTTTAGGTGTGTATATTTTGCCTTCACCATAAGTCTTTGATCAACTATACTCCATTAGAGATCAAGTTAATTAGATGAGGGTTGGTAGCCTTAAATTTCCATCTTGTTAGTCCATTTTCCTAACTTTAACCTCTTTGGTCGAGCAAGTTGATGATACATGCACGTTTTAATGTTTCTGTCACACCCCGCCTTGGGGGGTATGACTGGCACTTGGTGCCCTACTGGGACCTGAACTGCTGGACTGCTAAACCTGGGCACATCTGGTGCCTGGCTGGCTCTAACTCACATTTCTGGAAACAAAGGGCTATATAATGGCTCTAAACACAGCCCCCGGCCCATTGGCCTATAGCCTCCTGTACCTGCACTAACAGCTGACCAGAAACATATCGATATAGGGAAACCTATGCGGGCCGACAAGGCCACCATGCTGTCTAGTTATCTGTAACTTAATCATAGAATATTAAAAAGCTACGTGACCGGCAAGGTCACCACTACTGTCAAGCTATGGACCCACACGGCCAACATGAAAGAAACAGAAGTACTAACAGCTAAACAACTGCACGGCCTCACACGACTGGCTCATCTAACCACAGGGAAACATATACAGACTGCAAGCCTCTAGGAATAGCAATAGAAATGATCGGGACAAGGCCCCGACCTACCCATACTATACAACAAAGAAAATGAAATACACCTCTGGAATTCAGTCTCCGGATGACAGGAGCTGAATACTCGATCGCTGATAGGAATCACGTGGTATCGCCTACTCGTCTAAGAGTACCTGCAGGCAAGTAATGCAGCCCCCCACCGGGCGTCAGTACCGCTGGTACTGAGTATGTAAAGCAATAACTGAAAGAAATATCTGAAAACAATAATATAACTGGTGAAACTGAAGTAGGAAGAAATAGATTAACTGTCTGATAATGTAAGTCATACCTTTTCTTAATTATACTGGAAGGAGTAGGAGTCATACCTGAGGATTTATCGTTCTACTGTCGATCTACTCGTATCTACTGTAACACGGTGTAACATATCATAACATAACATAGCACACACAAACCTTACCCGGCCCCCATAAGCCAGGAGGTACAACCAGCACAGAATCTACACCCCTACCCCAGTCATCCCATCTCCTATACCCTGCAAGCATCCTGCCGGTCCCCTGGGTATGCCCTTGGGCTCGCAGAGCCCCTGACTATAACTGCATCTGAGTCTGAAGGACTCCTGAATCAACACCCGGGCGTATCTGCTCGACCGGGGTGTGTAAGGGCCGACCAAGGCACAATATGGGGAAAACTGGCATCCCATCTTCGTCCCCTGTGGGATGGCATGCCACTCCGTAGAGCGACGTATCCTCTTCCTCTGGTGGACGAGTCGATACAGCTATCAACCCTAGGGCGGTCATGGATGCTAAGTAATCCAACCCCAAGACAATACAGCGGTCTCAACTAGTAATACTATCTGCATGTCCCATATGTTGAAGCTAATAGTAGTAAAGTATTATATACACTATATGCTGGACTAGTGATAGTAATATGTACGTACTTAATACATGCTGAGGCTGGTAATAGTATATATATATGTAGAAATATAGTCTTCTGCCAGACTGTACTAGGGCTAATGCTGAACAAGATATAATGTTTCTGCTGAAAACTATGCAGTATACTGAGTTTCTATAGTAACATGATTTACTATTCCTAATATGCTTTCTAACCTCATTTTAGCTTATCATTCTATTTCTGAGATGTCTTACATATATTACATTGCTTTACTGGGTTTCAACTGAATACAATGATATCCTAACATTCTGTGTCACATCACATACTGGGCATGCTGTGCAGTTCTTAACACTTATATTAGAATCTATATCGTGCTAGCCAGTCTCGCGCTGATCATAACATAATGTTTCTAGTATCGTACCATCATTCATAATAAACATCATACATGGCTTCTGAATATTCTACTGGCCTTTAAATTACTGTACTGTACCAAGATTACTAACTTGCCGAGGAAACTAGCTTTACATACCTTATCCTCGAACTATCCGGCTGTCGGACGAGGCTCGGCCAGTACTTCAACTATTTTCTCCCAACTGCATTCATAAATGTGCCAATCAATACTAAATACAGCTTTATTGTAAAGAGCAATGTCAATTTCGATATAGTTTATAGCCTAAACTTAGGCTTATCGAAAGACGGTCGAAAACTCGCTATTTTTCAGAGGTCCAGAAGGGAGAAATATCCACTTCACAGCTAGGAACACATAGACACTAATTTAGAGCAATTCCACTTACCTTAGCTCGGTGGCTCGACGATTCGTCGGCCATATTTCATGAAACTGAATCCTTACGAATGCTCTCTGCTGCTAAATACCTCAGTATCTGGAGTTAATTTGAGTTTGGACAACATTTAGCAGCGTAATCGGACGAAAATTGTATTACTACTTCGTTCCTTTTCCTTCTCCTGCGTTTGCTCTCTGTTTTCTGAAGTTTATATGATTTAATTCTAAAATAACCCAAAGTGGGGCTTTATATACTTGGGCATGGACAAGGCCAACGTGTCACAGAGCCAACGCGGAGGCCTCACCTCCGTGACACGCTGCCATCGCGGAGAGGCTCTGCCTCGGCTCCTTCCGCGATGGTTCGACAGGTTTCTCGTCCGATCTTTTCCCGGGCCTTTCTCCAGCACGTATGGCCTTCGAATATGCTTAACCAACGTGCGAATAGGTCATTTAGGTGTCGGGAATTCTACGGGGTATAACAGTTTCCAACCGCTAAAACTCATTAAAATGAAGAGAATAACAATACAATCAATTAACTATTCAAGAATCACTATTTTATTTTGCCTACTTCCATTGATCCACCATGGTTCCCGCAACCCTAGCTAAAGAGATTTAGCCACTCATGTTAGAAGAAACAATAACATACAATTTATAAGAAGTAATAATGAAACACTTACAAGAATATGACATTGTTTGAAAAATCTCGAAAGCTAAGTAGAATCACAAGAACTTGATATTTTCTCCAACACTAGTATGGAATACTATTTTCAACACTTACAATAATTAACTCCTAAAAAATAGTCAAGAATTAAGTGGTATCTAATTTATAACTAAGTTGTTATTCTGAAAGACATCTTAAGAGGGGTACATATAGTAGTAGAATTAATATGCATCAGTTCCTACTTGGGATGGAATTTGACTTTTGTAGGTTTTGCTTCAGACCCTGGGGTCTATGTCGTGCCATCCCATGCGCCATACTAGGGTCGCCTCGCACCATCCCTTGCTTGGATCTGCCTGCGCGTCGTAGAGGTCCTTGCTTAAATGTTCCTGAATGATGCCATATTCTATTATTGTGGCACTTTCTCCTTTTGAGTTTGTCTTGGTAACTCTTTCTCTTCTAAGAATCAAATAAGTCCAATTCTATCACTTTAATACCTACAAACATCTAATCATGTGTGTTAGCTCTTTTTCACAAATAACATATAAAACAATAGAAACACTAACAATAGAAACACACATAATTTGTTCTCAAAACATAACATGGGTAAAATATGATTAATAAGTGTGTAAATACTTCCAACATCAGGGGGCGCTGCATTCTTTCCTACGAGTCTGGACAGTGACCCAGATAGACCTCTCTATTATGAGCTATACAGTTCAAATGTTCTAGTAAGCTACATGTTTTTTGGTGTTGAGGAGATAGAGGTCTACCTTTATTTTGAGTATATATATAGCAAATGGGTAGGTCGCGGCCATTTCTCGACCATATGACAGTCCAACACTCTTAGAGGCTTATAAACACTTCTTGAGATTTCAATATGCGGTTTATGGCCTTGCTGGTCTT
The DNA here is from genome assembly GCA_035772735.1 of Datura wrightii. Taxonomy (NCBI): domain Eukaryota; kingdom Viridiplantae; phylum Streptophyta; class Magnoliopsida; order Solanales; family Solanaceae; genus Datura; species Datura wrightii. Next base: position 83,257,940 of record JASDFA010000006.1, on the reverse strand, counting down.
CTATTTAATAGTTGTACAATTTACAGCCTTGTCAGCTTGTTTTTAGTAAATAAGGTACTATATGGCTTCTTTAGCCTTATATATATGTATTTTGAGTTGCCAGTTGTTTAAGATATATTCACATCATGATCTTGTCAGTTTCGTTTATTTTTATGTTGTAGCAGCATTATCATGGACGCCTTGTTGGCCTAATTGCTACACAAGTTTTAGGAGTTTCCATGGATGGCTCAGCCAAGTAAGGCACCAGGTGCTGATCATGCCTGTCTAGATTTTGGGCATGCCAGACATGGTATCAAAGGACATCGAGTCCTAGAAAGTCTACAAGTCATGTCTAGTAGAGTCTTTCTTATACGTTTGTTGTGCACCACACTTATAATCAAGAGGTTACAAAGAATTTAGGATGGTTATCTTCTTTATCTCTTAGAATCATGCAAATAGAGCTGAGCCATAAGAATTTGAGTCTAACTCATGCTTTATGATATTGTTGTAGTGATGCCTCTGACTAGGTTGAATAAAATTAGCAGATGATCCTGTACAATGGCTGGAGAAGGCACTAGTCATGCCCAACACGGGTAGGAAGTTGGGCTAGAAGCCCAGAGTGAGGCATCATCATTGGCACGTCCTATGTTGCCGGAGGCTGAGGAAGAGAAGAGGGACCCAGTGACCCCAACTCCTCATATTCCAGCTGCCCTTGAGAGAAAATTAAGAGGGGATCAAGCACCACCCAGTTCTCCCGCTTGGCATGACATGGGGAAGTTAATTCAGTTCTTGCCACAGCCAGTTGTATTATAGTTACAACTGATGGCCGGATCTTTTGATAGTTTCAAAAGTTCTATAGTTTGAGAATTTGTTAGGAGAAATCTAAAGGGTCAAATACACCTCTAACTGAATTGGAGGAATATTTTGTGGCTTTTATAAACATTATCTTCCATAAGAAGCTAGTCACGCTAGAGTTGATAAATTATTGAATCTCAGACAGAGCAGTACGAGTGTTTGAGAATATAGTCTCAGGTTTGACTCTTTAGCCAGATATGGTCCTTCATTGAAAACACAATGTAGGAAAAATTCACCATTTTGTAGCAAGTTTGGGGCCACATTTGATAGAGATTGTATTCTAGCATCCTTGAATGAGAAAAATGGATATGTCTCGAATTTAGACTACTGCTCAAAATTTGGAAAATCTCTGGCATCATTTACAGGATAATTGGAATAGAGAAAAGGAGAAAAATAAGAGGGTCAGATTTGTAGGGTTTTACGGAGAAACTCGGGGTGGTTCCAGTCTCCAGTCTTCTAGACACCCAGCTTATACTACCGAAAATGCTCTATCCCAATCACAAAGACCTAGATATGATTACTAGGCTTAGTCTGGATCAGTTTAGAGTTCAGGGACATCTAGCTCCCATCGCCAGAAGTGTACGTGGTTAGATGAGGCCACCTTTGCCACCCTATACTCAGTGTAGGAGATAACATCCTAGACCATCCCTCCAGGGTATGGATGTGTGTTATTGGTGTGGGCTTCTAGGCTATATGATGCAGCACTGTCCAAATAAGGGTATAGGTGGCATAGCACAAGCATTAGGGCCGACTCTTTTTTCTACTTCCAATGTTCACCTTCTAGGGAAAGGTCCTCAAACATCAATAGTTTGAGGTAGAGATAAAGGAACCAGAGCATCTAGTTCAGGCAATAGTCAAAATATTTTTTATACTTTGACAAGTTGTTAGGACTTTGAAGCATCCCAGACTTAGTTATAGGTATATTATCTATTTTCTCACATGATGTGTATGTACTAAAAGATTTAGGGGCTACATTGTTATACATTACTCCATATATTATGAGGAAATTCAGGGTAGAATAAAAAAAGTTGTGGAATGATAATGCTCAAATCATACTCCTGTTAAAGTATGATGTGGACGTTGTCAATAAAGAACCCAACTAGGTTAGGGTCTATCCCACAAGAAATATAGTCAAGATATAAAATAACACTAGTATTTAAGCTTTTAAGTATTTTATCTCCTAAAGGGGGGTTTTATAAAAGAAAATATGTAACAATATTAAGATTTGATTGTTGTTTATCAAGTTAATGCAAATAACTATGGAAGTGTCCCCATGGATTCATAACTACATTAGGTTTTACACTCGTGATCTTTCCCAATGCTCACTTGCAGAATTGATAACTAGGGTTTATCCAAATGACTGGTTCATCCCTATTGAATAACTATAGTCAATCACCGGATTAGGTCTCATGAGTGATTTCACTTCAATTGTTATCAATTTGTTCTAAATTAACTATCCTGCAAACGCAGCTCAAGTTATACAATGAACCATAAAGTTCAAGGCTTTGTTGTAATTCTCTTTTACTAATCTCAACTTCTCTAGATTCAAGCAAATAAAGAATTCGGGCAAGTCCTAATGTTTTGTTCCATGAAGAAACATTAAAAGTGAAGACAATACAATACAAGCATTAGCATTGGTTTTCAATCACTCTGTGCAAACCCTAGTTTGTTAATTCACCATGGCTCCCACAACCCTAGTTGTGGAGGTTTTAGCCTGTCATGATTGTAAGAGAATTATATGCATTCATAGATAACACATATTTTAGAACTTACAAAGATAACTGGAAGAAAACCCACTTGATTATTGCAAAAATTAATGAAGAATAATTCAAGAATAATGGAAGATCAAAGCAAGAAATCTCCCAAAAGTTGCTCTCAAAAATCCCAAAAGTCTAAAACTTCTCTCAACAATTGAATTATGTTTCCTTCAATAAAAATAACCTAGAAAAAGTATTTATACAAATAATTAGAAACTTTTCCTAAATTAATAGGAAAATTGCTAAACTGCCACCGACTTCACCTACGACCTATAGCATGATTGTATGGGTCGTACCTTCACTCATACATTGGTTGGCTCTTATGATTTTGGCTAAGTATTGGAAGCTGATACGACTTGTACCATAAACCTATGAGTCGTACGATCTGGTCATAGTCTAAATCTGAAACTTCTAGCATCCTCTGAATATTTCCACGAGTGGCTCTGTACGGCTCGTACTTTCATCCTACGACTCGTGACTTCTTGTCGTACTTTGAGATGTACCATTCTTAAATTCTTCTAAACTTTACCATGGCTCTTTTGTATGGGTCGTAGCTAGATAACATGATTCGTGGTTGCTACCCATACCAGGAGACTGACTTAGTGCAATTTCCTCTGAACTTTATCATGAATGTCTTGGTACGGCTCGTACCGGGATGGTACAACTCGTACCAAGAGTCGTACTTTGGATCTTTGTTTCAGCATATCTTTGGGACTTTTCTACAATTCTCAGTACGGGTTTTACTAGGATGGTACAACTCATACTGAGGTCCATACCTGGCCGTTTTTCTGCATTTTTTCATTTCTTTTGCACATTTCAATTCCAACACCTAATTTCCCTAAAAAAAAGCAAAAGTGCATCATATCTGTATAAACATACCTAAGTCTATGCTTATTTCCTCAATTTTAAGTGTCGAAAGTGTTGTAAACCCACAACACATCATGGAACATTTGCAGCGTCAACTCCAATTGGTAAGTCAATTATAGCTAGGTGTGTCTGTAAAAATTACACTATTACAGTGAGTGGTAAAGATACTATGGTTGATCTAATTAAGCTCAAAGGTTGAATTTGACCTTATTATAGGCATGGATTGGTTATCCGCTTGTTATGCCACTGTTGACTATCGAGCTAAAGTTTGGCAATTCAAATTCCCGGCGAGCTAGTCCTAGAGTGGAAGAGTAATGTTATGATGTCTATGGGTCAGTTTATTTACTACCTAAAAGCAAGGAAAATAATCTCAAAAGAGTGTCTATATCACTTGGTTCGGGTAAAGGATCTTGATGCTAAACAGGAGGCGTCGACTCTTCAATCTGTGCGAATTGTAAATAAATATCCCCATGTCTTCCCTGAGGAACTCCGTGGGCTTCCACCAGGAAATGTAATAGATTTTGGTATCGATGTGAATCCTGGTAACCAGACTATATCCATTTCACCATATAGGATTTTCCCTAGCAAAGTTGAAAGAGCTAAAAGAAAAATTGAAAGATCTTCTTGATAAAGGGTTTATTTGATCTAGTATACCCCCCTGGGGTGTGTACATTTATTTTTATGCGATAAAGATGGCTTATTGCGGATGTGTATAGATTATAGGAAACTGAATAAAGTTACTATAAAAAAGAAATACCCATTCCAAAGGATTGAAGACTTATTTGATTAGTTGTAGGGAACTAAATATTTTCCAAAAATTGATTTGAGGTCCAAATACTATTAGGTAAAGTTAGGGGAAGTAGATATCCCAAAATAGCTTTTCAAATGAGATATGGGAATTTTGAATATCTTGTCATGTCAGGGAAGTAGATATCCCAAAATAGCTTTTCAAATGAGATATAGGCATTTTGAATATCTTGTCACGTCCTTCAGCTTAAAAGCCTTCATGGATCTAATGAATATAGTGTTTAAATCCTTTTATCATCTATTTGTAATTGTGTTAATATACGACATTTTTATATATTCATGAAGAGAAGAAGATCATGTAGGTCATCTTAGGGAAGTATTATAGATACTCCAAGATTATTAACTATATGTCAAATTCTCTAAGTGCAAGTTTTGGTTGAGGTCAGTAGCATTTCTAAGGCATATGATCTCCAATGTAGGTATAAGCGTGGATTTCAAGAAAATAGAAGTAGTGAAGGGTTGTCCTAGACCTACAAAACCCATAGAGGTATGTTGTTTCTTATGCCTGGCGGGTTATTATCGGAGGTTAATGGACCTTTGACTAAATTAACTCACAAAGTAGTCAAGTTTCAGTAGCCAGAAGCATGTGACCAGAGCTTTTAGTGACTGAAAGATATGACTTACATCAACACCTATTTTGACTCTTCTTGAAGAAACAAAGGGGTGTGTTGTATATTGTGATGCTTTAAGAATTGGCTTAGGTTGTGTTCTGATGCAGCATGGAAAAGTCATTGCATATTCCTCAATACAACAGAGAAAACATGAGAGAAATTATCCGACTCATGATCTCCAGTTAGCAGTTGTGGTGTTCACCTTATAGATATGGCATCATTATTTATATGGAGTTAATGTGGACATATTTACATATCACAAAAGCCTTCAATATATCTTTAAGAAAAGAGAGTTTAATTTGAGGAAAAGAAAATGCTTTAAGTTGTTAAAAAATTATGATGTTGATATCTTATACCATCCAGGCAAGGTTAACAAAGTAGTAGACGCTCTTAATTGCAAATTTATGGGTAGTTTGAAGCATGTAGAATCAGGCAAGATACAAATGACTAAAGAGTTACATCAGTAGGCCAATTTGCGAGTTCAACTCCTAGATTCAAATGATGGAGGAGTTGTTATTAAAAATATAGTAGAATCATCACTTATATCTAGGAGTAAAGGAGCAGTAGTATGATGATCCAGAATTGGTAGAATTAAAGGATGGAATTCCACAACAAAAGAAGCCTATATTGGGGCTTAAAAAAGATGGAGTTCTCAGGTATCGAGATCAACTATGTGTGCCAAATGTAGGAAGACTTGGAGAAACAATTATGGTAGAAGTTCATCATTCTCGATACTCAATTCACCTAGGAACTACAAAAATATACCACGACTTCAAAGACATTTATTAGTGGAATAATATGAAAGGGATATCATAGAATTCTTGACCCAATGCCCAAATTATCAACAATTAAAAATAGAGTACTAGAAACTTGGGGATTAAACCAAAAAATAGAGGTTGCAATATGGAAATAGAAAGTGATTAATATGAATTTTATTACAGGTTTGCTTCCCACTAGCTTAAGGTATGACTCTATCTTGGTGATAGTAGACAGGCTCATGAGGTCTACTCACTTTCTACCTATCAAAACTAATTATACAGCTGAAGATTATACTAAGTTACATATAAAAGAGATAGTAAGACTTCATGGAATACCTTTTTCTATTATCTTAGATAGAGTTCCCAATTTACTGCCCATTTTGGAGGTCTTTCCAATGGGTTTAGGTACGCAGGTGAACGTCAGTATAGAATATCATCCCTAAATTGACATTCAAGTTGAGCATACTATCCAGATTCTCAAAGATATATTACAAGCATCTATTTTGGATTTTAGAGAAAGTTGAGACGACTATTTTCCCCTTATCGAGTTTGCATATTGATGTTGGAGCAGGAATGTGCATATTTAAACATCAATTATCTCACATTTTAGCATTGTTTGTCACCTTTTTCTTGTTGATTTATTCATATTTTACTAAAACCTTGTGAATTATATTAAGTGTGTGCAGGCAACATAAATAAAAATGAAGCATTTCAATTCATTTTTGGTCATAGATTAGAAGGAAGATCAGTTGGGATAAAGATTTGCTAAGGATATGAAGTTGTTGCGCAACCCCTTGTGATGCAAGGGTGGAGAACATGGACACAGTTGTTGGACAAGAGTCATCACAAGGGTGGCGTGAAGAATCCTGCTGACAGAATCAAAATTGCATGGTCGCACTGCTCCTTGAGGCACGAAGGTGGTGCAAAGGTATGAGGTTTTTTACGATAGACCAACGCAAAGGTGGCATAAAAGATCATTGTATTCAAAAGTTTAATTGCACTGTTATGCCCCCTCTTGTGAAGCAAGGGTGGCTTGATGCTGGAAGTCTTCTAGTTCATGTAAGATTTATTAAGTTGATTTCTTTCACGACAAAGGGTGTATAACTAGAACTTTTGATAGTGAAAAAATGGGGGATGAATTTTGAAGGAATACCTAGGCAAAAAGAGAGATTTTCTTTAAGCTTTTTTGGTACGTTATTTTTGTCGATTAAATATGTACAGTCGAATTCATGCAATTTTGCAAGAATCATGAGTAGCTAAACTACTTTATCCTAGTTTTTGGTAAAAACATGAAGGTTGAGTTTTAAGAATTAGTTTATGCTAAATTGAATTTCTCCATGATTGGTTTACTTTTTCTTCTTGATTTCAGTTATTTGTTAGATTGAGCACTTTGCAAATTACACTCGTGACTCATTGATTGAACTCAAAAGAGAGAGTCATGAGGGAAAGAAGAGATATCGAGCAGTTTTTTGATCCTTATTAGAAAAGAAAATCAATTAGTTGGCGAGGCTAGAAATATATCTTCCAACCATGTTTAGTTGATACAGGCAACAACTTATATGTATTTTACTATTATCTGACAACCATAGAAATATATGCATTGGGAACAATAATGCAGTCTTTGAATTGTTGAAAACCTATTACTAGTAATCTAGGATAGCAAATTATGCATACCAATTTCAATAACTTAACTAGATTGTGAAATATCCAAGACTCTAGATTTTAATTTCTATTAAGCAAAACAAATCATCATTTCTTATTTGCTTTTTTCTATTAGAAATTTTAAATTGTTAGAATAACAAAAAATCTTAAGCTATAAGTTGTTAATTAGAATAACAGAATAAGAATTTTAACTGGAATTAATTAATCTAACAAGTCTCAATGGATACGATATCTTGACTCATTTTTATATATTACATGATGACCGTGTCTGCTTGCGCGTGCATTTGGATGCACCAAGTTTTTGCACTGTTATCGAGAACTTATCATAGATTAATTTTTTTAGTTGGTATTATTATTACAATGTTCAATATCTACTTGGTTGCTTATTATTGTGCATTTCAGTTGTTGTTGTATAGTATATGCCAATTATGAGAAGTCAAGGAATCTCCTTGGCCTCTTTTGATCCAGAGATAGAGCGAACTTTCCACCTATTTAGCATTGATGACAGAAAACAATGACCAAAACACCGTAGATGACAAGGAGGCTCCTCAAGCCCTTGGAAATGACAAGAATGGGCCCTGCCTTGAATTAGCAGATGACAATTACAGAGCTGGTATAAAAGACGTGTCAGTATCAGGGTAAGCCCCATGATGACCCACATAGGAACTTATTGACATTCTTTGAGTTGAGTGAGAACTTTCATTGCTAGAACATCTTCGATGAATATTTGAAGCTCACCCTTTTCCCCTTCTCACTAATTGGGGAAGCTAAAGAGTGGCAGAATGATCCAACAAGATCCATCACTACTTGGGAGGCCCTTTCAGGTAAGTTCATAACTAGATTCTTCTCTTCTAAGAGAACAAAGGACCTGAGAGGTAAGATATCTGGATTTATTCAGAAAGATGGAGAATCCCTTACTCAAGCATGGGAAAGATACAAGGGTTATTGACATGACCCAAACATACACCTGGATCGTAGACACAGTTCAAGGAGCTCCGAGAGACCCTAAATCCATCCATGGCATGAGCATACATCTAACTCAATCACATGAGCGGAAGACTTAACTTAAAATATCATAATCATAACATGAATAAAAGAAAAGCAATACAAGACTCGTACAATATGGCTTATTACAACTTGTAGTTTGATAAGCCTCTAAACATGAAGGACGGGTTGATGGGACAACTCCCCAACTAACCCAAAATCCAGAAACTGAAAGAGCAACATAGAGTATGAACATGTTGCCTCGGAACATGAGGACTCACTAATACGCATAGAGCAACCCTGAAACAATATACAGGTGAGGATGAGCCTGAGAACTAGGACCTGTATCATGAAACGACAACATAGAAAGTATGTGGTCAGTACGTGGAATGCATTGAGTATGCAAGGTAAGTAAAACAGATATTTAAAACATATATAAAACTCATAAATGATCATAAGAGTAGGACATCATGCTCAAATTGTAAACATCATAACATAATATAGGACTTAAGGTTTTCAAAATATTCGTAATGCCAACATAATCATAATTATAAGATAAGAGCTTTATTTAACATGACATGAGTCAAAATATATAATCATAGCATGTAAAATCATGAAGAACAGTGGGAGATTCTCTTAACTGACATACCCTATATGAGCACGCATGAAGCCCGACTTGTAACCCAAGTTGGGAAGGTGTTCGTACCTTTCCAAGGGTAGAAGCATGAAAGTTTGATATCACCATGAGAAAGGGCCAATTAGGCCAGGGACAAACATAAGAGGGGTCCCAATATACCTACGATGGCACGTAGTTCATGAGATCCGGGGCTTAACCTGAGCTCCGAACCTACTCGGTGTTTGATAAAACTCTCAAAACATATATATTTCTCATAGTATATCAAGCATGAGTTCATGAGCTAGTTAAATCATGATAATCAGAAGCATTCAAGTAGATATGTGAACTAGCCATGAGATAAGGCCTGTGAGTCGGCCAAAACATGATTCATGATTCGAAAATTCAAATATACTTGTAGAACATGCATATAGCTTATGATTTATAAGATCATGATGAGTAATAGATTAAATACAAAATCTAACTCATAATTCGTGCTGGGCATTGTAAATATCATCAACGGGAAGATAGATCATAAATCGATTCATCATGGGGCATAGATAATAAGGCTTAAATACTTAGAAATCCAAATCAATGATATTATAACCAATTTATATCACAAAAGTTGATCAAAATCAATAGATTATGATAGATTTTAAAATCACAAAACCCATAGCCAAATCATTAGATTTTATATAAACAATTAGAAAACCCCATGAGTTTTTGATGAAATATAAGTAAAATCGTAGAGGAGGGACATGGGTCTGGAAGAAATCACCCATTGATAGCCTTACATACCTGGGATTATCAAATTTTAACTCTCCTTTGAAGCCCAAGAATGAAATTGGATGAATTGGAGGGAAGAACTTAAAATCTCCTTAGATCACCTTTCAATAGTCTTACATGTATGAATGAGAGTTTAGAATGGATGATTTTATTAAAAACCCAAATTTCCCAAGACAAAATGACATAGTTTAGGGCTTTATAACGTGAAAAAGTTGAAATTATCCTTAATGAACCTGCCCTGAAATCTAGCCAGATGAAACCAACGGACAGCACTAACGGGTCGTTAAAACTAAAGATGACCCGTCATGTCACTCGTCGTATGCACTGCTGACAGTCTACTTTTGGAACCAACCAACGGATGGTCAGGATGACTCGTCCTATCAACCCACGATCCGTTACATAGTCCATAGTTTGCTCATGGACCTTGGCATCTCATCTTCTAACGGGCAACCCCAAGACTCGTCACAACTAACGATGAGTCGTTGTTTCCCTTCCGTCAAGCCCACTGAAAACTTTATACTCCAACAATGACCAAAACAACGACTCGTTGTATCTCCTGACAGGTTTTTGGGAGACCCGTTCTAGCCCACCTGAAGAACCCAACTTCTTTTAATAACTACTAACAATGATTCATTGTTTCCCACAACGAGTCGTCATGTCGCCAGTTGTCTACACTGTCACCCAACATAATCTTAACAAACGACTCGTTACAATGACTCATGGTTTGATATCATGAGTTGTAACTTGGCTCGTCCTGAGAAATTTTCCCCAATTTTTTGCAGTTTTCAACTTTTCACTTTCTAATATACTAAATGACATAAAAATATCCACATAAATCATGCTTGCAATCACAAGTACATAGTTAATCATCAAAATTTCTAAATAGGGTCATTTTTTTTACTAATCCAAAACTAGTGCAATTTATTGGCTAAGTACTCCTAAGCTACTTTCTAATTAATCAAAAATCATAAAAATAAATTTCTAAACATGCTAGTTCTATTAGATAGCATGCCCAAGGAAATAAATGACAAGAAAAACCCTCAGACAAATTCAAAACCCGAAACATACAAGTACAAACCCTCCCCTCTTTGAAAATTGTTCTTCGTCTCTGAAGCATGAATTACAAGAACAAAGGGAAGGGAACATACCTGTGGCTACTTAGACTTTACCATTCATAGGTTGCCTCCCATGCAACACCAAATTTAACGTCGTCGCACGACGTAAGTATCTTGACTACTTAGACTTCGTCAGGGAACATGGACTCATCCTCCACTATCTTAAATGCTTGGCTCTGCCAAGAGGTGCCCTGTATGAGACAAAACAAAACAAACAAAAATGTAAAAGAGGAAATAACAATCAAAATTTAAATACAAGCAATTAATCTAATCTTAGTTGTATTCCCCGGCAACAACGCCACTTTTCACTAACGCTCAAACCATACCTCCTACCATAGTATGAAGAGGACGTTGTCAATAAAGAACCAACAAAGAGGTTGGGGTCGAACCCACAGGAAATATGGAAGATCTAGAATAATGTCGGTAAGTGAACTTGTTGGTTAGCTACTCCAATTGGGGGTTTAAGAAAAATAATAATTAAAAACAATGATTGAAATTGTGATGTAGAATAAAGAGTATAGACTAACTAAGGTTTGTGTTCCCCATGGGTTCATAACGTTTCGGGTATACACATGTGATTAATACCAATGCTTACTTGTAGAACTGATAACTAGGGTTCAACCAAATGACTGGTTCATCCCTATTGAATGACTATACTTAATCACCGGGTCAGGTCTCATGAGAGATTGCAAATTAACCGTTATCAGCTTGTTCCAAATTTAACTATCCTGCGACCAAAACTCAAGTTAATACAATGATCATCAAGATCAAGGCTTTGTTATAATTCTCTTTTCCTAATCTCTACTTCTCAAGGCTCAAACAAGTAAAAAATTCGGGCAAGTGCTAAAAATTTGGATCAAGGGAATCTTATGATTTTTATAGGGTTATTTAGGCTAAAAATGGGCTCAACAAGAACGGTCTATGATCCTTTCCTAATCAACCATCCTAAAATCTATGCAAAGACCAACCAGACAAGTTCTAGATCCTCTACACAGTATTGAACTAGGTAGTATTAGACCTCACTCGCTCATGGTACATGACTTGCATTTAGTCTACCTATCTGGTTTATATATGGATTAGCAAAAACTATACATTCTTATATACTAAATGACATAAAATATCCACATAAATCATGCTTGCAATCACAAGTACATAGTTAATCATCAAAATTTCTAAATAGGGTCATTTTTTTTTACTAATCCAAAACTAGTGCAATTTATTGGCTAAGTACTCCTAAGCTACTTTCTAATTAAACAAAAGTCACAAAAATAAATTTCTAAACATGCTAGTTCTATTAGATAGCATGCCCAAGGAAAAAAAAACGACAAGAAAAACCCTCAGACGAATCCAAAACCCAAAACATACAAGTACAAACCCTCCCCTTTTTGAAAATTGTTCTTCGTCTCCGAAGCATGACTTACAAAAACAAAGGGAAGGTAACATACCTGTGGCTACTTAGACTTCACCATTCATGGGTTGCCTCCCATGCAACACCTAATTTAACGTCGTCGCATGACGTAAGTATCTTGACTACTTAGACTTCGTCAAGGAACATGGACTCATCCTCTACTGTCTTAAATGCTTGGCTCTACCAAGAGGTGCCCTGTATGAGACAAAACAAAACAAACAAAAATGTAAAAGAGGAAATGACAATCAAAAGTTAAATACAAGCAATTAATCTAATCTTAGTTGTATTCCCCGGTAACAGCGCCACTTTTCACTAACGCTCAAGACCATACCTCCTACCGTAGTATGAAGAGGACATTGTTAATAATGAACCAACAAAGAGGTTGGGGTCAAACCCACAGGAAATATGGAAGATCTAGAATAATGTCGGTAAGTGAACTTGTTGGTTAGCTAGTCCAATTGGGGGTTTAAGAAACATAATAATTAAAAACAATGATTGAAATTGTGATGTAAAATAAAGAGTATAAACTAACTAGGGTTTGTGTTCCCCATGGGTTCATAATGTTTCGGGTATACATATGCGATTAATACCAATGCTTACTTGTAGAACTGATAACTAGGGTTCAACCAAACAACTGATTCATCCCTATTGAATGAATATACTTAATCACCGGGTCAGGTCTCATGAGCGATTTCAAATTAACTGTTATCAGCTTGTTCAAAATTTAACTATCCTGCGACCACAACTCAAGTTAATACAATGATCATCAAGATCAAGGCTTTGTTATAATTCTCTTTTCCTAATCTCTACTTCTCTAGGCTCAACCAAGTAAAAAATTCGGGCAAGTGCTAATGTTGTACACCGTTAAGAAATGTTTAAGCATAAAGAGAATATCATACAAGCCTTTTTCATTGGTTTTGAATCACTTTTGTGCAACCCTGCCTCATTAATCCACCATGGTTCCCACAACCCTAGCTATGGAGGTTTTAGCCTCTCATAGTTGCAACGTTGTGATTTACATTCATCATTAAACACATAATTCAATACTTACAATTGTAGATGAGAGAAAACCTTCTTTGATTATATCAGTAAAACCTCGAGAACAATTGATAAAGATCAAGAAAGAATCCAAGAAAAGGTTGATCACAAGTCAATCAACTCAATTCTATGTTTTTCCCTCGAATCGCTAGTGTTTTCACACCTCACTTCACTCCAATGTTCCCTCTTGATCTATCCTCTCTAATTTCTCTATTACATAGAAATAAAGGGTATTTAAAATTGTAGAGTAAGCCTTCCTTGTTCCTTCATGGAGTGGAATTGGGATTTTTAACTCCTTTTCCTAGTTGAAGTAGGATTTGACTTTCTAATAAAATAACCTAGAAAAGTATTTATACAAATAATTAGAACTTTTTCCTAAATTAACAGGGAAACTAATTTAATTGCCACTGCCTAATCTTATGACTCATACCATGTTATACCCCGTAGAATTCCCGGCACCTAGACGACCTATTCGCACGTTGGTTAAGAACATTTGAAGGCCATACGTGCTGTAGAAAGGTCCGGGAAAAAAGATCGGACGAGAAACTCGTCGAACCATCGCGGGAGGAGCCGAGGCAGAGCCCCTCCGTGATGGCAGCGTGTCACGGAGGTGAGGCCTCCGCGATGGCTCCGTGACACGTTGCCCTTGTCCAGGCCCAAGTATATAAAGGCCACTTCGGTGTTAAATAATTTAATCACATATAAATTTCCAGAGAACAGAGCAAAGCGGCAGTGAGAAGGTAAGAACGAAGGAAATTATATAATTTTCATCCGATTATGCTGCCAAACGCTGCCCAAACTCAAATTAATCCCAGATGCTAAGGTATTTAGCAGTAGAGAGCATTCCTACGGATTCAGTTTCATAAAATACGGCCGACGAATCGTCGAGCCACCGAGCTAAGGTAAGTGGAATTGCTCTAAATTAGTGTCTATGCGTTCCTAGCATTGAAGTGAATATTTCTCCCTTCTGGACCTCAGAAAAATAGCGAGTTTCTGGCCGTCTTTCGATAAGCCTAAGTTTAGGCTATAAACTATATCGAAAGTGACGTTGCCTTTTGAAACAAAGTTGTATTTAGTATTGATTGACATATTTATGAATGCAGTTGGGAGAAAACAGTTGAAGTATCGGTCGAGCCTCGTCCGACAGACGAATAACTCACGAATAAGGTATGTAAAGTTAGTTTCCTCGGCAAGTTAAGTAATATTGAGATAATATAGCAATTTTCAGACCAGTAGAATGTTCAGAAGTCGAGTATTGCGTTATTATGAATATTGGTACAATGTGAGAAGCATTGGGTTGTCATGTGTACGAAACCTATTAGTATGATATAGATTCTAACGCAAGTGCTGGAGAGTGCCCAGTATACTCAGTGTGTGATGTGATATACTATGTTAAGATATTGTTGTGTTCAGTCGAAACCCCGTGAAGTAGTACAGTATCCGTAAAGCATTTCAGAAACAGAATAGCAGACTAAAATGACGTTTAGAAAGCATGCCAGGAATAGTAAATCAGGTTACTATAGAAAATCAGTATACCGCATAGTTCAGCAGAAAGACTATATTGGTACATACATATATAGTACTTCCAGCCTCAGCATGTATTAAGTATATACATATTTCTATCACTAGTCCAGCATATAGTGTATACAGAAACTTAGTAAACAACAGAGTTTTCAGGAAAAACATTATCTTATATAGCATTTGCCCAGTACAGTCCGGCAGGAGACTACATTCATATTTATACATCTTTACCTACCTCAGCACGTATTAAATACATACAGATCACTATCATTAGCTCAGCATGTAATATATATGATACTTTACCCCTATGAGCCTCAGCATGTGAGATACACAGACAACATTACTAATTGAGACCGTTTTATTGTTTGGGGTTGGATTACCCAGCATCCCTGACCGCCCCAGGGTTAATAGCTGTATCGACTCGTCCGCCAGAGGATGAGGATACGTCACTCTACGGAGTGATATGCCGTCCCGCAAGGGGACGAAGATGGGATGCCAGTTTCCCCATATTGTGCCTTGGTCGGCCCTTATACACCCCCGTCGAGCGGGTACGCCCGGGGTGTTGATTCAGGAGTCCTTCGGACTCAGGTACAGTTATAGTCAGGGGCTCAGCGAGCCCAAGTTCATACCCAGGGGACCGACAGGATGCTTACAGCCAGTGTAGGAGATGGGATGACCGGGGTAGGGGTATAGATTCTGTGCTGGTTGTACCTCCCGGCTTATGGGGGCCGGGTAAGGTTTGTGTGTGCTGTGTTATGTTATTTCATATTATGCCATGCTATGTTAGATACGAGTAGATCAGCAGTAGAGGGATATATCTCCAGGTATGACTTCTATTTCTTCCCAGTGTAAACGAGAAGGTATGACTTACATTATCAGACAGTTAACCTATTCTTTCTATTTCAGTTTCCTCAGTTCTATTATTGTGTTCAGATGTTTCTTTCAGTTATTGCTTTACATACTCAGTACCAGCGGTACTGACGCCCGGTGGGGCGCTGCATTACTTGCCTGCAGGTACCCATAGACGAGCAGGTGACACCACGTGATTCCTGTCAGCGTTGAGCATTCAGCTCCTGTTATCCGGAGACTGAGTTCCAGAGGTGTACTTCAGTTTCTGTTGTTATATAGTATGGGTAGGTCGGGGCCCTGTCCCGATCATTTCTATTGCTATTCCTAGAGGCTTGCAGTCTGTATATTTCCCTATGGTCAATTGAGCCGGTCGTGTGAGGCCGTGCAGTTGTTAGCTGTTAGTACTCTTGCTTCTTTTATGTCGGCCGTGTGGGGCCATAAGTTTGACAGTAATGGTGACCTTGCCAGTCACGTAGCCTTCTAGTATTTTATCGCTGAATGCAGATAACTAGACAGCATGGTGGCCTCGTCGGCCCGCATAAGCTTCCCTATATTTGCTTGTTTTGGTCAGCTGTTATTACAGGTACAAGAGGCTATAGGCCAATGAGCTGGGGGCTGTGTTTACAGCTGTTATATAGCCCTTTGTTTCCAGAAATGTGAATTAGAGCCAGCCAGGCACCAGATGTGCCTATGCTTAGCAGTCCAGTAGTTCAGGTCCTAGTAGGGCACCAGGTGCTAGTCATACCCCCCAAGGCGGGGCGTGACAAACTTGGTATCAGAGCAGGTCGTGTCTCAGGGAGTCTGCAAGCCGTGCTAAGTAGAGTCTTGTCTATGGATGTGTTGTGCACCACATACTATAGGCAGGAGGCTGCGAGGCATGATATGATGATTACCCTTCTTTCTTAGTCAGTCGTGCTTTAGAGCGGTACAGTATAGGGTTGAGTCCCTGAGAACTTACCGTATTCTTTGATTACAGATACAAAGGCAGATCAGCATTACCCTATCACATGCAGAAGATCAGAAATAGCAACGGAAGAGAGCATCAGTCAGTTATATGATAACTACAGCAGCAGGAGGAGGTATCAGAGACCTCCCAGCGTGATACCTGTATTGGCATTATTCCTAGTATACGTTGATAACGTCAGAATAGGAAGTCAGCAGTATAATGTACATATGAGTTGATTTACTTATTAGTTATATAAGATCTGATTATGATTACAGATAAGGTCAGACCACCAGGTTGGTACAAGAAAGAGAGAAAAAATGCAGGAATCCCAAATACATCTTTTTGGATATGGTACAGTCGAATGCTTTTATTGTTGTAATAAGAAAAGAGTTATTCCTACCTCTTAAGTTCGATACCAGTATAGAAAAGGAGCATAAGACTTGAGAGGGGGTTGCCGAATCATGCAGTAAGTAAAGATGGGTTGATTGATCCTAGTAAGTAGTGGAAGATATAGAGAGCCCTTATGATTATGTAGGCTGTGCAGACCCTTATGATAACCAGGTAGTAAAGAAAGTAAGACTGTTAGCTTACCCGAAGTAGGGGTAACAGACCTGTTAGTGATGAATGCCTAATAATAGTCAAGTTTGAGCCAGAAAAAGGCCAAGACCGCCATATATGCTAACAAATAGCAAGACATACCTGTAAGATTATAGTTATGATCTAGTTGTGACATCGAGAGATATAGAGGTTATGTGAATCAAATGGGCTTGAGTATACGCCCAAAGAAGTATAGGCCAAGGCTTGATCAGTAATCTCATTAGCAACAAAAGGCAGGTACCTTGAACCCCAGAGTTCAGTTTAAGTAAGATGAGAGGAAGAAGCAGGAATATCAGATCTTGTGGGGAAATTAGAACTACCCGGATTGATAAAGTATCGTATTAAGGATTAAGCCTCGGGTTGACAGTAAGATTGCGGTTCAGAATACCACAGGGTGTCCATTATAGAAAAGTTAAGAAGTTACCGATACAGCAATTCTAATCCAGTGTAGACTAGAGATGAGGCCCAGCAGACAGTTATGGGCTCTCAATATATGCCTAGTAAGGCTACAGGATTCGAACGTCGACCCCCACATCGCAAGAGTGGCGGGATTTTAAACAGCAGATAATAACTAGAATGTTTATGTTTGTTACTTTCAGAATGGGGTGACAATACAATGAAATGATAAGTCAGGGCAGGAGATATTATTAGGCCGTAGAAGAAATGTATCATGTACGATGTGAGACTCAGCAGAACATGTCGGAGGTTATGAATTACCGCAGGAATCAGTACATATTGTACGTAGCCAGCGATATATAGATATACAGATAATAGATAGGTTGTGAGTGGCTGCCTATAAGGGCTACAATCACAGATGCTGATTAGTAATATAAAGCCTATACAAATTGCATTAGGGGACCAAACAAAAAAAAGAGAGAAGAAAGAGGGAGAAGAAAGAAAGAAAAGAAGGAGGGAAAGGGCGGGTTAAGTGTGAGTTACGTATGAAGTCATAGAAACTTAAACTATCTCAGTTCTCAGTTATTAGATTAAAAGACTTATGTGTTGTTGTCAGATCCAGGCTCTAGGAGTTTACCAGAGTTAATGGCCTAAAGCAGATGGCTAGATGATAAGGGCGCAGTTAGACAGTCTACCGACCAGCTGGCGCCTGCGTTAGCAGGGAGGCATCCCTGAAGATTGGTAACAGTAGTGCGTGTGCCAGAACCAGGATTAGAGGCCGAATAAGCAAATTTCAGAGATTAGCAATATCAGAATTGTTCTAGCATGTTAAGTGGTCGTACGTCGTTTTCCCAGCCTTGTGGGCGACAGTCGGCCTTAGTCAACCTAGCAGTTGTTATGTAGAACACCCCATAAGTCAGCCGGCCGTCCCAGTCAAAATACCTGTGGGTACCCCAAGGAAGGGTCCACATCAGTAGTCAGCGACAGATTAGTATTTCAGCTGGTGTTCGTAAGATATTTAGATACAGAGCCCTAGCAGAAGGCCAGTATTTACAGAATAGCTCATAAGACTGAGAATCCCCCAGAATAGCAGTATAAATCCAAGTGGATACACACAAGGCATAAGAAATTGATAGTACCCTGCTAGCACAGTGTTTATTAAGACCAGGGGATCAGTAGACTCCCCGTGATGATCCAGAGATTGATCGCCTGGGAGTAAGTTGATTAAGTCCAGCCTTACAGTGGTTCAAGTAAAATAACAGAGCAATGAGATGCCCACGAGGTTGCGGTTATGCACAAACTATAAGCACTCAAGTAGTACAGTTAGAGCATTATTAGACTACTGCCACGTTCGGGTCATTCAACCCGACTATTCAGTTATGTAGGGTTATGCAGCCAGATCATTAGAGGTCATGAACAATATCAGGACCCCCTGATCAGATACGGGCACACGGTGTGCAGATAGTCGTTCAAGGTTACCTTAGCAACAAGTGGCCTTAGCATGCGGCCAGAAGGCCAAATAAGCTCTAGTTATACCGGTAGACTACTTGTCAGATTCTCCGGCATGATAAACCAGTATGACCGTCAGTTATATGTCAAATTTTGTAAATGTGAATTTTGGTTGAGTTTAGTAGTCTTTTTGGTCACATTGTGTCGGAGGCTGGTGTACAGATAGATACGCAGAAAATTGAAGTAGTGAAGACATAGTCTAGACCTACCACTCCGATCAAAGTACGCAGTCCCTGCGGTTAGCCGGGTACTGCAAAGGGTTTATGGAAGGATTTTCCACCTTAGCAGCACCTCTGATTAGATCGACACAAAAGGCAGAAAAGTTTCAGTAGACTGAGGTGTGTGAGTAGAACTTCCAAGAGTTAAAAGCCAGGTTAACATCAGCTCCAGTGTTAGTATCGCCAGGAGATACAGAGGGTTGATGCAGCATGGTGAAGTAATAGTTTATGCTTTCAGGCAGTTGAAGAAACATGAAAAGAATTACCTTACCCCCTGATCTGGAGTTAGCGGCAGTAGTTTATGCTTTAGAAAGGGAATATTTTGTATCACCCAGGAAGGGTTAATGTGGTGGCAGATGCCCTTAGCCTGAACTGCCTGAACAGCGAGGATAGACTCGAGGATTACACCAGTTAGCTAGTTAGCCAGTCACATAGCAGAAATAAAGGATAACAGAATGATAATACAGAATGCCGCAACGTTATTGTTAGTGGTGGAAGTAAAGGAACGGCAGTATAGAAACTCTAGCCAGGTTCAATTTAAACATAAGATTCATTAAGGAGAGATGACATATTTTCAGATAACCGGGGATGAAGTGTGGCGATATAAAGGCCGCATTGCGCTACAGATATTTTGGGGCATCGCCAACAGTTTATGAGCGAGGCGCATTGCGCCCGCTATTCTCTTCATCCCGATACGACAATGAAGTACCATGACATTAAAAAGAACTACTGGTAGCCCAGTGTCCTAACTGCCAACAGTTGAAGGCAGAATATCAAAAACCAGGCAGGTTAATTTAGAACATAGTTGTGCCTCTTTGGAAATGAGAAGCGGTGAATATGAATTTTGTAGCAAGATTTCCCCGTACTAAACACAGACATGGCTCTATATGAGTGATAAGTGACAGATTGACAAAAATCAGCTCATTTCTTGCCAGTAAGAACTACTTTCTCAGCCGAAGATTATGCTGAGTTGCATATCAGAAAGATAGTCAGATTACATGAAATACCAGTATCCATTATTTCAGACAGAGGAGCACACTTCACAGCTAGATTCTGGCAGTCATTTCAGAAGAGTTTGGGAGCGCAGATTAATTTAAGCGCAGCGTTCTATCCTCAGACAGATGAGCAGGCTGAGCGCACAATTCAGACGCTCGAAGACATGTTGCGAGCGTGTGTGCTAGATTTCAGTAATAGCCAAAAATGAGCATTTACCATTAATCGAATTTGCCTCCAGAATTAGAATCCATTCATCCGGTCTTCTATGTAACTATGCTGAGGAAATGCATAGGAGACCCGTCCAGAGTAGTCCCAGTCTAGAATATTCAGGTTACGAAAACGCTGGCCTGCAAAGAGGTTCCAGTAGCTAGCCTAGACAAACAGATTCGCAGATATGAGGACCAGATATCCTCACCCATTTAAGCGACAGGTATGTCCATATTATTGCTATGTAGTATCTTATGGTCCTGTATGTATAAGTGAGACAGATTGATATTTAATTATCTAGTGGATCCTAGAATATTATGTGCAGTGCCTGTGTTGGACTTTTCTGCATTTCAGGTTTTTGCTATAGTCCATATTACAGGGGAAACTCTGCCAAAATTTTTTTTTCCAGAAAGTAAGTAAGTAATCCTCCAGATAACAGTGTACATTCGAGGACGAATGTTCTTAAGGGGGGAGAATGTTATACCCCGTAGAATTCCCGGCACCTAGATGACCTATTCGGACGTTGGTTAAGCACATTTGAAGGCCATACGTGCTGTAGAAAGGTCCGGGAAAAAGATCGGACGAGAAACCCGTCGAACCATCGCGGGAGGAGCCGAGGCAGAGCCCCTCCGCGATGGCAGCGTGTCACGGAGGTGAGGCCTCCGCGATGGCTCCGTGACACGTTTCCCTTGTCCAGGCCCAAGTATATGAAGGCCACTTCGGTGTTAAATCATTTAATCACATATAAATTTCTAGAGAACAGAGCAAAGCGGCAGTGAGAAGGTAAGAACGAAGGAAATTATATAATTTTCATCCGATTACGCTGCCAAACGCTGCCCAAACTCAAATTAATCCCAGATACTGAGGTATTTAGCAGCAGAGAGCATTCCTACGGATTCAGTTTCGTAAAATACGGCCGACGAATCATCGAGCCACCGAGCTAAGGTAAGTGAAATTTCTCTAAATTAGTGTCTATGCGTTCCTAGCTGTGAAGTGAATATTTCTCCCTTCTGGACCTCTGAAAAATAGCGAGTTTCTGGCCGTCTTTCGATAAGCCTAAGTTTAGGCTATAAACTATATCGAAAGTGACGTTGCCTTTTGAAACAAAGTTGTATTTAGTATTGATTGACATATTTATGAATGCAGTTGGGAGAAAACAGTTGAAGTATCGGTCGAGCCTCGTCCGACAGACGAATAGCTCACGAATAAGGTATGTAAAGTTAGTTTCCTCGGCAAGTTAAGTAATATTGAGATAATATAGCAATTTTCAGACCAGTAGAATGTTCAGAAGTCGAGTATTGCGTTATTATGAATATTGGTACAATGTGAGAAGCATTGGGTTGTCATGTGTACGAAACCTATTAGTATGATATAGATTCTAACGCAAGTGCTGGAGAGTGCCCAGTATACTCAGTGTGTGATGTGATATACTATGTTAAGATATTGTTGTGTTCAGTCGAAACCCCGTGAAGTAGTACAGTATCCGTAAAGCATTTCAGAAACAGAATAGCAGACTAAAATGACGTTTAGAAAGCATGCCAGGAATAGTAAATCAGGTTACTATAGAAAATCATTATATCGCATAGTTCAGCAGAAAGACTATATTGGTACATACATATATAGTACTTCCAGCCTCAGCATGTATTAAGTATATACATATTTCTATCACTAGTCCAGCATATAGTGTATACAGAAACTTAGTAAACAACAGAGTTTTCAGGAAAAACATTATCTTATATAGCATTTGCCCAGTACAGTCCGGCAGGAGACTACATTCATATTTATACATCTTTACCTACCTCAGCACGTATTAAATACATACAGATCACTATCATTAGCTCAGCATGTAATATATATGATACTTTACCCCTATGAGCCTCAGCATGTGAGATACACAGACAACATTACTAATTGAGACCGTTTTATTGTTTGGGGTTGGATTACCCAGCATCCCTGACTGCCCCAGGGTTAATAGCTGTATCGACTCGTCCGCCAGAGGATGAGGATACGTCACTCTACGGAGTGATATGCCGTCCCGCAAGGGGACGAAGATGGGATGCCAGTTTCCCCATATTGTGCCTTGGTCGGCCCTTATACACCCCCGTCGAGCGGGTACGCCCGGGGTGTTGATTCAGGAGTCCTTCGGACTCAGGTACAGTTATAGTCAGGGGCTCAGCGAGCCCAAGTTCATACCCAGGGGACCTACAGGATGCTTACAGCCAGTGTAGGAGATGGGATGACCGGGGTAGGGGTATAGATTCTGTGCTGGTTGTACCTCCCGGCTTATGGGGGCCGGGTAAGGTTTGTGTGTGCTGTGTTATGTTATTTCATATTATGCCATGCTATGTTAGATACGAGTAGATCAGCAGTAGAGGGATATATCTCCAGGTATGACTTCTATTTCTTCCCAGTGTAAACGAGAAGGTATGACTTACATTATCAGACAGTTAACCTATTCTTTCTATTTCAGTTTCCTCAGTTCTATTATTGTGTTCAGATGTTTCTTTCAGTTATTGCTTTACATACTCAGTACCAGCGGTACTGACGCCCGGTGGGGCGCTGCATTACTTGCCTGCAGGTACCCATAGACGAGCAGGTGACACCACGTGATTCCTGTCAGCGTTGAGCATTCAGCTCCTGTTATCCGGAGACTGAGTTCCAGAGGTGTACTTCAGTTTCTGTTGTTATATAGTATGGGTAGGTCGGGGCCCTGTCCCGATCATTTCTATTGCTATTCCTAGAGGCTTGCAGTTTGTATATTTCCCTATGGTCAATTGAGCCGGTCGTGTGAGGCCGTGCAGTTGTTAGCTGTTAGTACTCTTGCTTCTTTTATGTCGGCCGTGTGGGGCCATAAGTTTGACAGTAATGGTGACCTTGCCGGTCACGTAGCCTTCTAGTATTTTATCGCTGAATGCAGATAACTAGACAGCATGGTGGCCTCGTCGGCCCGCATAGGCTTCCCTATATTTGCTTGTTTTGGTCAGCTGTTATTACAGGTACAAGAGGCTATAGGCCAATGAGCTGGGGGCTGTGTTTACAGCTGTTATATAGCCCTTTGTTTCCAGAAATGTGAATTAGAGCCAGCCAGGCACCAGATGTGCCTATGCTTCGCAGTCCAGTAGTTCAGGTCCTAGTAGGGCACCAGGTGCTAGTCATACCCCCCAAGGCGGGGCGTGACAAACTTGGTATCAGAGCAGGTCGTGTCTCAGGGAGTCTGCAAGCCGTGCTAAGTAGAGTCTTGTCTATGGATGTGTTGTGCACCACATACTATAGGCAGGAGGCTGCGAGGCATGATATGATGATTACCCTTCTTTCTTAGTCAGTCGTGCTTTAGAGCGGTACAGTATAGGGTTGAGTCCCTGAGAACTTACCGTATTCTTTGATTACAGATACAAAGGCAGATCAGCATTACCCTATCACATGCAGAAGATCAGAAATAGCAACGGAAGAGAGCATCAGTCAGTTATATGATAACTACAGCAGCAGGAGGAGGTATCAGAGACCTCCCAGCGTGATACCTGTATTGGCATTATTCCTAGTATACGTTGATAACGTCAGAATAGGAAGTCAGCAGTATAATGTACATATGAGTTGATTTACTTATTAGTTATATAAGATCTGATTATGATTACAGATAAGGTCAGACCACCAGGTTGGTACAAGAAAGAGAGAAAAAATGCAGGAATCCCAAATACATCTTTTTGGATATGGTACAGTCGAATGCTTTTATTGTTGTAATAAGAAAAGAGTTATTCCTACCTCTTAAGTTCGATACCAGTATAGAAAAGGAGCATAAGACTTGAGAGGGGGTTGCCGAATCATGCAGTAAGTAAAGATGGGTTGATTGATCCTAGTAAGTAGTGGAAGATATAGAGAGCCCTTATGATTATGTAGGCTGTGCAGACCCTTATGATAACCAGCTAGTAAAGAAAGTAAGACTGTTAGCTTACCCGAAGTAGGGGTAACAGACCTGTTAGTGATGAATGCCTAATAATAGTCAAGTTTGAGCCAGAAAAAGGCCAAGACCGCCATATATGCTAACAAATAGCAAGACATACCTGTAAGATTATAGTTATGATCTAGTTGTGACATCGAGAGATATAGAGGTTATGTGAATCAAATGGGCTTGAGTATACGCCCAAAGAAGTATAGGCCAAGGCTTGATCAGTAATCTCATTAGCAACAAAAGGCAGGTACCTTGAACCCCAGAGTTCAGTTTAAGTAAGATGAGAGGAAGAAGCAGGAATATCAGATCTTGTGGGGAAATTAGAACTACCCGGATTGATAAAGTATCGTATTAAGGATTAAGCCTCGGGCTGACAGTAAGATTGCGGTTCAGAATACCACAGGGTGTCCATTATAGAAAAGTTAAGAAGTTACCGATACAGCAATTCTAATCCAGTGTAGACTAGAGATGAGGCCCAGCAGACAGTTATGGGCTCTCAATATATGCCTAGTAAGGCTACAGGATTCGAACGTCGACCCCCACATCGCAAGAGTGGCGGGATTTTAAACAGCAGATAATAACTAGAATGTTTATGTTTGTTACTTTCAGAATGGGGTGACAATACAATGAAATGATAAGTCAGGGCAGGAGATATTATTAGGCCGTAGAAGAAATGTATCATGTACGATGTGAGACTCAGCAGAACATGTCGGAGGTTATGAATTACCGCAGGAATCAGTACATATTGTACGTAGCCAGCGATATATAGATATACAGATAATAGATAGGTTGTGAGTGGCTGCCTATAAGGGCTACAATCACAGATGCTGATTAGTAATATAAAGCCTATACAAATTGCATTAGGGGACCAAACAAAAAAAAGAGAGAAGAAAGAGGGAGAAGAAAGAAAGAAAAGAAGGAGGGAAAGGGCGGGTTAAGTGTGAGTTACGTATGAAGTCATAGAAACTTAAACTATCTCAGTTCTCAGTTATTAGATTAAAAGACTTATGTGTTGTTGTCAGATCCAGGCTCTAGGAGTTTACCAGAGTTAATGGCCTAAAGCAGATGGCTAGATGATAAGGGCGCAGTTAGACAGTCTACCGACCAGCTGGCGCCTGCGTTAGCAGGGAGGCATCCCTGAAGATTGGTAACAGTAGTGCGTGTGCCAGAACCAGGATTAGAGGCCGAATAAGCAAATTTCAGAGATTAGCAATATCAGAATTGTTCTAGCATGTTAAGTGGTCGTACGTCGTTTTCCCAGCCTTGTGGGCGACAGTCGGCCTTAGTCAACCTAGCAGTTGTTATGTAGAACACCCCATAAGTCAGCCGGCCGTCCCAGTCAAAATACCTGTGGGTACCCCAAGGAAGGGTCCACATCAGTAGTCAGCGATAGATTAGTATTTCAGCTGGTGTTCGTAAGATATTTAGATACAGAGCCCTAGCAGAAGGCCAGTATTTACAGAATAGCTCATAAGACTGAGAATCCCCCAGAATAGCAGTATAAATCCAAGTGGATACACACAAGGCATAAGAAATTGATAGTACCCTGCTAGCACAGTGTTTATTAAGACCAGGGGATCAGTAGACTCCCCGTGATGATCCAGAGATTGATCGCCTGGGAGTAAGTTGATTAAGTCCAGCCTTACAGTGGTTCAAGTAAAATAACAGAGCAATGAGATGCCCACGAGGTTGCGGTTATGCACGAACTATAAGCACTCAAGTAGTACAGTTAGAGCATTATTAGACTACTGCCATGTTCGGGTCATTCAACCCGACTATTCAGTTATGTAGGGTTATGCAGCCAGATCATTAGAGGTCATGAACAATATCAGGACCCCCTGATCAGATACGGGCACACGGTGTGCAGATAGTCGTTCAAGGTTACCTTAGCAACAAGTGGCCTTAGCATGCGGCCAGAAGTCCAGATAAGCTCTAGTTATACCGGTAGACTACTTGTCAGATTCTCCGGCATGATAAACCAGTATGACCGTCAGTTATATGTCAAATTTTGTAAATGTGAATTTTGGTTGAGTTTAGTAGTCTTTTTGGTCACATTGTGTCGGAGGCTGGTGTACAGATAGATACGCAGAAAATTGAAGTAGTGAAGACATAGTCTAGACCTACCACTCCGATCGAAGTACGCAGTCCCTGCGGTTAGCCGGGTACTGCAAAAGGTTTATGGAAGGATTTTCCACCTTAGCAGCACCTCTGATTAGATCGACACAAAAGGCAGAAAAGTTTCAGTAGACTGAGGTGTGTGAGTAGAACTTCCAAGAGTTAAAAGCCAGGTTAACATCAGCTCCAGTGTTAGTATCACCAGGAGATACAGAGGGTTGATGCAGCATGGTGAAGTAATAGTTTATGCTTTCAGGCAGTTGAAGAAACATGAAAAGAATTACCTTACCCCCTGATCTGGAGTTAGCGGCAGTAGTTTATGCTTTAGAAAGGGAAGATTTTGTATCACCCAGGAAGGGTTAATGTGGTGGCAGATGCCCTTAGCCTGAACTGCCTGAACAGTGAGGATAGACTCGAGGATTACACCAGTTAGCTAGTTAGCCAGTCACATAGCAGAAATAAAGGATAACAGAATGATAATACAGAATGCCGCAACGTTATTGTTAGTGGTGGAAGTAAAGGAACGGCAGTATAGAAACTCTAGCCAGGTTCAATTTAAACATAAGATTCATTAAGGAGAGATGACATATTTTCAGATAACCGGGGATGAAGTGTGGCGATATAAAGGCCGCATTGCGCTCCAGATATTTTGGGGCATCGCCAGCAGTTTATGAGCGAGGCGCATTGCGCCCGCTATTCTCTTCATCCCGATACGACAATGAAGTACCATGACATTAAAAAGAACTACTGGTAGCCCAGTGTCCTAACTGCCAACAGTTGAAGGCAGAATATCAAAAACCAGGCAGGTTAATTTAGAACATAGTTGTGCCTCTTTGGAAATGAGAAGCGGTGAATATGAATTTTGTAGCAAGATTTCCCCGTACTAAACACAGACATGGCTCTATATGAGTGATAAGTGACAGATTGACAAAAATCAGCTCATTTCTTGCCAGTAAGAACTACTTTCTCGGCCGAAGATTATGCTGAGTTGCATATCAGAAAGATAGTCAGATTACATGAAATACCAGTATCCATTATTTCAGACAGAGGAGCACACTTCACAGCTAGATTCTGGCAGTCATTTCAGAAGAGTTTGGGAGCGCAGATTAATTTAAGCGCAGCGTTCTATCCTCAGACAGATGAGCAGGCTGAGCGCACAATTCAGACGCTCGAAGACATGTTGCGAGCGTGTGTGCTAGATTTCAGTAATAGCCAAAAATGAGCATTTACCATTAATCGAATTTGCCTCCAGAATTAGAATCCATTCATCCGGTCTTCTATGTAACTATGCTGAGGAAATGCATAGGAGACCCGTCCAGAGTAGTCCCAGTCTAGAATATTCAGGTTACGAAAACGCTGGCCTGCAAAGAGGTTCCAGTAGCTAGCCTAGACAAACAGATTCACAGATATGAGGACCAGATATCCTCACCCATTTAAGCGACAGGTATGTCCATATTATTGCTATGTAGTATCTTATGGTCCTGTATGTATAAGTGAGACAGATTGATATTTAATTATCTAGTGGATCCTAGAATATTATGTGCAGTGCCTGTGTTGGACTTTTCTGCATTTCAGGTTTTTGCTATAGTCCATATTACAGGGGAAACTCTGCCAAAATTTTTTTTTCCAGAAAGTAAGTAAGTAATCCTCTAGATAACAGTGTACATTCGAGGACGAATGTTCTTAAGGGGGGAGAATGTTATACCCCGTAGAATTCCCGGCACCTAGACGACCTATTCGGACGTTGGTTAAGCACATTTGAAGGCCATACGTGCTGTAGAAAGGTCCGGGAAAAAGATCGGACGAGAAACCCGTCGAACCATCACGGGAGGAGCCGAGGCAGAGCCCCTCCGCGATGGCAGCGTGTCACGGAGGTGAGGCCTCCGCGATGGCTCCGTGACACGTTTCCCTTGTCCAGGCCCAAGTATATGAAGGCCACTTCGGTGTTAAATCATTTAATCACATATAAATTTCCAGAGAACAGAGCAAAGCGGCAGTGAGAAGGTAAGAACGAAGGAAATTATATAATTTTCATCCGATTACGCTGCCAAACGCTGCCCAAACTCAAATTAATCCCAGATACTGAGGTATTTAGCAGCAGAGAGCATTCCTACGGATTCAGTTTCGTAAAATACGGCCGACGAATCGTCGAGCCACCGAGCTAAGGTAAGTGAAATTGCTCTAAATTAGTGTCTATGCATTCCTAGCTGTGAAGTGAATATTTCTCCCTTCTGGACCTCTGAAAAATAGCGAGTTTCTGGCCGTCTTTCGATAAGCCTAAGTTTAGGCTATAAACTATATCGAAAGTGACGTTGCCTTTTGAAACAAAGTTGTATTTAGTATTGATTGACATATTTATGAATGCAGTTGGGAGAAAACAGTTGAAGTATCGGTCGAGCCTCGTCCGACAGACGAATAACTCACGAATAAGGTATGTAAAGTTAGTTTCCTCGGCAAGTTAAGTAATATTGAGATAATATAGCAATTTTCAGACCAGTAGAATGTTCAGAAGTCGAGTATTGCGTTATTATGAATATTGGTACAATGTGAGAAGCATTGGGTTGTCATGTGTACGAAACCTATTAGTATGATATAGATTCTAACGCAAGTGCTGGATAGTGCCCAGTATACTCAGTGTGTGATGTGATATACTATGTTAAGATATTGTTGTGTTCAGTCGAAACCCCGTGAAGTAGTACAGTATCCGTAAAGCATTTCAGAAACAGAATAGCAGACTAAAATGACGTTTAGAAAGCATGCCAGAAATAGTAAATCAGGTTACTATAGAAAATCAGTATACCGCATAGTTCAGCAGAAAGACTATATTGGTACATACATATATAGTACTTCCAGCCTCAGCATGTATTAAGTATGTACATATTTCTATCACTAGTCCAGCATATAGTGTATACAGAAACTTAGTAAACAACAGAGTTTTCAGCAGAAACATTATCTTATATAGCATTTGCCCAGTACAGTCCGGCAGGAGGCTACATTCATATTTATACATCTTTACCTACCTCAGCACGTATTAAATACGTACAGATCACTATCATTAGCTCAGCATGTAATATATATGATACTTTACCCCTATTAGCCTCAGCATGTGAGATACACAGACAGCATTACTAGTTGAGACCGTTGTATTGTTTGGGGTTGGATTACCCAGCATCCCTGACCGCCCCAGGGTTAATAGCTGTATCGACTCGTCCGCCAGAGGATGAGGATATGTCACTCTACGGAGTGATATGCCGTCCCACAAGGGGACGAAGATGGGATGCCAGTTTCCCCATATTGTGCCTTGGTCGGCCCTTATACACCCCCGTCGAGCGGGTATGCCCGGGGTGTTGATTCAGGAGTCCTTCGGACTCAGGTACAGTTATAGTTAGGGGCTCAGCGAGCCCAAGTGCATACCCACGGGACCGGCAGGATGCTTTCATCCAGTGTAGGAGATGGTATGACCGGGGTAGGGGTATAGATTCTGCGCTGGTTGTACCTCCCGACTTATGGGGGCCGGGTAAGGTTTGTGTGTGGTGTGTTATGTTATTTCATGTTATGCCATGCTATGTTAGATACGAGTAGATCAACAGTAGAGGGATATATCTCCAGGTATGATTTCTATTTCTTCCCAGTGTAAACGAGAAGGTATGACTTACATTATCAGACAGTTAACCTATTCTTTCTATTTCAGTTTCCTCAGTTCTATTATTGTGTTCTGATGTTTCTTTCAGTTATTGCTTTACATACTCAGTACCAGCGGTACTGACGCCCGGTGGGGCGCTGCATTACTTGCCTGCAGGTACCCATAGACGAGCAGGTGACACCACGTGATTCCTGTCAGCGTTGAGCATTCAGCTCCTGTTATCCGGAGACTGAGTTCCAGAGGTGTACTTCAGTTTCTGTTGTTATATAGTATGGGTAGGTCGGGGCCCTGTCCCTATCATTTCTATTGCTATTCCTAGAGGCTTGCAGTCTGTATATTTCCTTGTGGTCGGTTGAGCCGGTCGTGTGAGGCCGTGCAGTTGTTAGCTGTTAGTACTCTTGCTTCTTTTATGTTGGCCGTGTGGGGCCATAAGTTTGACAGTAATGGTAACCTTGCCGGTCACGTAGCCTTCTAGTATTTTATCGCTGAATGCAGATAACTAGACAGCATGGTGGCCTCGTCGGCCCGCATAGGCTTCCCTATAGTTGCTTGTTCTGGTCAGCTGTTATTACAGGTAGAGGAGACTATAGGCCAATGGGCCGGGGGCTGTGTTTACAGCCGTTATATAGCCCTTTGTTTCCAGAAATGTGAATTAGAGCCAGCCAGGCACCAGATGTGCCTAGGCTTAGCAGTCCAGTAGTTCAGGTCCTAGTAGGGCACCAGGTGCCAGTCATACCCCCCAAGGCGGGGCGTGACATACCATGAACCTATGAGTCGTAGCTTCCTCTCATACAATGCTTAACAACCTCGAATTTTGTTAAGTCCTATATGTTGGTATGACTCGTACAATGCTCTTACGAGTCATACAATGCCTGTCGTGGTCTGATCTTGTGAAGTTGGGCATCCTCTAAATATTTTCATGAGTGTTGTGGTACAACTCATACCTTGATATCACGACTCGTGACATCCTCATGCCCTAGGCTTTGTCAATCACATTTTCTCTGAAGTTCACCATGGCTCTTTGGTGTGAGTTTTATGTGGTCATCACGACTCATATCTTCCATTCGTACCATGAGCTCACCCAAGTGCAATATTTCTATAATTTTCCATGACTTCTATGATACGGCTCGTACCAGGATGTATGGCTCTTACAAAGAGTCGTACATGGCCATTGCCTTATGCAGTTCCTCTGGATTATATCAAAGATGCTACGTATGGCTCATATTTCAAAGGTACGACTCGTACCGAGGTCTATAATTTCAACATTTTCGGCACTCTTTTCTCTTCTTTTGCACATTTCAACTATAATACATAATTTCCCTAAAAATAAAGTAAAAGTGCATCATATATGTATAAATACACCCAATACCATGCATATTTTGTATGTTTTAAGCGTCGAAAGTGCTGCAAATTCACATCACATCATTAAGGGTGTCTTGTAAATACTGAGTCTATTTATTTTATGGCCCAACAAAACCAAAGTGGGGAATATCAGGGTAATAACTACAGTCAGGGTTACGGAACACAACTAATCCTCCTTGGGGGGGGGACCAAAATTCTTAGAGACCACAGAATAGCTTTTCGCGTAATTAGGGTCAGCAGCCTAGTAGCTCACTAGAGGAAACCCTAAAATGATGGATTGGATAGTAGACTGTCATGCACCGAGACTACACCCTCAACATAACACGGTACTTGAAGTCACAGTGACCCCAAGTCGACCCTTGGTCTATCATACACTAGTAATCTGAGTAAAATATGCACAACGGAAATTTTGAAGTTATAACATAAAAGCATTTTTATGAAATTTAAGATAAAACTTAAAACATGAAACCTAAACATCTATAGTCTGAAAGCCTTCTAACTGATGAGTTACAAGGACAAGCCCCCAACTAACTCTAAGTCTGAATAAAAACTATAAACTAATTATAAGAAAATGAAATAAGGCCCTCGAATGATGAGGACTCACACTTCAACTGTGGCTGAGGATTTGAATCGTGGCGGCTAACACTGTTGAGTCTGTGAACCAACAGCTGTATTATGAAATGATATAGAATAAAAGTATGCATTAGTACTTTGAATGTACTGAGTAAGTGGGAGAAAACATAACTAAATATAAAGTCTGGATTGAAATGTCACGCAACAACCAACATGTAAGCTGAACTGAACTACTGA
Source organism: Datura wrightii (assembly GCA_035772735.1). NCBI lineage: Eukaryota > Viridiplantae > Streptophyta > Magnoliopsida > Solanales > Solanaceae > Datura > Datura wrightii. Next base: position 83,225,585 of record JASDFA010000006.1, on the reverse strand, counting down.
TGTAAACTGAAATGATCAAGATGACCCAGTCTGATGGTCAAAGACATGCCCTAAGTCTGAGAGTTCTGAGTCTTAAATACTGTACTGCACTGAGATAAACTTATAGAACTAGAACTGAATCGAGCTACTATTTCTGAAATGAACTAGACTGACTAGTAGGAGAGTCTCTAACCGACATATAACCACGTGAGCTAGATATGGAGTTCGATGTATACACCCCATCAGTAGGACCCAATATACGTTGACAGGGTGCAAAGGCATGCGTTGGGTGATCACAAAAGTTTGGGGCCAATTAGGCCAAGTAATACTGTGGCCTACGCTAGCAAAGTAGTTCTAGGAACCTGGGTGCGCTACAATCCCGGCTTGCTCAGTGCTAAGTCCTACTCCCACTGGAAAACCTAAACTTAACTACTAGGCTGATAGCTCGAAACTAGGGTTCAAGACTAGTTAGGACATATAACTGAAAGTACCCTAAGAGTCTTATTGGAGCAGATTCTAAAACTGGGTTCTAGACTGCTCAGGGTTGCTTATCTGGAAGTATGGTAATTGTCTAAGAACAAACTGTAAACTGAACTAGGGTCCTGGGGTTGTTCAGAGCTATATATCTAAAATATCATGACCGTCTAATGGACCAATAAATTGGATTCTGAGTCTGATTCTAATAACTGGGAGGCACCACTAACACCTCGGGAGAAGACTGAAGTCAAACTGATCAGTTGACACTTTTTGTATAGTTCTGAAGAGGTTCTGCATTCTATCTAAACTAAACTACTAAGCAGCTAAAAGAGAACTCAACTCATTCCAACAACACGAGAATTTCATTATATAGTGAAATTTCAAGAATTTAAAGGAATCTCATCCAACAAGGCTAAAAACGTTCTCATCACTAGAATAATTACTCAACATATATTTATAATAAGAATTGCTAGGAAATTCATCCCAAAACATACTTCACAAACTACACGGAATTTAATATGAATAATCTTTACTCGAGAATCTTGGTCTATAAATCACTTTGGCAAGAACAACAACAATTTACTTAGGAAATGATGATGGTCATATGAATATTAAACATAGATATTATCCCAATAGAAATTAATGAAACGAACATAAAAATTTATTCATATTCGAAGATCTCAGGGCTAAACTTATATGGAAATTATAGTAGGATTTTAGGGGGACACAAGGGAAGAGCAATTCCCTTGTTGGATTCCCACATACCTGCCTGAAAATTCCCCAAAGAAGAAGACCTGAAGTGCTGTGATGAGAGAAAAACCTAAGCCTTCTAGAGATTTTATTGGGAGAACTTTCGATAAGTTTTCTAAGAATAAACGTGAGAATGAAGGGAGGAACCGTCCAAAACCTCTAATAAGTTTTATTTTACATCCAAAACGACGTGGTTTAAAGCTTAAGAGAATAGGAAATTACTAGATAGCCCTTAGAAAATCGCTGGGAAAAACTGCCAGGTGACCCTAATGGGTGACCTAATGAGTTTTGGTGACTGACCACGACTCGTGGTCACACCCATTGAGCACACTGCCCCGGATTCCCCTGTAGGTCACCACGAGGGACCTAACAAGTCGTGGCCACTGACCACGACTCGTGGTCACCTTCGTGGACCTCACTTCTGAAGTTCTATACAAGGCTTGATCACGAGTCACAAAACGAGTCATTGCCACTGATGACGACTCATGCTGACACTCGTTAGGTGCACTGCCGAACAACTGACTAGGGCTGATAACGGGGAACATGACGAGTCATTACAGGTGACCACGACTCGTTAGGTGGGCCGTCATGAGACATTTTCTGCAGATTTCTAGATTTTCTAATTTCGGTCTCAGATATAGTCTTTGAGTTTCCGGGGCATTACAATATCTCCCTCTTGGAAAACTTCATCCTCGAATTGTAGAAAACACACAAGAAAGCAGAAAATAACCATTAAAATTCCAGATACTATTCATTTAACTCCAAAACTGACGGAACGACTATCTCCGTTTCAAAATACATAACTGAATTGAATTCTCTTTTCATACATATATTCAAAAACATAAAAGAGTCATGAAAACTAAATTGAGTTCTGGTGTCAAAACTAATATCTCAAGCTGTGCTAGAGCCGGTAGAGAACAAATGCGGGTATTTGACCATCATATTTACTTCGGCCTCCCATGTAGCTCCTTCAACCTGCTAATTTCTCCATAAAACCTTGATGAAAGCTATCTCCTTGCTCCTTAGCTTACGAACTTGACGCTCAAGGATCTGGAATAGTACTTCCTCATATGAGAGACTGCCTTTTATTCCTACACTTTCTAATGGCACAACTGAGGTTGGATCCCTGATGCACTTCTTCAAAAGTGACACATGTAAAACTGGGCTATCTCACCATGCTACCCTATTCCTATAAAGGCCGGCGGAAGGAATGCTCTGCTCATCTTTCTTACGGCTTGTTACCGCAGCGCTCGTTCACCCCTTCGGCTTCTTCCATTCAAAAGGTAGCCTTCGAAGCAGCTGAAAAAAAGGAATGTAGAGATGAATATCCATAGAATAAAGCTTTCCCAACTAGCCAGGGTCGATTCCATCGATTATAATTGAAAAGAAGACTCACAAGATGTTTTTCAAAACAGAAGAGTTTTTTATTTTCATTTTTCTTCTCAAGTTGCTTTTTTTAATGGATAATTAATCATTTGTTTCCAGAAGAAATCGAAGAATTTCTTGGGAATCCTACAAGATCCATTCGTTTTTTTCTCTGATAGTTGGTCAGAACTTCATCTGGGTTTGAATCCTACTGAGAGGTCCACTAGATATCATAAACTGTTGAAGAAACAACAAGATCTTTCTTTTGTCCCTTTCAGGTGATCGAAAAAGAAAGAAATGGTTAATATATTCAAGATAATTATGTATTTACAAAATACCGTCTCAATTCATCCTATTTCATCAGATCTAGGATGTGATATGGTTCCGAAGGATGAATTGGGGACATTTCTCACTAAGTTTTTAGGAGATTCCTGAGAGTTCGGTTGACTAAGAGGCTTTCACCGAGGTCTATTTTTTACTTTCGGTGGTAACAACATAGTGATCCTCTAAGGTTAACGTCCTAGAAACTAGGAAAAGGAGTAAGCATACATATCGAAAAGCAATGATGCCACCTCTCGTTATTGATATACTTTGAGAGAACAGGTGTACTTGTAAGGGAGCGAGGTACTGAGTTTAGCGTCGACAAGGCAAGTAGTGGATCTTTATTATTGAATTATATGTGAGACAGTCTCCGCATCACTCTCCATATCAACAGAAGAAAAGGACTGACTGACCGCCGTTCAAGAGAGATCCCGAAGGCTCGAACTTTTTGTAGAACTGCTAGTTCTAACGGTAATTCTAGCTCATAGGCTACATTGTCGATACGCCTCAAAATTCTATAAGGTCCCATGTAACTCAAACTGAGCTTTCCCTTCTTGCCAAACCTCATCACCCCTTTATGGGTGAGATTTTAAGGTAAACCCAGTTATCAACTACAAACTCCAACTCTCTCCTCCACACATCGGCGTAAGATTTCTGATGGCTTTGGGTTGTTTACAACCTTTCTCAGATGAGCTGAACTTTCTGCATTGCCGTATGAAGTGGCCCTATCAAGGTAGCTTCACCAACCTCGAACCACCCTATAGGAGATTTACACCTTCTTCCATATAATACTTCAAATTGGGCCATTTAAATGCTAGAGTGGTAATTGTTGTTGTATGCAAACTTGATAAGAGGCAAATGGTCATCCCAATTCCCCTTAAAATCAATCGCACACACTCTTAGTATATTTCTAGAGTCCGAATAGTCCGCTCAGCTTGCCCATCGGTTTTTGGGTGGAAAGCTATGCTGAGCTTGACTTGAGTGCCTAGTCCCTTTTGAAAGGATTTTTAGAAATGTGAGGTGAACTGAGTTACTCTGTCTGAAATAATAGATAAAGGCACCCCATGGAGTCTGACTAAATCTCAAATGTAAAGTCTGGCATAGTCCTCGTCTGAGTCTATGGTTTTAATTGGGAGGAAGTGAGCTGACTTAGTTATCTGATCTACTACTACCCAGATCGAGTCATGCTGCCGACGAGTTCGGGGCAATCCTATAATGAAGTCCATATTTACTTCATCCCACTTCCATGTGGGTATACTAATATATTGAGTCATGCCTCCTAGTCTTTGATGCTCCACCCTGACTTGCTGGCAGTTCGGGCACTTGGCTAAGAATTCAGCAATGTCTCTCTTCATGCCGTTCCACCATATCGTAGTACATTTTTGTAGAACTAGGGTGAATGGAATATCTCGAGCTGTGTGCCTCAGCCAGTATCTATTGTCTCAAATCACCAACATCCAATACACACAACCTGCCCTGGTAACGAAGCACCCCATCTCCCCTTTGGGAGAAAGCTTCTATTTCTCTTATGAGGAGAGCTCCCTTAAGCTTAAGTTAGATGGGATCCTCATCCTGTCTAGAATTGACTTCAACTACCAAGGATGAATCTGACCCGCTTTGCATACCACACCACCTTTGGTTGAGTCCACCAATTGCACCCCTAACTGGGTTAGTCTATGAACATCTTTTGCTAACTCCCTCTCGCCTTCCACAATGTGAGCCACACTTTCCATAGATCGTCTGCTTAGGGCGTCAGCCACTGCATTGGCTTTACCCTGGTGATACAACACACTCATGTCATAGTTCTTTAACAACTCCAACCACTGTCTCTGATGCAGGTTTAGGTCCTTCTGGCTGAACGCATACTGAACGCTCTTGTGCTCTGTGAACACATTGATCTTGGGCAATTTATATGCCCAAGTAATACTCAAAAGGACCATTTTCGCCTTGTTTATCTATCAATGTGTATACATTCTCATGTAATTGGTAATAAAATGTGAATTTATACTAACCAACATGATTAGCATTGTTTTGCAGGTAAAATGTAATTTTGGGAAGCTAAAATGCATGTTGGAGGATATCGGGGTTGGACTTGGATGCGAGCAAGGAACAAGGCATTGGACAGCATGAAATAAAGGGGCTCCGCGATGGAGCCGTGTCACGCTGCCATCGTGGAGGCCTTCTGCCTGGATAGGGAAATTTCGCCCAAATTCCAGAGAGGGTCCGCGTCTGGTCCGTGGCACGGTGGCTTGGCTCCGCGTTGCATGCCGTGCCACGTTGAGCTTTAATTCCTGGACCCCCAGTTCCAGTGAGGGTCCGCGTCCGTAGCATGTCACAGAGGCAGTGCTCCGCGATGCACTCCGTGACACGTTGCTCGTTATTCCGGGAAAAATTCCCAGCAGTATAAATAGAACACTTGGGTTCATTTTTCAATATTCTGACTTGGTAGAGCAAGAACGTGGGTTACAGGCAGTTAAGGGATGAAAATATCAGGGTTTTTTCTCTCTTTCTTTCTTCTTTAATTCAATTGCTTGTATGATTAACACTCATTTAAAGATGTTTAATCCACAAATGAGTGGCTAATTCCTCTTCTTGCTGAGGTTATGAACAATTGTGATGAAATGTGATCATTGATTCTTTGGTTTTTCATCTTTTCTTCCATGGTTGTTCTATTAATTCTTGTTCTTACTGCATTAATGTGTGGCCTACGTTAATGTATATCTAAAAAGTCCGGTTTCACTTGAGAGAGCAAGAAATTGGAAAGTTGTGAATTAATAGGATATGATCTTTACTTGATTTGGGAAAATTGGGAATTGATTTACTTTCAGGATAGAAATATACCTGAAAGTCGTATTAGTCAATTTAGGAACCGGATTTGTATGGCTAGAACATGAATTGCATTTAATCACAGAAATGTAGGTGGATGGTTCATGATTCTTGAGTGAGGTTAAATACGAGAGTTTTAATCTCTTGGCAATTGTTCTTGGCTAGCAACCGGAGGAAAAGATTAACCAAATTATGATGATAATTAATTTCATTACACATTCGTTTAACCTCAACATGCTCTCATTCATAGTTCAGACTCAAAGTAGATAATTGTTTTAGCTTAGTATAAAAATTATAAAACAAAATATCAAACTTTTGGTTACACTGTTGTCTGCATTTTTAGAATTGAAATATAGTACACTTGAGCAGATTGCACTTCATCCAAGTCCCTGTGGGATCGATACTTGGCTTACTAAAGCCATTTACTACTTGTTCGACCACGTGCACTTGCGTGTCGTTTTATATACCCACAAATCACAACCAAACAAGTTTTTGACGCCGTTGCCGTGGACTTGGCAATTGGTGAATTTGTTTTAAGTATTAATTTACTGTATTTTTATTTTCTTAGTGTTGACAACTTGGTCTTAGCCTTTACTTTGCAGACTTAATTTTTGTTGAACACTGGCAAGAGACAAGGAGCTGGTGGAATCGTATATAGAGCCAGAAAGGATATTTCACAGTAAACGGAGAGAAGATCTACAAAGAAAGTTGCAGTTGCTCAGACAGACGATCATGGAGCAACAACAGAATCCAGCGGTAGTACGGGCAGTGTTAGTGCCCAAAGAAGTAGCAGCTCGGCCAGTTCGCGAGGTGGCAATCCCACATGCTAATAATGTCACATCTAGCATCCGCAAACCTGAGCCAGGAGGGAGATTTGAACTTAAGCAGAATATGGTGCAATTGCTGCACACTAGCGGGCAGTTTACCGGTCTCCCTCATGAAGATCCACAGCTGCATCTCCAAAATTTTTTGGAGATAAGTGACACTTACATCCCCGCTGGAGTGTCATCAGATTATGTCCGGCTTACATTGTTCCCATTCTCACTATTGGGAGAAGCCAAGAGGTGGTTGAAAGCTGAGCCACCGAATTCTATTTCTACGTGGGATGATCTTGCAAGGAAATTTTTTATACGGTTTTTTCCCTCCGGTAAAACAGCAAGACTTAGAAGTCAAATTCTAAGTTTCAAACAGAGAGAGGGAGAGTTATATCAGGCCTGGGAGAGATTCAAGTCTATGTTGCGGGATTGTCCTCATCATCATCAGTCCAATGATGTGCTGGTGCACACTTTTATAGAGGGTTTGGAACCCCACACCAAAATATTGCTAGACTCGGCAGCTGGAGGACAAGCGCTGGAGAAAACTTATGAGGAGCTGTATACCTTGTTGAACCGTATTTCACAGGGCAATCCTTAATGGAATGCTGATTCATCAAGAGGCGGGACAAGGAAAGCAGCAGGAGTGCTCGAAGTGGATGGGTTTACAGCTATCGCTGCACAGATAGCTGCATTGCAAAATCAACTTAACACCCACTTCAGCAACATGACAATGAACCAGCCTCAAGCCCCAGTGAATGCTGTACAGCAGATGTGGTGTGAAGTGTGTGGAAGCAGTGAGCACTCAGCTGAGTGTTGTGGAGCCAATCCTGACTCGGTAAACTTTGTGGGTAATGCACAAAGGAACCACCAACAGTATGGTAATAGCTACAATTCTAATTGGAGGAATCATCCTAATTTCTCATGGGGTAGCAACAACCATCAGGGGCAAAGTTCGGGCCAGGGTGTGCAAAGGAACCAAGGAGGACAACAGAATTATCAAGCACAATTTAGAAACAACAATGCACCTCCTCCACCACCATCACCTAACATTGAGGAAATGTTCAAGACCATGATAGCTAACCAAGCTCAATTGCAGGCTGACTATGTGAAATTGGCAGTCGAAGTGAAAAACAACCAGTTAGCTACCAAGGCACTTGAATATCAATTTGGGCAATTTGCTAGTGCCCAAAACACAAGGCCTAGAGGAGGACTGCCGAGCGACACAGATCCCAATCCCAAGCAGGTAAATGCAGTGACCACAAGGAGTGGTTTGCAGCTGCAAGAGGTGGAACCAGAAAGACCACCTCAACAGTCGGGAGCAGCAGAAGTTGAGAGGGAGCAAAGTACTGAGAGGGGGAAGACTATGGAAGTTGAATCAGAAAGACCTCCACCCCCGTTCCCTCAACGATTAAAGAAACACAAGGAGGAGGCGTGTTTCAAGAAATTCATTGAGGTGCTGAAACAGGTACATATTAACTTACCTCTTGTTGATGTTTTGCAGGGAGTGCCAAAATATGCTAAGTATATAAAGGACATCGTGGCAAACAAAAGTCGGTTGACTGAGTATGCTACGGTGGCTCTAACGGAGGAGTGCACTTCCCGAATTCAAAATAGACTGCCCACAAAGCTCAAAGACCCTGGGAGCTTTACTATCCAGATTACTATTGGGCAGAGCATCCGAACTCGTGGATTGTGTGATTTGGGAGCGAGCATAAATTTGATGCCTTCATCGGTATTCAGAAAGTTGGGTTTAGGGAGTCGTAGACCCACAACAGTAATCTTGCAGTTGGCGGATCGGTCCTTAGCCAAACCTGATGGCATTGTAGAGGACGTTCTGGTGCAAGTTGGCTCCCTAATTTTCCCGATAGATTTTGTCGTGCTGGATTTTGAACCAGACGCGGAAGTCCCATTTATTTTGGGACGTCCTTTCTTGGAAACCGGGAAAGCACTAATTGACGTAGTTGCGAGGCAGCTAACAATGAGAGCACACGACAAGGTGGAGGTGTTTGATGTGTACAAGGCACCCAAGCTCCCCATGGTGCACGAAGAACTCTCGGTGATCAATGTGATTGATCAAGGTGATGATAAGTAGATTAAGGATTCACGGGAGTTAATGGGAAAACCACCGGAAAGGTGTAAGCACTACTGGGCGGAGGACGGTGATTGAGAGAAATCGTCCATCACCCTAGAGGACAACTGAGCTTAACGACGTCGAGCCACGACGGTAAACCAGGCGCTGCACGGGAGGCAACCCGTGAAAAATTTTTCTTTCTTTTTGTAAAGTGTAAATAGATTTTTCTTTTCTTTTTCTTTTTCTTGATTTACTACAAAATTTTTCGTTTTAGTCTTTGTTTTATTTGTATTTGGAGTGAAACCTATAATTCTAACCAATTTTGTATAGTGAGATGAATTTCAGGTCAAACGGAGGAAAATGTGCACGGAATCGCAAAGGAAAAGTCGAGGTATGAAAATTAATAAAAAGTGGCAAACAATGAGCTGGGCGACAGCTCCGTGTCACGGAGGTGGACCTCCGCGTTACCTTCGTGACACGTTGAGGTACAATCTGGATTTTTTTAAAATTTCCAGAACAGGCTCGCGATGGCTCCGTGTCACGGAGGCAGTGCATCGCGATGCACTTTGTGACACGTTGCCATGTATATCGAGACGGGTCACACCGGGTCGCCGGGTGACCCGCGTGATTTCCCTACTTTTTAACCCAAAAACCCTCCCTTTTCCCTCATGTTTCAATCTCTCCGCGACCAAACCCCCCAAAACCCATCCCCCACCAACGTGACACAGAGTAGGCCAAGAAATTCAACAAGTTTTCTTCGATTCTTCAAAGTCAAGGTACGGTTTTCGATTTCCTCTCAAATTCTCGTCGAATTTCTTCGATATTGAGTATGTGAGGTGAGCTAAATTGCCCTAAGTAGAAATTAATCATGAATTCAATTGAATTGTTGTTGATGAGTGTTCGGAATGTCGTTATGATTGCTTGAACTTGTCGATTGCATAAATTAATCGAATTTGCTGGATTATATCATTTCTAGGGCTTGTTTTTGAATTTGAAGTTGAAAAGGTAGTGAACTTGTGAATTTTATGCCGGGATGTACATGTTGAATGAGATGAGTCGATGTACTAATTGTTAGGATGTTAATAGAACGACGGATTCTCGGGTTAAGGGAATGTTGGAATTTGTAAGAATTTTGTTAGTTGTATAGGTTCGTGTAGATAAATTTTTGTTGTTGTTTTCGTTTCTTTGTTTTCCTTGCTAAGTGCGATGGGTAAAATGTTAGCGATGGTAGTGATTGTAATTGGCTGTACGAAGTCTGAGTAGTACGCAGAAGATATACCGTCGAATTTTTTGAATGCACTAAGCATGATTGTATAGTTAGTTATTGTGTGTAAATAACGATAATCTTGCCGTATTGTTGTAACTGTAGCTAAGGACTAAGTGTGGGGTAACCTAGCTTAACCCGACCTTAGCCGAAGTTAATATCCGTTAGCTTAACATTGATCTTGTCTACTTGGGTTGACAGGTAAAATGGCAAGCAGGCAAGAGAAAAGGAAAGGCGCATCAACTTCGGGCGCCGAAAGGAAGCGAATCAGACTGGGACAGCAGTCCCAGCAGCACCAGCAATTCCACGCGGACAACGCCGCCAATACGGAACAAGATGGGTGACTGATGAGGGGAAAAAGTGGTACGCAAAGCACAAAGAAAACAAATATTTCCCCGAGGAGCATATAGCACGGGAACCATTGGCACAGGAGTTCCCTAGAATGGTCCACCGAATCGAGGCAGCTGGGCTCAATTCATCTTTGAAGAGCCCAAGGAATGTAATTTGCACCTGGTTCGGGAATTTTATGCCAACTAGAACCCGACAATCAGAAGTCACACCATCAAAATCAGAGGGCAAATAGTCACTTTGGAGCCCCACCACCTCAATGCAATCATAGGAGCACGGGACACAGACGCCCACGTACTCCGACAACTGAACATTACCCCCACCGTATGTGGACATCAGATGCATATTGTGTGGGACTCGATCGACAGCTAGATGGAGCAGACACAAAGAGAGGGGCTACCACCAGACTTTGCCCTATTCACAGATGAACAGGGAAGCCAGAATATGGCTAAAGATTGTATGTTCCTGCCTCATCCCGCGGGTACATATGACAGATGTAACCCGGGATTGTGTATGCCTGGTGTATGCCCTGATGAAAGGGCTAGAGATCAACGTGGGGGCGGTAATTATCTCCGCCATGAAGAGAGCCCGGTTGCATCAGGGGCACAGGTATGGCTTTGGTGGACTAATCACCACCTTCCTCAGGGGCCTAGATGTCGAGGAGGAGGCCCTTGACTATATCCCGCAGATGGAGCGGCGGGCCTTAGATGTTACTAAACCTAAAGCTCCCGACACCACCCACGGGCCAGTGCTTACACTGGCGAGCGACATTCTCGTGATGATTAGTATATGGCTCGAATGTATGGGATGCAGATGCTCCAGCTGAGGATAGGCGGGCGGCCGGCGACAGAGGAGGAGCTATGGCAGCTCGAGCTAGACTACCCCTTCGACGAAAATGCCAAGGCTCTATGCCGAGTGGGGCCAGCATTTGTAGAGCCCACAGATGATGACGTCCCCACAGACGAGGAGACACGTAGGGAGGACTCCGATGTGGAGTCCGATGAAGACGACGGGGGCGATTCAGACATGGGAGATGAAGCAGCAGCACCCGACGAAGAAGTGGAATACTTTGACTGATCAGGGAGTTCCACCACCCAAATTTATGCTATTTTAATTTTTGTGAACACTGGGGACAGTGTTCGAGCTAAGTGTGGGGTGGGAGTAGTTAGGTGCTGGGCTGTGCTGTTTTGTATGTATGCTCTCATTTGTTGTCGTGCATGTGAAATTTTGTGTTCCCTGTGAGTTGTGAATTGTTAAGTTGTTGTTCTGTATTTGTAAATTTATGTGAAATTGATGTGTGTTGCTGAATGTTGCTAGCTGATTCTGTACATATTTTTTTCTATCGAAATGATCGATATTTTCGACATTTTTTTACTCTTAGGTTTCTTGGCGTTGGTTTTCGGTTCTTTTACCGAGAATGGTCCCATTGAACCAAAGTCATAGTAGTGACCGTTCCCTATGATGGATGGATGACGACCGTCTTAAGGGAAATGTAGTCGTTAGGAGTAGATTTTTTTCAATTATTTTTCAGTTTTTTTCTTTGGTGGGTTGCATCCCAAAACCTGTAGTTATTGTATGGTTGCGAAATTCTGGTTGCGTGTTGTACATGATATTTAAAATGCAAGGGTGATTCGTACAAAAGCATGCAACTTTGTATATATGTTGAGATACCTAGGCCATAGAGTTCGATTCAGTGTAATTGAGGCTTAATGTTTGAATTCCTGTAATTAGCTGATTGAAGAGTCTGTGAATACATCTTGAATTGAGCATGTGCAAAAAGTGTGAAGTGATGTGTTTTTATTCCACGCAATTGTGAAGTGTCTAGAACTTGCCTGGTGTGTTTACAACGAAATGAAGGAGGTGTATTGTAGGAAAGGATGTAGGCTTTTCTTTGTTTTAACTGAGAGTTTCTATTTTTCCTTGTCGTACACACCTTGATTGTATACCCTAGTCAGCTCGTTGAGCCTTTAGCCTATTATTTTTTTCTTTTGTCATAAAGTGTAAACCGAGCTTAATTCCTTCTTTTCATTAGCCGTAAAGTCTATACAAAACTCTTAAGCGCTTAAGAAGAGAAAATCATTTTCCCGAAGTGTCAAAGAGTGAGAATGGTGAAAAGAAAAAGAAAAATAGAGTGATAGAGGAAAAGAAAAGGTTGAAGGTGCACTTGCGATAAATAAACTATAATGAAGGTGCATGAATAATCTTTGTTGTTGTGTCAAGTGTGCTTAATACGATGGGCCATACTAAAGAAAAAACATCAAGAATGGGATGATGAAAAAAAAGAAAAAAAAAACAATGTCCATGAGTTGATGGGATGTGTTGAAAAGGCGCTTAAGGATGCTAGTGGCTATTATTGGCTAACCCAATATTTACTAGTTTCGTAGCTTCCATTACAAACTGTTAAAGTCCTACGTGATCTTACATCGCACTTCTTTATATTAGTGGAGTAATACACAAAGGGCAAGCTTATGGGTCATGACATGATGCATGTGAATTCTTTTGGGAGAGAGAGCGATATTGTGTTTGCTTGCCCCTGCTTAAAATTTTGTGAGTCATATGAGCAAAAAGGGGAAGATTCTCTTGTGTTGTGAGGGCACATGCTTGATGAAACATTAATTTTCGTGTCGGATATCTTGATCAGCTGATTTGCATGAGTTTGCCAATATCGAGAGTCGATTCTTAAAGTCTAGGAGGTCTTGATGTATTGAAGGTCATTGCATTGATAAGACCATGCATGTTTTCTTGATGATTTGCTGTATTGAATAATCGGTATGACCATAGCCTAAATTGTCGAACCAAAGTAGCGAGGTTGGGATGTAAATTGCATGAAGTGTAGGATTGTTGTTAGAGGACGAACAAGGATTTAAGTGTGGGGTAAGTGATCTTGGGCAAATTTATATGCCCAAGTGATACTCAAAAGTACCATTTTCGCCTTGTTTATCTATCAATGTGTATACATTCTCATGTAATTGGTAATAATATGTGACTTTATACTAACCAACATGATTAGCATTGTTTTGCAGGTAAAATGTAATTTCGGGAAGCTAAAATGCATGTTGGAGGATATCGGGGTTGGACTTGGATGCGAGCAAGGAACAAGGCATTGGACAGCATGAAATAAAGGGGCTCCGCGATGGAGCCGTGTCACGATGCCATCGCGGAGGCCTTCTGCCTGGATAGGGAAATTTCTCCCAAATTCCAGAGAGGGTCCGCGTCTGGTCCGTGGCAAGGTGGCTTGGCTCCGCATTGCACGCCGTGCCACGTTGAGCTTTAATTCTTGGACCCCCAGTTTCAGTGAGGGTCCGCGTCCGTAGCGTGTCACGGAGGCAGTGCTCCGCGATGCACTCCGTGACACGTTGCTCGTTATTCCGGAAAAATTTCCGAGTAGTATAAATAGAACACTTGGGTTCATTTTTCAATATTCTGACTTGGTGGAGCAAGAACGTGGGTTACAAGCAGTTGAGGGATGAAAATATCAAGGTTTTTTCTCTCTTTCTTTCTTCTTTAATTCAATTGCTTGTATGATTAACACTCCTTTAAAGATGTTTAATCCACAAATGAGTGGCTAATTCTTCTTCTTGCTGAGGTTATGAACAATTGTGATGAAATGTGATCATTGATTCTTTGGTTTTTCATCTTTTCTTCCATGGTTGTTCTATTAATTCTTGTTCTTACTGCATTAATGTGTGGCCTACGTTAATGTATATCTAAAAAGTCCGGTTTCACTCGAGAGAGCAAGAAATTGGAAAGTTGTGAATTAATAGGATATGATCTTTACTTGATTTGGGAAAATTGGGAATTGATTTACTTTCAGGATAGAAATATACCTGAAAGTCATATTAGTCAATTTAGGAACCGGATTTGTATGGCTAGAACATGAATTGCATTTAATCACAGAAATATAGGTGGATGGTTCATGATTCTTGAGTGAGGTTAAATACGACAGTTTTAATCTCTTGGCAATTGTTCTTAGCTAGCAACCGAAGGAGAAGATTAACCAAATTATGATGATAATTAATTTCATTACATGTTCGTTTAACCTCAGCATGCTCTCATTCATAGTTCAGACTCAAAGTAGATATTTGTTTTAGCTTAGTATAAAAATTATAAAACAAAAAATCAAACTTTTGGTTACACTGTTGTCTGCATTTTTAGAATTGAAATATAGTACACTTGAGCAGATTGCACTTCATCCAAGTCCCTGTGGGATCGATACTTGGCTGAATAAAGCCATTTACTACTTGTTCGACCACGTGCACTTGCGTGTCGTTTTATATAACAACAAATCACAACGGAACACACATCCACATGAGCCCCATAAAGGTAATGTCTCCATATTTTTAGTGCGAATACCACCGTTTCCCACTCCAACTCATGAGTATGATAATTCTTCTCATGAACTTTGAGTTTTCTAGACGTATAGGCTATCACTTTTCCCTGCCGCATTAGAATGCGATCGAGTCCTACTCTAGAAGCTTCATAATAAACAACCAACCCATATGATCATTCCGGCAAGGTTAAAACTGGTGCAATAGTGAGTGGAGTCTTTAACTCCTAAAAACTCTTCTCACACTCATCCGACCATTGAAATTTCACTTTCTTCTGAGTTAGCTTAGTCAGAGGAGATTCCATAGAGGGGAAACCTTCCACAAACCATCAGTAATATCCAGCTAAGCCCAGGAAACTCCTGATTTTAGTAGGAGAGGTAGGTCTAGGCTAATATTTCACTTATGTTATCTCGTGAGGATCTACTTGTATTCATTCACTTGAGACCACATGACCTAAGAAAGTCACGGACTTTAACCAGAATTCGCACTTGCTGAACTTGGCGGACATTTGGCGGTCCCTGAGTGCTGTAATGCTAACCTTAGGTGATTGGCATGCTCTTCCTCATTGCTAGAGTACACCAGAATGTCATCGATAAATACAATGATGAACAAATATAGGTACTGTTTAAAGATACTATTCATCAAATCCGTGAAGGCTACTGGGACATTTGTTCACCTGAAGGACATCAGCAAAAACTCGTAGTGACCATACCGAGTTCTGAATGCTATTTTTGGTATGTCACACTCTCTAACACTTAACTGATGGTACCCTGACCTGAGATCGTTTTTGGAGAAACAACTTTCTCCCTGAAGTTGGTCAAACAGGTCATCGATTCTAGGTAGGGGATATCTACTCTTGACTGTGACTTTGTTCAACTGACAGTAATCTATGCACAATCTGAGGGTTTCGTCTTTCTTACGCATGAATAGTACTGGAGCACCCCAGGGAGAAATGTTGGGTCTGATGATGAGGGGCGTACTCACGCACTTCATAGACATAATTTTTCCCATACTTTGCTATGTTGTGAGGACAAATTATGTGTGTTAGCATGGGTTTATGTTATATATTTGTGAAAATAGCTAATGCACATGATTAGATGCTTTCAAATCTAAAAGTGATGGATTTTGGTGTATTTGATGCTTTGGAATGAATTTGAAGAAAATGGAATAAAGTGAGGACTGGGAGGAGAAAATCTGAAGAAGTGTCCAGTGAACGTAACGTGTGACATAACGAGTCGTCGTGTGAAGTGACGACTCGTCCTCAGACACTGTGAGCAACCGTCAAGTACACTGGAGGATATGATGATCCATGGCCACGAGGGACCTAACGACTCATGCCCAGTCCTAAATAGTCGTTAGGTGACCCGTGCCACGACTAGGCCTAATGTTGAGGATGACTGTGCTTGACTAATTAAGACTCATTTGAGGCCCTCACGAGTTGTTACTTAGCCCGTTACCACTGAAGATCTAGAGTCCATTTTTAATTAGGAAAACGAGCTAAAAATCCCAAATTAAATCCATGAAGTAACATAAGAAGCTGCAACGCGGCAAGGCTTCCAAAACGGGCATAAATGGGTTTCCCACTTCAACTAGGAAAATGAACTTTGAAATCCCAAGAAAAATTCATCAAGGAATGAGGAAAGTATATAACTACTATAAATACCCTTTATTGTCTTGTAATATCTATCAAGATTTAAATTAAGTATCAAGCTTTAGATAAAGTTTCGAGTTCAAAGTCTTCAAGCAGGATTAGAGTTTTAAGTCTCATGTTTTTAGATACAAGCTTGGTGTCTTATGTCTGGAACTTTGAGACGATTGTTGAATTGTTCTTCTTTATTGTTGCAACAATCAAGTGAGTTTCTCCCTATCAATGTTGTAAGTATTAATTTTTTCTTTTACTTATGAAATCTATTAATTTACTTTTAAACAAGATAGGCTAAAACCACCACAACTAGGGTTGTGGGAACCACGACGAATTAACACACATAGGTAAAATACTTTGTGATTCTTGGACGGAGTTTCTGCATGTATTATTTCTTCCTTCGTTTTAATTGATTTTTAATAGTTGCAAACGTTAAAACTTGCCTTATTCTTACTTACCGGACCAAGGAGGTAATGAATGGGAAAAGGGATTAACAATGGAGATTTGAGGCTATCAACCCTCATCTAATAGCTTGAAGTCATCCGGGGATAGCTAATCCGATATTAAGGGAAAGGGTCAAGTAAAGTACACCCGTAGATGGAACAAGTTGCTTGGTGAAAATCATCAAGATAGGGGACCAACCATTTAGGTGAACCTAACTTACCGATATTGCATGCTAAGCACCTGAATAGATCACTAGTATAAAACGCCCTGTGGTTATGAAGTCATGGGGCTTACCCTAGTTAGTTGCATTAATTGGGAATCAACCTTAACAATTTCTCAACATTGTTATCTGTTACTTTTACAAATTCCTCCCTCTTAGGAAATAATTAACTAAAAAGCTTAAGCACTAGCGTTTTCTTCAACATTCTTTCGTATTCTCTGTGGGATCGACCCCAACCTCTAGTTGTGTTCTTTATTGACAACGTCCGCTTCATACTTCGTAAGGAGGTGTGTTTTGAGCGTTATCAAAAAATGGCACCATTGCCGGAGAATAGGATTTAGGATTAGATTAATTGCTTGTGTTTAAAATTTAGTCTTTATTTCCTTTTTCTCTTTTATTTTCTGACATGTCACAGGTTAGTGTGGTAAAAAAAGCAACCAAGATGTGACCACGGTCTCAGCATGTATCTTGATGAAGTATGAGTAATCAAAATACCCGTGTCGTACCGCAACATTAAATCAGGTGCTACTTGGGAGGCAACCCAAGATAAATTTTTCGCTTTTATGTGTTTGTTCAAGTGTGTAGGTGATAGCTCATAATTTTCAACAAAACAATTTGATCATGAAATACATAGATGGGGGAAGCTGTTCTTACCCCCATAGACGACAAGCAGTGGAGGCCCAGGGAGTTCTTCTTACACTCTACTACTTTATGCTTATTTTCTTTAGCACTAGGGACAGTGTAACCAGTTAAGTGTGGGGTGGGAGAAGTGAACTTCATATTACCATGCATGCCTTGATTGCTAAATTTGCACATGGTAGGCCTAGTTTTGTTGTGATTTATGATTCATCATGCATAGAATTTTTAGTTTTATTTTATTTTGGTTCCTCAGGTTTTTGTTTTCGGTTCTTTTCCGGTGGATAGTCCCTTAGAACTGATTAGAGATTCTAAATTTTTTTAATTTTTATTTTAGTCATTAAGTCATGACTTTGTCGGATAATGGATAGATGACGACCGTCTTAAGGGTAAATTAGTCATTAGGAAGAACAAGACTTGAGCCTCACGAATGCTAGGTGCTTCACTTTAGGTATCATTGAGACTTTATTGAATTCACTCAAAAATTCATGAAAAAAGTAGAAATACTTAGTCTTTTGGGAACATGACTCTTGTACTTGAAAAAATGGGCTTAATTATGTTATGCATGCAATATGGATATATGTGTTTATGTTATCTTGATTTCCATTGTTAAACCATCTTGTGCCAATGTGTGAGGAATTATTCTTTATATACTCCATGCTTGTAAATTGACGTCTAGAACTTGCCAGGTGTGTGTGCAAAGAGAAATAAGAATGATGGATTTAGGAAGTGATATAGGCGTTTCTTTGATAGCCTTATTTTTATCCTATTTTACCTACCTTCATTATAATTATCCTAGTTAGCCATTTTGAGCCTTAGCCTATTCTTTTGATAGCCATATTATAAGCTTGAATCCCTTTTTGTTCTATTGACTTGTATTTGATCCAAATGACTCCTAGAGCATTTTAATGAAAATTTTTTGTAGGAAAGGAGCATAATTGGAGAAGTGAAGGGAAAGCCTAAAAAAGTGTGGTGAATTGGAAGAAAAGAAAAAGGTAAAATTTTGCTAAGCAAGGAGGGTGATTTTTAGTGGGAAAACAAAAAGAAGAAAGAGCTTTGGAAAAAAATCATGATTTACCGATTTACGGTACCCATTTGTTTACAATGAACCTGTTTTGGCCCTGGTCCTTCCTTGGATATTGTGACCTCAACATAAGAAAAATGCTTAAGTTGAGGGTGGATAGAGTAGGGGTGCGTAAAAGGTGAAAACGGAAGAAAGAAAAAGAAAAAAAATGTGTGTGAATAAGATCAATGATGAAAAGAAAAATCCCAGCTAGTCACCTAAGTTGAAAAATTTAAAAACAAAAAGAGGTATAAGGAGAAAATTTGGAAATTGAAGAATGTGCTTAAAAATCAAAGTGTTGTGAAGTATTAAAGTGCTTTGGGAGATTAGTCACTATCTTGGCCAAATAGTTCCTACCCACCCCTTAGCCTACATTGCAACCAAAATTGAAGTCCTAATTGATCCTTGATTCATAGTTCTATATTAGCGGGGTACTACACTAAGGGCAAGCCTATGGGTCGTCTTTTGCATGCATGTTGAGTTCTTTTGGAGAGTGAACGAAATTTGTTATATTTATGCCCAAGTTAATATTATTTTATGTCTTGTGTGTGAAAGGGCATCTCTCCAACTTGTGAGGGGCACAATGGTAAGACTTTGGTTTAATCTTGATTGCTAAACAACATATGATTGATGTTGGTCCAAAATATGTCTTGATGAGTGAGTTTTCAAAAGCAAAGTGATTTCAAACTTTGACATTTCAATGTTGATCCAGAATGCATGCGAGTGAGTTGTTTGAGCTTAATTGATTTATCTCACAATCCTAAGTGAAATTAGATCTATTCGTAAGATGAACTTTGTGCTTAAATGTTATAAGGAAAATAGTTGATTGTTCAAGGATGAACAATAGTTTAAGTGTGGGGTGTTGATGAAGGGCGTACTCACGCACTTCATAGACATAATTTTTCTCATACTTTGCTATGTTTTGAGGACAAATTATGTGTGTTTGCATGGGTATATGTTATATATTTGTGAAAATAGCTAACGCACATGATTAGATGTTTTCAGATCTAAAAGCGATGGATTTTGGTGTATTTGATGCTTTGGAAAGAATTTGAAGAAAATAGAATAAAGTGAGGACTGGGAGGAGAAAATCTGAAGAAGTGTTCAGTGAAGGTTATGAGTGACATAACGAGTCGTCATGTGAAGTGAAGACTCATCGTCAGACACTGTGAGAAACCGTCAAGTACACTGGAGGATATGATGATCCATGGCCACGAGGGACCTAACGGCTCGTGCCCAGTCCTACGGAGTCGTTAGGTGACCCGTTGCCACGACTAGGCCTAATGCTGAGGACGATTGTGCTTGACTGATTAAGACTCATTTGAGGCCCTCACGAGTTGTTACTTAGCCCGTGACAACTGAAGACCTGGAGTCCATTTTTAATTTGGAAAATGAGCTAAAAATACCAAATTAAATCCATGAGGGAACAAAAGAAGCTGCAACGCGGCAAGGCTTCCAAAACGGGCAAAAAAGTGTTTCCCACTTCAACTAGGAAAATGAACTTTGAAATCCCAAGACAAATTCATCAAGGAATGATGAAAGAATATAACTACTATAAATACCCTTTATTTACTTGTAATATCTATCAAGCTTTAAATTAAGTATCAAGCTTTAGATAAAGTTTCAAGTTCAAAGTCTTCAAGTAGGATTAGAGTTTTAAGTCTCATGTTTCTAGATACAAGCTTGGTGTCTTATGTTTGGAACTTCGAGACGATTGTTGAATTATTCTTCTTTATTGTTGCAACAATCAAGTGAGTTTCTTCCTATCAATGTTTTAAGTATTAATTTTTTCTTTTATTTATGAAATCTATTAATTTACTTATAAACAGGATAGGCTAAACCACCACAACTAGGGTTGTGGGAACCATGACGAATTAACACAGATAGGTAAAATACTTAGTGATTCTTCGACGGAGTTTATGCATGTATTATTTCTTCTTTCGTTTTAATTGATTTTTAATGGTTGCAAACGTTAGAACTTTCCTTATTCTTACTTACCGAACCAAGGAGGTAATGAATGGGAAAAGGGATTAACAATGGAGATTTGAGGCTATCAACCCTCATCTAATAGCTTGAAACTTGTCAGGGGATAGCTAATCCGATATTAAGGCTAAGGGTCAATTAAAGTACACCCATAGACGGACCAAGTTGCTTGGTGAAAATCATCTAGATAGGGGACCAACTATTTAGGTGAACCTAACTTACCGATATTGCATGCTAAACACCGAAATAGATCACTAGTACAAAACCCCTTGTGGTTATGAAGTCATGGGGAACACTTACCCTAGTTAGTTGCATTAATTGGGAATCAACTTTAACAATTTCTCAACATTGTTATTTATTTAATTTTACAAATTCCCCCCTCTTAGGAAATAATTAACTAAAAAGCTTAAGTACTAGCGTTCTCCTACATTCTTTTGTATTCTCTGTGGGATTGACCCCAACCTCTAGTTGGGTTCTGTATTGACAAAGTCCGCTTCATATTTCGTAAGGAGGTGTATTTTGAGCATTATCAAAAAGTGGCACCATTGCCAGGGAATACGGTTTAGGATTAGATTAATTGCTTGTTTTTAACTTTTAGTCTTTATTTCCTTTTTTTAGTTTTATTTTCCGAGTTGTCACATGTTAGCGTGGTAAAACATGTAGGAAAGATGTGATTATGGTCTCAACAGGTATCTTGATGAAGTCTGAGTAATCCAGATACCTATGTCGTGCCACGACGTTAAATTAGGCGCTACTTAGGAGGCAACCCAAGATAAATTTTTCGCTTTTATGTGTTTGTTCAAGTGTGCAGGTGATAGCTCATAATTTTCAACAAAACAATTTGTTCATGAAATACATAGATGGGGGAAGCTGTTCTTACTCATACAGACGATGAGGAGTGGAGGCCCAAGGACTCTTCTTGCACTCTACTACTTTATGCTTATTTGCTTTAGCACTGGGGACAGTGTAACTAATTAAGTGTAGGGTGGGAGAAGTGAACGTCATTCATGCCTTAATTGCAAAATTTGCACATGGTAGGCCAGTTTTGTTGGGATTTATGATTCGTCATATATGTTTGTTTGTTTGTAGTATTTTTAGTGTTACTTTATTTTGGGCTCCTCCGGTTTTTGTTTTTGATACTTTTCTGTTGGATAGTCCCTTAGAACCGATTAGACAGTCTAGATTTTTTTTTATTGTTTTATTTTAGTCATTGATCATGACTTTTCCCGATGATGGATGGATGACGAACATATTAAGGGTAAATTAGTCATTAGGAAGAACAAGACTTGAGCCTTACGAATGCTAGGTGCTTCACTTTAGGTATCATTGAGCCTTACTGATCTTGGGCAAATTTATATGCCCAAGTGATACTGAAAGGTGTCATTTTAGCCTTGTTTATCTATCAACGTTTATACATTCTCATGTGATTGATAATAAAATGTGAATTTATACTAACCAACATGATTAACATTTTTTTGTAGGTGAAATATAATTTTGGGAAGCTAAAATGCGTGTTGGGAGAGATTGGGGTTGGACTCAGATGTCAACAAGGAAAAAATGCAAAATTTGGCCTGTGGTGGAACAACAACGTGTCACGGAGGCAGTGCTCCGCGATAGACAACGTGTCACGGAGGCAGTGCTCCGCGATACACTCCGTGACACGTTGCTTGTTATTCCGGGAAAAATTCCCACCAGTATAAATAGAACACTTAGGTTCATTTTTAATATTCTGACTGGGTGGAGCAAGAACGTGGGTTACAGGCAGTTGAGGGGACGAAATTATCAGGGTTTTTCTCTCTTTCCTTCTCCTTGTATTCAATTGCTTGTATGTTTAACACTCATTTAACGATGTTTAATCCACAAATGAGTGGCTAATTCATCTTCTTGCTGAGGTTATGAACACTTGTAATGAAATGTGATCATTGATTCTTTGGTTTTTCATCTTTTCTTCCATGGTTGTTCTATTAATTCTAGTTCTTACTGCATTAATGTGTGGCCTACGTTAATGTACATCTAAAAAGTCCGGTTTCACTCGAGAGAGCAAGAAATTGGAAAGTTGTGAATTAATAGGATATAATCTTTTCTTAGTTTGGGAAAATTGAGAATTGATTTACCGTCAGGATAGAAATATACCTGAAACTCTTATTAGTCAATTTAGGAACCGGGTTTGAATGGCTAGAACATGAATTGCATTTAATCACAGAAATGTAGGTGGATGGTTCATGATTCTTAAGTGGGGTTAAATACGAGAGTTTTAATCTGTTGGCAATATTTCTTGACAAGCAACCGGAGGAAAAGACTAACCAACTTATGTCGATAATTAATTTCATTACATGTTCGTTTAACCTCAGCATGCTCTCATTCATAGTTCAGACTCACATTAGATGGTTGTTTTAGATTTAGCATAAAAATTATAAATCAAAATATCAAACTTTTGGTTACGCTGTTGTCTGCATTCTTAGAATTAGAATATAGCACACTTGAGCAGATTGCACTTCATCCCAGTCCCGGTGGGATCGATACTTGGCTTACTTAAGCCACTTTACTACTTGTTCGACCACATGCACTTGCGTGTAGTTATATACCCAACAAACGACCGAACAAGTTTTTGGCGCCGTTGCCAGGGACTGGCAATTGGTGAATTTTTCTTAAGTGTTAATTTACTATATTTTTTTTCTTAGTGTTGACAACTTGGTCTTAGTGTTTGTTTTATTTTTTTTTTATTTTTTTCGAATACCCTTATTGACATGACATCGTGGAATACAAATGGTTTAAATGGTGGATACTCATATTTTGGCGAATCTTGTCTGAATTGCGGAGGACACCACTCGTGGCAACACTGTAACACGTGCAATATATGTGGTGGTCAAGATGGCCATTGGGATGGCTATCCGAATGCATATTCCCCTCCCCCAAGCCCCTACTATGATCCTTCTGTTGTTTTTTCTGAATATAGGCATGCTGAAAATGAGGACTTGGGACGCCAAGCTCAAATAGAAGACATGCTGAAACAACTCTTGGAGCAATCAGAAGCAATGAAGGAGGCGATGGCAGTATTGAGAATTCAGCAAGAAGAGAATGCAGAGGCTCTAGAAAGGATGAGCGTCAAACTCACAGAGATGATTGCTGAGGCTGAAGCTTGTGATAAATTGCAGGTGACAGTTTTAGCCGATATTCAAGAGGAACTACAAGAGGAAGACAAGGGTGAATTTTTAGATGAAGCCCAACAATTAGAATCTCTTGAGTGTCCCTGTGATGGGCTCACACTTATGGAAAATCCATTCATGGAAGAAGAGATAGAGTATCCCCCAGTTGACATTAATGGAGAGATAGATGTCGATGCTGAGAAGGTGTATACAAGTAAGGAGGTCAAGCACAATGCATTTTCAGAGTTGAGGTTTATTGGACCACACTCGAAGCATTTTTCGACATTAAGTTTGGTTGAAAACATAGAAATAGAGTCTTCCAAGCGTATAGAGAAATGTCTAGAGGAGGACCAAGCCCCGTATATTTTGAAATTTGCTAACTCGGAGAGACAAAATGACTTCTCTTACATAAGGGCCAATAAGTTCAAAAGGCAACATCTACTGCTTGGTCCTTACAATTTTTAACCACCACCCCTGGAGCATAAGAGGAAATTAGAGAAGAAATTAGGGGTGAGATTCATATCCTCAAGGTTGAGGAAAAAGCGGTGAAACTTGATACGTCGTGCCGCGACGAAAAATTAGGCGATGCTTGGGAGGCAACCCAAGGGTACCATGGGTACCATTTTAATTTCTTGCATTTAAGTTTATTTTATTTATTTTTCATCTTGTGTTGTTTTGGTGGAAAGTTAAGCACAGATGGAGGGGAAGTCTGAGTACCCGTGGAGGAGGAAGCTAATAAGCATGGAAGAGAAAAAGTGTGGGGTCAAACACCCACTTGTGCAAAGTTGAAGAAAGGCATGCTGTTAGCTAGGCCTAAAGGCCTCAAAGAGTACTTCTCACCCTCTTTAAATGTTAAGTTGATGCTATGGGGACATAGCATGATTGAAGTGTGGGGTGAGGAAAATTTTAAATGTTTTTTGCTTAACGATTTTTGGTGAATGTAATGCTTGTGAGAAATATTTGAAAAAAAAGAATTTTTTTTTGTGAGTCAAGCATGACTTCATCACCCGTTGGTTTTTCTTTTCGGTTCTTTTCCGACGGGGGGTCTTTGAACTGAAGAATAAAATTTTTTCTTTGTCTGTATATATTGTTTTTAGTCATAGTTAGAGACTGTTTCCGACGATGGATGGATGACGACCGTCTTGAGGAATATTAGTCAATAGATTTTGGTTTTTGAACCCGTAGCTAATTGATGGCTTGATATTCTTGTTATGTGCTATAAATGATTGTAAGATGCAAGGATGTTTAGTGTTGAAGCATGCAAGTGGTACACCTATGTTTGAGACACCTAGGCTCTTTAATTTGACTTGATATGATTGAAGCTTAATTTTGAATTCTTGTGATTAGCTGAGTTAAGAGTCGGCGGAATGTGTCTTGAATTGAGCATGTGCTGTGAGTGTAAGTTTTTTGAATTTTCCGTGCTATTGTGGAATGTTTAGAACTTGCCTGGTGTGTATATAAAACGAAATGAAGGATGTGAATTGTAGGAGATGATTTAGGTATTTCTTTGAATGAACATAAATGTTATCCCTCACTTTACCTACCTTGAATATTTAATCCTAGTTAGCCCCATTGAGCCTTGAGCCTATTCTTTGATAGCTACAACATAAGCTTAATCCTTTTTCTTTCATTAGCCTTGAATTTGATCCAAAACTCCTAAGCGCTTAAGTGAAAAAGTTCCAAAGAATGAGGGAGTGAGAAGCGTGAAAAAGAAGGAAAAGTAGAAGATGTGAAAGTTGAGAAAAGGACAAAGGTGCACTTGTGTAAAAATGGTTGATTATTAGTAGGGAGTAAGAAAATAAATGAATGAAAAAAAAATTCTTAAGTACTCCTTACTACTAAGCTGAGTGTGCTTAAAGAAATGGGAACAAGAAGAGAAAATTCAGGATTGAAAAGAATGAGTAGGAAGTAAGAAAATAGATGTCCTTAATGAATGGTTGAAGTTATTAAAAGCGCTTGGGGGAAGATAGTCACTATTACTGGCCAGAATAGTACCTACCTGTCCCTTAGCTTACATTACAACCCATTAAGTCCTACTTGATCTTACGTTCAAACATCCTTAAATTAGTTGAGTAAAACACTAAGGGCAAGCTTATGGGTCATTACATGATGCATGTGAATTCTTTGTGAGAGTGAGCGTAATTCTATTCATTTACCCATACATGTTGTGATTTAAAAATTTGCGTGTGAAAATGGGTAACTCTCTTGTTGTGAGGGCACATGTTTAATGAAGGATATAATTCATGTTGGATTTCTTGATCAGTTGATTTGCATGAGTTTGCTAAGATAGAGAGTCAATTCTTGAGGTTCGGAAGTCTTAACATAATTGTATTCCATTTCAATGATTAAATCGTGCTTGCTTTATTTTTAGCATGCTATCTTAAACAGTCATTGTAGTTGTAGCTTGACTTGTCTTGCTAAAATTAGCTATGTATAAGTCTTCATGTGCATGAGATGTAAAAGGTTTGTTCGAGGACGAACAAGACTTTAAGTCTGGGGTAAGTGATCTTGGGCAAATTTATATGCCCGTGATACTCAAAGGTGTCATTCTTGCCTTGTTTATCTGTCAATGTTTATACATTCTCATGTGACTGATAATAAAATGTGAATTTATACTAACCAACATGATTAGCGTTGTTTTGCATGTGAAATATAATTTTGGGAAGCTAAAATGCGTGTTGGGAGAGATTGGGGTTGGACTCGGATGTCAACAAGGAAAAAATGCAAAATTTGGCCTGTGGTGGAATGACAACGTGTCACGGAGGCAGTGCTCCGCGATACACTCCGTGACACGTTGCTTGTTATTCCGGGAAAAATTCCCACCAGTATAAATAGAACACTTAGGTTCATTTTTAATATTCTTACTGGGTGAAGCAAGAACGTGGGTTACAGGCAGTTGAGGGGACGAAATTATCAGGGTTTTTCTCTCTTTCCTTCTCCTTGTATTCAATTTCTTGTATGTTTAACACTCATTTAACGATGTTTAATCCACAAACGAATGGCTAATTCATATTCTTGCTGAGGTTATGAACACTTGTAATGAAATGTGATCATTGATTCTTTTGTTTTTAATCTTTTCTTCCATGGTTGTTCTATTAATTCTTGTTCTTACTGCATTAATGTGTGGCCTACGTTAATGTACATCTAAAAAGTCCGGTTTCACTCGAGAGAGCAAGAAATTGGAAAGTTGTGAATTAATAGGATATTATCTTTTCTTAGTTTGGGAAAATTGAGAATTGATTTACCTTCAGGTTAGAAATATACCTGAAAGTCTTATTAGTCAATTTAGGAACCGGGTTTGTATGGCTAGAACATGAATTGCATTTAATCACAGAAATGTAGGTGGATGGTTCATGATTCTTAAGTGGGGTTAAATATGAGTATTTTAATCTCTTGGCAATAGTTCTTGACTAGCAACCGGAGGAAAAGACTAACCAAATTATGTCGATAATTAATTTCATTACATGTTCGTTTAACCTCAGCATGCTCTCATTCATAGTTCAGACTCACATTAGATGGTTGTTTTAGATTTAGCATAAAAATTAAAAATCAAAATATCAAACTTTTGGTTACGCTGTTGTCTGCATTCTTAGAATTAGAATATAGCACACTTGAGCAGATTGCACTTCATCCCAGTCCCTGTGGGATCGATACTTGGCTTACTTAAGCCACTTTACTACTTGTTCGACCACGTGCACTTGCGTGTAGTTATATACCCAACAAACGACCGAACAAGTTTTTGGCGTCGTTGCCGGGGACTGGCAATTGCTGAATTTTTCTTAAGTGTTAATTTACTATATTTTTTTTCTTAGTGTTGACAACTTCGTCTTAGTGTTTGTTTTAATTTTTTTTATTTTTTTTCGGATACCCTTATTGACATGACATCGTGGAATACAAATGGTTTAAATGGTGGATACTCATATTTTGGCGAATCTTGTCTGAATTGCGGAGGACACCACTCGTGGCAACACTATAACACATGCAATATATGTGGTGGTCAAGATGGCCATTGGGATGGCTGTCTAAATGCATATTCCCCTCCCCCAAGCCCCTACTATGATCCTTCTGTTGTTTTTTCTGAATATAGGCATGCTGAAAATGAGTACTTGGGACGCCAAGCTCAAATAGAAGACATGCTGAAACAACTGTTGGAGCAATCAAAAGCAATGAAGGAGGCGATGGCAGTATTGAGAATTCAGCAAGAAGAGAATGCAGAGGCTCTAGAAAGGATGAGCGTCAAACTCACGGAGGTGATTGCTAAGGCTGAAGCTTGTGATAAATTGCAGGTGACAGTTTTAGCCGATATTCAAGAGGAACTACAAGAGGAAGACAAGGGTGAATTTTTGGATGAAGCCCAACAATTAGAATCTCTTGAGTGTCCCTGTGATGGGCTCACAGTTATGGAAAATCCATTCATGGAAGAAGAGATAGAGTATCCCCCAGTTGACATTAATGGAGAGATAGATGTCGATGCTGAGAAGGTGTATACAAGTAAGGAGGTCAAGCACAATGCATTTTCAGAGTTGAGGTTTATTGGACCACACTCGAAGCATTTTTCGACATTAAGTTTGGTTGAAAACATAGAAACAGAGTCTTCCAAGCTTATAAAGAAATGTCTAGAGGAGGACCAAGCCCCGTATATTTTGAAATTTGCTAACTCGGAGAGACAAAATGACTTCTCTTACATAAGGGCCAATAAGTTCAAAAGGCAACATCTACTGCTTGGTCCTTACAATTTTTAACCACCACCCCTGGATCATAAGAGGAAATTAGAGAAGAAATTAGGGGTGAGATTCATATCCTCAAGGTGGAGGAAAAAGCGGTGAAACTTGATACGTCGTGCCGCGATGAAAAATTAGGCGATGCTTGGGAGGCAACCCAAGGGTACCATGGGTACCATTTTAATTTCTTGCATTTAAGTTTATTTTATTTATTTTTCATCTTGTGTTGTTTTGGTGGAAAGTTAAGCACAGATGGAGGGGAAGTCTGAGTACCCGTGAAGGAGGAAGCTAATAAGCATGGAAGAGAAAAAGTGTGGGGTCGAACACCCACTTCTGCAAAGTTGAAGAAAGGCATGCTGTTAGCTAGGCCTAAAGGCCTCAGGGAGTATTTCTCACCCTCTTTAAATGATAAGTTGATGCTATGGGGACATAGCATGATTGAAGTGTGGGGTGAGGAAAATTTTAAATTTTTTTTACTTAACGATTTTTGGTGAATGTAATGCTTGTGAGAAATATTTGAAAAAAAAGAATTTTTTTTTTGTGAGTCAAGCATGACTTCATCACCCGTTGGTTTTTCTTTTCGGTTCTTTTCCGACGGGGGGTCTTTGAACCGAAGAATAAAAATTTTTCTTTGTCTGTATATATTGTTTTTAGTCATAGTTAGAGACTGTTTCCGACGATGGATGGATGACGACCGTCTTGAGGAAAGTTAGTCAATAGATTTTGGTTTTTGAACCCGTAGCTAATTGATGGCTTGATATTCTTGTTATGTGCTATAAATGATTGTAAGATGCAAGGATGTTTAGTGTTGAAGCATGCAAGTGGTACACCTATGTTTGAGACACCTAGGCTCTTTAATTTGACTTGATATGATTGAAGCTTAATTTTGAATTCTTGTGATTAGCTGAGTTAAGAGTCGGCGGAATGTGTCTTGAATTGAGCATGTGCTGTGAGTGTAAGTTTTTTGAATATTCCGTGCTATTGTGGAATGTCTAGAACTTGACTGGTGTGTATATAAAACGAAAAGAAGGATGTGAATTGTAGGAGATGATTTAGGTATTTCTTTGAATGGACATAAATGTTATCCCTCACTTTACCTACCTTGAATATTTAATCCTAGTTAGCCCCATTGAGCCTTGAGCCTATTCTTTGATAGCTACAACATAAGCTTAATCCTTTTTCTTTCATTAGCCTTGAATTTGATCCAAAACTCCTAAGCGCTTAAGTGAAAAAGTTCAAAAGAATGAGGGAGTGAGAAGCGTGAAAAAGAAGTAAAAGTAGAAGTGGTGAATGTTGAGAAAAGGACAAAGGTGCACTTGAGTAAAAATGGTTGATTATTAGTAGGGAGTAAGAAAATAGATGAATGAAAAAAAAAAAAAAAATTCTTAAGTACTCCTTACTACTAAGCTGAGTGTGCTTAAAGAAATTGGAACAAGAAGAGAAAAGTCAGGATTGAAAAGAATGAGGAGGAAGTAAGCAAAGAGATGTCCTTAATGAATGGTTGAAGTTATTAAAAGCGCTTGGGGGAAGATAGTCACTATTACTGGCCAGAATAGTACCTACCCGTCCCTTAGCTTACATTACAACCCATTAAGTCCTACTTGATCTTACGTTCAAACATCCTTAAATTAGTGGAGTTAAACACTAAGGGCAAGCTTATGGGTCATTACATGATGCATGTGAATTCTTTGTGAGAGTGAGCGTAATTCTATTCATTTACCCATACATGTTGTGATTTAAAAATTTGCGTGTGAAAATGGGTAACTCTCTTGTTGTGAGGGCACATGTTTAATGAAGGATATAATTCATGTTGGATTTCTTGATCAGTTGATTTGCATGAGTTTGCTAAGATAGAGAGTCAATTCTTGAGGTTAGGAAGTCTTAACATAATTGTATTCCATTTCAATGATTAAATCGTGCATGATCTATTTTTAGCTTGCTATCTTAAACAGTCATTGTTGATGTAGCTTGAATTGTCTTTCTAAAATTAGCTATGTGTAAGTCTTCATGTGCATGAGACGTAAAAGGTTTGTTCGAGGACGAACAAGACTTTAAGTGTGGGGTAAGTGATCTTGGGCAAATTTTTATGCCCAAGTGATACTCAAAGGTGTCATTTTAGCCTTGTTTATCTATCAATGTTTATACATTCTCATGTGATTGTAATAAAATGTGAATTTATACTAACCAACATGATTAGCATTGTTTTGCGGGTGAAATATAATTTTGGGAAGCTAAAATGCGTGTTGGGAGAGATTGGGGTTGGACTCGGATGTCAACAAGGAAAAAATGCAAAATTTGGCCTGTAGTGGAACAGCAACGTGTCACGGAGGCAGTGCTCCGCGATACACAACGTGTCACGGAGGCAGTGCTCCGCGATACACTCCGTGACATGTTGCTTGTTATTCCGGGAAAAATTACCACCAGTATAAATAGAACACTTAGGTTCATTTTTAATATTCTGACCGGGTGGAGCAAGAACGTGGGTTACAGGTAGTTGAGGGGACGAAATTATCAGGGTTTTTCTCTCTTTCCTTCTCCTTGTATTCAATTGCTTGTATGTTTAACACTCATTTAACGATGTTTAATCCACAAATGAGTGGCTAATTCATCTTCTTGCTGAGGTTATGAACACTTGTAACGAAATGTGATCATTGATTCTTTGGTTTTTCATCTTTTCTTCCATGGTTGTTCTTTTAATTCTTGTTCTTACTGCATTAATGTGTGGCCTACGTTGATGTACATCTAAAAAGTCCGGTTTCACTTGAGAGAGCAAGAAATTGGAAAGTTGTGAATTAATAGGATATGATATTTTCTTAGTTTGGGAAAATTGAGAATTGATTTACCTTCAGGATAGAAATATACCTGAAAGTCTTATTAGTCAATTTAGGAACCGGGTTTGTATGGCTAGAACATGAATTGCATTTAATCACAGAAATGTAGGTGGATGGTTCATGATTCTTAAGTGGGGTTAAATACGAGAGTTTTAATCTCCTAGCAATAGTTCTTGACTAGCAACCGGAGGAAAAGACTAACCAAATTATGTCGATAATTAATTTCATTACATGTTCGTTTAACCTCAGCATGCTTTCATTCATTGTTCAGACTCACATTAGATAGTTGTTTTAGATTTAGCATAAAAATTATAAATCAAAATATTAAACTTTTGGTTACGCTGTTGTCTGCATTTTTAGAATTAGAATATAGTACACTTGAGCAGATTGCACTTCATCCCAGTCCCTGTGGGATCGATACTTGGCTTACTTAAGCCACTTTACTAGTTGTTCGACCACGTGCACTTGCGTGTAGTTATATACCAAACAATCGACCGAACACTTACGAATGCTAGGTGCTTCAGTTTAGGTATCATTGAGATTTTATTAAATTCACTCAAAAATGCATGAAAAAGGTAAAAACACTTATTCTTTTGGGAACTTGACTCTTGTTCTTGAAAAAATAGGCTTAATTATGTTATGCATGCAATATGGATATATGTGTTTATGTGATCTTGATTTGCATATTTAAACCATCTTGTGCTAATGTGTGAGGAATTATTTTTGATATACTCCATGCTTGTAAATTGATGTCTAGAACTTGCTCGGTGTGTATGCAAAGCGAAATAAGAATGATGGATTTAGGAAGTGATATAGGCGTTTCTTTTATAGCCTTATGTTTATCTATTTTACCTGCCTTGATTATAATTATCCTTGTTAGCCATGTTGAGACTTAGCCTATTCTCTTGATAGCCATATTATAAGCTTGAATCTCTTTTTGTTGAATTGACTTGTATTTGATCCAAATGACTCCTAGAGCACTTTAATGAAAATTTTTTGTAGGAAAGGAGCATAATTGGAGAAGTGAAGGGAAAAGGTAAAAAGTGTGGTGAACTAGAAGAAAAGAAAAAGGTGAAATTTTGCTAAATAAGGAGGGTGATATTTAGTGGAAAAACAAAAAGAAGAAAGAGCTTTGAAAAAGAAAATCATGATTTACCTATTTACCGTACCCATTTGTTAACAATGAACCTCTTTTGGACCTTCTTTCCACTAGTCATGCCAGACTTGAGCTACCCCTTTCAGTTGGTAGGCAACCAAGTCGGCACTCACAAAGGGACTGACACCCATAATTTGGGTTATTTTTCTAATATCGTCTAAAAACCCTTGTATGTTCATGCCATGGGTAGACTTGGAGTCTCTCGGGGCTCTTTGTCCCGTGTCGCAATCCGGATCGACGTTCGGGTTATGACAAACTTTGTATCAAAGAAATATGTTTGAAGTGTCCTAGGGTGTCTGAAAGCCGTATTAAGTAGAGTCTTTTTCATGGGTGTGAAGTGCGCCACACTTATGACGAGGAGGCTATGAGATGTTTAGGAAATGTTCCCTTCTTTCATGATCTATATCCTGCAATGAAACGCCTCGCTATCCTTTAACTCGTGCTATTCAAGATTGCAGAATCATGGCTCCTCGCAGACTTAACAGTAGGAAGAATGGGAATGGAAACGGCCACGAGGATGGCAATGGAGACGGGCACCAATAAGCCCTACCAGTCCAAAAGCACCATGCACCGGAGCCGGTTGCGTTATACCCCGGGAACCCAAGGATCAGGCTGGGCTTGGCAGAGTTTTGGGGAGGCCAAAGGAGGTGACCAAAAGTCATCGTCAGACCTCACGACTAGTGAGGTCACCCGTGGAGAGGATGCAATACATGGCTAGGGGCTTGAGGTAGTAGGGACCATGGGTTGTGACCACGAGTCATGGTTAGCCACCACGATTCGTGGGGTCCCTCGTTGGGTCCCTTAAGCTTGATTGGGAAGTAGACATCACGGATCACAGCCACTAGTTGTTCCCCGTGACAACGACTTGTGAAGTCCCTCGTGGGGACAGGCAACATGGAATTTCTACATTTTAAGTAAGGGTATTTTCGTAATTACTAAATTACTAAGCCTAAACTTCGTTGTTTTAACGTATTAATGGGGTCTTTCAAGGGGGTTAAGTTCATGTTAAGCCTCATTCATGCATGCAACAGTTAAGGGAGGAGAATAGAAGGTGATTCAAGATGTTCTTCCTCAATTCCTCTAAATTCCATCTTTGGCTAGCAATGGAAGTTAACAAGCAGATAATTCCTGGTATGTAAGGTCATAAATGGGTGAATCCTTCCACACCCATGCTCCTACTCCATGATTTTACTCAAAATTTATCAAAAACTCATGGGGTTTTGTATTTGATTTAGATAAAATCTAATGATTTAATTATGGGTCATGTGATTTTGAAATATTAACATAATCTATGGATTTTGATTATCTTTTGAGATTTAAATTTATTATAATGATATTGATTTTGATTCTTCGAAACAATAGAGCATAATTATGCATGCCCCATGAGGAAACGATTTATGATCTATTCATCCATTGATGCTCTTGACAAGCCCAACATGAATTACGATGTAAATTATGAATTTATTATGTTATCTATTATGATTTTATAAAATTCAAGTTATATGCATGATTTACAAGTATGTATGAATCTTATTAATCATGAATTATGTGTTTGGCCGACTCACGAGCCGTATGTCATGGCTAGATCGCATATGTTCAATCATGTTTATGATTATAATGATTTAACTAGCCCATGAACTCCTGTATGTACTATTATGAGCACTATATATGTTTTTGTAGTAGTATCGAACACCGAGTAGGTTCGGGGCTCAAGTTATGCTCCAGATCTCATGAATTATGTGCCACCGTAGGTATGTTGGGACCCCTTTCATGTTAGTCCCTGGCCCAAATGTCCCCTTTTCATGGTGATATCACACTTTCATGGTTCTACCCTTGGCAAGGTACGAACACCCTCCCGACTAGGGTTATAAGCTGCGCTTCATGTGTGCTCATATGGGGTGTGTCAGTTAAGAGAATCTCCCACTATTCCTCATGATTTATGCATGTTATGATTATGTATGTTAGCTCAAGTCATATTAAGTAAATCACTTCTATTATGATTATTATTATGATTATGTTACGTTACGAATGTTTAGAAAACCTTGAGCCATATAATAGGTCATCATGATTTGATACGAGCATGCTGTCCTATTCTTATAATCATTTATGAACTTTATACATATTTTAAATGTCCGTTTTACCTACCTTGCATACTCATTACATTCCACGTGATGAATGCATACTTTCTTTGTTGTATCGTCTCATGATATAGGTCCCAGTTCTCAAGCTCGTCCTCACCCGTAGATAGATTTGAATTTGTTGTCCGCGGACTTTGTAGAATTGGCCATGACTGACTTTGACATCATTTTGGGTATGGATTGGTTTTTTGCATGTTATGCTTCGATTAATTGTAGGACCCATGCGGTGGAATTCCAATTTCTGGGTGAGTCAGTTTTGGAATGTTCAGTTGTTCAAGCCAGTCGATTTATTTCATACCTTAAAGCCCGAAAAATGATCTCTAAGGGTTGCATGTATCACCTAGTTAGGTTTAAGGATGTAGAGTCCGAGACCCCGACTATTCAGTCAGTTCTAGTGGTGTGTGAGTATCCGGAGGTTTTCCCCGATGATTTTCCAAGCGTTCCTCCGGAGAGGGAAATTAATTTATGTGTTGATATGTTGCCCGATACGCAGCCTATCTCCATTCCTCCTTACAGGATGGATCCAATAGAGCTAAAAGAGTTAAACGAACAGTTGAAGGACTTGTTGGATAAGGGTTTCATTAGGCCGAGCAAGTCTCCATGGGGTGCACCAGTTCTCTTTGTTCGAAAGAAGGATGGATCACTTCGGATGTGTATAAATTATCGGCAGTTGAATAAGGCCACTTTCAAGAACAGGTACCCCTTTCCCAGGATTGATAATTTATTTGACTAGCTCTAGGGTGCCAGGTGTATCTCAAAAATAGATCTCAGGTCCGAATACCATCAGCTCAGAGTTCGGGAGTGTGATATCCCAAAGACAGCCTTCAAAACCTGGTATGGCCATTATGAGTTTGTAGTTATGTAATTTAGACTAACCAATGCTCCTACAACCCTTATGGACCTGATGATCGGGGTGTTCAAGCAATACCTGGACATGTTCACGATTATGTTCATCGGTGACATCCTTATATACTCCCTGAGCAAGGAGGAGCATGCAGCTCATTTGAGAGTAGTGCTTCAGACCCTTAAGGATCGTCAGTTGTATGCCCAGTTTAGCAAGTGTGAGTTCTAGTTGAACTCGGTAGCATTTTTGGGCCATGTAGTATTTGGCGAGGGAATAATAGTGGATTCTTAGGAAATCGAAGCGGTGAAGAATTGGCCTAGACCGGTGAGTCCTTCAGAAATTCGGAGTTTCTTGGGCCTAGCAGGCTACTACCGAATATTTTTAATTGATTTTAATCAATTGTAGCCCCATAGACTAGGTTGACTCAGAAAAATATAAAGTTCTTATGGTAGGAGGCTTGTGAGAAAAGCTTCCAAGAATTGAAGACCCTACTCATTCAGCACCAGTGTTGACTTTACCCAAGGTCACAGATGGATTTGTTGTATATTGCGATGCTTCGAGAGTCAGACTGGGATGTGTGTTGATCCAGCATGGGAAAGTAATAGCATATGCCTCCTGTCAGCTGAAAGTTCACTAAAGGAATTACCCGACACATGATCTCGAGTTGGCCGCGGTGGTGTTCTCATTGAAGATATGGTAGCATTACTTGTATGGGGTACAAGTGTATGTATTCACGGATCACAAGAGCTTGCAATATGTGTTCACACAGAAGGATCTCAATCTTCGGCAAAAGAGGTGGTTGGAGTTATTAAAGGAATACAATATGAGTGTTCTTTACCACTCGGGCAAGGCTAATGTGGCAGCGGATGCACATAGTAGGCACTCTATGGATAGTGTGTCCCACGTGGATGAGGGAAGGAAGGAGTTGGTGAAGGATGTCCATCGGCTTGCAAGGTTGGGAGTTAGATTGATCGACTCGACCGATGGCGGCATTATTATGCACAATGGGTTAGAATCATCCTTGGTGGTCATGTCAAATCTAAGAAAGATGAGGATCCGAATTTGAGGAAGCTGAAGGAAGCAGTGCGGAGTTAGAAGGTGGAGGTTTTCTCCAAAGGGGGAGATAGTGTGCTACGATACCAGGGTCGACTATGTGTTTCGAACATTGATAATTTGAGTGTTCAGATATTACATAAGGAACATGGAGCCAGATTTTATCCATGCAGGAGCTACCAAGATGTATCATGACTTGCGGAAAGTTTATTGGTGGAATGACATAAAGAGGGATATTTCAGAATTTGTAGCCAAGTGTTCAAATTGCCAGCAAGTGAAAGTTGAGCATCAGAGACCGAGAAGTGTACTCCAAGATATTATCATTCCTACTTGGAAGTGGGAAGAGATCAACATGGACTTTATAGCAGGTTTGACCCGCACTCGGAGACAGTATGACTCTATTTGGGTTGTTGTGGATAGGTTAGCCAAGGCTGCACACTTTCTACTGGTCAATACCATGGATTCAACGGATGATTATGCCAAGTTGTATATTCGGGAGTTGGTTAGACTTCATGGAGTTTCCTTGTCTATTATTTCAGATCAAGGTACTCAGTTTACCTCCTAGTTCTGGCAGTCTTTTCAGAAGGGAATTGGGACTCAAGTCAAGCTCAGTATAGCCTTTCATCCGCAAACGGATGGCCAAGCTGAGCGAACAATCCAGAATCTTGAGGACATGTTCAAGGCATGTGTTATGGATTTTAAAGGTAGTTGGGACATTCATTTTTCCTTAAGCGAGTTTGCTTATAATAACAGCTATCACTCCAGTACCCAAATGGAACCGTTAGAGGCTCTCTATGGGCGGAGGTGTAGAAATCCCATCGGATGGTTTGAGGTTGGTGAGGCAGCTATGATAGGGACATATTAAGTTCACGAGGCGATAGTGAAGGTTCAGTTGATAAGGGAGCGGTTGAAAGCCACTCAGAGTCGTCAGAAATCATATGCCAATGTGAGGAGAAGACATTTGGAGTTTGAGGTGGATGATTGGGTATTTCTAAAGGTATTTCCCATAAAGGGAGTCATGCAGTTCAGAAAGAATGGGAAACTTTGTCCCCGCTATATTGGCCCCTACCGGGTTGTGAGAAGAGTTAGTAAGGTGGCGTATGAGTTGGACTTGCCCTCGGAGTTATCTTCAGTTCATCCTGTGTTTCATATATGACTCTTGAAAAAGTGTTTGGGTGATCAAGCTTTATTAGTCCTGGTGGATAGCATTGGTGTAAAGGATAACCTCAGTTAAGAAGAAATTCTGGTGGAAATCTTAGATCGTCAAGTCCGTAAGATAAGGAACAAAGAAGTTGCTTCAATTAAAGTATTATGGAGAAATCGGCATATCGAGGGAACTAAGTGGAAAGCTGAAGCAGATATGATGGCTAAATACCCTCATTTGTTCCCTACCGGCTCAGTTTCAGTTTGAGGTATCAATTTTTTCCCTAAACACCTAATTAGGTTTTATGTTCTGTTCATGTGTACAAGTTTGTTTTATGATATGGTATATGTATGTGGTGTCTGAATCCAGTTCAGCTATGTAGTTCTTTTCAGAGGTAGTCATTCCGTTAGTTTTCGGCTTAAATGATCTGTATTTGTATATGGATAACTGGTTTATGAGTTTTCTACATATTTTTAACATTCGAGGATGAATGTTACCAAGGGGGAGATATTGTTGTACCACGAGAACCCAAGGATCAGACCCCTGAGTTAAAACAGAGAAAAATTGGAAATTCGCACCAGGTCACAGGATGGTTCATGAGGTGGCTCGTTAGGTAGGACCACGAGTTCTGAAGTGACTTGTGGTCAGGATGGGTTTGGTAGAGTTTTGGGGAGGCCACGGGGGTGATCACGAGTCGTGGTCAAACCTTACGACTCCTGAGGTTACTCGGGGCGAGGATGGAATGCATGGCTAAGGGTTTGAGGTAGTAGGGACCAGGGGTGGTGACCACGAGTCGTGGCCAGCCACCATGATTCGTAGGGTCCCCTGAGCTCGTTTGGGAAGTAGATATCACGGATTCCAGACACGAGTCGTGCCCTGTTGCAACGACTCGTGAGATCCCTCGTGGGGACTGGCAATTAGGAATTTTTGCAGTTTTAGTAAGGGTGTTTTCGTAATTCCTAAATTTCTAAGGCCTAAAGTACATCGTTTTAAGGTCTGAATGGGGTCTTTTAAGGGGGTTAAGATCATGTTAAGTCTCATTCATGCATGCAAGAGTTAAGGGAGGAGAATAGAAGGTGATTCAAGGTGTTCTTCCTCAATTCCTCTAAATTCCATCTTAGGCTAGCAAGGGAAGTTAAGAATCTGATAATCACAGGTATGTAAGGTCATCAATGGGTGAATCCTTCTACACCCATTCTCCTACTCTATGATTTTACTCAAAATTTATCAAAAACTCATGGGGTTTTGTATTTGATTTAGATAAAATCCAATTGTTTAATTATGGGTTTTGTGATTTTTAAATGTTAACATAATCTATGGATTTTGATTATCTTTTGAGATTTAAATTGATTATAATGATATTGATTTTGATTTTTCGAAACAGTTGAGTATAATTATGCATGCCCCATGAGGAACCGATTTATGATCTATTCATCCATTAATGCTCTTGAGAAGTGCAGCATGAATTTATTATGTTATCCATTATGATTTTATGAAATTCAAGTTATATGCATGATTTACAAGTATACATGAATCTTATTAATGATGAATTATATTTTTGGCCGACTCATGGGCCTCATGTCATCGTTAGATCACATATGTTCAAGCATGTTTACAATTATCATGATTTAACTAGCCCATGAACTCTTGTATGTATTATTATGAGCACTATATATGTTTTTGGAGTAGTATCGAACACCGAGTAGGTACGGGGCTCAAGTTAAGCCCCGGATCTCATGAACTACGTGCCACCATAGGTATGTCGGGATCCCTTTCGTGTTAGTCCCTAGCCCAGATGGCCCCTGTTCATGGTGATATCACATTTTCATGGTTCTACCCTTGGAAAGGTTCGAACACCCTCCCGACTAGGGTTAAAAACCGGGCTTCATGTGTGCTCATATGGAGTATGTCGGTTAAGAGAATCTCCCGCTATTTCTCATGATTTACGCATGTTATGATTATGTATGTTGGCTCAAGTCATGTTATGTAAATCACTTCTATTATGATTATGATTATGATTATGCTATGTTTACGAATGTTTTGAAAACATTGAGCCATATGATAGGTCATCATGATTTACGATACGAGCATGTTGTCCTATTCTTATGATCATTTATGAACTTTATACATGTTCTAAATGTCTGTTTTACCTACCTTGCATACTCATTACATTGTTTGCCTCGCACTCAACGACAATATGACTCCATTTGGGTTGTTGTAGATAGGTTAACCAAAGCCACTCATTTTATACCGGTCAAAACCACGTATTCGGCGAAAGTATGGAAAACTATACATCCGAGAGCTAGT
Organism: Datura wrightii; assembly: GCA_035772735.1. Taxonomy (NCBI): domain Eukaryota; kingdom Viridiplantae; phylum Streptophyta; class Magnoliopsida; order Solanales; family Solanaceae; genus Datura; species Datura wrightii. Next base: position 83,185,713 of record JASDFA010000006.1, on the reverse strand, counting down.
TCGATTGCATGGAGTTCCTTTTTCCATCATATCAGACAGGGGTACCTAGTGTACCTCTCAATTTTGGAGGTCGTTCCAAAAAGGACTAGGTACTCAGGTTAAGCTCAGCATAGCATTTCACCCGCAAACGTATGGTCAGGTGGAGCGGACAATTTAGACTCTCGAAGACATGTTGAGAGCATGCGTGAATGACTTCAAAGATAGTTGGGATGATCATTTGCCTCTTATCGAGTTTGCATACAATAACAACTACCATTCCAATATTCAGATGGCCTCGTTTGAGGCTCTCTATGAGTGGAGATGTAGATCACCTATTGGCTGGTTTGAAGTTGATGAAGCTACGATAATAGGACCAGATTTAGTCCATTAGGCTATAGAGAAGGTTCAGCTAATACGGGATAGGTTGAAAATGACTCAAAGTCACCAAAGTTCCTATGCCAATGTGAGGAGGAGAGAACTCGAGTTTGAAGTGGATGATTAGGTGTTTTTGAAGGTGTCTCCCATGAAGGGAGTGATGCGATTTGGAAAGAAAGGAAAACTCAACCCTTGTTATGTTGGCCCTTACCGGATGTGTAATAGGTTGGCAAGGTGGCATATAAATAGGAGTTGCCCTCAAAATTATCTTTTGTGCATCCTCTTTTTAATGTATCGCTCTTAAAGAAATGTTTGGATGATCCAGGCCTAATTGTTCTAGTGGACAGTGTTGATGTGAAAGATAGCCTCACTTATGAGAAGGTCCTAGTGGAAATACTGGATCGTTAGGTTCGAAGGCTAAGGAACAAGGAAGCAGCTTCAGTCAAAGTATTATGGAGGAACCAGCATGTTGAAGGAGCTACATGGGAAGCCGAAGCAGACATGATGGCTAGATACCCACATTTAATATCTACAGGCTCAGTTCCAGCTTGAGGTATCAGTTTTTTCCCTAGTACTCTATTTAATTTTAATGTTCAGTTCATGTGCCCCAGGTTCTTTCATGTATTTTGATGTGTATATGATTGATGAATTCAGTTAAGCCATGTAGTTTGAATCGGAGTTAGTAATTCTATCAGTTTTTAGCTTAAATGATCAGTATGTGAGTATGATGATTACATTTCTCTATTTTTGTATGTTTTCCCATATTCGAGGACGAATGTTCCCAATGGGGAGTTATTGTAATACCTCAGAAGTTCCTAAGAATAGACCCGGAATTTTAAAAAAAGGAAGTTGGCAGAAATCTAGGAAATTGTCACAGAATGGGTCAAGGAGAGACCCGTGGTTTGATGCCATGAGGAGTTGTTTGTGATCCTAGTGAGGTTGGTCCTTAGGCTAGGAGGAATTAACGGGTCTTAGGACGAATCATTATGAGCAATGACGGATGTGAGTAATTGTGGGAAGGATTAGGAAAACCTCCAGTCGAGGTGACGGATACAAACCACGACTCATTGAAGCAGGGACGAGTCGTGGTATAGCTTGTGGGAAAGGTCTAGGTGCAGGTCATCAGGGGAAATAACGGAAGGATTCAGTGGACCGTACCTTGTTGTAACGACCCGACTTATCTGGTCATGGTGAGGAATTAGAGAACTGAACTCAGGGTCAAGCAATGAGTGGTGATGACAGATCGTAGGAGCTAATGATGGATCATTTTGTCGTCCGTTATCACCAGCAGTTCAAAATTTTCAGGAAATTCATTAAGGGCATTTTTGTCATTTCTAAGTCCTAGGGTCCTAAACTATGTCATTTAAGGCTCGAAATGCAGTGTTTTAGGAGGGGAAAATCTATCCTAGGCTCATTCACATCCATGCATGCATATTGAAGGGGTTTAGAAGGTGATCAAGCTAGAATTCTTCAAGCTTTCCTTCAAACTTTCATTAGGCTTTCAAGGAGGGATAAAATCGGATCTTCCCTAGGTATGTAGGGTTATGAATGGGTAAATCTGCTCACACCCATGGCCAATCTCTCTTTAAATCATAAAAATACCTATGTTGATTCTATTGGATTTTAACCCAATGCATGAAATTTCTAATTCTCTACATGGGTACGATTTAAAGATGTTTCTATTATTGAAATATGATTCATGGGCAAGTTTTATATTGTTGTCAATTAAAAGTCATGTTTCATGCTTTATAAACCAAAATGCCCAATTATGAGAAGTTCATAAAAGTTGAGATTTATGATGAATGTTCAAGTATGATGAGATATTTATGATGACAAACATGTTTTCAAGTTACCCATGTCTATAATCATGTTTTCAAGTAAATTGAGTATTTCAAGCATGTTAAAGTATTGGGCAATGCCCACCTGATCAAATATGATTTCTGACTTATGATATGGATTTCATGATTTATCGATTTATGACATCGGTCGATTAATGGGCCCTTTATTCATGGATAAAAATGTATGTAAATGGGGATCAATAATGTTAAATGTTTATTTTGCCATGAGTTTCATGAATGATGGTTATTATTTACGTACAAGCCTATTGTGCATGTTTTTGGAGATTGAGTAGCCCGACGTTCAAAGGACTACGTCGGTGTCTCATAACTACGTGCCATCGTAGGTTCATATTGATACATTACAATGTTAATGGATCCCCTCTTTTGTGATATCACATACTGCATGTCCCTTTCATGGAAAGCCGGGACGACTTTGCCCACTTGAGCGAGATAGTTGGGGCATCATGTATGGCTCTACCATGATGATATCGATTATGAAGAGTCCTCCCATTGTTCTGCATGTTTTTTAATGCATTGTTATGTTTATATTACTTTGGCTCAAGTTATGATTTATAAAGTTTTCACTTGTTACTATGATGACGAATGCATTATGAATGTTTTGAAAACCTTGAGCCTTATGTTACATTATGATATTTATGTTATGAGAATGTTGTCCTACTCTTATGATCTCTTATGAATTTTCATGTATTTTAAATGTGCATTTTACTTACCTTGAATACTTGGTATATTCCACGTACTAACCGCATACTCTATGTTGTATCGTCTCATGATACAGACTCCAATCTTCAGACCTAGCACCGTCATTAGCTCAATCCCAGAGTTAGGATCCAGTTCATTGGTGATCCCTTATCCCCCGAGGACCAGTTGATATCAATTATCTCTTTGTGTTCAGTTTTCTAGACTTATCAGGTTAGTTGGGGGTGTTGTCCCATTAGCCCATCAGATATGTTAGAGGCTTTCAGACTACATTTTAGTAGTCAGCTATTATGTATGAAGTGCATTTTTCTTTTCATGTTATGTTATGATTATGTTTCCGCTATGCTATCATGTTGAGTATTCCATTTTACTGGATTGAGATAGATGTAATTCATGCCACGAGTTGACTTGGAGTCTCTCGAGGCTCCTTGTCCTATGTCACGATCCGAATCTATGTTTGGGTCATGACACTAACCTAGGAATGCTAAAAAATATGGAACCACAATGAGTATGAGTAGAGATAATCTACCAGGTATCCTCCACCATTCAACAATTAGTAAAGCTAATGAAGTCGGCTATCAAATTCGTCCCTCACAAATGGCCTAAAATTTTGAGAATCCCTGAGCATTTCACCCCAAACTTAAGTAGACGAAGGAAATGTGGATTTTACCTCGTGTGAACTGGTGTAAGTGAAACATTGATGGAACATCAAGAGGAAATCCATGAAGGAGCTCTTATGCATTCTATGCGAGAAACTCATCGGGTGACTTGGAGTATGCTATAGCTAGCGAGATGGTGCAGTGAATCAACACTGAATTAGAAGTGATGGTAATTCTTGAGGCTGCAAGATACTGTCTGTCACAAAATGTGTATTTATTCATCCTTGAAACTGACTCTTTATTATTGAAGAAAATTTTGGATAGACTGCGGAAGCCGCCATAGAGTATTGCAAATGTTATCGAGGAGCTTTTGGAGATTATAGAAAATGCTAATGTCCATGTCCTGTACATTATGATAGAGGGTAATCAGATAGCAGATCACCTAGCTAACTATGCACTTGTTCATGGGGATGTCACCCTACATTCATTTGCGGAATCGGACTTTCAAGTGAGGAAGATTCTCAATGGCGACAGGTTACAATGTCCCTATCTGAGAGTAAAGGCTGTTAGGAGATAATGATGGTGGAATTCAGAATCATGATAAGGGAGAAATCCTACCAATGTGTTCTAATCCTTAGGGAGGAGAGCATGGGGGTATCTTTTTTAACTAACCTTGTGTTCTCTTTTGCAGGTACTATATACATGTTCTATCTATCGACCTCCCATCAATGTGTAGTATTAGCACTAGTTGCTCATTCTATTGAGGGGTTGTTGATGGATGGAACTTGTATAGCTTGGAGATAAAAAGGAACAAGGAGGTTCGAGGCTCATGCTACGTGTTGTATCGATGACCCTACTCGCTTGGGAGATGATTTGGCACTTTCTTGGTTCAAGGTTGTTACTTGATACCATACCAGTTATCCTACATCTTTAGCAAATGATATGGTGGATTTATGCTCTACATTTGGTGAAAATATTTTTTCCATTAAGCTTATACTAATAGGTTATGATGTGGTTCATATTTGGTTGTCACTTTTTTTCATAAGTCGGCTCTTGAGGCTACAAAAGTGTACATGTTTTTGGCTAATTTTTAGGTTGATAATTTTGCGCACAAAGAATTCTAACGATGAGCATGACTACACGAGATTACACATTTTCTATATATTGATTTTTTTCTCAATGTGTGGTATTAGCACTTTGATGCTCATTCTATTGCGGAATTATTAATGAATGGAATTATGTTTTTATCGATGTATGGCTGCTGTGAAATCATTTGGTGTTGTTATGTGCATTATTTGAAGCTTGGATACTTGGCTTGTTCTATTGGGGCTGAGAGGCCTACGCGAACGCGCAAAATCAGGGCTAACTACATAGACAAGGAAGCGAGTCTGCAAGTGGTGCGTGATCCATTGCGTGACCGCGTAGATGAAGGAAGAGAACGTGCAGCGGAAGCAGAAGGTCTGCCACTGGTCTGCTAGTGGTGTGCGATCAGATACACGACCCTGCAGAAGAATGATGTAAATGCGCAGATAACATAGGAAGCTGCCATTGATGTGCGATCAGCTGCGCAACCACATAGCTAAAGGGAAAAATGCATAGTGTAGGCAGTGGGCCTGACATGTCCATGCAATTTTTCAATTTATATGTATTATTTTAGATACATAACATTTTATTTTATTTCATTCACATTGTAGTACCAATTTAGGACAATAAGTCCTATTTGGTCATTAGTTTAATTTTTTGCAATTCTTAGTTGCTACAGTTGTAATGACTTTGTTATTTTTTCTTGGAAAAATTTATAAAAGTAACCTAGGTACCTCGCCTAGTGGATTTATTTTTAAAAAAAATTAACTAACCTAGATTAATTCAAAAACCTCTCCAACAAACCCCACTCCCTCACGTCTCTCAACCCCACACTCCCAAGAACTCACACCTCTTCTCTTATTTTACTTACTAGCACTCCTTCTATCCCTTAGTTTTTTGGCACACACCAAACACAAGAAAAATAATATAAAAAACACACACACGCAGTAGAAAAACAAAAGAGAAGAAGAACACACGCATACAGAGGAGAGGAAAAAAAGAGAGAAAAAGAACCGGAAAAAAACACAAAGAAACGATAAAAGAAGAGAAGAGAAGAAAAGAGTTAAGGTCTTGTTGCTTGTGGTTGAACCGATTATTGGTATAGTTTTCAACTCTAGTAAAAGATTCGCTCTTATTCATCTATTTTTGAACCATAATCTTATTTAATATGTAAGTGTTTATTTATAATTGGATCTCCAGTCTCAATTTAATGTTATTATTAACGAGCATGCTACTAAATTATATTCGAGTATTTATTCACCTATTATTTGAGTTAGTATATTTGGATGGTCTAACGACCCAAACTGGGACACCAGACCGAGACACGAGACGTAGAACCATCAAATGGCTCCAAGTTTAATCCATGGAATGAACATAACAACTAAAGAGCATACATCAAAGTGGAACAGATAACTTCAACATAAATATGCAGAAGTATGAATAACATAACATCTAATAAAAATCATAAATGGAGTTATACCTAATAAATCAAAGTCTACTTAATGTGTGATAAGCCTCTAAACAGTCTGATGAGTTGATCGGACAACACCCCCAACTAGCTCCCTAAAGTCTAAAATTGAAATAGCATAATCAAACATTAAAAGAAATGTCCTCGAAAGATGAGGACTCACCAAAAATTGGAACTGATCTGGACTGCGGGGGAAAGCTGTACTAACAACGAAACTGAGTCTGATCACTTGGACCCATATCATAACATGATACAGCATAGAGTATGCGATCGATACTTGAAATGTACTGAGTATATATGATAAGTAAAACATGCTGAGTAAATGTTAACTGAAATCATGCATATAAATATAAATTAATATATAATGAGAGTAAGGACTACGTGTTGAAAACTATATCTGAGATATACATGCATGGTGCTCCCATCATTTTTAATGAAGCTAAAATCATAATTACATGCATTATTTGAAATCTGAACATGGGGATTCCTAGCTCCAAACATACCATAAGCTGTATTGGGAGTATTGACTCCAAACAATATCGTAAGTTGATCATATAAAACTGAGTTGAATCATGAAAACATACTTAATTTGGGTGGGCTTGCCCAAATTTTAAAATCATGCATCATAAGTCAAAATCGCCGATTCATAGATGGGTAATTTATAAACATTCATTCATGCTAGATATCACATCATACTTGAAATCATAAATCATAAACTTTACTTTTTATAAAACTTGCATAATATGACATAATTTCTAATAACATGAAATCATGATTTTATAGTCAATTTGTGTATAAAATCTGTCCATAAATCTTAAATATGCTTTGAAACATGAGGAGATTTTACCCATAGACATATCATAGAGAATTTCATAAATATGGATTAAATCCTACTTTAATTAGAACTTGAATTCACGAAATTGAGAAGAAATTTGGCCATGAGAATGAAAGGAAACTCTCATTCATAACCCTACATACCTGGGTAGATTAATTCTCTAACTATCCTTAAAAACCTAGAAGAATTGGAAAAGAAATGAGAGAATAATAAATTGATCTTCCAAGAGAAATCAAATCTTTGCATGAATGGGGATCCTATAACTTGATATAGTCTAAACCCTTTAAAACACTCATTTCAGGGCCTTAAATGATGTAGTTTAGGACTTAGGAGCTTAGAAAATTACGAAAATACTCTCACTGATTTGGCAGGAAATCGGGCACTGCCAATCCCAAGAGGGACCTAACGAGTCATTGGGTCCACTGACATCTCGTGGTCCTCACTCGTTGCCACTATTGGAAATTTCCATTTCCGATCTTCCTCAACCCACGAACCATTTGATGAGTTGTTAGGGGCATGATGACTCGTCCCCTCATTTTGTTGCCAACACTCCAAAAGTCACCTTTTCTTCACCCCCTACACACATGATTGTTCACACAATCACTCGTGGGGAGTCATGATGACTCATTGTCCCATCTATCAAGCCCTTCTAAAACATCCTCCCGATTCCAACTCTACACCACTCAACAAGCAACTCAATGACTCATTGGGTACTACAATGGGTTGTTCCTTGACCTGTAACCTCTAAAACTCCACTTTATTTTTCCTTCAATGTTGTATAATTAACGGGTCACTGAACGATCCATCAAGTGACTTAACAGGTCACTCGATGAGTCTGTCACACCCCGCGTTGGGGGGTATGACTGGCACCTGGTGCCCTACTAGGACCTGACCTGCTGGACTGCGAAGCCTGGGCACATCTGGTGCCTGGCTGGCTCTAACTCACATTTCTGGAAACAAAGGGCTATATAACGGCTGTAAATACAGCCCCCGACCTATTGGCCTATAGCCTTCTGTACCTGCACTAGCAGCTGACCAGAAACATAGTAATTCAGGGGAACCTATGCGGGCCGACAAGGCCACCATGCTGTCTAGTTATCTGCAACTCACACATAACATACTAAAACTACGTGACCGGCAAGGTCACCACTACTGATAAACTATGGCCCCACACGGCCAACATAAGAAAGAAAGAGTAAAGGCAACTATACAACTGCATGGCCCCACACGACCGGCTCATTTGACCACAGGGAATACATACAGACTGCAAGCCTCTAGGAATAGCAATAGAACTGGTCGGGACAGGGCCCCGACCTACCCGTACTATATACAACAAAAGAAACTGACCTACACCTCTGAAATTCAGCCTCCGGATGACTGGAGCTGAATACTCAACCGCTGACAGGGAGTCACGTAGAATCGCCTGCTCTTCTAAGAGTACCTGCAAGCAAGTAATGCAGCGCCCCACCGGGCATCAGTACCGCTGGTATTGAGTATGTAAAGCAAAGACTGAAAAAAAAGGATATCTGAAATCAATAACATAACTGACGAAACTGAAATAAGAAGAACCAGATTATCTGTCTGAAGATGTAAGTCGTACCTGTTCTCAATCATACGGGGAGGAGTAGATGTCATATCTGGAGACGTATCATTCTACTACTAATCTACTCATGTCTGATATACCATAGCATAACATACAAAACATAACATGGCACACACAAACCTTGCCCGACCCCCAAAAGCTGGGAGGTACAATCAACACAGAATCTATGCCCCTACCCCGGTTATCCCATCTCCTATAGTGGCTGTAAGCATCCTGCCGGTCCCTGGGTATACACTTGGGCTCGCTGAGCCCCTGACTATAACTGTATCTGAGTCCGAAGGACTCCAAATCAACACCCCGGGCGTACCCGCTCGACGGGGGTGTATAAGGGCCGACCATGGCACAATATGGGGGAACTGGCATCCCATCTTCGTCCCCTTGCGGGACGGCATATCACTCCGTAGAGTGACGTATCCTCGTCCTCTGGAGGACGAGTCGATACAGCTATTAACCCTGGGCGGTCAGGGATGCTAGGTAATCCAACCCCAATAAATACAACAGTCTCAACTAGTCATGCTGTCTGTGTCTCTCATAAGCTAAGGCTAACAGAGGTAAGGTATCATATAAATCACATGCTGAGCTAATAATAGTAATCTGTAAGTGTCTGATACATGTTGAGACAGGTAAGTATAAATATAAATATAGTCTCCTCTCAAACTGTACTGGAGCAGAGGCTATACAAGAGGGTATTTCTACTGAAAGCTATGCTATTTACTGAGTTTCTGTATTAGCATGATTTCCTATTTCTAACATGCTTCCTAAACCTTATTTAGTTACTATTCTATGTCTGGAATGCTCTACGGATACTATACTACTTCGCGGGGTTTCAACTGAACACAACAATACCTTAACATGACATATTACATCACATACTGAATATACTGGGCAATCTTAATTACTTACGTCCGAATCTATATCATACGGATAGGTCTCGTACACGTTACAACCCAAAACTTCTCATATTGCACCAATATTCATAATAACACAATAATCGACTTCTGAACATTCTACTGGTCTGTAAATTACTATACTGCTTCAATGTTACTCAACTTGCAGAGGAAACTTAACTTTACATACCTTATCTTTGAATTATTCGTCCGTCGGACGAGGCTCGGCCGGTACTTCAACTATTTTCTCCCAACTGCATTCATAAATACGTCAATCAATACTAAATACAACTTTATTTCAAAAGGCAACGTCACTTTCGATATAGTTTATAGCCTAAACTTAGGCTTATCGAAAGACGGTCGAAAACTCGCTAGTTTTCAGTGGCCCAGAAGGGAGAAGTATTCACTTCTCAGCTAGGAACACATAGACATTAATTTAGAGCAATTCTACTTACTTTAGTTCGGTGGCTCGCCGATTCGTCGGCCGTATTTCGTGAAACTAATTCCGTAGAAATGCTCTCTGCTGCTAAATACTCGGGTATCTGGGATTAATTTGAGTTTGGGCAGCGTTTGGCAGCGTAATCGGACGAAAATATTTAATTTTCCTTCGTTTTCCTCTGTTTGCTGCGCTTTCTGGAATTTTTCTTAAGTACAAAATGATCTCAAACCGAAGTGGGGGCTTTATATACTTGGGCCTGAACTTGGGCAACGTGTCACGGAGCCATCGCGGAGGCCTCACCTCCGTGACACGCTGCCATCGCGGAGGGGCTCTGCCTCGGCTCCTCCAGCGATGGTTCGACGGGTTTCTCATCCGATCTTTTCCTGGGCCCTTCCCTAGCACGTATGGCTTTCAAATATGCTTAACCAACGTGCGAATAGGTCATCTAAGTGCCGGAAATTCTACGGGGTATAACATTCTCCCCCCCTTAAGAACATTCGTCCTCGAATGTACACTGTTATCTAGAGGACTGGTTACTTTACTTTCTGGAAAAATTTTGGCAGAGTTTCCCCTGTAATATGGACTATCGCAAAAACCTGAAATGCAGAAAAGTCCAACACAGGCACTGCACACAATATTCTAAGATTCACTGGACAACTAAATATCAATTCTTCTCTATCATTTACAAACATACAATCGTAAGATACTGTATAAGTAATGATACGGACATACCTGTCATCTGACTAGGCCTGAAATAAGTGAGGGTATCTGGTTTTCATATCTTCTTCAACCTCCCACGTCATTTCTTCCCGATTTCTGTTATGCCACAATACTTTGACAGATGCAACATCTTTAGTTCTCAGCCTGCGAATCTGTCTGTCTAAGATGGCTACAGGAACCTCTTCATAGGCTAACTCTTCTGTGACCTGAACATCCTGAACTAGAACTACTGTAGAAGGGTCCCCTACGAACTTCCTTAACATAGAAACATGGAATACTGGGTGAACCGATGCTAACTCTGGAGGCAAGTTTAACTCGTATGCCACGCGGCCTATTCTTCGCCGAATCTGATACGGCCCAATGAATCTTGGGCTAAGCTTGCCTTTCTTGCCAAACCTCATTACCCCTTTCATCGGGGACACTTTCAGATATACCCAGTTGTTTACCGAAAATTCTAGATTTCTGCCCCGCCTATCTGCGTATGACTTCTGGCGGCTCTGAGCGGTCAGTAAACGTTCTCGGATAAGCTTTATCTTTTCCTCGGACTGCCGAACAATGTCTGGCCCAACTAATGCTGATTCTCCTATTTCAAACCAGCCCACTGGCGATCTACATTTCCGCCCGTACAATGCCTCGAAAGGCGCCATCTGAATAGCTGAATGGTAGCTGTTATTATAAGCAAATTCGATTAACGGGAGATGTTCATCCCAGCTACCCCCAAAATCTAACACACACGCTCGTAGCATATCTTCGAGCGTCTGAATTGTACGTTCAGCCTGCCCGTGTGTCTGAGGATGGAATGCCGTGCTCAAATTAATTTGCGTCCCCAGACCTTTCTGAAATGACTGCCAGAACCTAGCTGTAAACTGTGCCCCTCTGTCTGAAATGATAGATGCCGGCACTCCATGCCATCTAACTATTTCTCTGATATACAATTCGGCATAATCCTCTGCTGAGAAAGTAGCCCTTACTGGCAGGAAATGAGCTGATTTTGTCAGCCTATCAACTATTACCCAAATGGAATCATTTCTGCGTCTAGTACGGGGTAACCCTGTTACAAAATCCATGTTTATTGCTTCCCATTTCCACGTAGGTATCATTATCTCTTGCGTCAAACCACCTGGTTTCTGGTGCTCTGCTTTCACCTGCTGACAATTAGCACACCTAGATACAAATTTAGCTATCTCAGTTTTCATACCTGGCCACCAGTAGATGTCTCTGATGTTGTGGTACATTTTCGTCGCCCCTGGGTGAAGGGAATAGCCAGCGTAGTGTACCTCATGCATGATCTGCCCACGAAGTCCTACGACATTCGGGACACAAAGGCGGCCCTTACAATGTAGCACACCATCCTCGGTTATCTGAAAAATCTGGCTCCTTACCCTTCTGAACTCTATCTCTGAGCTGGACTAAATCGGGATCCTCGTACTGTCATTTTTTTGCCTCTGCAACTAATGACGACACTGCAGAATTCTGAATTACGGCCCCATTATTTTCTGTTTCCATTACTCGAACGGCTAGTCCAGCTAACTGATGAATTTCTTTAGCTAATTTCTGTTTCTCGGGTCGCAAATATGCCAAACTCCCCATTGACTTACGGCTCAGGGCATCTGCCACAACATTGGCTTTTCCCGGATGGTACAGGATGTTCACATCATAATCCTTCAACAATTCTAACCAGCGACGTTGCCGTAGATTCAACTCCCTCTGAGTAAAAATGTATTGTAAGCTCTTATGATCTGTGTACATATCAACATGGACGCCGTACAGGTAATGCCTCCACATCTTCAAGGCATGAATTACTGCGGCCAATTCTAGGTCATGGGTGGGGTAATTCTTTTCGTGCTTCTTCAGCTGTTTGGAAGCATATGCAATTACTCTACCATGCTGCATCAACACACAACCCAACTCGATACCTGACGCGTCACAATAAACTGAATACCCTTCTGTGCCTTCCGGCAGTGCTAATACTGGGGCGGAGGTCAATCTGTCTTTCAGTTCCTGGAAACTCTGCTCGCATGCCTCCGTCCACTGAAACTTTGCTGCTTTCTATGTTAATTTAGTTAAAGGTGCTGCAATGGTTGAGAATCCCTCAACGAACCTCCGATAATATCCTGCCAACCCCAGGAAGCTACGAACTTCCGTCGGAGTGGTAGGCCTGGGCCACGACTTAACTGCTTCTATCTTCTGCTTGTCTACCTGTATACCCGCGTCTGAGACAATATGCCCTAAAAAGGCCACTGAGTTAAGCCAGAATTCACACTTCGAAAATTTTGCGAACAACTGGCGGTCCCTGAGAATCTGGAGCACTGTCCGCAAATGAGTCAGGTGATCTGCCTCAGAGCGAGAATACACCAGAATATCATCAATAAATACTATCAGGAACAAGTCCAGGAAAGGTCTGAAAATACTGTTCATCAGGTCCATAAAGACTGCTGGGGCATTCGTTAACCGAAGGACATAACCAGAAATTCAAAATGCCCATATCGGGTCCTAATGCTGTCTTAGGAATATCCCTCTCACGTACTCGGACCTGGTGATAGCCGGACCGCAAGTCAATTTTAGAAAAGTATCTGGCTCCCTGTAGCTGATCAAATAAGTCATCAATTCTGGGAAGCGGATACTTGTTCTTTACTGTAACTTTGTTTAGCTGCCGATAATCTATACACATTCGGAGCGAGCCATCTTTCTTTCTCACAAACAAGACTGGCGCACCCCACGGGGAAGTACTCGGCCTGATAAAACCTTTATCTAACAAGTCTTTCAACTGCTCCTTTAATTCTTTGAGTTCTGCAGGAGCCATACGATAAGGAGGTATTGATATTGGCTGAGTGCCTGGTAGCAAGTCAATAGCAAAGTCTATTTCCCTTTCTGGGGGAATACCAGGTAACTCATCAGGAAATACATCTGGGAATTCATTTACCACTGGGACGGACTGGACTGTCAGAGATTCTGCTTGGACATCCTGAACTCTGACAAGATGGTAAATACACCCCTTAGATATCAACTTTCTCGCCTGAAGGTAGGAAATAAACCTACCTTTTGGCGTCGCGGTGCTGCCCTTCCACTCCCGTACTGCTTCCCCCGGGAAGTGGAATCGGACCGTTTTGGTCCAACATTCAACATTAGCAAAACATGGTACCAACCAATCCATACCCATTATGGCATCGAAGTCTACCATTTCTAACTCGACCAGATCTACTGTGGTCTGACGATCAGCAACCTCTACTGTACACCCGCGGTAAATTCGGCTAGCTGTGATAGAGTCACCGACGGGCGTAGATACTAAGAAGGGCTGCTGTAATGATTCTGGTACAATACTAAACTTCCGTGCCACAAATGGAGTAATATAGGACAAGGTAGACCCTGGATCAATTAGCACATAAGTAGGGTGTGAGCAGATAATTAGCATACCTGTCACAACATCAGGCGATGCTTCTGAATCTTGCCTCCCTGGTAAGGCATATGGGTGGCTTGGACCCGCACCTGTACTGTAGGCCCCTGATATTCCCCGGCCCCTGTCTGGTGAAACTGAGGACCTACGCCCAGTCGGGGATGCTGTAACTCGCGATCCTGCTGATGCCCTATCCTGTGTATCCTGGTCCTCTCGACCTCTAGCTGGGCAATCTCTCATCAAATGTCCTTCTTGGCCACAAATATAGCATGTGGTGGAACCATACCTGCATGCTCCAGAATGGCGTCGACTGCATATAGGGCAAAGTGGTAGGGTATACCTACTCTGCTCCGCCCTCCGCTGTAATGGTGAGTCTGCCGTCTGCGAGCCTCTACCAGCCTCTGACTGCCCCCTGCGACTGAACCTACCTCCATGTGACTGTGGCGGAGGTGGGGGCCTAGGCGGCCTGTCTGACAATCGTGGCCTGGGTCCTCCCGGGGCCTCTCTCTGTAACTCAGCTGGCCTATCCCGGCGACGCTGTTCCTGATTGACCCTTCTGATTTCCTGATGTCGCTGTCTGATGCCCTCAATATTCTGGGCAAATGCCTAGATTCGAGAAATGTCCATGTCCTCTCGCAGTGTGGCCGTGATACAAGTCTCAACATATTCTGGGTTCAACCCCATAATAAAACGGTGCACTCTGGATGCCATGGTATCCACGAAGGCTGGTGCATATCGAGCCAAAGAGTCAAACCGCAAGGAATATTCCCGAACACTCATGGCCCCCTGTTCTAGATGTAGGAACTGGTCTACCCGAGCCTGTCGGATCTCCCGTGGCAAATAGTGATCTAGAAAGGCTCCTGAAAAGCTGGACCAAGTGGGAGGGGAAACATCTCTCCCTAGGGACCTCTCCCAGCTTTCATACCATAATACCGCAATATCTCATAACCGGAATGCGGCCAATTCAACTGATTTAGTAGGCGTAGCATGCATAACCCTGAAGATTCTCTGCATCTGATCCAGAAAATCCTGAGGGTCCTCTGTTCGGTCCGTGCCTGTGAACTGTGGGGGATTCAGGGCTAAAAACTCTTGGACCCTCGAACTACTGGGCCCTCCTAATGCTTCTGCAGCTGTGGATGGCATTTGCTGATGCTGAGCAGCCATCATCTGTGCTATCATAACTACAGCACTCCTAACCTCCTGCTCGGAAGGTGTCGGTATAGGGACTGCTGAAGATACTGTCGCTCCAAATGGCTCCTGATGTGGTGGAGACTGCTGAGGAGGCTGGGATGAAGCCTCTGTAGGGCCCTCTGATCGGGCTGTCTCCAAATGAGGGGGAGGCATCCTGCTGGTGCCCTCCCCTGCCGCAATGTCTAAACTCCGACCTGTGGTAGGATGTTGCTGGTCTGACATTATCTGTAACCAAAGAATATGGTAAGCTCTTAGGGACTCAACCCTATACTATACCGCTCTATAGCACGACTGAATCAAAATAAAAGACAACCATCCTATCATGCCTTGCAGCCTCCTACCCATAGTATGTGGTGCACAACACATCCATGGACAGGACTCTACTTAGCACGGCTTGCAGACTCCCTGAGATACGGCCTGCTCTGATACCAAGTTGTCACACCCCGCCTTGGGGGGTATGAATGGCACCTGGTGCCCTACTAGGACCTGACCTACTGGACTGCGAAGCCTGGGCACATCTGGTGCCTGGCTGGCTCTAACTCACATTTCTGGAAACAAAGGGCTATATAACGGCTGTAAATACAGCCCCCGGCCTATTGGCATATAGCCTTCTGTACCTGCACTAGCAGCTGACCAGAAACATAGTAATTCAGGGGAACCTATGCGAGCCGACAAGGCCACCATGCTGTCTAGTTATCTGCAACTCACACATAACATACTAAAACTACGTGACCGGCAAGGTCACCACTACTGATAAACTATGGCCCCACACGGCCAACATAAGAAAGAAAGAGTAAAGGCAACTATACAACTGCACGGCCCCACACAACCGGCTCATCTGACCACAGGTAATGCATAAAGACTGCAAGCCTCTAGGAATAGCAATAGAACTGGTCGGGACAGGGCCCCGACCTACCCGTACTATATACAACAAAAGAAACTGAACTACACCTCTGAAATTCAGCCTCCGGATGACTGGAGATGAATACTCAACCGCTGACAAGGAGTCACGTAGAATCGCCTGCTCGTCTAAGAGTACCTGCAGGCAAGTAATGCAGCACCCCACCGGGCGTCAGTACCGCTGGTACTGAGTATGTAAAGCAAAGACTGAAAAAAAAGGATATCTGAAATCAATAACATAACTGACGAAACTGAAATAAGAAGAACCAGATTATCTGTCTGAAGATGTAAGTCGTACCTGTTCTCAATCATACGGGGAAGAGTAGATGTCATATCTGGAGACGTATCATTCTACTACTAATCTACTCATGTCTGATATACCATAGCATAACATACAAAACATAACATGGAACACACAAACGTTGCCCGGCCCCCATAAGCCGGGAGGTACAATCAACACAGAATCTATGCCCCTACCCCGGTCATCCCATCTCCTATAGTGGTTGTAAGCATCCTGCCGGTCCCTGGGTATGCACTTGGGCTCGCTGAGCCCCTGACTATAACTATATCTGAGTCCAAAGGACTCCAAATTAACACCCCGGGTGTACCCGCTCGACGGGGGTGTATAAGGGCCGACCAAGGCACAATATGGGGAAACTGGCATCCCATCTTCGTCCCCTTGCGGGACGGCATATCACTCCGTAGAGTGACGTATCCTCGTCCTCTGGCGGACGAGTCGATATAGCTATTAACCCTGGGCGGTCAGGGATACTAGGTAATCCAACCCCAATCAATACAACGGTCTCAACTAGTCATGCTGTCTGTGTCTCTCATAAGCTAAGGCTAACAGAGGTAAGGTATCATATAAATCACATGCTGAGCTAATAATAGTAATCTGTAAGTGTCTGATACATGCTGAGACAGGTAAGTATAAATATAAATATAGTCTCCTGTCAAACTGTACTGGAGCAGAGGCTATACAAGAGGGTATTTCTACTAAAAGCTATGCTATTTACTGAGTTTCTGTATTAGCATGATTTCCTATTTCTAACATGCTTCCTAAACATTATTTAGTTACTATTCTATGTCTGGAATGCTCTACGGATATTGTACTACTTCGTGGGGTTTCAGCTGAACACAACAATACCTTAACATGACATATTACATCACATACTGAATATACTGGGCAATCTTAATTACTTACGTCCGAATCTATATCATACGGATAGGTCTCGTACACGTTACAACCCAAAACTTCTCATATTGCACCAATATTAATAATAACACAATAATTGACTTCTGAACATTCTACTGGTCTGTAAATTACTATACTGCTTCAATGTTACTCAACTTGCCGAGGAAACTTAACTTTACATACCTTATCTTTGAATTATTCGTCCGTCGGACGAGGCTCGGCCGGTACTTCAACTATTTTCTCCCAACTGCATTCCTAAATACGTCAATCAATACTAAATACAACTTTATTTCAAAAGGCAACGTCACTTTCGATATAGTTTATAGCCTAAACTTAGGCTTATCGAAAGACGGTTGAAAACTCGCTATTTTTCAGTGGCCCAGAAGGGAGAAGTATTCACTTCTCAGCTAGGAACACATAGACATTAATTTAGAGCAATTCTACTTACTTTAGTTCGGTGACTCGCCGATTCGTCGGCCGTATTTCGCGAAACTAATTCCGTAGAAATGCTCTCTGCTGCTAAATACTCGGGTATCTGGGATTAATTTGAGTTTGGGCAGTGTTTGGCAGCGTAATCGGACAAAAATATTTAATTTTCCTTCGTTTTCCTCTGTTTGCTGCGCTTTCTGGAATTTTTCTTAAGTACAAATTGATCTCAAACCGAAGTGGGGGCTTTATATAATTGGGCCTGAACTTGGGCAACGTGTCACGGAGCCATCGTGGAGGCCTCACCTCTGTGACACGCTGCCATCGCAGAGGGGCTCTGCCTCGGCTCCTCCCGCGATGGTTCGACGGGTTTCTCGTCTGATCTTTTCCCGGGCCCTTCCCTAGCACGTATGGCTTTCAAATATGCTTAACCAACGTGCGAATAGGTCATCTAAGTGCCGGAAATTCTACGGGGTATAACAGAGTCGTTCTATGACCTGGTGCAGATTTTCCTATTTTCTCCACTTCAACCCTTGGGTCTGATCTTAGGAACTTTTGGGGTATTACATTATATCCCCCTTGAAAACATTCATCCTTGAATGTAGACTAGACTTACTTAAGGGATAGGGAATGAACTAGAATCCCAAAACCAAACAACTGAACCTAAAAATTGGCGGATTGACTGACTCCGGACTGAAATACATGACTGACTAAATTCATGAAACATACACACTTTCTAAAACATAAAAGGAACTGAGGGATATGAACTTGACATGAAACTGAATAGAATATTAAGGTGGAAACTGATAGCTCATGCTAGAACTGAGTTGGAAGGGAAAAGATGCAGGTACCTAGCAATCATATCTGATTTGGCTTCCCACATAGTTTCCTCAACAAGTTGATTCTACCACAAAACCTTCACTGAAGCTACTTCTTAGTTTCTCAACTTTCGAATCTGATGATCCAGGATCTCAATACGAACATTCTCATAATTGAGGCTATAATTCACACCTATGCTCTCTACTGAAACAATTAAGGTCGGGTTGATAACACACTTCTTCAGTAGAGATACATGAATTGGATGTACCGAGGCTAAATCTATTGGTAGCTCCAACTCATATGCCACTTTGCCAACTCGCCTCAGAATCCTATAAGGACCAACATATCAGGGACTAAGCTTCCTTTTCTTCCTAAACCTCATTCCCTTCATAGGAGACTCCTTCAAAAACACCAACCATCAACTTTAAACTAAAGCTCTATCCATCTAACATCCGCATAAGATTTCTGACGACTCTAAGCTATTTTCAGCCTCTCTAATAAGCTGTACTTTCTTCATTGCCTCATGAACTGAATTTGGCCCTAGCAATGTAGCCTTACCTACCTCAAACCAACCAACAGGCGATCTACACCTCCACCCGTGGAGGGCCTCAAACAGAGCCATCAGAATGCTTGAGTTCTAACTGTTATTGTAAGCAAACTCCATGAGAGGAAAGTGATCATCAACTATCCTTGAAATAAATCACACACACTCTCAACATTTCCTCAAGAGTCTGAATGGTCCGCTTGGCCTGACCATTTGTCTATGGGTGAAAAGTCGTTCTAAGCTTGACCTGACTACCAAGTTCCTTCTGAAGCGATCTCCAAAACTATGAGGTAAACTGAGTATCTCTATCTAAGATGATGGAAAATGGAACTCTATGCAACCGAACTAACTCCCAAATGTACAACCTAGCATAATCCTTAGCTAAATTGGTAGTTTGGACCGGTAGGAAAGTGCTGCTTTGGTCAACTTGGCTACAACCACCCATATAGAGTCGTATTGTCCGCGTATACGAGGAATTCCTGTAATGAAGTTTATATTGATCTCTTCCCACTTCCGAGTAGAGATACTAATTCAGACACTTCGCCATGAACTCCGCTATGTCCTTCTTTATGCCATTCCACCAATAAACTTCTCATAGGTAATGGTACATCTTGGTGGCTCGTGGGTGGATAGAACACCGAGAGCCATGAGCCTTGCTCAACATCCCCTCTCTCAAGTCATCAACACCCAAAACACATAAACAACCCTGATAATGAAGTACACCATCTCCTCCTTGGGAGAAAACCTCCACCTTCTAATTCCGAATAGATTCCTTTAGCTTTACCAAGATAGGACACTCTTCTTGCCTAGTCCCTACCTCAGTTACCAATGAAGATTCTCAACCATTTTGAACAAGTCAACAAGGAGAACCCCTAAACGAGCAAGCCTGTGGACATCCTTTGTTAACTCCATCCTCTTACCCTTAACATAAGACACACTCTCCATGGATAGCCTACTAAGAGCAAACTCCACTACATCGGCCTTGCTTGAATGATAAAGGACACTCATGTCATGATTCTTGAGAAGCTCTAGCGACATCCTTTGTCGAAAATTTAGGTCCTTTTGTGTGAACACATACTGAAGGCTCTTGTGGTCTGTGAACACATCCACAAGAACCCTATACAAGTAGTGTCTCCAAATCGTTAATGCAAACACTATCGCTGCCAACTCTAAGTCATGTGTTGGGTAATTCTTCTTATGAGTTTTAAGCTTTCTAGAGGCATACAGAATTACCTTACAATACTGCATCAGCACACAACCAAGACCAACCCTAGAGGCATCAGAATACACAATGAATCCATCTGTGCCCTCTGGTTGAGTCAATGTTGTGGCTAAAGTGACTCGAGTCTTTAACTCCTGAAAACTCTTCTCGCAGGAATCCAACCACTGATATATTACCTTCTTCTGGGTCAACTTAGTCAATGCTGCTACAATGGATGAAAATCCCTCAGCAAACCTCTTGTAGGAGCCAGCTAAACAAAAAAAGCTCCTAATGTTTGAAGGAGTAATTAGTCTAGGCCAATTCTTCACTGCCTCTATCTTTTGCGAGCCCACCTGCACCCCCTCGCTTGACACCACATGACCCAAAAATGCTACTGAGTTCAACCAAAACTCACACTTGCTGAATTTAGAAACAGCTAGCGATCCTTGAGAGTCTGTAGCATAATCCTTAAATAAACGACATGCTCCTCCTCACTCCAAGAGTATATGAGAATATTTTCTATGAATACAATAATGGACATATCCAAATACGGCTTGAATACCCTATTCATGAACTCGATAAATGTCGTAGGAGAATTCGTTCATCCAAAAGGCATAACTACAAACTCATAGTGACCATACCGAGTCCTGAAGGTTATCTTCGGAATGTCACTCTCTTATTCTTTGAGCTGATGACACCTGGATCTAATGTCTATTATTGAGAAGCACTTAGCACCCTAAAGTTGTTCAAACAAGTTATTAGTCCTGGGGAGGGGATGCTTGTTCTTGATTGTGACCTTATTCAGCTGCCGATAATCAATGCACATTCTAAGGGAACCATCCTTCTTCCGTACAAAGGAAACTGGTGCACCCCACGGGGATTTACTGGGCCTAATGAAACCCTTATCTAAGAGATCCTTGATATAGGTTGCGTATCAAGGAGAAGGTCAATATCGAAGTCAATATTCCACTCGGGAGGGATTCCTGGTAGATCATCTGGAAACACCTCTAGATACTCACACAATATAGGAACTAACTGAAGAGTTGGGGTCCCTGACGTAGCATCTTTAACTCGAACTAGATGGTAAACACAACCTTTAGAAATAATCTTCCTAGCCTTGAGATAGAAAACAAAGCGACCTATAGGCACAACTGAACTACCTTTACATTCTAGGACTGGCTCACCTGAAAATCGAAACTCTATCATACAAGTTCTACAATTTACTGAGGCATAACATGCATGAAACCAATCCCTACCGAAGATAACATCAAAATCTATCATGTATAACTCTACTAGGTTGGTTGAGGTGACTTTCTGAAGGACAGTGATAAGGAAATTTCTGTACACTTGTCGAGCTCTAACTGAGTCACAGGTCAAAGTAGAGACTGAGAAGGGTTATGATAGGATTTTGGGACTGACTCTGAAACTAATAGCAACAAAAGAAGTCACCAAAGATAAGGTAACCCATGGATCTAACAATGCCTACACATCAAGATGGAATACTCATAACATACTAGTGACCATATCTAGAGAGACCTCCTTCTCCTGATGAGATGAGAAGGAATAAAATATGTTCTGACACTAACCACCACATGCACTAGTGGATGCACCCTACTGAGCGGAGTGTGCTGGTGGATCTTCTGAACTGGTGGCTAGGTCATGGATTCTACAATGGCCTTGTTTGGCTGAAAGGCAGTCTCTGAGCAATTGGCTAGCTTCCCATACCTGAAACATGCGCCTGAACCCGCTAAGCACTCTCCGGTATGCCTCCTACAACACTTGCTGCAAACTATAATGCTGGGCTCTCCTGACATGCTCCCCTGACCTCTAGAGCCTAATGCCTTACAACTCTAATCATGCCTAGGTCTGGACAGAACACTGGCTCATGATGGCACTGGGGCTAATGACCTCTGGTGGGACTGATGACGATTTCCTCCACCGGACCTCTTTTGGAACTGTCCATAACTCCCTGTCCTAGCCCTTCTAGCCTCTCTCTCCTTTTCCTTCATCTATTCCACCTTCATCTGCTGGGTGAATATGACCAACCATGAGAAATCTAGGTCGTTGTTCAGCATAGCGGTCTTGCACTCCTTGACCAGTGAATCTACTACTCTATTCACAAACCTGCTCATACGAGCTCTCTGATCCGCAACCATCTCCGACACATACTTGGAAAGCTAAGTAAACTCCATGGCATACTCTTGAAAAGTCCTGTGGTGCTGCTTCAAGTAGACGAATTCCACTGTCTTCGCCTCCCTTAACTCTCTAGGGAAGAATCTATCCAATAGGGAAGTCACGAACTCATCCCAACTCATGGGAACTTCTACCACTTCTATATCATCCTCTCACTGGCAGTACCATATTTAAGCAACCCCATTCAGCTGATAGGAGGCTAAATCCTCACTCTCCTCTCCAGTCACTCCCATTATCTGTATGATCTTCTATAGCTCCTCAATAAACTCATGCGGATCCTCATCAATTTTTTACCCTAGAAACTCAAGTGGATTCATCCAAAGAAAGTCTCGAACCCTAGCTGCTGTTGTGTTCCCATTCTAAGGAACATGAGCCATTTCCTGCTAATTGACCTGAGTAGTCATAGCCTATGCCAACATCTGAAATGCTGCTCAAAACTTGTCATGAGTGACTTTCTCGAGTAAAAGAGCTGTTGGTGTTGGCGGGACTTGCTGATGTCCACCTCCATTGCCATTGTCATGGCCATTTCGATTGTCATTCCGTCTTTCATTCACTCGGTGTGGAGTTTCTACAAACACATATAGCACGAGTTTGAAGGAATAGAGAGATACTTCATCGCATGTCATAGATCATGAAAGAAGGAAAATTTTCCTAAAATGTCTTGTAGCCTCTACCCCATAAGTGTGGCGCGCTTCACACCCATCGAGAAGACTCTACTCAACATGGCTTTGGACACCCCAAGACACTCTAAACCTTTGCTTTGATACCAAGTTTGTCACGACCTGAGCTTGTCGCAACCCGAATGTACACCTGGATTGTACAAATGAGACAAGGGACCCCGAGGGACCCCAAGTCTACCCCTGACTCATGCATATAACTCATCTCATTTAATTAAGTGGAACGATAATCATAAAGATATAGAAAAAATTTACTCATAACATAACGTTAAGGAATACCAATGTTTACACAGCTGAATACTACATGCTTGTCTGAAAGCCTCTAAAACATGAGATGGGTTGATGGGACAACATCCTCAACTAACTCGACCAATGCGGAAACATAAACATCATGAAAGTATGTAAAACAGCCCTCATAATATGAGGACTCACCAACGAGCTAAAAGCGTAAGCTGAGACGGCCTAAGGGTGAGGATGAGCCTGAGATCTATACCCTGTATCATGAAACGATACAGCATAGAAAGTATGCGGTCAATACGTGGAATGTACTGAGTATGCAAGGTAAGATAAACAGACATTTTAAAAGTAAAGTAAAACTCATAAATAGATAGAGGAGAAGGACATCATGCTTTCATCAAAATCTTCATAATAATAATAAGGCTCACTGCTTTCAAATCATTCATAATCATTTATTATGCTAATCGTAACTAAATTAACCATAATATAACCTGAGCAAATAAAATAAATATAACAATGCATAAAACATGCGGAACAATGGGAGAACTCTTCATAACCAATACCATCATGGTAGAGCCTTTCATGATGCCCCACTGTCTCGCTCAAGTGGACAGAGCCGACCCTAGCTTGCCAAGTGAGGGTCGTGCATAAGGCGTGATATCACATTTGGAGGGATCATTATCATAACATAATAACATTTAAAACCCACGGTGGCACGTGGTTGTGAGACACCAGTGTAGTTCGTTGAATGCCGAGCTGCTCGGTGCTAGACACAGCTTCTAAAAACATGCATATAGGCTCATACATAAATTACTAACATCATGCATAAAATTCATCAGCTAAGATATAACATTCATCATCATCGATACCCCTTTTAAAACATGCTTAACCAAGAATCAAGGCCCTTTTTATCGGCCAACATCATAAATCGATAAATCATGAAATTTATTTCGTAAATCATAAATCATTCTTCATCATATGGGCATTCCCAAATGCTTCCTCATACTCAATTCTTTCAAAATATGCTGCTCATAAACATGGGTAACTTGGATTCAAGCATTTCCATAATCAATAAAATTAAAATAATGAATATTCATCATAAATCATAATTTCCATGAACTTCCATAAATTGGCATTTTGGATTCAAAATGTTGAAGCATGAATTAAAGAAAATAATAATAAAACCTACCCATCGTTCATAATTTAGTAATTAAAATCATACCCATAAAGAGAAATCACATTGTCATGCTTTGGGTAAAACCCCCATGGAATTTGAATAGGAGAATTCATGACTTTAATCAAAATTGGACATGGGTGAGGAAGAATTTCACCCATTGTAAAACCCTGCAAACCTAGGAATAGATGGACGTAAGGTTTCTTGGACACCCACCAAGAAATTTGAAGAAAACTTGGGGAAGAAGGCCTTGACTCTTCCAAAACATCTCTAAGATCTTTGCATGAGAATGAGCATGCAATGGGGACTTAACTCCTCTTATCACACTCAGCAATTATCCAAAAAGACGTAGTTTAGGCCTTAGGGACTTAGGAAGTTACGAAAACTCCCTCATTAAAACGTAGAAAATTTCAGGTCTCCAGTCCTCACGAGGGACCTAATGGGTCGTTGCCACAGGGCACGACTCGTTGCCTTGATCTGTTGAGTCCACTGCCCAAAAATACATGGGAACCACATAGGAGACTTCACCAGTCGTGAGGCCAGAACACCACTCCCAGTCACATTTTGTGGCCTACACTGCCCATCCCATCTTCCCAAACCTCCAGGGTTAACCACGGGTGACCTTACGAGTCATGAGGTCTGACCACGACTCATGGTCAGTCCCGTGGCCTCCCACTCAAACTTTGCCAAACCAAGCTGACCACGAGTCACTTCACGACTCGTGGTTAGTCCTAACGACTCACCTCACGAGTCATTCTGTGACCTGGTGTGAATTTTTAGTTTTTCTCCATTTTTACTTTTTGATCTGATCCTTGGATTCCCGGGGTGTAACAATATCTTCCCCTTGGGAACATTCTTCCTTGAATGTTAGAAACATGCAGAAACTTAGAAACAAACTATCACCATATACAATTACAAGTAATTTAAGTCAAAAACTGCCGGAATGACCACCTCCGAAAGGGACTTACATAGTTAAACTGATTTTAGACATCACATACATTCACCATATAATAAAATAAACTTGTACACATGAACTGAATAGGAGAAGTTGATTAAAGGTTTAGGGCAAAACCGATACCTCAAACTGAAACTGAGCCGGTAGGGAACAAATGAGGGTATTTAGCTATCATATCCGCTTAGGCTTCCCACGTAGCTCCCTCAACATGCTGATTCCTCCATAATACTTTACCTGAAGGTACTTATTTATTTCTTAGCTTATGGAATTGACGATCTAAGATTTCCACTAGAATTTCTTCATAACTGAGGTTGTCCTTCACTCCAATGCTGTCTACCGGAACTACCAAGGTTGGATCATCCAAGCATTTCTTCAAAAGAAACACATGAAAGACGGGATGTCCCAAAGATAGCTCCAGAGGTAAGTCCAACTCATACGCCACCTTGCCAACTCTTCTCACAACCCAGTAGGGGCCAACATAGCAGGGACTTAGTTTACCCTTCCTTCCAAACCGCATGACTCCCTTCATGGGAGATGTCTTTAGAAATACCAAGTCGTCCACATCAAACTCCAAATCTCTTCTCCTTATATCAGCATACGATTTTTGATGACTCTGAGCGATTTTCAACCAGTCCCTTATTAACTAACCTTCACCATTGCCTCATGAACCGAATCTAGGCCTATCATGGCTGCCTCACCAACCTCAAACCATCCGATGGGAGATCTACACCTCTACCTGTAAATAGCCTCGAACGGTGCCATTTGGATACTAGAGTGGCAACTGTTGTTATAAGCAAACTCGATCAAGGGTAAATGATCATCCCAACTACCTTTGAAATCCATAACACATGCCCTCAACATATCCTCAAGGGTCTGAATGGTTCATTCTGTTTGGCCGTCTGTTTGCGAATGGAAGGTTGTACTGAGCCTAACTTGCTTCCAAGTCCCTTTTGAAAAGAACGCCAGAATTGAGAGGTAAACTGAGTACCTCAGTCTGAAATAATAGATGATGGAACTCCATGAAGTCGAACTAACTCCCGAATACACAACTTAGCATAATCCTACGCTGAATCTGTGGTCTTGACCGTAGGAAGTATGCCGTATTAGTTTTCCTATACACCACCACCCAAATGGAGTCATAGCGTCAGCGAGTATGAGGTAGGCCTGTAACAAAGTCCATATTGATCTCTGCCCACTTCCAAGTGGGGATGATGATATCCTGAAGTACGCCTCCCGACCTTTGATGTTCGACTTTCACTTGCTGGTAGTTTGGGCATTTTACTAGGAACTTTGCAACATCTTTCTTCATTCCATCCTACCAATAGGTTTCTCTCAAATCCTGATACATTTTCATGGATCCTAGATGAATAGAATATCTAGTACCATGTGCCTCATGTAATATCCGAACTCTCAAATTGTCAACATCCGGAACACATAGTCGACCTTGGTATTGTAGCACACCATCTCCCCCTGGGGAGAAGACCTCCACCTTTTTGATCCGCACCGCCTCCTTCAACTTCCTCAATATGTGATCCTAATCTTGCCTGGATTTAACATTAAGCACAAAGGATGATTCTGACTTGTTATGTACAACAAAATCGTGCATCCGCAACCACATTAGCCTTGCCTGGGTGGTAAAGGACACTCATGTCATAGTCCTTCAGTAACTCCAACCACCTCCTTTGCCAAAGATTTAGGTTTTCTGTGTGAACACGTATTGCAAGCTTTTCTAATCTGTAAATACATCCATATGGACCCCATACAAGTAATGCCGCCATATCTTCAATGCAAACACCACCACGGCTAGCTCAAGATCATGGGTCTAGTAATTCTTTTCATGGACCTTTAGCTGTCTCGAGGCATATGCTATTACCTTCCCATGCTGCATCAACACACATCCCAGTCCGATTCCCGAAGCATCACAATAGACAACAAAGCCATCGGTACCCTCGGGTGATGTCAACACTAGTGCTGAAGTGAGTCAGGTCTTTTATTCTTCGAAGCTTTTCTCACAAGCATCTGACCATTGGAATTTCACCTTTTTCTAAGTTAACAGGGTCAAAGGTGCTGCAATAGATGAGAAACCCTCCATAAACCTTCTATAATAACCTGCTAAGTCTAAGAAACTTCGGATTTCTAAAGGATTCACCGGTTTGGGCCAATTCTCACTGCTTATATCTTTTGGGAATCTACCCTTATGCCTTTGCTTGATACCACATGACCCAAAAATGCTACACTTGCTATACTTTGCATACAACTGACGATCCTTGATAGTTTGTAGCACTATTCTCAAATGAGTGGCATGCTCCTCCTCGCCCCGGAGTATATAAGAATATTCTCAATAAACTTGATCATGAACATATCCAAATATTGTTTGAACACCCTGTTCATTAGGTCCATAAAATCTGCAGGAGCATTGGTTAATGAAAAAGACATAACAACAAATTCGTAGTGACCATACTGAGTCCTGAAAGCGGTCTTCGGTATGTCACTCTCCTGAACTCAGAGTTGATGATGCTCGGACCTAAAATCGATCTTGGAAAAGAACTTGGCACCCTGAAGCTGGTCAAACAACTCATCGATCCTGGGTAAGGGGTACTTGTTCTTGACGGTAACCTTGTTCAACTGCCAGTAGTCAATACACATGCGAAGGGAACTGTCCTTCTTTCGAACAAATAAAACTAGTCCACCCTATGGAGACTGGCTCGGTCTAATGAAGCCCTTGTCCAACAAATCCTTCAATTCCTTTATCTCGGCTAGAGCCATCCAGAAAGAGGGATAGAAATAGGTTGCGTATCTGGCATTAGGTCAATGCCGAAATCAATTTCCCTTTTTGGAGGGACACCTGGCAAATCATCGGGAAACACCTCTGGGTATTTGCACACCACCAAAACTGACTGAATAGTCGGGGTCTTGGATTCCACATACTTAAACCTAACTAGGTGATACATGTAACCTTTAGAGATAATCTTCCTAGCCTTAAGATAGGAAATAAACCGACCTGTTGGTATCGCTGAACTACCCTTCCACTCCACAACTTGCTCACCAGGAAAACAAAACTCCACAGTACGGGTTCTACAATTAATCGAGGCATAACATGCAAACAACCAATCCATACCAAGAATAACGTCAAAGTAAGTCATGGCTAACTCTACCAAATCTGCAGAGGTAACCTTATGCAACACAGTAATGGGGAAACCTCTGCATGCCCGCCTAGCTATAACTAAATCACCGACTGGGGTAGACACAGAGAATGATCTGACAGAATTTTAGGACTAACTCCAAAACTACAAGCAATGTAAGGAGTCATGAAAGACAATGTAGCTCCCGGGTCCAGCACGGCATAAACATCAATATGAAAGACACGCAGCATACCAGTGACCACATCTAGTGAATTCTACTGCTCCTGGCACTAGGCAAGGGCATCAAATCGATTTTGGCGTTGACCACCTCCCCCACTAGTAGATGCTCCCTGTAGAGCTGAACTGGCTGGAGTTGATGCTATCCTTGTGGTCTGTGCATGACCCCTACATCACCTTGTCTAGAATATAGGCACGTTTGGTGAATGTGGCCAGGTCTACCACACCCAAAATAGATATCTGAACCGAGCAGGCACTCCCCGGTGTGACTCTTGCCGCAGTTCCCGCTGGCTGGAGAGGTATACTCTAACTGAGTGCCCCTCTGATCCCTCGACCCTTAAGTCCTACTCCTTTGATCACCCTTGGGTCTGGATGGAACACTAGATGATTATGGTGTTGGATCTAGTGACCTCTGCTGAAACTATGGAAGATAGCCATGGCCAGACCTCTAATGTGAAAACCCACGACTATCCGTCCGAGCCCTCTTTTCCTCCCTCTCCCTTACATGAGCCGCCTCCATCTGCTGGGCGTACAACACTATGTGAGGAAAGTCCATATCCTGGTGGACCATAGTAGTCCTACAGTCCTTTTCTAAATAACTAGCCACACCATGAATAAATCGGCTCACCCCCGTCCTCTGATCCATCACCAACTCTGGGGCGTATTTCGACAAATGAGTGAACTCAAGCGAATAATCCATCACTAACATCTTTCCTTGCTTGTGGTTAACAATCTCAACTGCTTTCAACTCCCACATTTACCATGGTAAGAATCTATCAAGAAAAGCTATGTGAAACTCATCCCAGCTGATAGGGCCCTCTCCTGCTACCCTGCTATCGTTCCATTGCTTGTACTAAATGTGAACGACCTCTTTTAGCTGATAAGAGGCCAAGTCCACACATTCCCCATTTGTCACTCATATAACCTAAGTGACCTTCAGGATCCCCTCAATGAACTCGTGTGGATCCTCATCTACCTTCGACCGCATGAACTCAGGAAGGTTCATCCTCAAGAAGTCTCTAATTCAAGTTGCCGCTGTATTGCTATTCTGTGGAACCTGCGCAACAGCCAGCTGGTTTACCTGAGCGGTCAAGGCCTGCGCCAACATCTGAATCACCACCCCAAACTCGGCGTGGGCAGCTGGCTCTAGTGCTTGAGGCTCCAGAACAGGTGGGGCTTGCTGATGCCCATGATCATTGCCATCTTTGTGGCCTTCATAATTTCCAATCCTCCTTTCATTCATTCTTCTAGGAGCCATAATTCTGCAATTGTGAATCGCACGAATTAGAAATTTGGAAAGGCTTTTCATCGCACGACATAGAATATGAAAGAAGGGAACATTTCCTAAACATTTAGTAGCCTCTTCGTCATAGTTGTGGCGCATTTCACACCCATGAAAAAGACTCTACCTAACGCAACTTTTAGACTCCCAAGGATACATCTTAACCTATGGCTCTGATACCATGTTTGTCACAACCCGAATGTACACCCGAATAGTAGACATTGGAAAAAGGACCCCGAGGGATCCCAAGTCGACCCTGGCTCATGCATATAACTCATCTCATTCAATTAAGCGGAACGATAATCATAAAGATATAGCAAAAACGTACTCATAACATAGCATCAAGGAATACCAACGTTTACACAGCTGAATACTACATACTTATCTAAAAGCCTTGTTCGGTCTGCGGTATATGGGTATATAACTACATGCAAGTGCATGTGGTCGAACAAGTAGTAAGTGGCTTTAGTAAGCCAAGTATCGATACCACAAGGACTTGGATGAAGTGCAATCTCTCAAGTGTACTATATTTCGATTCTAAAAATGCAGACAACAGTGTAACCAAAAGTTTGATGTTTTGTTTTATAATTTCTATACTAAAGCTAAAACAATTATCTACTTTGAGTCTGAACTATGAATGAGAGCATGCTGAGGTTAAACGAACATGTAATGAAATTAATTATCATCATATTTGGTTAATCGTTTCCTCCAGTTGCTAGCCAAGAACTATTGCCAAGAGATTAAAACTTTCGTATTTAACCTCACTTAAGAATCATGAACCATCCACCTATATTTTTGTGATTAAATGCAATTCATGTTCTAGCCATACAAACCAGGTTCCTAAATTGACTAATACGACTTTCAGGTATATTTCTATCCTGAAAGTAAATCAATTCCCAATTTTCCCAAATCAAGTAAAGATCATATCCTATTAATTCAACTTTCCAATTTCTTGCTCTCTCGAGTGAAACCAGACTTTTTAGATATACATTAACTTAGGCCACACATTAATGCAGTAAGAACAACATGGAAGAAAAGATGAAAAACCAAAGAATGAATGATCACATTTCATCACAACTGTTCATAACCTCTGCCAATTGCTCCTGTACGCTGACATCTATCACATATTTTGACGTATGCCATAGAGTCTCTGAATAGTGTCGGCCAAAAGAAACCTGACTGTAGAACCTTGTGTGCTGTTCTCTCGCCTCCGTGATGACCCCCGTACAATGAAGAATGACATCCCCTCAACACCTCTGCAATCTGACTCTCTGGGATGCATCTTCTCATTACCTGATCTGGTCCTTGTTTAAATAAGTATGGTTCATCCCAAACAAAGTGCCGGCAATCATGCCTCAATTTCCTTCTCTGCTGGTTTGTTGCCTCAGGTGGGTAGACTCCGCTCACTAGCAACTTGACTATGTCTGCGTACCAAGGAACTTCAGCTTCCCTAACTGCCAAGAGTTGCTCATCTGGGAACTCTTCATTTATGTTATCGCTTTCCATCACATGCGACCGGCTTTCCAATCGTGATAGGTGATCTCGCTCCCCTTTCTGTCTTTGATCTCAAGGTCGAACTCCTGCAACAACAAGATCCATCTGATCAACCTGGGCTTAGCATCCTTCTTGTTGAATAGGTACCGAATCACTGCATGGTCTGTGTACACCACAACTTTCGAACCCACCAAATAGGACCTGAATTTGTCAAATGCAAACACCAAGGCTAGCATTTCCTTCTCTGTGACTGCATAATTGCTTTGGGCCGTATTCATCGTTTTGCTTGCATAATGAATAGAATGAAAGATTCTATTTTTTCTTTGCCCCAATACGGCTCCCATAGCCACATCACTGGCATCACACATCAGCTCAAATGGTTGTTCCCAGTCCGGAGAAGTAAGGATAGGTGCTTCTATCAATTTCTGCTTCAACTCTTCGAATGCTTTAACACACTCATCATTCAACTCAAACTTTACCTCTTTTTCTAGCAATCTGCATAGTGGTCTAGAAATTTTGGAAAAGTTTTTGATGAATCGTCTGTAGAATCCTGCATGCCCAAGAAAACTGCGCACACCTTTCACTGACACAGGTGGTGGCAACTTTTCAATAACCTCAATCTTAGCACGATCGACTTCCAACCCCTTTCGAGACACTTTGTGTCCAAGGACAATACCCTCCTTCACTAAGAAGTGGCATTTCTCCCAGTTTAACACAAGGTTGGATTCCTCACAGCGAGCCAGCACCCTGTCAAGATTCTGCAAACAAGTAGCAAACGAATTACCGAAAACAGAAAAATCATCCATAAATACTTCAACAAAATCCTCCACCATGTCATGGAAAATAGCCATCATGCATCGCTGGAATGTGGCGGGTGCATTGCATAACCCAAACAGCATTCGCCTGAAAGCATATGTCCCATAAGGACAGGTAAAGGTCGTCTTCTCTTGATCATCTGGAGCTATGGCTATTTGGTTATAACCAGAGTACCCATCAAGGAAACAATAATATTCCTGTCCAGCCAACCTATCCAATATTTGATCAATAAACGGGATGGGGTAATGATCTTTCCTCGTGGCTTCATTAAGCTTCTGTAATCCATGCAAATCCGCCAGCCTGTGACGGTTCGGTAGGAATCAACTCATTTTTCTCATTGGTGACCACAGTCATCCCCCCTTTCTTTGGAACACACTGAACAAGGCTGACCCATTCACTGTCTGAAATCAGGTAGACCATACTTGCATCAAGCCACTTGATTATTTCTTTCCTCACCACATCATTCTTTGCTGGATTTAGTCTCCGTTGCGGCTGAACGTTTGGTTTGGCTCCTGTCTCCATGAATATCCTTTGTGTGCAAATAGCTGCATTGATACCCTGAATGTCTGACATTTGCCAACCCATTGCTTTCTTCCTCTTTCTGAGGACACCCAATGCTTCCTTCTCCTGTGCCTCAGTCAAGTCTGCAGAGATGATGACTGGTAACGTCTCATCCTCCCCCAAAAAGATATATTTTAAATGGGGAGGCAATTCTTTCAGCTCCAGCTTCGGTGCCTCCTCAACGGATGGTTTCGGCAAAGGTTCTAGAGACCTCATCAATGATTGAAATTCCTGTCTCCTAGGATGATTTTGTGCTTCATTCAACATTTGGACCATTCCATACACCTCTCTATCTCCAAAATGATCGGAGTGCGTCAACACTCTTTCCAATGGGTCTTGAGATTCAACAATCTGACGAACTTCTTCATGTTCAACCACATTGATTACTGAAAGCTCCTCATGTATAGATGGCAGCTTCATGGATTTAAACACATCAAATACCTCTATTTTGTCATGTGCTTGCATTGTTAGCTGCCCCACAGCTACGTCAATTAGTGCTTTCCCGGTCGCCAAGAAAGGACGTCCCAAAATAAATGGGACTTCCGCGTCAGGTTTAAAATCCAACACGACAAAATCTACCGGGAAAATTAGGGAGCCAACTTGCACCAGAACGTCCTCCACAATGCCATCAGGTCTGACTAGGGATCGATCCGCCAATTGCAAGATTACTGTTGTGGGTCTAGGAATCCCTAGACCCAACTTTCTGAATATCAATGAAGACATCAAATTTATGCTCGCTCCCAAATCACACAATCCACGAGCTCGGATGCTCTGCCCAATAGTAATCTGGATAGTAAAGCTCCTAGGGTCTTTGAGCTTTGTGGGCAGTCTATTTTGAATCCGGGAAGTGCACTCCTCCGTTATAGCCACCGTAGCATACTCAGTCAACCGACTTTTGTTTGCCACTATGTCCTTTATATACTTAGCATAGTTTGGCACTCCCTGCAAAACATCAACAAGAGGTAAGTTAATATGTACCTGTTTCAGCACCTCCATGAATTTCTTGAAACACGCCTCCTCCTTGTGTTTCTTTAATCGTTAAGGTAACGGGGGTGGAGGTCTTTCTGATTCAGCTTCCTTAGTCTTCTTTCTCTCAGTACTTTGCTCCCTCTCAACTTCTGCTGCTCCCGACTGTTGAGGTGGTCTTTCTGGTTCCACCTCTTTCAGCTGCAAACCACTCCTTGTGGTCACTGCATTTACCTACTTGGGATTGGGATCCGTGTCGCTCGGCAGTCCTCCTCTAGGCCTTGTGTTTTGGGCTCCAGCAAATTGCCCAAATTGATATTCAAGTGCCTTGGTAGCTAAC
Source organism: Datura wrightii (assembly GCA_035772735.1). NCBI lineage: Eukaryota > Viridiplantae > Streptophyta > Magnoliopsida > Solanales > Solanaceae > Datura > Datura wrightii. The sequence goes on along the minus strand of JASDFA010000006.1, from coordinate 83,151,446 downwards.
TGGTTATTTTTCACTTCGGTTGCCAATTTCACATAGTCAGCCTGCAATTGAGCTTGGTTAGCTATCATGGTCTTGGACATCTCCTCAATGCTGGGTGATGGTGGTGGAGGAGGTGCATTGTTGTTTCTGAATTGTGCTTGATAATTCTGTTGCCCTCCTTGGTTCCTTTGCATACCCTGACCCGAACGTTGCCCCTGATGGTTGTTGCTACCCCATGAGAAATTAGGGTTATTCCTCCAATTGGAATTGTAGCTATTACCATACTGTTGGTGGTTCCTTTGCGCATTACCCACAAAGTTTACCGAGTCAGGATTGGCTCCACAACACTCAGTTGAGTGCTCACTGCTTCCACACACTTCACACCACATCTGCTGCACTGCATTAACTGGGGCTTGAGGCTGGTTCATTGTCATGTTGCTGAAGTGGGTGTTAAGTTGATTTTGCAATGTAGCTATCTGTGCAGCAATAGCTATAAACCCATCCACTTCTAGCACTCCTTCTTCTTTCCTTGTCCCACCTCTTGACGAATCAGCATTCCATTCCAGCTGCTGAGTCTAGCAATATTTTGGTGTGGGGTTCCAAACCCTCTATAAAATGTGCACCAGTACATCATTAGACTGATGATGATGAGGACAATCCCGCAACATAGACTTGAATCTCTCCCAGGCCTGATATAAATTCTCTCCCTCTCTCTGTTTGAAATTTAGAATTTGACTTCTAAGTCTTGCTATTTTACCGGAGGAAAAAAACTGTATCAAGAATTTCCTTGCAAGATCATCCCACGTAGAAATAGAATTCGGTGGCTCAGCTTTCAACCACCTCTTGGCTTCTCCCAATAGTGAGAATGGGAACAATGTAAGCCAGACATAATCGGATGACACTCAACCGGGGATGTAAGTGTCACTTATCTCTAAAAAATTTTGGAGATGCTGCTGTGGATCTTCATGAGGGAGACCGGTAAACTGCCCGTTAGTGTGCAACAATTGCACCATATTCTGCTAAAGTTCAAACCTCCCTCCTGGCTCAGGTTTGTGGATGCTAGATGTGACATTATTAGCATGTGGGATTGCCACCTCGCGAACCGGCCGAGCTACTACTTCTTCGGGCACTAACACTGCCCGTACTACCGGTGGATTCTGTTGTTGCTCCATGATCGTCTGTCTGAGCAACTGCAGCTTTCTTTGTAGAGCTTCTCTCTGTTTACTGTGAAATATCCTTTCTGGCTCTATATACGATTCCACCAGCTCCTTGTCTCTTGCTAGTGTTCAACAAAAATTAAGTCTGCAAAGTACAGACTAAGACCAAGTTGTCAACACTAAGAAAATAAAAATACAGTAAATTAACACTTAAAACAAATTAACCAATTGCCAAGTCCCCGGCAATGGCGCCAAAAACTTGTTTGGTCTGCGTTATATGGGTATATAACTACACGCAAGTGCACATGGTCGAACAAGTAGTAAGTGGCTTTAGTAAGCCAAGTATCGATCCCATAGGGACTTCGATGAAGTGCAATCTGCTCAAGTGTACTATATTTCGATTCTAAAAATGCAGACAACAGTGTAACCAAAAGTTTGATGTTTTGTTTTATAATTTCTATACTAAAGATAAAACAATTATCTACTTTGAGTCTGAACTATGAATGAGAGCATGCTGAGGTTAAACGAACATGTAATGAAATTAATTATCATCATAATTTGGTTAATCTTTTCCTCCAGTTGCTAGCCAAGAACTATTGCCAAAAGATTAAAACTCTCGTATTTAACCTCACTTAAGAATCATGAACCATCCACCTACATTTCTGTGATTAAATGCAATTCATGTTCTAGCCATACAAACCAAGTTCCTAAATTTACTAATACGACTTTCAGGTATATTTCTATCTTGAAAGTAAATCAATTCCCAATTTTCCCAAATCAAGTAAAGATCATATCTTATTAATTCACAACTTTCCAATTTCTTGCTCTCTCGAGTGAAACCAGACTTTTTAGATATACATTAATGTAGGCCACACATTAATGCAGTAAGAACAAGAATTAATAGAACAACATGGAAGAAAAGATGAAAAACCAAAGAATCAATGATCACATTTCATCACAATTGTTCATAACCTCAGCAAGAAGAGGAATTAGCCACTCATTTGTGGATTAAACTTCTTTAAATGAGTGTTAATCATACAAGAAATTGAATACAAGAAGAAGGAAAGAGAGAAAAACCCTGAGAATTTCGTCCCCTCAACTGCCTGTAACCCACGTTCTTGCTCCACCAAGTCAGAATATTGAAAAATGAACCTAAGTGTTCTATTTATACTGGTGGGAATTTTTCTCGGAATAACAAGCAACGTGTCACGGAGTGCATCGCAGAGCACTGCCTCCGTGACACGCTACGGACGTGGACCTTCACTGGAACTGGGGGTCCAGGAATTAACGCTCAACGTGGCACGGCGTGCAACGCGGAGCCAAGCCACCGTGCCACGGACCGGACGCGGACACTCTCTGGAATTTTGGCGAAATTTCCCTATCTAGGCAGAAGGCCTCCGCGATGGCAGCGTGACACGGCTCCATCGCGGAGCCCCTTTATTTCATGCTGTCCAATGCCTTGTCCCGTGCTCGCATCCAAGTCCAACCCCGATATCCTCCAACATGCATTTAAGCTTCCCAAAATTACATTTTACCTGCAAAACAATGCTAATCATGTTGGTTAGTATAAATTCACATTTTATTACCAATTACATGAGAATGTATACACATTGATAGATAAACAAGGCGAAAATGGTACTTTTGAGTATCACTTGGGCATATAAATTTGCCCAAGATCAAGCCTCTAAAACATGAGATGGGTTGATGGGACAACATCCTCAACTAACCCGATTAATGTGGAAACATAAACAACATGAAAGTCTGTAAAACAGCCCTCGGAATATGAGGACTCACCAACAAGCTGAAAGAGTAAGCTGAGACGGCCTAAGGGTGAGGATGAGCCTGAGATCCAGACCCTGTATCATGAAACGATACAATATAGAAAGTATGCAGTCTGTACGTGGAATATACTGAGTATGCAAGGTAAGTAAAATGGATATTTTAAAAGTAAAGTAAAACTCATAAATAGAAAGAGAAGAAGGACATCATGCTTACATCAAAATCTTCATAATAATCATAAGGCTCAAGGCTTTCAAATCTTTCACAATCATTCATTATGCTAATCGTAAGTAACTTTATCATAATATAACTTGAGACAGTAACATAAATATAACAATGCATAAAATATGTGGAGCAATGGGATAACTCGTCATTACCGACACCATCATGGTAGAGCATTTCATGATGCCCCACCATCTCGCTCAAGTGGGAAGAGCCGACCTTGGCTTGCCAGGCGAGGGTCGTGCATAAGGCATGATATCACATTTGGGGGGATCATTATCATAACATCATAACATTTACAACCCACGGTGGCACGTAGTTATGAGACACCGACGTAGTCCTTTGAATGCCAGGCTGCTCGGTGCTAGACACGGCTCCCAAAAATATGCATATAGGCTCATACATAAATTAGTAACATCATGCATAAAATTCATTGGCTAGTATATAACATTCATCATCATAGATCCCCTTTTTAAAAAATGCTTAGCCAAGAACCAAGGCCCTTTTTATCGGCCAACATCATAAATAGATAAATCATGAAATTCGTTTCATAAATCATAAATCATTCTTCATCATATGGCCATTCCCCAATGCTTCCTCATACTCAACTCTTTCAAAATATGCTCATAAACATGGGTAACTTGGATTCATGCATTTTCATAATCAATAAACTTAAAATAATAAATATTTATCATAAATCATAATTTCCATGAACAAAGAAAATAATAATAAAACCTACCCGTCGTTCATAATTTAGTAATTAAAACTCAATTAAAATCATACCCATAAAGAGAAATCACATTGTCATGCTTTAGTAAAAACCTCATGGAATTTGAGTAGGAGAATTCATGACATTAATGGAAATTGGATATGGATGAGGAAGAATTTCACCCATTGTAAAACCCTACATACCTGGGAATTGATGGACTTGAGGTTTCTTGAAAACCCACCAAGAAATTTGAAGAAAATTTGGGGGAAGAAGGCCTTGAATCTTCCAAAACCTCTCTAAAATCTTTGCATGAGAATGAGCATGCAATGGGGACTTAACTCCTCTTATCACACTCAGCAATTATCCAAACCGACATAGTTTAGACCTTAAGGACTTAGGAAGTTACAAAAACACCCTCATTAAAACGCCGGAAATTTCTGATCGCCAGACCTCACGAGGGACCTAACGGGTCATTGCCACAGTGCATGACTCATTGCCTCCATCTGTTGAGTCCACTGCCCAAAACTCAAAGGGAACCCCACGACAGACTTCACGAGTCGTGTGGTCAATCCACGACTTGTGGTCACCTTCTGTGGCCTACACTGCCCATCCCCATCTTGCCAAACCTCCAGGGTTGACCATAGGTGACCTCACGAGTAGTGAGGTCTTACAATGACTCATGGTCAGGCCCATGGCCTCCTCACTCAAACTTTGCTAAACAAAGCTGACCACGAGTCACTTCATGACTCGTGGTCACTCCTAACGACTCACCTCATGAGTCATTCTATGACCTGGTGCGAATTTTTAATTTTTCTCCGTTTTTACTTCTGGGTCTGATCCTTGTGTTCCCGGGGTGTAACAGAGCTGGGACCCCGGACCGAGACTCGGGACCTAGAACCACAAATGGCTCCTAGTCGACGCATGAAATTAACATAACAACTAAAGAGTATACATCAAAAAGGAATAGATAATTTAAACATGAATAACCAGAAGTCTGAATAACATAATGCATAAGAATGACCATATACGGAGTTAACACCCGGTAAAGCCGAAAGTCTACTTAATGTTTGATAAGCCTCTAAACTGTCTAATGAGATGATGGGACAATACCCCCAACTAGATCACTAAATTCTGGAACTAAAATAGCATAATCAAATGCTAAAATGAATGTCCTTGGAAGATTTATGTCGCCCAAATTACACCTCGCAATTGAGATATAAAGCGGTCGATTATCAAATATAGAACCCAACAAAGGTTGGGGTCTATCCCACAGGGAATATGGTAAGAACTTAAGTTAATGCAAATAGCTACTTGTATTTACTTATTTCCTATAGGGGGAAAGAAATAAAATAATAAACAAGAGTAAAACTTCCGAATGCTTAGATCAATTAACGACTTGACTAGAATTGTATTCCCCAAGATTTCATAACCACAAGGCTTAGACACTAGTGATCTATTCCGCTATTTAACATGCAATATTTGTAAGTTAGGTTCACCTAAATGGTTGATCCCCTATCTAGATGATTATCACCACGCAACTTGGTTCGTATACGGGTGTATTTTAATTGACCCTAACCCTTAATATCAGATTAGCTATCCCCGGACAAGTTCAAGCTATTAGATGAGGGTTGATACTCAAATTTCTGTTGTTAATACCTTTTCCCATTCATTACCTCATTGGTACGGTAAGTAAGAATAAGGCAAGTCCTAACATCTGCAACCATCAAGAATCAATCAAAATGAAGGGATAAACAATAATGCATAAAACCTCGTTCAAGAATCAGTAAGTATTGAACCTATGTGTGTTAATTCATCTTGGTTCCCACAACCCTAGTTATGGGTTTAGCTACTCATGTTTGTATGATCACAATCACAAACTATTGAATAAATCATAGTTGCAGCTTACAAATTATCGTAGAAGAAAAACCAAGTAGATTAAATAAAACTCCAAAATTGATTAATAAATTCCCATGTTGTTTTTGATCCTCAAATTCAAATAAAAATTTTATACCTTGTTTCTTCACTCAAGAACAATCATACAACACAAAAATCCTCCTTGAAAAATAATAATAATTGTCTTCTCTTGAAAAGAAACATAAACTATGTATTTATAGTTCCATGAAAATCTTTTCCTAACTAAAACTGGAAATCAGGTCAGCAGTGGCAACGGGCTTTGTGAAAATTCGTTGGGCCCTCTGACGAGTTGTGCCTTGCTTAAAATGTTGTCCTCAGCATTGTATCTGGTTGTGGCAAAGAGTCACCTAACAACTCATCGTGCCTGGGCATGAGTTGTTAGGCCCCTCGTGGTCTAACTCCTCCAAAATTCTAGTGCACCTTACGGTTGGTTCCAGTGATCTGCCAACGAGTCTTTTAGTCAACTTACGACTCGTTAAGTCTGTCATCAACTCCACTGGCTACTTTGATAATTTTTTCTCTCCTAGTCTTCACGACTGACTTCACGACTCGTTACCAGATGTAACAAGTCTTTCCCTCAGCCTGTCAGGTACACTGTCTTGCATCTTCAAAATTCATCTTTTGCCCACACCTTCAACAACAAGTCGTGTTGCTTGCCAACAATTCCTGAAGGGCTTGGCAGTCACCCTTTCAGTTATTTTCAACATAAATTTGCCCAGTTCACTTCTAAAACTATTTTCCTGCAACATTAAGCATAAACACATCATACATATATAAACATACCCGAATGTGCATAATTTCTTGGTTTTAAGCGTCGAACGTACCGTAAAATCATGGCGCATCAACACCCTCAACTTAGAAATTTTGCATGTCCTCAGGCAAAAACAAAACAAAACAAAATAAAATAAAATAAATTACTTCGACTCTTCAATCGAATGAACTCTAGGAAACATACAGCAATCACATTTATAAGTCAAATCAAATTTTCTAACCCCTCCATCATCGTATCAACTCAAACCACAATGCATATGCAAAATTTCCAACCATGACATCGAGGAACAAAAACATGGCAAAACACTGTCACTTGCAATCATGCACATAAATCTATAACACTGACCCAGACAATTTGCAGATGATTTTGTTGACCAAATTCTCTCACCTCAAAGAAGTCCCACACTCACACACGTGTATATTATAATTCGATATATCTCTCTTTGGACTAGGTAAGATTCACTCGCTCTCACAAAGAAATTCGAACTGTGTGCATACAATATCATATGCTTGCCTTTACTTTCAATACCTCGATTTTCAAATAAGTAACCAGGATCACTATAGGACTTTCTAGGCTTGTAACGTAGGCTCGGGCTCGGGTATGGTACATATGGAATTAGTAGCTCAACCCTCCTTGGCACTACACACCTCTTGGGTCCACTTTTCACCTTTTTTTCTATTTTGTCCCTTTTTTACTTTAATTGCTTCTTCTTTTCTTTGCATTTGCAACTACAGATGCAGTTTCTCTTTATTCAAGCACTCATTGATGTCACATTTTTCTTTTCTTTTCTTTTCTTGCTTTTCGACAATAATTTTTATTTCTTTATTTTATTTTAATTATGCATACCGCACCCGCTCTTTTCCTTTTCCATTACCCATTTTTTTATTCCTCCCAACTCTTCTTAATCACCCCTATAGTAGCCACCCTCAACTTAGGCGATTTTCCTGAGTTGAGATTCATCATGTCCAAGGAGGGACCAGGGCAAAAATAGGTTCATGCTTAATAAAAGTAGGAAGCTGAATTGGTGTATAAAAAAAGAAAGGTTGATTTAAGCTCAAACATTTGGATCAAGGGATTTTTATTCTTTTTTGGTAGGTCTTTTAAGGCTAAAGTGGACACATAAATCAAAAACAGCCTATGATCCTTTCCTAGTTTCCTATCCTCTATCTAGGTACGACTGACCAGACAAGTTCTAGATTGATACACACAACCGAATTTAGCTGTTAAACCTCACTCACACATAGAACAATTCAACATCATCACTTCTACTAACTTTTAGTTCAGGTACAGCCATACAATGGTAAACATGTTCATAGTTTCAATGCCATGTAATGATTCACAAAGGTCATTCTCGTCAACTTTCACATACACATATAAAAATTTGTTGGACGGGTATCAAATTATCAATCAACAAAAAAATCAACAGTTTAAGATCTTGACTGCCTTCAGTTCTCCTAACCTTCTTCCGATTGACAAAAAAAATAGAAAACATAAAATAAAATCCTAAACGTGTTGATTCTACTTGATATGGAACACCCGAGGGAAAATATATCCATCAAGAAAAACCCTCGATTTATGTTCAGAAAAAAGAATGCACCGGTATCCCTCCCCACCCCCATTAAGAAAAGGATGTGTCGTCCTTGACGCATATATATATCAGATGAAACTAAGGAAATAGGGAACATACCTGTGTGACCTAGGTGTCAACTACCTGGTCGGTGGAGGGTGTGGATACTCCTCCAATGTTATCTCCAACATTACCTACTTGACCGGGTGCATTCTCATATCTAACAGAGCTCATTCCTTCTCCATGAGCTCTCGCTGCCTCATTCTCAGCTCTCTGTCAAGCCTCCTCTCTCGATTCATGCAAAGCTCTCTCCATCTCACTTTGCTCTCATTTTTGCTGACGGAGCAGAGAAACATCATCTTCGAAACTTGCCTCCTCACGAGGCCTCTTTCCCTTATAATGTGACACCGGCTCCTTCGTGATAAAATCAAAATTTGGTGGTAACTCTTCTTCAAACTCATCATCTATAATAGGAAGTACCGGTGGAGGTACTACAGCTACCTATCATACAGCCAAGTCCCACACCTCAGCTTTGAGTACCATCTAGACAACTCAAGCTCCTGTAACTGTGCAAAGAGCTGATCCATTCTCTTCTCAAACGCGTCCAATCGTCCATGCACGGAACTGGACAATGTCTCCAACTCCTTTGATACCCACGGGTTTACCTGCTCCATCAGAACTTTAACTTGTAGAGCCGTGTATGCCTGTTTCTTTTCAGCCTTAGCTAGATGCCTGGCCATATCAATAAAAAAACTCCTATGCAATCATATCTAGGACAGCTGTAGTGGATCGTGGAGGCGCAACTGGTGGTGTGGGAGCTGCTGCTATAGATGATGACTCAAGAACATCAGCATGTGTGGAGGTATCCGCTACATCTCTAGCCTTAGGCTGGCTACCTGTCTCTCTGCCCTCCATAGGCTCAGCCACCAACTCAGCGAATTATGCTGCATCAGTCTGTATCCCGCTGCTAAATGCCTCTACTAATATGGTCACTCCAGCGGATGCAGCTGCTTGAGTCCTTACCCTCGATACCGGGTTTGTGTCATCTCGAATCAACTCAATATAAGTTATCTCTGGACCACTACTCTCTGGTAAATTGATGGCAGCTCTGGCATCTTTGACTCCTGACAGAGTCTATCAATTAGACAGGGAAAGGGGATTGTAGTATTGTCATAGATTGCCCGCTCTCTAATCTCCTCAGTAATGTACCGCGGGAAATTGATGGCATACCCCTCCATTATACTTGCTACCAATGATGCTCTATCACGTGAGAGGATGTTGTCATTACTGGTTGGTACCAGCTTGTGCGGCACCAGTGACCACCAAAATTTTGCCTAATAGTTATGTGTGGCCTTCTTTATTTGAGACTCTGTGTCGTGCAACTATTCAACCAACGGACCAATTGTAGCAATGATCCGAGATAGCCAAGTATATTGCTGGATGCGCTCCTTGCTATTTAATTTTTCGGTCCTGACTTTCTTCAACTTATATAGCGTGTGGTTGAACTCTTTCGTATTCATCGAAGCATGATAATTTGGCCCATACAGCATCCTGGAGATTGTCCTCTCAGAGATATCTATCGGAGTACCTCGCACCAACACCTGATTTAAGGCGGGCCTCTTTTTCCAGTCCTGGCCCCCTAATGCCAACTGCTGCAATGTGGCGCATAAGCTGCATAGAACTCTCTGACTAGGCACGGGCTGTAGCTACTTGATGACTCGGTCAACCAATCGAACCTGTACTTATCGAACACAGCTTGTAGCTTTGGGAGGTATTTCATCCATGTAGTGATCAGCCTCGGCTCCTCGTATATGCTCCTCTTTGGATTGCCATTCTCATTAGTAGAAATATCTCTGCTATATATGGCCCTCATGCCATGAACACACCATCTCTGCACGTTTCGTGGTTGCTTGTTTGATATGTCCAAGGTCTCAGTTAGTTCATTATCAGAGTCCCCTCGTTGAGCATGTGATTCGTCAACTCTCTCTATGTTTAGCCCAGCTGTAGGAGCCTTGGGAGCAAATGCAGCAGCAGCCCTGGCATTATCATCAGTGTGGCTGGGCGAATCCCTTGCCAGTGGAGTAAGCGCATCAACCAGGGCTGTCGGATTTGAAGTTTGTTGAGTCGTAGCCCTGGTTGACCTCCTCACTAACTGCTCCTCTGATATGTCATATTCTTCCTCAGAGCCACTTGACTCTTCAGAGGAGTATGGATCATCACGCAGTCTATGGTATGAAGGTCGATTGTGCTCAGGTGCTTTTTCTTTGTTGGGCCTTTCTTCGGTGTACCTCTTGGAGCCATTATACCTGTGGAAACATTATTAGTATGCAAGATGAGATGAAACAAAAAAACTTTTTTGTGCTAGTGCCCAGTGGCCTGATGAGTGACTAAACGAGCTGTTGCCACTGGCAACGTCTTGTGAAGTCGCTCGTTGTTACAAACTGGACTTCCTTCATGTTGGGACAGTGTACTTGACAACTGGTTCCAACGAGCCGTTACCAAAGGCAAAAAGTCGTTAGGTCAGTCATTAGGTACACTGCCTCATTGGCTTAATTCTTCCACTCAGGACGAGCTACACAACGAGTCGTTTGGTGATCCAACTACTTGATATAGCTCATGGGCAAGAGTTTCAGTTCACCCATTCATTCATCTTCATCTTCATCTTCTTCCTATTATTCAACTCCACAAACACATAACTTCACATTCTCAATCCAACCCAAGTGTATATACAATCGAAATTTAGTTGCTTAAATCTTCCTACTGTTCGTTATCATTATGGGGCAAAAATCAAAACACATACAACATTTTATTAGCCCCTTGCAAGTTCATCAAAACATGGGTCACCAACATTCTTATTTAAATGCAAAAGTATTCACAATTTAATAGGAAAGATTACTCACAAGATGCTTGATCGAAGATGGAGCATTTCGTGTGTGTGTTTGAATGATTAGAGTGCAAAGTCGAAGTTATTTCGATGGGGTTTGAGAGAAGAAAAGGACAAGGGAAATTTGAAGTTGTTGGGTTAAAGTTTAGATGTGAGAATTTCAAAAGGGAAAAGAAATTGGTTTTTCATGATTCAAATTAAAATTTACCCCAATTCCAGTCCTAGGTCGGGTCGGATATGTTCAGTAAAACTTATAACGCCCAGTGTGATGATTTGTTAAGTGCTTAAACGAACCGTTGTATCCTTTTGTGTCATGACTAGAGATCAACTAACTTACCTAGGACCTAGCGAATCAAGCAACGACTCGTGGTGTCACCCAATGAGTCATGGCCTGAGTCGTGGTCCTTGGACTAGTGTAGCTTCAAGACGGGTCACTTAACGAATTGTTTGGTCTCCCAACAATTCGTTAAGTGAGCCGTTATCACCCTTTCCTTTTTAATTCTAACTATTTCCAGTTTACACGAAGGGGGACCTCATGATTCATTTCTTAGGGAAACAAATCGTTAAGTCACCCATTGCTCCCCTTTTTTTTGCAGTTCTCTTCATAATTTGACTGAACGAGTCCTTAGGTCAGACAACGACTTGTTGTGTGATATTTTGCACCAGAACTGAAGTTCCAATTTTTGGTTCCAACTTCAAATTTTCTATCTTAAACACCTACACCCATCAACAAACGTAAAAACTACCTATTTCTTACATTTACAACTTGGGTTTCCCCCCAAGAAGCGCTTGATTTAACGTCGCGGCACGATGTGGGTGTTTTAGATACTCAAACTTCACCAAAGTACCTCCATGGGAGGCCTCCCATGCAGTGCCTGATTTAACGTCGCGGCACAATGCAAGTCTCTTGACTACTAAGAATTCATCAAGTAGTTCGTCTCCATCCTCCAGTGCTGAGACTATGCTTAATTCCCTTGGCTATTTCATGGTTCGACTAATGTTGAAGGTGACCTATTCTTTGTTTAACCTGAATTTACACTAGCCTGTCTCCACATCTACTAGGGCCCTACCTGCTGCAAGGAATGGTCGCCCCAAATTGATGGGGACTTCAAAATCGACTTCGCAGTCTAGAATCACGAAGTCTGCTAGGAATATAAATTTGTCCACCCTAACAAGTACATCAAATAAAATCCCCACCAGCTTTTTAATAGTTCTGTCAGCCATTAGTACCCGCATAGTAGTTGGTGTAGCGGTTCCCAAGCCTAACTTTTTGAACACTGCTAGTGGCATCAAATTAATGCTAGCTCCCAAGTCACAAAGCTCCCTTTCAAACTCAACATCCTCAATGGTGCAAGGTGTAGTAAATGCACTTGGGTCTTCCTTCTTCTGAGCTAGAACCCGTGTATTTATGGCACCACAGTGGTGCATATTATCGGCAGGTTTTAAACTTACAGCCCTTTTTATGGTGACGAGGTCCTTCATGAATTGGGCATATTCGGGGCATCTGCTCAAGTGCCTCAACTAATGGGATGTTCACTGACAATTGCTTAAGCGTAGAGATAAACTTTTGATACTTCCCATCTTCGACTTTCTTCTTCAAACACTGTGGATAAGGAGGAGGAGGTCAAGGGATCGATGTAAGTTTTTGTTGTGCCTCCTTCTCCTTCCCATGGGCAGCTCCTTGCTCCTTTGCATTACTTGGAGCAGTTTGCACATCTGAATCACCAACCAAAGTTGGGTTTTCAAAATCCGCTACACCATCATCATTCATCATTACGGGCTTCTATGACTCCTTAATTACAACTGGCCTCGGAGGATCAACCGTTGCCTTCCCGCTCCTAGTAGTGACAACCATGCTATGACTGTCATTTTTTGAATTTTGCACTGTGTTGCTGGGAAGTGTGCCTTTCTGCCTCTGATTCATTGCAACAGATATCTGGCTCATCTACTGCTCAATCTGCCTGATTGCGATGTCATGTGACTCCACCTTTTGATTTAAACTAGAAATATCAGCGCGGAGCTCCTTAAAGGGGCCATCTATTGTCTCCATCTGGTTGAGTACTTTGGAGAGCATGTCCTCAACCCTTGAACCACTAGAATCTGGCTCACAGTTTCATGGGGGAACATACAGAATGCCTCTATCATTTTTGAACTCCTCATACTTCTTCCAGTCTCCACTATCTCGGTATTGGCCCCGGTTGTAATTATTATCCTTGTAAATGTTCTAACCTTGGTTACCTTGACCTTGATGCCAAGAATCTTGATTAGACCCTTGGGTGTTGGTTTGAAACCCACCATCTGATCATTTAAATAATTAGCTTCTTCTTAAGACTCAGATTCACATCCATCATTTCTCGGGGCCTTGCCATTAGAACCCACAACATTTACCTTTTCTGCTCTGGCTCCCATCAAGTGCTTGGAAAGAAACCCCATGGTGGTCTTATCTCTGCAATATCTTGATCACACTCCTTTATCTTTTCTCCTCTGTTCTGCAGACATACCCACCGTATAGTAACCAGCCGGAATCTTCGACTCTCTAGTGTGCCAAGCTTGATTGGTTTTGGTGATCCTGTCTAGCAGCTCCGCAGCCTCTGCATAAGCGTGACTCATAAAGGTTTCTTGGAGATGGTATCAGCTGCTGCCTTGGTATTGACATTCAGAGACCTATAAAAGATCTCCAACAATGTATCATCCAAAATCCTATGATTTGGCACCCTTTTGAGCTTTTTGTTGAAATGCAGCCACGTCTCTTGGAGTGCCTCAGGATTTAGTTGTCTGAAGTTTTATATTTCATCTTTCAACTACAATGCTTTGGATGGTGGGAAAAACCTCTCAAGGAAAGCTCTTTTAAGCTCTCCCCAAGTGGTGATGAAATCATTCGGCAGCTTAGCCAACCACATCGTTGCCTCACTCCCTAGTGAGAATAGAAATAACCTTAGTGTGATTGCGTCTTGGCTCACCCCATGTTGTTTTTATGCCTTACATATACCCACGAAATTTTTCAAGTGTGCGTGGGAATCATCAGATGCATGACCCGCAAATATTCCCTTCATATTGAGCTGTTGGATCATTGCACTTGTAATGTCAAACTTTGCCCCAACAGGCAAAGGAGGAGGGACTATATCTCTAGTGGCACCGGCTTCGTCTATATCGGCATCATCCTCCTCATCGAAATACAGATGACTCTGGTTTTCTGGACCTCTATGTCGTCTAGCTCGTTATGCTTCTACAGCTAGACGTTGCTCTTCCGCAACTCTAGCTAACTCACGATCTCTAGCCCGAGCTTGCTCTTCACCCAACATTCTTGTTGTGGCTTGGTCCACGGTTTCCTGCTCCTAGATGTTGGCCATTCTTCTCAGGTTTCTTAACGTTTGCTCAAGTTCATGATCAATTGGAACCAGGGATTTCCTTGGCTTCTAGCATCGGGAATGCACAGGCCTAGGACCTATTAAGCAACCAAAACAACAAAAGAAAAATAAAAAAGAAATAAGAACTAATAGTAAAGCAAACACAATTAACAAAAGCCTTAGCTATATTCCCTAGCAACGACACAAAATTTGATGTTGCCCAAATTACACCTCGCAATTGAGATATAAAGCTGTCGATTGTCAAATATAGAACCCAACAATGGTTGAGGTCGATCCCATAGGGAATGTGGTAAGAACTTAAGCTAATACGAATAGTTGCTACTATTGAGTTACTTATTTCCTACAGGGGGAAAGAAATAAAATAATAAACAAAAGTAAAACTGTTTAATCTTAGATCAAATACGATTTGTATTCTATTAACAACTTGACTAGGATTGTGTTCCCCAAGATTTCATAACCACAAGGCTTATACACTAGTGATCTATTCCGGTGTTTAACATGCAATATTGGTAAGTTAAGTTCCCCTAAATGGTTGGTCCCCTATCTAAATGATTATCACAAAGCAACTTGGTATGTATACGGGTGTATTTTAATTGACACTTACTCTTAATATTAGATTAGATATCTCTGAACAAGTTCAAACTATAAGATGAAGGTTGATAGCCTCAAATCTCTGTTGTTAATCCTTTTTTCCATTCATTACCTCCTTGGTCTGGTAAGTAAGAATAAGGAAAGTCCTAACGTTTGCAACTGTCAAGAATCTATCAAAACGAAGGGAAAAAATTACATGCATAAAACCTTGTTCAAGAATCACTAAGTATTTAACCTATGTGTTTTAATTCATCTTGGTTCCCACAACCCTAGTTATGGGTTTAGCTACTCATGTTTGTATGATCACAATCACAAATTATTGAATAAATCATAATTGCAACTTACAAATTATCGTAGAACAAAAACCAAGTAGATTGAATAAATTCCCATGTTGTTTATGATCCTCAAATTCAAGAACAAAATTGTAAATCTTATTTGTTGACTCAAGAACAATCGTACAACACCAAAATCCTACTTGAAAAATAATAATAATCGGCTTCTCTCAAAAATAAACCTAAACTGTGTATTTATAGTTTCAAGAATACCTTTTCCTAACTAAATTTGGAAATCAGGTTGGCAGTGGCAACAGGCTTGGTGACGATTTGTTGGGCCCTCTAACGAGTCGTGCCTTTCTTAAAATAGTCATCCTCAACATTGTATCCGGTTGTGGCAACAGGTCACCTAACGACTCGTCGTGCCTGGGCACGAGTCGTTAGGCCCCTCATGGTCTAACTCATCCAAAATTCCAGTGCACCTTACAGTTGGTTCCAGTGATCTGTCAACGAGTCGTTTAGTCAACTAACAGCTTGTTAAGTCTGTCCTCAACTCTACTGGCTACTTTGGCAATATTTTCTCTCCCTGTCTTCACTACTGACTTCACGACTCGTTACCAGATGTGACGAGTCATTCCCTCAACCCATCAAGTACACTGTCTTGCATCTTCAAAATTCATCTTTTGCCCATGCCTTCAACAACGAATTGTGTTGCTTGCCAACGACTCGTGAAGTGCCTGGCTGTCACCATTTTAGTTATTTTCAGCATAAATTTTCCCAGTTCACTTCCGAACCTATTTTCCTACAACATTAAGAATAAAACACATCATACCTATATAAACATACCTGAAATGTGCATAATTTCTTGGTTTTAAGCGTTGAAAATGCCGTAAATCACGACACATCAAAGATAAGGACTCACTTACAACGGGAACTGAGCTGGACTTGGCGGGAAAGCTGGATTAATGGTGAAACTGAGTCTGATCACTTGGACTTATATCATAAAATGATACAGCACAGAGTATGCGGTCAATACTTGGAATGTACCGAGTATGTAAGGTAAGTAAAACATGCTGAGTAAATGTTAACTGAAATCATGCATATAAATATAAATCAGTATATCATGAGAGTAAGGACTGCCTTTTGAAAACTATATCTGAGACATACATAGTCATAAGCTGAATATCATATCTGAACAGAGTGACCATAGGTTAAAAATATAAATCATATGACTTCTCATAGCTGAAATCATAAGTAAAACCTCATAAACTAATCATTAAGTCAAACCTGCTGTAAAACATAATATCATAAGTCATGAACATGAATAACTGAAATCATGAGGAACAATGGGAGACTCATCATAACTAACACCATCATGATAAAGCTTACGCGATGCTCCAACTATCATACTCAAGTGGGCAGAACTGTCCAAAACCTTGTCAGGGTTAAGGACGATACCATGATATTGATATCAAGCTGAGGTCCCTTGGGGGCAGGGGAAAACTCTCAAGGGAGGTCCCAATGTAAATATATAAACCTACGTTGGCCCGTAGTTCTGAGACCGATGAACCTTGAAACCCCAATCCTACTCGGTGCTAGACACTGCTCCCAAAAAACATGCATAGTGCTTTCATCGTTTTACAAAAAAGCTTAAACCATAATTATTTGAATAGTCTGAAATCTGAACATGGGGATTCCTGGCTCCAAACATACCATAAGCTGAATTAGGAGTATTGACTCCAAACCATATGGTAAGATGATCATATAAAACTAAGCTGAATCATAAAAACATAATTAACTTATGTGGACATGCCTAAATTTTAAAATTATGCGTACTTGAAGTAGACTTATAAGTCAAAATCATGGATTCATACATGGGTAATTTATAAACATTCATTCATGATAGATATCTCATCATACTTGAAATCATGAATGATAAACTTGACTTTTCATAGAACTTGCATGATGAGGCATAATTTCTAATAACTTAAAATCATGAATTTATAGTCAATTTGTGTATAAAGTCTGTCCATTAATCTTAAAACATTCTTTAAAACATGAGGAGAATTGATGCATATACATATCATAGAGAATTTCATAAAATTGGGTTAAAATCCTATAAGATCATATACTTGAATTAGAACTTAAATTCATGAATTTGAGGAAACATTTGGGCATGAAAGTGAAAGAAAACTCTCATTCATAGTCCTACATACCTAGATAGATTAATTCTCTAACTATCATTGAAAGCCCAAGAGAATTGAGAAAGAAATGAGAAAATTCTAGATTGATCTTCTAAGAGTATTCAAAGCTTTGCATGCATGGGAGCCTAATAAATTGATATAGGATAAATCCTCTTAAACAAACTCATTTCAAGACTTAAACAACGTATTTTAGGACTTAGGAGCTTAAAAAATTATGAAAATACCCTTACTAATTGTGCAGAAAATTGGGCTCTACTAGTCCCAACGAGGGACCTAACAAGTCTTTGGGTCCACTGACGACTCGTGGTCCTCACTCATTGCCACTATTGGAAACTCCCATTTCTAATCTTCCTCAACCCACGGACCACTTGACGGGTCATTAGGGGCACGACGATTCGTCGCCTCAATTCGTTGCCAACATTGCAAAACTCACCTTTTCTTCACCCCCTACACACCTAATGGGTCATGCAATGATTCGAGTGGAGTCATGACGACTCGTCGCCCCATATATCAAGCCCTTCTGCAAAATCGTCCTGATTCAAACTCTACACCACTCAATGAGCAAGTCAACAACTCATTGGGTACTACAATAGGTCATTCCTTGACCCGTTACCTCTGCAACTCCCTTCTATTTTTCCTCCAATGTTGCATACCTAACGGGACACTGAACGATCCATCAAATGACTTAACGAGTCACCTGACAAGTCATTCTATGACCTGGTTTAGATTTTCATGTTTTCTCCGCTTCAACCCTCAGGTCTGATTTTAGGAACTTTCGGGGTTTTACAGATGGTGATTTAAATAATGAAATATTCGATTGAGCTAGAAAGATTTATATTGAGTGTTGTACCTAAAAAAATAAAAACTAATAGTGGTAATTTTTTTCATGAATTTTAAGGTTATTGAGTTTTAGAAAACATAAAAATTTCTTAATTTTATTGTTAGTAGATTAGAAATATAGAACTACTAAGGTTTAGATTTTCAATGAATTTGATCAGTTGATTTTTTAGTTAATATTTTCACATTCTGTAAGAATTAAAAAAATTAATTGTCAATTATTTTTAAGAAAGTATACGGAGAAACGCAAAACAAAGAAATTTTAAAAATATATAGAAAAAAGGACTAGCAAACATAAGAAAAAGAAAAGAAGAGAAAACAGAAAATGGAGAAACACAAACACAAAAAAAGGAAATGTAACAAAAAACAGAAGAAAAATAGACTAATAAAAAAAGAAAAGAAAAGAAAAGAAAGTAACGTAATAGAGAGAAAAAGGAAAAATAAAGGAAAAAAGAGATGGGAAAGAGGAACTAATTTTTTTTAACACAGACAAATTCTAAAATAAATTGTGTAGAGGATTAATTTAGGTGCTGATGTTATGTATCTTTTCTAATATAACATGAATGTATTTCCTTTTACTAGTGATGACAAACATATTTTATGTTTAATTCGTTCTCAAAGTAAAACTACTATACTAATAGTAATAATATTAATCAACAAATATATAGCAATAAAGTAGCATTTATTTTTATTAAGTTGAAGTTTGTTCATGAGTTTAAGAACTATTCTGTTCTTATCATTTATACTCAATCTATTAATAAAGTTTTAATAATTATAATCAAATAAATTTATGTTTAGACAATTTCGTTGACCACATTTTCGATTATGATTCTTACTTGATATTTATATAAGTTTAATTGTCATGTGTGCGATTACTCTCCTTGACTCTCTAATTTAATGTGTTGACCATGTGTATGCTTATGTTCCTTAGCTAATGCAAATAAATAATTTGAAAGGTTTTGTGTGTAGTTACACTCCTTATCCCCTTGATTAAATAATTATGAGAAAGTGAGACAGGTTGCAAATTAATTCACAACCTTCCAAAAGAAGAATAAATAAGTAAAGTAGGCAAGGCAATAATAATATAAATAAATAAAACCTATTTTTTTCAAGAATTAATTTAAGCCAGATATGAGTCAATAAAACAACCATGCTAGAACCAGGGGACTTGAGGGATGTCTGGCACCTTCCCATTGGTCAATAGAATTCCTTACCCAAATTTCTCTTTCACAGATCAAACACCTTAGAGTCAAAATTTTCTTTTGATTAGGAATTCAATAAGGTGACTTGAAACATCAAAACTCAATTCCAAGTGGCAACTCTATAAATAAATGATCCCTTTTCAAAGTGTCACTTTAATTAGAAAAAATTCTTTTCAAATCCCTCTTTAAAATGGGGGAAGGAAAAAAAGTGGTGCGGTAGATAACGACTTTGCTGGGGATATAACCAAAATTTGAGTTTTGTATATTGACTCATGTTTAGCTTTTTTTATTTCTTCGATATATGTATTTTGTTTGTTGGCGTAATGTGCTTTTTGCTTGCTTATTTACCACTTAGATATTTTGTTATTTTATATATAAACTGTCTTCTTTCACGTACCACTCTAAGCCTATAAACACATTCACCACTATTCACTGTGTGTGGATACGCTTCATAATTTTTTTTATCTAAGATGAGTCTGTGTGCAGTTATGCTTCAGTTCAAGATTTTTGGTCTCACATGTTAAGCGGGGTTGGACCATCAGTGATGTTGGAAAAGCTCTACTCTCGGTAAACTGTCCCTTTCCAACCCGAGTTGTCAACTCAGATAAGTTAGTATAGACACCTTTTCATTCAGAATGTTAAACCTAGCATAACAAAATCATAAGCAATGATTATCCCTTGTAGGATACGTTTTATTTGCATCACGTGTATTTGACCTAGTGGGACTCGACACAGGGGCTGAGTGGTCTAAGACAATTACTTCTTTTGAAGACCATCATGTTCATTTCTACGTGCTATCTAAAAATGTATTTTTTGGAAGGCTTTTTCATGTTGATCGGTTTTAAAGTGATCAAGAAAATAAGAAAAAATAAAAAGATTATCCTTCAAAAAATTAAAATAAAATTCATTCGAAATAAAATCCTAAAAGTTGTTTGGTGTCATTATTTTTCTAATAAAATAATAACAACAATAAAAGAAGACTCAAACCATTTTCTTTTGTTTTTTTTATTATCTTCATGTATTACATGAGTCTAATGCTCATTATTTAGTCTGATACGTAGGCAAGCCTACCCGGATTTAGCATATATATATATATATATGTATATATGTATATGTATATGTATATATGTCACTCCTTTATGAATTGGTGTTTGATTGTTTTTTACCAAACAGTCTGGAGATGTCCATAAAAATTGGGTAGTTTTTGCAGAGCTATCCACTTTGTCCTTTTTATCTTTACATTTGGTCATTTTTTTAGGATAATGTTAAAATTTTCCTCATAAGTTATGAAGAGTTTGTTCTTAAAAATAGTCATGTGAGGCTTACTCATTACCAAATTTTTCATATTAAAATTCATTGCTTTCCAAGCATCTTTCTCTATTTTAAGAATAAAGTTGTGTCAATTTAGTCTTGTAAATGTTGACCTGCCTATTTATTTATTAATTTTTATTCAAAGGTAAAAAATGTCTCCACTAACTAGAGGAAAGTGTGATAAAAGGCCTAGGGCTGAAGAGATTCTCGAATTCATGGTAGTTGATCAAATACAACTGCTTCTATGACGATGATGGAGAAAAACTGAGGAATACAACCAAAGGGAGTAAAAGATCATTTGGGATATCTAGTGCATATGATGGAAATAAACCCTAGAAGAGATTGTTTTGAGGTTTTGGTTCATACCTAGGATCCTCATAACAATGTATTTCATTTTTCGAATTTTGTAATGACCCCAACTCTGGAGGAAGTACCAAGCTTCATGGGGGTGGGATCTAGTCTCCGAGGTTCTGATCTCCAAAACAAGAGACCTATAGTCCCCAAAAATGTGGATGGGAATAAGTTCTTAATATTGCGAAAAATAAATCAGATGAATTAGAAAGTTTGGGAGGGATACAATCAGAGGAGAGTAAAAGATCATTTGGGACATCTAATACATATAATGAAAATCAGCCCTAGGAGAGATTTTTTTGAGGTGTTGGTTCATACCTGGGTTCCTCATGACAATGTGTTTCATTTTTTGAATTTTGAAATGACCCCAACTTTGGAGGAAGTAGAAAGCTTCATGGGGGTGGGATCTAGTCTTCGAGGTTCTGATCTCCAAAACAAGAGACCTATAGTCCCTAAAAATGTGGATGGGAATAAGTTCTTAAAATTAATAAAAGTCAATTCGATAAATGCAGAATGTTTGGGAGAAGATTGGATTTATTTGGAGTATTTATACAACAAGTATGGCCAGGAGGAAGGATTCATGAAGTATCAAGGCCAGTTAAACAATAAAGGGAACCTACAAACATGGAAAATACACAGATGTTTTACTTTCATAGTTTCATTCTTGGGGTGTGTGGTTTTTCCAGAGAGAGATAGGAATATTGATATTCGTTTGGCCGGAGCAGTGCAAGCGCTGACCATAATGGATAACCCCACTCTAGTACCCATGATTCTTGGACACATGTTCCACGCACTGACCAAGTGTAAAAAGGGTGCTACCTACTTTGAATAGTGCAACATTCTATCACAAATGTAATTCTTGGAACATTTTTATGATCACTACCTTGTGCCAAAGTTCACTACTAACTGGTTAAATCAAGTGACGAGCCATGAGGTGAGAGTCACTAAAAGTAAACTCCTAATCAGGATCAAGGCATGGAAGAAACAAATCTCCAAATTGACAATTGATCGGATTACCTGGAATTACTAGTTTTTCTCAGCACAAGAAATCATTTGTATGTCCTCACATCGCCTATATATGGTATTGATTGGACTCAGAGGGTTCCAAACTTATGTACTACTTTGAGTAATGCGTCAATTAGGTCGATTTCAAATGATTCCTAGAACCAAAAATTTAGATGAATTTATGTATGATACTCCTCCGAGTTTTTTATAGTGATGAAATGCTAAAGATTTGGTATGGAAGCATTATATCCGAATTGAGAAAAATGATTGAGGATCACAAGAAAGGAGGGGTAGTTCTTGGGTACCTTTCATGGATACACAACACCTCCCTTCTGAAGAAAATCCCGAGGGATCCGGAAAAAAAAAGGGACAGAGAATCAAAGAGCTAGGCAAGAGTTGGAAAAGCTTATCTAGAGGTGGAGAATGAGTTTTGGGCAACGTTAATGAGAAAAAAATTAAAATGAAGCAAGAAACACACAGACTTGGGCAGAGGTAAAAAGAGACTATCAATCAACTCTACAAGTTATGGAGGAAGACCTACGATGCGTCAAGCAAAACTACAACCAATTAGAGGAAGAATTAGGGGTTGAAGTTGAGTTGGCAAAAAGAAAGGCTGAAGTAGACCAACGTTCTATCCAAGCTTGGAAAGATGATTTGGGTATCATCAAAGTTTCTATGGAGCAGCGACAAGATGAGTTTGAAAAAGAAAAGGCCATACTAATGCACACAAAATCTACGCTTCAGGCTCAATTAAAAGCCTTTATGGAACGAGAAAGGGAAGTAGCAAGGCGATTCATAGCTTATTAGGTAGAAGTAGAGCCTAAAAGATGCCAATGGATGGATAAAAGAGGTGCACAACACCATCAAATCAAAGGGCTTCAGGCACAAGAAGAGAATTTGAGTCAGGTGGTCAATACTACCAGACAATGGTTTCGAAATTGCCATGAAAATATGGAGAAGGTCAAAGAACGAGTGTTTTAGCTCAAGGACACCCTAGTTCATGTTTATGATGTTTATCTCCATTGAGATGATGAGAGTCTAGGCCTACACGCATGTTCCCTTGCCCGACACTTACCAACAACTTTGTCTAGAGTATATTCAAGTCTAGATGGTAAGTCCTCGATCACGTTGAGAAGGCATTTTTTATTATGATTTGTTTTAGTAGGTTCTTAGAGTTATTATTATTATTATTATTTTATATTTGGCTATTTGAGTCTGTTGCACTTCTAGCTAGCTTTCTTTTTTTTAAATTTTGTTTAAGTCGTTGACTAAAAATTTTTTCAAAAATGAATGAATTTTTTCTCTTTTCTTTGAGTTAAATAATTTATAATATTTTATTCTGGCATGGTACCCGCTCCTACTCATCTGCTCATTCAGATGCTCCCCTCGGACATGAGCCACTCTATTATAATCGCTCGCTTGGATGATCTCTTTAGACACGAGCCACTCATCTCAGGAAAAAACATGTTATCCATTTTCGTGAACCGCCAGGTGTCTTATCTGGGCCCTCACTCAACTCCAGTGAGCATTGGCAGTCCACAAAACATTTAGCTGATACCAATCAGTGAACCGACATATCTTTATGCTACTTTCCAAAAATTTGGGTGTCTTTCAGCCACTAGATCGGTGAGTCGCCGCTGGCAGCTTGCGATTCGTCGGTGGCATTATTCCTCAGAGGTAATGATAATCGGCCTTTTGCCGGCATTTCGCCAGTCTTCATCAGTGGACAACCGATTTGCTCTCACTTTCTTCCTTTTGCTCCATTTTTGCTCTTTTCTCCACATTTAGTCATCTCCTCACAAAAAAAGCAAAAAGAGCATAAAATCCGTATAATCAACTCAACAACTACGCAAAAACTCAAGTTTAAGAGCCTAATGAGTTGGTAAATTACCAACTCATCAAACCCCCAAACTTGAACCATTTCTTGTCCTCAAGTAATGCAATACTTCTTCATCGAAAAATATGCCACCTATATTAAAACTTAAATATCACCAATCACCTAAACTATGACAACCCAAAAATATGCTCACCAAGCTCACCGAAAAAGAGAAGAAAATACCCCAAGAGACCAAAACAATGAAGATGCTTCAAGCAGACTACCACTTTCTACCAAAAAAGTTGATGAAAGGTTCATTTAGTAAAACAAGGGCATTGCTCAATCATGAAACACAGAGAGCATTTCAAGTTATAATCAGTGCACATCCAAATCTTTCCTTAGAGTTTACACTCCTCATGCCCTATTCTCACGTTAACTCTGAATGTTATTCTACCCCAAAAAAGGAATGACGCCACTCACAAAAATAAGAATCCCTATTCTTTTGGTCATGTGATCATTTGATTGCACACAAGGGATTGTTTGGAAGAGACACTCACACTCACTCTCCAAAAAGAAATCTTCATACACACACTTGACCCATAGACTTGCTTTTTATGTAATTCGCCACTAATGTAGAGTAGCTGCACTTAGAATCATTTAGATATTGGGGGTTATGATGTAGGATCGGGGTAAGGGTAGGATAAAAATTTGTTTTTAGTGACTAAATCCTCCCTGATGCTTTTTGTGAACATCCCTTACATCAACTCCTTCCACTCACTTCACTTTATTTCACTTCTTCCTTGTTTCTAACTTTCATTTCTTTAACAACCCTCCTTATAACCCCTTTGGCTTTCACAACTAGCCTCATTATCTTAAGAGGAAGCACCGGTTCGCACACATTGTTTTTCTCTTTTTGATTGATCCTTTGGTGCATTTTGACACAATGTGGTGCTCCCCTCAAACTGAAATTCTTATCTTCCCATTTTGCACACCCCAAAACTTAGGCTTTTGCCTCATTTCTCAATTTTTAATCACTCCCTCTTTCTTAGGCTTAAAGCCTCATTTCATCACTATCTTGTCACTTGCATTTAGGGAGAATTGGTCCCAAAGAGAGGCATTAAGAATGGTCTTAAGGCTTGTAATGTGTTTTCCGAAGAAAGGGTCTAAGGATTAACGTTAGATAACAAGCATCAATGCTCAAGGAGGGTATATGGGTGAAGTGACTAAACAAAGGAAAGCCTAAAATCATGTTCTTGGTGCAACTAAATCTAGGATTTCGCCTTGAATCAAATTTGGGGCAAGTTCTAGACAAGATGTTATGTATGAGATTCATCAAAAATTTTCTCTCTACTGTTGTGCCCGTAAGTGTACGGGTCGTACAAGTAATATAGTGGCCCTTTTTAAGAGCCGGATGTCGAACCCACAGGGACTGGATCAATTCAGCTAACTATCGAGTTCAAGTGTGATGTTAAATGCTACAAGTGTTGATTATAGAAGTTTTCGATAGAGTTAATTAAGTCTAGATGTGGTCAACGAAATACTCAGAATTAATTCAAGGAGTAACTAGAGTTAAAGCCGGATAATCATGCGATACTACGATTTGCAATGGTTTAAGTATGAAACTATCAATTGTCGTCTCACATAATTGGAATTGCATGTTCATGGTCTTTCGAACCACTAAACACGGCAAACTAGCCTCACTACTACATTGTTGAGCGAGGATGTTATTTCTAGTTCGTGGGCAATTCACTACGTGGATATGGTTTATGGGGTTTATGCTCTTGATTAGGGACTTTCATACCTCTAATCATTTAACTCAACTTAGCCTCACAACTACTTCTTCGAGTGGTGATGTGATAATTCTAAGTTGGTGTCTAGCTCATCCCATTTTATCAACCAAGCAAGGTATTAGGTATATTTCTATCCTAACACAAATCATATCGTGAGATACAATCTTGCTCCCTACATTCTCTTGTTCTTGCCTACGTTATCTTTCTCAAGCATGTACCTAAGCTTAACCCACATGTTTTCATGGTGATCAGTCATAAAAATAACCATAATTCAGAATGCAAGACAAAACAACAATTAATAACTGAAAACCAAAACAAAATTGCAAAATCACAATCATATCTTGTGGATTCAACCCTAGAGGGAGGGTTCTAGCCACTCATGTTCGTATAATTACAAGAAAGCATAATTAAAGTAACCTACTTACAAGAATTGGTAGAAGAGAAGTTGAAATTGATGAACCCTAGGTGAGTTCTCCCACTTCTCCCTTCACTCCTAGGTGGTTTTTCAGAATAAAATCATGATTTCTTGTTTTTAGGAGCTAAGGGACCTATTTATAGTAAATGAGAATTGTGCAAAATTATGCCTGTCATGGAATGGCTCCGTGGCACGGAGTGTATCGCGGACCACTACCTCTGTGACATGGAATGTATCCTGGAGCACTGACTCCGTGACATGGAGTGTATCGCGGAGCACTGACTCCGTGACACGGAGTGTATCGCGGAGCACTGCCTCCGTGACACGGAGGTATCGCGGAAGCCCTCTGGAAATCGCCCAATTTATTCCAACTTTGGTGTTTCCCTCCCGATAACATTCCTCCACTTCACCAAACCATAGATTGGGTCCTCTAATGCATTATTTCCTTCAAAAACAAAGACTAATCATGTTGGTTAATATTTCTTCTCATTTATATAAAAAAGCATGAAAATGTACATAATTAAAAACATAAACAAAGCAAAACTAAGTTATAAAGTATCACCTGAGCATGTATTTGTTCCCAAGATCACAACCCCGCACTTAAATTCTTGTTCGTCCTTGAACAAACCTTTTACATCTCATGCAAATGAAGACTCGCACATAGCTAATTTAGCAAGACAATTCAAGTTACAGTTATAATGATTATTTGAGATAACAAGTTAAAATAGAGCATGCACGATTTAATCAAGAAATGATATGCAACTCTGTAAAGACTTCCTAACCTCAAGAATCGACTCTCAATCTTAGCAAACTCATGCAAATCAACCGATCAAGAAATCCAACATGAATGTTATCTTTCATTAAATATGTGCCCTTACAACAAGAGAGTTACCCATTTTCACACGCAAATTTTTAAATCACAACATGTATGGGTAAATGAATAGAATTACGCTCACTCTCACAAAGAATTCACATGCATCATGTAATGACCCATAAGCTTTCCCTTAGTGTTTTACTCCACTATTTAAGGATGTATGAACGTAGGATCAAGTAGGACTTAATGGGTTGTAATGTAAGCTAAGGGACGGGTAGGTACTATTATGGCCAGTAATAGTGACTATCTTCCCCAAGCGTTTTTAATACATCCACCTTCATTAAGGACATCTCTTCTCTTACTTCACCCTCATTCTTTTCAATCCTGAATATTTTTTTCTTCTTATTCCCATTTCTTTAAGCACACTTAGCTTAGTAGTAAGGAGTACTTAAGCAATTTTTTCATTCATTTATTTTCTTACTCCCTACTAATAATCAACCATTTTCACACAAGTGCACCTTTGTCCTTTTCTCAACTTTTACAACTTACTACTTTTCCTCCTTCTTCCAGTTTTTCACTCTTTCGGATTTTTTTTTCTTACGCACTTAGGAGTTTTGGATCAAATTAAAGGCTAATGAAAGAAAAAGGATTAATCTTATGTTGTAGCTATCAAAGAATAGGCTCAAGGCTCAATGGGCTAACTAGGATTAAATATTCAAGGTAGGTAAAGTGAGGGATAACATTTAGGTTCATTCAAAGAAATGCCTAAATCATCTCCTACAATTCACATCCTTCATTTCGTTTTATATACACACCAAGCAAGTTCTAGACATTCCAAAATAGCACGAGTTATTCAAAAGACTTACACTCTTAGCACATATCAATTCAAGACATATTCCGTAGACTCTTAACTCAGCTAATAACAAGAATTCACAATTAAATTTCAATCACATTGAGTCAAATTCAAGAGTCTAAGTGTCTCACACAAAGTTATACACTTCTTAAATGCTTCAACACTAACCACACTTGTATCATACAATTATGTATAGCACATAACAAGAACATCAAGCCATCAATTAGCTACGGGTTCAAAAACCAAAACCTATTGACTAATTTTCCTCAAGACAGTCGTCATCCATCCATCGTCGGAAATAGTCTCTATCTATGACTAAAAACATTATATACAGACAAAGAAAATTTTTATTCTTCAGTTCAAAGACCCCCCCTTTGGAAAAGAACCGAAAAGAAAAACCAACGGGTGATGAAGTCATGCTTGACTCACAAAAAAAAAATTTCAAAAATTTCTCACAAGCATTACATTCACCAAAAATCGTTAAGCACAAAAATTTTGAAATTTCCCTTGAAATTTCCCTCACCCCACACTTGAATCATGCTATGTACTCATAGCATCAAATTAACATTTAAAGAGGGTGAGAAATACTCCCTGAGGCCTTTAGGCCTAGCTAATAGCATGCTTTTCTTTGACTTTGCACAAGTGGGTGTTCGACCCCACACTTTTTCTCTTCCATGCTTGTTAGCTTCCTTCTCCACGGGTACTCAGACTTCCCCTCCATCTGTGCTTAACTTTCCACCAAAACAACACAAGATGAAAAATAAATAAAATCAACTTAAATGCAAGAAATTAAAATGGTACCCATGGTACCCTTGGGTTGCCTCCCAAGTAGCGCCTAATTTTACGTCGCGGCACGACGTATCAAGTTTCATCACTTTTTCCTCCACCTTGAGGATATGAATCCCACCCATAATTTTTTCTCAAATTTTCTCTTATGCTCCCGGGGTGGTGGTGAAAAAATGAAAGGACCAAGCAGTAGATGTCACATTTGGCATTTATTGGCCCTTAAGTAAGTGAAGTCATTCTTTCTTTCAGAATTAGAAAATTCCAGAATATATGGGGCTTGTTCCCCCTCTATATCTTTCTCCACAAGTTTGGAAGACTCTAGTTCTAGGTTGTCAACGAAACTCAATGTCGAAATATGATTCGAGTGGGGTACAATACACCTCAAATCTGAAACAGCATTGTACTTGACCTCCTTACTTGTATCCACCTTCTCTACATCGACATCTAATTCCCCGTGACTGTCAAATGTGTAGGACTCTATCTCTTCTTTCATAAATGGATTGGCTATATGTGTGAGACTATCACGGGGAATCTCACGAGATTCTAATTGTCAAGCTTCTTCAAAAAATTCACCCTTGTCTTCTTCTTGTAGTTCCTCTTGAGTGTCGCCGAAAACCGTCACCCGCAATTTACCACAATCTTCAGCCTTGGCCATCATCTCCGTGATTTTGACACTCATCATTTCTAGGGCCTCTCCATTTTCTTCTTGCTGAATTCTCAATGCTTCCCTCTCCTCCTTCATTGCTTCTGTTTGCTCAAGGATCTGTTTTAGCATGTCTTCTATTCGAGTATGGTGTTCCAAGTCCTCATTTTCATCATGCCTATAATCAGCAAAAACAATAGAAGGATCATAGTAGGGGCTTGGGGAAGGGGAGTATGCATTCGGACAGCCATCCCAATGGCCATCTTGACCTCCATATATATTGCAAGTGTATGCATTTGGGAAACCATTCCAATGACCAGTTTGACCACCGCATATATTACAAGTTTACAATGTTGCCATAAGTGGGGTCCTCTGCAATTCAGACAAGACTCATCAAAATAAGAGTATCCACCATTTAACCCATTTATATTCCATGATGTCATGCTAAGAAGGGTATCAAATTAAAAATAAAATTTTAAAATAAATCTAAAACTAATAAAGAAAAAAAAATTCAACACTTAAGGAAATATAAAAATCACACAGAAACAGACAAATTCACTGAACTTCGCCGAGTCCCCGGCAACGGCGCCAAAAACTTGTTGTGCCCGCAAGTGTACGGGGCGTACAAGTAATATAGTGACCCTTTTTAAGAGCTGGATGTCGAACCCACAGGGACTGGACCAATTCAGCTAACTATCGAGTTCAAGTGTGATATTAAATGTCGCAAGTGTTGATTATAGAAGTTTACGATAGAGTTAATTAAGTCTAGATGTGGTCAACGAAATACTCTGAATTAATTTAAGGAGCAACTAGAGTTAAAGCTGGATAATCATGCGATACTACGATTTGAAATGGTTTAAGTATGAAACTATCAATTGTCGCCTCACATAATTGGAATTGCATGTTCATGGTCTTTCGAACCTCTAAACACGACAAACTATCCTCACTACTACATTGTTGAGCGAGGATGTTATTTCTAGTTCGTGGGCAATTCACTACGTGGATATAGTTTATGGGGTTTATGCTCTTGAATAGGGACTTTCATACCTCTAATCATTTAACTCAACTTAGCCTCACAACTACTTCTTTGAGTGGTGATGTGATAATTCTTAGTTGGTGTCTAGCTCATCCCATTTTATCAACCAAGCAAGGTATTAGGTATAGTTCTATCCTAACACAAATCATATCGTGAGATACAATCTTGCTCCCTACATTCTCTTGTTCTTGCCTAGGTTATCTTTCTCAAGCATGTACCTAAGCTTAACCCAGTTGTTTTCATGGTGATCAGCCATAAAAACAACCATAATTTAGAAGGAAAGACAAAACAAGAATTAATAACTTAAAACCAAAACAAAATCGCAAAATCACAATCATATCATGTGGCTTCAACGCTAGGGGGAGGGTTCTAGCTACTCATGTTTGTATAATTACAAGAAAACATAATTAAAGTAACCTACTTACAAGAATTGGTAGAAGAGAAGATGAAATGATGAATCCTAGGTGAGTTCTCCCACTTCTCCCTTCACTCCTAGGTGGTTTTTCAGAATAAAATCATGACTTCTTGTTTTTAGGAGCTAAGGGACCTATTTATAGTAAATGAGAATTGTGCAAAATTATACCTGTCATGGAATGGCTCCGTTGCACGGAGTGTATCGCGGAGCACTGCCTCCATGACACGGAGTGTATCGCGGAGCACTTCCTCCGTGACACGGGGTGTATCGCGGAGCACTGCTTCCGTGACACGGAGGTATCACGGAAGCCCTCTGGAAATCCCCTAATTTATTCCAACTTTTGTGTTTCACTCTCGATATCATTCCTCCACTTCACCAAATCATAGATTGGTTCCTCCAATGCATTATTTCCTTCAAAAACAAAGACTAATCATGTTGGTTAATATTTCTTCTCATTTATATAAAAAGGCATGAAAATGTACATAATCAAATACATAAACAAGGCAAAACTTAGTTATAAAGTATCACTTGAGCATGTAATTATGCCCAAGATCAACTACACAAGGCATCACCCTTAAAGGGTCTAGAAGAGTTATTCTCAACACAAATATCAAGTTAGGATATCAAAGCAGGAAAACATCATAAGTCAAGCAAAGAATTTATAACGTATGAACAAAGAATGCTATGTCACAGTGCCAACACTTGATTATTATCTTCATTTTCATGACCTCATTTTAAAATTCCCTTTCAAAAAAATTTTTTTTTTCAGTGGTGCCTCTCAAAACAACATCATAAAAGACTCAAAACAACATAAAATTTCCCTTAAGAATGTCACCACTCAATCTGTCATTGGTAAATGCCAACCCAGTTCGATAATGAAAAGAAACAAAAATAAAAAATGCTCCTCGGGAAAGAACCTGTCACACCCAACCTTGGTGGGTATGACGGGCACCTAGTGCCTGCTAGACTCTGGGCTACTAAACGGTCCAGCCTGAGCACATCTGGTGCTTTGGCTGACTCTGGCTCTATTTTAAGAAACGAACCGGCTATATAACGGTTGTAAATACAGCCTTCGGCCTACTGGGCCTATAGCCACCTGTACTGTAATACCAGCTAACCAGAATCGTACTCATATAGGGAAACCTATGCGGGTCGACAAGGCCACCATGCTGTCTAGTTATCTGTAACTCAACAATAGAATACGGAATAACTACGTGACCGACAAGGTCACCGCTACTATCGAGCTATGGCCCCACACGGCCAACATAATCAACAATGTTGAACAGCTAAACACATATATACAAGCACAGCCCCACACGACCGGCACCACCACCACAGGAAACATCAGACTGAAAGCCTCTGGGAAATAATAATATAATGGTCGGGACAGGGCCGCGACCTACCCACACTATAATCCAAAAGGAAATAGGAGCAACCTCCGACTGTCTAGCTCCGAAGGATAGGAGCTGACAACTCTGCTGACTGGATCATGAGGGATTGACTCCTCGTCTATGTGTCCCTGTAGGCAAGCAACGCAGTGCCCCTACGGGCGTCAGTACCACAGGTACTGAGCATGTAAAGCAAACTGAAATATACAACTGAAATGGGTAACAACAATAACATGAAGTATAAGCAGGAAGTAGCAGAATCTATCTAGCTGAGGATAACTAGGGAGAGTTTACATATTCTGTAACTAAACTGGGTGTACCTGACGACGTGTCGTTCTACTGTCTATCAGAATCTAATAGCACATATGGATATACATATAAATACACACAATACCTGACCGACCCCCATAAGCCGGAAGGTGCCAAACAACAGAACAATCTATCTACCCCTACCCGGGTCTAAACCAACCAAAAACAAGTCACTCCACTCATTTGATAACTGTGAGCTCCTCCTATCGGCCCCCTTGGGTATGTAGCTCAGGCCTTGGCCTCTGAGAATAAACTGTGTCTGAGTCCGAAGACTCCTGCCTCTGGGTGCAAGTGCTCACGGGGTAATCTGCTGCTGTATCTGTGACTGAAACTGCCCTTGGGTGCAAGCACGCAACAGGGTAATTTTATAAAAATCTGTATCTGTAACTGCCCCCGGCCACAAGCGCACACAGAGTAATCTGCCCCTGTAGACAGGGTAATCTGGATCTGCGCAGAGCAAACTGAACTGCCCCTGCAATCAGGGTAATCTGGACCATATTATCATGGTGGTCGGCCATCATCGTCCTCTAGGCGGACGACATCGCCCAGCTGGTGGCGGTATCTTAATCTGGTATCGACACAGCTATAACCCAGGGGCGGTGGGGATGCTAAAGGGTGCCCACATTCTACAACAAGTCTCAACATGCAAAACACATACACAACAAGCATGCTCAAATGAAAAATACTAAACATATTCTCTTCTTTAATTTCAAGGCCAGTCCATACTAAACAACTGATGCTATATTTTGTTTTACACTGTTTCTAATTGTTGGACTAACTGCTACCTGGCCTTTATCTATTTCTGGAGCTATATTTGTATCTGGAGCTATATCGGTGTCTGGAGCTATTTCTATATCTGATTACTGATCTGGTTATATCTGGATATAACTCAATAACATAGAACATGCCATCTATAACTGGACATAGCTCAATAATATAAAATGTGCCATCTAATACCGGATACAGTCTCAACAAATGTAATACATACTATCTGTAATCTTGCTAATTTATTATACTGCTTTTACAACTTTCATTCTGGATATTACGTAAGAACATGCTGATACAACATTACTATCTAAAATCATCTGACTATCCGTTATTCTGATTATCACATGATACGTCATGATATACTAGCATGCTTGCTGGAAATTATACTAAAATCGTTTCTGTATGCTGGGTATCTATCAATTGTATTTATTCTATTTATTTTCTAGACTGTACTTCCTGGCTTACCGAAAGAATAGCTTTACATATCTGGTTTCTGAGTACCCGACTGACCGATGTGATTTCCATCGGTACTTCTGCTGTTTCTCCCAACTACATTCATATACATGTCAATTAGAACTAAATACACCAATATTCTGAAAGAAAATGTTACTTTCGATATATTTATAGCTTGAACTTTGGCTTATCGAAAGACGGTCAAAAACTCGCTATTTATCGAAAGTCCAGAAGGGAGAAATACTCACTTTAGGGAAAGGAGTATATAGACACTAATTTGGAGCAATCCCACTTACCTTAGTTCGGTTGCACGACGATTCGCCGGCCGAATTTCGTGAAACTAAATCCGTAGGAATGCTCCCTACTGCTTAATACCTCGGTATCTGGAGTTAATTTGAGTTTGGACCGCGTTTGGCGGCGTAATCGGAAAGAAATTATCAAGAAACCTTCATTCCTATTCCTCTCTGATTTTCTCTATGTTTTCGCTAGAAATTATAAGAATTTTAACATTAAAACCAAAGTTGGAGGCTTTATATACTTGGGCCTGGACAGGGCCAACGTGTCACGGAGCCATCGCGGAGGCTCCACCTCCGTGACACATTGCCATCGCGGAGGGGCTCTGCCTCGGCTCCTTCCGCGATGGTTCGATAGGTTTCTTGTCCGGTCTTGTCCCGGGCCTTTTCCTAGCGTGTATGGCTTTCAAATACTCTTAACCAACACGCGAATAGGCCATCTATGTGTTGGAAATTTTACAGGGTATAACAAAACCGTGGTCTAAAGAAAACCCTTGGAGTTTTAATTACTACACTATTGTTTATAAAGGCGAAAAAGGAATAATACTTTGGGCCATTTCATGCAAGATTTCACAATTCAAAACAAAGACCCCATTTAATCACTAACCATCAACCATTAGGATCATTTTCAGCACCCCAAAAATTTCAACATCCAAAGAGAAAGAATCATTCCACCCCCTAACTTAAATCAGACATTGCCCGCAATGTATCCAAAGAAAATACAAGAAAGTGAAAGAGTTTTCCTGATTTAGTTAGTGATTGGGTCGCGGCTTTCAAGTATATGTGGCAGCATCAAAATGCCAAGAAGTTGTCTCTTTAGCCGTAGGTTGTTGTGGGTTAGGTGGGAGTGCTAGAGGTTGCCCGGGGTCTTGCACCACCCAATTGTCCAGCAAAGTGCGAAGCTCATGGAAAGACATCGTTGCCACTCCACCTAGTGTCCAGGAAGGATCGACATCATACACCAAGCGCATTAGAGGTGGAGGAGGTCTGCTATGATAGGTTTCCTCATCATACATTAATTCAGAACCACTTCCATAACCCACCCAACAGTAATTCGGCGAGCTTCTAGGTGCTTCGGGCTATGCGGGCACCGCCTCAGGTTCACACGGGGTTGGTTGGCTAGTGTATGGAGGTGTAGTGAGTGCAGTCACCTCTTGTTTCAATGTACCCACTTCGCTTTCAAGGAAGTCAACTTTAGAGCATAGGCTGGTCAACTTGTCTTTAGCAGGCTGCAATGCTTTCTTGATGGCACTCTGTATCATGGATGTAATATCCTTGGGTAACTGCACCAGTTGGTTCTCATGCATTTTGGCCCTTTGTGCAATGTTGAGCAAATCAGGAGGTGGAGAATTGTGGAACTTGGTTGTATGGAGTGGGGCAGCTACTATGTGAGTGGATGCCGAAGGTGGTGGTGGAGTCATATTCCCTGTATACTTTGCCTGCTTCATAACTGGAGCCTCTTTGTCAGTTTTGGTAGCCAATGTAATTACACAGTTGGCCTGCACAGTCCTATCAAATGGACAAAACAAAGGACAAGCCGCCCCCATACATAACATACTCACTAGGTTAGGGAATGGAAATGCTCTGGTTTGTTGCTTGGCCTTTTGTTTGAACTGATCGATAATAATCTCACCTATATTGATGTGTACATGATCCATTATTCAAGAAAGGAGAATGGAAACTTCAATTGGAATTTTCGATGTATTCCGTGAGAGTATTAACCTCAAACAAACCAAATCTAACCACATACGGGCTATAAATTTTAAATCATGCCGACGAATGAGGCCCTAAGAGATAGCCCATTGTGTTTGACCTTTTGCAATCAAGTTGGATACCCATTGGAATTGGTTTGTTTTGTCCTCCACTTTATTACAGAATATTGGGTAAGATAGGATCGGCTCGTCCCAGTAAAATGAATTGATTGCTTCTGGAGTTATAGGCACCTCTTGCCCTCGCACCCATACTAATGTTAGGCATGGGAATGCTTCAGTGTGGCCCCTATGCTTCAGCAGTTTTTGCCTTGCTCTATAAGATTCATAGAATTCCCACACTGGTTTTTGAAAATATGGGTCAACTGGTATGGTAAATAGGCCCCAATTGCGTATCGCAATCTAGTAATAGATATCTGAGCATGTAGTATTGAAATATTCCACATCAAATTGGGCTTCTGCATGGATGATATGCTTCTCCTTAAATGCAATATAAAACTCCTCCATTCCTTCCAACCCGAACCTAACTTGGGTGGTATTTGTGTGCACTGATGTGTGGCCTATATGGGAATGGGGGGAGATAGACATGATGCTGTCAATGAAGGTTAGTAGTGTTCCATTATTTGTATCTCAAGAATAAGGCAAACAAAAGAAATCAAGTGATATACTAACTAGATCGTGATATGTTCGGTCATCTTATGAGTTCAACAAGTGTAATTAATCTCAGGAAGTGGGTAATTACAGCTTTTCAGCCTTCTAACTACCTCTTACTGGAGTTTTGTCAAACCTCTAGCCACAATTTAGCTCAACTCGATTAGATTTTGATTAGTAGCTGCACTAGTTTCTAGCTATTAGCTGCTAATAAGGAATGAGACTACAATTTTATCTATTTATAGCCTAATTTCACAACCTCTTATCCACAGCCACTATTAAATTCTCTTCCAATACTTTTTTTTAATTTTTTTTTAACAAGCAACAATTAAGCAAGAATAAATAGACTCATACCACAATCAATTGATCTTCCTTTATAGATTAAAAAGAATATAACAGATTTATACTTATTTGAACAATATGAAGATTTACACTTATTTGAACAATATGGTTAAGAAATTCAAAAACGCATTCATCAATAACTTCTTTGAATTTAATAGCAAGAGTAGTAAAATCTAATTCACAAAATGGTCTCCAACAATGGCTGAAACTTACTATTACAAAGAGAAAAATACTTTTTTCAAATTTACCAATCAAAATCTCTCTATCTCTGCTAAGATAATGTTCTCGAATTGGGACCGGCGGTTCACGAATTTGTATCTCTGCCAACTCGCAATTTGCCGATGGCATTATTCCTTAGAGGAAGTGATAGTCGACCTTTGGCCGGCGTCGCTGGTATTCATCAGTGGACCACCGATTTGCTCTCACATCCTTTTTTTTCTCTATTTTGTCTCTTTTCTCCACATTTAGTCATCTCCAAACAACAAAAGTAAAAGGGCATAAAATCCGTATAATCAACTCAAGAGTTAAGTAAAAACTCAAGTTTAAGAGCCTAATGAGTTGGTAAATTACCAACTCATCACTCCAGTCATACAATGACCCATAAACATCAATTCTTTGTTGTAATTATATTTCCCTAATCTCTACTTCTCTAGGTTCAAGAAAGTAAAGAATTCAAGCAAGTCTTAACATTGCGCGTTGTTAAGAAACATTAAAGATGAAGAGAATACAATACAAGTATTTAGCATTAGTTTAGAATAACTTTGTGTAACCCTAGTTTGTTAATTCACCACGGTTCCCACAATCCTAGTTGTGGAGGCTTAGCCTCTCATGATTGTAAGATCGTTATTAGCATTCATAGACAAACACATAATTGAATACTTACAAGGTTGATTGAAAAGAACTTACTTGATTATTGCAAGAATAGAAGATGTAATTCAAGAATAAGGAAGAGATAAAAGTAAGAAAATCTCGAAGACTTGAATTAAAGTTAACGACAACTTGTCTCTCAATGTAAGAAAATCTAATGTTCGACTCTCTAATCTATTTTTCTCTACTAAAAATAACCTAAAAACTAGTTATACAAATAATCGGAACCTTCTCCTAAGTAAATGGAGAAACTACCAAAAACCCTCGCCACCTTCATATACGACCCGTAACAGGATTGTACGGGTCATACCTAGACTCGTAAATTGGTTGGCTTCTTTTGAATCTAGCTAAGTGTTGACTTCTTGTACGACTCATACCAAGAACCTACAAGTCGTATAATCTTCCCATAGCTTGAACTTGCACTTTCTGACATTCTCTGTTAACTTTCACGAATGGCTTGGTACGACTCATACCTCAGTTCCACGATTTGTGACTCCTTCTCATACCTTGAGTTCTGCCACTCTTCTCTTTTTCTGGGCTTTTCCACGGTTCCTTGGTATGGGTCTTAGGTAGGTCTCATGACTCGTGGTTGCTACCCGTACCAGGATACATGGCATGTGCAAAACCTTCTTCAGTTTACTATGACTATTATGGTACAGCTCGTACCGTGAGTTGTAAGTTGCCTTTACCTCATGCTTTTGTTCTGGACCTTTCCATGACTCTTATTATGGCTTTTACCAGGATGGTACAGCTCGTACTGAGATTCGTTCTTAGCCACTTTTTTTGCATTTTCTCCATCTTTATCACAATTCAGCTCCAACATCTATTTTTTCTGAAAACAAAGTAAAATTGCCTCATATCCATATAAATACACCTAAGTCCATGCTAGTTTTCTCAGTTTTAAGCATCGAAAGTGCTATAAACCCACAACACATCACCAATATACCACCTTTACACCATTAAACCCATCTCCTCCCCTACCACTCCTCTTCACTTCTTCTCTCCTATAAATTCCCCATTCCTACTCCCTTCATTTCATCACTTCTCACTCACCTTTTCACTAAACTAGAGCATGTGTCTTGCGGAAGATCCATTTGTGGCCAACACCAAACTTCTATCTCTCTTCACTCTTTGTTCTCAATCTCATTCAGTACGTGTGTCTTACTTTGATTTTGTTGAGGATGTGAATAAATTTTACTATGTTAAATTAAAACTTTCCCCGCTTATGTTTCCCCATTACCCTATTCTTATGTTTTCATTGATTGTATATTTTTCATATCGTGGGTATGTGGGGTTATCGATAAAATGCTGAATGTTAATGTGGGTATCATCTATGGTAAAGAGCTTTGTTCTTGATGTGCTTGATTTTAGTTGGGCGTGAAGTTTGAGTATCCCTAAGTGCTTAGAATGTACGATTTTCCCGATGATAGATAGAGTGACATCTTTCTTAAGGGTAAATTGTCATTATTCTTGTCTTTTTGTCATATTGGGTAAGTAAGCCATGAATGTGAAAGATTTTACTTGACTAAGTTTGGGGCTGAAATGCATTGGATGGAGTTCACTGGCGAATCGTCGGTCAGGCCCGATAGAATGCCGGATGAAGCGCCAGTTGAGGTACATGGCTTTAGGCCACCACCTCATACCTGTGTTTTACTGGCGCTGCGCCGGTCAAGACTGGAAAAATGCTGGTGTGGCGTCGGATGACCATATTTCCCCCAGTCCATTGTGTAAGACTGGCGGATAACAAGCACCTTGCGAGTCTTCATCTATGTTACGCTGGTGCTGCCAGCACTTACCTCTAAACCATTCAATTTTTTTGTCATCCAATTTTTAGAATTTATTTTCTTTACTTAGAATAGATGTAACTTTTCTTTTCCATTATCACAAAAAATATAAAAAGAAATATTGTTATATAGCACTAACACAGTCCTGTAGATTATGTCTTCATCCATGAAACCAAGCAAAGGCAAGGCCCCAGCCTCATCAAAAAGCAAAGAAAAGGAGAAAGCAAGGGTGACCCCAGCCCCCAACACTAGAGAAGCTATTATCTTATGCATGCCCGGCATGGAGGGGCACTATGCTATTTGCAAAGGGTACTCTATCACAATAGAGAGGCACATCGACTTGGTGGGGCTGCAGGGTGACTTCCCCAACATCACAACACAATTCACTGACCGCCAACAGCACGCCTTTGCCAATTCTCTGCCAGACTTCTACAATTGCTTAGTGCCTGAGTTCTATGCATCACACCAGGCTAGGCAAGTATGCATGCATCAAAGAGGAAAGGTTGGCGAATTCCCCTGCCTTCCCTTAGTTATGGTGAGGGGTGTAGAAGTTGACATCACACTGGTAGCCATCAATTCTTTATTTTGGGAGGACGAGATTTACTCTAGAATTGAGTATTAACAAACAATTTCCAATAAAGAGAATCAGTTCAGTTGGATTGTGCCTACCATTGAAGCTGACACACCTTTCTAGGCTTCTATGGGTGGCAAGATCTCCTGACATGATTTAAAGTTTATGGCTTGATTTTATTTGCGACTGCATCATGCCCTCAAAGAATGCTCAGAGGTTAAATTTTGAGTTAGACATACTCATCACTTGCATCATGATAGGGGTACCCATAAACATGGGGGAAATAGTGTCCATTAAGATGAAGAGAAAAGCGAGGGAAGCTGGAACCTCAATTCCCTATGTTGTGCTCATATCCCAATTTTGCCTCCAGGCAGGAGTGCCACTTTTCCCAGATAAGGCCCCTAGCTCCGCTACTGGTGTGATCACTATGGATAGAAAAAGGGATGTAGATCCTCCCAAGAGAAAGCAAAAGTGGTTGGAAGCCTTTGAGGTCCCCGAGGAGTCGATCTCTCACGGATTAGAGTAGGCCCCCATGGCCCCCGATCTCAACATGCCACATCCTAAGGTATCGGGCCAGGCTTCCAGATAAGCAC
Organism: Datura wrightii; assembly: GCA_035772735.1. Classification (NCBI taxonomy): domain Eukaryota; kingdom Viridiplantae; phylum Streptophyta; class Magnoliopsida; order Solanales; family Solanaceae; genus Datura; species Datura wrightii. The sequence continues at coordinate 83,111,026 of JASDFA010000006.1, read as the reverse complement.
CTACTACGGGAACCTCACCTCCTCCCACATCTTCTCAACCAAGTAGCCTTCACAAACTCGCGGAGATGACACACTCCCATGAGAGCCAACTTTAGAAATTGGCTAAAAGTCTCCCTTCCCTAATTGCCAAGACGTTGAAAAAGGAGATAAAGTCAATGTATGATATCTTGAGCAAGTTATGATCGCATGTGGATATTGTGGAAGGGGCTGCCACTTCTCTCCGTGCTAAAGTAAGGGAATGGAAAGGTCGGATGTTAATAGAGGTGCCCGATATGAGCGCGCTTGACGTAGCTATGGCTACCCCTTCTATAGCCCGAGGCCCCATAGATGACTTGTTTGAGGGTTTAGAGGATGATGAGGCGGATCTAGGAAATGATGGCTAGGAGAGGGATGTTGAGACCGATGATGATGATGAGTAACCACTTCAAGGAGTTCTTACCCTCACTTGTTTTGTATGCATATATTGGGGATAATGTATTGTTTTAATTGGGGATAGGATGAGTGTATCTCTTTTATGGTCGTTGTTATTGATGTTGATGTTTCCCTTGTTGGGCTTTTTTTTTGAATGGTGATTGTTTGTGAGCATTTTTCGTGCTCGGGATGCCCTTGTTGGGCTGTTATTGATGATGATTGATGTTTCCCTTGTCGGGCTGTTGTTTTGATAATTTTTGATTGGCTGTTAAGCCTTTGTTAGGCTCAGGATGGATGAAATGAAAAAAAAAATCTTAAATTGTTAGTGCATGTGATTGGGTCCTTGTTCAAATTACCAAATATTTCATGACCCAAGTTTGATTTTTGCCTTTGTAAATAGTAGTTAGTGAATAAACTCCGAGGGTTTTCTTATTACCACGGTTCTTTTCCAAGGAGTATTTTTTTTCTTTTCTTGTTCTATTGTCGAACTGGGTAACATTTCCTAATGATAGATTGTAAGGCAACTTTCTTAAGGGAAAATGCCATGTTTTTTAGTCTTGTTGAATTTGTTTTTGAGGGGTACCACCAGAAAAATTGTGTCATAAGAAAAATTAGTTTGAAATGGAAAATGTAGGACTCTCTTGTCATATATTACACATTCTTTGTTTGTCTTGTTGAGTCACATGCTCAATTTTCTTAAAATCATAATCTGGATGTGGTGATGTATTGTTTGAACTCCTTGCAGTGTGATGCCTTGTGTGGTGAGGCTGATTAAATGATTCTCATGCATATACATTTGTCTAGAACTTGTCCTAAGTGTGATTCAAGGAGAAATCCTATAGGTAGTTGCATTTAGAACATGATTTTAGGCTTTCTATTACTAGTCACTTCTCCCAAAATGACCTCCTTAAATATCTTCCTTTGCTAGCCAATGTTGAGCCTTTGACCCTTTTTATTGGAAACCACATTACAATCCTAATGACCCTTTTTAATCCCCGTCTTTGGCACCCATCCTCACTAGTCGCTAAGGTGTGAAAGAATGAAAAATGGGCTTCAAGCCCCAAAAATAGGGAGAGATAAGGAAATGCGTGGAAATGAGGCAAAAATCCTAAGTATGGGGGTTCACAAGAAAAGGGAGAAATGTGATAGTTGCAACGTGAGGCATCACCAAATTGTGATTAAAATGAATGAATTAGTTGGTTGAAAGACCGTGAATCATTGAAAAGAGAAAGAATAGTGAAAGGTGTTACCACTTGCTTAGATGAGGAAAAATGTGGAATCCAAAGGTGTTATAAGGGTGGCTCTTGTTAAACAAAAGATGAAGATGATGAGTAAGGAGAGATATGGTGGAATGATCTAAATAGTGTGATGGGATGATAAAAATGTTCACAAATAGGCATTAGGGAGGTTCTAACCACTAAAACTCATTGTTTATCCTACCTTAACTCCTAGCCTTCATCATGAAACCCAAGTCCTAAATGATTTTGAGTGTAGCAACTCTATATTAGTTGTGAGTTGCACAAAGGGCAAGCCTATAGGTCAAGTTGTGTGTATGGAGAATTTCTTTGTGAGAGTGAGAGTTATTATCTTATTCTATAATCCCTTGTGTGTGCACTTCTTGATGATAAAATGGGATTCTCTCTTCTTGTGACGTACATCACCCCCTTGGAGAACATGCTTGCATTGGTGTGAAGAAGTGACTGTGTCATTAGTGTAGTGAGCTTCAAGGCAAGCTTTGAATGTGAATTTCTAATGATTTGAGATGTTATGTGTGATTGTTTTTATAAACCATGCCCTTGTTTTGAAGAATGAAAACATTTTTGAATCATGTCTATTCATAGTGGTTACCTCTTGAAACTTTTGCAACAAGTTTTGGGGAGTCTCTTCTCTTTTCCTGGAGTCGGTGAGCAATTTTTGGGTTGTCCTAGGTTCAGTGATCCTTGGGCATAAAATCATATGGTATAACATGCTATTCCATTCTCTCAGTTGTAAAGAATTGCATTACTTGAAGACAAGCAATGGAAAGTTTGGGGGTTTGATGAGTTGGTAATTTACTAATTCATTAGGCTCTTAGACATGAGTTTTTGTTTTGTTTTCAAGTCTTTTAGGTGAATTTTATGCTTTTTCTCCTTGATCTTCATAGGTATTTAACATGAGTAGAGAAAACATGAAATGGAGCAAAAAGCATGAAAATTGAGATGAGGACTGGAGGTCCACTGGAGGACACCAGCAAAACGTCGGTCAGTTGCAGATACCTACTGAGATAATGAATAACGGCTACCGGCTGACCACGGATCAACACCAAAAAACTTTCGGTGCTAACGCCAAATCGATCTAGAACCCACTAGCACCTGGATTCGATAGACCGGTGGATCGTGGATCAGCACCGATGAACCACCAGTTACTCGCAAGTGAGGTCCGTCAGAAAAGGGAAAAAAATGTTTGGTTTAGAAAAAGAGGAGCATCTTGTACCCTACCTTTGTACATTTTTACAAGAGAATTAAACCTTCTATTCCACATCATTATTGCATCGTATTAAATATTGAATAAAATATGGAGAGAAGTTTGAGAATTGAATTGTAGAGAGAGAAAGCTTCCTCTTCTTCTTTGAAAAGGTAGAAAAACTCCATTGGAGACCAGAGCCTAGTCTCACGATCCAAACATAGGCCTGGATCAAGACATGGTATAAAGAACTCCGAGAGGCTCCAAGTCTACCCATGGCATGAACATGACATCTAAGCTCAACATAATAAATGTGGAACTCTAACATATAACATAGTGGAAGTCTAAAAATCTGATAACATCAAATAACTGAATACATAGCACAATCTGAAACGAAATACATACTATGTCTAATAAGCCTCTACTACTTATGAGTTGATGGGACAAGACCCCAACAACCTCAGTAAAGTCGAAAACTGAAAATACTAAAATACAACTGAAAAGAAGGGCTGTCGATAGATGAGGACTCACCAACTCTGACTGGAAAGTGCTAACACTAAGGATCTGGCTAACGGCGGGACAGACCTGAATATCTGAGCTTGTATCATGGAACGATACTATATAGAGTATGCGATTAGTACGTGGAATGTACTGAGTATGCAAGGTAAGTAAAACCGCTAAGTAAAATCATAGATCATGCATATCATAAACATTTCATCATAATAGTCTGAGAGTAGGGCTTGCATGATGATATCTAAAAACATGACTTAAACATAACTAAATATCATAACTGAATCGAATGACCCAAAGCTAAAAACTGATAGTCATAGTATAACTGAACATTGAGTCAAACCTTCTAAAAACATAATATCATGAGTGATGAACATGCATAACTGAAATCATAAGGAACAACGGGAGACTCGTCTTGCAGCCGACATTACCACGATAGAGCTTACGTGGTCCCGACTATTACACTCAAGTTAGCAGAGCCGTCCAAAGCCTTGTGAAGGCTAAGGACACTACCATGATATCGATATCAAGTTGAAGGACTCTTGGGGGTAGGGGTAACTCAGAAGGGAGGTTGCAAATAATCTAAACATACCTATGTTGGCACGTAGTTTTGGGGTATAGGGTTGACTGACCCTTAATCCGCTCATTGCTAGACACTATTCCCAAAAACATGCATATGTTCATCGTTTGTCAACAAAGCTAACCATCGTCAAGTGACGAAGCTGAATCATTACATACATGTCTAGTCTGAAATCATAACATGAGGAGCCTTGGGCTCAAACCATACCACATGCTGAAAAGAGTGGGAGCCAGGACTCGAAAACAATGTAGTATGCTAATAACATGAAATTTAGATAAATCAAGAAACATACTTGATCATATGGGTTTGCCCAATACTTAAACATTCTTGAAATAGCCTTTGATTTCTTAAAACATGAACATAGACATGGATAATTCAAAAATCATACTTTCATCATGAACATCACATCATAACTATAAGCATAGATCATAATCTCATCTTTCATGATTTTCCATGGGTGGGAATCATAATTTAAAAACTTGAAAACATAATTTTTAATTAAAAATATTGTAAAATATGCCCATGAATCATAATTAAACATTAGAAACATGTATAGATCATATCCATGATTGATACTTAGAGAATTCACATGTTGGGTTAAAACCCCGTAGATTCATCAACTAAAATTTTCATGAAATTGTAGAGGGATTAGGCATGGGTGTGGATGAATATACCCATTCACAACCCTACATACCTGGGAGAATCCGATTTCAAAACCCTCTTGAGAACCCAAAGGAATTTGGGGAAGAACTTGATGAATCTAAGCTTGATCAACCTTAGGAGCTTCTAGACTTGCATTCATGGAGGGGAATAGACTTAGAATGAGCTAACCCCACTTAAAACTCACCTATCAGAGCTTAAAACAACATAGTTTAGGCCTTAGGAATGTAGAAATTATGAAAAATACCTTAACAAATTTATAGGAAAATACACACTGCCAGTCCCAACGAGGGACTGGACGACTCATGGTTTGAGGAACGACTCGTCGTATGCCTTCCATCGTTTGTGCTGGAATTCCACCACTACTAGTTACCATGAGGGACACCATGACTGCTGGTGTACTCGATGACTTGTTGATAACGTCCAAAATATATTCTTAAATCAAGAATATACACGGTCATTGAACCAAAACAAGTAACCCGACGAGTGCCGGGGTCGAATCCCACGAGGACTAGGGAGTGATGAATTCAAGCGTTGATTGAGGAGTTGATATCAGATTGCACCATATATATTTAACAAAAAAACAAGGAAATCATGGGGAATAAACTTTGTAGAGAATTACACAAATTTTTTTAGTGAACTCAAAATAAAATGATCAGCTAAGTTGTAGACAATATTGTGAAATACTAGAGGTGCGGTGTAGATGAAATACTAATTCGATTGGGATGGACCAGGTTATCTTCATAAGTTCAATAAATGTAAATAATCTCAGGATATAGGTAGCCTCAGCTTCCCAGCCTATTGATTAACCCTAACTAGAGTTTTCTCAAACTCTAGCTGCAATTTAGCACACCCGAATTGATTTGGATCAGCAACTTCACTATTCCTAGCTATTAGTTGCTAATTAGGAAGGAAGAAGTAATTTCATCTATTACTAACTTAATTTTACAACCTCTTATCCATACCCACTACTAGATTCCCTTCCAATACTTAATTATTCTCTCCCCAGCAACAATCAAGCAAGTATAGATATACCCATATCATTATTAATGGATCTTCATTAATAGATTGAAAGGAATCTAATGGATTTACACTTCATTGAACATTATGAAGTTAACTCTAGCAATACCCAATCCAATTAAGTATTCATCATCACACACCTCTAGTTAATGATTTTAGCTACTCATAGTTAAGAAATTCAAAAACACAATCATCAAAGGCATCATTGAATTTAATAAGAAGAGTAGTTAAATCAATGGCACAATTATCCTTCAACTACAGCTAAAACTAAATAATACCAAAGAAGAAAAGAGAGAAGAGTATCTTTTACAACTTTCAATCAAAATCCCCTTTCCTCAGCTAAAAAATGGTCTTCATCTAAAAAGGAAAGATGATGTGATGTGTACTTGGCTTATCTCTCAATCTCTCTATCTTCTTCCTCTCTCTTTTCCTCTTCTGCAGTGTACTTCTCTTTCTATTTATACCCTGAAAAGTAGGGTACCTTTCCTTCCTTTTTCAGCAATGGAGAATTTTACCCTTAATAGCATCATTCTGGAACCGGCAAAGGCACCGGTGGTTCGCCGATGAAATCCATGAACCATCGGATACTTTCTCTTCTTCTTAAGTCATTTCCAGCGAACTTCGGCGGTTCACCCGGTGTTTTTCCGATGCTAAGCTCTGAACCACCAGACCTTAAATGCCAATTCCAGACGTTTCTGAGTGTCATTCGATGACTTAACCAGCATCCTGCCATCGGTGACTCGTGAACCGCTGATGGTATTCCTCCGACAAGGCAGTAAACTTCATCTTTTTAACTGGCGTTTCGCCAGTTAACACCTGCGTTTTTTCACTTCTACTCATTTCCTCCATTTTACACCATTTTAGCTCTTTACTTCAAACATAGTAATCTACACACAATAAAAGAAAAAAGGGCATAAAATCCAAATAATTAACTCGAGAACTAAGCAAAAACTCAAACTTTAGAGTCTAATGAGTTGGTAAATTACCAACTCATCAAACCCCCTAACTTGAATCATTTCTTGTCGTCAAGTAATGCAATACTTCATTATTGAGGAAGAGGTCACATTTCTTCACAATTAGACTTCGCCGACCACTAGACTATGAAAACCCAAAAATACTAATCATGCTCACCGAAAAGAAAAGGAAATAACCCAAAATACCAAAACAATGAAGGTGTTTCAAGAAGGCAACAACTTAATATCAAGTAAAGCTTTTTGAAAGGAATCATTAACCACACAAGGGCAATTCACAACTAAGTAACACACATAGCATTTCAAGTTGTAATCACTGATAATTCAGAGATTGCCTTAGAGTTTGCACTCCTTGTTCTATGCCCATATGAACTCTAAATGCTCTTGCATCCCTAAAAAGAATAATGCCACTCACCAAATATGAGGATCCCTATTCTCTTGAAACTTTGATCATTTGAATGCATACCAGGGATCAATTGGAAGAGACACTCACACTCACTCTCCCAAAAGATATCTTCATGCACACACTTGACCCATAGGCACCTGTATGTAATTTGCCACTAATGTAGAGTAGTTGCACCTAGAATCATTTAGGAATTGCGGGTTCTGATGTAGGCTTAAGGTCAGGGTAGGATGAACATTTGGCTGGAGTCACTAGATCCTTCCTAATGCTTTTCGTGCCATGCCTTACAACAATTTTGCTCACTCATCCTCCTTTTCCTTCCTTTTCTTGTTGATTCCTTTAAGTTCTTTAGTACTCCCCCTTGTAACCCCTCTTTAGTTAGGACATCAAGCAAGCAAACATCATAAGTCAAGTAGGGAATTTACAATGTATGACCAAGATTTATATGCTACGGTGTCAACACTTGCTCATTATCTCATCTTCATGCCCTTGTTTTCACATTTTCATTCCAATCACAGGAAAAATTTTAGTTGATGCCTCTTAAAACAACTTCACAAGAAACTCAAAGTGACATGGCATTTCCCTTAAGAATGTCGCCACTCAATCCATCATCGGGAAAAGCCAACCCGGTTCGATTACAAAATTAACTGAAATAAAAGAATGCTCCTTGGGAAAGAACTGTGGTCAAAAGAAAATGTTCAGAGTTTTAATTTCTAAACTACTCTATTTACAATGGCAAAAAAGAAACACAATTTCTTGGGGTCATCTCATTAGAAATTTTCAAAATACGATGTTTAAAACCCGAGACCCCATTGAGTCACTAATTACCATTCACAAAAAGACACAAACCAATTCATTCTTCCAATTCAAATAACAAAACACGCCCGACAAGGGCAATCATCAATCACAATAGCCCGACAAAAGCCGGAGTTAGTCAAACTTAAGAAACAAAAAATTTAAGAAACAAATGCCCCCCCATCAGCAGCGCTCATCCCTCCCCCCACTTAAGATCATACATTGTCCCTAATGTACTAAGCAAAAAGAACAACGGGAGAAGAGATAAGAAACTCCCTAAATGGGTCACTCGTCTTAATCATTAGCCTTACACAACCATCACCTCCGATGGCATCACCAAGCCTGGAAAAATTATCACCCTGCCCTTCAAACAAGTCATCAATTGGCCCCCGGGCTAAAGATGGAGTAGCCATTGCAGCATCCAAACCACTCCTATTGGGCACTTCGACTGAAGTCCGACTTTTTCATTCCTGCACCTCATTTCGAAGGGACGTGACTGCCCCTTCCACAGCATTCACCCTCTTGCACAAAGTGGCAACACTCTCATATAGCAATTTGAGCTCCTTCTTGATAGTTTTGCCAATAAGTGCTGGGAGACTCTTGGCCAAGTGTTGAAGCTGGCTCTCATGCGAGTTTGTCATCTCCACAAGGAGATGGAGACCACTTGACTGAGAAGATTAAGGAGATGGAGAAACTCTTGGCTGGGGTATGTCACCCGATGCTTGACCCGACAAGTTAGGGTGGGGCACATTGAATTCTGAGGAGGAGGGAAATTGGGCTGACCCGTGGGAGAGGGCTTCTTCTTGTACGGAGAAGGCTTGCATGCGCTTCTGTTTCACTGTCGATGCCTCGACATCTCTCTTCCTATCAATAGTGATCACACCTAGAGCAGAGGAAGGGTCTCATCAGGAAAAAGAGGCACTGTAACTGCTGCACAAAGTTGCGAGATCAACACAACATATAACATGGATGTGCTAGACTAGCGTGCCTTCTTCTTCATTTGTTGAGCAACAATTTCGCCAATGTTGATGGGGACCCCTGATATAATGCAAACAATCAAGATGGCTGCTTCCATGGTGACCCGCTGCTCATTCTTTGATGGGATGATGTGAGAGCAAATAAAATATAACCATAGCTTGGTGTGAGAAATTTCGCCACCCATGGAGGCCCATAGGGGGGTATCAGTAGCAATAATGCCTGCCACCCACCTATATTGGTCTTTCATATTGGCAACTAGTGTTATGTATTATCTTCCCAAAACAAATAATTGACGGCAACCGAGGTGATATAAACTTCTACCCCACGAATCATCACCGAAGGTAGGCAGGGAAACTCATCCACTTTGCAATGATGTTGCATGCTATCTTGGCGGGCCTGGTAGGAGGCATAAAACTCTATGACATGGATGTGGTAGTATGACGACAAAGGGTTGGGAAATGCATGTCGTTGCCGGTGGGTGAACTACTCAGCGATATTAGGGAAGTCACCCTTCAACCCAGCCAAGTCGAACCTCTTCTCTACCATGATAGAGCGTCCCTGGCAGATGACGTAGTGCTCCTTCATGTTAGGAATATAGAGAATGATAGCTTCCTTAGCATTGGCGCGTGGCAGAACATCCTTTGCTTTAGGTTTTCCCTTTCTAGTAGATGAAGCAAGGGCCTTTCCTTTGCCGATGGACCTAGAGGATGACATGATTTGTGTTTCTGCAAAAAGTATGTTAGTGAAAATACATTGAAATAGAAATTAAAGGATAAAAACTAATCTAAGGAAGAACCGAGAAGAAAGTGAGATCAAACAATCCTTGAAAGATTAGGTGGTATCGGCGAACAACCGATGGTTCGCCGAAGACAATTTGCGAATTGCCGACTGGACGCCGATATGTAATAGAGCACTGGGCAAATCTGGCCATTTTCGACGGTTCAAGCAGCATTTCGCTGGTCACTTTTCGTGAACCGCCGAAGTAGCGCTATATTCACTCAGTAGCCAAGACTAATTTCAGAGTGAACCAGTGCCCCAAGTCGCATTTCGTCGAATATGACCAGCGAATGGTCGACTCCTCCTATCCAAAAATCTGACCCACTGCACACAAACACCCATTAACACATTTTCACCACAAACATAAAACCAGCAATTATACTCCATTCTGACACATATTTATGATGTTTTAGCCCTTAAGATTGGCGTCACCCGGTCTATCATCGGGCAAAATATTGTGCTTTATGTAAATGGGTTACTCAGACTTCACCCTTTTCATAATCTCATCATAAAAGCAAGTACCCACTCCAATCAAAAGCATAAAACATTAAAAATTTCAACAAGGAAGGGAAGGGAAATAGTACTCTTACAGAATCATGTACCCATACTCAAATTAAAACATGGGCAAGAGAAATGTTACCGAATTGGAAGACTATTTTCACACATTTCTAGCCTCAGAAAGGAAAATAGCTCAAGATTGTAGGATCACCTTAAAGTGAGTATAGAGTAGACAGTAAGAGTAGAGTGGTTTTGATGGTGAAATATGGATGGGTATTTATAGGTGAAAAGTGGGAATGTGATAGGTTGAGGGGAAGGTGGAGAGTTTAATGTGGGTGAGTTGGTGGGGGGATGGAAGGTGAAAAGGTGGGAAAATGGAGAGGGTGAAAATGAAAAATTATAGGGAATAGGGAATGTTGGGTAATGGAGAGAAAAAAATGAAGAAAAATTTTGGAAAAGGGGAAGCTATGGGAATATTTGCAGAATTAGGGTAGCTGGGAAAGTATTTGGGATTTTGTGGACCAGTCTTTTTTAAATTCCTCTTTTTTATTCAGGACAAGCCTGACCGGCGCTAAACCGGAGATTTGTTGGTCCAATTCGGTGGTTCGCTGCTACTCTTCATTTCAACTTGTTTTTTACCTACTGATCTGGTTCCATCCGGTGATGCACCGGCGGTCCACAAATTGAAACTGCGGCCCGTTGGTTATCCGCCAAATCTGGGCATAGCTTCAAGTACTCTGCTTCAGACCGGTGATACATCGGCCACCTACGAATCAGATTCGGCGGTTCGCCAGTGGCTTACCAATGCTTCAGTTCAACACTCAACTTTCTGCTTTGGGCTCCCTTGTCTTCGTCGATCCACATTTTGGGACCGGCGGCTCGCTGGTCTCTCTACGGTCTCTCGCCGATTCTCCCATCATGATTTGATTCTCACTTTTCTTCTCATTCTCAATTCCTACACAAACAAAAACAATAAAAACATCAAATAATTCAATAAAAACTTGGGTTTCCTCCCAAGAAGCGCCTTATTTATCGTCATGGCACGACGTAGACCTTTTTCAATTCTTCATTTCCAACGGGTCATCATCCGCTTTCATCTCACTCAACTTCAATCCCTTATCCTCATCATCATTTTGCAATACTCCAATTACCTTGCATTTGGGTGGAGTTCCAGGTGATAACATACCTTGAAGGTGACTTCCTCACCACTAATCCAAAATTTTAACTCTCCAAGCTCCACATCTACCACTGCTCTCCTAGTTGCCATCAAAGGTTTTCCAAAAATAATGGGAACTTCCACATCCATGTCACAATCCAGAATAACAAAATCCGCCGGGAGAATGAACTTATCAACTCGCACTAGTACATCTTCTAGCACCCCCACAGGTCTTTTGATTGACCTGTCTGCCATTAGTAGTCGCATCGATGTTGGTTTCGTACTTCCAAGGCCTAATTTCTTAAAAAATGAGCAGAGGCATCAGATTTATACTTGCACCGAGATCACGTAGAATCTTCTTAAACACAAAAATTCATATCGTGCATGGAATTGTAAAAGCTCTGGGGTCTTCCCGTTTTGGGGCAAGGTTGCTCGTCATTACCACACTACAATGGTGCATTTTTTCTTCATTTCTAGCATCAACCACCTTCTTGTTTTTCAACAAGTCTTTCACAAACTTGGCATAACCGGGCATTTGGATCAATGCGTCCACTAACGGTATGTCTATGGACAACTTTCTAATCATGTCAACAAACTTCTTAAATTGATCTTCCTTCTTTTTCTTGGTAAGACATTCTAGATATGGTGGTGGGATTTTTTCTTCAACTCTATCATCAACTAGGGCCTTCATGCTCGCTTCTTCATCATCAACTTGAATATGGATCTCATCATCCTTTTCCTCTGTTTCTTCCTCATCCTTGTCTTCATTCTCCCGGAATCATTGGCATTTTATCAACATCATTTTCATCGATTACTTTCGGGTTATCCGCCTCACTAGGCTTTTCTGGTGCATCTCCAATCCTCTTACCACTTCTAGTGACAATAGCCATACATTAAACATCTTTCTTCGGATTAGGCATTCTTTCACTAGGTAATGTTTCTTTCATTCTCGAGTTCATTTGGGCTGATAGGTGATTCATTTGAGCTTCCAAATGCTTGATGGATGTCGAGTGTGAACTCACAGTTTTAGTGAGGTTAGACACCTCCCCTCTTAATTCTTTCACCCCACTTTCGGTCAACTCCACCTTCTTCAAAACTCTTGAGAGCATTTCTTCGATATTTGAGCTACCCGCATCACTTACTCCTGGCTGGTTTTGAGGATTTCCAACCTTAGGAGGTGGAATGTATGGATTTGCACTTCGATTATAATGATCACATTCTTGGTTTGCCTCTCTATTGTTCCACCTCTCATTCCTTTCGATTCATCCTTGTTGTTCACGATTTCTCCACCTTTGGTTATCATCCCTTGGGCGCCACGGGCCTTGGTTTGCTCCTTGAAAGGCCGGTCAAGGCCCTCCCATTTGGTTACCCCTATATTGGCATTCTTCGTCATATCTTGGTGGTGAAGGCTCACTTTCATATTGCAGGGGACCTTGCATTCCCACAACATTTACAACCTTCGTACATGCTCCCATCATATGCTTGGTTATCAATTCTAATTGTGTCATCATCTTGTCAAGTGTCTCATCCCTCTCATCATCCCTTTTCCGCAACTCCGCCGCCAATGCACTTGAGCTTATCTCATGATTTGACACACTAGTATCTCTTGTGTGCCAAGCCCTGTTGGTTTTTTTCATTTGGTCAAGGAGAGCTTTGGCTAACCCATATGTTTGGTCCATAATTGATCCCCTAGCTATGTTGTTGGCAATGGATTTGTTGATTGGATCAAGGGACCTATAGAAACTTTGGAGAAGCACTCCATCCGGTAATCCATGATTTGGGCAAAGAGCAACCTTCTTTTTAAAGCTTAACCATGCCTCATGCAAAGGCTCTCCTTGTTCTTGGCAGAAGTTTGTGATATTATCCCTCAATTGTAACATCTTTGAGGGAGGAAAAAATTGATCTAGGAAAGCCTCGGTTAAATCTTTCCACAAAGTGATACACCTCGGAGGAAGCTCCTCCAGCCACATTGTTGCTTCCCCCATCAATATGAAAGGGAAGAGTCTCAACCTGATTGACTCTTGACTAATGTTTGTGATGTTGAAGGGCTGGAAAATTTCTAAGAAGTTCCTCAAGTGCCGATGTGCATCTTTTCTTGGTTTGCCGCCGAAAAGCCCTTTCATCTGCAATAAGTGCAACATGGTGCTAGTAACATGGAATACCGCATTCCCTACTGTCAGTGGTAGGCGAATGGCACCTGCAACTTCCAGCATTATTGGATTATCTTTTGTTAAGTTCCATGTTCCCATCCATTGATCTATCTCCTGCTTGGGAGTGATGGCTCATGAGGCAGTGAGATCCTAACAACACAGCAAAAAATCAAATCAAGTAGCTACGATGCACACTAATTCAACTTAACAATAAATCACAAGATCATCAAATGCCAGTCCCCAGAAATAGCGCCATTTTCGATAACATCCAAAATATATTTTTAAATCAAAGAATATACATGATCATTGTATCAAAACAACTAACCCAACGAGTGCCAGGGTCGAATCCAACAAGGACTAGGGAGTGATAAATTCAAGCGTTGATTGAGGAGTTGATATTAGCTTGCACCATATAGATTTAACAAAATAACAAGGAAATGGGGGGAATAAACTTTGAAGAGAATTACAAAAAATTCTTTAGTGAACTCAAAATAAAAGGATCAGCTAAGTTGTAGACAATATTGTAAAATACTAGAAGTGCAGTGTAGATGAAATACTATTTAGATTGGGATGGACTAGGTTATCTTCATAAGTTCAATAAATGTAAATAATCTCGGGAAATAGGTAGCCTCAGCTTTCAAGCCTATTGACTACCCCTAACTAGAGTTTTGTCAAACTGTAGCTGCTATTTAGCACACCCGAATTGGTTTGGATCACCAACTTCACTATTCCTAGGTATTAGTTGCTAATTAGGAAGGAGGAAGGAATTTAAGCTATTACTAGCTTAATTTTACAACCTCTTATCCATACCCACTACTAGATTCCCTTCCAATACTTAATTATTCTCTCCCCAGCAACAATCAAGCAAGTATAGATATACCCATATCATTATTAATGGATCTTCATTAATAGATTGAAAGGAATCTAATGGATTTACACTTCATTGAACATTATGAAGTTAACTCTAGCAATACCCAATCCAATTAAGTATTCATCATCACACACCTCTAGTTAATGATTTTAGCTACTCATAGTTAAGAAATTCAAAAACACAATCATCAAAGGCATCATTGAATTTAATAAGAAGAGTAGTTAAATCAATGGCACAATTATCCTTCAACTACAGCTAAAACTAAATAATACCAAAGAAGAAAAGAGAGAAGAGTATCTTTTACAACTTTCAATCAAAATCCCCTTTCTCAGCTAAAAAATGGTCTTTAACTAAAAAGGAAAGATGGTGTGATGTGTACTTGGCTTATCTCTAAATCTCTCTATCTTCTTCCTCTCTCTTCTCCTCTTCTGCAGTGTACTTCTCTTTCTATTTATACCCTAAAAAGTAGGGTACTTTTCCTTCCTTTTTCCGCAATAGACAATTTTACCCTTAATAGCATCATTCTAGAATCGGCGATTTGCCGATGAAATTCGTGAACCGCCGGATAATTGCTCTTCTTCTTCAGTCATTTCCAATGAACTTCGACAGTTCACCCAGCGTTTCGCTGATGCTAATCCATCAATTGCCGGACCTTAAATGCCAATTCCAGACGTTTCTAAGTGTCATTTGGCGACTGAATAGGCATCCCTCCATAGGTGACTCATGAACCGCCAGTGGCATTCCTCCTACAAGGCAGTGACCTTCATCTTTTTAACCGGCGAAACGCCGGTTAACACCTGCGTTTCGCCAATTCAGCTAATTTCCTCCATTTTACACCATTTTAGCTCTTTTCTTCAAACATAGGCATTTGCACACAACAAAAGCAAAAAGGGCATAAAATCTAAATAATCAACTCGAGAACTAAGCAAAAACTCAAACTTTAGAGTCTAATGAGTTGGTAAATTACCAACTCATCACTTATGCTGACTAGTTGTTGGGGACATTGACAACTTCTCAACACCCAGATCAAACTCCTAACCATGACCCACTTGACAACTCATGGGGATGACCACGACTCATGGTCTCACCCGTGATCAACCTCAAACCCAAAATTCGAACTAAGTCCACCCTCCTCCCCATGAGTCACTTAACGTCTCGTGTGCACCTCAGGACGACTCGTCTTGTGACCTGGTGTAGAAAAACCTATTTTCTCCATTTC
This sequence comes from Datura wrightii, assembly GCA_035772735.1. Lineage (NCBI taxonomy): Eukaryota > Viridiplantae > Streptophyta > Magnoliopsida > Solanales > Solanaceae > Datura > Datura wrightii. The sequence goes on along the minus strand of JASDFA010000006.1, from coordinate 83,095,585 downwards.
AACCCTTGAGTCTAATATTAGGGCTTTTGGGGTATTACAATATCTCCCCCTTGGGAACATTCTTTTTCGAATGTGGGTAATCATACAGAAAAGCTGACAAATGCAACTGCCATATCAAATACTAAATATTTAGAGTTGAAAATTGATGGAGTGACTGACTCTGGACTAAATCACATAACTGAACTGAATTCATGAATCACACATACGTGCATTGACATGAAAGAAACTGGGGGACATGGACTGAACATGAAACTGAATAGAGTACTAGGGAGGGAACTGATACCTCAAGCTGAAATTGAGCCGGAAGTGAATAGATGCAGGTATTTAGCCATCGTATCTACTTCGGCTTCCCATATAGCTCCCTCAACATGCTGGTTCCTCCACAACACCTTCACTGAAGCTACTTCATTGTTTCTTAGCTTCTAAACCTGTCGATCAAGTATTTCTACCAGAATTTCCTCATTACTAAGGCTATCCTTCACACGTACGCTCTCCACTAGGAACACTAGAGCCGGATCACCCAAGAACTTCTTCAAGAGCGATACATAGAGAACTGGATGAACTGAAGCTAATTCCAAGGGCAACTCCAACTGTCACGACCTGGGCAGAGGCCTGGATCAAGACACAGACAAGGAGCACCGAGAGACTCCAAGTCGACCCATGGCATGAACATACATCTAACTCAATAAGTAAAATTGAAGAATGAGCATAATAATCTTAGGGGAAGTCTTAAATAAACATAACATCATAACACACAATCTGAAGCTGAATACATCCCTTTATTTGAAAAGCCTCTAAACATGATGAGTTGATGGAACAAGACCCCAACTAACTCGAATGAACTAAAAACTGAAATACATAGAGAAATTTGAATAACCATGGTCCTCTAAAGATGAGGATTCACCACTAAGTTGGGTGCTAACTCTAGAACTGTCTACTAACGGGGCTGAGTCTGAGTGTAGGGTCCTGTATCATGAAACAACACAACATAGAGTATGTGATCAGTATTTGGAATGTACCGGGTATGCAAGTTAGGTAAAACCGCTTAAATAGGTAAAAGTCATATAAAGACATGCGTAATATAAAACATAAACAATAAGAATTTGAGAGTAGGGCTTGCATGCATTCTTTCTGAAATCACGATCTCATCGTAGCATAGTATAACATCATAGCTAAATTGATTGACTCAAAGCTAAAATCTGATAGCCATGAGTAAAACTGTTCATTGAGTCAAACCTGCTTTAGAAAATATATAGATATATCAATCTCATAAATGACGAACATGCATAACAGAAATCATGAGGAATAATGGGAGACTCGTCTTTTAACCGACACACCACAATATAGCTTACATGGTCCCAACTATCACACTCAAGTGGATAGAGTCGTCCCAAGCCTTGTTAGGGCTAGGGATGATACCATGATATCGACATCAAGCTCGAGGCCCAATCGAGGTAGGGGATAGCTCACTAGGGAGGTTCCAAAGTATATATAATATGTATAAACCTACGTTGGTGCATAGTTCTGAGGCATAGAGTGATCGACCCTTAGCCTAATTGGCGCTAGACACTACTCCCAAAAACATGCATATGCTCTCCATCATTTTTCAATGAAACTTACCATTGTCGATTGATAAAGCTCAATAATCAAATACATCTCAAATATGTAATCATGCATATGAGAAGCTTTAACTCAAACCATACAACAAGCTGAAAGATAATTGGGAGTCTTGGGTCCAAAACCATGTGGTAAGCTTATTTCGGGAAATCGTAGATCATTATTGAACATGTGGGCATTGCCCAATACTTTCACATGCTTGAAAATACTCAATTCACCTCAAAAACATGATTATAAACATGGGTATCTTGAAAAAATGCTTTTCATCATAAAATCTCATCATAATTGTAAAACCCCGGAAGTGCTTAGGAGTGGACCCGGGAAGCTAAAAGGAAAAACTGTTGTATGTTAGGGAAAAGGTTGCAGGACAACAGGTTCACGGGCCGTGGTAAGTAACCACGGGTCGTCGTTGGTGGTCGTGGGATCAGGTTGTTAGGTATAAGAGGGAAACAACAGTTGATTCAACGACCCATGGTAAGTAACCACGAGACGTCGTTTGTTGTCGTGGTAGGAAGTGGACTTGGTAGTAGGAAGATACGATGGGTCATGGAATGACCCATTGTGGCTTGCAACAACCCATTGTGGACTTTGCTAAATACTTCAACTATTGAAATTAAGAATTAACAATTGGTCAAATCATGAGCCATGGTAAGGGAGTCCTGATCTCAGTGAGAAAGGACGGGTAGTAACCACAACCTGTTGAAGCGTACGACGAGCCGTGGTGAGGCTCGTTGGGTAGAAGTTCAGAAGGTTCGGGGGAGCAATCAAAGACAAGTTCAATGACCCGTTGGAGCCTAGAACGACTCGTCCAATTTGCCCGTGGTTCGATTTAAAGATATGACTGGGATAGTTCATAGCACGGGTAGATACCACGGGTCATTTTATCCTCCAAAGACCCATTGGTTCACTCGTTGTTTGGCCCAGTTATCAGTTTTAGCGAATTTAGTAAGGGTATTTTCATCATTTCCTAGTCCTAAGGCTCTATACCACGTCGTTTAGGGCTTGTTTTGAAGGGTTTTATTAGGGAAGACCTATTCTAAGTGCATACTCCCCATGCATGCAGGGTTGAAAGCTTGAAGGAGGTGATTCAAGGCCAAATTCAAGGTTTCCTTTGGAATCTGATCTTGGGCAATTGAAGGGTGATAGAATTCCTCATTTCCAGGTATGTAGGTTTTTTATGGGTGTCTTCCTTCCACACCCATGCCTAATTCCTATCAATTAGTATTAAATTATGAATAATCAATAATGGGGTTTGGATAAATTGCATGATTTTTTTATCTCTATTGATGGGTATGATTAGATTGAGTTGATATTGATGATTTACGAAGCTTTGGCAGATTCTAACTTGTTTCTCTTATAAAATTTATTTTCTTAAAAATTGAATCTAAAATGCCCATGGGTGAAGAGTTAATAAAAGGAGTGATTTATGGTAAATGTGTGGCGGTGATGAAGTTGATGATGAGAAGCATATTTCTAAAACTACCCATGATTTTGATGTTGTCTCCTAAAGGAATCAATTGGATTCTAGAATGATAGAGCTTTAGGTAATACCCACATGTTGATTAAATTGATGATTTTCCCAACATATGCTTACCACATTGTTTAAAGAGAAATTTCCCAATCCTTATTTTAAATTCTAGCTTGTGGTATGTCAAGTAAATACTTCTACATACAGCTTACCACATGATTTGGAGTAAATACTCCCACCTATGATTGGGCTTGTGGTATGGTTTGAAACAAAGCTTCTCATATGCATGAATTTATAATTGAGATGTATGGCACCATTGAGATTTATCGAAGGACAATGTTGAGCTTCATTTTCATATGATGTCCGGTCTATGCAAGATTCCATTAATAAGCTTTGTCAATAGAAAATGTTGAGCTTCGTTACATACGATGTTGAGTCATGCATGATTTCATGTTGATCTTCGTCAATAGACGATGTTGAGCTTCATTATATATGATGTAAAGCATTGCATGTTTTGGGAGAAGAGTCTAGCACCGAGCGGGCTAAGGGTCGACAACCCTATGCCCCAGAACTACGTGCCAACGTATGTTGATTCTATTATATTTGGGAACTCCCTTGTGAGCTATCCCCGACCTTAATGGCCCATGAGCTTGATATCGATATCATGGTAGCATCCTTAGCCCTGGCAAGGTTTTGGATGGCTCTGCCCACTTGAGTGTAATAGTCGGGACCACGTAAGCTTTATCCTGGTATGTCGGTTAAGTGATGAGTCTCCCATTGTCCATATGATTCAGATTTGCATATTCACTACTCATGATCATTATGTATTCATGCATGTTCTAAAAGTAAGGTTTGACTCAACGTTCAGTTTTTTCTATAAATGTTGCATCTCAGCTTTGAGTCATTCGAATTAGTTGATGTTATAAAGTTATGCATTGTTACATCATGAAGGGATTATGATTTTGAAAGAATGCATGTGATTTCTCTTAGTTTTCTAAAAGATTATGTTATGAAATGGTTTGTTCGTATGATTTTACTTATTATAGAGGTTTTACTTACCTTGCATACTCTGTCATTCCACGTACTGACCACATACTCTCTATGATGTATCGTTTTATGATATAGGACTCGGCATGCAGCTTTAGCCTTGATCTTATTCAGCTTATTCAAAGTTACACCTGTTTAGAGTTGGTGAGTCCTTATTCCCGAGGACTAGACTTTCAGTTTCTTCTATATATTTCAGTTTTAGCATTGTGGAGCTAGTTGGGGTCTTGTCCCATCAGCACGTCCAGATTAGAGGCTTTTCAGACTTAGTCATGTATTCAGTTTCGGATGTTTATTCTTATGTGATGCTGCTTTAGACTTTAGCTGAGAATATTGATCTTGGGCAGATTTATATGCCCAAGTTACACTCAAACTTATCATTTTCGCCTTGTTTATTGTGCAATGTGTATACATTTTCATGTAATTGGTAATAAAATGTGAATTTATACTAACCAACATGATTAGCATTGTTTTGTAGGTAAAATATGATTTAGAGGAGCAAAAATGCATGTTGGAACAATATCGGAGTTGGACTTGGATGCGAGCACGGAAAAGACATTGGAATGCACAATGTAAAGGGGCTCCGTGATGGAGCCGTGCCACGCTACCATCGCGGAGGCACACTGCATGGAGGATGAATTAATTTGGCAATTTCCAGTGAAGCCTCGCGACAACTCCGTGGCACGGAGGCAAGCCTCTGTGTTGCATGCCGTGCCACGTTGAGGCTATATTCCCGGACCCCGGATTTCCAGTGAGAGTCCGCGTCCACGCTGTGTCACGGAGGCAGTGCTCTGCGTTGGCCTCCGTGACACGTTGCTTGTTATTCCGGGAAAAATTTCCAATAGTATAAATAGAACACTTAGGTTTATTTTTAATAAATTCAGACTTGGTGGAGCAAGGACGTGGGTTAAAGGCAGTTGAGGGACGAAAATGCTAAGGGATTTTCTCTCTTCCTTTCTTCTTTCAATCAATTGTATGTATGATTAACACTTGTTTTAGGATGATTAATCCACAAATGAGTGGCTAATTCTCTTCCTTGCTGAGGTTATGAACAATGGTGATGAATTTTGATTATTGAATTGTATGGTTTTTCATCTTCTTCTTCTATGTTGTTCTATTAATTCTTGTTTCTACTGCATTAGTGTGTGGCCGACATTAATGTACATCTAAAAAGTCCGATTTCACTCGAGAGAGCACAAAATTGGAAAGTTGTGAATTAATAGGGTATTGTTCTTAACTTGATTTGGGAAAATTGGGTTTTGATGTGCTTTCCTGATAGAAATATACTTGAAAGCCGTATTAGTCAATTTAGGAACCGGAATTGTATTGCTAGGTCATAAATTGCATTTGATCACAGAAATGTAGACGGATGGTTTATGATTCTTAAGTGAGATTAAATACGAGAGTTTTAATCTCTTGGCTAATGTTCTTGGCTAGAAACTAGAAGAGAAGATTAACCGAATGATGATGATAATCAAGTTCATTACTTGTTCTTAACCTTGGCATGCTCATATCCATAGTTTCAATTCAAAGTAAATATTTGTTAATAGTTTTAGTATATAATTTATAAACAAAAATTATTTAACTTTTGGTTACGTTGTTGTCAGCATAATTAGAAGTAAGCTAGAATATAGTATACTTGAGCAATTTTACTTATCCAGAGTCTCCTTGGTTCGATACTTGGCTTACTTAGCCACTTTATTACTTGTTTGACCACGTGCACTTGCGTGTCGGTTTTTAACCCCTACCACAGAACCGGACAAGTTTTTGGCGCCGTTGCCGGGGAGACTAGGCAATTGGTGAAATTGTGTTAAGTGTAAATTTACTGTATTTTTGTTTTATTTTCTTAAGTGTTGACAACTTGGTCTTAGCCTGTATTTTGCAGACTTGATTTCTCTGAACACTGGCAAAGGACAAGGAGCTGGTGGAATCTTATACAGAGCCTGAACGTGAATTTCATAGTAAACGCAGAGAAGCTCTACAAAAGAAGCTGCAGTTGCTCAGACATTCTATAATGGAGCAACAAAATCCACTGGTTGTGAGGGCAGTGTTAGTGCCCGACGAAGCAGCAACAAGGCCGGTTCGCGAGGTGGCAATCCCACATGCCAACAATGTACATTCAAGTATCCGCAAACCAGAGCCTGGAGGGAGATTTGAATTAAAGCAGAATATGGTGCAACTTTTGCACACAAGCGGGCAATTTACTGGTCTCCCTCATGAAGACCCACAACAACATCTCCAGAATTTTTTGGAGATAAGTGACACTTATATACCCGCTGGAGTGTCACCTGATTATGTTCGGCTCACCCTATTTCCGTTTTCCTTACTTGGTGAAGCCAAGAGGTGGTTAAAAGCTGAACCACCAAATTCTATATCAACGTGGGATGATCTTGCACGGAAATATTTGATAAGACTTTTTCCCTCTGGTAAAACAGCCAGACTTAGAAGTCAAATTCTAAGTTTCAAACAGAGGGAGGGAGAAAATTTATATCAAGCCTGGGAAAGATTTAAATCCATGTTGCGGGACTGTCCTCATCATCATCAGTCCAATGAGGTGTTGGTGCACACATTTATTGAGGGTTTGGAACCCTATACTAAAATTTTGTTAGACTCAGCAGCTGGAGGGCAAGCGCTGGAAAAGACTTATGAGGAGCTGTACACTTTGCTCAACAGAATTTCACAGGGCAATCCAGAATGGAATGCAGATTCATCTCGAGGTGGAGCAAGGAAAGCTGCAGGAGTGCTTGAAGTGGATGGATTTACAGCTATTGCTGCACAGATAGCTGCCTTGCAGAATCAGTTGAACAACCACTTCAGCAACATGAATTTGAACCAGCCTTCAGCTTCAGTCAATGCGGTCCAGCAAATGTGGTGTGAAGTGTGTGGTAGCAGTGAGCATTCAGCTGAGTGCTGTGGAGCAAACCCAGATTCTGTTAACTTTGTGGGCAATGCACAAAGGAATCAGCAGCAGTTTTGTAGCGGCTACAACTCAAATTGGAGGAACCATCCAAATTTTTCGTGGGGTAGCAACAACCAACAAGGCCAAAGTTCGGGTCAGGGTATGCAGAGGAATCAAGGAGGGCAACAGAACTACTAATCCCAATTCAGAAATCACAATGCCCCTCCTCCACCTCCATCACCTACCATTGAAGAAATGTTCAAGACCATGATCGCTAATCAGGCGCAATTGCAGGCTGACTATGTTAAATTGGCAGCCGAAGTGAAGAACAATCAATTAGCGACCAAGGCTCTTGAGTATCAATTTGGGCAATTTGCTAGTGCCCAAAACACAAGGCCCAGAGGAGGACTGCCTAGCGACACGGATCCTAATCCGAAGCAGGTAAATGCAGTGACCACGAGGAGTGGTTTGCAGCTAAAGGAGGTGGAACCGGAAAGACCGCCTCAAAAGTCGGGAGCAGCAGATGTTGAGGGAGACCAACTTGCGGATAAGGGGAAGACCAAAGAAGCTGAATCAAAAAGGCCTCCACCCCCGTTCCCTCAACGACTCAAGAAACACAAGGAGGAGGCGTGTTTCAAGAAATTTATGGAGGTGCTTAAACAGGTACATGTTAATTTACCTCTTGTTGATGTCTTGCAGGGAGTGCCAAAATATGCTAAATATATTAAAGACATCGTGGCCAACAAAAGTCGTCTGACTGAGTATGCCACGGTAGCTTTGACGGAGGAATGCACTTCCCGAATCCAAAATAGACTGCCTACGAAGCTAAAAGACCCAGGAAGTTTTACTATCCAGCTTACAATTGGGAAGAGTATCCGAGCTCGTGGATTGTGCGACTTGGGGGCGAGCACAAATCTGATGCCATCTTCGGTATTCAGAAAGTTAGGTCTAGGGAGTCCTAGACCTACAACCGTAATCTTGCAGCTTGCAGACAGATCCTTAGCTAGGCCGGATGGCATTGTTGAGGATGTGCTTGTGCAAGTGGGATCCCTCATTTTTCCGGTTGATTTTATTGTTTTGGATTTTGAACCAGACGCTGAAGTCCCATTTATTTTGGGACGACCCTTTTTGGAAACCGGAAAAGCATTAATCGACGTGGCTGCGGGTCAACTTACAATGCGAGCACATGACAAGGTAGAAGTGTTCGATGTGTAGAAAGCACCCAAGCTCCCGATTGTAAATGAGGAACTCTCGGTGATCAATGTGATTGATCATGGGAATACTAAACAAATGAATGATTCCCGGGAGTTGATAGGAAGACCACCAGACAAAGGTGAGCACTACTGGGGGGAGGACAATGATCGTGAAAAATCATCCATCACCCTAGTGGATAATTAAGCATAAAGGACGTCGAGCTGCGACGGTAAACCAGGCGCTGCACGGGAGGCAACCCGTGAAAAATATTTTTTCTTTTGTTTAGTAAAGTGTAAATAGTTTTTATTTTAATTTTTCTTTTTCTTGAGTTAGTACAAATTTTTCGTTTTAGATTAGTATTTTTCATTTTAATTAGGGAAATCTATTAATCTAACCAATTTTGTTTAGTAAGGTGAATTTCAGGTCAACCGGAGAAAAATGTGCATGGAATCGGGAAGGAAAAGGCAAGGTATGAAAAAATGAATAAAATGAAGAGACAGAGCACTGGGGCGATGGCTCCATGTCACGGAGGAGGGGCTCCGCGTTACCCTCCGTGACACGTTGAGGTTAAATCTGGATTTTTTTAAAAATTCCAGAGGACCATTGCGTTAGCTCCGTGTCACGGAGGAGGGGCTCCGCGTTACCCTCCGTGACACGTTGCCCTATATTTTGTGATGGGTCACACCGGGTTGCCGGGTGACCCGCGTATTTCTTTCATTTTAAACCCTGAATTTTTGCCCTTTTTCCCCATTTCCTCTCTTCTCCGCGACCAAACACCTAAGTTCCCTCTCCCAACCAACGTGCCACGCTACTAAGCAAACAATTTGTCAAGTTTCTTCGGTTATTCAACGTAAAGGTATGTTTTCCTCGTTTCTCTCAAGTTTTTGGCGATTTTAGTCGAATTTGAGCATGGGAGGTGAGATAAATCACCCTAATTAGCAATTTAGCATGAAATTGAATTATTCTTTGATTGATAAATGTTCGGAATGTTGTAATTAGCGTTTGAACTTGTCGATTGCGTGAATGATTCGAATTTGATTGTAAAATTGATTTCTAGGGATGGGGTTGTTAAAATCGAATTGGGTAACTTGATAAATTGGTGAATTATATGCCGGGGTGTGTTTGTGAATTGAGATAGTCGTTGTAAATATTGTTTGAAGGTAATAGACGACGAATTCTCGGGTTTTGGGAAAATGTAAAAATTGTTCAAATTGGTTTGTTATTTAGATTCGTATATATATAGAATTTTTGTCGTTGTTTTTGTTTGTTGTCTTCGTTGCTAAGTGCGATGGTTGAATTGCTAGCGATGGTAGGATTGGGATTAGCTGTATGAAGTCTGAGTAGTACACTAAAAGTTATACTGTCGAAAATTTATTGTGAACGCACTAAGCATAAATTGTATAGTTGTTTGTGTTTAGGTTGTAAATAAAGTAATCCTTGCCGTAGTATCGTAAAAGTAGCTAAGGACTAAGTGTGGGGTAAACTTAGTTTAACCCGACCTTAGCCGAAGTTAACATGTATTTAGCTTGACATTGTGCTTGTTTATTCATGTTGACAGGTACAATGGCGAGTAGGCAGGATAAGGGTAAAGGTGCTTCTACTTCAGGCACCGGGAGAAAACGAGTGAGACTGGGCACTACAGTCCCAGCTGCACCAGCTGTTCCGCGTGGCCAACACCGCCAATACGGAACGAGGTGGGTGACCGATGAAGGGAAGAAGTGGTACGCTAAACATAAGGAGAATAAGTACTTCCCTGAGGAGCATATTGCACGGGAACCACTAGCACAGGAGTTCAACCGTATTGTGCAGAGAATCGAGGCAGCTGGGCTCAGCTTCATATTTCAGGAGCCCAAGGAGTGCAACCCACATTTAGTCCGGGAGTTCTATGCAAATTGGAACCCGGCCATCAGAAGCCACACAATAAAAATCAGAGGGCAGATTGTCACTCTGGAACCCCAGAAATTAAATGCCATCATTGGAGCGCGGGACACAGACGCCCACATTCTCCGCCAGCTGAACATCACCCCACCATACGCCGATATTAGACGCACTTTGTGTGGGGCTCGATCCACAGCCCGATGGAGCATACATAAGGAGAGGGGTTACCACCAGACTCTGTCGTATTCTCAAATGAACAGCGAGGCCAGAATATGGCTAAAAATAGTTTGTTCGTGCTTGATCCCGAGGGTGCACATGACTGATGTGACCCGGGACCGTGTGTGCCTGGTGTATGCCCTGATGAAAGGGCTAGAGATTAATGTTGGGGCGGTCATCATATCCGCCATGAAGAGAGCCCGACTACACCAGGGCCACAGGTATGGGTTCGGCGAACTCATCACCACCTTTCTCCGGGGCATCGACGTCGAGGAAGAGGCTTTGGACTACATCCCGCAGTTGGAGCGGAGGGCCCTTGATGTGACCAAAACTAAGGCCCCCGACACCACACACGGGCCAGTGCTGACACTGGGAGAGCGACATGCTCGTGACGATTAGTACATGGCATGGATGTTTGGTATGCAAATACTTCAGCTCCGGATTGGTGGGAGACCAGCCACGGAGGATGAGTTATGGCAGCTGGAGCTGGATTACCCATTTGGCGAGAATACCAGAGCTTTGTGCCGAGTGGGGCCGGCCTTCATTGAGCCCACTGACGATGATGTCCCCACGGATGAGGAGACACGTCGGGAGGACTCTGATGTGGAGTCCGATGACGATGATGGAGGTGACTCGGACATGGGCGATGAGGCAGCAGCACCGAATGAAGAATTCGAATATTTCGACTGATCAGGGAGTTCCACCACCCGAAATTTTTGTGATTTTTAATTTTTTTGAACACTGGGGACAGTGTTCAATTTAAGTGTGGGGTGGGGAGTAGCTAGGTGCTGGGGCTGGGCTGATTTGCTGTATGTTCTTCCTTTGTTTTGTATGTATGTTTATGTTTCCCTGTGGTTGTGAGTGCAAACAGATTTGTATTTGTATCTGTACATATTTTTGTGGTAATTGATGTGTGTTGTGAAAGGTTGTGGTTGCCAGTGTACATATTTTGTAAATTTTGTAAATATTTTTTTTCTATCAAAATGATCAATATTTTTAAATTTTTTGTGAAAATATTTTGTACATAGTAAAATATTTTGTAAATATTTTTCCATCGAAATGATCGATGTTTTGCAAAAAAATTTCAATTTTTATTTTTGGGTTTCTCGGAGTTTGTTTTCGGTTCTTTTACCGAGAATAATCCCATTGAACCGATGCCATAGTTAGTGACTGTTCCCTATGATGGATGGATGACGACCGTCTTAAGGGAAATGTAGTCGGTAGGAGTAGTAATTTTAATTAGTTTTCAGATTTTTTTCTTTCTTTGGTGGATTGCATCACTAAACCTGTAGTTACTATATGGTTGTGAAATTTTGGTTGCGTGTTGTAACTGATATTCAAAATGTAAAAGTGATTCATTTGAGAGCATGCAATTTTGTAAATATGTTGAGTTACCTTGGCTGTAGAATTCGATTCGGTATGATTGAGGCTTAATTCTGAATTCATGTAGTTGGCTAATTAAAGAGTCTGTGAATGCATCTTGAATCGAGCATGTGCATAAAGTGTGAAGTGAGGTATTGTTATTCCATGCTATTGTGAAGTGTCTAGAACTTGCCTGGTGTGTGTACAAAACGAAATGAAGGAGGTGTAGTGTTAGAAATGATGTAGGCATTTCTTTGTTTTAACCATGAGTTTCTAATTTTTTTTTCCTTGTCGTACTCTCATTTTTATGTGACTGTATACCCTAGTCAGCCCGTTGAGCCTTTAGCCGATTCTTTCTTTCTTTTGTCCAAAATTGTATAAACTAAGCTTTATTCCTTCTTTTCATGAGCCGTAAAGTCTATACAAAACTCTTAAGCGCTTAAGAAGAACAGAAAAATTTTCCCAAAGTGTCAAAGAGTGAGAATAGTGGAAAGAAAAAGAAAAGCAGAGTGAGGAAAGAAAAGAAAAGGTTGAAGAGGCACTTGTTATAATGAAATGATAATGAAGGTGCATGAAAAACCTTTGTGTCATGTCAAGTGTGTTTGGTGAAATGGGCCATACGAAAGTAAACCAGCATGAATGGGATGATGAAAAAAGAAAAGAGAGAAACAATGTTCATGAGTTTAGGGGAATGTGTTGAAAAGGCGCTTAAGGATGCTAGTGACTATTATTGGCTAATCCAATATATACTAGTTCCATAGCTTCCATTACAACCCATTAAAGTCCTACGTGATCTTACATTGCATTTCTTTATATTAGTGGAGTAATACACTAAGGGCAAGCCTATGGGTCATGACATGATGCATGTGAATTCTTTTGGGAGAGAGAGTGAAATTAATTTCTACATGCCCCTACTTGAATGTTTGTGTGTTGCATGAACATAAAGGGGAAGATTCTCTTGAGTTGTGAGGGCACATGCTTGATGAAAGATTGATCTTCGTGTCGGATATATTGATTAGCTGATTTGCATGAGTTTGCTGATATCGAGGGTCGATTCTTAAAGCCCAGGAAGTCTTGATGTATTAAAGGTCATTGCATTGTTAAGACCATGCATGTTTTCTTGATGATTTGCAAAAATTGAATAATCGGTATAACAGTAGCATAAATTGTCGCACCATAGTGGCAAAGGTTGGGATGTAATTTGCATGAGTTGTGTATGTGTTGTTCGAGGACGAACAAGGATTTAAGTGTGGGGTAAGTGATCTTGGGCAGATTTATATGCCCAAGTGATGCTCAAACTTATCGTTTTCGCCTTGTTTATTGTGCAATGTGTATACATTTTCATGTAATTGGTAATAAAATGTGAATTTATACTAACCAACATGATTAGCATTGTTTTGTAGGTAAAATATGATTTAGAGGAGCAAAAATGCAGGTTGGAACAATATCAGAATTGGACTTGGATGCGAGCACGGAAAAGACATTGGAATGCACAATGTAAAGGGGCTCCGCGATGGAGCCGTGCCACGCTACCATCGCGGAGGCACACTGCATGGAGGATGACTTAATTTGGCAATTTCCAGTGAAGCCTCGCGACAGCTCCGTGGCACGGAGTCAAGCCTCCGCGTTGCATGCCGTGCCACGTTGAGGCTATATTCCCGGACCCTGGATTTCCAGTGAGGGTCCGTGTCCACGCCGTGTCATGGAGGTAGTGCTCCGCGTTGGCCTCCGTGACACGTTGCTTGTTATTCCGGGAAAAATTTCCAATAGTATATATAGAACACTTAGGTTTATTTTTAATAAATTCAGACTTGGTGGAGCAAGGACGTGGGTTAAAGGCAGTTGAGGGACGAAAAAGCTAAGGGATTTTCTCTCTTCCTTTCTTCTTTCAATCAATTGTATGTATGATTAACACTTATTTTAGGATGATTAATCCACAAATGAGTGGCTAATTCTCTTCCTTGCTGAGGTTATGAACAATGGTGATGAATTTTGATTATTGAATTGTATGGTTTTTCATCTTCTTCTTCTATGTTGTTCTATTAATTCTTGTTTCTACTGCATTAGTGTGTGGCCGACATTAATGTACATCTAAAAAGTCCGATTTCACTCGAGAGAGCACGAAATTGGAAAGTTGTGAATTAATAGGGTATTGTTCTTAACTTGATTTGGGAAAATTGGGTTTTGATGTGCTTTCCTGATAGAAATATACTTGAAAGCCGTATTAGTCAATTTAGGAACCGGAATTGTATTGCTAGGTCATAAATTGCATTTGATCACAGAAATGTAGACGGATGGTTTATGATTCTTAAGTGAGATTAAATACGAGAGTTTTAATCTCTTGGCTAGTGTTCTTGGCTAGCAACTAGAAGAGAAGATTAACCGAATGATGATGATAATCAAGTTCATTACTTGTTCTTAACCTTGGCATGCTCATATCCATAGTTTCAATTCAAAGTAAATATTTGTTAATAGTTTTAGTATATAATTTATAAACAAAAATTATTTAACTTTTGGTTACGTTGTTGTCAGCATAATTAGAAGTAAGCTAGAATATAGTATACGTGAGCAATTTTACTTATCCTGAGTCTCCTTGATTCGATGCTTGGCTTACTTAGCCGCTTTATTACTTGTTTGACCACGTGCACTTGCGTGTCGGTTTTTAACCCCTACCACAGCACCGGACAATTATATTCATGTTTTCTTCAGTTTTTGAATAAGTTAGTTGTATTCTTATGCTATGGGTCGACTTGGGGTCCCTTGTCCCGTGTCTATGATCCGGGCCTCTGTTCGGGTCATGAAAAACATGGTATCAGAGCCATAGGTTTGAAGTGTCCTAGGGAGTCTGAAAGCCATGTTAAGTAGAGTCTTTTTCATGAGTGTGAAGCTCACCACACTTATGACGAAGAGGCTACGAAATGTTCTAGGAAATATTCCCATCTTTCATGATCTATGTCGTGCGATGAAGAGTCTTTCTATCCTTCTAATTTGTGCTATTTGCGGTTGCAGAGTATGGCTGCTCGAAGAGTGAACAGAAGGAGAAATGGAGATGGTGAAGGCCACGAGGATGGCATGGGTCGTGGGCATCAGCAGGGCCCACCAGTTTAGGAGCCTCAGGCATTGGTGCCAGCCGCCCACGCTGAGTTTCAGGCTGCTATCCAGATGCTTGCGCAGGCCTTGACCGCTCAGGTCAATCAGTAGGATGTTGCGCATGTTCCACAGAATGGCAGTGTAGCGGCGGCTCGAGTGAGGGACTTCTTGAGGATGAACCCGGCGGAATTTCTTAGGTCCAAGGTAGATGAGGACCCACATGAATTCTTATATGAGGTTATCAAGATCACCAAGGTCATGGGGGTGAGTAGTGTTGAGTGCGTAGAGTTGGCCTCCTACTAGTTGAAGGGAGTTGCACATATCTGGTTCCGTTAATGGAAGGATAGCAGGGTTGTCGGAGCAGGTCTGGTCACTTGGGAAGAGTTCCATGTTGCATTCCTGCATCGTTTCTTCCCTTGGGAGATGAGGGAGCTGAAGGCATCTGAGTTCGTAAATCTGAAGAAAGGGAGGATGACAGTACTATAGTATTCCCTTGAGTTCACCCGCCTATCGAAGTATGTTCCTGAGTTAGTGACTGACCGAAAGGCGCGAGTGAGTAGGTTTGTGCATGGGATAGTAGGTTACTTGGATAAGGAATGCAGGATTGCTATGCTCCATCAAGATATGGACTTTCCTGAAATGGTGTTGTACGCCTAACAGATGGAGGCGGCACATTCGAGAGAGAGAGAGAGGCCAAAAGGGCCAGGACTAATGATCACAGATTTCCTCAACTTAGGTCAGGAGGTGGGCACCACCAACAGACCCACCAGAGATCATCCGCCCCAGCTACATCAGCCTTGAGTCTGCCATCTCGGCCTAGGCATGATCAGAGAGGGAGAGCATTAGGATCAAGCGGTCAAAGCAGCATGCCCACAAATTCAAGTGTCCCAGCTTGTCGCATATGTGGCCAAAGGCATGCAGGCCAGTGCTTGGCAGGTTTGGGTGCGTGTTTTGTGTGCGGGCATCCCAGACACATGCTTAGTGATTTTCCAGCAGTGAGACAGGATCAGGTTGGGGGCCGTGGCCCAGCTTCTAGCTTAGCAGTCCCACCCCCTCGCTTAACAAATCAGGGGGCATCTACCAGAGCAGCTGGCGATCAGCACCAGAACAGATTCTATGCCTTAGCATCCCGTTAGGAATAGAAGGTCTCCCCGGACGTGGTTACTAGTATGTTACGAGTCTTCGATGTTGATGTTTATGCTCTATTAGATCCAGGGGCCACCTTGTCCTTTGTGACACCTTATCTAGCCAGTAGCTTCGGAGTCAGTCCCGATGTCTAGTCAAAATCCTTTTCAGTTTCTACTATTGTAGGTGACTCAGTTATAGCTAGACGGGTGTATAGAGATTGCCCCGTCTTGGTCCTCCATAAGGTCACCTCAGCAGATCTAATAGAGTTAGCCATGACCGATTTCGATGTTATTCTCGGCATGGATTGGTTGTATGCTTGTTATGCTTCAATTAATTGTAGGACCCGATCAGTAGAGTTCAAATTTCCAAGTGAGCCAGTCTTTGAATGGAAGGACAGTTCAGTTGTGCCTGTAGGTCGCTTCATTTCCTACATCAAGGTGAGGAAGATGATTTCTAAGGGTTGCATGTATCATTTGGTTAGGGTCAAGGATGTTGAGTCCAAGATCCTAACAATCTAGTCTGTTCAATGCTGCATGAGTATCCAGAGGTCTTTCTGGATGATTTTCCAGGTATTCCTCCCAAGCGAGAGATTAACTTTGGTATTGACCTCCTTCCCGATATGCAGACTATATCTATTCCTCCCTACAGGATGTCTCCAGCTGAGCTAAAAGAGTTTAAGGATCAATTGAAGGATTTACTAGATAAGGGCTTCATTAGACTAAGCCAGTCTCCATGTGGTGCACCAGTATTATTTGTTCAGAAGAAACATGGTTCCCTTCATATGTGCATTGATTATCGACAGTTGAACAAAGTCACTGTCAAGAACTGGTATCCCTTACCCAGGATCGATGATTTGTTTTATCAACTTCAGGGTGCTAAGTGTTTCTCGAAGATAGATCTCAGATCTGGGTATCATCAGCTCAGAGTTCTGGAGAGTGATATCCCTAAGACGGCATTTAGAACACGGTATGGTCATTACGAGTTTGTAGTTATTTCTTTTGGACTAATGAATGCTCTTGCAGCTTTTATGGACTTGATGAACAGGGTGTTCAAGCCATATTCGGACATGTTCGTGATCATGTTCATTGATGACATCTTGGTATACTCTCGGAGCGAGGAGGAGCATGCCGCTCACTTGAAAGTAGTGCTTCAGACCCTCACGGTCGCCAATTGTGTGCAAATTTCAGCAAGTGTGAGTTTTGGTTGGACTCTGTGGCATTTTTGCGCCATATGGTGTCTAGTGAAGGCATAAGAGTAGATTCACAGAAAATTAAGGCGGTGAAGAATTGGCCCAGACCAATGAATCCTTCAGATATTCGGAGTTTCTTAGGCTTAGCTGGCTACTACCGGAGGTTTGTTGATGGTTTCTCTTCCATTGCAACGCCTTTGACTAAGTTGATTCAGAAGAAGGTGAAGTTTTAGTTGTCCGAGGTTTGTGAGGAAAGATTTCAGGAGTTGAAGATCCAACTCACTTCAACACCAGTGTTGACCCTACCCGAGGGTACCGATGCTTTCGTGGTGTATTGTGATGCTTCCAGTGTTGGACTTGGCTATGTGTTGATGCAGCATGGAAAGGTGATAGCATATGCCTCTAGGCAGGTGAAGGTCCATGAGAAGAATTACCCCACCCATGATCTTGAGTTGGCCGCGGTGGTGTTTTCATTAAAGATATGGAGGCATTACTTGTATAGGGTCCACGTGGATGTGTGTACGGACCACAAGAGCTTGCAATACGTTTTCACACAGAAGGATCTAAATCTTCGGCAAAGGAAGTGGTTGGAGTTACTTAAGGACTATGATATGAGTGTCCTTTACCACCTGGGCAAGGATAATGTTGTTACAGATGCGCTTAGTAGGCTCTCGATGGAGAGTGTGTCTCATGTGGATGAGGGGAAGAAGGAGTTGGTGAAAGATGTTCAACGGTTTGTAAGGCTGGGAGTTAGATTGATCGACTCGACCAATGGCGGTGTTATTGTACATAACGGGTCAGAATCAACCTTGGTGGTTGATGTTATGTACAGGAAAGATGAGGATCCAATTTTGAGGAAACTGAAGGAGGCAGTGCAGAGTCAAAACGTGGAGGTTTTCTCCCAAGGAGGAGATGGTGTGCTACGATATCTGGGTTGTCTATGTGTCCCAGATGTTGATGATTTGAGAGTTCGGATATTACATGAGGCACATGGTATGATGTATTCTATTCATCCAGGATCCACGAAGATGTATCGGGACTTTCGAGATATCTATTGGTGGGATGGTATAAAGAAGGATATTGCGGAGTTCGTAGCGAAATGTCCAAACTGTCAGCAAGTGAAAGTTGAGCATCAAAGACCCAGAGGCGTACTTTAGGATATTTCTATCCCCACTTGAATGTGGGAAGATATCAATATGGACTTCATTATAGGCTTACCTCGGACTCGTAGGCAATACAGCTCCATTTGGGTTATCGTGGATAGGTTGACTAAGGCGGCTCATTTTCTACCGGTTAAAACTATCAACTTAGCAGAGGATTATGCCAAGTTATACATGTGGGATTTAGTTCGGTTGCATGGAGTGCCTTTGTCCATCATTTCAGATAGAGGTACCCAGTTTACCTCTCAATTTTGGAGGTCTTTTCAAAAGGGACTTGGGACTCAAGTCAAGCTTAGCACAGCCTTTCATCCGCAAATGGATGGTCAAGCTGAGCGAACAATCTAGACTCTTGAGGACATGTTGAGGGCATGTTTTATGGATTTTAATGGCAGTTGGGATGATCATTTTCCCCTGATTGAGTTTGCTTATAATAAAAGTTACCACTCTAGTATCCAAATGGCACCGTTCGAGGCTCTGCACGGGTGAAGGTGTAGATCTCCCATCAGATGGTTTGAGGTTGGTGAGGCAACTATGATAGGATTGGATTCAGTTAATGAGGTGATGGTGAAGGTTCAGTTGATAAAGGACCAATTGAAAACTGCTCAGAGTCATTAGAAATCGTATGCTGATGTGAGGAGAAGAGATTTGGAGTTTGATGTGGACGATTGGGTATTTCTAAAAGTATCTCCCATGAAGGGAGTCATGTGGTTTGGGAAGAAAGGGAAACTCAGTTCCCACTATGTTGGTACCTACCAGATTGGTGAAAAGAGTGGGTAAGGTGACGTATGAGTTGGACTTACCATCGGAGTTATATTTATCTCATCCCGTCTTCCATGTGTCGCTTTTGAAGAAGTGCTTGGGTTGGTGTGAAAGACAGACTCATTTATGAAGAAATTCCGATTGAAATTTTGGATCGACAAGTTCGAAGGCTAAGGAACAAAGAGGTAGCTTCAGTTAAGGTTTTGAGGAGGAATCAGCATGTTAAAGGAGCTACGAGGGAGGCCGAAGCAGGCATGATGGCTAGATACTCACATTTGTTCTCTATCGGCTCAGTTCCGACTTGAGGTATCAGTTCTTCCCTAATTCTCTAATCAGTTTTCATGTTCAGTTCACGTGCACAAGTTTGAATTATGTTATGATAAATGTATGTGATGCTTGAATTTAGTTTAGCTATGTGGTTCTTTTTAGAGATAGTCATTTCGTGAAATTTCAGTTAAAATAATCAGCATTGGGAGTATGATAAATTGTATGTTTTTGTTTGTTGCTTTTTTCCTACGTTCAAGGATGAATTTTCCCAAGGGCGAGATATTGTAATACCCTAGAAGTGCTTAGGAGTGGACCCGAGAAGCTAAAAGGAAAAACGGAAAAAGGTTGCAGGACGACGGGTACCATGACCCATTGTAAGTAACCATGGGCCATCGTTGGTGGTCGTGGGATCATGTGGTCAGGTATTAGAGGGAAACAATGGTTGATTCAATGATCCCTGGTAAGTAACCATGAGCTGTCATTTATTGTCGTGGTAGGAAGTGGACTTGGCAGTAGGAAGGTACGACGGGTCATGCAATGACTCATTGTATGGAGTCATGGTAAGGATCCCATATCTCAGTGAGAAAGGATGGATAGTAACCACGACCCCTTGAAGCGTACGACGAGCCGTGGTGAGGCTCGTTGGGTAGAAGTTCAGAAGGTTCGGGGGGCAATCAACGACTAGTTCAAAGACCCGTTAGAGCCTAGAACGACTTGTCCTATTCGTCCATGGTTTGATTCCAAAATATGACTAGGACAGTGCATAGCATTGGTAGATACCACGGGTCATGTTATCCTCCAACGACCCGTTGGTTCACCCATTATTTGGCCCAGTTATCAGTTTTCAGCGAATTCAGTAAGGGCATTTCGGTCATTTTCTAGTCCTAAGGCTCTATGCTACGTCTTTTGGGGCTCGTTTTTAAGGGTTTTATTAGGGGAAGACCTATTCTAAGTGCATACTCCCCATGCATGCAACGTTGAAGGCTTGAAGGAGGTGATTCAAGGACAAAGTAGAGGATTCCTTTGGAATTTGATCTTGGGAAATTGAAGGGTGATAGAATTCCTCATTTCCAGGTATGTAGGGTTTTAATGGGTGTCTTCCTTCCACACCCATACCCAATTCCTATCAATTAGTGTTAAATTATGAATAATAAACTATGAGGTTTTGATCAATTGCATAATTTTTATATCTCTATCCATGGGTATGATTAGATTGAGTTGATATTGATGATTTACGAAGTTTGGGCAGATTCTAACTTGTTTCGCTTATAAAATTTGTTTTCCTAAAAATCTAAAATTCCCATAGGTGAAGAGTTCAAAAAAGGAATGATTTGTGGTAAATGTGTGGTGGTGATGAAGTTGATGATGGAAAGCATGTTTCTAAAACTACCCATGATTTTGATGTTGTCTCCTAAAGGAATCGATTCGATTCTAGAATGATAGAGCTTTGGGTAATACCGACATGTTGATTAAAGTGGTGATTTTCCCAACATATGCTTACCACATTGTTTAAAGAGAAATTTCCCAATTCATATTTTAAATTCTAGCTTGTGGTATGTCGAGCAAATACTTCTACATGTAGCTTACCACATGATTTGGAGTAGATACTCCCACCTATGATTGGGCTTGTGGTATGTTTCAAAATAAAGCTTCTCATATGCATGAATTTATAAAATAGATGTATGGCACCATTGAGATTTCCCGAAGGACAATATTGAGCTTCATTTTCATACGATGTCCAGTCTATGCATGATTTCATTAATGAGCTCTATTAATAGACAATGTTGAGCTTCGTTGCATACGATGTTGAGTCATGCATGATTTCATGTTGAGCTTCGTCAAGTATATGATGTTGAGCTTCGTTATATATGATGTAGAGCATTGCATGTTTTTGGAGAAGAGTCTAGCACCGAGCGGGCGTAGGGTCGACAACCCTATGCCTCAAAACTACGCGCCAACGTAGGTTGATTCTATTATATTTGCGACCTCCCTTGTGAGCTATCCCCGGCCTTAATGGCCCATGAGCTTGATATCAATATCATGGTAGCGTCCTCAGCCCTAGCAAGGTTTTGGATGGCTCTGCCCACTTGAGTGTAATAGTCGGGACCACATACGCTCTATCCTGGTATGTGGGTTAAGTGACGAGTCTCCCATTGTCCATACGATTTAGATTTGTATATTCACTACTCATGATCATTATCTATGCATGCATGTTCTAAAAGTAAGGTTTGACTCAATGTTCAGTTTTTCTATAAATGTTGCATCTCATCTTTGAGTCATTCGAATTAGTTGATGTTATAAAGTTATGCATTGTCACATCATGAAGGGATTATGATTTCGAAAGAATGCATGTGAGTTATCTCAGTTTTCTAAAAGTTTATGTTATAAAATGGTTTGTCCAGATGATTTTACTTATTATAAAGGTTTTACTTATCTTTCATACTCAATACATTCCACATACTGACCGCATACTCTCTATCATTTCATGATACAGGACCCGGCTCGCAGCTTCAGCCTCAATCTTTGTCAGCTTATTCAAAGTTGCACCTGTTCAGAGTTGGTGAGTCCTCATTCTCCGAGGACTAGACTTTCAGTTTCTTATATATATTTCAGTTTTAGCATTGTGGAGCTAGTTGGGGTCTTGTCCCATCAGCTCTTCCAGATTAGAGGCTTTTCAGACTTACTGATGTATTCAGTTTTGAATGTTTATGCTTATGTGATGTTGCTTTGGACTTCCGCTGAGATTATATTCATGTTTTCTTCAGTTTTCGAATGAGTTAGTTGTATGCTTATGCTATGGGTTGACTTGGGCTCCCTCGGGGTCCCTTGTCCTGTGTCAATGATCCGGGCCTCTATTCGGGTCGTGAAAATAATCATTCCTTCATCAAAAATCTCATCTTTCATGAACTTCTCATCAATGGGCCTTTTAATTCATAAAACTTGAAACATGATTTTAACTTAAAATAATACAAAACTTGCCCATGAATCATAACTGAATAGTAGAAACATATTTAAATCATACTCATGTAAACAAATTAGGAATTTCATGCATTGGGTTAAAACCCCATAGATTAGACATAGGAAATTCATGATTTAGAAAGGGATTGGGCGTGGGTGTGAAAGGGTTCACCCATTCATAACCCTACATACCTGATAATAGCTAATTCTTACACTTTTTTGATTTCCTGAGAGGAATTGAAGAAAATTTGAAGAAGAACGGGCTTGATCACCCCCTCTAACCTTCTATCTTTGCATGCATGAATGAAAATGGCCTAAAATAAACTTAACTCTTTTAAAAGGCATGTACTTAAAACGACGTAGTTTATGCCTTAGGATCTTAGGAATTACGGAAAAGACCTTACTAAATTCGCAGAAAATAACTGTCAGTCAGTCCCTACGAGGGACATGATGACTCGTCTCCTCTGGCCATGACTCATGGCATGATCCGTCATGTACACTGCATATCAAGTCATCTGGGCTCGTCACGGTTGACTTCACGACTCGTTACTAGTGACCACGACTCGTGGTCACCACTCGTTATATACACTGCCTACTTCTTCTCCTTCCTCAATCACCACTTCCCACGACTGACCTAACAAGTCGTGTGGCCTGACCACGACTCGTGCTCTCATCCGTAGGGATCCGAATGCCTAAATTTTCAACTCATCCCCTGAGCCTCACCACGAGTCACATCACGAATCGTGTTCTACTCCCACGAGTCACCTCACTACCCGTTCTATGTCCTGATGCCAGTTTTAGATTTTCCTCCGTTTCAACTCCCGGGTCTGATCTTTGGGCTTCTGGGGTACAACAATATCTCTCCCTTATGAACATATATCCTCGAATGTTGGAAAAGATACTGACAAGAGGAGAAATGCAATCATCATATTCAAATATTGATCATTTAGGCTAAAAATCGACGAAATGACTATCTCTGATTCAAACTACAAAGTTGAACTGATTTCACGAATCACACATACATCCATATACATAAGAGAAACTTGGGCACATGAATTGAACATGAAAACTAAAAAGAGTCTTAGGGCAAAAACTAATACCGCAAGCTGGAACTAAGCCGGTAGAGAATAAATATGGGTATGTAGCTATCATGTCTGCTTCGGCTTCCCATGTAGCTCCTTCAACGTGTTGATTCCTCCATAAAACTTTCTCTGAAGCTATTTCCTTGTTCCTTAGCCTTCGAATTTGATGATCTAGTATTTCCACTAGAACCTCTTCATATCTAAGGCTATCTATCACATCAACACTATCCACCTGGACAACCAGAGCTAGATCACCCAAACACTTCTTTAAGAGAGACACATGAAAAACAGGATGCACGAAAGCTAATTCTGGGGGCAACTCCAATTCATAAGCCACCTTTGCCAACACATCTCACTATCCGGTACGGGCCGATATAGTGGGGACTAAGTTTCCCCTTCTTTCCGAACCTCATCACTCCCTTCATGGGAGACACCTCCAGAAATACCCAATCATCAATTTCAAACTCAAGTGGTCTTCTTCTCACATCAGCATCGGACTTTTGGTGACTCTGACTTGTTTTCAACCTGTCCCTTATCAACTAAACCTTCTCCATAGCCTCATGAACAAAATTTGTCCTATCATTGCCGTTTCACCAACCTCGAACCAACCAATAGGCGATCTACATCTCTGCCCATAGAGAACCTCAAAAAAACGACGCCATCTGAATACTAGAATCATAGATGTTATTGTATGCAAACTCGATAAGAGGAAAATGATTATCCCAACTATCTTTGAAGTCAAACACGCATGCTTTCAACATGTGCTCGAGAGTCTAAATTGTCCACTTTGCTTGACCATCTGTTTGCGAGTGAAATGTTGTGTTGAACTTAACTTGACTACCAAGTCATTTTTGAAATGACCTCCAAAACTGAGAGGTACATTGGGTACCTCTGTTTGATATAATGGACAAGGGCAGTCCATGGAATCGAACTAGCTCAAAGATATATAGTTTGGCATAGTCCTCCGTCGAATCCGTGGTTTTGACCGGTAGAAAATGAGTGGCCTTAGACCTGTCTACCACAAACAAAAATGAGTAATATTTTCAAAGAGTGTGAGGTAACCCTATGATGAAGTCCATGTTGATTTCTTCCCATTTTCAAGTAGGAATACTAACATCCTGGAGCACACCTCCCGGTCTCTGATGCTCGACCTTCTCTTGCTGACAGTTTGGACACTTAGCTACAAATTCTACTATGTCCTTCTTCATGCCATTCCACCAATAGACTTCCTGTAAGTCATGGAACATCTTGGTGGCACCTGGATGGAGAGAATACCTAGATCCATGAGCCTCGTGCAACATCCGACTCCTCAAATCATCCACATCTGGAACACATAAGCGACCCTAGCACCGAAGCACGCCATCTCCCCCTTTGGGGAAGACCTCTACCTTCTAATTCTGATGACTTCCTTTAACTTTACCAAAATCGGGTCCTCATCTTGCCTAGCTTTTACATCAATCACCAATGACGATTCTAATTCATTCTAAATAACAACATCGCCATTGGTCGAGTCAACCAACCTAACTCCCAACCTTGCGAGTCGATGCACATCCTTTGCCAGCTCCTTCTTTCCCTCACTCACATGAGACACACTCTCCATAGAGAGTCTAGTAAGTGTGTCTGCTACTACATTGGATTTACCAGGATGGTAAAGCACACTCATATCGTAGTCCTTGAGTAACTCCAACCACCTCTTTTGCCGAAGATTGAGATCCTTCTTGGTAAACACATATTGTAAGCTCTTACGGTCTGTAAACACATCCATATGAAACCCGTACAAATAATGTCGCCATATCTTTAATGTGAATACTACCGCGGCCAATTCAAGATCATGGGGCGGGTAATTCTTATCATGAACCTTTAGCTATCTGGAGGCATATGCTATAACTTTTTCGTGTTGCCTTAATACACACCCAAGTCTCATCCTTGAAGCATCACAATAAACTATGAACCCAGCAGTACCCTCAAGTAGGGTAACACTGGTGCTAAAGTAAGTCGAGTCTTCAAATCTGGGAAGCTCTTCTCATAAGCCTCCGACCATTGGAATTTCACCTTCTTTTAGGTCAATTTGGTCAAGGGTGCTGAAATAGACGATCAATCTTCCACAAACCTTCGATAGTAGCTGGCTAAACCCAAAAAGCTCTGAATATCTAAAGGATTCACCGGTCTAGGCCAATTCATCACTACTTCTATTTTCTGAGAGTCCACCTTTATGCCTTCACGTGATACCACATGGCCCAAAAATTCCATTGAGTTCAACCAAACCTCACACTTGCTGAATTTGGCATATAATTGGCGATCCTTGAGAGTTAGCAGCACTACCCTCAAGTGAGCAGCATGCTCCTCCTTGCTCTGCGAGTATATTAGGATGTCATCAATAAACATAATCACAAACATATCCAAGTATGGCTTGAACACCCTATTCATCAATTCCATGAAAGCTTCAGGAGCATTCATTAGTCCGAAAGACATAATTACAAACTCATAATGACCATACCATATCCTGAAGCTTGTCTTCAGGATATCGCTCTCCCAAACTCTGAGTTGATGGTATCTGGATCTGAGATCTATCTTCGTAAAGCACTTGGCACCCTGAAGTTGGTTAAATAAATCATCAATCTTGGTTAGAGGATACCTGTTCTTGAAAGTGACTTTGTTTAATTGTCGATAATCTATACACATCCGAGGAGAACCATCTTTCTTTCGAATAAAAAGAACTGGTGCACCCTATGGGGACTTACTCGATCTAATGAAACCCTTATCTAATAGATCCTTCAACTATTCTTTCAAATCCTTCAGATCGACTGGAGCCATTCTATAGGGAGGAATAGATATGGGCTACGTGTCGGGAAGAAGGTCAATACCAAAATCAATCTCCCGCTCGGGAGGAATTCCCGGTAGATCATCAGGAAAGACCTCTGGATACTCACATACTACTGGGACAGACTGGATAGTCGTGGTCTCATATCTCGCATCCTTAACCCTAGCTAGATGGTACTCACAACCTTTGGAGATCATCTTCCTGGCCTTAAGATAGGAAATGAAACGACCTACAGGCATAGCTGAATTACCCTTACACTCTAAGACTGGCTCTCCTGAAGATCTGAACTCTATTACCTGGATTCTACAATTAACTGAGGCATAACATGCAAATAGCCAATCTATGCTGAGGATAACATCAAAATCAGACATGGCTAACTCTATCAAATCTGCTGAGGTGACTTTCTGAAGGAATGAGACTAGGAAACTTCTATATCCCAATCTAGCTATAATTGAATCACCTACTAGAGTAGAGATTGAGAAAGGTTCTGGCAAGACTTCAGGACTGACTCTGAAACTACTAGCCACATAAGGTGTCACAAAAGACAAGGTAGCCCCCGGATCTAACAAAGCATAAACATCAAGACGGAAAAGTTGTAACATCCCAATGACTACATCCAGGGAGACCTCCTGCTCTATGCGGGATGCTAAGGCATAGAATCTATTTTGGCGCTGACCGCCACTTGTATTGGTAGATACCCCCTGATGTGCTAGCGTGCGGGTGGGGCTGCTGCCCTAGAAGCTAGGCCTCGACCCCAATCATGGTCCTATATCGCTACTGGGCAATCTCTGAGCATGTCTCCGAGCTTCCCGCACCTAAAAAAACCACCTGTATCCGCTAGGCACTGGCCCGTGTGCCCCCGACCACACCTGCCGCAAACTGGGATGCTAGAATCTGCGGGCCAACTGCTCTGACCTCTAGAGCCTGATGCTCGCCCTCTATAGTCCTACCTAGGCCTGTATGGCACACTCAATGCTAAAAATGCTGGGGATGAAGATCTCTGGTGGGTCTACTACCGGTGCTCACTACCTGACCTCAGTTGAGAGAACTTGTAGTTATCAGTCTTGGCCCTCTTGGCCTCTCTCTCCCTCATATGCGCCACCTCCATCTGCTGGTGTACAAGACTATCCGAGGGAAATACATTTCCTTTTGAAGCATAGAGGTCCTGCAATCCTTGTCCAAATAGCCCGCCATGCCATGAACGAACCTGCTCACCCCCGCCCTCTAATCAACCACTAAATCTGGGGCATACTTTAATAAACAAGTGAATTCAAGGGTGTACTCCTACACTGACATTCTCCCTTGATTAAGATATATGAACTCAGCTTCCTTCAGCTCCCTCATCTCACGAGGGAAGAACCGATCTAGAAATGCAACATGGAATTCTTCCCAAGTGACAGGACCTGCTCCGGCGGCCCTACTATCTTTCAACTAATGAAACCAGATGTGAGCAACCCCTTTTAGCTGATATGAGGCCAACTCTACACACTCAACTCCATTCACCCCCATGACTTGGGTGATCTTCACAATCTCATCAATGAACTCATGTGGGTCCTAATCTACTTTTGACCCAAGGAACTCTAGGGGGTTCATCCTAAAGAAATCCTTAACTCGAGATGCCGCCACATTTACATTTTATGAGACATGTGAAACTTCCTGCTGATTGATCTGAGCGGTCAAGGCCTACGCGAGAATCTGAATAGATGCCCCAAACTCAACATCGGCAACCGGCTCTAGTGCATGGTGCTCCTGGACTAGCGGGGCCTGCTGGTGCCTGTTTCCATTGCCATCCTCGTGGCCGACTCAATTCCCATTCCTTTTACCATTTACTCTTCGGGGAGCCATGATTCTGCAATTGCAAATAGCACAAATTAGAAGGATGGAGAGACATTTCATTGCACGATATAAATCTTTAAAGAAGGGAACATTTCCTAAACATCTCGTAGCCTCTTCTTCATAAGTGTGGCACGCTTCACACCTAAGAAAAAGACTCTACTCAACGTGGCTTTCAGACACCCAAGGACACTTCAAACCTATGGCTCTAATACCAAGTTTGTCATGACCCGGATGGAGGCCTAGATCGAGACACGGGATAAGGAGCTCCGAGAGACTCCAGTCGACCCATGGCATGAACATATGTCTAACTCAATTAGTAAAACTTAAGATTCAACATAATAATCTTAGCGAAAGTCTGAAATAAACATAACATCATAAATACACAATATGAAGTTGAATACATCCCTTTGTCTGAAAAGCCTCTAAACATGATGAGTTAATGGGATTAGACCTCTACTAACTCGAATGAACTGAAAACTGAAATACATAGAGAAATGGGAATAAGTATGGTCCTCATAAGATGAGGACTCACCACTAAGTTGTGTGCTAACTCTGGAACTGTCTAAGAGGTTTGGTGTAAGAGGTTGGTCTGAAGTCAGATACTTCATTGGTGTTTAGTTGTAATTGATTGATTAATTGGATATCGTCTTTGCCTCTATCCTTTAAGTATGTTCAGCTAACATTCGAGGATGAATGTTCCCAAGGGAGAGATATTGTAATACTTTGGAAGGGAGTAAGAATAGACCCTGGAAGTATAATTGGAAAAGTGCAGAAAACTGGCAAAAATATCTTAGGACGGGAGACTTAACGACTCGTGTTGGGATACCACGAGTCATCGTGTGCAGTCGTGAGGTGGAGGTCAAGAGGAAGTGGCAACAGAGGAAATGACAAGTTTTTAGGAGTGGTAATGGCTCATTTTGTCGGTCGTTAGGAGGGAGGGTTTTGGTTTTAAAAAGGATTTCCAGTGTACTTGACAGAAGGACATGACCAGTCGTCGGGTCTAGTGATGAGTCATCATGTTAGTCGTGGTCTGGAGGTTGAGAATTTCCAGTAGAGTTGACGAGTGCAGCTAACGAGTCGTTGGGTGTGGGAACGACTCATTAGGTGAGTCATGGCACCAGTTTAGGCAATTTTTCAGATTTTCTCAAGGGCAGGTTGGTAAAATCCCACGCTCCTAGATTTAAAGTGATGGTGTTTTTGGTATGTTTGGGGATGTTTTTAAGGGTTTTCCTAAGCCTAAACCCTCATTCTCTCAATCCCCTTCTTCCTCCTCTCTTCTCCAATGATTTTAGGAATTTCCCAAGGTGTTCTTCAAGCTTCAAGGAAGATAATCAAGCGGGGTCTTCGTCTACCAGGTATGTGGGACTTCAACAAGGATATCTTTTCATCTTTGTGCCCCAAAATGTTTTCAATAAGAATTCAATTTTAAGTCTATTTTGAGTATCATGATTTGGGGTTGAGAAATGGGTAATTTCTTATTTATTCCTTGTTCTTAAATGCTAATATTTACTGGGATTATGGGATAAATTGGAATGTTAATTAATGGGTTGCTTTGGAATATGAATTATATGTTGGGATTTCATGATGGTAGCATGTTCTTCATGAATTGACTTGAGTAATAAATGGGTTTTGCTTGTTGTTCACTTGATTGTCATAGTCATGCATGAATATGATGAAATTGCGAAGATTAGGTTGAGTATGTATGCATGTAGTATGTTCTTCCTAAATTGATTTTAGTATTGATTGAGAATTGCACATTCCTTCCGTGATTATCGTAAAAACTCATGAATATGATGGAATTGTGAAAATATTGGATAATTAACCCTAATGACTTGATTATGACATTGTTGATCATATGGGATTGAGTTGAAGTTTTGGGCTTTAGTAATTGAAATAAGTTAGGTGTCCTTACCCTGCTTTAGATTTAATTGAATTGGTGTAAGATGATGTCACCTCCCTTGTTGAACTAGGAAGCCTAGGCGAATTCTATATTTCTTTCCTTATAAAAAAAATTATTTTTATAAAAAATTGGAATCTAAACCGCCCATGGCTAAAGAGTTCACAAAGGAGTGATTGTGACAAGTGTGTGGAATGTTGTAGACCTAAATAAGTGAAGTCATATATCTTGATAGAGTATGAGTTGTATTTATAAAGAATGCATGATCTCATATTACATGTGAATGAGATGTACTTGGAGTTTGGGGTGTCATGATAGTATATGCATAGTGTGACCCTGTAGAATGCTCGCTAGCAAGAGTATTTCCCTAGTCAGTCGTGATTTCTCGTTAGCAAGAGTATTTTCCTAGTTGGTTTGGATTTCTCGTTAGCAATAGTATTTCCCTAGTCAGTCGGGATTTCTCATTAACAAGAGTATTTCCCTAGTCAGTCGGGATTTCTCGTTAGCAAGAGTATTTCCCTAGTCGGTCGGGATTTCTCGTTAGCAAGAGTATTTCCCTAGTCAGTAGGTATTTCTCGTTAACAAGAGTATTTCCCTACTCGGTCAGGATTTCTCATTAGCAAGAGTATTTTCCTAGTCAGTGGGGATTTCTGGTTAGCAAGAGTATTTCCCTACTCAGTAAGGATTTTTCGTTAGCAAGAGTATTTCATACATCCCTAGTAAGTGAGTGACTTCTTATATCAAAATTTTCCCTTTCTTCAACGGTTAGGGATTTTTGCGAGTGAGAATGATTCCCTTGGACAGTCGGGGACCCTTTATATATCAGTCATGACTTTGCATTTCTGTGTCATAAGATCAATACTTTTGTGCTCCAGTTGAACTTGTAACAATGCATGTCCTTATCATGTGATTATGTTTATATGAATATGAGGATATCATACAGATTGTTGTATCTCTTTTCGGTTACATTACTAACCCGGTGATTTACGATACTCCCTAATTGTATATTGATGCTTGTGAGTTGTTTGATTACATTCCTGCATACTCAGTACATTCCAAGTACTGACCACAAACCTCTTGTGCTATATCGTTTTATGATATAGATCCAGGTCTCCAGGTTCAGCCGCATGACTAGATACGCTTCATGAGAGTTTCCTTTTCTTTTCAAACCTCATCACTCCAACCCGTCTCACAATCCGGCACAAGCCAACATAACAGGGACCGAGTGTCCTTTTCTTTTCAAACCTCATCATTCCCTTCATGGGAGATACCTTCAAGAATACCCAATCATCAACTTCAAACTCAAGTTCTCTCCTCCTCACATCAGCATAGGACTTTCAACGACTCTGAGCTGTTTTTAGCCTCTCCCTTATAAGCTAAACTTTCTCCAAAGACTCATGAACTGAATCTGGTCCTATCAAGGTACCCTCACCAACTTCAAACCAACCAATAGGTGATTTACACCTCCGCCCATAAAGAGCCTCCAACGGAGCCATCTGAATATTGGAATGGTAGCTATTGTTATATGAAAACTCTTAATGAGAGGCAAATGATCTTCCCAACTACCCTTGAAGTCAATCACACATGCTCTCAACATATCCTCAAGAGTATGAATTGTCTACTCGGCCTGACCATCAATTTGCGAGTGAAATGTTGTGCTAATCTTGACCTGAGTGCCATGTCCCTTCTGAAATGATCTCCAAAACTGGGAGGTAAACTGAGTACCTCTATCTGATATGATGGACAAAGTCACTCCATGAAACCGAACTAACTCCCGAATATATAATTTATCATAATCCTCCACCGAATCGGTAGTTTTGACTTGTAGAAAATGAGCTGCTTGGATCAACCTTTTTACAACAACCCAAATAGAGTCATACTGTCGATGTGTATGAGGCAATCCTGTAATGAAGTCCATATTGATCTCCTCCCACTTCCAAGTAGAGATACTAATGTCTTGAAGCATACCTCCAGGTCTTTAATGCTCAACCTTCACATATTGACAATTCGAACACTTAGCCACAAACTCTGCTATGTCCATCTTCATGCCATTCCACCAATAGACTTTCTATAGGTCATAGTACATCATGGTGACACCTGGATGTATAGAATATCTGGAACCATGAGCCTCATGCAACATCTGCTCCCTCAGGTCATCAACAGCTGGTACACACAAACGACCATGATATCATAGCACACCATCAACCCCTTGGGAGAAGACCTGAACTTTCTAATTCTGAACGGCTTCCTTCAACTTTGCCAAAATAGGATCCTCATCTTGTCTGGCTTTGACCTTGGTTACCAAGGAAGATTCTGACCCATTCTGAACAATTACACCACCATCCATCGAGTCAACAAGACGGACTCCTAGCCGTGCAAGCAGATGCACATACTTCACCAGCTCTTTCCTCTCCTCATCTACATGGGACACACTTTCCATAGAAATCTTGCTATGAGCGTCTGCCACCACATTTTCCTTGCCCAGATGATGAAGGACACTCATATCATAATCTTTAAGAAGCTCCAACCACCTTCTCTGACGTAGACTTAAATCTTTCTGGGTAAACACGTACTGTAGGCTTTTGTGGTCCGTAAACACATCCAAATGGACCCTGTATAGATAGTGTCACCAAATCTTCAAGGCAAATACTACCGCTGCCAACTCGAGGTCATAAGTCGAATAGTTCTTTTCATGGACTTTCAGCTGTCTGGAAGCATAGGGTATAAATTTACCGTATTGTATTAATACACAACCAAGGCCAACCCTCGAAGCGTCACAATATACCAAAAGCCCATCGATACCCTCAAGTAGGGTCAACACTGGTGTTGAGGTGAGTCGAGTCTTCAACTCTTAGAAGCTTTTCTAATAAACCTCTGACCATTGAAACTTCACCTTCTTTTGAGTCAACTTAGTCAGTGGTGCAGCAATGGATGAAAACCCTTCAACAAACCTCCGGTAGTAGCCAGCTAAACCCAAGAAACTCCTAATATCCGAAGGACTAACTGGTCTAGGCCAATTCTTCATCACTTCTATCTTTTGAGAGTCCACCTGTACACCTTCACTTGGCACCACTTTACCCAAAAATGCTACTGAGTCTAGCCAAAACTCACACTTGCTGAACTTAGCATATAATTGGCGATCCTTAAGAGTCTCTATTACCACCCTCAAATGAGCGACATGCTCCTCCTCGCTCCGTGAGTATCTGAGAATATCATCTATGAACACAATCACAAACATATCCAAATGTGGCTTGAACACCCTATTCATCAAATCCTTAAAAGCTGCATGAGCATTCGTTAGTCCAAAATACATAACTACAAACTCATAGTGTCCATACCGAGTTTTGAAGGCTGTCTTCGGAATGTCACTCTCCCGAACTCTGAGCTGATGGTATCCAAATTTGAGGTCTATCATTGAAAAGCAATTAGCTCCCTGAAGCTGGTCAAATAGATCATCAATCCTGGGGAGAGGCTACCTATTCTTTATTTTAACCTTGTTAAATTGTCGATAATTAATGCACATTCAGAGGGAACCATCCTTCTTCCAGACAAAGAGGATTGGTGCACCCCATGGTGATTTGCTAAGTCTAATGATACTCGTGTCTAAAAGATCCTTCAACTACTCCTTCAACTCCTTTAGCTCAACTGGAGCCATTTTGTAAGGAGGAATAGATATAAGTTGCATATCGGGAAGAAGGTCAATACCAAAATCAGTCTCCCTCTTGGAGGAATTCTCGATAAATCATCTACAAACACTTCTGGATATTTGCACACTACAGGAACTGACTGGATAGTCGGCGTTTCGGATGTGGCATCCATAACACTAACTAGATGGTACATGCAACCCTTAGAAATAATCTTTTTATCCTTAAGGTAGGAAATGATGCCACCTACAGGAACAGCTAAACTACCCTTCCACTCTAGGACTGGCTCACCTAAAAATCGTAACTCTACCACATGGATCTACAATTTACTAAGGCATAACATGCATGTAGCCAATCCATCCCAAAGATAACATCAAACTTTGTCATGGCTAGCTCGACTAAATCTGTTGAGGTGACTTTCTGAAGGACTTTGATAGGGCAATTCCTATATACCCGTCAAACAATAACTAAATCACCAATTGGAGTAGAGACTGAGAAGGGTTCTGACAAGATTTCGGGACTGACTCCGAAACTACTACCAACATAGGACATCACAAAAGAAAAGTAGCCCCTTGATCTAACATTGCATATAAATCAAGGTGGAATACTCGTAACATACCAGTGACTACATCTGGGGAGACCTCATGCTCCTAACGAGATGTTAGGGCATAGAATCTGCTCTGACGCTGACCACCACCCGCACTAGTGGATGCACCCTACTGAGTTGTGCGTGTTGGTGGGGCTGTTGAACTAGTGGATGGGCCTCGGCCCCTATCATGGCCCTGTCTGACTGTTAGACAATCTCTAAACATATGTCCAGGCTTCCCATATCCGAAACAAGCACCTGTACCTGCTAAGAACTTACCCGTGTGTCTCCGACCACACCTGCCACACTCTGGAATGATGGACTCTGTGGGTCTGATCCCCTAACATCGAGAGCCTAATGCTCGTCCCCTCTAGTCATGCTTAGATATGGATGGAACACTCATAGCTGACAGCACTGGGGATGATGATATCTGGTGGGAATGCTGACGGTGCCTACCACTAGGCCTCTGCTAGAAGAATCGAAAGTTATCGGTCCTGGCCCTCTTGGCCTCTCTCTCCCACTCACTTACCTGTACCTCCTCTACTGGGCGTACAGAAATATTCGAGGGAAGTCAATGTCCTCATGAAGCATCACGGTCCAGCAATCTTTAACCAAATAGTCTGTTATCCATGCATGAACCGACTTACTCGGGCTCTCTGATCTGTCACCATCTAAGGTGCATACTTGGACAAGTGAGTGAACTCTAAAGCATACTCCTAGACTATCATCTTGTCTTGATTCAGGTTCACAAACTCAGCTGCTTTAATTTTCCTCATCTCACGAGGGAAGAACCTATCTCGCCCTGAGTTTACACCCTGGGAGAAACACGACACTTGAAGTCATAAGTAACCCCAAGTCAACCCCTGATCTATCATACACTGGAATTCTGAGTAACATAAAAATAATACAGCAGAAGTTTAAAGGGAAAATATAAATACTTCAACGAAATAAACTGGTTCATAATATATGAAAACATTAGAACAAAGCTACAATTCTGAAAAAACCAATTTGTGTCTGAAAAAACAAATCTGGATCTGAAATCCACTATAACTGACGAGCTACTGGGACAAGCCCCCAGCTAACTCCAAATCCAAATAAAAATGAAGGAAAAATATAACTGAAGCATTAGCTGAGATCTTCAGTGAGTGATCGACTAGCGAGGCGGAGACTGAAATCCTGCAATTATATCATAAAATGATATAGCATAAATGTATACATCAGTACTTTGAATGTACTGAGTAAGTGAGTGAAACACAACACAATGGAATAAATAAAACAGAAAATGTTGAATGGAAAAGACATGCCATGACCAAATAAAGCTATTGAACCGAATAACTAAAATGAGAAGGTGGTCTAAAAGACCCTGTCTGATGGTCAAACCATGTTCTAGATCTGGAATATTGATCTGAATTGAACTGAAACTGGACTAAACTAACTTGTGTGAGAGTCTATAATCGACATATAACCACGTGAGCTAGACGTGGAGTTCTATGTATACACCCCTTCGGTAGGACCCAATATACCTTGCCAGGGTATAAAGGCATGAACTAGGTTATCACAAGTGTTTAGGGCCAATCAGGCCAATAAATACTGTAACCTATGGTGGCAACGTAATTCTAGGAACCTGGGTGCGCTGGAACCCTATCCACTCGGTGCTAATTTCTACTCCCACTGGATAATCCTGGACTAAAAACTAAGCTTATAGCTCTAAATGGGGGCCCAAGAGTAGTTATAGATACATATTTGAAAGAAACCCCAGAGTCTTGTTGGACCAGATTTTGAAACTGGGTTCTAAGACTTGTTAGAGCTGCTTATCTACAAGCGTCGTAACCATCTAAGAAAAACTGTAATATGAAACTGGGGTCCTATGACTAGTCAGAGCTATATATATACACTTTCATGACCGCCAAGTGGACTAATAAAACTGAATTTGGAATTGCTTCTGATAACTAGGAGGTACTATTGACACCTCGGGAAATTCTGTAGTCAAACTGATCAGCTAACACTTTCTGAATGACACTGAGAATTCTAACATTCTTACTAAAACTGAACTGAAAATATTTTGGTTGAGATTCAATGCTACTAACAACATGAGAGTTCCCAACACTGATAAAATTATACTAAAATTCAATATTCAAGCACTAATGCAAATTCAAGATTTTCTAGCTCAAGAAATAAGGCTAAATTTCACCTCACAAGATTTAACATCATTTCAATCACATACTGATGGAAAATATCTAATATAGACATGGTATAATATTTCACATGATTTAGATGAAGTAAAACAGAAACTTCTTGATATTTAGGAACCTTAGGGCTACATTTAATAGAGAGATATAGGGAGGAATTTAGGGACACAAGGGAAGAACTATTCCCTTGTTGAATTCCCACATACCTGGTGAAAAATATCTAAGAATTCCTTGAGAAATTGAGAAGAAAATATTGCCCTAGCTCTTGCTCTGAAAAACTCTAAGAGAAGTTCAATGATCTGTTTTTGGAAGGTCTGAGTGGGAAGTGAGGAAAGAAACCATTTAACCCCACTAATAAGTCTGAAATTATGTTTACAATGACGTATTTTAATGTTTAGGAGGGTAGAAAATTACTGAAAGACCCTTAAAAACTTGCAGGGAAGAAAACTGCTTGTCAGGCCTCATGGGTGACCTAATGGTTTGTGGTCAGTAATCACGACTCGTGGTCACACTCGTAAGGTGCACTACCTGCAATACATTGTTGGTCACCATAAGGGACCTAATGAGTTATGGTTGGTGACCACGACTCGTGGTTACCTCTCGTGGACCACACTGCCCTAAAACTCCCAGGAGTCTCCACGAGTGACACCACCTAAACGAGTCGTGGTGAGGACCCATTGGGTACACTGCCTAACATTTTTCTCGGTTACAAATTTTCCTTGACCATGGGTCATATCGTGACTCGTGGGGGTTGACCACAAATTGTGGTCACACCCATGGTCACCAAAACACCAAATTTCAAACTAAACTCTCAAGCCTCACCACAAGTCACTTAATGACTCATGGTCACTCCTCACGGGTCACAGAAAGACTCGTTCTGTGACCTGGAGCAGATTTTCCAATTTTCTATGATTTAAGTTCCGCGTCCAGTCTTTGAGTTTCTGGGGCATTACAATATCTCCCCCTTGGGAACATCCATCCTCGAATGTTAGAAAACACACAGGAAAGCAGAGAATGACAACTTTTATACACGAATACTTATCATGAAGGTTGAAAACTAACGGAATGACTATCTTTGAACTGAATCACCAGTATGAATTGAATTCACAAATCATGCACATGTTCATTTACATGAAAAAAATTTAAACATATGAACTAAAAGCAGTTTTGGGAAGGGAGTTGATACCTTGAACTGAAACTAAGCCGGAAGGGAATAAATGGGCGTATCTAGCCATCATGTCCTCTTAGCCCCCCACATAGCTCCCTCAACATGTTGATTTCTCCATAAGACCTTGACTAAAGCTACCTCCTTGTTCCTCAGCTTACGAACCTGAAGGTCAAGGATCTGAAGTAGGACCTCTTCGTATGAGAGACTATCTTTTAGTCCCACAATGTCCAATGGCGCAATTGAAATTGTATCACCAATGCACTTCTTCAATAGTGCTACATGGAATACTGGGTGCACAAACGCCAACTCTGAAGGTAATTCTAGCTCATAGGCTACTTTGCCAATTCACCTCCAAATTCTATGGTATCCCACATATCTCGGACTGAGCTTTCCCTTCTTCCCAAACCTCATTACCCCTTTCATGGGTTAAATTTTTAGATAGACCCAGTCATCCACACTGAACTCTAATTCTCTTCTCCTCACATCAACATAAGATTTCTGATGGCTATGAGCTGTTCTTAATCTTTCTCTGATGAGCTATATCTTCTGCATAGCTTCATGAACTGAGTCTGGCCCAATTATAGTAGCTTCACCAACCTCAAACTATCAAATAGGAGACCTGCACGTCTACCATACAATGCCTCAAACAGGACCATCTGGATGCTGGAGTGGTAGCTATTGTTGTAAGCAAACTCGATAAGAGGCAAGTGGTCATCCCAACTGCCCTAGAAATTGATCGCGCACACTCTCAACATATCTTCTAGGGTCTAAATAGTCTGCTCAGCTTTCCCATCTGTCTATGGATGAAAAGTTGTGCTGAGCTTGACCTGGGTACCAAGTCCTTTCTAAAAAGACTTCTAGAAATGTGACGTGAACTGGGTACCTCTGTCTGAAATAATGGATAATGGCACCCCATGAAGTCTGACCAACTCCCAGATATAAAGCCTAGCATAGTCCTCAGCTTAATCTGTAGTTTTAACTGGGAGGAAATATGCTGACTTAGTCATCCAATCTACTATTACATAAATACAGTCATGTTGCCGATGAGTTCGAGGTAGACCCATAATAAAGTCCATATTCACTTCTTCCTACTACCACGTAGGTATGCTGATATCCTGGGTCATACCTCCCGATCTGGTGCTCTACCTTGACTTGCTTGCAGTTTGGGCACTTAGCTATGAATTCGACAATGTCTCTCTTCATGTCGTTCCACCAATAAATATCCCGCAAATCACGATACATCTTAGTAGCACTCGGGTGGATGGAGTACCTCGAGTTTTGTGCTTCAGCCAATATCTGCTATCTCAAGTCACCACGTCCGGAACACACAATCTACCCTGGTTACGGAGCATACCATCTCCCCCTTTGGAGAAAGCCTCAACCTCTTTCCTAAGAACCACTTCCTTAAGTTTAACTAAAATGGGATCTTCATCCTGTTTGGACTTAACTTCAACCACCAAAGAGGAATCTGACCCGCTTTACATCACCACTCCACCCTCAACTAAGTAAACCAACTGCACCCCTAACCGAGCTAGTCTGTGAACATCCTTCGCCAATTCCTTTTTTCCTTCCTCAACATGAGCCACGCTACCTATAGACACTCTACTTAGGGCATCAGCCACCACATTGGCTTTTCCTGGGTGATATAGCACGCTCATGTCATAATCCTTCAGGAGCTTTAACCACCTTCTCTAATGAAGATTTAGGTCCTTCTGACTGAATACATACTGAAGGCTCTTGTGATCGGTGAAAACATCAACGTGAGCCCCGTATAAGTAATGTCTCTATATTTTCAACGCGAACACCACCACCGCCAACTCCAAGTCATGAGTTGGATAATTCTTCTCATGAACTTTGAGCTTTCTAGAAGCGTAGGCTATCACCTTTCCCCATTGCATCAGAACACAACTGAGTCCTACTCTGGAAGTATCACAATCACTATGAACCCATCTATTCCTTTCGGCAAGGTTAACACTGGAGCGATAGTGACTCGAGTCTTCAACTCCTGGAAACTATTCTCACACGCATATGACCATTGGAATTTCACCTTCTTTTGAGTCGTCCTAGTCAGAGGATATGCTATAGAAGAAGCCTACCACAAAGTGTCGGGAATAACCGGCCAAACCCAAGAAAATTCTAATTTTGGTTGGGGTGGTAGGTCTGGGCCAATCTTTCGCAACTGCTATCTTTTGAGGATCAACTTGAATACCCTCAACGGAGACCACATGACCTAGGAAAGTCATGGACTTTGACCAGAATTCGCACTTGTTGAACTTGGTGAAAAGTTGGCGGTCTCTGAGTGTTTGAAGCACTATTCTCAAGTGATTAGCATGCTCCTCCTCATTTCTGGAGTATACCAGAATGTCATCGATAAACACAATGAAAAAAATATCCAGATACTACTTGAAGAGTCTATTCATTAGGTCCATAAAGGTTGCAGCGGCAAAATAACCACAAACTCGTAGTGACCCTACCGAGTCCTGAAAGCTGTTTTCAGTATGTCACACTCTCTGACTCTTAGCTGATGATACCATGACCTGAGATCTATTTTGGAGAAACAACTAGCTCCCTGAAGTTGGTCGAACAGGTCTTTAATTCTGGGTAGAGGATTCCTATTCTTGACTGTGACTTTGTTCAACTGACGGTAATCAATGCACATTTTGAGGGTACCATCTTTCTTCTGCACGAATAGCACTAGAGCACCCTAGGGAAAGCATGTTGGGTTTGATAAAACCCTTGTAAAGAAGATCTTTTAGCTGCTCCTTCAACTCCTTAAGTTCAATCGGAGCCATTCTATAAGGAGGGATGGAGATGGGCTGAGTATCTAGGATAAGGTCTATGCCGAAGTCAATTTCCCGTTTAGGAGGAACTCTGGGAAGATCTTTGGGGAACACATCTACAAACTCACTAACAACAGGGACTAACTGGCCAGTTGGGGTCTCAGAGTCAGAATCCTTAACCCAAACTAGATGGTAAATACATACCTTAGAAATAAGCTTCCTGGCCTTAAGGTAGGAAATAAACCTATCTTTTGACGCTGAACCACTACCCGACCATTCTAGAGTTGGCTTCTTAGGGAACTGAAACCTGACAACCCTAGTTCTACAATCGACTGAGGCATAATCGGAGTGTAACAAATCCATGCCAAAGATGACTTCAAAGTCAACCATGTCGAACTCTACAAAGTCTGCTGGAATAACTTTATTGAAGATTGAGATTGGGCAGTTTCTATACACCCGGCTGGCTCTAACTTACTCGCCAACTAGTGTGGAGACTAAGAAGGGTTCTGAGATGACTTCTGGATTGATATTGAACTAAACTGCTACGTAGGGGGTACAAATAACAATGTGGCCCCCAGATCAAGAAGGGCATATACCTCTAGATGGAAAAGATATAACATACCCATGACCACATCTGGTGAGTTCTCCTGATCCTGACGAGATGATAATGCATAAAAACAGTTTTGGCATTGACCTCCCTCTGTACCTGATATGTTAACCTGCTGAGCTGGTTGGCCTGCTAGAGCTGCTAAGGTAGTGGACTGTGATCTCCCTCGTCCTATTGTTAGGCATTCCTTAAGTTGATGCCCAAGCTGTCCACAAATAAAACAGCCCTCTCGACCCTGAAGACACTCTCCTGGGTGGTTCTTGTCGCACTCGAGGCAAGATAGATACCTGTTACCGGAATTGTACCTCTAAGACTGTGAGCCAGATACTCCACCCCTCAAACCTAGCAGGACCGAATAGTAAGGGCACTAGCTGAGCTGGGTGTTGGGGCCCTCTGCTGCTACCGCTATTGTTGAGAGCGGCTGCTACCGCCAGACCTTAATACACTTCTTTCAGAGCTTAAAATGTCACAACCCAAGTCTATACCCTGGACGAGACACAGTACTTGGAGTCACAAGTAACCCCAAGCCAACCCATGGTCTATCACAACACTGGCAATCTGAGTAATCCTAGCAGAAGCTTAAATAAATAAATCATTTAAGAAAAACGAAATAATAAAAGTTTATACATATGAAAACAAAACTGAAACTCTGAATCTATGTCTGAAAGCCAACTATATCTAATGAGCTGCTGGGACAAGCCCCCAGCTAACACTAAAGTCTAACTGTATGGAAATAACAGAACAAAATAAACATTGTCCTAGAAAGATGAAGACTCACCACTAGTGCAACAGATAACTCTTGGAGAAAATCTGCTAATGGGGCTGAGACTGAGAACCTACAATTGTATGATAATACGATACATCATAGAAGGTAGGCGTCAGTACTTTGAATACACTGAGTATGTAGGAGAAAACATAACATAGAGAACAATTAACTGAACTATAATGACATGCTATAACCAACTGAAATACTAAAACTGAGTCAACTAAAATATAACTCAAATTGTAAAAATGAACCTGTCTAATGGTCAAAATAACCCTGTCTAATGGTCAAAGACATGCCCTAAATCTGAGATGATGATCTGAACTAATTGTACTTAACTGATCTGAACTGAGTAACTGAAACTGTGTCAGAGTTGAGCTAAATTGAGACTATACTAGCTAGTGGAGGAGTCTATAACTGACATATAACCATATGAACTATACGTGGAGTCTGATGTATACATCCCATCGGTATACCTTGCCAGGGTATAAAGGCATGAACTGGGTTAGCACAAGCCTGGAGCAATAAGGCCAATAAAAATAAACTATGGTGGCAACGTAATTTTGGGAACCTGGGTGCATTGGAACCCCGATCTGCTTGGTGCTAAGTCCTACTCCGACTGTATAGTCCTAGACTGACTATTAAGCGAGAGCTCGAAACTGGACCCAAGACTATGTCAGGAATACCTTTATGGAAGTACCTTGAGATTCTTATCGAACCGAATTCTATAATTGGTGTTCTAAGACTGGCCGGAGCTGCTTATCTGGAAGCATTGTAGTCGTCTAAAGAACCACTAAACTAGTAACTGATAATTGGGAGGCACCACTGACAACTCAAAAATTGATTATAGTTAGATTGACCAGCTGACATTTATGGACAATACTGAGTATGCTAATAATCTAATTGAGACTTGAATAACATGTATCTGATTGGGATTTCAACATATACTAACAATATGGGAATCCCAAAACTAATAGAATCAAGCTACAGGGATAACTAGTCCAACACGCAAGATTCTAATTTTACTTATCTGAGAAACTAGGACTAAATCATTCCACTAGATACTAGTTTTTTACAAAATTTCTAAAAATTTGGGAATAATAAAGCAGTTAATAAAAAGCACAATATTCCATTGGTAATCTTAAAGAAATTTGTCTAAAATCTTTCTACATTTTGAATCAACAGGACTGTAACTGATAGAAGAAATAGAGAAAGGTTTTGGGAACAAAAGGGAAGAACAATTCCCTTGTTGAATTCCCTCATACCTAGATAAGAAATCTCTTGAGAAAAATCTTGAATTTTTGCAACAGATAAAGAGCCCTAGTTCTTTCTTGAGAGGAATAATCTGGGTTCTACAAACGTTGCTCTGAAAGTCTAAGTGGTGAATGAGGGAGGAAAACCGTTTAACCCATCTAAATTCTTTGAAAATATGCTTAAAACAACATAGTTTAGGGACTAAATAGGTAGGAACTTACAAAAATATCCTTGGAATAAAATCTGGAAAACTGCCCGACAAGGGACCAATAGGTCACTCAACGAGTCATTTGTTGAGACCACGACTCGTTGGGACCAGTCGTTGGTCCTACTGTCTGGGTTCTGGGTTCTAGTGGATTTGGCAACGGGAGATACCACTACTCTTTGGACAAACCAATGGGTCATTGGTTCCTTCTATGGTCGTTGGACGAGAAAACTGGGAGGCTTGACGAATGGCAACACAATGACTCATTAGTGGACCCAACGGGTCGTTGTGTCCCCTCATTACCTTCACTGGAATAAGTCTAAGGATTTCTAAACATGACCCCATGGGTGGTAACAACGACACATTATGGGATACAACGGGTCGTTTCTACTTTTAATCACAAAAGGGAGTTTCTGGGGCTCTCAACCAATGACTCACACCACGAGTCGTTGTAACACACGATGACTTGTTGGTTCAGTAGTGGGGTCCTAGAAGAGGGACTTCTGAGATGGGGACTACCGAGTGACAGGATCACTCACTGTTTCTCACAACAGGTCGTTTCTTGTCCCGTTGGTTCCCAAAGAACCAAACCAGGCTGACCACAACTGACACAATGAGTCATTGGAGCTGACCATGACTCATTGTCACAGTCTTCTGAGGCAACTTTTCTAGCTTTCTTTTGGATTTTTCTTGCAAGGTCTGAGTCTAGTCTATAAAATTTTTGGGGTGTTACAAGATCTCCCTCTTAGGATCATTCATCCTTGAATGAAAGCTAAGACTGCTAGAAAACTAGGGAAAAGAGCAGAAATTTCCAGACCAAGACTATAACCTGGTTTCTAAAGGCGTAATTGACTCCGAACTGACTTAACCATGCTAATAGAGCTGATGCAACTAGAATGCACATAGAAAATCTTAATAGAGTTTATGAGTATGGAACTGAATAGAGTAATAAGGAGGGATTTAGTACCTGATGCTGGAACTCAACTGGAAGGGAATAAGTGACGGTATCTGGCCATCATATCTGCTTCTGCTTCTCATGTGGCTCCCTCAACTAGCTGGTTTCTCCACAAGACTTTTATCGAAGCGACTTCCTT
This sequence comes from Datura wrightii, assembly GCA_035772735.1. Classification (NCBI taxonomy): domain Eukaryota; kingdom Viridiplantae; phylum Streptophyta; class Magnoliopsida; order Solanales; family Solanaceae; genus Datura; species Datura wrightii. Next base: position 83,051,430 of record JASDFA010000006.1, on the reverse strand, counting down.
ATTTCTTAGCTTACGAACCTGACGGTCAAAGATCTGAACTAGGAACTCTTTGTAAGAAAGACAATCTTTTATTCCCATACTGTCTAGTGGCACAACTGAAGTTGGATCACTAATGCACTTCTTCAATAGTGATACATGGAAGACTGGGTGCACAGATGCTAACTCTGGAGGTAATTCCAACTCATATGCCACACTGCCAATTCACTTCAGAATTTTGTAGGATCCCACATATATCAGATTGAGTTTTCCTTTCTTCCCAAATCTCATCACTCCTTTCATGGATGAAATTTTCAGATAAACCCAATTATCAACTGCAAACTCTAACTCTCTTCTCCTCACATTAGCATAGGATTTTTATCGGCTTTGTGTTGTTTTCAACCTCTTCCTGATAAGTTGCATCTTCTGCACAGCCTCATGAACTGAGTCTAGCCCTATCAGGGTAGCTTCACCAACCTCAAACCACCCTATAGGAGACCTATATCTCCTACCATATAATGCCTCAAAAGGGAACATCTGGATACTGGAGTGGTAGCTATTGTTGTACACAAACTCGATGAGAGGTAGGTGATCTTCCCAACTGCCCTTGAAATCGATCACACACACTCTCAATATATCTTCCAAGGTTTGTATAGTCCGCTCATCTTGTCCATCTGTATGTGGGTGAAAAGTTGTGTTGAGCTTGACCTGGGTACCAAGCCCCTTGAAATGATGTCCAGAAATGCGAGGTGAACTGGGTACCTCTACCTGAAATAATGGACAAGGGCACCCCATGTAGCCTGACCAACTCCCGAATATAAAACTTAACATAATCCTCAGAAACGTCTATAGTTTTAACTGGGAGAAAATGTGCTAACTTGGTCATCTGGTCTATTATCACCCAGATTGAGTCATGCTGCCGACGAGTTCGAGGTAGACCCGTAATAAAATTAATATTCACTGCTTCCCATTTCCCTGTGGGTATGCTGATATCCTGAGTCATACCTCCCGATCTCAGATGTTCCACCTTATCCTGCTGGCAGTTCGGGCACTTAGCCACAAATTCTACTATGTCTCTTTTAATGTCGTTCCACCAGTAAATATCTCGTAGATCACAGTACATCTTAGTAGCTCCTAGGTGGATAAAATATCACGAACTGTGTGCTTCAACAAGGATATGCTGTCTCAGGTCACCCACATCCGACACACATAGTCTACCCAGGTAACAAAGTACACCATCTCTCTCTTGGGAGAAAGCCTACACTTCTTTTCTGAGAACCGCCTCCTTCAGCTTAAGCAGTATGGGATCTTCATCCTTTCTTGACTTAACTTCAACTACCAACGAGGAATCTGATCCACTCTACACCACTACCCTGCCCTCAGTTGTATCAACCAACTGCACTCCCAACCGAACTAACCTGTGAACCTCCTTTGCCATTTCCTTTCTACGCTCTTCAACATGAGCCACACTCCCCATAGACAACCTACTTAGGTCATCAGCCACCTCATTGTCTTTGCCCGGGTGGTACAACACACTCATGTCATAATCCTTCAGTAGCTCCAACCACCTTCTCTAATGAAGATCTAAATCTTTCTGACTGAACACATACTAAAGGCTCTTTCTATCAGTGAAAACATCTATGTGAGCCCCGTAAAGGTAGTGCCTCCATATTTCCAACACAAACACCACTGTTGCCAACACTAGGTCATGAGTGGGATAGTTATTTTCATGAACCTTGAGCTGTCTGGAGGCGTAACCTATCACCTTACCCTACTGCATCAGAATGAAACCGAGTCCAACTCTGGAAGCATCACAATACACTATGAACCCATCTGTTCCTTTTGGCAAGGTTAACACTGGAGCAGGAGTTAGTCGAGTCTTCAACTCTTAGAAACTCTTATCACATGCATCTGACCACTGAAATTTCACCTTTTTCTAAGTCAACCTAGTTAGAGGAGATGCAATAGAGGAGAAACCTTCCACAAAATATCGGTATAACTGTCTAGACCCAAGAAACTTCAGATTTCAATTGGGGAAGTAGATCTTGGCCAGTCTTTCACCACTGCTATCTTTTGAGGATCTACTTGAATACCTTCACCTGAGACCACATGACCAAGGAAAGTCACATACTTCAACTAGAATTCATATTTGCTGAACTTAGCAAACAACTGGCGGTCTTTAAGCATCTGTAGAACTATCCTCAGATGGTTAGCATGTTCTTCCTCGCTTCTGGGGTATACCAGAATGTCATTAATAAATATAATGATGAACATGTCTAGATATGGCTTGAAAATGTTGTTCATCAGGTCCATGAAAGTGTAGGGGAATTAGTTAGTCCGAAGGACATAACCACAAATTCGTAGTGACCATACCGAGTTCTAAAAGTTGTTTTCGGTATGTCACATTCTCTGACTCTTAGCTGGTGGTACCCCCAACTAAGATCTACCTTGGAGAAAGAACTGGCTCCCTAAAGCTGATTGAAAAAGTCATCAATCCTGGATAGGGGATGCATGTTCTTAACTCTGACCTTATTCAGCTGACGGTAGTCGATACACCTTATGAGGATACCATCTTTCTTTCGCATGAATAATACTAGAGCACCCCATGGAGAGATGTTGGGACTGATGAAACCTTTATCAAGGAGATCTTTTAGCTGCTCCTTCAACTCCTTCGTTAATGAAAACAATCATGAACATGTCCAAATATGGCCGGAATACCCAATTCATCAAATCCATGAAAGCTGCAGGAGTATTCGTTAGTCCAAGCGACATAATTACAAACTCATAGTGACCATACCAAGTTTGGAAGGTTGTCTTTGGGATGTCACTCTCCCTAACTCTGAACTGGTGATAGCCGGATCTGAGGTCTATCTTTGAGAAGCACTTAGCACCCTGAAGTTGGTCAAACAAGTCATCAACTCTGGGGAGGGGATACTTGTTCTTAATTTTAACCTTGTTCAACTATCGATAGTCAATGCACATATAAAGAGACCCATCCTTCTTTCGAACAAAGAGAACTGGTGTAACCCATAGGAATTTGCTAGGTCGGATGAAACCCTTATCCAAAAGATCCTTTAACTATTCTTTCAACTCCTTTAGCTCAGCTGAAGCCATTCTATATGGAGGAAATAGATATAGGCTGCGTATCTGAAAGAAGGTCAATACCAAAATCAATCTCCCACTCGGGAGGGACTCCTAGTAGATCATCTGTGAAAACCTTTGGATACTCACATATTATAGGGATAGACATAAAAGTTAGGGTCTCGGACGTAGCATTCTTAACCTGAAGTAGATGGTACACTCAACCCTTGGAAATGTTCTTTTTGTCCATAAGATAGGAAACAAAATGACCTACAAGCAAAACTAAACTACCCTTCCATTCTAAGACCGGCTCACCCAGAAATTGGAACTCTATCGTTTGGGTTCTACAATTCACTAACACATCACATGCATGCAACCAATCCATATCAAAGATAACATTGAAATCAGTCATGTCTAACTCTACTAAATCGGCTGAAGTGACTTTCTGAAGGACTATGATAGGGCAATTTCTGCATACTCATCGAGCTATAACTGAGTCGCCGACTGGAGTAGAGATTGAGAAGGGTTCTGATTGGATTTCGGGACTAACTCCGAAACTAATAAAAATATAAGGTGTCACAAAAGATAAAGTAGCCCTGGATCTAACAATGCATATATATCAAGATGAAATACTCGTAACATACCAGTGACCACATCTGGAGAGACCTCCGGCTTGACGAGATGAGAGGGCATAAAATCTATTTTGATACTGACCACCACCTGCACTAGTGGATGCACCCTGCTAAACTGAGCGTGCTGGTGGAGCTACTAAAATTGTGGCTGGGTCACGGCCTCTACCATGCCCTGTCTAGCTGAAGGGCAATCTCTGAGCATGATTCTGTAAATATGTATAGCTCTAAAACCACGTTTGTCATGACTCGAGCATAGGTTTGGACTGAGATATGGAACCTAGAACCATGATTGGCTCCAAATCAACCCATGGCATGAACATATTACTAAAGAAAATACTTCAAACGATAGATGATAACTGAAAACATGAATAAGCGGAAGTCTGAATACATATCAACAATACAAAGTCAACACTAACAAAGCTACATTTCCACATATTATCTGAGAAAGCCTCTAACATAACTGAAGAGCTAATGGGACAACATCCCCAACTACCTCACTAAAAGTCTGAAAAACTGAAAGTAACACAACTCAACAATCTAAAGGTCCTCGAAGGATGAGGACTCACCAACATGAGAATTGGACTAAGCTGTGGAGACTAGCTAACGGTGGAACTGAGTCCGAGTGTCTGAACCTGTATCATGAAATGATATAACATAGAGTATGCAGTCAGTACTTGGTATGTACTGGGTATGTAAGGTAAGTAAAATAGGTTGAGTAGGTATAACTGAAATCATGTACATAACATAAATCATAAGATCATGAGAGTAAGGACTACAAGCTGATATCTAAAAATATGAATAGTCATAAACCAAATCTCATATTTGAATCGAATGACCCAAAGCTGAAAATAGAATCATTTGGCTTTCCATAACTGAAATCATAAGTAAAATCTTATAAACTCATCAATGGGTCAAACCTACTGAAAATATAATATCATGAGGAACAATGGGAGACTCGTCATAACCGACAACCACCATATATGAGCGTATATGATCCCACATCTTGCCCACATGGAGGAGGACCACGCTAGACTTTTCAGGGTAAAGTATAAGTAAGGTGTGATATCATGGTGTGCCCTTAGGCGGGGGAAACTCTCTCTTGAGAGGCCCTAAAATATAGCTATGTTGGCGCATCGTTTATGAGACTGGGGAACCTAGAAACCCTAGCCTACTCGGTGCTAGATACTACTCCCAAAACATGTATAATGGTCATATAATCATATTCTAGAACATAACATAAATCTATAGATTTGAGGAGTCTTGACTCCAAAATATATATCTATAATTTGATCTTGTTAGCTTGGCTAAATCATAAAACATATTAGTCTTGTGTGGGCTTGCCCAACTCTCAAAATCATATACTTGAAATAGCCTTCACTGGCTAAAATCATAGAATCATACATGGGTAATGTGTAAACATTTATACATGCTAGATGTCTCATCATACTTGAAATCATAAATCATAAACCTTACTTTTTCATGAACTTGCATAATTGAGCATAATCTTCTAAAATTTGAAATCATAAATTTGTAATCAAAACATTCTTAAAATCTTCCCATGAATCATCACATATACTTTAAAACATAAAGGGGATTGACCCATAAACAAGTGATAGAAAATTCTACAAGATTTGATTAAAACTCCATTTTTATCATAACTTGGGTTGAGACTTGATTCATGAAATTGAGGAGGATTTGATCATGAGAATGAAAGGAACCCTCATTCATAGCCTTACATACCCAGGTAAACTAAATCAACACTTATCCTTGAAAGCCCAAGAGATATGGAAATGAACTTGAAGAATTTTAGTCTTGATCTTCAATGGAAAATTTTCTAATTTTGCATGCATGGGAGGGGAATGATTTAAAATAGGTTAAACTCCCTTAATACATTTCTCTTAGGGATTAAAATGATGTGGTATAAGATTTAAAATCATGGGAGGTTACAAAATTTCCCCTGAGAATCGGCTAGAATTTCCACGATTAGGCACCCTGACAGTACCCGTGACAAGTCATCACACTCCCGATGGTCTATCATTGGTGATGTTTCCCTAAACCAGTGAGATCGGCCAAGATCTCCTTTTGAAGGTACAAGTGACAGGTCGTCACTACTCCGACAGTCCGTTAAGTCTGTTGTCACTCCCGAGTCCAAAAAATTTTCCTTTGGTGGCCTAAATGATGGTCCTTCGCTGCATTGACAGCCGTCACTAGCACCATCAAGTCCATGACGAGCCATCAGCCACGCGGTCAAACTTGAACCTCACTAGTTATGGTACGTCGCCTTCCCAACAACCATCACTTACACCGTCAGGGATGTGACAGGTCCTCATTCACGCTGTCATTCCCTGCACCAAACCTATAAAGTTCAATTATTTTCCTTCATCAAGCTATTCTGAGGTCCGAGGTGTTACATCTGTCCAGAGCTGCTGCAGTCACTAGGTATTCTTACCTTTCCTAAGTAGGACAATGAGAACGAGCCCCTCCTCTGGCAGCAGCAAGCCTTCGCCTTATGACCTCGGCCTCATCCTCTGCCGTGAACTACGGCTGCTACTGCTGGCTCGGGTGCTTCTTCTTTGATTCCTCTTGCACGTGTTCTCACCATCTGTGAGAGAAATAAAGAAAGAAAGAAGTTTTTAGATACCAATTTGGATCACCAGATACAATTTGGAATAAAAAAATAGCACAAAAATGAAAGAAGGAAGGGACTTTTCCTAAAGTCCTGAAGCCTTTCGAAGATAAGTAACGAACGTCTCCACACTGATCTGTGAGACTCTACTAGACTCATCCTCGTACAATGAGATCAATGAACCTACGGCTCTAATACCAATTCTTTTATGACCCAGGTGGCCGTGATTGATACCAACACTACACCTCCCAATGGATGAACCAATGAGCCCCAACTAGTTACCCAATCTCAGCAGCGAAACGAAATAAATCACCTTATAAAGATAATAGCGTCATCCTTAAATAAACTAAAGGAAAATAAATGCCCAATCAGTCTATTACATCCTCATAATTTGAAAGTCATTGTACTTGAGGACATCTACCGAACAGAGTCTAAAAAGAGAATAAATTAAAAAAATCAATAAATCAATGTCTGAACAAAAGACATCTTCTGTGGTGGAGTTATAGCAACATGTCCGGATCCACTGACCTTCTGATATATTGTTGTTTCTCTATCGATTGGGTCGAGACGAATTTCTTGGATCGAGGTCAGCACAAAAAAAAAAGTTCAGTAGTAGCATCAGTAAGACACAATATACTGGTAGGCATCATCAGCGAACCTTAAATAATAACGTATATGTGGTGAAATAACAACACACAAATACCAAAAACACAAATTCATTAAATAGTACTCATTCTAGAATCAATCAGTATAAGGTGTTCGGTTAGCTTGCACACTGTATTGGGCCTTGCTGTAGCGGTACCTGACCGCTGCCATGGTCTCGCGACAGTAAAGGTACCACCACAGCGGCACTGCCTTGGCAATAACTCAACTTAACTAACCACCTCCATTTCTGACTTAATCATTCTCAACATTTAATTCATTAAATACACACAAGTTATAAATAGCCGTAAATTCAATAACTAATATACCACTAACCACATGGAGTATTTAGTGGGCTCATCAAAACCAATCGTTCAACTCATCATAGACTCTTGTGTGACTTTACAAATAATGACAAGTTACAATAAGCACATCCACATTTCTAACACATAAGAACTGCACAATGAAGGATTTCAGTTTCATCAGGTTATTATATTTTTAAATCGATCTTTATTCTTCGAGCACTATTTAGGTATCGTAACATTTGTCATAGGTCGGGCACACGCCTCTGTTACATCAACATAACCACTCAAAACTAAACATTAATGTGCACACGTCCCAGAGGGTCTTATTTTTTCCCTTCCAGTCATGACCTGTAGAGGACTCTAGAAATCTATGGATCATACCAGCATGGTACCTATTTCCACTCACCTACTCGTCCAGATCCTCCACTCAACCATGAGCCACTCTATCATACCACTCGCTCAGATTCTCCCCTTGGGAACGAGCCACTTATCTCAGGACAAAACATGTTATCCACTTTCATTCTAGTCAATCGATATGTTATCACTAAGTCAATTGACACGACATTTAGGAGGCCTCATCTTACCTCCATCAATTGGATTATATTTAACATTCATTGCTCACTTTCATGACAATACGAAGGAACATATATAATACCTCAAAACACCAAATTCCACACCACATAAATAACGACATCAGATCAACTTCACTTTATCAATTGAAACTAACATGTGAATTATTAGCAACAACTAATGTCCAAGGACAAACCAAGAACAATATCAATATACACACATACAAATCATTATATAAAGTCTAACTCCTTCTAAAACTGTAACCTACCTTGACAGGAACATTTGAATACCAATTACTCTGCTGGAGCCTTGTCTATCCTTAATGCCTCAGAATGCTCGAAATCAATGAACAATGGTCACAAGAGTGCTTTATTAAGGACTCTTCAATAAAGGGTCTTAGGAAATTCAAACCCACCTAATTCTACCTGGTATTTGCGGTCTAATTCCAGGCTCAAAGGTTAGATTATCAAAAGCAAGCCCTTCTCCTTCAATTAGCCCTAGTTTCTACAAATCTAGGGTTCTCTGCTTCAAAATTCTAGCATTAGAGGTCCCCCCTCCTCGATTCAATAGTGTTAGGGAATTAAAAGTAGAAGGAATAAGCCAAAATTCTTATAGTAAAATGTCTATAACTTTTTACTCCGAACTCCGATTGACGAGCGGTTTGATGTTCTGTAAACTAGACTAAAAGACCTTTAATTTGATAGTCGTGGGGCTTATAATTCATATAATATTACGATATATGGTTGTTTAAAGTTTACCCTTTCTTATGAACTTCACATACTCTTTGATTTTCCATTCGTACATATTTCCCTTGTCATCTACGACCAATATACAACTCGTACTTCCTTTAACCTAGCATACAAATATAAAATAATCACCGAAAGAAAAATTTTGGGGTGTAATATTCTCCCCCCCCCTCTCAAGAACATTCGTCCCCGAATGGAAATTAATTTCACTTAATATGCTTCAAAATAGATACTTAGTAACTTAGGTATCAAACACATACTCAATATAACGTCGACATGATGAATAGGTGAGGATATTTATTCTTCATTTCCTCCTCAGTCTCCCAAGTCACTTCCTCGATCTTATTACTTTGACATAATACTTTAACCGAGGTGACTTCTTTCGTCCAAAGTTTCTTGACTTGTCGGTCAAGTATTTCTTTGCCCTAGGAAAAATCGCCTTTAGCTTCTAAAAGTTCATGCCTTAGATTAATTTGGTAAAACCCCTGAAATCCTACTTAAAACCCACTTACTGTCTCTCGCATTTGCTGCAGCAGTCATATTTTCAGTGCGGCGAACCCACTATAGCGATCAGGACACCGCCAAGATAGATCCAACAGTTACTCTCCCTATTCCTTACGGCGGGCCTCCAACCATAGTAGCAGTCCCACTACAGTGGTTTTCCCCATGCTACAGCGGTGTCTTAATAACCAACAACTCTTATTCCCCTGCTCACAAACCATTCGTCAATCTCAAGTTAAACTAACTCCACCCAATACCTTTCCACAAGTCACCTAGGCGAAAAGAGGGTGTTTCAGACTTTATTCTCCTATAACGATGGACGAGTCATTACAAAATAAAATTAGGTTCATACATACAATGTGTAATTAATATCTACAAAATGTTAAAAACTAACACGTTTTTGTTTTTGTTTTTGTTGTAAAAGATAGCTAAAAGGTGGTTGGTTTATGGTTAAACTGGCTCCTCACCTATAAAATATGAGATCAAAAGGAAAAGGGGCAATGAATCGTAAAGACATAATAGATTCAAATAATAATTAAGTCCTGAATTAGTTGGTTCAACAAGAATTAGCATTAGCGGAGGAAGTAAGGATGTTAAAAATATATGAAGCTTGGATGAATGGAAAAGCTCCACCATCTTCAATCCCTGGATTGTCAAATATGACTATATTTGTCCCCTACCAATTTTGGACACCCACTTTGCCCACCTGGGTTTGCCCATATGATGAAACATCCAACACCATTGGACCTTCTATAGTATTCCCTCTCAATTCACCTCTCATAAGCAATCCACTCTTCATGCCCGTTATGCCGACTGATACAGTTCCTTAACCAACGATGATATAGAAATCCAATAATGAGCCTTCGACCAAGGTGCATCATGATCAATATTATCCTCGTTAAATGACTTTAAAAGTCCCAGGTTCTAACCACACCATTCATCATTATAATTCCCCGATTGAGATTGATAAAACTATATGAACGAGGAATAAGAAGAGATGGCCAAGAAAATGAGAAGCTTGGAGAAAAAATCATAAGAAATATACAGGGATTAGGAGGGCATAAAAGTGTTGCATTCAAGTATTTGTGCATGTTCCCTGATGTTCTTTTGCCTCTAGAGTTCAAAACCTCAAAGTTCAACAAGTATGACAGACATGGTGACCCTGTGGCTCACTTGAAGAGGTTATGTAATCAATTGAGAGGAGCAAGGGGAAAAGAGGATTTACTTATGGCTTATTTTGGAGAGAGCCTGATAAGAGTAGCCTCAAAATGGTTTATTGAATAAGATATTTCTCATTGGCATGTTTGGGATGACATGGCTTAGGATTTGGTCCAATAATTTCAATACAATATTGATATTGTTCCTGATCGAAATTTCCTTGCTTACATGAAAAAGAAACCAACTGAAAGTTTTTGAAAATATTCCATAAAATGGAGAAAGTATGCGGCCAGAGTCAAAACACCAATGAAAGACCATGAATTGATTGACATTTTTCTCCAATCCTAAGAACCTGATTATTCCCATTACTTGCTCGCCGCAGTAGGTAATCCTTTTGCCGAGGCAATTAAGATTGGAGAAATGGTGGAGAATGGCATAAAGTCAAGAAAAATCGTGAGTCAGGTAGCCCTCAAGGACAATACACAAGCAATTCAGAATGGCTCGAGTAATTTTGGAAATCGAAAAAAGAAAGAGGAAGAATCTATAATCGCATCAGGGCCAAGGAATTTCCACAAAAGGACAGACCATCCTTATGAACAAGTACAACAGGGATAATCCAGTTCTCCTCAATATTAGTTCCCGCATCAGGATCCCCATTCTTAGTTGCTCCATCCCAGAATGCGATCTTCAACACACAGGCATATGCTCGACCTTCTCAGTGCCAATAGTGGCTCCACAAGGCTTTCGTCCCCAACAATAGAAATTTCGAGCACCTTATAATACATGGCCTAAGACAGATTATGTGAGAGAGCAGGGACAGAGGGAAAATATTACTCCGATCGAAGGAATCATACACAAGTTTGTTGTGAAAATTAATGCAATTGGGTTTGGTTGAACCTATCATTCCATACTATGTCAATCCAAATGCAAAAGGCTTTAATTCAACTATCAAGTGTGAGTATCATTCTAACACCCAAGGTCATAGTACAGAAAATTATTGGACTTTGAAGAAATCATTGAGAAGTTAATTGATGATAAGACAATCATGATACATAAGGAGGAAGCAACAACAATCACCAACAACCCACTTCCTGCTCACAATAATGAGTATGTTGTTGGTATGATATCTTATGATAGAGAATATAAAAAAATGGGTGGAATGATAATGTCACTTAGCTCCTCAAAAAAATAGATGAGTTTGAATAGAAAACCCATACGAGAGGCATCATTGATTGTAAAAGGCACAAGTTTAGGTGCAAGTCCCAAAGACTCAGCAAAACTGATATTGTATGTCCCTATGAAGAAAAAAGAGGTACCAATGACTGGACCAATACTATACGTTATTGGTGGTTTTCCAAGGTATGGTCGAAATCGGAAGAACTTGGTAAAGCTGCTAGAGACAGTTCTAATAAAATACACAACATAAATTCCAGTAGCAAATACAAAAACCATCTTATGGAACTACAACAAGACCACTATTACTTACAAGGGAAAAGATATTATTGAAGAAATGAATGAAACAGGAGGTTTAACTCATTCTGGAAGGTGTTACGCTCCAGAAGAATTAAGAAGACCCAAACAAGTTAAGGAAAACCAATGGCGAGTGAAAAAGCCTATTTTTGAGGAAGAGGCGGAGGATTTTCTGAAAAAGATAAAAGTTCTAGGGTCCTAAACTACGTCGTTTTAACCTCAGAAACATGGGTTTAACAGTGGAAAGACTAGCCTAAGTGTTCATTCATGCATGCAAAGGAGTATAAGGGTGATAGAGGGGTGATCAAGGTGATTTCAAGGCTTACTTCCTCATTTTCCACTTGGGCAATCAAGGGAGTGTAGAGATTTAACTCCAAATCATGTATGTAGGTTTGAATGGGTGGTTTAATCCACACCCATGCCCATTTCTCCCTAATCCATGAATTCTACAATTCAATTCTTATGGGGTTTTAACCTAATGCATGAACCCTCAAGAAATCAATATGGGTATGTTACTAGTATGTATAAATTGATGGGTTCTGAATAATGGGCTGATTTTATATTGTTTTAAATCATTATTTTGTATACTAGTGTTTTAAACCTAAGGTTCCCAACTATGAGAAATCCATGAGAGTTCATGATTATGATTCTTTTACAAGTATGACGTGAATTTCGATTTAGAAGCATGTTTTCAATTACCCATGTTTTCGTGATCATGATTTCCATCAAATTGAGTATTTCAAGAATGTTTAAATATCAGGCAATGCCAACATGTCAAGAATGATTCATGATTTATGACTTTTGCCGACTCAGGGGCCCACTGTCATGGCTAGTTCACGAACCCTCGAGCATGTTTATGATTATCATGATTTAACTAGCCCCTATATGTCATGTATGTTACTTAATGAGCACGTTGCAAGTTTTGGGAGTAGTATTTAACACCAAGTAGGTTCGGGGCCTAGGTTACGCCCCCAATCTCAGAACTACGTGCCACCATAGGTCATGTTTGGGACCTCCCTTGAGACTGCCCCCTTTTGCCCTAATAGGACTTTCATGATTGATATCACGCCTTTCATGGTTCTACACTTGGCATGGTACGAAAGACTTCCCGACTAGGTTTACAGGTCAGGCTCCATATGTGCTCATATGGGGTATGCCAGTTAAGAATCTCCCACTGTTCGTCATTGTTTATGCATGCTTATGATTACGAATCTTGGCTCAAGTCATGTTTTATAATGTTTTCTCTCATGTCTATGTTTAAGATAAGTTTATGAATGTTTTGAAAACCTTAAGCCTTACGTTTTATTTATGATTTCAATATTATAATCATGTCGCCCTACTCTCATGAACTTTATGCATTTAAAAATTTGTTTTACTTACCTTTCATACTCAGTACATTTCACGTACTGACCTGCATACTTTCTGTGTTGTATCATTTTATGATACAGGACCCGGCTCTCAGACTCATCCTCGTCAGTAGTCCATTCAGAGCTCGCTATCAGCCCCTTTTTGGTGAGTCCTTATGTTCCGAGGACCATATATTCAGACTTTGATGTTTCTTCCAGTTTTCAGTATTGTAGGGTTAGTTGGGGTGTTTTTCCATCAACTCTTCTGTTATGATTTGAGGCTTCCAGACTATTTGTAGTACTCAGCTTTCATGTATGGATTTTGTGTCGCTTTTCTATATTATGCTATGATTTCATTTCATTCATGATTTTTATGTTAAGTCTTCTGCTTTCCTTGAATGAATTAGATGTATGCTCATGCCATGAGTCCACTTGGAGTCTTTCGGGGCTCCTTGTCCTGTGTTTATGATCTGGATCTACTCTCGAGTCGTGAAAAACTTGGTATCAGAGCCATAGGTTTGAGATGTCCTAGGGTATCTAAAAGACATGTTAGGTAGAGTCTTTTTCATGGGTGTGGAGTGCGCCACACTTATGACAAAGAGGCTACTAGACGTCTAGGAAACGTTCCCTTCTTTCATAATCTAAGTCATGTGATGAAAAGTCTTTCTATCCTTCTAATTCATGCTATTCACGTTGCAGAATCATGCCTCCACGCAGAGTGAACATTAGAAGAAATGGAATGGCAATGACCATGAGGATGTTAACGGTGAAGGGCATCATCAAGCCCCACCTGTTCACGAGGAGCATGCCCCAAAGCCAGCTGCCCACGCTGAGATTAGGGCAGCGATTCAGATGCTGGCATAGGCCATGGATGCCCAGGTTCATAACCAGACAGTGGCAAATTACCCTCACAATGGGAATATAGCAGCAGCTAGAGTGAGGGATTTCTTGAGGATGAACCCTCCTGAGTTCACGGGGTCAAAGGTAGACGAGGATCCATACAAGTTCATTGAGGGGATCTTGAAGGTCACTCAAGTCATGGGGGTGGCAAATGGTGAGAGTGTTGACTTGGCCTCCTATCAACTAAAGGGGGTTGCTTATATTTGGTACAAGCAATGGAAAGACAGCAGGGCAGCGGGAGCGGGCCCTATCAGTTGGGATAAGTTTCACATGGCCTTCCTCGATGGGTTTTTCCCTCGAGAAATGTGGGAGTTGAAGGCAGCCAAATTCGTGAATCTTAAGCAGGGGAAGATGACAGTGTTAGAGTATTCACTTGAGTTCACTCGCTTGTCAAAATACGCCCCAGAGCTAGTGGTTGACTAGAGGGCGCGGGTGAGTAGGTTTGTGCACGAGGTGGCAGAGTATCTAGACAAGGATTGCAGGATAGCTATGCTTCACCTGGACATGGCCCTCGATAGTCTTATATGCCCAACAGATGGAGGCAGCTCATATAAGGGAGAGAGAGGCCAAGAGGGCCAAGACTGACAGCTATAGGTTCTCTCAGTCGAGGCCAAACGGTGGGCATCACCAGTAGTCTCAGCAAAGGTCTATTGCTCCAGCACCATAATCAGCTAGTACACCATCCAGGCCCCGAGATGATTAGAGGAGTAGGGCCTCACGTTCGAGGAGTCAGGGTAGCATGCGGATAGAGCGTACCTTCCTAGCCTTTGCAAGTTGTGGCAAGAATCACCCAAGGAGGTGTTTAGTGGGCTCAGATTCTTGTTTCAGGTGTGGCAGACCCAGACATAACTCAGGGATTGTCTTGCAGCCAAGTCAGGGGGTGGTGGAGCCCGTACCCCATCAACTAGCTCAGCAGCTCCAGTGGCACGTCCTTCTATGCAGGGTGCTTTGACTAGATCAGTTGGAGGCAAGCACTAGAACAGGTTTTATGCACTTGCCTCTCCACAGGAGCAGGAGACTTCCCCCGATGTGGTTACGGGTATGTTGCGAGTCTTCCATATAAATGCTTATGCCTTGTTAGATATAGGAGCTACCTTAACTTTTGTGACACCTTATATTTCTAGTAGCTTTGGAGTTAGCCCTGAAATTTTGTCAAAACCATTCTCAGTTTCTACTCCGGTTGGTGATTCAGTTGTAGCTAGGCGGTTGTATAGGGTTTCCCCATTATAGTATTGCATAAGTTCACCTTTGCAGACTTAGTAGAGTTAGCTATGACTGACTTTGACCTCATTTTGGTCATGGATTGGTTGTTTGCATGTTATGCTTCTATTAATTGTAGAACCCGTGTGATGAAGTTGCCTTTTACTGGATGAGCTAGCCTTAGAATGGAAGGGTAGTTCAATCGTGCCTGTAGGTCGCTTTATCTCCTATCTCAAGGCTAGGAAGATTATTTCTAATGGTTTTATTTACCATCTAGTCAGGGTTAAGGATGCTACGTCCGAGACCCCGACCATTCAGTCAATCCCTGTGGTATTCATGAGAAGAATTACCCGACCCATGATCTTGAACTGGCCACAGTGGTATTCACCTTGAAGATATGGCGACATTATTTGTATGGGGTCCACGTGGATGTGTTTATGGACCACAAGAGCTTGCAATATGTGTTCACGCAGAAGGATCTCAATCTTCAGCAAAGGAGGTGGTTGGCTACGACATGAGTGTCCTTTACCACCCGAGTAAGGCCAATGTAGTAGCGAATGCTCTTAGTAGACTCTCCATGGAGAGTGTGTCTCATATGGATGAAGGGAATAAAGAGCTTGTGAAGGAGCTGCATCGACTCGCAAGGTTGGGAGTTAGGTTGGTTAACTCAACCGATGGCGGTGTTGTTGTTCAGAATAGATCAGAACATCTTTGGTGACTGATGTGAAATCTAGACAAGATGAGGATCCAATATTGATAAAGTTGAAAGAAACCATTCAGAATCAGAAGGTAGAGGTCTTCTCAAAAGGGGGAGATAGTGTGCTTCGGTACTAGGGTTGCTTATGTGTTCCAGACTTGGATAATTTTGAGGAGCCAGATGTTGCATGAGGCTCATGGATCCAGGTATTCTATCCATCCAGGTGCCACCAAGATGTATCATGATTTGCGGGTAATATATTGGTGGAATGGCATGAAGAAGGATATTGCAGAATTCATAGACAAGTGCCCGAATTGTCAGCAAGTAAAGTCGAGCATCAAAGGCCGGGAGGCGTACTTAGGATATTATGATTCCCACTTGGAAGTGGGAAGAGATTAATATGGATTTCATTATAGCCCTACCTCGTACTTGCCGACAGTATGATTCTTATAGGTGGTGCTAAACAGGCTGACTAAAGCTGCTCATTTTCTACTGGTCAAAACCACGGACTCTGTTAAGGATTATGCCAAGCTATACATCCGGGAGTTGGTTCGATTGCATGGAGTGCCCTTGTCTATCATTTCAAACCAAGTTACTCAATTCACCTCTCAGTTTTGGCGGTCTTTTCAAAAAGGGCTTGGTACTTAGGTTAAACTCAGCACAACATTTCACCCGCAAACGGATAGTCAAGCAGAGCAGACAATTTAGACCCTCGAGGACATGTTGAGGGCATGCGTGATTGAATTCAGAGGTGGTTGGGATGATCACTTTTCCTTGATTGAGTTTGCTTACAATAACAGTTATCACTCCACTATCCAAATGGCACCGTTTGAGGCTCCCTATGGCCAGAGATGTAGATCACCCATCGGATGGTTTGAGGTTGGTGAGGCAGCAATGATAGGGCCAGACACGGTTCATGAGGCAATGGAGAAGGTTCAGTTGATAAGAGACAGGTTGAAAATGGCTCAAAGTCGCCAAAAATCCTTTGCGGATGTGAGAAGAAGAGAGCTCTAGTTCAAAGTCGATGATTGGATGTTTTTGAAGGTATCTCCCATGAAGGGAGTGATGAGATTTGGAAAGAAAGGGAAACTCAATCCCCGCTATGTTGGCCCATACCGGTTGTGAGACGTATGGGTAAAGTAGCTTGTGAGTTAGAGTTACCTTCGGAATTAGTTTCACTTCATCCCGTCTTTCATGTACCGCTCTTGAAAAGTGCTTGGGTGACCCAGCTCTAGTTGTACCGGTGGAGAGTATGGGTGTGAGCGATAGCCTCAGCTATGAGGAAATTCCAGTTGAAATATTGGATCTTCAAGTTCATAGGATAAGGAACAAAGAAGTAGCATCAGTAAAGGTGTTATGGAGAAATCATCATGTTAAGGGGCCTACGTGGGAAGCCGAAGCAGATATAATGGCTAAATACCCCCATCTGTTCCCTACATGCTCAGTTTCCATTTGAGGTACTGGCTTTTGCCTTAATACTCTAATCAATTTTAATGTTCGGTTCATGTGCACAAGTTTGTTTTATGTCATGGTATAGGTATGTGATGAGTGAATTCAGTTCAGCTATGTAGTTCTTTTTGGAGGTAGTCATTCTGTTAGTTTTCAACATAAATGATCGGTATTTGCATATAATGATTGCATGTTTTTGCTTTTGCTACGTGTTTCCAACATTCGAGGATGAATATTCCCAAGGGGGAGATATTGTTATACCCTGGAAACCCAAGGATCAGACTCGAGAGTTAAAATGGAGAAAAACTGAAATTCTGCACCAAGTCATAGAACGGATCGTTAGTTGACTCGTGAGGAGGGACCACGAGTCGTTAGGTGACTCGTGGTCAAAGGAAAGAGAATGAAGTTTTGAAGGGTCACCATGGGCATGACTATGAGTCATGGTCAGGCTACACGACTCGTGGAATCACCCATGGTCTAGACTGGAAATGTTGCAAGGATAGTTGGCTAGTGTAGGCCACGGATGGTGACCACGAGTCATGGTCACTCACCACAATTTGTGGTGTCCTCCATGGAGTCCCATGGTGATTTTTGTCAGTGTACCTCATGACTCAAGGCCACGAGTCATGGGCCCTAGTGACGAGATTTCCAGTCCCTCGTGGGGATTGGCACTCAGAAAAATCCTGCGATTTAAGTAAGGGCTTTTCCATAATTTCTAAGTTCTAGGGTCCTAAACTATGTTGTTTTAGCCTCAGAAAGGTGGGTTTAATAGGGGAAGGACTAGCCTAAGTGTTCATTCATGCATGCAAAGGAGTAGAAGAGTGATAGAGGGGTGATCAAGGTGATTTCAGGGCTTGCTTCCTTAGTTTCCTCTTAGGCAATCAAGGGAGTGTAGAGATTTAACTCCAAATCAGGTATGTAGGGTTTGAATGGGTGATTTAATCCACTCCCATTCCCAATTCTCCCTAATCCATGAATTCTACAATTCAATTCTTATGGGGTTTTGACCCAATGCATAAATCCTCAAAAATCGATATGGGTATGTTACTAGTATGTCTAAATTGATGGGTTTTGAATAATGGGCTGATTTTATATTGTTTTAAATCATTATTTTTTATACTAGTATTTTAAACTTAGGGTGCCCAATTATGAGAAATCCATGAGTATTCATGATTATGATGATTTTACAAGTATGACGTGAATTTTTGATTTATAAGCATGTTTTCAATTACCCATGTTTTTATGATCACGATTTCCATCAAATTGAGTATTTCAAGTATGTTTAAATATTGGGAGATGCCCACATTTCAAGCATGATTCATGATTTTTGACTTTGGCCGACTCACAGGCCTATTTTTATGGCTAGTTCACAAACCCTCAAACATGTTTATGATTGTCATGATTTAACTAGCCCCCTTATGTCATGTGTGTTAATTTATGAGCATGTTGCATGTATTGGGGTAGTATTTAACACTGAGTAGGTTTGGGGCCCAGGTTACGCCTCGAATCTCAAAACTACGTACCACCGTAGATCATGTTTGGGACCTCCCTTGAGATTGTCCCCTTTTTCCCTAATGGGCCTTTCATGAGTGATATCATGCCTTTCGTGGTCATACCCTTGGAAAGGTATGAACGGCCTCCCGACTAGGTTTACAGGTCGGGCTCCATGTGTGCTCATATGGGGTATGTTGGGTATAAGAATCTCCCACTGTTCCTCATTGTTTATGCATGCTTATGATAACGAATCTTGGATCAAGTCATGTTTTATAATTTTTTGTCTCATGTCTATGTTTACTATAAGTTTACGAATGTTTTGAAAACCTTGAGCCTTATGTTTCATTTATGATTTCAGTATTATGATCATGTCGTCCTACTCTCATGAACTTTATGCATTTAAATGTTCATTTTACTTACCTTGCATGCTTGGTACATTCCACGTACTGAGACGCATACTTTCTATGTTGTATCATTTCATGATATAGGACCCAGCTCTCTGGCTCATCCTTGTCAGTAGTCCATTCAGAGCTTGCTATCAGCCCCCTTTTTGGTGAGTCCTCATGTTCTGAGGACCATATGTTCAGACTTTCTTGTATCTTCCATTTTTCAATATTGTAGGGTTAGTTGGGGTGTTGTCCCATCAACCTGTCTGTTATGATTAGAGGCTTATAGACTATTTGTAGTACTCAACTGTCATGTATAATTTTTTGTCCCTTTTCTATCTTATGGTTTGATTTCATTTCCGGCATGATTTTTATGTTAAGTCTTCCCCTTTCCTTGAATGAATTAGATGTATGCTCCTGCCATGGGTCAACTTGGAGTCTGTCGGGGCTCCTTTCCCCATGTTTACGATCCATATCTACTCTCGGGTCGTGACATAAATCTGACAAGAAATAGGCAAAAGAGCGGAACAGAAATTTAGAAGTTGCCAATGCAAGTTCCCCACATTGCCTAATCTTTTACTAAACCTCAATATGAAGAATATCCAAATCTATATGTCCAAAATGATGTGGATAAAATAATTTAAGGTCTCAGGGAAATGTTTTACGGGGTAAACATGATTCAAATAGCGAAGGCCTTAGTTACGTAGACGTGCAGCTTATTGGCCCAAAGGTCAAGCTCACCAACTGGGAAGCCACTCCTTTCCCTATAAGGAGGGAGTCTAGGGGGTTTGTTTTGTTACTTTTTCTGTATTTGGATTATTCTTAGGTTGTAATCTAGATATTTTAGTTTCTTTGCATTGATGTTAACCCTTCTATCCTTTGAAATTCAATGAAATGAATTTACAGTTCCATATTAAATTCCATACTTTTTTCCCTCTAATTTTATTATTTTATTTTTGTTTCAGTTACGTTAATGTTGACTTTAATAACATGGCATGCATGTGGAATTCATTTCTAGATCCTAAAATGTTGTCTACTATCAAAACAATAAGCCAAGAAGTTGATGAATATAATGAAGACGAAGATTTTAAAGAGATAAAAAAAGAATTGGATCAATTTTAGAGTAAGCCTGAGCCGAATTTAAATGAAACCGAGGCAATCAATTTGGGAACCCCGAAAGAAACAAGAGAAACAAAGATAATTATTCAAACTAAACAAAAGATTCGACATGGCATAATTTAGGCTCTATTGAGTATAAAGATGTTTTCTCTTGGTCCTATGATGACATACCGGGATTGAGCGTTGATTTGGTAATTCACAAACTTCTCATATACCCTAATTTTCAACCAGTCCAGAAAAATCAAAGAAAGTTCAATATGGACGTGAGTGAGAAAATTAAAGAGGAAATCATGAAGCAATTAAGTGCAAATGTGATCAGGGTCGTTCGATATACCATATGGTTGACCAATGTTGTGCCAGTACCAAAGAAAGATGGGAAAATCAGAGTTTTTGTTGACTATAGGGATTTAAATAAAGCAAGTCCAAAGGATAATTTTCCCTTGCCAACATCCATATCCTTGTCGATAATTGTGCCAAACACAAGATTAATCTTTCATGGATTGTTATGCTGGATATCATCAAATTCTTATTGATGAAAAGGATGCAGAAAAGACTTCTTTCACCACCGCATGGGGTACTTATTATTATAGGGACATGCCACTTGGTCTGAAAAATGTAGGAGAAAATAATATGAGAGCCATGACTACTATTTTTCACGACATGATGCATAAAGATGTTGAGGTATATATCCATAATGTGATTATTAAGTCCAGAACACAAACTGACATGTGTCTGACTTAAGAAAGTTCTTTGAAAGATTGCGAAAGTATAATCTCAAGATTAATCCAGCCAAGTGTGCATTTGGGGTTCCATATGGAAAGCTTTTGGGCTTTATAGTTAGCCGGAGAGGCATTGAATTAGACCCATCAAAGATAAAGGCCATTCAAGAACTGTCATCCTCGAAAAACAAAAATGAAGTTATGAGCTTTCTTGGGAGGTTAAATTACATCAGTAGGCTCATTGTTCAGCTCACAACTACATGTAAGCCCATATTTAAAGTATTAAAGAAGGACATCGTTGTCAAGTGGATAGACGAGTGTTAAGAAGCTTTTGATAAGATTAAGAAATATATGTCAAACCCTTCGGTGTTGGTCCCTCCACAACATAGTAGGCCTTTGTTTTTGTATCTATCGGTGATGGATAACTCCTTTGGTTGTATTCTGGGACAACATGATGCCACGGGAAAAAGGAACAAGTGATCAATTATTTGAGCAAGAGTTAACAAGCTATGAGGTAAAATACACACTTTTAGAAAAGACATGGTCTTCCCTAACTTGGGTCGCCCAAAAAATTAAGCACTATCTTTCGTCCTACATGACTTATCTCATATTTCGAATGGATCCTTTAAATTATATCTTTTAGAAACTCATGCCAACTGGCAAACTAGCAAAGTGGAAAATTTTGCTTAAGAAGTTTGACATTGTTTATGTCAACCGTACACCGCTATGAAAGCACAAGCATTGGCCGGTCATTTAGTAGAAAACCCAGTGGATGATGAGTATGAACAATTGAAAACATACTTTCCTAATGAAGAAATAAATTCTTTTAAGGAAGAATTTCGGGATGACAGTTATTTTTGGAAATTATATTTTGATAGGGCTATCAATATTAAAGGTGTATGGATTGGGGAAGTCCTGATTTCACTGATCGAGCATCATTACCTTGCCACAGCATGACTTCATTTCTTTTGTACCAATAATACAGTAGAATATGAAGCTTGCATCATGGGCTTAAACACGGCCTAAATCTAGATGTGCACGAGTTAGTAGTTTTGGGAGATTCTGACTTGTTCATTCATCAAGCTCAAGGTGAATGGGAGACATTAAGTTCATTCCATGCAAAAATTGTCTGGAGGACCTCAGCTAATGGTTCAAGTCCTTTGAGTTCAAATATAATTCCCAGATTTCATAATAAGTTTGTTGTTGCTTTGGCCACTTTACCATCACTGCTTCCGTACCTAGGTAATACTTATACCAACCCATTGGAGATTCAGATTAGAGATCAACATGGTTATTGCAATACAATTGAAGTAGATCCAGATGGTGAGCCATGGTATTATGATATTAAATGATTCTTGAAAACAAAAGAATATCGGATACACACAAATGGAGAATAAAAGAAAATAATTAGGCAACTTTGCAATGGTTTTTTTATAGTTGGGATATTTTATATAAACGAACCCAAGACCTAAACTTCTTGAGATGTGTGAATACTCAAGAAGCTAAAATCATCATGAAAGAGTGCATTCGGGGGTATGTGGCCTGCACATGAATGGGTATGTTTGGACAAAGAAGATCCTGCGAGAGGGATACTATTGGCTTACCATGGAGCAAGATTGTTTCCATTTTATTCGCAAATGTCATCAATTCTAGATTCATAATGACTTCATTCACTTGCCCTCTCTAGAGCTACACCATATATCTTCACCTTGGCCTTTCATTGCTTAGAGTATAAATCTTATTGGGCCAATAGAGCCAAAAGCTTCTAATGGACACTGATTCATTTTGGTTGCCACACTAAATGGGTAGAAGTTCTTACTCTCAAATCAGTCACCAAAAAAGCAGGGACAAACTTTTTACATACCAATATCATATGTCGTTTTGGTATTCCAAGGACCATTATTACAGACAATGCAGCCAATCTTAATAGTCATTTGATGAAGGAGGCATGTGAATAATTTAAAGTTATACATCGCCATTCTACCCCATGTTAGCCCAAATTTAATGGAGCCTTTGAAGAAGCAAACAAAAACATTAAGAAGATTCATCGAAAGATGGTCCAAGGGTCTAGGATGTTGCATGATAAACTACCCTTTTCTCTTTTGGAATATCTTACCACTACCCGTACTTCTGTTGGCCTAACTCCTTACCTATTAGTTTATGGGACTGAGGCGGTCATACCTGCAGAAGTGAAGATTCCCTCTCTTCAAGTTATTGTAGAATCAAAGATTGATGATACTGAATAGGCCTGGGCCAAGGCCAGGCTAGAACAACTATCACTAATAGATAAAAAATAGTTAGCGGCAGTTTGCTTTGTTCAATTATACCAGCAAAGGATGCCTCAAGCTTACTACAAAAAGCTACATCCAAGGCATTTTGAGGTAGGTAAACTTATTTTTAGATGCATCCTTCCATACCAAGAGGAGGCGAAGGGAAAATTTTCCCTAAATTGGCAAGGCCCTTATGTTATCAAACAAATGTTGTCAAAAGGAGTTTTACAATTGGCAGATATAGAAGAAAATGTGGTATACATATCCATTAACAAAGATTCAGTCAAAATATACTATGTCTGACATATTTTTCCTTGACACTTTTCTTACTTAGCATTCTCAGGTTGGGATGATAAAAGGCTATCATTCTCTCTATCCAAACACTACTTACCCCTTGCTACCCCTTTTGAGATTTACTCTGTTTTCTTTGTTTTTCCCTCTTAGAAAGAATTGAACAAGTAAAAAAATCCACAACAAA
Organism: Datura wrightii; assembly: GCA_035772735.1. Taxonomy (NCBI): domain Eukaryota; kingdom Viridiplantae; phylum Streptophyta; class Magnoliopsida; order Solanales; family Solanaceae; genus Datura; species Datura wrightii. The sequence continues at coordinate 83,027,665 of JASDFA010000006.1, read as the reverse complement.
AACAACAACAAACAAATAAACTTTGTGTTAAATGAACTATGTTCGACCTGATTCCTAAAAGGATATGTAGGCAGCTATATGTCGGGGTTTGGTCCAACCACTCAAATAAATAAAAATCATATTTCCTAATACCCGGGCAATATTTTTATTTTTATTTTTTTTCTTCTTAGTTGTTCTATTTAAATAGTTCTGTTATAGGGGACAACATATTATGAGATTTGGAAAACTCAGAAGGATCAAACGTCCACTCCAAATTGCATGTTTTGTTCATTATAGTCGGCTTATACCTCCAGATAAGCTTTCCCCCAATTTTTTTTCTTTTTTTTAAAGGAACACCTTTTGTTTAAGCTAAATATATTTACCTTTATTTTTGACATTTTCTTGTCTCTCTCTATAATAAATTTTGGAGTCATGTTTGGCATAATCTTGATCAAACTCAAAAGCAAAGAATACACTACAAGATGGACTATGTTTTTTCAGTGGTACAGAGCAATGATTATTGGGCATGCACAACAGTAGTAACAATATAAAGTCATTTGCAGTTAACACTAATAAGTGCAAGGCCCAAAAGAAAAAGAGTTATTTTAAGAGATGGGAAAACGATCACCAAAGAAACATGTGATTTAAGAACAAGATCAACTACACTGCAGATAAAAAATGATACTAGATAAAATTAGTCAAAATGAGTATTGAAATACGAAAGTTCAAGACTTCCAAACAAGTTATTCAATCATCAACAAAGTCGATTTTATAAAAGTTGGGTGGACGCAAAGGCAGTTTTCACAAGGGTATATGACCACCAATTTTAAACTCACAAATCTTTCTTTTAACAAAATAGGGGCAAAGGAGTTTTGGAAAACAACTTGTGGAAACAAAAGTGAGTTTCACATAGTGAAGTTCTAAAATCTCTGCTTTTTCTTTGCTATCTATATTATTTTAACATCAATCTTTGCTATCTATATGATCATTATAATATGCTACACTATTTAAAAATAATAATAAATTAAAAGAAAAGAAAAAGAAACCCTATCTTCTTATTCCTGGTTTCATAGGGTATGACACCCTCTGATCGTATTTTAAAAAATAAACCTAACTTATTCTTCCTGGCTTCACAGGGTATGATATCCCCTAGTCGCATTTTTTTTAAAAAAATATCTATCTTCTTCTTCCTGGCTTCACAAGGTACAACATCCCCTGATCACATTGTTTAGAAAAAAATATTCTTCTTTTCATAGCTTTACAGGATATGATATTTCCTAGTTGCACTTTAGGGAACAAAAACCCCTATTCTCTTTTCTTGGCTTCACAAGGTATGAAATTTCTTGATTACATCATAAGGAACAAAAATCCCTATCATGTTTTCATGACTTCACCAGGTACGACATCTCCTGATTGTATTTTAGGGAACAAAAACGTTTATTCTCTTTTCTTAAGCTTGAGTTTTTACTTAGTTTTTGAGTTGATTATATGGATTTTATGCTTTTTTGCTTTTTTTGTGTGTAGATGCCTAAATGTGTGGAAAAGACAAAAAATGGAGCAGAAAGAAGGAATTGACAACAAATCGGTAGTCCATCGATGAAAATCGGTGAAACTCCGGCTAAAGGCCTATTATCACTGCCCCAGAGGAAAAATGCCACCGACAAGTCGCTAGTTGCCAATGGTGACTCGCCGGTCCAATCGCTGAAAGACACCCATTTTTCTGGAAGGAAGCATAAAGATCAGGTAGTTCATGGATTGAGATCGGCTAAACGCCGGATGAACCACCGATGCTCACTGTAGTTGCGTGATGGCTCAAATGAGATACCCGGTGTTCACGAATTTGAACCGGCGAATCGCCAGTGTCTCTGCCTATTCCATAATAACGCTCAAAGGTAAAATTATCTAGCACAAAAAAAGAGATAGAAGATGCCCTATTTTTCGGGATATAAATACAAAATAAAGCACTGTATAATGGGGATAAAAAGAGCAGAGCATATCACATCATTGTTTCCTTTCTTAGCTTTAGAACATTCTCTTAGCAGAGATAAGGAGATTTTGATTGGTAAACTTGGAAAAAGTACTCTTTTCTACTTTTTCTTTTTAATAGTTACAACCATTGTTGGAGACTATTTGTGGATTTGATTTTACTACTCTTTTTATTAAATTCAATGAAGTTATCAATGAATGTGCTTTTAAATTTTTTAATCATGAGTAGCTAAATCATTAATTAGAGGTGTGTGATGATGAATATTTAATTAGAGTGGGTATTGCTAGAGTCATCTTCATCTTGTTTCAATAAGTGTAAATCTATTAGATTTTCTTCCATCTATAAAGGAAGATCCATTGATTATGATATGGGTCTATTTATTCTTACTTGATTATTGCTTGTAAAAGAATAATTAAGTATTGAAAGAGAATTTAATAGTGGGAATGGATAAGAGATTGTGAAATTGGGCTAGAAATAGCTAAAATTGCAGTCTCATTCCTCATTAGTAGCTAATAGCTAGAAATTAGTGCAGCTGCGAATCCAAATCAAATTGGGTTGAGCTAAATCGTGGCTAGAGATTTGACAAAACTCTAGTAAGAGGTAGTTATAAGGCTGAAAAGTTATAATTACCTATTTCTCAAGATTATTTACAGTAATTGAACTTATAAAATGACCTAGCATGTCCCTATCTAGTTAGTATATCATCTACACCATACATCTAGTCTTTCACACTCTTGTTGACAACCATGTTGATCTTGCTATTTTATTCCACTACATTGCCAAATACAATTCACTAAAAATTCCAATCACTCCCACCCAATTTATTTGTTTTTATGTTAACTCTACATGGTACAAGCCAACTTCAATTTCTCAATCGACACTTGTAACTATCATTCACTAGTCTTTGTGGGGTTCGACCCTGACATCCGTTGGATTACTTGTTTTGATACTTTGGCCGTGTATATTCTTTGCAGGAATTATATATTTTGGACGTTATCACATGGCTTTACAGGGTACGACATTTCCTGATTGCGCTCTAGGGAACAAAAACTCATATCTTCTTTTTATGGCTTCACAGGGTATGATATCCCCTGGTTGTATCTTCAGAAAAAAATCCCTATCTTCTTTTCATAGCTTCACAGGGTATGACATCTCTTGATTACATCTTAAGGAACAAAAGCCCTATCTTCTTTTCATGGCTTCATAGGATACGACATCCCCTGGTAGCGTTAAAAAACTATTTTCTTCTTCACAGCTTCATAGGGTATGACATCCCCTAGTTGCATTTTAGGAAACAAAGTTTATTTTTTCTATCTAGTATAAATTATTGTCATTTTCTTCTATTTTATTAGAGAAGTTAGTTTATAATTTTATTAATAAGTCACAAAATTTTCCTAGTGCAAACTGGGCAGAAAATTTTGTTCGCTTTTTGTTGTCTTTAGTGGCTTGCAGGTTTATTTGGAAAAGCGTCAGTGACTCAATCCAAGTAGCAAGTTCAAGTCTCAAATTCTAATTTCAAGATCAAATTTTGAGATCAAGCTACCCACGAGAAGAAGATGTGGTGATAACTGAAGATCCTAAAAGAAGACCTGAAAGAAGAGAGCCAAGACAAGTAGAGTATATAGGATCTTCTATTTTTCATTTAGATGTAATAACATGAGCCACAGACCGAACCTCGACGGGACCTTACTCAACTATCCAAGTCATCTCTCCGTACATCCATCCTTCCACTTGAACTACACATGACCTGATTTCTTTATAATCCGAGATATGTAGGCTTCCCAAAATTAGGGCTCGATCAAACCTCTTTTCTTTTAATTCTTCTCCTACTTTGAATAAATGGTTAGGTCAAAATTTAGTTACGTTCTTCACTTCTTTACTTGAAAACTCTCTGTTCTTCCAACTAAAGAGGGACATGCTATGAACTCCAATTTTGACCAAGCCTAATATTTTATGCCTTTTTATTTTTATTTATTTTTATTTTATTTTATTTATTGCCATGTCCCACCTTGGGAGGCACGACTGGCACCTAGTGCCACACTGGGATCTGAACTGACCTGGCTGGGCTTAGATACCTCTGGTGCCTACGAGTGACTTCAAATTCAAGAAAACAAACTGCTATATCCTGGCTGCCTTAAGCCGACAAGGCCACCTGTAAGAGAAACCAGTTAATCAACAATAAGGTAATAAAGGGATCCAATGCGGACCGACAAGACCATCATGATGTCTAGTTCTAACAGAAATAAAAACAGGTAATTATGCTGGGCCCCACATGGCCAACACGTAAAATAAGACATACATAGGCGGCCAACAACAACCAATTAACTAACAACTGTAGTTGCAAGCCTCTAGGAATAAAAATAGTGGTCAGGGCAAGGCCTCGGCTTACCCAAATACTATACAAATAAAAGATGGTAACCTTTACGACCTGGCAACTCCAAATGAAAGGAGCTGGCCAAACTGCTGACTCTAAATAGCTGCTAGGAGATCTTACAACTTGTCTATCTAAGACTGCAGGCAAGTATGCAACACCCCATAATTGGGTGTCAGTACAATATGTACCGAATATGTAAGGTAGTAATGAAAAGTTGAATAAACATTGATAAAGAACTAAAAGTGAATAACAAGAAGGGGCAGAACTTAACCTGAAAGCATTCTTATCCATAACCTACATCTAGTAAAACACTACACGTATATAAGCTAAGACTGTATAATTACATATTTATAAATTACAACTAGGAAGCAAGAATGCAAATAAGAACCTAACCTGACCCCCATAAGCTTGGAAGGTACAATCAACATAAAATAACCCGCTCAGGGCCCCCATAAGCCCTGGCGAGCACACTTCTATCTATATATGCCTAACAAGGTCAATCTAAGTCACAAGTAACTATAGCCAACCTACTGGTCCCCTGGGTCTGCAATTGAGCCCACTCGGCTCCTGATCTGTAGCTGTGTCTGAGTTTGGCGGACTCCTAATAACTGCACCATGGGCACCAGGCTCGATGAGGGTCAATGATGCCGATATGGCATAAAAATAATACTTCATCCATGGAATGGACTATAATATGGCCCTTGGGTCTCTGCATAGTCCCTTGGAACGACATCTGGCTATGCCCCGAAGGCAACGACACGCTAGCAACCCTGAGGTTGGTTAATGGAAGGCAATCCTAGGTAGGGTAAATTCCAACCAGTACACTTCATCTTAATCTCAACCTGACAACTCAAAAGGCATATTTGGCTCATAAGGTCTAACGCAACCGCTACTCGCCCCTAGAGTAATCTACATAACTACTAACAAGCACACCCCGTGTGCCTATATCTGATAAGAGGATCGTGATAGTGATCATAATCTCTAATGGTCAGGACCGAATAGGGCGAGATATAGAGTGGCCTAAAGATACTCAAAATGTAATGCTAGGACAATGGTAACTCATAAGCGAACCTTAATGTCGCAAACAGTCAACTGTCTAGTTCCTTCACTTAGGACAATTGTAGGGCTGCCACTTAATTGGACCTGCTCCTGAGTAGTTTGCCCCTAACCTTCTCCAGGTAGTTTGCCACTATTCCTGGCCTAAAGTTAATCCTATACTACTATAGTTCTAGTCCCTTGGACACTAACTTGGTCTGTTTAGATTTCATATAACTTTTCTAGGTGATCCTTAACCTCGTAGGTAGGTTTACTTGGTCCTAGCCACATGCGGCAACCTGTACCTGAGTATTTATAAGAGCGGGGTAGGGTGTTGGCGCGTTTCACTACTGATGAGATTCCCACTTTAGGGTATCCACAGGTCTATCTGACTCATATGACTAGAGTGACCTCCTGGAGACCCGTAGGTGTGACACTGAGTCGACTACAACCAATAATCTCTAGCAGTGTCTAACTATATAATAGGTCATCACCTTCCCTATCGACAACCTTGGTGCTGCTGACTCTAGGGTTGGACTATCTTATTCAAACTCTGGCCCTGGAGGCGCTAAGGTATGCCAACGGCCTCTGGGCGAGCGTCACTGTCTATTCAGGCGTCAAACTACAGGTTATATCGCCCGTCTACGCCCTATGTTGTCCAATTTACTGAAATAGGCCCAACAGCTAACCCTAAGCCTCTAAGGCCTTGGCATGGTAGCAACACATCAGAATTCTACTAACATAGTGAACAAAATGACAAATGGCTTATTATAACACTTCTAGTGTGTGCCACACCTAACCTTCTCTTTCCCGACGAGGGATACTATAGTCTATCCTCGATATGTTTTCTAACAGCTAACCACAGCATATATAAGCATTATCTACAAGAAGCAGCTAATACAACACATGAGATTGTTATCTACGTTCAATAGCATAAGTTGTATCATTATATGATGAGAATAACTTGCCGAGGAATAAACCTTAACATACCTCGAATGTCGATTCTCATTTATTCGGTTAATTCAACATGTAACCAGCTATTCCATTCCATTGAAGCCTTTATATTGAGAGAATGAGGCTATTTCAATAATAGGAATCGGTGAATAATGATATCCTTCAATATGTTTAACTACAACTTCAACTTCATTTCATTCAGCTTAAAACTTACAATTTCTCAGAAGTTTAGAAGGGAAAAATTCTTACCTATTGCCCGTGGCCGTTTAGAATCCTATTTGGGAACAATTTCGATAACCTTTACTCGGCAGGGTTCCAGTTTACCGAGCGAATTTTTGAGAAATAACTCTGTAGAAATGCTTCCCGTAGGCTTAAGACTTGTTACCTGAAGTTAATTTGCGTTTGGACGGAGTTTGATGGTGTAATTCAACGAAAATCAGATGAAACTCGCATTTTCTCTCTATTTTGGCCGAAGGTACTATTTTGTAAATGATTTGAATCATTAAGGGGGCTTTATATAGTTAGTGAGAAGGTGGGAAGGGGGGCACGGCACCCCACCCATCGCGCCAATCAATGGTGTGCCACGCGCCGGCCATAGCACCGCACAAGGGTGTGCCGCGCACCGAACATAGCGCCAGATCGGCTTGCACGATGTGGTGCCCAAGGCGCATGTCCCCTAGCCCTGGCCTCCTGCTTGCTCGAAGCCACATTCGTATACTCATCCCTCGGGCCTTTTATCACATGCATCATATTCTTAAATTCCCAACATTCATACGAACGCATCGATTAAACGATAGGAACTTATAGGGTGTAACATCATCTCCCCTTAGGAATATTCATCCTGGAATGTAATCTCTAGGCTTAAAAGGCTTAACTCTTCTTAACTGAGGCTAGAAAAATTTCAACAGAGTCTCCTCTATAATATGGACTCTCCAGAAAGCTGAAATGTAGAAAAGTCCAACACAAGCGTCTCACAGGACGCTATTTGCAATTGAAACATAGCTCTATCACATATAACATAATCAACTGATAATAATAGCAATAGAGTCAACTATATAACATCTGAAACTATCTTTCCATAACCTAAATCATCTGGATCTGTATACTATCATTGTGGAGCCTAGGATAACTGACACTGTTCAGACTTCGCATCATTCATGGTTTTTTTTCAATCATTTTCTTTTATATTTCTATACTCCATGATACTCTAGTGAGTTACAACTCTGGTTCTCAAGATGGGTCCTATGACTATTGGAGCATCTCCACAGAGTAGTGCTTCTATACTTTAGGTATCTCCAATTGGATTAATCTGAGACAAGGTCTTCTACGCACTTGCGTATTGTTGATGAAGAGATCCTAGCCCCGAGGGTAACTCTATCTCATATGCCACTTGGCTAATATTTTAGAGAGTATGGTAAGGCTTAATGAATCTATGGTTGGGCTTTCCCTTACTTATCAGATTCCATGACGCCCTTCATTGGTGAAATTTCCAGGGATACCCAGTTGCTGCTTCAAGCTTTAACTCCCTACATTGTTCGTAGGATAGGACTTCCGATAACCCAAGGCTATCGGTACATCCTTCCTAATAAGCTTAAATCCCTTCATCTGACTAATGTATTAGTATGCTCGGTTCAATTACCCCTAATTTATCTGCTTCAAGTCATCATTTAGGGAGCCTACATTTCCACCCATAACAGATCTTCGAGCGTCTGAATTGTGTACTCTACTTGGCCTTTTGTTTGGGGACAAGAAGTCATACTCAAATTACCATGCATCCCAATCTATTCTAAAACCTAGCTGTGAGTTGTGCCCCTTTTCTAGAAGTTAATATATACTGAGACCCCCTATAGAGAGAATATTTCTTTGGTATTTAACTCAGCGTAATCTTTAGCTAAAACATAATTCTGACCAGCAAGAGATGTGTTGATCTCCTTAGCCTGTCAACAATGGATCGAACGAGGTCATATTTACACCTGGTACATGGTAACCCTGTAACTATATTCATATTATCTACTTTCCATCTTCACGCACAGGCATGACTATTTCCTGAACTAGCCTGCCTAGATTTTGGGGTCTTGCCTTTCCCTACTGGCCATTGGAGTTTTGTGCTACAACTAGACAATACCTTCCTTCTTCCTATACCATTCGTAAGTCTCTTTTATAACCTGGTACATTTTCATCAAATCCGGATGGAGACCGGGTAACGAACATGGTATACCTTACTACAGTCTACTAACGAACTCCTACCATATTTGGAATGCAGAGTCGACCTCTGGGTCTCACAATTCCGCCCCTTATTCCATCAAAGGCCAGTGACTCCCTGCTAGGCCTTGTCTCTAGGATGTACTAGGACTAACCCCATGCCGTCACTCCTTTACCTCCATAACTGGGGGTAGTATTGTGGTAATCTAGATTACAACCTCACTATCCTTTAAATATCAGCCCGATGCTTAGTTATCGTCATTCAGCAGTGGTCCCATACTCTATCAACCTACTTTAACCTGGAGGTGGTTCTGTTTCCCTCCAAAGTTAAATACTTGTGCCTTCCCCATTACTTCCATAGACTAAGATTTACGGTTTGTGTCCTCTGCCTCATAATGTCAAAGATATTACTAACCAAGTCTATTGACTTGTATCATTCTGACCAGCCCTCGGGCCAATTTCATTCATATGATCTCTCTATCCTTTGACATAACCAACTAGAGCCATAGCCACTATTCTGCAGGTATATCCTACCATCATTAGCACCCTGCGGTAGAATCGGCCTATTTCATACCTAAACTCTACTATTGTTGGGGGCTTATTGCTTATGGAATCCCAGGCGTACTCAAATGCTACTGGTAATCTTATATGCCCTCCAACTTTACTATCATAAAGGTCTAGATAACTTATGTAAGCACTAGGGGCCTCAATTACCTTCTAACATTTTCTATGAGTCAACGGATCTAGCCCTCCTTTACTATTTACTCTAGAAAACATCACCTCAATACTTACACCCTTTGTTATACTGAAAACAAAACTGGGAGGCAGAAGATATCCATTTCTTACTATAATAGAACTAGGGTATGGAACTGTACAACATCTAAATGGTTGGATGTAAGAATCCCGTAATTCCCCCTTCATTAAAACTCCCCCCCCCCCCCCAGGTAATCCAACACTAACTGTCACCCCTATTTGATCCTATATATCTAGTAGGTAAGTTAACTCATACATATACTATACTCCTGACCTCCTACTCTGAGGCTATAGAAAGAACTGGGGACGATGCTGGCATATCTATTACTTTATAAAGTTCTTGGTGCCACGGGAGGGTGATGGGAGATTAAAAGACGTTTGCTTCCTCCTTTAGGCTGGTTATTCCCCAACTGTGGCACTTCACTGGTACCCTTTCTTGCTGCTGTAGATGACTTGCGGCTAACTGAAGTCTGTCCCATATCAAACATTACTCTAGACAAACGTAACTATAAAAAACTTAAGGACACATCCCTATACAACTCGGCTCTATAGAACAATCTGAGAAGAGGAAAGGGTAACCATACTATCATGCCTCGTAACCTCCTACTTATAGAATGTGGTGCACAACATATTTATAAGAAAGACTCTACCAGACACGGCTTGCAGATTCCCTAGGATACGACCTGCTCTGATACCAAGTTTGTCACACCCCACCTTTGGAGGCATGACTGGCACCTAGTGTCACAGTGGGATCTGAACTAACCTAGCTGGGCTCAGGCACCTCTGGTTCCTACCATTGACTCAAATTCAAGAAAACAAACTTCTATATCCCGGCTGTAAACACAACCTCAGGCCGACAAGGCCACCTGTAAGAGAAACCAGTTAATCAACAACTAGGTAATAAAGGGATCCTATGCGGAATGACAAGACCACCATGTTGTCTAGTTATAACAAAAATAAAAATAGGTAGCTAGCTAGGCCCCAAACAACTAACACATAAAATAAGACATACATAGGCCCCATACGGCCAAAACAACTAACTAATGACGACTGTAGTCTGCAAGCCTCTAGGAATACGAATAGTGGTCGGGGCAGAGCCCCGGCCTACCCAAATACTATACAAATAAAAGACGGTAACCTTTACGACCTGGAAACTCCGAATGAAAGGAGCTGGCCAAGCTGCTGACTCTAAATAACTGCTAGGAGATCTCACAACCTGTTTGTCTAAACTTGTAGGCAAGTATGTAGTGTCCCATAATAGGGCGTTAGCATAATATGTACCGAATATGTAAGGCAGTAATGAAAAGATTAATAAATGCTGATAAAGAACTAAAAGTGAAAAACAAGAAGGGGCAGAACTTAACCTGAAAGCTTTTTTATCCATAACCTGCATCTAGTAAAGCACTACACTTATATGAGCTAAGACTATATAATTACAGATTTATAAATTATAACTAGAAAGCAAGAATGCAAGCAAGAACCTAACCTAGCCCCCATAAGCTTGGAAGGTACAATCAACACAGAATAACCCGCTTGGGGCCCCCATAATCCCTGGCGAGCACACTTCAATATATATACTCCTAACAAGGTCAATTTGAGTCATGAGTAACTATTGCCAATCTACTGGTCCCCTGGGTCTGTAACTAAGCCCACTCGGCTCCTGATCTGTAGCTGTGTCTGAGTCCAGTGGACTTCTAATAACTTCACCCTGGGCACCAGGCTCGATGAGGGTCAGTGATGTCGATATGCGTAAAAGTAATAGTCCAACATTGGAATGGACTGTAATATGGCCCTTAGGCCTCTGCAGAGTCCCTTTGGGACAACAACTGGCTCCTTGGAGTGATCATATAGCCTCAAAGGCAACAACATAATTTGCAACCCTGAGGTTGGTTAATGGAAAATCATAGGTGGGGTCAATCACAAATGGTACACTGCATCTTAATCTCAACCTGACCACTCAAAAGGTGTATCTAGCTCATAAGGTCTAACGCAACCACTACTTGCCCCTAGAGTAAGCTGCATAGCTGCTAACAAGCACACCCTGTGTGCCCTTATCTAATTAGAGGATCCTGATAGTGATCATAATCTCTATATGTCTGGACTGAATAGGGCAAGATCTAGAGTGGCCTAACGATAATCTGAATGTCATTCTAGGACAATGGTAACTCACAAGCGAACCATAATGTCACGAACAGTCAACTGTCTAGTTCCTTTACTTAGGACAATTGTAGAGCTGCCACTTAATCGGACCTGCTCCTGAGCAGTCAGGCCTTAACCTTCTCCAGGCGGTTTTCTATTATTCCTAGCCTAAAGGTAATACTATACTACTATAGTTCTAGTCCCTTGGACACTGACTTGTTCTGTTCAGATTTCATATAACTTTTCTAGGTGATCCCTAACCTCGTAGGTAGGTTTACTTGGTCCTAGCCACACGCGGCAACCTGTACCTGAGTATCTACAAGTGCGGGCTGGGAAGTTGGCCCCGCGTTTCACTACTGATAATATTTCCTCCTTAGGGTATCCACAAGTCTATCTAACTCGTATAACTAGAATGACCACCTGGCAACCCGTAAGTGTGACACTAAGTCGACTAAAGCTAATAATCTCTAGCAGTGTCTATATAATAGGTCGTCACCTTCCCCACTGGCAACCTTGGTGCTGCTGACTCTAGGGTAGGACTATCTTATTTAAATTCTATCCCTGGAGGTGCTAAGGTACGCCAACGGCCTCTGGGCGAACATTACTATCTATCCGGGCATCAAACTGCAGGTTATATCGCCCATCTATGCCCTATGCTGTCCAATTTACTGAAATAGGCCCAACAGCTAACCCTAAGCCTCTAAGGCCTTGGCATGGCGGCAACACATCAGAATTCTACTAACACAGCGAACAAAAGGACAGAAGGCTTACTATAACGCTTCTAGTGTGTGCCACATCTAACCTGCTCTTTCTCGACGAGGGATACTATAGTCTATCCTCGATACATTTTCTAACAGCTAACCACAACATATATAAGCATTATCTACAAGCAGCATCTAATACAACACATGGGATTGTTATCTACGTTCAAGAGCTTATGTCGTGTCATTATACGACGAGAATAACTTGCCAATGAATAAACCTTAACATACCTCGAATGTCGATTCTCATTTATTCGGTGAGTCCATACCATTCTATTGCGGCCTTCATACTGAGAGAGTGAGACTATTTCAATAATAGGAATCGGTGAATAATTATATCCTTTAATAGGTTTAACTACAACTTCAACATTGTTTCACTCGGCTGAAAACTTACATTTTCTCGAAAGTTTAGAAAGGAGAAATGCTTACCTATTTTCCGTGGCCATTAGAATCATATTTGGAACAATTCCGACAACCTTTACTCGGCGGGGTTCTAGTTTTCCAAGCAAATTTTTGAGAAATAACTCCGTAGAAATGCTTCTCGTAGGCTTAGGACTTGTTACTTGAAGTTAATTTGCATTTGGATGGAGTTTGATGGCGTAATTTGATGAAAATAGGATGAAACTCGCATTTTCTCTCTATTCTGGATGAAGGTACTATTTTGTTAATGATTTGAATCATCAAGGGGTTTTTATATAGTTATTGAGATGGTGGGCAGGTAGGGCGTAGCGCACCACCCATTGTGCCAATCCAGGATGTGTTGTACACCGGCCATAGCTCCAGACCGGCTGGCGCGGCGCAGCTCCAAGGAGCCTGGCCCCTAGCATCGGCCTCCTGCTCGCTCGATGCCACGTTCATATACTCATCCCCCGGGCCTTTTTTCGCATGCATCGTATTTTGAAACTCCCAACATTCATACGAACGCATCGGTTAAACGATAGGAACTTACGAGGTGTAATATTTATTTGTTTAAATATTTCTTTTAGATTTAAATTTTTATATTATTTTTAATAAGCCTATTTAAAAATTTGAAAACAAATATATATATATATAGAGAGAGAGAGAGAGTGAGAGAGAGAGAGAATCACTTTTTAGAATAAATTTAATTTTTTATATTTTAAAAGGAAAAAAATTATAAATACATATATTATTATTTTTATTATTATTATTATTTAATTTTTACTATTAGTTAATCAATATAATTTACTTGTTGCACTTAAAAAATGAAAAAGAAAGAAGAAGAAAACGATTGAAAGAAAAAGAAAACAAAAATGGAATAAAACGGCTAGAAGAAAAAAAAATCCTAAAATACTAATCTAATAAACTAACCTAGAGCAGGCACTAGGCAAAATTGCTAGAGTTGTGTTTGCCATAGATCGAGGGAGGGTTGGATTTCAGATCCATGTTTGATGTGTCAAAGGCTTTATTTGCCAAATTATGGTGGAAGTTTAGGAAAAATCCATCTCTATGAAGTGCTTTCATGAGCAATAAATATAACAAGAAGCTTAATCCTGTTATAGTTCCATGGAAAGAAGGCTCTCATGTTTGGAGGAAAATATTGGAAGCCCGGGACTTGGTCGAACACCAAACATTTTGGAAGCTTGGTATGGGATCGTCGCAATTTTGGTTTGATAATTAGATGGGGCTGGGAGCATTGTATTTTGTTACTCCGGAAGATTTTTATTGTGATGAATCGATCACCAATGTGGCTAAAGTTGTAAAGGATAATAGGTGGGATACACAAGTGTTGAGGAATATCTTACCTGAAAATTTGGCCGAACATATTATTGAGAATATTCAACCTCCAACTAAATTACATGAGCTGGACAACCCATATTGGATTTTAGAATCTACCTGTGTATTTTCAATTAAATCATCATTGGAATATATTAGATTGAGAGGTGAAAATCTGATATATACAAGTACATATGGATAAAGGGACTGCCGTATAAAATATCATTCATGATGTGGAGAGCTTGGAAATTTAAAATTTCTTTCGATGATGGAGTAAAGAATATAGGATTTAGTTTGGTGTCAAGATATAGAAAACTTTCAGCCATGTGTTCCTGAAAGAACAAATAGCTAAGAGGACGTGGGAGTACTTTTGCTCATATGCAGGGATATCGTTTGGAGGAGTACAACTTCAACAGGCAATTCTCCAATGGCGGACAGCTCCGGTGATACCTCGATTACAGCCAATGTTTTGGACTGTCCCGACTGTAATTATTTGGGAATTGTGGAAAAAAATAAATAGCAGTAAACATGGAAAGAAGGTGATACTGAACAGAATCATATAACTGGATTCCAAAAATATTCAAATGCTTGTCCAAATCAGGAAGCCGACAATCAAACAAGTCCCTCACAGATGGCCTGATATAATTCGAGTTCTAGCTCTAAAAGTTACCCAAGTATTGTGGAAATTACCTCCGGATAATTGATTAAAATGTAACATGGATGGTGTGTCCAGAGGTAACTCGGGGTGAAGCTCCTATGCTTTTTGTAATAGAGATTCGGCGGGTGATCTGATATATACATAAGCTAAGGAAATTGGAGAAGGTACAAACACAATATCTGAGGCAAGAGCAATTTTGGACGCTGTGAGATATTGTGATGGTCATAATGTGTTCAATATAAAAATAGAAACAGATTCCCTGTTTCTAAAAAATGTAATTGAGGGTAATTGGAAGCCGTCATGGAATATAGCAGCTGAATTGGAGGAAATTATTGAGCTACTGGACAGTTTCAATTTCAGGTGGTTCATGTGTTGAGAGAAGGAAGCCAACTTGTTGATCATTTGGCGAATCGAGCACTTGAGTATGGAAACATTGCAGTTCATTCATTTAATGAAATGGACACACAAGGAAGAAAGATTATCAACAGCAACAAGCTTCAATTCCCTTATTTGCGAGTTCGAGCTACGAAAAGAAGGTGGTGGAGAGAGGCTACTGGTGTATTGGCTTTCATAATAGAAAGCTAAGAGATGATGCAATTTATTTTTGCATCGGGTTTTTTACTAACACAAGGGGAAGGGACCATACTTGGGTCGAATTTCTGCTGTCAAGTTACTATCAGGGATTTCCCAGGCCTTTATTTGGCCAACG
This sequence comes from Datura wrightii, assembly GCA_035772735.1. Classification (NCBI taxonomy): domain Eukaryota; kingdom Viridiplantae; phylum Streptophyta; class Magnoliopsida; order Solanales; family Solanaceae; genus Datura; species Datura wrightii. The sequence continues at coordinate 83,012,380 of JASDFA010000006.1, read as the reverse complement.
TGGATGTTTTCTAATTTCATTGTGTCACTGTGCAAGGTGTATGATGATACTCTATTTTAGGAGTGGAATTGAGGCAATTGAAGATCGAGATTGGAATGGGAATGTGGTTGCGGGGGTATATGAACTATTTTAGAAGCAGCATATATTTGAAGGTGAGGGTACAACTTGGACATATGATGTTGGCAACTTACTAAGTAGAGATGCTTCCAATAAGGAGTGGAGGGGACAGCAAAAGGAGCAAATTGCAACTCTCTATGCAAAATTAAACAAGACCAGTGAAGCATTTGGAGAAAATCACTGGTTGGGTTAATATGCAAGCCACAAAATTTGGCGACAGTATTATGCGGGTTGGTTGGATGTTTTCTTGGTGGAATTTGAAGCTGTATTACATTCCACAATAGGAAAAATGGAGATTAGAGAATTGGATTTATCAGAACAGGGACAACGTAGTAATGCAGTTTGTTGAGAATTGGAAGTTAGTTAAAGTTAGTTATTCAAAGTTAGTTAAAGGTTGGTTCCTAAAGTAGTTGAAGTTAGTTATAGTTAGTTGTTAGTTAGTTGAATTTAGTGAGAGGGCTACTTTAGTCATTAGTCCTTAACTAACTAGCTACACAAATCACCTATAAAAGGTGCTAGATAGGAAAGGTTAGTTTAGTTTTTTTGGTTATCCAAAATCTATAAATTTCCCTCTTCTTAAATAATATTTCCTTTACTCAGTAATGGCAGTGATTCTGCCTTAGTTTAATCTTCAAATGGATGCTAATGGCTGAAGTTTAACATGGTATCAGAGCAAGGTTAATTGATGGAGAATTATCAGTGTAATAAGTCAGCTAATCTGTGATATCTAGGCAGCAAGAGTACCGACTAGATCTGCATTTTTGATCTATATTTCTGTTACCTCTGATCTGGTTTTTCAATCTACCTAGTAGAAGGTTTCTGTTCATCTTCTGCTCATTTTTTGATCTGTTTTTCCTTACGTGCATTTCATCTGAAACTTTGTTATGAAAACCCGTTGAATTGTGAATAGCTTACAATCTGTTTGATAGTTGTTATTCGATCTATAAAGATCATCTCGTTTACAATCTGTTTGAGAGTTGTTATTCACTCTCTTAATCTCATCCTACTTCTCTGATCCTTAATCCTTACTTCACACATCTACTTCCTTTTTGTTCTGCTTCAACTGCGGTGTTTGATCACTTGATCTATTTTCCTTCTTCATTCACTTTGTTCCTAAATCTGCTTTGGTCATGGAGAACAACCTAGATGAAAGTCGACCTGAAGTTCATCCCACAGAGAATGCTGGGACATCTACAGACTTCAATAATGCATTTTATGTTCATCCCTCAGAGAATGATGGGACATCCATAACTCCTACTTCATTTGATCGATCTGGTTATAGATCATGGAGGAGGAGTTTTTTACGAGCTTTGTTTGTGAAAAACAAAATAGGTTTTATCAATGGTAAAATCATGAAACCTAGTATTGATTCTCCATACTTCACACAGTGGGAAAGGTGTGATGACATGGTGACTTTTTGGATTTTCCCTATCGAAGGATCTAAGTGATAGCCTACAATATGTGAACAATGCAAAGGAGTTATGGGATGAACTGAAGGAAAGATATGACCAGACAAATAGTGCAAAGTTGTATCAGTTGCAGCAAGAAATTAGTGATCAAACATAGGGAAATCTGGACATTAATGGATACTACACAACCATTAGAAAACTTTGGGAAGAACACAGCACTCTAGATGCCAATATACAGTGTGTGTGTGTGTGCGCACTTGTGGTGGCAAAACTAAGATGCACAAGGCAGAACAAGATAGAAGACTCATTCAATTTCTTATGGGATTGAATGATGTCTACATAGTGGTTAGAGGGAATATTTTAATGATGAATCCCTTACCAACCATGGCTCAAGCTTTTTCCATCTTAGTGCAGGAAGAAAGGCAAAGAGAACTTAGGCCACACAACACAATTCACTTGGAATCTACTTCCTTAACTGCAAATGCAGGAACCAGCAATGCAGTTAGAGGTTCAAATGCAACCAATAGCTACAGCTATAGACCACAAGGATTGAAGCACAATGCAGGAGATTTTAGGACTAACTATGCTCAAAGAAATGGTGGGAAAGGCAGTTACAGATCTGGAGGCCAACACAATAATAACAACAAGTCCTTCCTATTTTGTGACTACTGCAAGAAGCAAGGACATACTGAAAGCAAATGTTACAGATTGCATGGATTTCCACAAGATTTCAGATTCACAAGAGGTAGGCACTCAGGCACAACAACAACTACATCAATAAATGAACCTAGCAACAGCGAGGGAGTATTAACCAAGGGTTGTGATAAAGACAACAACTGTGAATTTGATCTAACAAGAGATCAATATGATAAGCTGCTAAAATTTTTAGGCAATATCCATGTGAAGGAGGGTAGTTCAAGTACCAACAACAGAGGTTATGTAGACAATCTATTCAATGGACAAGTAGTGGCAAATCTTGCAGTTATAATAGCATGTCATTCTTCTATAACTGAGATTGGTGACTTATCTTGTAAATGTGTAAACTTGTCTGCTGACTCTTGGATTATAGATTCAGGAGCCACAAACCATATGACATTCAATAAGAGCCTTCTAGTCAAAATCAGAACCTTACCTTATCCCTTCCTAGTCACATTACCAAATGGCTACAAAGTTAGAGTGACTGAAGTTGGAGAAGTACATTTGAGTCCAGTCATAATCTTACAGAGAGTACTATTTGTGCCTAGTTTTAAGTTCAACTTGATCTCAGTTCATTGTTTGGCTACTCAACTTAAAGGAGTTGTTAGTTTTAATAGCATTGCTTGTCTTATGCAGGGCCCTTCATTGAAGAGCCCTTTGGAAATTGGTAGAGCAAGGAATGGATTGTATTACATCTATCCAAAATGCCATACTTCTTCAGATCTTCCAGGCATAGCATCCAGTTGTGTGAATTTCACTCATCAATCTTTGCCTAGTTGTTTTTCTTTTCCTTCTTTTCCTTCTTCTTTCCCTACTGAAGTTGATCAGGCTTGCATTCCACCATCTATGTCACCTGCAAGATCCCATATCTCAAGTAATAAAACTGTTTGTTCTATGAATAAATCTGTCTCTGCAGTTTCTACTACTAATTCTCTTGATGCAAATTCTCATGACATTACATCTACTACAAACAGTGTGGACTACCTATGGCATACAAGACTAGGCCATGTACCTTTTAGTAAAATGAAAGATATCACTGCTATACCATTCTCTTTTGCCCCCAAACAACCTTTTTCATGTACTATTTGCCCCATGGCTAGACAAACCAAGCTGCCTTTTCCCTCCAAAGCTACCTCTCAATCAACCAAACTACTAGACCTATTTCACATTGATATATGGGGACCTTACCACACACCAACACATGATAATCATAGGTACTTTCTCACTGTTGTGGATGACTTCAGCAGATCAACATGGACGCAGCTACTTAGCTGCAAAAGCAATGCATTATCAGCTATCAAAAGCCTAGTTTTCTTGATGGGAAACCAGTTTAACACTAAAATAAGATGTGTTAGAACTGATAATGGATTGGAGTTTCTTAATAAAGAGACCTCTAATTTTCTGAATTGCAGAGGAATTTTACATCAGAAAACTTGTCCTTATACACCACAACAAAATGGTGTAGTAGAAAGGAAACACAAACACCTACTTGAAACTGCTAGATCCTTGTTATATCACTCCAAGCTTCCAATGCAATATTGGGCTGAATGTATTCTAACTGCTACTTACTTGATAAATAGACTACCCTCAACCTCAACACAAGGCAGCACACCTTTTGAAAGATTATACCAGAAACAGCCCATATATTCTCATCTAAAATCATTTGGATCCCTTTGTTTTCCTACAAATGTTAAGCCTCACAAAGATAAATTTGCACCAAGATCCATTCCCCATGTATTTGTGGGATATTCTTTCAATACAAAAAGGTACAAGGTCCTACACTTGAGTACTAAGAAAGTCCACATTTGCAGAGATGTGTTGTTTCATGAGCATGTGTTTCCTTTCAGCTTAACATTTCCTATTTCTGACTTTAGTTCTGTCTTAAAGAAACTTGATCCCACTTCTACTTTACTGCCTTCTAATGATAATGTCTCTAGTAATGGTTTTGGTCTGGATGACAATATTCACACTTCAGTCAATTCTCATACCAATATACCACAACCTCTTTCCATTAATACACCTGGAAATACAATAACTACACCAGCTACTTCATCTACAATTAACACTGACACTGTTGTTCCTACTTCACCTATTAACACCACTCCTTCCAACTACATTACCCAACCTTTCAACCAGAATGTTAGAAGATCTAGTCGACCACACATCATACCAACCTATCTGAAGGATTACACATACCAACTTCCCACTCTCCAGTCACCACCCACCTCTATTATACCTGTTAGACAAGACACTTCTCTAGCATCTTTTACTCTTATTGTTCAGTAGCAAACACACTTGCATGATCATGAGCCTTTCTCATATGAAGAGGTTGCTTTACATCCTAAATGGCAGGCAACCATGGATCTTGAGTTCCAGGCTTTATATGCAAATCATGCTTGGAATTTGGTTGTTCTTCCACCTGGAAAGAAAACTGTAGGCTGCAAATAGGTGTATAAGGTCAAGCATAAGGCAAATGGGACTGTGGAAAGATATAAGGCCAGACTTGTTGTGAAAGGGTACACACAAAAGCTGGAATAGATTACAATGAGACATTTTCACCAGTTGTAAAGATAACCACAGTAAGACTTTTGATTGGTTTAGCAGTTAAGGAAGGTTGGGATCTATACCAGCTAGATGTAAACAATGCTTTCCTCCACGGAGATTTGCATGAAGAAGTGTACATGGCTTTACCTCAAGGGTTGATGGTACACGATAGCAGGGTAGTCTGCAAACTAAATAAGCCACTGTATGGACTGAAACAGGCCAGTCGACAGTGGTATGAAAAGTTGGCAACATCTTTGTCTTCTAGAGGCTATACTTACTCAACTGGTGACTATTCTTTGTTTTTCAGGAAAGTTGATGTTTCGGTAATATTTGTAGCAGTATATGTTGATGACATCATTGTAACAGGAAATGACAAGGTAGAGATTGAGTCTTTAAAGTCCTTTTTACACAACCAGTTTATGATCAAAGATTTAGGTAAGCTGCATTACTTTCTGGGAATGTAAATCACCTACCAGACCAGTGGAGTTCTTATTTCACAGAGGAAATTTTCTACTGATTTACTAAGAGATTTTGATTGTTCTGCTTACACTGCAACAACTTCACCACTTGATCCAACAGTTAAGTTGAAATCTGATGAAGGTCTACTTCTTGAGGATGCAACATACTATAGGAGGTTTATAGGAAAACTAAACTTTCTCACACGCAAAAGAATTGATATTGCCTACAGTGTGCAGCATCTGAGCCAGTTCCTACAAGCACCTAGAGATACACATCGAAGAGCAGCCACACATGTACTCAGATATCTCAAGGGAAGTCTAGACCATGGTTTATTTTTGTCCAACAAGCCTGGCTGCAATATCACTGCTTACTGCGATTCAGACTGGGTTGCTTGCTTAGATTCAAGGAAATCAGTGAGTGGTTATGTGGTCGTTGTACCCCGTAAAATTACCAACACCTAGATGGCCTATTCGCGTGTTGGTTAAGAGTATTTGAAAGTTATACATGCTAGAAAAAGGCCCAGGAAAAGACCGGACGAGAAACCTGTCGAACCATCGCGGAAGGAGCCGAGGCAGAGCCCCTCCGCGATGGCAACGTGTCACGGAGGTGGAGCCTCCGCGTTGGCTCCGTGACACGTAGGCTTTGTCTACGCCCAAGTATATAAATCCCTCCACTTCGGTTTAAATGTTAAAATTCTTATAATTTCCAGTGAAAACAGAGAGAAAATCAGAGAGGAAGAGGAACAAAGGGTTCTTGATAATTTCCTTCCGATTACGCTGTCGAACGCGGTCCAAACTCAAATTAACTCCAGATACCGAGGTATTTAGCAGCAAGGAGCATTCCTACGAATTTAGTTTCGCGAAATTCGGTCGGTGAATCGTCGTGCTACCGAACTAAGGTAAGTGAAATTGCTCCAAATTAGTGTTAATATACTCCTAGCTATAAAGTGAATATTTCTCCCTTCTGGACTTTTGAGAAATAGCAAGGTTTTGACCGTCTTTCGATAAGCTAAAGTTTAGGCTATAAATATATCGAAAGTGATGTTTTCTTTCAGATTATTGGTGTATTTAGTCCTAATTGACATGTATGTGAATGTAGTTGGGAGAAACAGTAGAAGTACTGGAAGAAATTACATCGGTCAGTCGGGTACTCAGAAACCAGGTATGTAAAGCTATTCCTTCGGCAAGCCAGGGAGTACAGTCTAGAAAATAAGTAGAACAAAGGCTATTAACAGATACTCAGCATGCAGGAATGATTTTAGTATAATTTCCAGCAAGCATGTTGTTATATCATTACGTACCATGCGATAATCAGAATAACGGATAGTCAGATGATTCTAGATAGTAATGTGGTATTAGCTAGTAGCTCAGCATGTTCTTACGTAATACCCAGAATGGAAGTTGTAAAAGTAGTATAATGAATTAGCAGGGTTACAGATAGTATGTATTACATTTGTTGAGATTGTATCTAGTAGTAGATGGCACATTTTATATTATTGATCTATATCCAGTTATAGATGGCATGTTCTATGTTATTGGGTTATATCCAGATATAATCAGATCAGTAATCAGATACAAAAATAGCCCCAAACACCGATATAGCTCCAGATATAGATATAGCTCCAGAAACAGATATGGCCTTAGAAACTGATATAGCTTCAGATCACAGATATCAATAATCAGATAGACAGATAAAGGCCAGGTAGCAGTTAGCCCAACAACCGGAAACAGTGTAAAACAGAATATAGCATCAGTTATTTAATACAAACTGGCCTTGAAATAAGAGAAGAGAATATGATTAGTATTTTTCATTTGAGCATGCTTGCTGTGTATGTGTTTTGCATGTTGAGACTTGTTGTGGCATGTGGGCACCCTTTAGCATCCACACCGCCCCTGGGTTATAGCTGTGTCGATACCAGATTCAGATACTGCCACCAGCTGGGCGATGTCGTCCGCCTAGAGGACGATGATGGCCGACCACCATGATAATATGGTCCAGATTAACCTGCTTGCAGGAGCAGTTCAGTTTTCTCTGCGCAGAGCCAGATTACCCTATTTACAGGGGCAGATTACTCTGTGTGCACTTGTGGCCGGGGGCAGTTTCAGATATAGATTTTTATAAAATTACCCTGTTGCGTGCTTGCACCCAGGGGCAGTTTCAGTTACAGATACAGCAGCAGATTACCCCGTGTGCACTTGCGCCCAGAGGCAGGAGTCTTCGGACTCAGACACAGTTTATTGTCAGAGGCCAAGGCCTGAGCTACGCACCCAAGGGGGCCGGTAGGAGGAGCTCACAATTATCAGATGAGTGTAGTGACTTATTTTTGGTTGGTTTAGACCCGGGTAGGGGTAAATAGATTGTGTGTTGGTTGGCACCTTCCGGCTTATGGGGGTCGGTCAGGTATTGTGTGTATTTATATGTATATCTATATGTGCGATTAGATACTGGTAGACAGTAGGACGACACATCATCAGGTACGTCCAGTTAGTTACGGAATAGGTAAACTCTCCCCAGTTATCCTCAGCCAGATAGATTCAGCTACTTCCTGCTTATATGTCATGTTATTGTTGTTACCCATTTCAGTTGTATATTTCAGTTTGCTTTACATGCTCAGTACCTGTGGTACTGATGCCCGTAGGGGCGCTGCATTGCTTACCTGCAGGTACTCATAGATGAGGAGCTAATCCCTCGTGATCCTAGCCAGCGAAGAGTTAGCAGCTCCTGTCATCCGGAGCTTGATATTCAGAGGTGTATTTCATTTTCTTTGTTGTATAGTTTGGGGTAGATCGGGGCCCTGTCCCGGTCATTCTATTATTACTTTCTAGAGGCTTGCAATCTGTATATATTCCCTGTGGTTGGTTGTGCCGGTCGTGTGGGGCCTTGCGTATGTTTAGCTGTTTATGTTGGCCGTGTGAGGCCTCATCCAGGTAGTAGTGGTGACCTTGCCGATCACGTAGCTGTTCCGCATTTGTTACATTGAGTTAGAGATAACTAGATAGCATGGTAGCCTTGTCGGCCCGCATAGGTTTCCCATCATGTGTATGTTTCTGGTTAGCTGAAGTTTTATACAGGTGGCTACAGGCCCAGTCGGACGGAGGCTATATTTACAGTCGTTATATAGCCGGTTCATTTCTTGAAATAGAGCCGCAGTCAGCCAAAGCACCAGATGTGCTCAGGCTGGACCGTTTAGCAGCCCAGAGTCTAGCATGCAGTAGGTGCCCGTCATACCCCCCAAGGTGGGGTGTGACAAACTTGGTATTCTTAGGAAACAGTCCCATAAGCTGGAAATCCAAGAAGCAAATCACAGTTTCCTTATCGTCAGCAGAAGCAGAGTACAGAGCAATAAGAATGGTAGTTGGAGAGCTAGTTTGGATGCATAGACTGTTAGAGGAGTTAACTGGTGTTTCCTCAATGCCTATAGATGTGTTTTGCGACAACCAAGATGCTATTCATATTGCGAAAAATCCGGCATTTCATGAACGAACCAAACATATCGAAGTAGATTATCATTTTGTTCGTGATAAGCTTCAAGAAGGTTTCATTATGCTTCATCATGTTCCTACCACTAGTCAGCTGGCAGACATATTAACCAAAGCATTGAATGGTCCAAGTCACTCGAATCTACTTGGCAAGTTGTCGTCACCTACAACTTGAGGGGGGGGGTGTTGAGAATTACAAGTTAGTTAAAGTTAGTTATCCAAAGTTAGTTAAAGGTTGGTTCCTAAAGTAGTTAAAGTTAGTCATATTTAGTTGTTAGTTAGTTGAGTTTAGTGAGAGGTCTAGTTTAGTCATTAGTCCTTAACTAACTAGCTACACAAATCACCTATAAAAGGTGCTAGATAGAAAAGGTTAGTTTAGTTTTTTTGGTTATCCAAAATCTTTAAATTTCCCTCTTCTTCAATAATATTTCCTTTGCTTGGTAATGGCAGTGATTCTGCCCCAGTTTGATCTTCAAATGGATGCTAATGGCTGAAGTTTAACACAGTTCACTATATTACGTTGTCCAGGCCATTAGCTGACCAGCATGAGCGAGAGAGAATTAGGCGTGCAGGATGGAATATGATATGCAAAAATAGGAAGATGGGGACATCAACCTACCTGCATACTCAAATCCATTTGGAGGAGAGCATGGGGGTAAATTTTATCACTAACATCATTTTCTTTTTATGCAGGGAGAATTACACTGAGTCAATTGCCCATTGATCCTAGCCTCAAAGGAAATGATATGGAAAATAATTGGGTCCTTTTCATTATAATCCGCCATTTCATTGATCCTTCCCCGAAAGGAAATGATATGATACAGATGGTGCTACTCAGAATTTTGTGTGCGCACAGTACTGAGAAGGAGTCCGACCTGCAATAACAGGAGCTATTCTAGAGTTATTTGGTCAGGAACTCACAATTTTACAGAGATAAAGGATGATCTTCAAAGTTGAAGATGAGGCAGCAGATTAGCAATATGCTCAATTCCTCTGGGAGAAGAGCATTGAGGCAATTTTACTGCTAACACGGTTTTCTTTTTTGCAGGGTATAAATTTTGTACAAGTTTTATTTATTGATAATTATTCAATGTATGTTATTAGCACATGGTGCTCATTCTATTGAGGATATATTAATGGATGGAATTAGTATAGGAGGTGATACCCATTGTCTAGTTGATGAACTGCGCGACCACAGACAAGGCAGCAAGTCTGCTAGTGGTATGATCAACTGCGCGACCGCGTAGACGAAGGATGAAAACACGCAGAGGAAGCAGAAAGTATGCCAGTGGTGCGTGATCAGGTGCGCGATCGTGTAGCTGAAGGGAGAGAATGCGCAGTGAAGGTAGTGAGCCTGGATACCCAGCCTATATATGTTCGATTTATTAATGAGCCATCAATGTATGGAATTAGCACCTAGTGCTCATTCTATTATTGAGGATACATTAATAGATGGAACTAGTATAGGTTGAATCGAAAGAAAAGAATTCTGGAGATTGAATGATATTATGCCATAGATTCTATTTTAGAAAATGATATGGCCATCTCATATTTCAATTTTGAGAGTGAGGACTGGATCATAGGTGCTTGAGCTTACACCAATAAGTGATGATTTGATATAGTTAAATTCAGCAAATGGGTTAATGAGAATCTTCATGGATGGAGAACAGTGGCTATTCAAGAATGAGGATACATCACTCTATAGAGGTTCCATATATTAATAAATCCTCAATGTGTGGTATTAACACTTTGTGTTTATTCTATTGATAATATATTAATGGATGGAACTAATATAGGGGAAGATTTGTAAAAGGATAATTTCGAGGCTATTGTGGAAGGCAAAATGAGCGATCTCGCTAGCTACAAGTGACAGCTACTGCGAGGACTTCACCGCCAAGGCCAACGAGCTTGGTCACTGCTACTACAAAAAATTGTTTTGAGTCCAGATTCGTATCAAGTTTTTCATTTTAATTGTGTTATTCAACTACTAGAATTTCTATCAGTTGTTATTTTGTCATTTGTAGTACCAAATAGGACAATTTATAAGTCCTATTTTGGTCATTAGCTTAATTCTTCATTTTATTTTTTAGGCCTTGGCTACACTTGTAATGACTTTTGTGATTTAAAAAATTTATAAAAGCAACCTAGGCAGCTCGCCTAGTGGATTTATTTAAAAAAAAATAAACTAACCTAGATTAACTCAAAAACCTCGCCAACAAACCCTACTCCCTCATGTCTCTCACCCACACATTCCAAACAACTCACACCTCTTTCCTTATTTTACTCACCAACGTTCCTCCTATCCCCTAGTTTTTAAGCATAAAGCGAACACAAGAAAAATAATATAAAAACACACACATGCATGGAAGGAAAAAAGAAGAGAAAAACACATGGATAAAGAGGAGAGAAAAAAAAAAGAGAAAAAGAACGGAAAAGAAAACACAGAGAAATGTGAAAAGAAGAGAGTCAAAGTCTTGATGCTCGTAGTTGAACCGATTGTTGTTGTAGTTTTCGACTCTAGTAAAAGGTTCACTCTTTTTTATCTATTTCTACATCATGATCTTATTTAATATACAAGTGTTTATTTATATTTGTATCTCCAGTCTCAATTGAATGTTGTTATTAATGAGCATTCTATTGAATTGTATCCGAGTATTTATTCACTTATTATTTGAGTTAGTATGTTTGGACAGTGATCTAAATAATGAAATCTTCAAAGAGTTAGACAAATTTAAAGTGAGAGTTGCACCTAAAAAAGGTTAAAAACTAGTAGTGGTAAATTTTTTCATAAATTTCCAGGTTATTGAGTTTTAAAAAACATAACAATTTTTTAGTTATATTGTTAGTAGATTAGAAATATAGAACTAGCAAGGTTTAGATTCTTAATGAATTTGATCAGTTGATTTTTTTATTTAATATTGGCGTATTCTAAAAAAATAAAAAAATTAATTTTCTGTTTTTTTTAAAAGAAAGTAAACGGAGAAACAAAAACCAAAGAAAGTTTTAAAGAAATATAGATGAAAGGACTAGAAAACATAAGAAAAAGAAAAGAGGAGAAAATAGAAAACGGAGAAACAGAAACTAAAAAAAAAGAATATGAAAAAAAACTTAAGAAAAGATGGACGAAACAAAAAAAAAAAAAAAAAAAAAAGTAACAGAATAGAGAGAAAAAGGAAAAATGAAGGGAAGAAAGAGAAATGAGAATTTATTTTAAGATTATTTTAGGTGTTGATGTTATGTGTTTTTTTAGTATAACATGACTATATTTTTATTTTTTTTTGCTAGTGATGACAAATATGTTATATTTAACATTCATTCTCAAAGTAAAATTACTATCCTAACAGTAGTAATATTAATCAATAATTATATAGCAATAAAGTAGTATTTATTTTTAGAAAAAGAGTCCAAAATACAAATAGCGTTCAATTTTTATTTATTAGCTGACTTTGCCCCTAGTTATACTATAATGCCAAATATGCCCTGCCGTTCAAAGTATGCAAAAATGCCCTTCTTTTTTATGGAATCCCCAAAACCAAATAAAAATACACAATCTTCCTTAGATAACTGGCTGCCATCTTTTTAACCCGACTCCACCCACTAAACTAAATAACCCATATTAAATTGAATTCTAATTATAAATATCCTAAGCCATTTCTTTTTCTTTTTAGTTAATACTTGCTATGAACAAACTCATTTCTCTAACTAGTTCTTATTTTTTTACTGGTAACTAGTTACTCCCAAGTATTTGTATCTTGAATCATTACGAAGGTTAACAACAAAATTGATTCAAGATAAACTAAAACATAAATTATTGGTGAGCACTTCATGACTAGAAACTTCATTAAATAAATGACACTACTACGTATAGTATAAAGTCATTTTACAATTTGTATATTGAAAAGGATGGATACTTGCTCCAATCAGCATAGCAACCCTCACGCCAGCCAGTATAGCAGTCCTCTTGCCAGTAATCCTCTTTGAGTCCCAGCAATTTTCGCTCTTGTTGGATATGTTTATGTCCACTTATGGTCCAAAAATTTTCCGTTAATGGAGCTCGAATTTACTTCACTAGCAAGCAAAGAGGGTAAAAGTGCAGGATTATTCTTGTATTTTGAATAAAACGGGAAGTGAAATTTTGATTTCTTTTTTCGGAAAATGAACTCAGTTTATATTTGTTCTTATATTTCCCAGCATAGGTGCTTAGAATTTTCAGAATTATCCAACACTTGTTTTACCCATAAGCGGATGCAGCTGGGTTAGGGAAATGGATTTTTTCATAGTAAGCATTAATTAAAAAGAAAAAAATATGTTAGGATATTTATAATTAGAGTTCAATTTGATATGAGTTATTTAATTTAGTGGGTAGGGTTGGATTAAAAAGAGGGCAGTAAGTTATTTAGGAAAATTTGAGTATTTTTGTTTGGTTTGGGAGATTCCATCCAAAATAAGAGAAATTTATACTTTATTAACGGCAGGGGTATATTTGACCCTAAAGTATAACTAGGGGTAAAGTCAACTAATAAATAAAAGTAGAGGGCTATTTTTGACCTTTTCCCCTTATTTTTATTAAGTTGAAGTTTTTTCATGAGTTTAAGACACTATTATGCTTTTATCATTTATACTCAAACTATCGATAAAATTTTAATAATCTATCTTTAGACAATTTCATTTATCATATTTTCGATTATGATTCTTAATTGATATCTATTAATTGTCATGTGGGCAGTTACGCTCCTTGACTCTCTCATAAAATGTATTAACCACTTGTACGGTTATGTTCCTTGGCCAATGCAAATAAATAATTTGAAAAGGCTATATTACGCTCCTTATCCCCTTGATTAAATAATTATGACGGAGTGAGACAGGTTGCGAATTAATTCAAAATCATTCAGAAAAAGAATAAATAAGCAAAGTAGGCAAGGCAATAGTAATACAAAAATCTTTTAGAAAAAAAATAAATAAGCAAAGTATGCAAGGAAATAGTAATATAAAATAAATAAAACTTACTTTATCAAGGAATTAATTTAAGTCAGATATGCATCAATGAAGTGACTGTGTTATAACCACGGGACTCGACGGATGCCTGACACCTTTTTCTCAGTCAACAGAATTTCTTACTCAAATTTCTAGTTCGCAGACCAAACACCTTAAAGTCAAACTTTTTTTTGGATTAGAGATTCAATAAGGTGACTTGGAACACCAACTCAATTCTAAGTGGCGGCTCTGTAAATAAATAATCCCTTTTCAAAATGTCACTTACATTGGAAAAAACTCATTTCAAATTGCTCTTTAAAATGGAGAAGGAAAAACAAGGGGTGTAACAACACTAGTAGAACCTCAGATGTCTAATTCCATATTGGAACAATTTCTGTTACATAGAGATCTATTAGAAAATTCTCTTGTCTATGATGAGAAATGCAGAGTAAGGAGTGTCAAAGTGTTTTAGATACACTTGTGCCTATATAAGAGGAGACACAACATTTGAGAAATTTAACAGACCTTTAGCATAGGAAAAGACAAAATCTTCCATCAAGAAGGCTCTTATTCTTAATCTCAAGTATATCACGATTAGGAATTTGTCTTGTTGACTCGACAGATGTGGTGTCATTGTTCAGAATGGGTCAGAATCATTTTTAGTGAGCGATGTTAAGTCTAGGAAAGACGAGGATCCTATTTTGATAAAGTTGAGGGAAGTTGTTCGGAATCAAAAGGTGGAGGTTTTCTCCCAAGGGGGAGATGGTGTGCTTCAATATCAGGATCGTTTGTATATCCCGGATGCTAGTGACTTGAGGGAGAGGATGTTGCACGAAGCTCATGGCTCTAGATATTCTATTCATGCAGGTGCCACAAAGATGTATGGTGACCTACGGGAAGTCTATTGGTGGAACGACATGAAGAAGGACATAGCAGAGTTTGTGGCTAAGTATCCAAATTATCAATAGGTGAAGGTTGAACATCAGAGACCGGGAGGTGTGCGTTAGGACATTTGCATTCCTACTTGGAAGTAGGAGGAAAATCAATATGGACTTCATTATAGGATTGCCTCGTACACGCCGATAGTATAACTTTACCTTGGTGGTTGTGGACAGGTTGACCAAGACAGCTCATTTCCTATCAGTCAAAACTACTGACTCAACGGAGGATAATGCTAAATTATACAATCAGGAGTTGGTTTAGTTGCATGGAATGCCCTTGTCCATCATATTGGATAGAGGTACTCAATTTACCTCCCAGTTTTGGAGATTGTTTCAGAAGGGACTTTGTACTCAGGTCAAGCTCAGCACAACATTCCACCCGCAAATAAATAGTCAGGTAAAACAGAGTATTCAGACTCTTGAGGATATGTTGAGAGCGTGTGTGATTGATTTCAAGGGTATTTGGGATGATCATTTGCCTCTCATTGAGTTTGCATATAACAACAGTTATCATTCCAACATTCAGATGGCTCTATTTGAGGCTCTCTATGGGCGAAGATGTAGATCACCTATTGATTGGTTCGAAGTTGGTGAAGCTACATTGATAGGACCAGATTTAGTCCATGAGGCCATGGAGAAAGTTCAGCTTATAAAGGACAGGTTGAAAATAGCTCAGAGTCGCCAAAAGTCCTATGCAGATGTGAGGATAAGGGAGCTTGAGTTTGAAGTTGATGATTGGGTGTTTATGAAGGTATCTCCCATGAAGGGAGTTATGAGGTACGAAAATAAAGTGAAACTCGATCCCCGTTATGTTGGTTCATATCGGATTATGAGGCGTGTTGGTAAGGTGTCTTATGAGTTGGAGTTTCCCTCAGAATTGGCTTCAGTACATCCGGTGTTCCATGTGTCGCTCTTAAAGAAGTGCATGGGTGATCCGACTTCGGTTTTTCCTGTAGAGAGTGTAGGTGTGAAGGACAGCCTTAACTATGAGGAGGTTCCAGTGGAAATACTTGATCATCAGGTTTAAAATCTAAGAAACAAAGAAGTGGCCTTAGTCAAGGTTTTGTGAAGGAATCATCATGTTGAAGGAGCTACATGGGAAGCCGAAGTAGATATGATGGCTAGGTACCCACATTTATTCCCTTCCGGCTTAGTTTCATCTTGAGGTATCAGTTTTCCTCCATAGTATTTTATTCAGTTTCATGTTCAGTTTATGTGTCCCAGTTCTCCAATGCATATATGACTTTTTCATGAATTAAGTTCAGCTATGTATCCTAGTCCAGAATCAGTCACCTCGTCAGTTTTCTGCCTAAATGTTCAATATATTGTTATGGTAGTTGCACTTCTCAGCTTTTCAATATGCTTACCCATATTCGAGGATGAATGTTCCCAAGGGAAGATATTATAATACCCCGGAAGTGCCTAAGCTAGACTCAGGTTTGGAAATGGAAAGTAGCATAAAATCTAAGATTTCTTCTCAGAACGACTCATTGTATGGGTCGTTGGTGGGTCTAATGACCCGTTCGAGGTGCTCGTGGTGAGAATCTACAGAATGGACTGGGCAGTAACGGGTCTCAGAATGACCCGTTAGTCGATGTAACGGGTCGTTGTAAGGGGGTTGTTTGGAGGATGGTCTTGGTCAAAAAGGGTTGGCACGAGTCATAGGACGACTCATTGTTCGAAGGGACGAGTCGTTATATGGTCCCGTTGGAAGGGTTCCCAGAAGGCAAGCAGTGGTGACAACGGGTGGTTATCACGAGTCGTGGGAGTTAGGTACGACTCGTGGTACCGATCGTGGTAACAGACCCGAGTCTGAAAAGTAGGGTGAAGCAATAAGGGAAGTAATGACCCGTAGGAGCCAGTAACGACCTGTTGTACCAGTCGTTGTCACTGGCAGTGCAGATTTTCCAGGTTTTTCTTTAAGGGGTCGTTTTGTTATGAGTTAGAGTTATGCATGTATTAGTAATACATAAATTAGTTATGAGGGAATCTATGTATTATTTTATGCAGGGATTAGTTATTCATGTATTAGTTATGTAGGTATTATTTATGTAGCACTTATAGTTATTGAAATTATAATACATGAATTATTAATTATTAAATATTTAATTTATTATAAATTAATATATATTATTTATAAATAAATAAGTAAACAAATAGTATAAAATTCTTCCTTTTTTTCACAAAAATAATATAACTTTTTTTATTTTAATAAAAAAGGGCTTACAACCCTTTAAAAAAATTTAGTCAATAATTTTTTTAAATTTAAAAATTGTGTACTCACATATCGAATTAAAAAAGATTTTTTAAAATATATTGATAGGGGTAAATGTGTAATTTTATTATTTTAATTCATGTATAACTAATACCCACATAATTTATTTCACTTTCTACCCCGCATAAAATTATACATAGATTTCCTCATAAGTTATGTAAGTATTAATTTTGTAGAATTACTAAAACACAATCAAACACCGCATAAAATTAATACATGAATAACTTTTATATAACATTTAAAACCTACCAACCAAACATGGTATAAAATTAATATATGAATAGATTTTATCCAATTTGGAAACCAAACATGGTATAAGATTAATACATGAATAACCAAGTTATTCATGTGTTAACTTATACCTTATCCAATAACCAAACAGCCCCTAAGGGTATTTTCATCATTCCTAAGCCTAAGGTGACTTCCTCATTTCTCAATTTTTTTCTCTCACTACAACTTCTCTCTAGGAAATTCTCTCTAAGAGAAGCTCTTTGGAGGGATGGGGAAAGATCCCCCTCCGGACCTCCAAAAATTTTGTTCGAAAGATGCAATCGAAGATCTCAATGATACGAGTCTAACGCACCAAGAATTATCCAAAAATAACTTGTGTACCTCCGGGAATTAGCAAAATTATGAAGTGATGTGTTCTTCCCATTCTTTGGAGGAAATTGCAGATTTGAAAAAAAATTATAATTCAAATTCTGGCCATGTTGTTGAGAATCCAAATGTTGGAGATGATAGATTATCAATCGATCTATGTACACACAAAAAATCAACTGATTATCACATCCCAATTTAAAGAAATCAGCAGTTGATTGGAGAACAATTTTCCGGTGGGAACAGTGAACTTCGGACGGCTGAAACTCCTATTTCCGGCAACTTTCGGGGTGGCGCAACCACTGGGGTTTGTAGTCTACCCCAAGACCGACCTACCACCAAAATTTCAGCTCAAATGGACGGCCGGATCGCCGGCAATGAATTTTCTAAAAATCTGACCGGATTTTCTCCAAATCTGGCCGAAATTTGCACCACTTCTACTGCATTTTCCGGTGACAATCGTGGTGGAGCAACCACTGGGGTTTGTAGCCGGGGCCAAGACCGTCCTACCACCAAAATTTCAGCCCAAACGGACGGCCGGATCGCCGGCAATGATTTTTCTAAAAATCTGGCCGGAATTTCTCCAAATCTGGCCGAAATTTGCACCACTGCTACTGTATTTTCCGGCAACAATCGGGGTGGAGAAACCACTGGGGTTTGTAGCCGGGACCAAGACCGTCCTACCACCAAAATTTCAGCCCAAACCGACGGCCGGATCTCCGGCAATGATTTTTCTAAAAATCTGGCTGGAGTTTCTCCAGATCTGGCCGAAAATTCCATCACTGCTACTGCAGTTTCCGGCGACAATCGGGGTGGGGCAACTACTGGGGTTTGTAGTCCATCCAAAGAGCAACCTACCACTCAAATTTCAGCTCAAACGGACGGTCGGATCGCCGGCAATGAATTTTACAAAAATCCGACCGGAATTGCGCAGCGAACTGCCGGAGCTCCGGTGGCCGGAAAATTCAAAAATCAATCCCCCGTAACAGAGATCAATGCCTCCCCGGGAGCAAAATTCCCCATCAGGTAATCCCTCAAACTCCCCGAATTCAATTTTCAAGGTCACTAGTGCTCCCAATTTGACAGAAAATTGTGCTCGGGTGACCGAAAAAATTATTTCTACATCCCAAAATATTTTACATCAGCCTAAAACTACCCAAGTCCCTACCAATAATCTTGCTAATGTTCCTAAAGATTCTACTACCTCTCCTCAACAATCGGATCCTAAACTAACTCACTCCAATACCACAAAAGTCCCCAAAAATCCCACTAAACAATCCCATAACCAATTTCCTACTATCTCTTCAAACTTTGCTAAATTCAATCCCAAAGATCCTAAAAAACCCACTCTCTTCTTAACTCCTAGTGCACTACCCATCAATGCTAAGCCCCAAAATCTCCCAGTCAACATCACAAATCACCCCCACCCCCTACAACTACCCAAACTTTGGCTACTAGATTCCGAGCTAGGCAAGAAACCCCTAAGATTGACATTACTATTCCCAAAAGGACTACAAAACAAGGTCTCCCGGCTGTGATGTTTAAAAGAGAGGATTACATGGTTAAGATGGCTAACTCATGCAAATATACTATCATTGGAAAATTCTATTCTCCAATGCCCAAAATGGAGATCATTAGGAAAAGTTTCATCACCCAGACAGAGCTTAGAGGTAAGGTGAAAATCACTCATTTTAACTCCCGCCACATCTACATTGACCTGGATAATGAGCACGACAGAGCTACAGTTCTTGATAGCAAAAGAATGTACATCGAAGGAGCTATGATGAGATTCCATGTTTGGACACCCACATTTAACCCAAATGAGGAGACCCCGATTCTTCCTGTTTGGGTGGTGCTTCCTGAATTACCCTGGCATTGCTACTACAAGGAATTTGTTGAACATTTATTAGCGGATGTTGGGCAAGTCCTTTTCCTGGATATGGCTTTCAATAAGAAAACTAGAGGAAGCGTCGCCAAAGCAAAAGTTCAAATGGATGTCACCAAACCTAGAATCCATAGTATTTGGATTGGATTTGATGAAGAAGATGATCCGAACGGTGAAGGTAGGTGGCAGGATATCCAATATGAAGATATTCCTCTATATTGTACTTACTGCAAGCATCAAGGGCATGAAGACATGGCTTGCACAATTAGGAAAAGAGACGACGAAAGAAGAAAGTCAAAGGAAAGAGAGGAAATTACAAAAAAGAGTAAAGGAGCGGCACCAACTGATCCGAATCATCCCTCTCACGGGGATACCTCAGGTATGGTCTCTAACCTCCCACTACATACTGACACTTCTTTGCAGGTAACACATGATGCAAAAGAGAAAGGCCCTATCAAACCAAAAGGAAGCAACCCTCAAAATTCAAAGGAGAAAGACCCGAAGAATCCAAATGAGATAGCCCCTCAAAATCAAAGGAAGCATAACAACGGCAATACGGACAAGCCAGCACCACAAAAGCAAATTTATGTGGCAAAGCATCCCACTCCTACAATCTAGGTTGTTGCTGATACTTCTCCCATCCCCCATGGCTCCCCGGTTACTTTTGGTACTGTTTCTGATCCCCTTTCCCATGGCTCCTCGATCTCTCTATTGGCTGTTGGAGTTGTTGGAGGAAAGGTTGATGGTCAGGAGGATGTTTCTGGAGGTTTGGTTGGTGGTCAGGAGAAGCCCATAGAGCCTTCTAGTACCAGTAACTCCCACCCGAATGCATCCAAAGTAGTCAACCCTACCCAAAATGGTCAGCCTCAGAATGTTCCCATTGATTCAACTATTCATACAAAGAAAGCAAAACCAAATGCTCAAAAGAGAAAAGCAGCCCAAAAAAGAAAAGCCAAACTTGAAGCTGCCATAATTGCTAGTCATCAGGATAAGGATACACCACAAATTTTTGGAACCGACAAGACTAGTAGTGCGAGTGGTTCAGATGCTCAGACTCCGGATGCTAAGAATTCAAGCCAGTTGGTTAGTATTGTTGAGAGGGAGGAGGATCCTGAGGAGGTGGATCATTTTATTTATGATCAACCTCAGCAGACCCCTACTCCAGCCCCTGAGACGCCTATTGCCAACCCCACTGATTGCGATCCTCCGGATCCGGTGTTTGCAGTGTGCTTTCTCAATACCTCGGGCAGTAAAGATTTTGATGCAGACGAGTACAGACAGGTGGTGTCAGAGGAAGACACAGACTGTGATTCAGAGGAAGAACCCGCAAATACCACTGAGGAGACACAATCTATCCAAATGATACAAACCCTTGGTGATACTACCTCTCAGATGTCAGAGGCCCAGATGAAGCAAGTTACAGATAGACAGGGTCTATCACCACGGGGAGCACCACAATTTTCACCTGGATCTGGGACTGGCCCTCCAGCCAACAGGACCAGACTGAAAGTTAAAACCCGTCAACCCCATGATTAGTTCACTCATCTGGAATGCGAGAGGCATCAGGACTCTTGGTGCCTTGGAGAGACTAAAAGTTCTCAAGCAGATTCACAAATTAGCTATTATTACCATATTGGAGCCATTTGCAGACAATGCTCATATTCACCTATTCACTAATTACCTGACCATGCACAACTCCGTCTGCAATGACAACGGGAAGATTTGGGTCTTTTGGAATAATGACATAGACTGTGTTCTTCTCAGTTGTGATGATCAGCAAGTGACTTGTGAGTTCAGACATGTTGAGTGTGCTGAGACCTTCACTATGACATTTGTTTATGCTAAGTGTCGGGAAATCCTCAGGGCCTCACTTTGGGACAATCTCAGATGCAGATCTCAGACTACTACTCCTTGGTGCTCCATTGGGGATTTTAATGTCATTACTACCCCAGAAGAGAAACAAGGGGGTGCTCCTTATCGAATGCGGAAGAGTTATGAATTTCTGCATATGATAGAGCATTGTGGCTTGATTGATCTGGGATATCATGGTTCTAGATTCACTTGGTCGAATGGTAGAGGTCCGGATGATGTGGTCTGGAAGAGACTTGACAGAGCCATGGTGAATGATAACTGGCTCAATAAAATGCCTCTTACTACCGTTACTCATCTTCCTTTTGTGGGTTCAGACCATTGTCCGCTTCTTCTTGAGATGACTGACAGACAGGAAGCTCATGTCAAATATTTCAAGTTTCTCCACTGCTGGGTTGATAATCCGACTTTCATGGATACGGTGCGGCAGTGCTGGACTAGGGAGATTCATGGGCATCCTATGTGGGTATTTCACCAAAAGTTGAAGAGACTCAGCTCTACACTTAGCCAGTGGTCAAAAACTGAGTTCGGGGATATCTTTGCTCGAGTTAAGGAATATGAGGATGCAGTTAGAGTTGCTGAAGAAAAGTTCATCCAGACAAATAGTGATGCTGACAGATCTTCACTAAATGCTTTGAATGCAAAATACATCAGATTCCTTAAGTTGGAAGAGTCCATCCTAAAACAGAAAACCCAGCTGCAGTGGTTCAAAGAGGGAGATGCCAACACTAGTTACTTTCATGCCCTCATGAGAGGAAGAAGGAGGCGACTCTTTATCCATAAAATTCAGAGTGATACAGGCGAATGGATTCAGGGGGATGCCAACATTGCGAAGGCTGCGTGTGCCCATTTCCAGAATCTATTTTCTGGACAGGCATGCTATGTTAGGGAAGATCTCCTCACCTGTATACCGTCACTAGTCACAGATGATCAGAATGAAAAGTTGACTGCTACACCTGACTTGGAGGAATTGAAGAGAGTTGTATTTTCCATGAACCCTAACTCTGCAGCAGGGCCGGATGGAATGAATGGGAAATTCTTCCAAACATGCTGGAAAATTATTAAGAGGGACTTACTCGATGTGGTGCAGTCTTTCTTTTGTGGTTCCTCTCTCCCCAAATATTTTTCACACGTGTGTCTAGTTCTGATACCGAAGGTGGAGTCCCCAAACCACTTAGCCAAATTTAGACCGATAAGTTTGAGTAACTTCACCAATAAGATTATCTCAAAACTTATTTGTCTCCGGTTGGCTCCTATTCTCCCGAGCCTAATCTCGACCAATCAGTCAGGATTTGTTAAGGGAAGGAGCATATCAGAAAACATTATGTTGGCACAGGAAGTTGTTCAAAGCATCAAGAAGAAGAATTCCGGGGGTAATGTGGTTATCAAGCTTGATATGGCGAAGGCATACGACAGAGTCTCCTGGGCCTACACCTGCCTTGTCCTCCGAAGAATGGGATTTGGTGAGCTGATTATTGACATGTTCTGGAGAATTATGGCGGATAACTGGTATTCAGTCATCATCAATGGATCTAGACATGGCTTCTTTCACTCTACCAGAGGTCTTAAATAGGGGGACCCACTCTCTCCAGCCCTATTTATTTTAGGGGCAGAGGTTCTCTCCAGAATGTTGAACAACTTGAACCATAATCAATTCTTCCATGGATTCTATATGGAAAGAAGAGGTCCTCAAGTGAACCACCTAAGCTTTGCAGATGATGTCATCATCTTCACCTCAGGGGGGAGGAGATCTCTAGAGTTGATTATGTAGACCCTTACCGACTATGAAGGTTGCTCGGGATAGCTCATTAACAAATCTAAAAGTCACTTCATGGTCCCCGCTAATGCCCACCCTCCAACAGTCGCTACTATTAAGGCGGTTACGGGTTTTTCACAGCAAGAGTCCCCCATCACCTATTTGGGTTGCCCGCTATATATCGGGACACAGAGGATTGTCTACTTCTCAAACCTTATTTCTAAAGTGGTAGGAAGGATTTCTGGGTGGCAGTCAAAAATGCTAAGTTATGGGGGAAAAGCTACTCTCATCAAATACGTTCTCCAGTCACTCCCTGTCCACTTGCTCAGCTCCATCTCTCCCATTAAAACGGTTCTGGACGAGATTGAGAAGTTAACAGCTGACTTCTTTTGGGGCATGAAAAATGGTAGAAAGAGGTATCACTGGGATTCTTGGGACACCTTATGCTACCCCTACGATGAAGGTGGGGTAGGATTCAGGAAGATTCACGAAGTTTGTAAATCCTTTGAACTCAAACAGTGGTGGAATTTCCGAACTAAGGAATCTCTTTGGAGGGACTTTCTTCTAGCCAAATATTGCCAGCGTTCCCATCCGGTCTCAAAAAAGTGGGACTCTGGTGATTCTCAAAGCTGGAAGAAACTCATGACTAACAAGCAGAGGGCTGAGGAAAACCTCTTGTGGAAGGTTTACTCCGACAGCTCTAGTTTTTGGTGGGATAACTGGCTCGGTACTGGACCTCTTGCTACCCATAGGATATTGCCAGGCAGGCCGGGCAAGGCGGCAGTTTCGGAATTCCTAAACCAGGGTCAGTGGAGGATAAATCGGCTACAGCAGCAGCTCCCTCAACACTTGGTCACACAAATTATGAACACTCAGATTCTATTTCACCCGGACAGACCTGATCAGCCTTTTTGGAAGGCCACTACCTCGGGTAATTTCACTTCTACTTCGGCTTGGGCGATGATAAGGAGATCCAAACAGACCACTATCATTGACAGAAGAACCTGGCAGAAGCATGTACCATTTAAATCCTCCTTTACATTATGGAGGGCGCTTAGGAATAAGCTCCCTACAGCAGCCAGAATCCTGAGGTTTGATCCGGAGGCCAGTACAGAATGTGTTTGCTGTCGAGACAGAGGCTATGAGGATGTTCAACATGTCATGGTCTCCGGTAAATTTGCTACTGCAGTTTGGACCCCCTTCTCTACAGCTATGGGTTTCAGACACCGCGATATGCCCCTCAGGGCCCTCCTAATGCACTGGTGGGCTCAGAAGCCCGGTAGTGACCCCCACAACACTCTACTTAGATCCCTCCCGATCTTCATTTGCTGGAACCTTTGGAAGAACAGGTGTGCAGCGAAGTATGGTTCCAAACAGTCAAACTTGTTGAGGGTGAAGTACGGTATTATTAGTGATATCTACAAACTCTTGACGACAGTTTTCCCATACGTACACTGGCCTTCGAACTGGAGAGAACTTTGTGCTAGAGTGGAATCATGTACACACGAGATTAGAGTCACCAGAGTCCAATGGTCCAGACCGGCTCCTGGACTGGTCAAACTCAACACCGATGGAAGTGCTCTTGGCAATCCGGGAAAGATTGGGGCAGGAGGTATCATCAGGGATTGTCATGGGGATCTGATTCATGCTTATGCTGCTCCCCTTGGGGAAGGGACAAATAACCAGGCGGAGTTGGAATCATCCTATATAGGTCTCACTTGGTGCCTTCACAATGGCCACTCAGGCGTCATCCTCGAGGTTGATTCGGAGCTTCTAGTCGGTTGGATTATGGGCACTTTTGCCCCCCCTTGGCATCTACACCACACTTTTCTCAGACTGCAGGACACTATCAGACAACTTCACACCTTCTCGTGTCGTCACGTACTCAGAGAGGGCAATACCGTTGCTGATGCACTGTCTAAACATAGCCACACCACTACTATCGCAGTTCATTTCTCTTGTCTACAGGACTTACCGGTACACTTCAGGGGTTACCTCACGACGGACAAAATGGGCTTGCCTAACTTCAGAAGGAGGAAGACTAGGAGGATCAAAGAACCACCATGAGATGTTGTAAATTGCTTGGTGTGTATCCAAGCTCGGTATGGATGTCTTTATACCATCTTTTGTCTGTTAACCCTTCCTTTTCAGATAGGCTTTTTCTTTTTCTAGAATAGGTCTTTCTTTGTAAAGGGAGAGTCTCCCTCATTTACTACTTTCCTAGAATTTATGTATTGGAGAGGAGTCCTCTCATGTAGGTGCATAGTTTCTTGGTTTCCATTTTAGTATCGGGGATGGGTTGGCTAACCTTAGTAGGATGGCCGACCTATGAACCACCATAGGATCGGAGGTAAGGTTTATGTCCCCCTCCATGTACTTTTTTTGTTGTTGTTTTGATTATTTATGTTAAGGCCTGGGGGTGTTGCTCAGCCCCTGCCCACCACAAGGGCGTTTACCAAAAAAAAAAAAAAAAAAAAAAAAAAGCCTAAGGTGCTAAACTACGTCATTTTAAGCTCAGTTAGTAGAGTTTTAAGGGTGTTAAATCTATTCTAAGTATCTCCACTCTATGCATGCAAGTTAGAGTCTTTCCTTGAAGATCAAGTTTGAATAATCTCTCCAAATTCTCTTCGATTTCCTTTGGGCTTTCAAGGGGGAGTGTTGATCAGATTTACCTAGGTATGTGAGATCATGAATAGGAGTTCCTTCCACTCTCATGCCCTAAGTTCTTCTAAATTCCATGGGTTTTCAATTCTAGAACTCAAGTTTCATGATCTATGAGGTTTGTTCCAATTCTTGTGAAATTCTCAATGATCTATTTATGGGTCAATTTCTTTCATGTATTAAATCATATTTTATGATATATGGGCAGATTTTATGACTAATTTTGAATTTAAATCCAATTATGTATGTTTTATGAAAAGTCAAGTTATGATTTCATTATGATCTTGATCTTAATTAGCCCAATTATGATTTTTGATTTATGATTCAATTTCTCTCAAGTACTTATCATGGATTTATGAAATGTCAAGTCTATACATGTTTTAAAAGTATGCATGAACTTCATGATTGATGGATTTATGACTCTTGGCCAATTCATGGGCCCTTGTTCATTGCTAATCATGTATTTTAAAATGGGGATCAATGATGTTATTATTTATTTGGCCATAAACTTCATGAATGATTTTACGGTTACTATAAGAGCCCTAATGTGCATGTTTTTGGGAGCAGTGTCTAGCACCGAGTAGCCCAACATTCAAAGGACTACGCCGATGTCTCAAAACTACGTACCACTGTAGGTTTATATATATCCAAATACTAATGGATCCCCTTATCGTGATATCACATACTGCACATCTCTTGCCTGGCAAGCTTGGGATGACTCTGCCTACTTGAGCGAGATAGTTGGGGCATCATGTAAGCTCTATCATGATGGTGTCGGTTATGACGAATCCTCCTATTGTTCCGCATGTTTTTATGCATTGTCATGTTATGTTACTCTTGCTCAAGTTAAGTTCTATAAAGTTTTCCTATGATTATGATTACTAATGAGTTATGAATGGTTTGAAAACCTTGAGCCCTCATGTTATGTTATGATATTTACTTTACGTTCATGTTGTCCTATTCTTATGTACTCTTATGTATTTTAACTATCTATTTTACTTACCTTGCATACTCGACACATTTCAAGTACTGACCGCATACTTTATGTTGTATCGTCTCATGATACAGGTTCGAGGGTTTAGTCTCAGCCGCATCTCTAGTTTTGCTTATCCCTCAGACCTGTTTAGCAAGTTGTTGGTGAGTCCTCATCCTTCAGGGACATTCTGTTATCTATGGTTCTGTTTTAGTTCCAGACTTTATCGAGCTAATTGGGGGTGTTTTCCCATCAGTTCACCAGTATTGTTTGAGACTATTCAGACATTATGTAGAACTCAACTTGTCATTGTTGAATCTATTTTAGATTGATATGTATGCAGACTTCTGCTTAAGCACATTGTATTATATCACTATCTGTTTATAGTATGCTCTTAGTTGTTTTGTTTATTTCAAGGGCGACTTGAAGTCTCTCGGGGTTCCTTGTCCCGTTTCTCGTTCTGGGCCTATGTTCGGGTCGTGACAAATAATCACTTGGTAAGTCCAATTCAATGTGTTCTGAAGAAGGAAGGAATGACTGTGGTATAGAATGATAGAGCTAAGTTGATACCCTGAAGGACTATCACAGGGTGGCGAATTTGTATTGACTATCACAACATAGTAACCGTGAAGGATCATTTCCCGCTATTGTTCATGAATCAAATGTTGGATCGGTTAGCGGGGCATGACTACTACTACTTTCCTGATGTGTATTCTGGGTACAATCAGATCCTGATAGCTTAGGAAAATCAAGAGAATACCATGTTTACATGTCCGTATGACACCTTTGCATTTCGAAGGATGCCATTTGTCTTGTAATGATCAAGGAACATTTCAAAGATGTATGATGTCCATTTTCTCTAATATGTTAGAAACTTTTGTTAAGGTGTTCATAGACGACTTGTCAATATTTGGTGACTCATTTGATGAGTGTTTGGTGCATTTGGATGCAATACTAGTTGGATGTAAGGAAACTAATTTCGTGCTAAATTGGAAGAAGTGTCATTTCATGGTATGTGAAGGCATAGTTTTAGGACATAAGATCTCCAAAATAGGTATCGAGGCAGATCAGGCAAAGATTGAAGCAATAGAGAAACTATCATCCCTTGTTTTTGAGAAAGGGGTGCACTGTTTTTTGGAAGATGCGGGATTTTATAGGCGATTCATATAGGACTTTTTGAAGATTGCTAGCCCCATGTGCAGGTTGTTAGAAAAGGATGTGAAATTCCTGTTTGATGTCAATTGTGTGAAGCACTCAATAATCTGAAAGAGAAGTTGGTGAAAACCCCAATTATAATTACACCTGACTTGTCATTACCATTTATAGCGACATGTGATGCCAGTGATTTTTTTCATTTGGGTTGTGTTGGGTCATACTAGAGAAAGATATTCCAACCCATCTACTATGCGAGTAAGACACTGGATGCAACACAGAAAAATTACATAGTCACGAAAAAAGAGTTATTGGTAGTGGTTTATGCCTTTGACAAATTTCGAGCTTACTTGGTCAGAACCAAGGTGATTATGTACAATGACCATACAACAACTTAGTACTTGTTCTCTAAGAAAGATGTTAAGCCAAGACTTCTCTAATGGATCTTATTGCTTTAGGAATTTGACATCAAGATAAAGGACCGCAAGAGATGAAAGAATCAGGTGACTAATCACTTGTCTAGACTGGAAAACAGGAAACATGTTGATGAAGAACCTGAGATTATGGAGATGTTACTCGATAAATAGTTGTTTGTGGTAGATATACCTAACTTTCCATGGTATATGGACATGGTAAATTTTCTTGTAAGTTAAATGTATACCCTAGATGCCACTCGGGAAAAAAAGAGAAATCTTCATTATGATAATAGATTTTATATCGGGGATGAGCTCTGCATATATAAGTTGGGACCAGATCAGCTCATTAGAAGTTGTATTCATGAAGGAGAGGTAAATGAGATCCTGGAAAGCTGTCATTCCTCCTCCTCTAGGGGACACTACATTAGAGACAAGATAGTATCTAAAATCCTCCATTATGGGTTTTATTGGAAAATCCTGTTCAAAGATGCACACGCTTTGTGAAACATGTGATAACTCCCAAAGAATAGGTAACATCTCGAGAAGACATGAGATGCCCCAAAAGTGCATTGTTGAAATTGAATTATTTGATTGTTGGGGCATAGACTTCACAGGTCCATTCATTCCACCAAATCATAACTGGTACATTCTGGTAGAGTTGATTATGTATCAAAATAGGTAGAGGTTGTATCACTTCCTACAAATGATGTCAAAGTAGTGGCTATATTTTCGAAGAAGAACATATCATCCCTTCCGGGAACCCTCGAGCCATCGTTAGTGATAAAGGTATGCATTTCTTTAATAGACTCTTTAATAGCCTTCTAGCGAAGTATAATGTGAAACACAGAGTGGCTACAACATATCATCCATACACTAGCGGGCAGGTGGAGGTGTCTAATCGGGAGATTAAGAGCATTTCCAAAAAAAAACAGTGAGCATTAACAAGAAGGATGGTCAAACAAGCTAGATGATGCACTTTGGGCCTATAGAACTGCTTATATAACTCCTATTGGTACTTTTCCACATAACCTGATTTTTGGGAAAGCATGTCATCTACCTATTGAACTAGAACACCTAGAGTATCGGGCAATCCAAAAAATTAAATATGGATTTGGAGGATGCTGGGGAGAGCAATTACTACATCTTCATGAGCTTGATGAGTTTCATCTAAATGATTATGAGAACTCTAAGTTATACAAGGAGTGCACAAAGAAACAACATGACAAGAATGATCATCCCCATGAGTTTGAACCTAGAGAGAAGGTGTTTCTTTATGACTCAGCTAAAGCTATTCGAGGGAAAGTTAAAATCAAAATGGTCAAACACATTTGAGATAGTGACTCTCACAGTATAGTTGAGTTGAAACCCTTGGAATTGGACAAGACCTTCTTGGTGAATGGTCAAAGATTGAAGCATTAGTTTAGGGGTGATGTGGAGAGAAGGACCTCAATCTCCATAAAGGGAGAGTAAGAGGACTTTCATCGTGCCATTATGTTAAATCAGGCATTGCTAGGCAACTCATAATTTTGTAATATATCATATATATAAAAAAAGTCTTGATCCATGATCCTAACTAACATGCTTGCTGAGAGGCAACCCAACATCTTTTTCTAACCTAGTCGAATTTATGATAACTTGCAGGAATAGGAGCAGTTGTGCCACCCTTTGCAAAGCGAAGGGTGGCCTGAGCTTGCAAATTCAGTTCAGCAGGGGTGGACTTCTGACGCCACTCTCGAGCTACCGTTGCATCATGAAGGAGAAGTAGTTGGGTGACCTTTTGCAATGTGGAGGGTGGCGCGAAGGTACATTTGGTTTGAAATATTTTTATAAAAACCAAATTTGAATTCCCCACTCCCTATTACCTAAAAAATGGTTTTTGAGAGCATAAAACACAAAAATTCTCCCCCTTCCTCTGTAATCTCCACTATTTTTGAGAAAGATCTTCCCAAAAGTTAATCTTCCTTCCTTCAATAACACAATGTAAGAAAGTTCAACTATTCGACTACATAGTTGCTAAGATTTCATGAATCTTCTCTTTTCTTGTGTTCTTAAACTTTAAGTGTGGGGTGGGAGTTTTGGGTGAAAATCTTAGGAGATTTTGTGTAATTTCTTGTTTCTTGGTTGATAGAGCATAAAGTTACAAGTCCCTATTCAATTAGAGAGGGATTTTAACCCTCCATTTTTCTTCAAAAAAAACTTATTTCTATGCCGATAAGGTGTTTGATAAAATGCCAACACACCAAATTGAGTGATTTTGTGAAGTCTTGAGTAGATAGTCCCTCATAATTGGAATCTAAAACCTTGAGAAGCATTAAACATTAAGATTTTTTCAAGAATTCACTTGGTCATATTTTTGGGCATATGAATGTCATAGGTTCACAGCCCCGACCGACATCAGCAAGGGGTTGCGACATGGGCAGTGAAAGCAGTATTTTTTTTGTTTTCTTCCCATTCTGTCTTACTTTGTTTGTTATAGCATAGTGTAACATAAGTGTGGAGTCATTTTGACCCCAAATTAGATTAATACATGTCGCACTAACACCTTAAACTCTATCACAGGAAATGTGGTGTGGCCCAAAAGTACAAATGTGGCCTCCTCATCTTCTGGCTACTCGAACAAGAGGACAAGAGAAGAAACCCCTCTAGCCAGCAAGCAGAGGACAAATAAAGGGGCTAGTAAGAATCCCATTATTCCCATCTCGACACCTCAGCACTAATAAGATTTCAACTAAAAAGCGTGCAGGAGTGGGGAAACGGGTGATACAAGAAGTTTCAACTCACCGGATATCCCATGTGAGGGTAGTGGACGAATACGCTCTAAGAAAGAATTTCCCTCTCATTAATCATGCAATAGTGGAGATGGGATGGGCCTAAGTGTCCCAAAATCTAGGACAACTGATTTGGTGCTAGAGCTCTATTCCAACTTGTGCCTCACACACACTACCAAGATAGGTTGATATTAAGAGATGTTCCCTTGGGGTGAATAGAACAAGCCTCTGCATGATCTTGGGTGTCCCAGATCACCCAATAGAGCCTTTAAATAACATCATTGAGTGGAAAAATCATAATCCCATGAGATATTTTCTTTGTGGGCCTAGCTCTTCATATCAGTGGGAAAGGTGGAACAATAGACACCAAACCCCCTGGTACATGCACTTGAGCAAATTGCAAAAGCCTGCTCAAGTATGGTTGAGATTTATTAACAACTGGATCATGCCACATAACCATTACTCTATAGTGAATAGGGAGAAGGCTTGCATTATCTAATTCAACATGACCGAAAGGCCAATAAACATTGGGTACTAGATGCTAAAGGAGATGCACATGAGAGATGCACGGGCAAATGTCTCCTTTTTGGAAATAGTATCACTACACTAGTGATACAAAGGCTGACATACATCTTTGACCCTCGAGATGATAGGGCCAATGCTGCCCCATCTGAGATAGTAGACATCACTACTATTCAAGGCCCGAATAAGACACCTAGAGTTAATTTGAATCAGGCAAAGGAGAGAGATGTGCAAGCCAATACTCTTAGAGTGGAAATGTCGCCAGGTTGGTGTGGATTTTACTGAGTTTGACGCTCAATTTCCCTTACTATCGATTAGTAAGAATATGATGAGGGAAGGGGCAGAACTTCCTCACAATGAAGACATCAACATTCAGGACTTGATTAGTAGTGCCTCAGAAGGGGAGTGAAGATGGAATCAAATGCAGTTGATGATGATGATGTAGTTAATGATGATCATGGTGATGAGGACAATAATGAGTCCTCTAATCAAAAAGACGACGCTGAGGGCTCCAAGGAGTAGTCCCTAGAGGGCCACAGGGAGTATCTCTTGCTTTACTTTAGCACTTTGTGCTTTTAATATGCATTGGGGACACTGCATAGGTCAAGTGTCGAGTGGGAGATACTACCTTTTTAACAACATTGTTAAAAAAGAGGATTTTGTTACTTTAGTTTTCTTTTTGTAGCTTCTTAGTCCCAATGTGCGACATAAATATCCACTCCAATATTTTCTTTTGACCTAGTTCTTTTCTGAGAGAGAGTATTTGAACCGAGTGGATTTTAGTTATAGACAGAAGACTT
Organism: Datura wrightii; assembly: GCA_035772735.1. NCBI lineage: Eukaryota > Viridiplantae > Streptophyta > Magnoliopsida > Solanales > Solanaceae > Datura > Datura wrightii. The sequence continues at coordinate 82,980,087 of JASDFA010000006.1, read as the reverse complement.
CTCCCGATGACAAATGGTTGATGACTGTATTGAAGGAAAATTATTGGATAGTAAAGAAGGAAGTCATAATCGTGTAGTCATTTGAATGCTAGGTATTTGGGTTATGTAATAATGTGACCAAATAATGCAAGTAATGATTTTGAAATTGAAATCATGCTATGAGAAAAAATTGAATAAGCTTTTTTGAGACACCTAGGCTCATTTACTAGACTCTTGTATGATTTGATTGGTATGATGTAGAATTCATGCTATTGTTACTTAATTAAGGATCTACATGAATCCATCTTGAGTTAAAAATGTGTCATGTGTGTGTGAGATATTTTGCATACACTCCATACTTATATATTGATGTCTAAAACTTTTCCGGTGCATGTGCTAAGCAAAGCGAAGAGTGTTGAATCTAGGAGACGATATAAGCGCTTCTTTGATTAGCCCACTTATGTCCTATGATTGAACTACCCATATGTGATATCCTTAGTTAGTTATTTTGATCTTTAAGCCTAATATTTTGGTAACCATGATTGAAGCTAAATTCATTTATTCTAATTGACGTCTAATTTGATCCAAAGGACTCCTAAGGCACTTTAATAAAAAAATTTAGTTGTGAAAGGAGCACAAGTGGAGAAAATGAGAGAGTTGAAAGGTGGAAGCCTAAAGAAAAAAATTAAGGGTGCAAGAAGTGAAACAAAATATGTGTTACTAATAAGGAGCGAAAAAATAAGAATGAAAGGAAAAAAAATAAAAAGTGATCGCTTCCTACTATTGACAAAATGAGCGTATGCTTAAATGAATGGAGAAATACGGAATAACGGAGGGCGAAAAAAGTAAAGAGAAAAGGTTAGAAAGTTGAAGATTGTGCGTAATAAAGTTTTTAAAAAAAGAATTATGAAGTATCAAAGTGCTTAGTAAGGATAGTCACTATTCTAGCCAAATGATTCTACCCTTCCTTTAACCTACATGTCACAACCCGATCATAAACCCCGGACGCGACACTAACCTAGAACCACGAATGACTCCAAACTAGCCCATGGTACTTGCATAACATCACAATATAAGTAAACAAACTAAGCTGACACAAATCATGAGATATAACATAAGCAGAATAAGTCTGAGATATCATAAATCAAAAGACTAAGACAACATGAGTCAATCCGCTGAAAATCTAAACATGACAGTCTGAAAAGCCTCTAAACATCAGATGAGATAAAAGGATATTCCTATAACTAGCTCTATAAAATTTGTAACTAAAATGACTAAAAGAGATCATAAGCGAAAACTATTGTCCTTGGATGATGAGTACTCACCAAATCTGAGCTGAATCAGTAACAAGAGCAAATCTAGTAGCGGGGCTGAGACTGAATACCCGAACCTATATCATGAGACGATATAGCATAAATTTATGTGGTTCAGTACTTAAATTTACTAAGTATGGAGACTAAGTAAAACATGATAATAAAGACGATGTGCTAAAGATCATGAACATCATATAGTAATAAAACATGAGTTTTTTATTATAAAATAAAGTATAATGACCTAAGGTTTTTAGAATAACATCACAAATCTTAGCATGTTTGAAATCATAAATAAGACTCATAAACTGAACAATGGGCCAAAAATACCATAAGTCAATGCATCATAAAACATGAACATGGAGTGGGATGGAAGGTTCTCATAACGAACATACACCAAGTAAGCACCATGAAGCCTAACTTGTAACCTTGGTCGGGAGGGTATTCATACCTTGCTAAGGATAAGAACTATGAAGGCGTGAATTTACTCATGAGCCCATTAGAGCAAGGGAGACACTCTCAACTGGCGAGGATCCCTTCCTACCTACTGTGGCATATAGTTTGAGACCCAGGTGTATTGGAACCCCAGCCTAATTTGTGTTAAATACTACTCCCAAAATATACATAACGTTCATAGTCATACTTAAAACATAGTAGGTTTTACACAGGATAGTTTAAAATCACGTGTGTTCATTAATTTCTTGAAATACATGAATTAGCCATGAAAACTATGTTGAAATTATAGCCATGATACATAACCTTAAAATTCATGTGGTTCATATATAATTGAGTAAAACATGCTACTTTAAAAATTCAGAACTATAGGAGTTTTCATAGAAATCAACCCAATCATATTCATGAAATACATGTAGAAGCATAAAAGAATAAATCCACAAAAGAATATAGAGTATTTGCATGAAAAGGGTCGAACCCTAAAAATTCATAAAAATCAAAATTGGAGACATGGGACACTTAAATTAATGAAATTAATCTTGAATTTGGGCATAAGGGTGAAAGAAATCCCTTATTAGTAATCCTACACATCTGGGCTTTATGATTTCTTGACTTAGACTTGAGACCCAAGAGAACTTGAGAAGATGAACCTTAGCTTCCTTGAGAGTCTTAATAGTTTGATTTTGAATCTGCGGTGTTTGGAGAGAGGAATGAGAGTTTGGGCTAAGTAAAACCCTTTAATATCCCCCTTAGAGAATCCAAAACAACCTAGTTTAGGAGTTAGAAACATATAAAGTTACGAAAATACCTATGGAAACTCATACTTAAATTTCCCGACCAGTCATCACGGGTCATACCACAACTCATGGGATCTTACCACGACTGGTGGTTTCTATCCACGGTTATTAGAAAAGGGTTGAACAATTTCTAATTCCTATCTCACGACCAAACAGAAGGGTCACGGTATGCCATCACAATTCATGGACTCCACTGGTGGTTCTTGGAATAAGATTGGACATTGCAGAACTTCTTATCACGAGTCCTCAGGATGAGTCGTCTTTTGTCACCACGAGTCATCCTATGACTTGTGGTGTCTGGGATGTCTTAATTCCTAGACTGATCCATGGTAACCATGGCCCCCTCCCACAGTCGTACTTCCTCACCACGACTCGCAGTGAGGGTGGCCTTTTGGAAGATTTCCATATTTGTTGTTGTTTTTCTGCTTCAAGTCTGGGGTCTAGTATTAGGGGCTTTTGGGGTGTTACATTTCACCCCCCACCCCCTCCCCCGGGAACATTCCTCCTTAAATGGAGACTTAATAAAGTTGAAAGATAGGGAAAGAGCTGCAATTCAAGTTACTGAATGTTATAGACTAAATACTGATGGAATAATAAGTCTGAACTGAGATACATACGCTGAACTGAATTTATGAAACATGCATGCATACTAAGACATGAGAGGAACTGAAGGATATGAAACTGAGTAGAGTACAAAGGAGGAATCTAATACCTCATGCTGGAGCTGAGCTGGAAGGAAAGAGGTGATGGTACTTGGCCAACATGTTTTCTTTGGCTTCCCAAGTAGCTTCCTCTACAAGTTGATTCCTCCAGAGGACTTTTACGAAAGCAACTTCCTTATTCCTGAACTTACGAATTTGATGATCAAGAATATTAACCAGAACCTCTTCATAAGTGAGGCTATCCTTAATAAAAATACACTCTACAGGTATGAATAGAGCCGAATAGCTAATGCACTTCTTCAATAAGGACACATGGAAAAACTAGACGCACTAATGCTAACTCTACCGATAAATCCAACTTATAGGCTATGTTTCCAACACGCCTCAAAATCCTGTAAGGACCAAGATATTGGGGACTGAGCTACCCCTTCTTGCCGAATCTCATCACCCCTTTCATGGGTGATGATAACGTCGAAAATCCACTCCTCAAAATGATAGAGTGTACACGGGCGTATGCAATATAATTTATCAAACTATGAGTCAGGGTCGAATCCATAGGGAATGGGAAACGATTGCTAGTAAAGTTGTAAATCAAACGGAACTAACTAGCATCACTGTATAACAAGTTATAAAGTCAATTTGGGGGAAAATAAGATCACTAAATGACTCTAAAAGCAATAACAAAATAGGGCTATGTGAATTAAAGAAACAATGAGAGAAAATACATGGGATATGCTATTGAGATGGCGTTGATATGATTGGAGTTAATTGATAAGTCTAAAGAACCAACTACAAGCATGAATGGCCATGGACAAGGCTGCACCCGATGTTTTTCAACCACTTGGGTACATTTTACTTTGGTTCTCTCGAATCTCAAAGTCACATAACAAATTACCATATTAACTTGGAGAATAATTAAGCTATTTCTAGCCTTAACTCTTGAATGAGTTGTGAAAATGAGTCTTCACTATCTCTAGCCTAACTCCACACCTTCAAAAACTCAATTTCCCACTATTGCTTTCTCACCCATATCCTACTTCTCTTTCTCAAGAAAAAGTAAGATAAGTAAACACAATTTATGTTTGCAATCAAAAATATTTCAATTGAAACTTAGATAAAGCAATAGATCCATGCAAAATAAGTGATTATAAGACTAAAACAGCAACACACAGTCCATTCTAAACCCCTATCAAGCACACACCCCTAGCAATAAAATTGGCTACTCATGAATGGGGATAAGAAGATTATACCAATAAAAGATTCATTAACATTCATCTTTGAGTGGAAAATTTAAGCTTCAAAATGTGCTTCAATGGTGGGTATTTTCCATAGCAACTTGAAGAAGAGGAAAAGCTCTCACTTCACTCTATGTTTCTCTCTCTACAATATTGAAATTCAAAAAGTTCCCCTCTCCTTTTATTAAGGGTATGTACAAATTAGGGAAAGTCTGCTCCTTTTTTTTGTGCACAGATTCCCATTTTTGCCTTGAGAAGCATCCAAAATATCCTTGTGCCAAAGCTGAACAATTTTACCCTTTTCAGAATGTAGCTCACTTGTGATGCGAGATGCAAGTCTCTTGCAACTCTGGGTCAAAGAAAGCTGGATGTGTCCTGCAGTTGCACCTACGTTTTGCAGGTGTTCTTCAGCTCCTAACCAGTGTAACTCTGCGTGGGACCTGCATTTTACAAGTGTCAACTTGCGAGCCGTAGATCTTCTTGTCACGACCCGAGTCTACACCTTGGACGGACACAGTACTTAGGGCAACAAGTGACCCCAAGCTAACCCATGACTTAGCATACTACTGAAATACTGAAATAAGCTGTAAGAGGAAGTCTTGAAATCATTACTGAGATAAATGTCTTTAACAACAACAACAGATAACATACTGAACTACTAACTTTGAATAAAACCCAACTAAGAAACTGGTGAGTTGTTGGGACAAGTCCCCAGCTAACTTTAAGGTCTGAAATTAGTAACAAAATACAATATATGGAAAAGAACATCCGGCGCTTGGAAAATGAGGACTCACCATAGAGGTCTGCTGAACGAAGCCGGAGAAGGACTACTGATGGTGCTGAGTCTGAGAACCTGTGCATCTTATGATACAACATAAAAGGTATGCATCACTACTTTGAATGTAGTGAGCAAGTGAGATACAAAGTAAATATAAAGATACTGAGAGTCTATAAATTGAGCTGACAAAACATGCAATGACCGTAACTGAAATCATAAATACTGAAAACATCTGAAAAGTTGATAACGTTGTAAGTACTAATAGCTATCTGAAGGTCATATATAGATCTAGAAAACTGAAAGACTGGACCAAACTAAACTGAAGACTGTGACTATACTAGACTGAGTTGTATTGTACTATACTGTGGGAGAACTATAGCCTACATATAACCACGTGAGCTAGACATGGAGTGCGATGTATACCCCCCATCGGAGATGGCCTACTATACCTTGCTAGGGTATAGTAGTTGAACTTGGTGATCACTGTCTGATGCCCATTCGGGATAATACCTACGGTGGCAACGTAGTTCTAGGAACCTAGTTGCGCTGAACCCAGGCCCACTCGGTGCTAAGTTCTACTGCCACTGAAACTCTTAATTATGACTAACTAGGTTGATAGCTCGAAACTGTTGTCCTAAGACTTAAGTCAGAAATACTTATCTGAAAGTACCCCGAGTGTCTAAAGGACCTAATAACTGAAATCTAAGTGTTCTAAGACTAGCTAGAGCTACTTTATCTGAAAGTGTCGTAACCATCTAAAGAACAACTAAATGACTGATGACTGAGACTACATGGTTTTACTGAATTCCTCAACAGCTGAATGTAGTCAAACTGATCAGATGACATTTCTATAAGGCACTGAGAGAGCTAAGTATTGACTGAGACGAAACAAGGAATAAGCTAACTATTTTTCCCATAAGTGTACTACCATGGTGATTAAAAGGAAATATTAGAATCAAGCAACATTCGTATCTGGACAATTATGCAAGAATTTTTCAATTACATTTCAAGGTTAGGGCTAAAACACATATTTCATAGAAAAGATATCAACATGATCACAGCTAGTAATAACTTTCAATATTTCACAAGAATCATGGCAAGAAGGAAAATTCATAATCTAACTAAAGAACAACCCTAACCTTGATCTTTAGAGAACTAGAATTTATAGGGTTTCTATAAGAGTTTTTGGGCACAAGGAAAGAGTAATTCCCTTGTTGAAATCCCATATACCTAGAGAAGGATCCCTAAGAAAGTCCTTGAGAATCTGAGAAGAAAGATTGAATGCCCTAGCTTTACTCTGAGAAGTCAGCCTAGAACTTCAACGTACTAAATTTGAGGATTGAAAGAGAAATGAGAGGGATAAATCGATCAACCCCTTTAATTCTATTCTAAACGTACTCGAAATGACGTAGTTTAGGGGTTAAAACAATAAGAAAATACAGAAATGCTCCTAGAATTCGGATTGTTAAAATCCCGCTGTCAGTCACCATGAGGGACCTAATGAGTCATTAGGTCATCGAATGACTCACCTCTCCTCGTTACCACTGGCAATATTTCCCCCTTTTCAGAGCTTATTTGACTATTTCACCTAATGATTCATCATGACTCCTAACGGATCATTTCACCACACATTATGACACTTTGAAACTCAAGTTTTCAACCATCCATCTCACCCCACGGGACACCTAAAGACTTGTTAGGTGTCACAATGACTTATCACCCCCACTCATCATCATCACTAGAATTTTCTCTTCTTCCACCCCTTCCAGACGACCACTCACTTGATGACTCGTGAAGTGGCACCATGACTCGTCTCCCAAACACGTTAAGTTCCCAAGAAATCCCAACATACACCAACTTAGGTGCACGTGACGGGTCACTGAACGACCCATCGAGTCATTCCATGACTCATTCTTTGACCTAGCGCAAGTTCTTTTTTTTCCATTCTAGTTCCATGGTTTGATCTTAGAGACTTTTGGGGTGTTACAATATCTTCCTCTTGGGAATATTCATCCTCGAATGTAGAATAAGCATACTGAAAGGCTGGGCAAAGAACTGGAATCCTGAACTAAAGACTAATAACTTATATCTGAAGGAGTGACTGATTTCGAACTAAGATAGGCATACTAAGTGAGTTGATGCAACTAGGGTGCACATTAAAAACATGAATAGAGCTGATGACTGCAGAACTGAATAGAGTACTGAGGAGGGAATTAATACCTTATGCTGAAGCTTAACTGGAAGGGAATAAATTAGTGTATTTAGCCATCATGTATGCTTCTACTTCCCATGTAGCTCCCTCAACTAGCTGTTTCCTCCATAAAACCTTTATTGAAGTGACCTCCTTGTATCTCAGCTTACGAACCTGATGGTCTAGGATTTGAACTGGAATGTCTTCGTAAGAGAGACTGTCCTTTATACCAACATTCTTTATAGGCACTACTAAGGTCGTATCAATAATACATTTCATTAATAAGGACACATGGAAGGCCGAGTGCACTGATGCTAACTCTACAGGAAATTCTAGCTCATAAGCTACATTACCAATGCGTCTCAAGATTCTATAAAGTCCAATATATATATAGGACTGAGCTTTTCTTTCTTCTAGAATCTCATCACCCACATCATAGGTGATATCTTCAGGTATACCCAATCATCCACAGTAAACTCCAATTCCCTTCTCCTTACATCTGCATACGATTTCTGTCGGCTTTGAGCTATTTTCAGCCATTCCCTGATAAGTTGAACCTTCTACATGGCCTCATGTAATAAATCAGGTCCTATCAAGGTAAAATACACAAACCTCAAACCACCCTATAGGAGACCTGCACCTTCTACTGCACCTTCTACCATATAATACCTTAGGGCCATCTGAATACTAGAGTGGTATCTGTTGTTTATGCAAACCCAATGAAAAGTAGGTGATCATCCCCACTGCCCTTGAAGTCGATCACAAAAGCTCTTAACATGTCTTCCAAAGTTTTTATAGTCTGCTCAGCTTGTGCATCCATCTGTGGATGAAAAGCTGTGATGAGCTTGACCTGAGTGCCAAGTCTCTTTTGAAATGATTTCCAAAAATGAGAGCTGAACTAAGTACCTCTATCTGAAATTATGGATAAGGGGACTCCATGTAGTCTGACTAACTCCTGGATGTACAGTCTAGCATAATCCTCTGCTGAGTCTGTGGTCTTAACTGGTAAAAAATGTGTTGACTTAGTCATCTAGTCTATAACCGCCCAAATTGAGTCATATTGCCGACAAGTATGAGGTAGACCTGTAATGAAATCCATGTTCACTTTTTCCTACTTCCACGTAGGTATGATGATATCCTTAGTCATACCCTCAGGTCTTTGATGTTCAACTTTAACCTGCTGGCAGTTCAGACACTTAGCTACAGAGTATGAAATATCCTTATTCATTCCATTCCACTAACAGATTTCCCGTAGGTCACGCTACATCTTAATGGCACCTGGATAAATAAAATACCTAGAGCTATGTGCTTCTTCCAGTATTTACTGTCTCCAGTCATCTACATCTCGGACACACAATTTGCCCTGGTAACAAAGTACACCATCTCCCCCTTTGGAGAAAGCTTCCACCTCTTTTCTGAGAACTACTTCTTTCAGTTTGAGTAGTATGAGGTCTTCATCCTTCATTGACTTAACCTCTACCAAAAGTGAGGATTCTGACCCATTCTGGATTACAACTCCGCCCTTAACTGAATCAACAAACTGCATTCCCAATCAAGCTAACCTGTGGTTATCCTTTGCCAGTTGCTTTCTTCCCTCTTCAACATGAGCAACGCTTCCCATAGACATCCTGCTTAGGGCATCAACCACCACACTGGCCTTGCCTAGGTGGTATAGCATACTCATGTCATAGTCCTTCAATAACAGTAGCCATCTTCTCTAACAGAGATTCAAATCCTTTTGATTGAATACATATTGTAGACTCTTGTGATTAATGAAAACATCTACATGGACCCTATAGAGATAGTGTCTCCAAATCTTTAAAGCAAACACTACTGCTGCCAACTCAAGATCATGAGTTAGATAGTTCTTCTCATGAACCTTGAGTTTTCTGGAGGCATAAGCAATTACCTTACCATGCTGCATCAGAACACACCTAATACCAACACTGGAGGCATCACAATAGATCATGAACCCGTCGGAACCTTTTGGCACTGTCAGAATTGGGGCTATAGTGAGTCGAGTCTTCAACTCCTGGATACTCTTTTCGCATTCATCAAACCACTGAAAATTCACCTTCTTCTTAGTCAATTTAGTCAAAGGGGAGGCTATGGAGGAGAACCCTTCCACAAATCGTCTATAATAGCCAGCTAGACCTAGGAAACTCCTGATGTCTATCGAAGAGGTGGGTCTTGGCCAGTCCTTGACTATTGCCATCTTCTGAGCATCCACCTGAATACCCTCTCTTGAGACCACGTGACTGAGGAAAGCAACTGATTTTAGCCAAAATTCACACTTGCTAAATTTGGCGAATAACTGACGGTCCCTAAGAGATTGTAAAACTATTATCAGATGGTCTGCATATTCCTCCTCTATTCTGGAATAAACCATGATGTCATCTATATGGACAATGATGAACATGTCCAGGTACGACTTTAATACCCTGTTCATCAACTCCATAAAGGCTGCACGAGCATTGGTTAGCCAAATACAACATAACTACAAATTCATAGTGACCATATCGAGTTCTGAAGGCTGTTTTTGGAATGTCACATTCTCTGACCCTGAGCTGGTGATATCCTAATTTGAGATCTATTTTGGAGAAACAACTAGCTTCTGGAGCTGATGGAACAAGTCATCAATTTTGGGTAGAGGATACCTGTTCTTAACTATGACTTTGTTTAGTTGATGGTAGCCTCCTAAGGGTATCGTCTTTCTTTCACATGAATAGAACTGGGGCACCCCACGGAGATATGTTGGGCCCTGATGAAGCCCTTATTTAGAAGGTCTTTCAGTTGTTCCTTCAACTCCTTAAGCTAAGCAAGAGCCATTTTGGAGGGAGGAATAGAGATGGACTGGGTATCTGGAAGGAGGTCTGTGCCGAAATCCATCTCCCGCTTGGGAGGGACTCTAGAAAGATCTTCAGGAAAAACATCAGGAAATTCACTAACAACTGGAAAGAACTGAAAAGTCGAGCTCTCAGAGCTGAAGTCCCTGACCCTAACTAGGTGATAGATGTAACCCTTTGAGATCATTTTCATGGCCTTAAGGTAGGAAATAAACTGACCCTTAGGCGCTGAAACACTACCCTTCCATTCTAAGACTGGCATTTAGGAAACTAAAACTTGGCGACTTTGGTTCTATATTCAACTGAAGCATAACAAGAATGTAGCTAGTCCATGCCGAGGATGAGGTCGAAGTCGACCATGTCTAGATCTACTAGATCAACTGAGGTGAGTTTACTCAACATTATGATCGGACAATTTCTATATACCCAACTGGCTCTACCTAACTCATCAACCGGAGTAGAACCTGAGAATGGTTCTGAGAGGACTTCTGAACTAATATCAAACTGAATAGCAATGTAAGGAGTCATAAAGGAATTTCTGGCTCCTGGACCTAGCAAAGCGTATACATTAATATTAAAAAGATGCAACATACCAGTAACCACATCAGGTTAGTTCTCCCGATCCTAACTAGAAGATAAGGCATAAAAACGGTTTTGGTGTTGGTCGCCATCCATACTTGAGGTAGTATCCTACTGAGATGGATGACCTGCTAGAGCTGTAGAGATAGTAGACTGAGTCTTCCCCCGTCCTGCTGATTTGACAATCTCTCAATCTGTGACCCAACTGACCATATCCAAAGCAACTATCCTTGCCCATGCAGCACTCACCCAGATGGTTCTTGCCATATTTAGGACAAGTTGGAAATGAGCGGCTTCTAGAGACATGACTCTAGGACTGGGAGCCTGATGCTCCATCCTTTCGGTCCTTGTAGGACCAGAAAGAAGGGCTATTGGCTGATGAGGGTGCTGGAGGTCTCTACTGCTATTGCTACTGCTGTGGGCGACTATCACTGTCTGATCTCCTAGCCATACTCAAACTGGCCTGTGCTTTCCTTTTTGTTCTCCCTCTCAATCTCCTTCAACTTTTCCACGTTTATCTATTGTGCATGAATAATGAGGCTAGAGAGGTCAACGTCCTTATAAGAATCACAGTTCTGCATTCCTTAAGATCCAAATCAGAAACTCTATTAATGAATTTAAGCATACGAGACCTCAGCTCAGCGACCATTTCCAGAGCATATCTCAACAGCCGAGTGAACTCCAATGTATACTCCTCTATGGTCATACTGTTCTACCTAAGCTTCATGAATTCTACCACCTTAGCTTCCCTCAACTCCCGAGTAACGTACCTGTCTAGGAATGCCGTAGAAAATTCATCCTATTCCACCGGACCTACTCCATTCGGCCTTCCCTCCTTCCACTGTTTGTACAGAATCAGTGCCGCCCCTTTCAACTGGTAGGTGGCAGACCAACACTCTCTATAGAGGTGACACCCATGATTTGGGTGAGCTTCTGTACCTCATCAACAGACTCCTATGGATCCTTATCAACGCTCGACCCGTGAAATACTGGAGGGTTCATACGTATGAAATCTCAGATTGTGGCTGCAGTTGTAGACCCATTAGTGTTGACTTGCACAACTACCTGCTGGTTGACTTGACTAGTCACTGCCTGAGCCACCATTTGAATCACTGCACAAAATTCTGCAGGAGACTCCTGGTCTTCCTGAGGGGCTATGGGAGCTGGTGGGGCTGGACGGTTAGCATTTTTTATCCTTCTTCCATTTCCCCTTTTTGGAGGCATCGTTATCGCTGAAAAGAATAGAACACGAGTTAGGAGGACATTTTTGAGATTAGTTCAACGCACGATAAAGATCATGAACAAAAGGGGAAATTTCCTAATTAACGTCTTATAGCCTTTCCCTCATAAGTATGGTGTGCTTCACACCCATGAAAAGGACTCTACTTGATGCGGATTTTAGATATCATAGGATACTCTAAACCTAGTGCTCTGATACCAAGTTTGTCATGCCCTGAGTCTACACCGTGGACGTGACACAGTACTTAAGGCCACAAGTGACCCAAAGCTAACCCATGGCATAACATACTATTGAAATACTGAAAATTAGCTAAAATACGATGTTTTGAAATCATTACTGAGATAAATGTCTTGAACAACAACAACAGATAACATACTGTACTACTAACTTTGTCTGAAAGCCAACTAAGGAATTGGGAGTTACTGGGACAAGTCCCTAGTTAACTCTAAAGTCTAAAACTAGTAACCAAATATGATAGCTAGAAAAGAACATCGGGCCCTTGTCAAATAAGGACTTACCACAGAGGTCTGCTAAATGACACCAGAGAAGGACTACTGACTGTCATGACATGAACATAGGCATGGATCTAGACACGAAATCTACAACCATATATGGATCCAAGTTAACTCATGGCATGAACATGACAACTAAAGATCCACATAATGTTACACCCCGTGAAATTCCCAACACATAGATGGCCTATTCGCATGTTGGTTAAGAGTATTTGAAAGCCATGCATGCTAGAAAAAGGCCCGGAAAAAGACCGGATGAGAAACCTGTCGAACCATCGCGGAAGGAGCGGGGGATGAGCCCCTCCGTGACACGTTGGCCCTGTCCGGGTCCAAGTATATAAAGCCTCCACTTCGGTTCATTTCATTATGATATCAAATAATTTCCAGAACTCGTGAGAAAATAGAGAGGGTGCGAAAGTACTATTAAATTATCGCTCGATTACGCCGTCAAACGTGTTCCAAACTCAAATTAACTCCAGATACCGAGGTATTAAGTAGTAAGGAGCATTCCTAAGGATTTTGTTTCGCAAAATTCGGCTGTCGAATTGTCGTGCTACCGGGCTAAGGTAAGTGGAATTGCTCCAAACTAGTGTCAATATACTCTTATCCCTAAAGTGAGTATTTCTCCCTTGTGGACTTTTGAGAAATAGCAAGTTTTTGACCGTCTTTCGATAAGCCGAAGTTTAGGCTATAAATATATCGAAAGTGACGTTTTCTTTTAGAATATTGGTGTATTTAGTTCTAATTAACATATATGTAAATGCAGTTGGGAGAAGTAGCTGGAGTACTGATCGAGCTTTGTCCGTTAGTCGGATAAACCTAGGTTAAGGTATGTAAAGCCAGTTTCTTCAGCAAGTTAGTAGTTTTAGCCTTGTATAGCACAGTAAACTCTATAGTAGAATTCCTGGAGTTGAATATTGAGTATTGTGCAAGTTCAGTAAATCTGGTTTGCGTTGTTATATCGTACTCAGTCCGAAAGTTAGTAAAGCATGCGCCAAAATGGCAAGTTAGCATTCCAGACTCAGTATAGCCCAGTATGTGATTAGCAAGCATGTTTCTAGAATAATATGACAGATATTCAGAATAAGAGTTAAATAGTACAGACAGATGATATCTTGGCTACAGTATAGCCATACAGTTAAATAGTATCTTGGCTACAGATTAGCCATGCAGTTATATAAAGATCACAGATTCAGTATAAAGCAGTATGAGAATCAGTATATTACAGAAAGAGATCAGAATAAGAAATCAGAATTTAGATAGTATTTTTCAGTTTAAACATGCTTTCTATATATGTGCTTATTGTTTGTTGAGACTTGGTTGTGTCGTGAGGGCACCCTTTTGAGCGTCCTCGCCGCCCCTGGATTGGTAACCATGTCGCCCACTGAGCGGGTGGGTTTACATCACTCCAAGGAGTGGCATGCCGCCCCTAGTTTGGACGAAGATGGGATGAAGCTTTCCCCATATCAGGCTGATCAGCATTACAACACAGATAGCCCTGTTGTGCGCAAGCCCCCAGGGAACAAATTCAGATACAGTTACAGTTACATATATAGTATAGGAATCCTCCGGACTCAGACACGGTTATTTATATCGGAGCTATGGCCTGAGCCGGAGACCCAGGGGGCCGACAGAGGTGCTCGTAGTTAGCAGATGAGTGGAGTGACTTATTTTTGGCTAGTTTTGACCCGGGTAGGGGTATATAGATTGTTTGCTTGCTTGGCGCCATCCGGCTTATGGGGGTTGGTATTAGCTCTTGTTTGCTATATATATATATATATATATATGTATTTATGTGCTATATATTAGTTAATAGACAGCAAGCCGCCGCGTCTACAAGTACGCTCCTACCCTATCACAACATAGAAAGTGTGCTTCAGTTCATATCAGTTCTTACAGATCAGTTATCTCCTACTATTCAGAATTGCTAGTTATGTTACTTGTATTCAATTGTATCCAGTTGCTTTGCATACTTAGTACCAGTGGTACTGACGCCCGTTTGGGGCGCGACATTACTTGCCTGCAGGTACTCATAGACGAGGAGGCGATCCCTCGTGATTCCAGCTAGCTTATAGATTCATCAGCTCCTGTCATCCGGAGCTTGATATTCAAAGGTGTAGTTCATTTTATTTTATTGTACAGCATGGGTAGGCCGGGGCCCTGTCCCGACCATTTCATCAGTACTCATAGAGGCTTGCAGATTGTATATATTCATCTCTCTGTGGTTAGTTGTGCCGGTCGAGTGAGGCCGTGCATTTTGTTTAGCTGTTTAGCATTGTTGATTATGTTGGCCGTGTGGGGCCATAGTCTGATAGTAGTGGTGACCTTGCCGGTCACGTAGTTATTCAGTATTCTATTGTTGAGTTATAGATAACTAGACAGCATGGTGGCCTTGTCGGCTCGCATAGGTTTCCCCTTTTGTAAGTATATTTCTAGTTAGCTAAAGTTTTATACAGGTGGCTATAGGCCCAGTCGGTCGGAGGCTATGTTTATAGCCGTTATATAGCCCATTGTTTCCAAAAATCTGAGTTAGAGCTAGCCAGGCACCAGATGTTCTTAGGCTCACCAGTTAGCGGTCCAGGTCCTAATAGGGCACCAGGTGCCAGTCATACCCCCCTAAGGTGGGGTATGACAAACTTGGTATCAGAGCAGGTCGTGTCCCAGGGAGTCTGCAAGCCGTGCTAAGTAGAGTCTTGTCTATGGATGTGTTGTGCAGCACATACTATAGGCAGGAGGCTGCGAGTCATGATAGGATGGTTACTCTTCTTTCTCATTTAGTCGTGCTATAGAGCGGTACAGTATAGGGTTGGGTCCCTAAAACTTATCATATTCTTTTTCTACAGATAAGAATGGCAGACCAGCGTCACCCTACCACCGGCAGAAGATTAGACACAACAGCAGGAGAAGGCACCAGCAGGATGCCTCAGTTCCATTGAGACTCAGCCCGATCTGAGGGCAATATAGAGGCTTCATCACAGCCCTCTCAGCAGTCCCCCTCACGTCAGGAGCCGTTGGGCACGACACCGCCTCCGATAGCTCCTGTACCTTCGCCATCAGACCAGAAAGTTCGGAGGGCAGTGGTTATGTTGGCACAAATGATGGCCACACAGCGCCAGTCAGTGCCACCTGTAGCAGCAGAGCCTTCAGGTGGGTCAGGTAGTTCCAGGTTCAGGGAGTTTCTGGCACTAGGTTCCCCACAATTCACTAGGTCATATCAAGCAGAGGACCCCCAGGATTTCCTAGGTCAGATGCAGAGAATTTTCCGGGTTATGCATGTGACCCCTACAGAATCAGTTGAGCTGGCAGTGTTTCGGTTGCGGGACATAGCTGTATTATGGTACGAGAGTTGGGAAAGGTCTCGAGGGAGAGATGTTTCCCCTCCAACCTGGTCCAGCTTCTCGGAGGCCTTCCTGGACCTTTATTTGCCACGGGAGATTCGGCGGGCCCAGATGGATCAGTTTTTGCATTTGGAGCAGGGGGCGAGGAGTGTACGAGAATATGCCCTACAATTTGACTCCCTAGCCCGCTATGCTCCAGTTTTTGTGGACACTATGCCATCCAGAGTCCACCAGTTCATTATGGGTCTGAACCCGGAATATATTGAAGCTTGCATGATGGCTACGTTACGAGAAGATATGGATATTATCCGAGTACAGGCCTTTGTCCAGACCATTGAGGGCCTTAGACAGTGGCAACAGGGCAGTAGACAGACAAATCAGGAACAGTGCCGCAGAGACAGATCAGATGATATGCAGAGGGAGGTTTAGAGAGGACCCAGGCCCTGATTGTTAGACAGACCCCCTAGACCCCCACCTTCACCACAGTTAGCAGCGAGGTCGATTTGTTCGTCGAGGGCAGTCAAAGTTTGGTGGCAGTTCTCGAACAGTAGATTACCCGCAGCAGAGAAGGGGAGAACAAAGCAGATTTTACACCCCCACCCTGCCCTAATTGCGGCCGACCTCACATCGGAGCTTGTAGATATGGCTCCTCGGGGTGTTATCTTTGCGGGCAGGAGGGACACCGCATGAGAGATTGTCCGGCCAGGGGACAAGAGAGCAGAGATAGTCAGGACAGGGGATCCCCAGGGCCACAAGCTCCAGTAGCCTCGGCAGGGCGTAGGCCCTCAGGTACAACAGGTAGAAGTCGAGGTAGATCAGGAGCCTCCAATTCAGGTACGGGCTCAAGCCGTACCTATGCATTACTAGGGAGACAGGACTCAGAGGCGTCTCCAGATGTAGTGATAGGTATGATGACTATCTGTTCATGCCCTGCTTATGTACTGATTAATCCAGGGTCCACTCTGTCATATATTACCCCATTTGTGGCTCGAAAGTTTAATGTCGCACCAGAGTTATTACAACAGCCCTTTTCAGTATCTACACCCGTCGGTGACTCCATTATAGCTAGTAGAATTTATCGAGGGTGTACAGTAGAGGTTGCTGATTGCCAGACTATAGTAGATCTGGTAGAGTTAGAAATAATTGATTTCGATGCCATTATGGGTATGGATTGGTTGGTGCCATGCTATGCTAATGTAGAATGTTGGACCAAGACGGTCCGATTCCACTCTCCAGGAGAGACAGTGCGAGAATGGAAAGGCAGCACAGCTACTCCGAAAGGTAGGTTTATTTCCTACCTTCAAGCGAGGGAATTGATAACTAAGGGATGTATCTACCACCTAGTCAGGGTTCAGGATGTTCGGATAGAATCTCTGACACTTCAGTTTGTTCCGGTGGTGAATGAATTCCCTGATGTATTTCCAGACAAGTTACCTGGTATTCCCCCAGAAAGGGAGATAGATTTTGCAATTGACTTGCTACCAAGAACTCAGCCTATATCAATTCCTCTGTATCGCATAGCTCCTGATGAACTCAGAGAATTAAAGGAGCAGCTGAAGGACCTGCTAGATAAGGGTTTTATCAGACCGAGTACTTCACCGTGGGGTGCGCCAGTTCTATTTTTGAGAAAAAAGGATGGCTCGCTCCGCATGTGTATAGATTATCGGCAGCTGAATAAAGTTACAGTAAAGAATAAGTATTCACTTCCCAGAATAGATGATTTGTTTGATCATCTACAAGGGGCCAGATATTTCTCCAAGATTGACTTGCGGTCCAGATATCATCAGGTTCGAGTTCGTGAAAGAGACATTCCCAAAACAGCTTTCAGGACCCGATATGGACACTTTGAATTCCTAGTTATGTCCTTTGCGTTGACGAATGCCCCAGCAATATTCATGGACCTGATGAATAGCATTTTTAGATCATACCTGGACCTGTTCGTGATAGTGTTTATTGATCATATTCTGGCGTATTCTCGCTCTGAAGTAGATCACCAGGCTCATTTACAGACAGTGCTCCAGATTCTCAGGGACCGTCGATTATATGCTAAGTTCTCCAAGTGTGAATTCTGGTTGAACTCAGTAGCCTTCTTGGGGCATATTGTGTCGGATACTGGTATACAGGTTAACACGCAGAAGATAGCAGCAGTTAAAACCTGGCCTAGGCCTACCACTCCGACCGAAGTCCGCAGTTTTTTGGGGTTAGCGGGATATTACAGGAGATTTGTTAAGGGATTCTCTACTATAGCGGCACCTCTGACCAAACTGACGCAGAAAGCAGCAAAATTTCAGTGGACAGAAGCATGTGAGTAGAGCTTCCAGGAGTTAAAAGATAGATTAACCTCCGCCCCAGTGTTAGCAATACCGGAAGGTACAGAAGGTTATTCAGTGTATTGTGACGCATCAGGCATTGGGTTGGGTTGTGTGTTGATGCAGCATGGTAAGGTGATTGTGTATGCTTCCAGACAGCTGAAGAAACATGAAAAGAATTACCCTACCCACGACCTGGAGTTAGTCGCAGTGATCCATGCCTTAAAGATATGGAGACATTACTTGTATGGCGTCCATGTGGATATTTTCATAGATCATAAGAGCCTACAGTACATCTTCACTCAGAGGGAGTTGAATTTGCGACAGCTTCGCTGGTTGGAGTTATTGAAAGATTATGAGGTGGACATTCTGTATCATCCGGGAAAAGACAACGTTGTAGTAGATGCTCTCAGCCGTAAATCCATGGGAGGTTTGGCATATTTGCAGCCCGAGCAGTGGGAGTTGGTCAGGGAGATACATCAATTAGCCAGCCTAGCCGTTCGTATAGCAGACACAGAGGACAACAGAGCAGTAATTCAAAACAACGCCATGTCATCATTAGTTGTGGAAGTAAAAGAACGGCAGTATGAGGATCCTGACCTGATCCAGCTCAAAGACAGAATTCAGCAGGGTAAAATACCATATTTTCAAATAACTGAGGAAGAAATGTTGTTACGTAAAGGCCGCCTCTGTGTTCCAGATGTTTCAGGGCTCCGTCAGCAGATTATGAACGAGGTACATTACGCCCGTTATTCTCTTCACCCCAGTGCGATGAAAATGTACCATGATATCAAGGAGAATTATTGGTGGCGAGGAATGAAAAGAGAAATTGCCAAATTTTTAGCCCAGTGTCCTAACTGCCAACAGGTAAAAGCCGAACACCAGAAACCAGGCGGGTTAACTCAGGACATAGCTGTGCCTCTCTGGAAATGAGAAGTAGTGAATATGGATTTTGTAGTAGGATTACCCCGTACCAGACATAGACACGATTCTATTTGTAATAATAGTTGACAGGCTGACAAAATCAGCTCATTTCCTACCAGTGAAAGCTGCCTTCTCGGCCGAGGATTATGCCGAATTATATATCAGAGAAATAGTTAGATACATGGAGTGCCAGTATCTATTATTTCAGACAGAGGAGCACAGTTTACAACTAGATTTTGGCAGTCGTTCCAGAGGGGTCTGGGAATGCAGATTAATTTGAGCACATCATTCCACCCTCAGACAGATGGACAGGCTGAGCGCACTATTCAGATGCTCGAGGACATGCTACGAGCGTGTGTGCTAGATTTTGGAGGTAGCTGGGACGAGCATTTTCCGTTAATTAAATTTGCTTATAATAATAACTATCACTCAGCCATCCAGATGGCACCCTTTTAAGCATTGTATGGGCGAAAATGCAGATTGCCAGTTGGCTGGTTTGAAGTGGGAGAATCAGCATTGATTGGGCCAGACATCATTCAACAGTCAGAGGAGAAGGTAAAGCTTATCAAAGAACGCTTACTGACTACACAGAGCAGCCAGAAATCATATGTCGATGTGCGGCGCAGAGACTTGGAATTTGATGTGAATGACTGGGTATTTCTGAAAGTATCTCTGATGAAAGGGGTGATGAGATTCAGCAAGAAAGGTAAGCTCAGTCCGAGATTTGTTGGGCCTTATCAGATTCGTTGAAGGATAGGCCGAGTAGCATATGAGTTGAACTTTCCTCCAGAATTGGAATCTATTCATCCGGTCTTTCATGTATCTATGCTGAGGAAATGCATAGGAGACCCATTCAGAGTAGTCCCAGTCTAGGATATCCAGGTTACGGAAGAGCTGGCCTATGAAGAGGTTTTAGTAGCCATCTTAGACAGACAGATTCATAAATCGAGAACTAAAGATATTGCGTCTGTCAAGGTATTGTGGTGTAACAGGAACCGAGAGGAGATGACTTGGGAGGCGGAGGAGGATATGAAGACTAGATACCCTCATTTATTTCAAGCCTAGTCAGGCGATAGGTATGTTAGTATTATTATCTTATGCAGTGCCTTATAGCATTCATATAAATGAGAAGGTCTATTTTAATCTGTCATTTAAATACTATAGTATTGTGTGGAGTACCTGTATGGGACTTTTCTGCATTTCAGTTTTTTTTGGGATAGTCCATATTACAGGGGAAACTCTGCCGAAATTTTTCTAGAAACAAGTTGACAAGTCCTCTAGATAGAAGTTCACATTCGAGGATGAATGTTCTTTAGGGGGGGGGGGGAATGTTACACCTCGTGAAATTCCCAACACATAGATGGCCTATTCGCGTGTTGGTTAAGAGTATTTGAAAGCCATGCATGCTAGAAAAAGGCCCAGGAAAAGACCGGACGAGAAACCTGTCGAACCATCATGGAAGGAGTCGGGGAAGAGCCCCTCCGCGATGGCAACGTGTCACGGAGGTAGAGCCTCCGCGTTGGCTCCGTGACACGTTGGCCCTATCCGGGCCCAAGTATATAAAGCCTCCACTTCGGTTCATTTCATTATGATATCAAATAATTTCCAGAACTCGTGAGAAAACAGAGACGGTGTGAAAGTACTATTAAATTATCGCTTGATTACGCCGTCAAACACGGTCCAAACTCAAATTAACTCCAGATACTGAGGTATTAAGCAGTAAGGAGCATCCCTACGGATTTAGTTTCATGAAATTCGGCCGGCGAATCATCGTGCTACCAGGCTAAGGTAAGTGAAATTGCTCCAAACTAGGGTCAATATACTCCTATCCCTAAAGTGAGTATTTCTCCCTTCTGGACTTTTGAGAAATAGCAAGTTTTTGACCGTCTTTCGATAAGCCGAAGTTTAGGCTATAAATATATCAAAAGTGACATTTTCTCTCAGAATATTGGTGTATTTAGTTCTAATTGACATATATGTAAATGCAATTGGGAGAAGTAGCCGGAGTACTGACCGAGCTTCGTCCGTTAGTCGGATAAACCGAGGTTAAGGTATGTAAAGCCAGTTTCTTCAGCAAGTTAGTAGTTTTAGCCTTGTATAGCACAATAAACTCTGTATTAGAATTAATATTGAGTATTGTGCAAGTTCAGTAAATCTGGTTTGCGTTGTTATATCGTACTCAGTCCAAAAGTTAGTAAAGCATGCGCCAAAACGGCAAGTTAGCATTCCAGACTCAGTATAGCCCAGTATGTGATTAGCAAGCATGTTTCTAGAATAATATGACAGATATTCAGAATAAGAGTTAGTAAAGTAAAATCAGACAGTCATATAGTATCTTGGCTACAGATTAGCCATACAAACAGATGATATCTTGGCTACAATATAGCCATACAGTTAAATAGTATCTTGGCTATAGATTAGCCATGCAGTTAGATAAAGATCACAGATTCAGTATAAAGCAGTATGAGAATTGTTCGGCTGGTTCGGTATATGTCAAACCGACACGCAAGTGCACGTGGTCAAACAAGTAATAAAGTGGCTAAGTAAGCCAAGTATCGATCCAAGGAGACTCAGGATAAGTAAAATTGCCTAAGTACACTATATTCTTATCTTACTTCTAATTATGCTAACAACAGCGTAACCAACAGTTAAATAAGTTTTTGTTTATAAAATATATATATATACTAAAACTATTAACAATTATTTACTGTGAATTTAAACTATGGATATGAGCACGCCAAGGTTAAGAACAAGTAATGAATTCGATTATAATAATAATTTGGTGAATCTCTTCTTCATGTTGCTAGCCAAGAACATTAGCCTAGAAATTAAAACTCTCGTATTTAATTTCACTTTAGAATCATAAACCATCTGTCTACATTTCTGTGATCAAATGCAATTTATGAACTAGCAATACAATTCCGGTTCCTAAACTGACTAATACGACTTTCAAGTATATTTCTATCAGGAAAGCACATCAAAACCCAATTTTCCCAAATCAAGTTAAGAACAATACCCTATTAATTCACAACTTTCCAATTTCTTGCTCTCTCGAGTGAAATTGGACTTTTTAGATGTACATTAATGTCGGCCACACACTAATGCAGTAAGAACAAGAATTAATAGAACAACATGAAAGAAGAAGAAGAAAACCATATCATTAACAATCAAAATTCATCACCATTGTTCAAAACCTTAGCAAGGAAGAGAATTAGCCACTCATTTGTGGATTGATCATCCTAAAACAAGTGTAAATCATGCATACAATTGATAGAAAGAAGAAAGGAAGAGAAGAAATCTCTTAGCCTTTTCGTCCCTCAACTGCTCCTAACCCACGTCCTAGCTCCACCAAGTCTGAACTAATTAAAATAAACCTAAGTGTGCTATTTATACTAGTGGGAAATTTTTCCCGGAATAACAAGCAACGTGTCACGGAGGCCATCGCGGAGCACTGCCTCCGTTACACGGCGTGGACGCGGACCTTCACTGGAAATCCAGGGTCCGGTAAAATAGCCTCAACGTGGCACGGAGGCCAACGCGGAGGCCTATCTCCGTGCCACGGAGCTGTCGCGAGGCCACACTGGAATTTGCCATTTAATTTCCTCTCCAGGCAGTGTGCCTCCGCGATGGTAGCGTGGCACGGCTCCATCGCGGAGCCCCTATACTTTGTGCATTCCAATGTCTTTTCCACGCTCGCATCCAAGTCCAACTCCGATATAGTTCTGACATGCATTTTAGCTCCTAAAAATCATATTTTCCTGCAAAAGAAATGCTAATCATGTTGGTTAGTATAAATTCGCATTTTATTACCAACTACATGAGAATATATACACATTGCACGACAAACAAGGCGAAAATGATACGTTTGAGTATCACTTGGGCATATAAATCTGCCCAAGATCACTTACCCCACACTTAAATCCTTGTTCGTCCTCGAACAACACATACACAGCTCATGCAAATTACATCGCAACCTTTGTCACTATGATGCGACAATTTACGCTATGGTCATACCGATTATTCAATATTTTGCAAATCATCAAGAAAACATGCATAGTCTTACAATGCAATGACCTTTCATACATCAAGACTTCCTAAACTTTAAGAATTGACTCTCGAGATCGGCAAACTCATGCACATTAGCTAATCAAGAAATCCGACACGAAAATCAATCTTTCATCAAGCATGTGCCCTCACAACTCAAGAGAATCTTCCCTTTTCATGTTCATGCAACACACAAACATTCACGTAGGGGCATATAAAAATTAATTTCACTCACTCTCCCAAAAGAATTCACATGCATCATATCATGACCCATAGGCTTGCCCTTAGTGTATTACTCCACTAATATAAAGAAATGCAATGTAGGATCACGTAGGACTTTAATGGGTTGTAACGGGGCAATGGAACTAGTATATATATTGGATTAGCCAATAATAGTCGCTAGCATCCTTAAGCGCCTTTTCACACATTCCCATCGACTCATGGATAACTTTTCTTCTTTTTTTCTCTTTTTCTCTCATTCATGCTGGTTTACTTTCGTACAACCCATTTCATCAAACACACTTGACACCAAACAAAGGGTTTTCGTGTACCCTCCTCATCATTTCATTATAACAAGTGCCTCTTCAACCTCATCTTTTCTTTCCTCACTCTGCTTTTCTTTTTCTTTTCACTATTCTCACTCTTTGACACTTTGGGAAAAATTCTCTTTTCTTCGTAAGCGCTTAAGAGTTTTGTATAGACTTTTACAGCTAATGAAAAGAAGGAATAAAGCTTAGTTTATACAATTTTGGACAAAAGAAAGAAAGAATTGGCTAAAGGCTCAAAAGGGCTGACTAGGGTATACAATCACATAAAAAGATAGAGTATGACAAGAAAAAAAATAGAAACTCTCGGTTAAAACAAAGAAATGCCTACATCCTTTCCAACACTACACCTCCTTCATTTCATTTTGTACACACACCAGGCAAGTTCTAGACACTTCACAATAGCATGGAATAACAATACCTCACTTTACACAACATGCACATGCTCGAATCAAGATGTATTCACAGACTCTTGAATTAGCCAATTACATGAATTCAAGAATTAAGCCTCACTCATATCGAATCAAATTCTATAGCCTAGGTAACTCAACATATTTACAAAATTGCATGCTTTCAAACGAATCACTTTCACATTTTGAACATCAGTTACAACACGCAACGAAATTTTGCAACCATAAAGCAACTACACGTTCATTGATGCAATCCACCAAAGAAAAACTGAAAACAAATTAAAATCCTACTCCTATCGACTACATTTCCCTTAAGACGGTCGTCATCCATCCATCATAGGGAATGGTCACTAACTATGACATCGGTTCAATGGGACTATTCTCGGTAAAAGAACCGAAAATAAACTCTGAGAAACCCAAAAAAATAAAAACCGAAAATTTTTGCAACACATCGATCATTTCGATAGAAAAATATTTACAAAAGATTTTGATAAGTGCAAAATATTTTCGCAAAAATTTTGAAAAATATCGATCATTTCGATAAGAAAGAAATATTTACAAACTATTTACACTGGCAACCACAACTTTGTATAACACACATCAGTAACCACAAAAATATATACGGATACAACACAAATCAGTTCACAACAGGGAAACACAAGCATACATACAAACTAAGGAAAAAGCATACAGCAGATTAGAGCCTAAGTCCCAGCACCTAGCTACTCCCCACCCCACACTTAAATCGAACACTGTCCCCAGTGTTCACAAAAAAATACAAAGCACAAACTTTCGGGTGGTGGAACTCCCTGCTCAGTCGAAATATTCGACTTATTCATCTGGTGCTGCTGCCTCGTCGCCCATGTCTGAGTCAGCTCCATCGTCGTCATCGGACTCCACATCGGAGTCCTCCCGACGTGTCTCCTCGTCAGTAGGGACATCGTCATCAGCAGGCTCCACGAAGGCTGGTCCCACTCGGCATAAGGCTCTGGCATTCTCGCCAAATGGGTAATCCAGCTCCAACTGCCATAACTCTTCCTCGGTGGCTGGTCTCCCACCAATCCGTAGCTGAAGCATTTGCATGCTGAACATACGTGCCATGTACTGATCGTCACGAGCATGTCGCTCGCCCAAAGTCAGCACTGGCCCATGTGTGGTGTCGGGGGCCTTAGTTTTTGTCACATCGAGGGCCCTCCGCTCCAACTGCGGGATGTAATCCAAGGCTTCTTCCTCGACATCGAGGCCTCGGAAGAAGGTGGTGATGAGTCCGCCGAACCCGTATCTGTGGCCCTGGTGTAGTCTGGCTCTCTTCATGGCGGATATAATTACCGCCCCAACGTTAATCTCAAGCCCTTTCATAAGGGCATACACCAAGCAGACACGGTCCCGAGTCACATCCGTCATGTGAACTCCCGGGATTAAGCATGAACATACAATCTTCAGCCATATCCTGGCCTCCCTGTTCATCTGCGAATAAGGCAGAGTCTGGTGGTAACCCCTCTCCTTATGCCTACTCCATCGGGCTGTGGATCGAGCCCCACACAACGTACGTCTGATGTAGGTGTACGGTGGGGTGATGTTTAGCTGGCGGAGCACGTGAGCGTCTGTGTCCCGCGCTCCAACGATGGCATTGAGCTGCTGGGGTTCCAGAGTAACAATCTGCCCTCTGATTTTTATTGTGTGGCTTCTAATGGCCGGGTTCCAATTTGCGTAGAACTCCCGGACCAAATGTAGGTTGCACTCCTTGGGCTCCTGGAATATAAAGCTGAGTCCAGCTGCTTCAATCCTCTGCACAATACGAGGGAACTCCTGTGCTAGTGGTTCCCGTGCAATATGTTCTTCCGGGAAGTACTTGCTCTCCTTATGCTTAGTATACCATTTCTTTCCTTCCTCGGTTACCCATCTTGTTCCGTATTGGCGGTGTTGCCCGCGCGGAATAGCTGGTGCAGCTGGGACGGCGGTGCCCATTCTCATTATTTTTCTCCCGGTGCCAGAAGTAGAAGCACCTTTGCCCTTATCCTGCCTACTCGCCATTGTACCTGTCAATATACATAAACAAGCACAACGTTCAGCTAAATACATGTTAACTTCGGCTAAGGTCGGGTTACACAACATTTACCCCACACTTAGGCCTTAGCTACTTTTACAAAATTACGGCAAGGATAACTCTACTTACACCAAAGACAACAACTATACAATTTATGCTTAGTGCGTTCACAAAACTTTCGACAGCATAACGCTTAGCGTACTACTCAGACATCATACAGCTAATTCCAATCCTACTATCGCTAACAATTCAACCATCGCACAAGCAATAAAAACAAAAACTAAAAACAACGACAAAAACATTCTATATACAAACGACTCCAAATAATCAAACCAATTTACACAATTTTTGCACTTTCCCAAAAATTCGAGAATTCGTCGTCTTAACATTCATACAATTTTTACAACGACTTACCTCAATTTACAAACACACCCTGGCATCTAATTTACCGAATTATCAAGTCACCCAAGTCAAATTCAACAACCCATGCCCTAGAATACAATTCTACAATCAAATTCAAATTATTTACGTAATCGATAAGTTCAAACGCTAATTAGAACAATATGAACATTTATCCATCACAAATAACTCAACATCATGTTAAATTTCTACTTAGGGTGATATATCTCACCTCGCATGCCCAAAGTCGACTACAATCGCCAAAAATTTGAGAGAAATGAGGAAAACATACCTTTGAATTGAAGAACCGAAGAAACTTGACAAATTCCTTGCCTAGTAACGTGGCACGGTACTTGGGGAGGGGGAAATGGGTGTTTTGGTCGCGGAAGGGAGAGGAAATGGGGAGATTTGGGCGAAAATCGGGGGTTTATTTAAAGAAAACACGCGGGTCACCCGGCAACCCGGTATGACCCAGCACCAAATGTAAGGCAATGTGTCACGGAGGGTAACGCGGAGCCCCTCCTCCGTGACACGGAGCCAACGCGTTGGCTTACTGGAAATTTTAAAAAAAATTCGGATTTTGCCTTCAACGTGTCACGGAGGGTAACGCGGAGCCCTTCCTCCGTGACACGGAGCCAACGCGCCAGTGCACTGTTTCTTCCATTAAATTATTTTTTCATACCTTGCCTTATTCTTCCCAATTCCATGCATATTTCTCTCCGTTAGACCTGAAAATCACCTCACTAAACAAAATTGGTTAGCTTAATAGATTTCCCTAACTAAAATGAAAAATATTAACTAAAACAAGAATCTAAACCTAATCAAGAAAAGAAAAATAAAAATAAAAATTATTTACACTAAAAAAAAGAAAGAAAATATTTTTCACGGGTTGCCTCCCGTGCAGCGCCTGGTTTACCGTCGCGGCTCGATGTCCTTTATGCTCATTTATCTACCAGGGTGATGGACGATTTGTCATGATCGTTGTCCTCCCCCCAGTAGTTCTCAACCTTATCAGGTGGCCTTCCTATTAACTCTCGGGAATCATTCATCTGATTTGCATTCCCATGATCAATCACATTGATCACCGAGAGTTCTTCATTCACCGTCGGGGGCTTAGGTGCTTTGTACACATCGAATACTTCGACCTTGTCATGTGCTCGCATTGTAAGTTGACCCGCAGCTACGTCAATTAATGCTTTTCCGGTTGCCAAAAAGGGTCGTCCCAAAATAAATAGGACTTCAGCATCTGGTTCAAAATCCAGAACAATAAAATCGACCGGAAAAATGAGGGAGCCCACTTGCATTCACACATCCTCAACAATGCCATCCGGCTTAGCCAAGGACCTGTCTGCTAATTGCAAGATTACAATTGTAGGTCTAGGACTCCTTAGACCTAACTTTCTGAATACCGAAGATGGCATCAGATTTATGCTTGCTCCCAAGTCGCATAATCCATGAGCTTGGATACTCTGCCCTATAGTGAGCTGGATAGTAAAACTTCCGGGGTCTTTCAGTTTCGTGGGCAGTCTGTTTTGAATCCGGGAAGTGCATTCCTCCGTCAAAGCTACCGTGGCATACTCAGTCAAGCGACTTTTGTTAGCCACGATGTCTTTAATATATTTTGCATATTTGGGCACTCCCTGCAAGACATCAACAAGAGGTAAATTAACATGTACCTGTTTAAGCACCTCCATAAATTTCTTGAAACACGCCTCCTCCTTGTGTTTCTTAAGTCGTTGAGGGAACGGGGGTGGAGGTCTTTCTGCTTCTGCTTCTTTGGTCTTCCCCCTATCAGAACTTTGTTCCTCCTCAACTTCTGTTGCTCCTGACTTTTGAGGCGGTCTTTCCGGTTCCACCTCCTTCAACTGTAAACCACTCCTCGTGGTCACTACATTTACCTGCTTCGGATTAGGATTCGTGTCGCTAGGTAGTCCTCCTCTGGGTCTTGTATCTTGGGCACTGGCAAATTGCCCAAACTGATATTCAAGAGCCTTGGTCGCCAACTGATTGTTCTTCACTTCGGCTGCCAATTTAACATAGTCAGCCTGCAATTGTGCCTGATTAGCGATCATGGTTTTGAACATCTCCTCAATGGTCGGTGATGGTGGTGGAGGAGGGGCATTGTGATTTCTGAATTGAGCTTGATAGGGGCATTGTGATTTCTGAATTGAGCTTGATAGTTTTGTTGCCCTCCTTGATTTCTCTGCATACCCTGACCAGAACCTTGGCCTTGTTGGTTGTTGCTACCCCACGAAAAATTTGGATGGTTCCTCCAATTTGAGTTGTAGCCACTACCAAACTGCTGTTGATTTCTCTGTGCATTGCCCACAAAGTTAACAGAATCAGGATTTGCACCACAACACTCGGCTGAATGCTCACTACTACCACACACTTCACACCACATCTGTTGGACCGCATTGACTGAAGCTGAAGGCTGGTTCAAGTTCATATTGCTGAAGTGATTATTTAACTGATTTTGCAAGGCAGCTATCTGTGCAGCGATAGTTGTAAATACATCCACTTCAAGCACTCCTGCTGCTTTCCTTGCTCCACCTCTTGATGAATCCGCATTCCATTCTGGATTGCCCTGTGAAATTCGGTTGAGCAAAGTGTACAGCTCCTCATAGGTCTTTTCCAGCGCTTGCCCTCCAGCTGCTGAGTCTAACAGAATTTTAGTATGGGGTTCCAAACCCTCAATAAATGTGTGTACCAACACCTCATTGGACTGATGATGATGAGGACAGTCCCGCAACATGGATTTAAATCTTTCCCAAGCTTGATATAGATTTTCTCCCTCCCTCTGTTTAAAACTTAGAATTTGACTTCTAAGTCTGGCTGTTTTACCAGAAGGGAAAAATCTAATCAAAAACTTCCGTGCAAGATCATCCCACGTTGATATAGAATTGGGTGGTTCAGCTTTTAACCACCTCTTGGCTTCACCAAGTAAGGAAAACGGAAATAAGGTGAGCCGAACATAATCAGGTGACACTCCAGCGGGTATATAAGTGTCACTTATCTCCAAAAAGTTTTGGAGATGTTGTTGTGGGTCTTCATGAGGGAGACCGGTAAATTGCCCGCTTGTGTGCAAGAGCTGCACCATATTCTGCTTTAATTCAAACCTCCCTCCAGGCTCTGGTTTGCGGATACTAGAATGTACATTGTTGGCGTGTGGGATTGCCACCTCGCGAACCGGCCTTGCTGCTGCTTCATCGGGCACTAACACTGCCCGCACAACTGGTGGATTTTATTGCTCCATAATTGATTGTCTGAGGAACTGTAGCTTCTTTTGTAGAGCTTCTCTACGTTGACTATGAAATTCACGTTCAGGCTCTAAGTAAGATTCCACCAGCTCTTTGTCCCTTGCCAGTGTTCACAGAAATCAAATCTGCAAAATACAGGCTAAGACCAAGTTGTTAACACTTAAGAAAATAAAACAACAATACAGTAAATTTACACTTAACACAATTTCACCAATTGCCTAGTCTCCCCGGCAACGGCGCCAAAAACTTGTTCGGCTGGTTCGGTATATGTCAAACCGACACGCAAGTGCACGTGGTCAAACAAGTAATAAAGTGGCTAAGTAAGTCAAGTATCGATCCAAGGAGACTCAGGATAAGTAAAATTGCCTAAGTACACTATATTCTTATCTTACTTCTAATTATGCTAACAACAGCGTAACCAACAGTTAAATAAGTTTTTGTTTATAAAATATATATATACTAAAACTATTAACAATTATTTACTGTGAATTTAAACTATGGATATGAGCATGCCAAGGTTAAGAACAAGTAATGAATTCGATTATAATAACAATTTGGTTAATCTCTTCTTCATGTTGCTAGCCAAGAACATTAGCCTAGAAATTAAAACTCTCGTATTTAATTTCACTTTAGAATCATAAACCATCTGTCTACATTTCTGTGATCAAATGCAATTTATGAACTAGCAATACAATTCCGGTTCCTAAACTGACTAATACGACTTTCAAGTATATTTCTATCAGGAAAGCACATCAAAACCCAATTTTCCCAAATCAAGTTAAGAACAATACCCTATTAATTCACAACTTTCCAATTTCTTGCTCTCTCTAGTGAAATTGGACTTTTTAGATGTACATTAATGTCGGCCACACACTAATGCAGTAAGAACAAGAATTAATAGAACAACATGAAAGAAGAAGAAGAAAACCATATCATTAACAATCAAAATTCATCACCATTGTTCAAAACCTTAGCAAGGAAGAGAATTAGCCACTCATTTGTGGATTGATCATCCTAAAACAAGTGTAAATCATGCATACAATTGATAGAAAGAAGAAAGGAAGAGAAGAAATCTCTTAGCTTTTTCGTCCCTCAACTGCTCCTAACCCACGTCCTAGCTCCACCAAGTCTGAACTAATTAAAATAAACCTAAGTGTGCTATTTATACTAGTGGGAAATTTTTCCCGGAATTACAAGCAACGTGTCACGGAGGCCATCGCGGAGCACTGCCTCCGTGACACGGCGAGGATGCGGACCTTCACTGGAAATCCAGGGTCCGGTAAAATAGCCTCAACGTGGCACGGAGGCCAACACGGAGGCCTATCTCCGTGCCACGGAGCTGTCGCGAGGCCACACTGGAATTTGCCATTTAATTTCCTCTCCAGGCAGTGTGCCTCCGCGATGGTAGCGTGGCACGGCTCCATCGCGGAGCCCCTATACTTTGTGCATTCCAATGTCTTTTCCACGCTCGCATCCAAGTCCAACTCCGATATAGTTCTGACATGCATTTTAGCTCCTAAAAATCATATTTTCCTGCAAAACAAATGCTAATCATGTTGGTTAGTATAAATTCGCATTTTATTACCAACTACATGAGAATATATACATATTGCACAACAAACAAGGCGAAAATGATACGTTTGAGTATCACTTGGGCATATAAATCTGCCCAAGATCAAAAATCAGTATATTACAGAAAGAGATTAGAATAAGAAATCAGAATTCAGATAGTATTTTTCAGTTTAAATATGCTTGCTATAAATGTGCTTATTGTTTGTTGAGACTTGGTTGTGTCGTGAGGGCACCCTTTTGAGCGTCCTCGCCGCCCCTGGGTTGGTAACCATGTCGCCCACTGAGCGGGTGGATTTACGTCACTCCAAGGAGTGGCATGCCGTCCCCAGTTTAGATGAAGATGGGATGAAGCTTTCCCCATATCAGGCTGATCAGCATTACAACACAGATAGCCCTGTTGTGCGCAAGCGCCAAGGGAACAGATTCAGATACAGTTACAGTTATAGATAAAGTATAGGAGTACTCCAGACTCAGACACGGTTATTTATATCGGAGGCTATGGCACGAGCCGGAGACCCAGGGGGCCGATAGAGGTGCTCATAGTTAGCAGATGAGTGGAGTGACTTATTTTTGGCTGGTTTTGACCCGGGTAGGGGTATATAGATTGTTTGCTTGCTTGGCGCCATCTGGCTTATGGGGGTTGGTATTGGCTCTTATTTGCTATCCATCTACATTTCTGTGATCAAATGCAATTTATGACCTAGCAATACAATTCCGGTTCCTAAATTGACTAATACGGCTTTCAAGTATATTTCTATCAGGAAAGCACATCAAAACCCAATTTTCCCAAATCAAGTTAAGAACAATACCCTATTAATTCACAACTTTCCAATTTCGTGCTCTCTCGAGTGAAATCGGACTTTTTAGATGTACATTAATGTCGGCCACACACCAATGCAGTGGAAACAAGAATTAATAGAACAACATAGAAGAAGAAGATGAAAAACCATACAATTCAATAATCAAAATTCATCACCATTGTTCATAACCTCAACAAGGAAAAGAATTAGCCACTCATTTGTGGATTAATGATCCTAAAACAAGTGTTAATCATACAAACAATTGATTGAAAGAAGAAAGAAAGAGAGAAAAACCCTGAGCTTTTTCGTTCCTCAACTGCCTGTAACCCACGTCCTTGCTCCACCAAGTCTGAATTAATTAAAAATAAGCCTAAGTGTTCTATTTATACTAGTGGAAATTTTTCCCGGAATAACAAGCAACGTGTCACGGAGGCCAACGCGGAGCACTGCCTCCGTGACACGGCGTGGACGCGGACCCTCACTGGAAATCTAGGGTCCGGGAATAAAGCCTCAACGTGGCACGGCATGCAACGCGGTGGCTTGCCTCCGTGCCACGGAGCTGTCGCGAGGCTTCACTGGAAATTGACAAATTAATCCTCCAGGCAGTGTGCCTCCGCGATGGTAGCGTGGCACGACTCCATCGCGGAGCCCCTTTACACTATGCAGTCCAATGTCTTTTTCGTGCTCGCATCCAAGTCCAACTCCAATATTGTTCCAACATGCATTTTAGCTCCTCATAATCATGTTTTACCTACAAAACAATGCTAATCATGTTGGTTAGTATAAATTCACATTTTATTACCAATTACATGAAAATGTATACACATTGCACAATAAACAAGGCGAAAATGATATGTTTGAGTATCACTTGGGCATATAAATCTGCCCAAGATCACTTACCCCACACTTAAATCCTTGTTCGTCCTCAAACAACACATACACAACTCATGCAAATTACATTCCAACCTTCGCCACTATGGTGCGATTATTTACACTACGGTCATACCGATCATTCAATATTGTAAATCATCAAGAAAACATGCATGGTCTTACAATGCAACGACCTTTAATACATCAAGACTTCCTAGACTTTAAGAATCGACCCTCGATATCGGCAAACTCATGCAAATCAGCTAATCAAGATATCCGACACGAACATCAATCTTTCATCAAGCATGTGCCCTCACAACTCAAGAGAATCTTCCCCTTTTTGTTCATGTGACACACAAACATTCATGTAGGGGCATGTAAAAATTAATTTCACTCTCTCTCCCAAAAGAATTCACATGCATCATGTCATGACCCATAAGCTTGCCCTTAGTGTATTACTCAACTAATATAAAGAAATGCAATGTAAGATCACGTAGGACTTTAATGGGTTGTAATGGAAGCTATGGAACTAGTACATATTGGATTAGCCAATAATAGTCACTAGCATCATTAAGCGCCTTTTCAACACATTCCCATCAACTCATGGACATTGTTTCTCTCTTTTCTTTTTTCATCATCCCATTCATGCTGGTTTACTTTCGTATGGCCCATTTCACCAAACACACTTGACACAACAACAAAGGTTTTTCATGCACCTTCATTATCATTTAATTATAGAAAGTGCACCCTCCACCTTTTTCTTTTCTTTCCTCACTCTGCTTTTCTTTTTCTTTCCACTATTCTCACTCTTTGACACTTTGGGAAAATTTTTTCTGTTCTTCTTAAGCGCTTAGGAGTTTTGTATAGACTTTACGGCTAATGAAAAGAAAGAATTAAGCTCAGTTTATACAATGTTGGACAAAAGAAAGAAAGAATCGGCTAAAGGCTCAACGGGCTGACTAGGGTATACAATCACATAAAAAGGTAGTGTATGACAAGAAAAAAAAATAGAAACTCTCGGTTAAAACAAAGAAATGCCTACATCCTTTCCAACACTACACCTCCTTCATTTCGTTTTGTACACACACCAGGCAAGTTCTAGACACTTCACAATAGCATGGAATAACAACACCTCACTTCACACTTCATGCACATGCTCGATTCAAGATGCATTCACAGACTTTTTAATTAGCCAATTACATGAATTCAAAATTTAAGCCTCAATCACACCGAATCGAATCCTACAGCCTAGGTAACTCAACATATTTACAAAATTGCATGCTTTCATATGAATCACTTTTACATTTTGAATATCAGTGACAACACGCAACCAAAATTTCACAACCATATAGTAACTACAGGTTCCGTGATGCAACCCACCAAAGAAAAAAAACTGAAAACAATTTAAAATCATTACTCCTACCGACTACATTTCCCTTAAGACGGTCGTCATCCATCCATCATAGGGAACGGTCACTAACTATGACGTCGGTTCAATGGGACTATTCTCGGTAAAAGAACCGAAAACAAACTCCGAGAAACCCAAAAATAAAAATTGAAAAGAAATTTCAAACCTTGATCATTTCGATGGACAAATATTTACAAAATTTTTAATATGTACAAAATATTTTCACAAAATTTTAAAAATATCGATCATTTCGATAGAGAAAAAAATAAATTAGGAAAATATTTACAAAAATTTTTTTTCTACAGACTTAGCTGGCAAACCACAATATTTCACAGCACACATCATCAATTACTACAAATATATACAGATACAACCCAGTTTGCACTTCACAAACACAGGGAAACATGCACATACATACAAAACAGAGGAAAGAACATACAAGCAAACCAGCCTAGCCCCAGCACCTAATTACTCCCCACCCCACACTTAAATCAAACACTGTCCCCAGTGTTCACAAAAATTAAAATCACAAAATTTTGGGTGGTGGAACTCCCTGATCAATCGAAATATTCGACTTCTTCATCCGGTGCTGCTGCCTCATCGCCCATGTCCGAGTCACCTCCATCGTCGTCCTCAGACTCCACATCGGAGTCCTCCCAACGTGTCTCCTCGTCCGTGGGGACATCATCATCAGTGGGCTCTACAAAGGCTGGGCCCACTCGGCATAAAGCCCTGGCGTTTTTGCCAAATGGGTAATCCAGCTCCAGCTGCCATAGCTCATCCTCCGTGGCTGGTCTCCCACCAATCCGAAGATGAAGCATTTGCATACCAAACATCCGTGCCATATACTGGTCGTCGCGAGCATGTCGCTCGCCAAGTGTCAGCACTGGCCCGTGTGTGGTGTCGGGGGCCTTAGTTTTGGTCACATCAAGGGCCCTCCGCTCCAACTGCGGGATGTAGTCTAAAGCCTCTTCCTCGACGTCGAGGCCCCGGAGGAAGGTGGTGATAAGTCCTCCGAACCCATACCTGTGGCCCTGGTGTACTCGGGCTCTCTTCATGGCGGATATGATGACCGCCCCAACATAAATCTCTAGCCCTTTCATCAGAGCGTACACCAGGCAGACACGGTCCCGGGTCACATCATTCATGTTCACCCCCGGGATTAAGCACGAACAGACTATCTTCAGCCATATTCTGGCCTCCCTGTTCATTTGAGAATACGGCAGAGTCTGGTGGTAACCCCTCTCCTTATGTCTGCTCCATCTGGCTGTGGATCGAGCCCCACACAATGTGCGTCTGATATCGGCATATGGTGGGGTGATGTTCAGCTGGCGGAGAACGTGGGCGTCTGTGTCCCGCGCTCCAATGATGGCATTCAATTGCTGGGGTTCCAGAGTGACAATCTGCCCTCTTATTTTTATTGTGTGGCTTCTGATTGCCGGGTTCCAATTTTCATAGAACTCCCAGATTATATGAAGGTTGCATTCCTGGAGCTCCTGAAATATGAAGCTGAGCCCAGCTGCCTCGATCCTTTGCACTATGCGAGGGAACTCCTGTGCTAGTGGTTCCCGTGCAATATGCTCCTCGGGGAAGTATTTATTTTCCTTGTGTTTAGCGTACCACTTCTTCCCTTCATCGGTTACCCACCTCGTTCCGTATTGGCGGCGTTGGCCGCGCGGAACTGCTGGTGCAGTTGGGACTGCTGTGCCCAATCTAAGTCGTTTTCTCCCGGTGCCTGAAGTAGATGCACCTTTACCCTTATCCTGCCTACTTGCCATTGTACCTGTCAACACAAATGAATAAGCAAAATGTCAAGCTAAATGCATGTTAACTTCGGCTAAGGTCGGGTTAAGCTAAGTTTACCCCACACTTAGTCCTTAGCTACGGTTACGGTACTACGGCAAGGATCACTTTATTTACACCAAGAAACAAACAACTATACATTTCATGCTTAGTGCATTCGCAAAGAAAATTTCGACAGTATAACCTTAGCGTACTACTCAGACTTCATACAGCTAATCCCAATCCTACCATCGCTAGCAATTCAACCATCGCACTTAGCAAAGAAAACAACAAACAAAAACAACAACACAAATTCTATATACACATGAACCTATATAATCAACCAATTCGAACAATTTTCAACTTTTTCCCAAAATCCCGAGAATTCGTCGTCTATTACATTCAAACAATATTTACAACTACTTATCTCAATTCACAAGCACACCCCGGCATATAATTCACAAAATTACCAAGTTACCCACTTCAAATTCAACAACCAAAGCCCTAGAATTGAATTTCACAATCAAATTCGAATCATTCATGCAATCGACAAGTTCAAACGCATATTACAACATTCTGAACATATATCAATCAAGGAATAACTCAATTTCATGCTAAATTTCGACTTAGGGTGATTTATCTCACCTCCCATGCTTAATTTCGAATAAATTCGACAAAAACTTGAGAGAGAATAGGAAAACATACCTCGTAGTTGAAAAATCGAAGAAAACTCGATAATTTCTTTGCTTAGTACCGTGGCACGTTGATGGGAGAGGGAAATATGGGTGTTTGGTCGCGGAGAAGTGAGAAAATGAGGGAAAAGGGAATAAAATCGGGGTTTAAAATGAAGGGAAACACGCGGGTCACCCTGCAACCCGGTGTGACCCGTCACAAAATATAGGGCAACGTGTCACGGAGTGAATCGCGGTGCACTGCCTCCATGACACGGAGCCATCGCGACAGTCCTCTGGAATTTTTAAAAATTCTAGATTAAACCTCAACGTGTCACGGAGGGTAACGCGGAGGTCCTCCTCCGTGACACGGAGCCATCGCCCCAGTTCACTGTCTCTTCATTTTATTCATTTTTTCATACCTTGCCTTTTCCTTCACGATTCCGCGCACATTTTTCTCCGTTTGACCTGCCAATAACCTCACTAAACAAAATTGGTTAGATTAATAGATTTCACTACTAAAATAAAAAAATACTAACTAAAACGAAAAATTTGTACTAAATCAAGGAAAAGAAAATTAAAATAAAATCTAATTACACTTTACAAAATAAAAGAAAAAAATATTTTTCACGATTTCTCACGATCATTATCCTCCCCCCAGTAGTGCTCACCCTTATTTGGTGGTCTTCCCATCAACTCTCGAGAATCATTCATTCGATTAGCATTCCCATGATCAATTACATTGATCACCGAGAGTTCTTCATTCACCATCGGGAGCTTGGGTGCTTTGTACACATCGAACACCTCTACCTTTTCAGGTGCTCGCATTGTAAGTTGACCCGCAGCCACGTCGATTAATGCTTTCCCGGTTGCCAAGAAGGGTCATCCCAAAATAAATGGGACTTCAGCGTCTGGTTCAAAATCCAGAACAACAAAATCTACCGGAAAAATGAGGGATCCCACTTGCACAAGCACATCCTCAACAATGCCATCCGGCCTAGCTAAGGATCTGTCTGCTAACTGCAAGATTACGGTTGTAGGTCTAGGACTCCCCAGACCTAACTTTCTGAATACCGAGGATGGCATCAGATTTATGCTCGCCCCCAAGTCACACAATCCACGAGCTCGGATACTCTGCCCAATATTAAGCTGGATAGTAAAACTTCCAGGGTCTTTTAGCTTCGTGGGCAGTCTATTTTGGATTCGGGAAGTGCATTCCTCCGTCAAAGCTACTGTGGCATACTCAGTCAAACGACTTTTGTTGGCCACGATGTCTTTAATATATTTGGCATATTTTGGCACTCCCTGCAAGACATCAACAAGAGGTAAATTAACATGTACCTGTTTAAGCACCTCCATAAATTTCTTGAAACACGCCTCCTCCTTGTGTTTCTTGAGTCGTTGAGGGAACGGGGGTGGAGGTCTTTCTGATTCTGCTTCTTTGATTTTCCCCCTATCCGAAGTTTGTTCTTCCTCAACATCTGCTGCTCCTGACTTTTGAGGTGGTCTCTCCGGTTCCGCCTCCTTCAGCTGCAAACCACTCCTTGTGGTCACTGCATTTACCTGCTTCGGATTTGGATCCGTGTCGCTAGGCAGTCCTCCTCTGGGCCTTGTGTTTTGGGCACTAGCAAATTGCCCAAATTGATACTCAAGAGCCTTGGTCGCTAATTGATTATTCTTCACTTCGGCTGCCAATTCAACATAGTCAGCCTGCAATTGCGCCTGATTAGCGATCACGGTCTTGAACATTTCCTCAATGGTAGGTGATGGTGTTGGAGGAGGGGCATTGTGATTTCTGAATTGAGATTGGTAGTTCTGTTTCCCTCCTTGATTCCTGTGCATACCCTGACCCGAACTTTGGCCTTGTTGGTTGTTGCTACCCCACGAAAAATTTGGATGGTTCCTCCAATTTGAGTTGTAGCCGCTACCAAACTGCTGCTGATTTCTTTGTGCATTGCCCACAAAGTTAACCGAATCTGGGTTTGCTCCACAGCACTCAGCTGAGTGCTCACTGCTTCCACACACTTCACACCACATTTGCTGGACCGCATTGACTGAAGCTGAGGGCTGGTTCAAATTCATGTTGCTGAAGTGGTTGTTCAACTGATTCTGCAAGGCAGCTATCTGTGCAGCGATAGCTGTAAATCCATCCACTTCAAGCACTCCTACTGCTTTCCTTGCTCCACCTCGAGATGAATCAGCATTCCATTCTGGATTGCCCTGTGAAATCTGGCTGAGCAAAGTGTACAGCTCCTCATAAGTCTTTTCCAGCGCTTGCCCTCCAGCTGCTGAGTCTAGCAAAATTTTAGTATGGGGTTCCAAACCCTCAATAAATGTGTGTACCAACACCTCATTGGACTGATGATGATGAGGACAGTCCCGCAACATGGATTTAAATCTTTCCCAGGCTTGATATAAATTTTCTCCCTCCCTCTGTTTGAAACTTAGAATTTGACTTCTAAGTCTGGCTGTTTTACCAGAGGGAAAAAATCTTATCAAGAACTTCCGTGCTAGATCATCCCACGTTGAGATAGAATTTGGTGGCTCAGCTTTTAACCACCTCTTGGCTTCACCAAGTAATGAGAACGGAAATAGTGTGAGCCGAGCATAATCAGGTGAAACTCCAACGGGTATATAAGTGTCACTTATCT
This sequence comes from Datura wrightii, assembly GCA_035772735.1. Classification (NCBI taxonomy): domain Eukaryota; kingdom Viridiplantae; phylum Streptophyta; class Magnoliopsida; order Solanales; family Solanaceae; genus Datura; species Datura wrightii. The sequence continues at coordinate 82,940,475 of JASDFA010000006.1, read as the reverse complement.
CCAAAAAGTTCTGGAGATGTTATTGTGGGTCTTCATGAGGGAGACCGGTAAATTGCCCGCTTGTGTGCAATAGTTGCACCATGTTCTTCTTAAGTTCAAATCTCCCTCCAGGCTCGGGTTTGCGGATACTTGAATGTACATTGTTGGCATGTGGGATTGCCACCTCACGAACCGGCCTTGCTGCTACTTCGTCGGGCACTAACACTGCCCTCACAACCGGTGGATTTTGTTGCTCCATAATAGTCTGTCTGAGCAACTGCAGCTTCTTTTGTAGAGCTTCTCTGCGTTTACTATGAAATTCACGTTCAGGCTCTATATAAGATTCCACCAGCTCCTTGTCCTTTGCCAGTGTTCACAGAAATCAAGTCTGCAAAATACAGGCTAAGACCAAGTTGTCAACACTTAAGAAAATAAAATAAAAAATACAGTAAATTTACACTTAACACAATTTCACCAATTGCCTAGTCTCCCCGGCAACGGCACCAAAAACTTGTTCGGGTGTTTGCTATAGGGGTTAAAAACCGACACGCAAGTGCACGTGGTCAAACAAGTAATAAAGTGGCTAAGTAAGCCAAGTATCGAACCAAGGAGACTCTGGATAAGTAAAAATTGCTCAAGTATACTATATTCTATCTTACTTCTATATATGCTGACAACAACGTAACCAAAAGTTAAATAATTTTTGTTTATAAATTATATACTAAAACTATTAACAAATATCTACTTTGAATTTAAACTATGGATATGAGCATGCCAAGGTTAAGAACAAGTAATCAATTTGATTATAATCCTAATTTGGTTAATCTTCTCTTCCTGTTGCTAGACAAGAACATTAGCCTAGAGATTAAAACTCTCGTATTTAATCTCACTTAAGAATCATAAACCATCCATCTACATTTCTGTGATCAAATGCAATTTATGACCTAGCAATACAATTCTGGTTCCTAAATTGACTAATACGGCTTTCAAGTATATTTCTATCAGGAAAGCACATCAAAACCCAATTTTCCCAAATCAAGTTAAGAACAATACCCTATTAATTCACAACTTTCCAATTTCGTGCTCTCTCGAGTGAAATCGGACTTTTTAGATGTACAGTAATGTCGGTCACACACCAATGCAGTGGAAACAAGAATTAATAGAACAACATAGAAGAAGAAGATGAAAAACCATACAATTCGGTAATCAAAATTCATCACCATTGTTCATAACCTCAGCAAGGAAGAGAATTAGCCACTCATTTGTGGATTAATCATCCTAAAACAAGTGTTAATCATACAAACAATTGATTGAAAGAAGAAAGAAAGAGAGAAAAACCCTGAGCTTTTTCGTCCCTCAACTGCCTGTAACCCACGTCCTTGCTCGACCAAGTCTGAATTAATTAAAAATAAGCCTAAGTGTTCTATTTATACTAGTGGGAATTTTTCCCGGGATAACAAGCAACGTGTCACGGAGGCCAACGCGGAGCACTGCCTCCGTGACACGGCGTGGACGCGGACCCTCACTGGAAATCTGGGGTCCGGGAATAAAGCCTCAACGTGGCACGGCATGCAACGCGGTGGCTTGCCTCCGTGCCACGGAGCTGTCGCGAGGCTTCACTGGAAATTGACAAATTAATCCTCCAGGCAGTGTGCCTCCGTGATGGTAGCGTGGCACGACTCCATCGCGGAGCCCCTTTACATTGTGCAGTCCAATGTCTTTTTCGTGCTCGCATCCAAGTCCAACTCCAATATTGTTCCAACATGCATTTTAGCTCCTCAAAATCATGTTTTACCTACAAAACAATTCTAATCATGTTGGTTAGTATAAATTCACATTTTATTACCAATTACATGAAAATGTATACACATTGCACAATAAACAAGGCAAAAATGATACGTTTGAGTATCACTTGGGCATATAAATCTGCCCAAGATCACATAACTTCATCTTTCTAGCCTTAAGGTAGGAAATGAAGCGACCTACAACACAACTAAACTACCCTTCCACTCTAGGACTCACCTGGATATCGGAACTCTACTGCACGGGTTCTACAATTTACTGAGGCATAACATGAATATTACCAATCCATGCCAAAGATAACATCAAAATCTATCATGGATAGCTCTACTAAATATGCTGAGGTGACTTTCTAAAGGACTGTGATAGGGTAATTTCTGTACCATCGAGCTATAACAGAATCACCAACTAGAGTAGATACTGAGAAGGGTTCTGATAAGATTTTGGGACTGACTCTGAAACTACTACCAACATAGGGCGTCAAAAAAGATAAAGTAGCCTATGGATCTAACAATACATATACATCAAGAGGGAATACTCGTAACATACCAGTAACTACATCTAGGGAGACCTCCTGCTCCAAGCGCAATACGAGGGCATAGAATCTGTTTTGACATTGACCACCACCTGCACTAGTGGAGGCACCCTGCAGAGCTGAGCATGCTGGTGGGCTTGCTGAACTAGTGGCTGGGTCTCAGCCCTTTCCATGGCCCTGTCTAGCTGTTGGACAATCTCTGAGCATATGTCTGGGCTTCCCCGCACCCAAAACAAGCATCTGTACCAGCTAGGCACTGACCAGTGTGCCTCCTGCCACACCTGTCACAACTTCCAATTACAGGTCGGCTCCCCTGACCTCGAGAGCCTGACGCTCGTCCCCTCTGGCTACGCCTAGATCTAGATGGCGCACTTGCTGCTGATGGCAGTAGGGTTGATGATCTCTAGTAGGATTGTTGATGATACCCACCACTAGGCCTCTGTTGGGAGAGCCCCAAATTGTCGGTCCTGGCCCTCTTGTCCTCTCTCTCTGTAATGCCCCGGAAACTCAAAATCTAATTCCGATACTTAAATTAGGAAATCTGGAAAAGCTGCAGAAAAGCTATAATATGACTCACCTAACAGGTTGTTAAGTGACCTAATGACTCGTTAGGTGAGCCATGAGAAGGAGGTTGAGAACTATAAGAAGGGAGACAGTGTACCTAACGAGGGAATTCACGAGTCGTGGTCATTCACCATGACCTTTGAGTCACTCGTGGTCAGGCCTGGATTGAGAATTTTATTAGTGGAACAGTGTACTTGACGGGTGGGGGCAATGAGCCGTGGTCCCTAGTAACGACTCATTATGTCCCCCGTTACCATCCCTGGTAAGTTTTTAGCCAGTGCACCTAATGCGTGTCACAACGAGTCTTCGTCAGTGGCAACGACTCGTTAGGTGACTCGTTACCAATTTAGCATTTAATCTTCAGTAGTGAGCCAGTGTGATCCACGAGTCATGGTCAGTGACCACGACTCATTAGATCCCTCGTGGTGGCCTACTAAAGAACCGAGGCAGTGTACCTGATGGGAGTGACCACGAGTTGTGGTCAGTCACCACGACCCATTGGGTCACCCATTAGGTCACCTGGCAATTTTTCCCAGGGAATTTCTAAGGGCTATTTAGTAATTTCCTACTTTTCCAAGCTTTAAACTACATCATTTTAGTAATAATTTTAGACCTTTTAGTAGGGGAAAATGGTTCATTCCTCATTCCCACTCTTAGTTTTTAGAAAATCACCATAAGCTCTTCTCTCAAGAATCCTTCAAGCAAGCTTAGGGTTGTTCACCATTGCCGCAGTTCAAGTCTTCTTATCCGTGAGAATCTTTGTCAGGTATGTGGGAATTCAACAAGGGAATTGTCCTTCCCTTGTGTCCCCCAAAATCCTCCCATAATTTCCCTATCAGTTTAGCCCTGAGATTTTCGAATATGAAAAGATTTTCATGTTGGTTTTCGTTAATTTCAATTGGGTTATTATTCATGTTTATTATTCATATGATCTTCATCAGTTCTTAAGTAAATTGTTGATGTTCTTGCCAAGTGATTTACAGCCTTAAGTTCTCGAGTAAAGATTGGTTATGTATTAAATTCCATCTAGTTTGTGAATTATGTTTTGGGATGAATTTCCTAGTAATTCTTATTATATATATGTTGAGAAATTATTCCATTGATGGAAATGATTTTATCCCTATTTGATGAGATTCCTTTAATTCTTGAAACTTCGCTATATTATGAATTTTCCCGTGTTGTTGGAATGAGTTAAGTTCTCTATTAGCTTTATAGAAGTTTAAATCAGTTAAAACACCGAACCTATTTAGAACTATTCCAAAAGTGTTAACTGATCAGTTTGACTCCAGTCTTTTCCCGAGGTATCAGTGGTGCCTCCCGATTATCAGAATCAGACTCAAAATCTAGTTTTTGGTCCAGTAGGCGGTCATGAAATTTTAGATATATAGCTCTGACCATCACCAGGACCCCAGTTGAGTTTACAGTTTGTTCTTAGACAGTTACAACGATTCTAGATAAGCAGCTCTGACCAGTCTACAACCCAGTTTCAGAATCTGGTCCGATAAGACTCTTAGGGTACTTTCAGTTATATGTCCCTGACTAGTCTTGGACCCCAGTTTTGAGCTATCAGCTTGGCAATTCAGTATAGGAATTTAGTGGGAGTAGGACTTAGCATCGAGCAAGCCAGGGTTCCAGCACACCCACGTTCTCAGAACTATATTGCCGGCATAGGTTACAGTATTACTTGGCCTGATATGCCCCACACTTTCGTGATCACCCAGTTCTTGACTTTATACCCTGCAAGGTATATTGGGTCCTACTGGTGGGGTGTATACGTCGTACTCCACGTCTAGCTCACGTGGTTATATGTCGGTTAGAGACTCTCCCACTAGTCAGTCCAGTCCAATTTCAGAATAAGCAGCTCAGTTCAGTTTCAGCTCTAGCAGCTCAGCTCAGTTTAGTATAGTATCTTAGACTCAGAATTTTCAGACTTAGGGCATGTCTTTGACCACCAGATAGGGTCATCCTGACCATCTTAGTTTTCTTCAGATTGTTCAGTTCAGTTTATCAGTTGGTCATTGCATGTCTTTTCAGTTCAATCATCTATATATTTATCATTATGCTTCTCTAACTTACTCAGTACATTCAAAATACTGACGCATACTTTTATGTTGTATCGTTTCATGATACAGCCGCAGGTTCTCAGACCCAGCATCATTAGCCGATTTCATCCGAATCTCTCTATCAGCAGCAGAAGTGTGAGTCCTTATATTCTGAGGGCATTATTTCCTTCATTTCAGTTTTCGTTACTATTTTCAGTTAGACTTAGAGTTAGATGGGGGGCTTGTCCCAATAACTCCTCAGTTAGATGGCTTTCAGACTAGACTCGATTTCAGATTCTCAGATATTTTAAATTCTATATTTAGTTTTTAATTTTCGTAAATGCTATTATGTATTATTTCAAATTTTCACAATGTACAATAGACCAGGGGTTAACTTGGGGTCACATGTGACTTCAAGTACCGTGTTACGTCCAAGGTGTAGGCTAGGGGTGTGACAAACTTGGTATCAGAGCATCAATCCTCCTAGATGCCGTAACAGAAGAAGGGCTGGTAACACCAACAGACCTACCCCACGAGCGCCGATAGCTCTTCAAGATGATTCAGTGTCTACCGCTGAATTCAAGGCGGCCATTCAACTGCTGGCGCAAATAGTTACCAACCAGGTGAACCAGCAGGTGGTTCCAGTAGCCACGAATGGGACTGCAGCTGCTGTGAGGGTATGGGACTTCACCCGTATGGACCCTCCATATTTTAGGGATTCAAAGTAGGGGAGGATCCCCAGGAGTTCGTAGATGAGATCGGGAAGATCACTCGCATTATGGGTGTTAGCTCCTTTGAAAGTGCTGACCTGGCTGCCTACCAGTTAAAGGGGTAGCTCAGGTCTGGCATGACCAGTGGAAAGAGGGGCGGCCAGCAGGAGCAGGACCAGTGGAGTGGGAAGAATTCCACACAGCTTTCTTGGATAGGTTTTTCCCTCGAGAGCTGAGGGAAGCTAAGATGGAGGAATTTATGAATTTGCGATAGGGCAACAGAACTGTGGAGGAATATGCTCTGGAGTTTAATAGGTTGTCTAAGTATGCTGCAGAGATGGTAGCCGAGCCAAGGGCTTATATACTAAAGTTTGTAAATGGAGTATCAAATCTAGTCCTCAAGGATTGCATGACCGCAATGCTAATTAAGGACATAGACCTTTCTAGCTTGATTGTCTATGCCCAGCAGATTGAGGCTGAAAAGATGAAGGATATGGAGCATAAGAACAAAATAGGCAAGGATTGGCCATTCAAATTTCAGCCATCAAAGGTCTAGCGGTGGTAGTCGCCTACAACAAGAGCAGCAGAGAGCCCTAGCACCCAACTCAGCCAACGCCCCAACCTTCTGGTCCCGCCAGGATCAAAGGGGTGGGTCATCTGGCACTCAGCCTCAGACTCACAGTACAGGGAACAAGTATCCAACTTGCCCCAAGTGTGGTAGGAATCACCCAGGAGAATGTCTTCAGGGATGAGAGGGTTGTTTTGGGTGTGGACAGCTTGGACACAGGCTTAGGGACTGCTCGTCAGCAGGATGAGGGAGATCACAATCTACCACCTCATCAGCTCCAACAGGCCGACCAGCCCAGTAGGACAACACATCAGGTACATATGGCAGTCAGTGCCAAAATCTCTTCTATGCTCTATCTTCCTGTCAGGATCAGGAAAGCTCACCTGACGTAGTTACTGATATGTTACGTCTCTTTCATCTAGATGTGTATGCCCTCTTAGATCCAGGAGCCACCCTTTCGTTCGTGACTCCCTATATAGCAGTCCAGTTCAAAATCATTCCAGAGATCCTCTAAGAACCATTTTCAGTCTCCACCCCAGTTGGCGAGTCAGTTAGAGCGAACCGGGTGTACAGAAACTACCCAGTCTCAGTCCTGAATAAAGTTATTCCAGCTGATCTTGTAGAGTTAGACATGGTCGACTTTGACCTTATTCTCGGCATGGATTGGTTACACTCTTGCTATGCCTCATTTGATTGCAGAACTAGAGTTGTCAAGATTATCTTTTCCAACGAGCTAGTGTTAGAATGGATGGGCAGTAGTTCAGAGCCTAAGGGTAGGTTAATTTCCTATCTTAAGGCCCAGAAACTCATCTCCAAGGGATGTATATATCATCTAGTTCAGGTCAAGGATTCCAAATCTGAGACCCCAACTATCCAGTTAGTCCCTGTAGTTAGTGAGTTCCCAGACGTTTTCCCTGAGGATCTTCCCGGGGTTCCCCCTAAACGGGAAATAGACTTCGAAATAGATCTCCTCCCAGACACTCAGCCCATCTCAATCCCTCCTTATAGAATGGCTCCAGCTGAGCTTAAGGAGTTGAAGGAGCAGCTAAAAGATCTTCTTTACAATGGCTTTATCAGGCCCAGCATCTTTCCCTGGGGTGCTCTAGTGCTATTCGTGCGTAAGAAAGACGGTACCCTCAGAATGTGCATAGATTACTATCAGCTGAATAAGGTCACATTCAAGAACATGTATCCCCTACCCAGAATTGACGACCTGTTTGACCAGCTTCAGGGAGCCAGCTGTTTCTCAAAAATGGACCTTACATCAGGGTACCATCAGTTAAGGGTCAGAGAGTGTGACATACCAAAAATAGCATTCAGAACTCGGTATGGTCACTATGAGTTTATGTTGATGTCCTTTGGGTTACAAACACCCCAGCAGCCTGATGGATTTGATGAATAGTGTCTTCAAGTAGTACCTGGATATGTTCATCATTTTATTTATCGACGACATTCTGGTGTACTCTAGAAATGAGGAAGAGCATGCCAATCACCTAAGATTAGCATTACAAACACTCAGGGACTGCCAGTTATTTGCCAAGTTCAGCAAGTTTAAATTTCGGTTAAGGTCCGTGACTTTCTTAGGTCATGTGGTCTTGGGTGAAGGAATAAAAGTAGACCCTCATAAGATAGCAGTAGTGAAGGATTAGCCCAGACCTACCTCTCCTACTGAATTAGGAGTTTCCTGGGCTTAGCGGGTTATTACCGATGATTTGTGGAAGGCTTCTCCTCCATAGCATCTCCTCTGACTAATTAACACATAATGAGGTGAAATTTCAGTGATCGGATGAGTGTGAGAAGAGTTTCCAGGAGTTGAAGACCCGACTCACTACTGCTCCAATTTTGACCTTTCCAGAAGGACCAGATGGATTGGTTGTTTATTGCGATGCTTCTAGGGTTGGACTCGATTGCGTTCTAATGCAGCGGGGCAAAGTGATAGCCTACGCCTCCAGACAGCTCAAAGTTCATGAGAAGAATTATCCAACTCATGAGTTGGAGTTGGAAGTTGTGGTGTTTGCGCTAAAGATATGGAGGCATTACTTAGATGGAGCTCACGTAGATGTATTTACAGACCATAAGAGTCTTCAGTACTTGCTGAGTCAGAAGGATCTAAATCTACATCAGAGAAGGTGGTTGGAGTTGCTAAAAGACTATGACATGAGTGTACTGTATCACTGGGCAAGGCCAATATGGTGGCTGACGCCCTAAGCAGACGGTCTATGGGGAGTGTGACTCATATTGAGGAAGACAAAAAGGAGTTAGCACGGGATGTTCACAGACTAGCCCAATTAGGGGTGCAACTGGTGGATTCAGCCGAAGGTGGGGTGGTAGTGCAAAGTGGGTCAGATTCATCCTTGGTAGTTGAAGTTAAATACAGACAAGATGAAGATCCAGTCCTACTTAAACTTAAAGAAGCAGTTCTCAAAAAGGAGGTTGAGGCTTTCTCCAAAGGGAGAGATGGTATGCTCCATTACTAGAGAAGGTTGTGTGTACTGGATATTGGTGAGTTGAGACAATGGATACTGGCTGAGGCACACAGCTTGAGACACTCCATTCACCCTAGTGCTACTAAAATGTACCGCGACTTGCGAGATATTAACTGGTGGAACGGCATAAAAAGAGACATTGTTGAATTGGTAGCCAAGTTCCCGAACTTCTAGCAAGTCAGGGTGGAGCACCAAAAGCCAGGAGGCGTGACCCAAGATATCAGTATACCCACGTGGAAATAGGAAGAACTGAATATGGATTTCATCATGGGTCTACCGTGAACTCGTCGGCAGCATGACTCAATTTAGGTAGTGGTAGATCGGATGACTAAGTCAGCCCACTTTCTCCCAGTTAAAACCATAGACACAGCTAAGGAATATACCAGAATTTACATCTGAGAGTTAGTCAGACTCCATGGGGTGCCCTTGGCTAGCATTTCAAACAGGGGAATCCAGTTCACCTCAAACTTCTAGAAGTCCTTTCAGAAGGGATTAGGCACTCAGGTCAAACTCAACATGCTTTTCACCATCAGACCGATGGGCAAGCTGAGTCGACCATTCAGACCCTAGAAGATATTCTAAGAGCGTGCAAGATTGATTTTAAGGTTAATTGGGATGACCATTTTCCTCTTATCGAGTTTGCGTACAATAACAACTACCATTCCAGCATCTAGATGGCCCCATGTGAAGTGTTATGGTAGAAGGTGTAGATCTCCTATAGGGTGGTTCGAGGTTGGTGAATCTACCTTGATAGGTCTAGACTCAGTTCACGAGGCAATGCAGAAAGTTCAGCTCATTCGAGAAAGGTTTAAAACAGCTCAGAGCCGTCAGAAATCTTATGCCGATGTGCAGAGAAGAGAGTTGGAGTTTGTAGTTGATGACTGGGTTTACCTAAAAATTTCTCCCATGAAAGGGTTGATGAGGTTTGGCAAGAACGGAAAGCTCAGTCCGGGATATGTGGGACCTTATAGAATTTTGAGGCATATCGGCAATATAGCCTATGAGCTAGAATTACCCTTAGAACTAGTAGCTATACACCCAGTTTTCCATGTGTCACTTTTGAAGAAGTGCATCAGAGATCCAACCTTAGTTGTGTTCTTTGGACAGCTAAGAAATAAAGGATAGTCTCTTATATGAGGAGGTACCAGTCCAGATCCTTGACCGTCAGGATCATAAGTTGAGGAATAAGGAAATAGCTTTAGTACTCTTATGGAGAAATCAATAGGTTGAGGGAGCTACGTGGGAGGCTGAAGCAGATATGATGGCCAACTACCCACACTTGTTCTCTACCGACTAGGTGGTAGCTTGAAATGTTAGTTTTGCCTTAGGAACTGATCTATTTATTGAATTCAATTCATGTGTATAAGTTTCATTTGGTACTTTGGATGTAAGCATGAAAGGAAAATTCAGTTCAGTTATGTATTTTTGAAATGGAGGTAGTCATACCGATAGTTTTGGAGTTAAATGAGAAATATCTAGAGATTTAAGTGTTATTCTCTACTTTCCTGTGTGTTTTCTAACATTCGAGGATGAATGTTTACAAGGGGAGATATTGTAATGCCCCGGAAAGTCAAAATCTACTTTCGGGACTTAAATCAGGAAATTTATAAGATGACTCACCTAATGGGTCGTTAAGTGACCTAACGAGTCGTTAGGTGAGCCATGAGAAGGAGGTTGAGAATTATAAGAAGGGAGACAGTGTACCCAATGAGGGACTTCACAAGTCATGGTCACTGACCATGACCCATTGAGTCACTCGTGGTCAAGCCTGGGTTGATAATTGTATAAGTGGAATAGTATACTTGACGGGTGGGGGCAACTAATCGTGATCCCCAGTAACGACTCGTTATGTCCCCCATTACTATCCCTAGTAAGTTTTTAGCCAGTGCACCTAATGAGTGTCAGAATGAGTCTTCGTCAGTGGCAATGACTTGTTAGGTGACTCATTACCAATTTAGCATTTAATCTTCAGTAGTGAGCCAGTGTGGTCCACAACTAGTGACCACGACTCATTAGGTCCCTTGTGCTGACCTACTAAGGAACCGAGGCAGTGTACCTGACGGGAGTGACCACGAGTCGTGGTCAGTGACCACGAGTCGGGGGGTCACCTGGCAGTTTTTCCCAGTGAATTCCTAAGGGCTATTTAGTAATTTCCTACTTTCCCAAGCTTTAAACTACGTCATTTTAGCAATAATTTTAGACCTTTTAGTGGGGAAAAACGGTTCACTCCTCATTCCCACTCTCAGTTTTTAGAAAATCACCTTAAGCCCTTCTCTCAAAAACCCTTCAAGCAAGCTTAGGGTTGTTCACCATTGCAGCAGTTCAAGTCTTCTTCTCCGGGAGAATATTAGTCAGGTATGTTGGAATTCAACAAGGGAAATTTCCTTCCCTTGTTTCCCCCAATCCTCCCATAATTTCCCTATCAGCTCAGTTGAGTTTCAACTCTAGCAGCTCAGCTTAGTTTAGTATAGTAATCTCAGACTCAGAACTTTTAGACTTAGAGCATGTATTTGACCACCAGACAGGGTCATCCTGACCATCTCAATTTACTTTAGATTGTTCAGTTCAGTTTATTAGTTGGTCATTGCATGTCTTTTCAGTTCAGTCATCTATATATTTATCATTATGCTTCTCTCACTTACTCAGTATATTCAATGTACTGACGCATACTTTTATGCTGTATCATTTCATGATACAGCCGCAGGTTCTCAGACCCAGCACCGTTAGCCGATTTTATCCGGATCCTCTATCAGCAGCAGAAGTGTGAGTCCTCATATTCTGAGGGCATTATTTCCTTCATTTCAGTTTTCTTTACTATTTTTAGTTAGACTTAGAGTTAGCTAGGGGGCATGTCCCAGCAACTCCTCAGTTAGTTGTCTTTCAGACCAGACTTGATTTCAGATTCTCAGATATTTTAAATCTCTATATTCAGTTTTTAATTTTCATAAATGCTATTATGTATTATTTCAAAATTACACAATGTATAATAGACCATGGGTTGACTTGGGGTCACGTGTGACTTCAAGTACCGTGTTACGTCCAGGGTGTAGGCTCGGGGCATGATACTCTCCTACTCACTCACCTATATCGCCTCTACATGCTGGGTATACAGAACTAGCCGCGAGAAGTCCATATCCTGATGAAGCATAGCGGTCCTGCAATTCTTGACCAAATAGTCCGCTATCCCATGCACAAACCTGCTCACCCCAGCACTCTGATCAGCCACCATCTCTGGTGCATATTTAGACAAGTGGGTGAACTCTAAAGCATACTCTTGGACTGTCATATTATTCTGCCTCAAGTTCACAAACTCAGTTGCCTTGATCTCCCTCATCTTACGGGGAAATAACCGATCCAGGAATGTGGTGAGGAACTCACCCCAACCAATGGGACCCGCTCCAACTACTCTTCTATCCTTCCACTATTTGAACCAGATATGGGCAACCCCTTTCAACTAATAAGAGCCTAGGTCTACGCACTCCTCCCCTATCACCCCCATAATCTGGGTGATCTTCTTGATTTCATTAATGAACTCGTACGGATCCTCGTCCACCTTCCATTCCAAAAGCTCTTAAGGGTTTATCCTAAAAAAGCCCGTGACTCTTGCCGCTACTGCATTCTCCTTGTGGGAACATGCACTACTGCGTGCTGGTTGACCTAGGTGGTGAATGCATGTGCCAACGTCTAGATGGTTGCCCTAAACTCCATGGGGCAACCTGCTTGGGCACATGATCTTCAGGGGCTGGTAGGGCCTGTTGGTACCCATCTCCATTGCCATTCTTATAGTCATTTTCATTCCCGTTCCTTCTTCCGTTAACTCCGTGAGGAGGCATGATTCTGCAAATGAATCTAGCACGAGTTAGAAGGATAGAGAGACATTTCATCGCACAACATAGATCAGGAAAGAAGGAAAATTTCCTAAAACGTTTTGTAGCCTCTTCATCATAAGTGTGGCGTGCTTCACACCCATGAAAAAGACTCTACTTAACGTGATTTTCAGACACCCTAGGATACTTCAAAACCTAATTCTCTGATTCCAAGTTTGTCACAACCCGAACATAGGCCCGGATCTAGACACAGAACCTAGAACCATAAACGGCTCCAAGTCGACCCATGGCATGAACATGACAACTAAAGATCAACATAATAAATACAGAAATCTAACATTTGAAATAGCAAAAGTCTGAAAATTTAATAACAATCTGAACAACGAAATACACAACACTAATCCAAAGCTGAATACATACCATGTCTGATAAGCCTCTAAAATCTGACGAGTTGATGGGACAAGACCCAACTAACTCACTAATAAACTGAAACTAAAAATAAACTAGTAAGAAGTTCCTCGAAGGATGAGGACTAACCAACAAGCCAGGAAATGCAATCTCTAAGGATCTGGCTAGCAGCAGGACTTGACCTGAACATCCAATCCTGTATCACGAAATGATACAACATGGAGTATGCGGTCAGTACTTGAAATATACTGAGTATACAAGGTAAGTAAAACCACTAAGTAAGTAAAACTAAAATCATGCTTATCATAAAACATTTCAAGATAAGATTCTGAGAGTAAGGCTTGCATGCTATTATCTGAAAACATGATTTAAACATGACTGAATAACATAATTGATTTGAATGACTCAAATCTGAAACTGATAATCATAAGTAAAACTGAACATTGAGTCAAACCTGCTGAAAATTTAACATCATGACTGATTAACATGCATAACTAAAATCATGAGGAACAATTAGAGACTTGTCATATAACTGAAATTATCATGATAGAGCTTATGTGGTCCCGACTATTACATTCAAGTGGGTATTGATCTTGGGCAGAATTACATGCCCAAGTGATGCTCAAATGCTCTATTTTGTCTTGTTTATCTATCGTTATTTGTACATTCTCATGTGATTTGTAGTTAAAATGTGAATTTATACTAACCAAGATGATTAGTGTTGTTTTGCAGGAAAAATGTAATTTTAGGAAGCTAAGTTGCATGTTGGTAAAAATCGGGAATGGACTCGAAAGCGAGCAGTGGATAAGGTCAAGGAAAAGAAGCAAATAAAGGGGCTCCGTGATGGAGCCGTGTCATGCTGCCATCGCGGAGGCAGTCTACCTCGGATGAGTTACTTGGACAAATTTCGGTGAAGGTTCGCGTCGGTGCCGTGGCACGTTGGCCAAGCCCCGCGTTACATGCCATGGCACGTTGCCCATATTTACCTGGAACATAAAATTCCAGTAAAGGTCCGCGTTTGCACCGTGTCACAGAGGCAGTGCTCCGCAATGCACTCCGTGACACGTTGCTTGTTATTCCGGGAAAAATTTCCACTAGTATAAATAGCACACTTAGGTTTATTTTTAATTATTCTAACTTAGTTGAGCAAGAACATGGGTTACAGGCAGTTGAGGAGACGAAAATCTTAGGGTTCTTCTCTAACTCTTTCTCCTTTATTTCAATTGTTTGTATGATTTATACTCATTTGATGATGTTTAGTCCACAAATGAGTGGCTAAATTCACTTCTTGCTGAGGTTAAGAACATTTGTTGTGGAATGTAATTGTTGATCATTTTGGTTTTGCATCTTTTCTTCCATGGTTGTTCTATCAATTCTCGTTCTTACTGCATTAATGTTTGGCCAATGTTAATGTATATCTAAAAAATCCAATTTTATCCTGACAAGGAAAGAAATTGGAAAGTTGTGAATTGGTAGGATATGATCTCTTCCTAGTTTGGGAAAATTGAGAATTGATTTACCTTCAGAATAGAAATATATCTGAAAGTCGTATTAGTCAATTAAGGAATCGGTTTCGTATGGATAGATCATGAAATTCTTTTATCACAGAAATGTAGGTTGAAGGTTCATGATTCTTAAGTTGGGTAGAATACGAAAGTTTCTCTCCATAGGCAATAATTCTTGACTAGCAACCGAAGGAAAGATTAACCGAATTGTATCGATAAATTACTTCCCTGCATGTTCGTTTTAGCCTCAGCTTGCTCACTACTATAGTTCAGGCTCACTTTATAATTTTGTTTTAGATTAGTATAAATTAGGAAACCAACTCTCAAAATCTTCTTTAAATTGTTGTCTGCATTTTTAGAGTTAGAGTTCATTAATACTTAATTCGATTATACCTTGGTTCAATCCCTGTGGGATCGATACTTGGCTTACTTAAGCCATTTTACTACTTGTTCAACCACGTGAACTTGCGTGCAGTTGCAAAACAGATCGAACAAGTTTTTGGCACTATTGCCGGGGACTGGAAATTGGTAAAATTGTTTTCTTAAGTGTTAGTTTACGATTTCTATATAGTGCTTACAACTTGATCTTAGACTATCTTTTGCAAATATTGAATTCTGTTTAACACTGGCAAGAGACAGGGAGCTGGTGGACTCATACTTAGAGCCGGAAAGACAATTTCATCGTCAAAGAAGAGAAGCTCTAGAAAAGAAGTTGCAGTTGCTCAGACAAACAATCCTGGAGCACAACAGAATCCACCACTTGTAAGGGCAGTATTAGTGCCCGAGGAAATGGCATCTAGGCCGGTTCTCAAAGTGGCAATCCCACATGCCAATAATGTTACATCAAGCATTCGCAAACCCAAGCTAGGAGGGAGGTTTGAGCTGAAAAAGAATATGGTACAATTGCTACACACCAGCAGGCAATTCAGAGGTCTCCCTCACGAGGATCCACAACAACATCTCCAAAACTTTTTGGAGATAAGTGACACTTACATCCTGCTGGAGTATCATCTGATTATGTAAGGCTTACATTGTTCCCATTTTCACTATTGGGAGAAGCAAAGAGGTGGTTGAAAGCTGGGCCACCTAATTCCATCACCACTTGGGATGATCTTGCAAGGAAATTCTTGATACGGTTCTTTCCATCCGGGAAAACAACAAGACTTAGAAGTCAGATTCTAAGTTTTAAACAAAGAGAGGGGGAGAATCTGTATCAAGCTTGGGAAAGATTCAAATCCATGTTACGGGATTGTCCTCACCATCACTAGTGCAATGATGTGCTGGTGCATACTTTCATAGAGGGTTTGGAACCCCACACAAAAATTTTGCTAGACTCAGCAGCTGGGGGACAAGCATTGGAAAAGACTTATGAGGAGCTGTATACTTTGTTAAATCATATTTCGCAGGGAAATCCAGAGTGGAATGCGGACTCTTCTAGAGGAGGAACAAGGAAAGCGGCAAGAGTCTTGGAAGTGGATGGTTTTACAGTTATCGCTGCACAGATAGCTGCATTGCAAAATCAACTCAACACCCACT
Source organism: Datura wrightii (assembly GCA_035772735.1). NCBI lineage: Eukaryota > Viridiplantae > Streptophyta > Magnoliopsida > Solanales > Solanaceae > Datura > Datura wrightii. The sequence continues at coordinate 82,924,515 of JASDFA010000006.1, read as the reverse complement.
TCAGCAACATGAGCTTAAATTAATCTCAAGCCCCAGTTAATGTAGTGCAGTAGATTTTGTGTGAAGTATGCGGTAGGAATGAACACTCAGCTGAGTGTTGTGGTGCAAATCCAGATTCAGTGAACTCTGTTGGTAATGTATAGAGAAATAATCACCAAAAGTATGGCAACAACTACAACTCCAATTGGAGGAATCATCTGAATTTCTCCTGGGGTAGTAATAGCCATCAAGAGCAGAGTTCGAATTAGGGTGCATAGAGAAATCAAGGAGGGCAGCAGAACTATCAGACTCAATACAGAAGCAACAATGCACCTCCTCCACCACCACCACCCAGCATTGAGGAAATGTTTAAAACAATGATAGCTAACCAAGCTCAATTGCAGGCTGACTATGTGAAGTTAGCGGCAGATGTAAAGAACAATCAGTTAGCTACAAAGGCATTGGAGTACCAGTTTGGGCAACTAGCTGGAGCTCAAAACACTAGGCCAAGAGGAGGACTACCGAGTGACACTGACCCGAATCCCAAGCAAGTAAATGCAGTGACCACAAGGAGTGGTTTACAACTCAAGGAGGTGGAACCAGAAAGACCACCTCAGCAGTCAGGAGCAGTGGAGAAAGAAAGGGAACACGATGATGAGAGGCGGGAGAAGAAGGAAGCTGAACCAGAAAGACCAGTACCCACGTTCCCTCAAAGATTAAAGAAACACAAGGAGGAAGCATGTTTCAAAAAGTTCATGGAGGTGCTTAAACAGGTACATATTAATTTACCTCTTGTTGATGTTTTGCAGGGAGTGTCGAAGTATGCAAAATATATCAAGGACATCGTGGCAAACAAAAGCAGATTGACAGAGTATGCTACAGTGGCGCTTACGGAGGAGTGCACTTCTCAGATACAGAATAGGTTGCCGACAAAGCTCAAGGACCCTAGGAGCTTTACAATTCAAATAACAATTGAGCAAAGTATCCGAGCTCGTGGACTATGCGATTTGGGAGCGAGCATTAACTTGATGCTGACATCGGTATTCAAGAAGTTGGGGTTGGGCAGTCCTAGACTAACTACAGTGATCTTGCAGTTAGCGGATCGTTCTTTGGCCAGACCAGATGGCATTGTGGAGGACGTGCTGGTGCAAGTGGGCTCCCTTATCTTCACGATAGATTTTGTTGTGCTGGATTTTGAGCCGGATGCAGAAGTCCCATTTATTTTGGGACGTCCTTTCTAGGCAACCGGGAAAGCTTTGATTGATGTAGCTGCAGGGCAGCTAACCATGCGGGCGCATGACAAGGTGGAGGTATTTGACGTGTTCAAGGCCACGAAGCTTCCGGCCGTATATGAGGAGCTTTCAGCAATCAATGTGCTTGATCAAGCAGATATTGTTCAGATTGTTGATTCTCGAGATCCAGTAGGAAAACCACTGATTGAGGACACCCCCTGATCTTGGGCAAATTTATATGCCCAAGTGATACTTAAATGTGTCATTTTAGCCTTGTTTATCTATCAATGTTTATACATTCTCATGTGATTGATAATAAAATGTGAATTTATACTAACCAACATGATTAGCATTGTTTTGCAGGTGAAATATAATTTTGGGAAGCTAAAATGCGTGTTGGGAGAGATCGGAGTTGGACTCGGATGTTAGCAAAGGACAAAGCATTGGAAGGCACAAATTAAAGGGGATCCGCGATGGAGCCGTGTCATGCTGCCATTGCGGAGGGCTTCTGCCTGGATAGGGAATTTTTTACCAAATTCCAGTGAAGGTGCGCGTTGGGGCCGTGGCACGTTGGCCTAGCCCCGCGTTACTAGTCGTGCCACGTTGGGCCTCATTACCTGGACTATCAATTTCCAGTAAGAGTCCGCGTCACTGGTGTGTCACGGAGGCAGTGCTCCGCGATGCACTCCGTGACACGTTGCTTGTTATTCCGGGAAAAATTCCCACTAGTATAAATAGAACACTTAGGTTCATTTTTAATAATACTGACTTGGTGGAACAAGAATGTGGGTTATAGGCAGTTGAGGGGACGAAAATCTCATGGTTTTTCTCTATCTACTTCTTTAATTCAATTGCTTGTATGTTTACCACTCATTTAACGATGTTTAATCCATGAATGAGTGGCTAATTCCTCTTCTTGCTGAGGTTAAGAACAATGGTATTGAAATGTGATTGTTGATTAAGTTGGTTTTTCATCTTTTCTTCCATGGTTGTTCTATTGATTCTTGTTCTTACTGCATTAATTTGTGGCCTATGTTAATGTATATCTAAAAAGTCCGGTTTCACTCGAGAGAGCAAGAAATTGGAAAGTTGTGAATCAATAGGATATGATCTTTTCTTAGTTTGGGAAAATTGAGAATTGATTTACCTTCAGGATAGAAATATACCTGATAGTCGTATTAGTCAATTAAGGAACCGGTTTTGTATGTCTAGAACATGAATTTCGTTTAATCACAGAAATGTAGGTGGACGGTTCATGATTCTTAAGTTGGGTTAAATACGAGAGTTTTAATCCATTGGCAATAGTTCTTGACTAGCAACCGGAGGAAAGATTAACCACATTATATTGATAATTTATTTCTTTACATGTTCATTTAACCTCAGCATGCTCACATTCATAGTTCAGACTCACGTTAGATATTCGTTTTAGACTTAGCATAAAAATTAGAAACCAAAATATCAAACTCTTCTTTGCACCGTTGTCTTCATTGTTAGAGTTAAAATATAGTACACTTGAGTAGATTGTTACATTGTCCCAGTCCCTATGGGATCGATACTTGGCTTACTTAAGCCACTTTACTACTTGTTCGACCACGTGCACTTGCGTGTAGCTTTATACCCAAACCAGGAAAACCCGAACAAGTTTTTGGCGCCGTTGCCGGGGACTGGCAATTGGTGAATTTTTCTTAAGTGTAAATTTACTATATTTTTTTCTTAGTGTTGACAACTTGGTCTTAGCCTATATTTTGCAGATATAATCTCTGTTGAACACTGGCAAGAGACAAGGAGCTGGTGGACTCATATTTAGAGCCTGAAAGACTATTTCATCGTCAGCGGAGAGAAGCTCTAGAGAGAAAGCTACAGTTGCTCAAACAAACAATCATGGAGTAACAACAGAATCCACCAGTAGTACGGGCAATGTTGGTGCCTGAGGAAGTAGCAGCTAGGCCGGTTCGCGAGGTGGCAATCCCACATGCTAACAATGTCACATCTAGCATCCACAAAACTGAGCTAGGAGGGAGGTTCGAGCTCAAACAAAACATGGTGCAATTGCTGCACTCCAGCGGGCAGTTCACAGGTCTCCCTCATGAGGATCCACAACAGCATCTCCAAAATTTTTTGGAGATAAGTGACACTTACATCCCCGCTGGAGTGTCATCGGATTAGGTCAGGCGTACATTGTTCCCATTCTCACTATTGGGAGAAGCCAAGAGGTGGTTCAAAGTTGAGCCACCTAATTCTATTACTACGTGGGATGATCTTGCAAGGAAATTCTTGATACGATTTTTTCCATCCGGTAAAACAGCAAGACTTAGAAGTCAAATTCTAAGTTTTAAATAGAGAGAGGGAGAGAATCTATATCAGGCTTGGGAGAGATTCAAGTCCATGTTGCGGGATTGTCGTCATCATCATCAATCCAATGATGTGTTGGTGCACACCTTTATAGAGGGTTTGGAATCCCACACAAAAATCTTGCTAGACTCAGTAGCTGGGGGACAAGCATTGGAGAAAACTTATGAGGAGTTGTATACCTTGTTAAACCGTATTTCGCAGGGCAATCCGGAGTGGAATGCTGATTCGTCAAGAGGAGGAACAAGGAAAGCAGCAGGAGTTCTAGAAGTGGATGGTTTTACAGCTATTGCTGCACAGATAGCTGCTTTACAGAATCAACTCAACACCTACTTCAGTAACATGACAATGAACCAGACTCAAGCCCCACTGAATGCAGTGCAGCAGATTTGGTGTGAAGTGTGCGGGAGTAGTAAGCACTTAGCTGAGTGTTGTGGAGAAAATCCTGACTCGGTGAACTTTGTGGGAAATGTACAGAGGAACAACCACCAACAGTATGGCAACAGCTACAATTCCAACTGGAGGAATCACCCGAATTTCTCTTGGGGTAGCAACAACCATCAAGGGCAAAGTTCGAGTCAGGGGGTGCAGAGGAATCAAGGAGGGCAGCCGAACTATCAGGCACAATATAGAAACAACAATGCACCTCCTCCACCACCCTCACCCAATATTGAGGAGATGTTCAAGACGATGATAGCTAACCAAGCTCAATTGCAGGCTGACTATGTGAAATTGGCAGCCGAGGTGAAGAACAACCAGTTAGCTACTAAGGCACTTGAATATCAATTTGGGCAATTTGCTGGAGCCAAAAACACCAGGCCTAGAGGAGGACTTCCAAGTGACACAGATCCCAACCCCAACCAGGTGAATGCGGTGACCACAAGGAGTGGTTTGTAGCTTAAAGAGGTGGAACCAGAAAGACCACCTCAACAATCGGGAGCAGCAGAAGTTGAGAGGGAGCAAAGTGATGAGAGGGGGAAGAAAAAGGTAGCTGAATCAGAAAGACCACCACCCCCGTTCCCTCAAAGATTAAAGAAACACAAGGAGGAGGCCTGTTTCAAGAAATTCATGGAGGTGCTGAAACAGGTACGTATTCACTTACCTCTTGTTGATGTTTTGCAGGGAGTGCCAAAGTATGCAAAGCACATAAAGGACATCGTGGCGAACAAAAGTCGGTTGACTGAGTATGCTACGGTGGATCTCACGGAGGAGAGCACTTCCCGGATACAAAACCGACTGCGCACAAAGCTCAAAGATCCTGGGAGCTTTACTATACAAATTACAATTGGGCAGAGTATTCAAGCTCGTGGATTATGTGATTTGGGAGCGAGCATTAATTTGATGCCGTCATCGGTATTCATGAAGTTGGGTCTAGGAAGTCCTAGACCAACAACAGTGATCTTGCAACTAGCGGATCGGTCCTTAGCCAGACCTGATGGCATTGTGGAGGATGTGCTGGTGCAAGTGGGCTCCCTTATCTTCTCGGTAGATTTCGTTGTGCTGGATTTTGAGCCAGACGCGGAAGTCCTATTTATTTTGGGACGTCCTTTCTTGGCGACCGTGCTGATTGATGTAGCTGCAGGGCAGCTAACCATACGAGCACACGACAAGGTGGAAGTGTTCGATGTATACAAGGCCACCAAGCTCCCGACTGTGTACGAGGAACTCTCGGTGATCAACGTGATTGATCGAGCCTATGATGCGCGGATAGTTGAATCACGAGAGTTACTGAGAAAACCACCAGAGCAATGTAAGCACTACTAGGGTGAGGACGGTGGTCGAGATAAAACATCCATCACCCTAGAAGATGATTGAGCTGAATGACGTCGAGCCGCGACGGTAAACCAGGCGCTGCACGGGAGGCAACCCATGAAATTTTCCTTTGTAAATTGTGAATAGATTTCTTTTTTCTTTTTTTTCTTGATTAACAACAAAATTTTTAGTTTTTATTTTTGTTTTTTATTTTGAGTGAATCCTATAATTCTAACCAATTTCGTGTAGTAAGATGAATTTCAGGTTGAACGGAGGATAAATGCGCAAGGGGTCGCAAAGGAAAATTCGAGGTATGAAAAACAATAAAAAGTGGCAAAACAGTGAGCTAGGGCGATGGCTCCGTGTCACGGAGGAGGGCCTCCGCGTTACCCTCCGTGACACGTTGAGGTGTAAATTTGGAATTTTTAACATTCCAGAACACCCACGCGATAACTCCGTGTCACGGAGGGCGTGCTCCGCGTTACCCTCCGTGACACGTTGAAGTGTATATCGCGATGGGTCACACCGGGTCACCGGGTGACCCGCGCGAATTTCCCACTTTTTAACCCCGATTCCCCCTCAATTTTCCTCATTTCTCATACCCTCCCCGACCAACCTCCCAAAAACCCCTCCCCCCTCAACGTGACACGGACTTAGGCCAAGAATTTCATCAAGTTTTCATCAATTCTTCGAATTCAAGGTATGTTCTTCAACTCTATCTCAATTCTTGTCAAAATTTTTCGATTTTGAACATGTGAAATGAGAAACACTTGCCCTAAGTAGAAATTAAGCTTAAATTCTATCGAATTATTGTTGATTGATGTTCGGAGTATCATTGTGATTGCTTGAACTTGTTAATTACATAGTTTAATCGAATTTTTGATAAAATAATAGCTAGGGCTTGCCTTTGAGTTTGAAATGGAAAAATTTAGTGAACTAGTGAAGTTCATGCTGGGTTGTACATGTTGAGTGAGATGAGTCGATGTGCTAACTGTTACTATGCTAAAAGACTGACGGATTCTCGGGTGAAGGAAATATTGGAATTTGCAAGAATTGGGTGAATTGTAGAGGATCATGTAGTTAAATTTTTCTTTTGTTTCTCCTTGCTAAGTGCTATGGGATAAAATGTTAGCGATGGTAAGGATTGTGGTTAGCTGTGCGAAGTTTGAGTAGTACAGGGAATATATACCGTCGAACTCTCCCAAGGCACTAATCATATTTGTTAGTCTTTGTCGTTTGTTTGTGTAAATAAGTACAATCTTGCCTTAATGTTATAATTTTGGCTAAGGACTAAGTGTGGGGTAGCCTAACTTAACCCAACCTCAGTCGAAGCTAATTATAATTGGCTTAACATTGAACTTGTCCGTTTGTTTTGACAGGAACAATGGCAAGCAGGCAGGACAAGGGAAAAGGCGCATCAACATCTGGCGTCGAAAGAAAAAGAATCAGACTGGGCACAGCGGTCCCAGCAGCACCAGCGGTTCCACGCGGCCAACGCCATCAATACGGAACCAGGTGGGTGACAGAAGAGGGGAAGAAATGGTATGCGAAGCACAAGGAGAGCAAGTACTTCCCCGAGGAACACATAGCAAGGGAATCGTTGGCACAAGAGTTCCCTAGGATTGTCCATAGGATCGAGGCAGCTGGGCTGAACTTCATTTTTGAAGAGCCCAAGGAATGCAACTTGCACTTGATTCAGGAATTCTACGCGAACTGGAACTCGACTCTCAGAAGTCACACCATCAAAATAAGAGGGCAAATAGTCACTTTTGAGCCCCACCACCTCAATGCTATCCTAGGGGTGCGGGACACAGACGCCCATGTGCTTCGACAGCTTAATATCACTCCACCATATGCGGACATCAGACGCACTTTGTGTGGAACCCGATCAACAGCTCGGTGGAGCAGACATAAGGAGAGGGGCTACCATCAGACCTTGCCTTACTCACAGATGAACAGGGAAGCCAGGATATGGCTGAAAATTGTTTGTTCCTGCCTAATCCCGGGGGTGCATATGACGGATGTAACCCGGGATCGTGTATGCTTGGTGTACGCCCTGATGAAAGGGCTGGAGATCAATGTGGGGGCGGTGATTATCTCCGCCATGAAGAGAGCCCGGTTGCATCAAGGGCACAGATACAGATTTGGTGGACTACTCACCACATTCCTTAAGGGCCTGGATATTGAGGAAGAGGCCCTTGACTACATCCCACAGATGGAGCGGCGGACCTTAGATGTCACCAAAACTAAGGCACCCGACAACACCCACGGGCCAGTTCTTACACTTGCCGAGCGACATGCTCGGGATGATCAGTACATGGCTCGTATGTACGGGATGCAGATGCTCCAGCTGCGGATAGGCGGGAGGCCGGCAATAGAAGAAGAGCTATGGCAGCTCGAGCCAGACTACCCTTTTGGTAAAAATTCTAGGGCTCTATGCCGAGTGGGGCCAGCTTTTGTAGAGCCCACGGATAATGATGTCCCCACAGATGAGGAGACACGTCATGAGGACTCCGATGTGGAGTCCGATGATGACGATGGGGGTGATTCAGACATGGGAGATGAGGCAGCAGCACCTGATGAAGAAGTGGAGTATTTTGATTGATTAGGGAGTTCCGCCACCCAATTTTTTGTGCTATTTTAATTTCTGTGAACACTGGGGACAGTGTTCGATATAAGTGTGGGGTCGGAGTAGTTAGGAGCTGGTTGTGTTATTGTGTATGTTCTATTCTGTTGTTATGCCTGTGGAAAAAATTTGTGACCCTGTGATTTGTGATTGTGAAGTTTTTGTTCTGTATTGTAATTAAATGTGAAACTGTTGTGTGTTGCTGAATGTTGCTAGCTGATTTTGTTCATATTTTTGTTTCATCGAAATGATCGATATTTTTTTTTCAATTCTTGGGTTTCTCGGCATTTATTTTCGGTTCTTTTACCAAGAATGGTCCCATTGAACTGAAGTCTTAGTTAGTGACCATTCCCTATGATGGATGGATGACGACCGTCTTAAGGGAAATGTAGTCGTTAGGAGTAGATTGTTTTCATTTATTTTTCAGTTGTTTTCTTTTGTGGGTTGCATCCCAAAACCTGTAGTTACTTTATGGTTGCGGAATCCTGGTTGCATGTTATACATGATATTTGAAATGCAAAGGTGATTTTGATGAAATCATGCAACTTTGTAAATATGTTGAGATACCTAGGACATGGAGTCGATTCAGTGTGATTGAGGCTTAATGTTTGAATTCTTGTAATTAGCTGATTGAAGAGTCTATGAATACGTCTTGAATTGAGCATGTGCAATAAGTGTGAAGCGAGGTTTTGTTATTCCATGCTATTGTGAAGTGTCTAGAACTTGCCTGGTGTGTGTACGAAACCAAATGAAGGAGGTGTATTGTAGGAAAGGATGTAGGCATTTCTTTGTTTTTAACCGAAAGTTTCTTTTTTTCATTATCGTACCCACCTTGATTGTACACCCTAGTCAGCCCGTTGAGCCTTTAGCCTACTATTTTTTTCTTTTGTCAAAAAGTTGTAAACCGAGCTTAATCCCTTCTTTTCATTAGCTGTAAATTTGATCCAAAACTCTTAAGCGCTTAAGAAGAGAAAATAAAAATTTTCCCAAAGTGTCAAAGAGTGAGAATGGTGAAAAGAAAAGAAAAGCAGAGTGATGAAAGGAAAGAAAAGGTTGAAGGTGCACTTGTTATGAATAAAATATAATGAAGGTGTATGAATAATCTTTGTTATTGAGTCAAGTGTGCTTAATAAGATGGGCCAAACTAAAGACAGACTTCAAGAATGGGAGGATGAAGGAAGAAACAATGTCCATGAGTTTGATGGGATGTATTGAAAAGGTACTTAAGGATGCTAGTGGCTATTATTGGCTAGCCCAATATTTACTAGTTCCGTAGCTTATATTACAACCGGTTAAAGTCCTACGTGATCTTACATCACACTTCTTTATATTAGTGGAGTAATACACTAAAGGCAAGCTTATGGTTCGTGACATGATGCATGTGAATTCTTTTGGGATAGAGAGTGAAATTGTGTCTATATGCCCCTACATGTAATCTTTTGAGTTCATGTGATTAAAAAGGGGAAAATTCTCTTGCGTTGTGAGGGCACATGCTTGATGAGAGATTAAGTTTCGTGTCGGATATCTTGATCAGCTGATTCGCATGAGTTTGCCAATATCGAGAGTCGTTCTTAAGTCTAGGAGGTCTTGATGTGTTGAAGGTCATTGCATTGATAGGACCACGCGTGTTTTCTTGATTTTTTGTTGTATTGAATAATCGGTATGACCGTAGCCTAAATTGTCGAACCAAAGTAGCCAGGTTGGGGTGTAAATTGCATGAGGAGTAAGATTGTTGTTCGGGGACGAACAATGATTTAAGTGTGGGGTAAGTGATCTTGGGCAAATTTATATGCCCAAGTGATACTTAAATGTGTCATTTTAGCCTTGTTTATCTATCAATGTTTATAAATTCTCATGAGATTGATAATAAAATGTGAATTTATACTAACCAACATGATTAGCGTTGTTTTGCAGGTGAAATATAATTTTGGGAAGCTAAAATGCGTGTTGGGAGAGATCGGAGTTGGACTCGGATGTTAGCAAAGGACAAAGCAATGGAAGGCACAAATTAAAGGGGCTCCGCGATGGAGCCGTGTCACGCTGCCATCGCGGAGGCCTTCTGCCTGGATAGGGAATTTTTGTCCAAATTCCAGTGAAGGTGCGCGTTGGAGCCGTGGCACGTTGGCCTAGCCCCGCGTTACTAGTCGTGCCACGTTGGGCCTCATTACCTGGACTATCAATTTCCAGTAAGGGTCCGCATCAGTGGCGTGTCACGGAGGCAGTGCTCCGCGATGCACTCCGTGACACGTTGCTTGTTATTCCGGAAAAAATTCCCACTAGTATAAATAGAACACTTAGGTTCATTTTTAATAATACTGACTTGGTGGAGCAAGAACGTGGGTTCAGGCAGTTGAGGGGACGAAAATCACAGGGTTTTTCTCTATCTCCCTCTTCTTTAATTCAATTGCTTGTATGTTTAACACTCATTTAACAATGTTTAATCCACGAATGAGTGGCTAATTCCTCTTCTTGTTGAGGTTAAGAACAATGGTATTGAAATGTGATTGTTGATTAAGTTGGTTTTTCATCTTTTCTTCCATGGTTGTTCTATTGATTCTTGTTCTTACTGCATTAATGTGTGGCCTATGTTAATGTATATCTAAAAAGTCCGGTTTCACTCGAGAGAGCAAGAAATTGGAAAGTTGTGAATCAATAGGATATGATCTTTTCTTAGTTTGGGAAAATTGAGAATTCATTTACCTTCAGGATAGAAATATACCTGAAAGTCGTATTAGTCAATTAAGGAACCGGTTTTGTATGGCTAGAACATGAATTTTGTTTAATCACAGAAATGTAATACGAGAGTTTTAATCCATTGGCAATAGTTCTTGACTAGCAACCGGAGGAAAGATTAACCATATTATATTGATAATTTATTTCTTTACATGTTCATTTAACCTCAGCATGCTCACATTCATAGTTCAGACTCACGTTAGATATTTGTTTTAGACTTAGCATAAAAATTAGAAACCAAAATATCAAACTCTTCTTTGCACTGTTGTCTTCATTGTTAGAGTTAAAATATAGTACACTTGAGTAGATTGTTACCTTGTCCCAGTCCCTATGGGATCGATACTTGGCTTACTTAAGCCACTTTACTAGTTGTTTGACCATGTGCACTTGCGTGTAGCTTTATACCCAAAGCAGGAAAACCCGAACAAGTTTTTGGCGCCGTTGCCGGGGACTGGCAATTGGTGAATTTTTCTTAAGTGTAAATTTACTATATTTTTTTCTTAGTGTTGACAACTTGGTCTTAGCCTATATTTTGCAGATATAATCTCTGTTGAACACTGGCAAGAGACAAGGAGCTGGTGGACTCATATTTAGAGCCTGAAAGACTATTTCATCGTCAGCGGAGAGAAGCTCTAGAGAGAAAGCTGCAGTTGCTCAAACAAACAATCATGGAGCAACAACAGAATCCACCAGTAGTACGGGCAATGTTGGTGCCCGAGGAAGTAGCAGCTAGGCCGGTTCGCGAGGTGGCAATCCTACATGCTAACAATGTAACATCTAGCATCCACAAAACTGAGCTAGGAGGGAGGTTCGAGCTCAAACAAAACATGGTGCAATTGTTGCACACCAGCGGGCAGTTCACAGGTCTCCCTCATGAGGATCCACAGCAGCATCTCCAAAATTTTTTGGAGATAAGTGACACTTACATCCCCGCTAGAGTGTCATCGGATTAGGTCAGGCTTACATTGTTCCCATTCTCACTATTGGGAGAAGCCAAGAGGTGGTTCAAAGTTGAGCCACCTAATTCTATTACTACGTGGGATGATCTTGCAAGGAAATTCTTGATACGATTTTTTCCATCCGGTAAAACAGCAAGACTTAGAAGTCAAATTCTAAGTTTTAAACAGAGAGAGGGAGAGAATCTATATCAGGCTTGGGAGAGATTCAAGTCCATGTTGCGGGATTGTCCTCATCATCATCAATCCAATGATGTGTTGGTTCACACCTTTATAGAGAGTTTGGAATCCCACACAAAAATCTTGCTAGACTCAGTAGCTGGGGGACAAGCATTGGAGAAAACTTATGAGGAGTTGTATACCTTTTTAAACCGTATTTCGCAGGGCAATCCGGAGTGGAATGCTGATTCATCAAGAGGAGGAACAAGGAAAGCAGCAGGAGTTCTAGGAGTGGATGGTTTTACAGCTATTGCTGCACAGATAGCTGCTTTACAGAATCAACTCAACACCTACTTCAGTAACATGACAATGAACCAGACTCAAGCCCCACTAAATGCAGTGCAGCAGATTTGGTGTGAAGTGTGCGGGAGTAGTAAGCACTTAGCTGAGTGTTGTGGAGCAAATCCTGACTCGGTGAACTTTGTGGGAAATGTACAAAGGAACAACCACCAACAGTATGGCAACAGCTACAATTCCAACTGGAGGAATCACCCGAATTTCTCTTGGGGTAGCAATAACCATCAAGGGCAAAGTTCGAGTCAGGGGGCACAGAGGAATCAAGGAGGGCAGCAGAACTATCAGCCACAATATAGAAACAACAATGCACCTCCTCCACCACCATCACCCAGCATTGAGGAGATGTTCAAGATGATGATAGCTAACCAAGCTCAATTGCAGGCTGACTATGTGAAATTGGCAGTCGAGGTGAAGAACAACTAGTTAGCTACTAAGGCACTTGAATATCAATTTGGGCAATTTGCTGGAGCCCAAAACACCAGGCCTAGAGGAGGACTTCCAAGCGACATAGATCCCAACCCCAAGCAGGTGAATGCGGTGACCACAAGGAGTGGTTTGCAGCTTAAAGAGGTGGAACCAGAAAGACCACCTCAACAATCGGGAGCAGCAGAAGTTGAGTGGGAGCAAAGTGATGAGAGGGGGAAGAAAAAGGAAGCTGAATCAGAAGAGCCCAAGGAGTGCAATCTTCACTTGATTAGGGAGTTTTACGCGAACTGGAACCCGACACTCCGCAGTCACACCGTCAAGATAAGGGGGCAGGTTGTCACCTTTAAGCCTCATCACCTAAATGCCATATTGGGGGCGCGGGACACAGACGGCCATGTACTCCGGTAGCTGAACATAACTCCACCCTATGCGGATATCAGACGCACTCTCTGTGGAGCCCGTTCGATAGCACGGTGGAGCAGGCACAAGGAGAAGGGCTATCATCAGACGCTGCCTTACTCTCAAATGAACAGGGAAGCCAAGATTTGGCTCAAAATAATGTGTTCCTGCTTGATCCCGAGGGTGCACATGACAGATGTCACCCGGGATCGAGTGTGCTTGGTTTATGCCCTGATGAAAGGGCTGGAGATTAATGTTGGGGCGGTGATCATCTCCGCCATGAAGAGAGCCTGTTTGCATCAAGGGCATAGGTACGGGTTTGGTGGTTTGCTGACCACGTTTCTGAGGGGCCTCAACATTGAGTAGGAGGCCCTAGACTACATCCCGCAAATGGATAGGCGTGCTTTGGACGTCACCAAAACCAAGGCACCTGACACTACTCACGGGACATATCTCACACTAGCTTAGCGACATGCTCGGGATTATTAGTATATGGCCCACATGTACGGGATGCAGATGTTGTAGTTGTGAATAGGCGGGAGGCCAGCAACAGAAAATGAGCTATGGCAGCTCGAGCTAGATTACCCCTTTGGAGAAAATGCCAAGGCTCTATGCCGAGTGGGGCCAGCTTTTATGGAGCCTGTTGATGATGATGTCCCCATTGATGAGGAGACACGCCATAATGACTCAGATGTTGAGTCATATGAGGACAGCGGGGGCGATTTAGATAGGGGGACGAGGCAACGGCACCTGACGAAGAAGTTGAATACTTTGATTGATCAGGGAGTTTCACCACCTACTTCTGTGCTATGTTGAATTTGATGAACACTGGGGACATTGTTCGGTTTAAGTGTGGGGTGGGAGTAGTTAGGTGCCAGTTGTTTTGTTGTTGTTATGTTTATGTCTTGTTGTTGTGCCTGTGAAAAAATTGTGACCCTGTGATTTTGTGAGTATGTTTTGTATTGTAATTTGGTGTGTAATGAATGTTAAGCTGTTGTGTGCTATGTTGAGTTGTTAGCTGGTTGTGTAAATATATTTGTTTTCTATCGAAATTATCGATATTTTTAAAATTTTTTGCTAAATTTTTTATGATTGGGTTTCTCGGCCTATGCTTTCGGTGCTTTTACCGAGAATAGTCCCATTGAACCGAAGTCGTAAATAGTGACCGTTCCCTATGATGGATGGATGACGATCGTCTTAAGGGAAATGTAGTTGATAGGAGTAGTTTTTTTTTCTTTTCTTTTATTTTCTTTTTTTTGTTTGTTTCCCAAACGTGTCGCTACTTCATGGTTCGGAATTCTTGTTGCGTGTTGTATATGATATTAAAGATGCAAAGGTGATTCGTATGAAAGCATGCAAATGTGAAACATGTTGAGATACCTAGGCCATAGAGTTTGATTCGGTGTGATTGAGGCTTAATATTGAATTCTTGTAATTAGCTGATTGAAGAGTCTGTGAATAAGTCTTGAGTTGAGCATGTGCAATGAGTGTAAGGTGAGGTTTCGATTCTTCCATGCTATTGTGAAGTGTCTAGAACTTGCCTGGTGAGTGTATGAAACGAAATGAAGGATGTGTACTGTAGGAAAGGATGTAGGCATTTTTTTGATTAAACCGGAAGTTTTTTTTTCTTATCATACCTACCTTGAATGTACATCCTAGTTAGCCCCATTGAGCCTTTAGCCTATTTTTTTCTTCTTTCATTGAAGAGGTAGAAACTGAGCTTAATCCCTTCTTTTCATTAGCCGTGAATTTGATCCAAAACTCTTAAGCGCTCAAGAAATAATTATTTTCCCACAGTGTCAAGGAGTGAAAAGTGTGAAAAAGAAAGGAAAAGTAGAAGTGGTGAAAGTAATGATAAGGTCAAAGGTGCACTTGCCGAATATAAGTAAAATGAAGATGTATAACTAATCTTTGTTATTAAGTCGAGTGTGCTTGAAGAAATGGGAACAAAAATAAAGAAAGACTTCAAGAATGGGAGGATGAAGGAAGAAACAATGCCCATAATGATGGTGGAACGTATTGAAAAGCGCTCAAGGAGGCTAGTTGCTATTATTAGTTAACCCAGTATTTACTAGTTCCTTAGCTTACAATACAACCCGTTAAGTCCAACGTGATCTTACATCAGGCTTCCTTATATTAGTGGAGTAATACACTAGAGGCAAGCCTATGGTTCATGACATGATGCATGTGAATTCTTTGGGAGAGAGAGCGAAATCGTGTTCATATACCCCTACATGTAATGCGTTGGAAATCATATGATTGAAAAAGGGGTAATTCTCTTGTGTTGTGAGGGCACATGCTTGATGAGAGATTGAATTTCGTGTCAGATGTCTTGATCAGCTGATTTGCATGAGTTTGCCGAGATCAAGAGTCGATTCTTGCGTTTAGGAGGTCTTAATGTGGTGAATGTCAGTGTGTTTATGAGACTATGCATGTTTTCTTGATGATTTGCTATATTAAATAATCGGTATAACCGTAGAATGAATTGTCGAGCCAAAGTAGCTATACGTGGGTGTCAATTGCATGAGATATGAGATTATTGTTTGAGGACGAACAAGGTTTTTAAGTGTGGAGTAAGTGATCTTGGGAAGAATTATATGCCCAAGTGATGCTCAATTGCTCTATTTAGTGCTGTTTATCTATCGTTATTTGTACATTCTCATGTGATTTGTAGTTAAAATGTGAATTTATACTAACCAACATGATTAGTGTTATTTTGTAGGAAAAATGTAATTTTAGGAAGCTAAGTTGCATGTTGGTGAAAATCGGGAATGGACTCGGAAGCGAGCAGTGGAGAAGGTCAAGGAAAAGCAGCAAACAAAGGGGCTCCGCGATGGAGCCGTGTCACGCTGCCATCGCGGAGGCAGTCTGCCTCGGATGAGTTACTTGGACAAATTCCGGTGAAGATTCGCGTCGGTGCCATGGCACGTTGGCCAAGCCCCGCGTTACATGCCATGGCACGTTGCCCATATTTACCTAGAACATAAAATTCCAGTGAGGGTATGAGTTTGCACCGTGTCACGGAGGCAATGCTCCGCGATGCACTCCATGACACGTTGCTTGTTATTCCGAAAAAAATTCCCACTAGTATAAATAGCACACTTAGGTTTATTTTTAATTATTTTGACTTAGTTGAGCAAGAACGTGGGTTACAGGAAGTTGAGGAGACGAAAATCTTAGGGTTCTTCTCTAACTCTTTCTCCTTTATTTCAATTGTTTGTATGATTTATACTCATTTGATGATGTTTAATCCACAAATGAGTGGCTAAATTCACTTCTTGCTGAGGTTAAGAACATTTGTAGTGGAATGTAATTGTTGATCATTTTGGTTTTTCATCTTTTCTTCCATGGTTGTTCTATCAATTCTTGTCCTTACTGAATTAATGTCTGGCCAATGTTAATGTATATCTAAAAAATCCAATTTTATCCTGAAAAGGAAAGAAATTGGAAAGTTGTGAATTGGTAGGATATGATCTCTTCTTAGTTTGGGAAAATTGAGAATTGATTTACCTTCAGAATAGAAATATATCTGAAAGTCGTATTAGTCAATTAAGGAATCGATTTCGTATGGCTAGATCATGAAATTCTTTTATCAGAGAAATGTAGGTTAAAGGTTCATGATTCTTAAGTTGGGTAGAATACGAAAGTTTCTCTCCATAGGCAATAATTCTTGACTAGCAACTGAAGGAAAGATTAACCGAATTGTATCGATAAATTACTTCCCTGCATGTTCGTTTTAGCCTCAGCTTGCTCACTACTATAGTTCAGACTCACTTTATAATTTTGTTTTAGATTAGTATAAATTAGGAAACCAACTCTCAAAATCTTCTTTAAATTGTTGTCTGCATTTTTAGAGTTAGAGTTCATTAACACTTAATTCGATTATAACCTTGGTTTAGTCCCTGTGGGATCGATACTTGGCTTACTTAAGTCACTTTACTATTTGTTCGACCACGTGCACTTGTGTGTAGTTGCGAAACAGACCGAATAGGTATAGCCGTCCAAAGCCTTACCAGGGATAAGGGCGCTACCATGATATCAATATAAAGTTGAAGGCCCCTCGGGGGCAGGGAAAGCTCACAAGCGAGGTCCAAAATAATCTGAACATACCTATGTTGGTACGTAGTTCTGAGGCACAGAGTTGACTAAACCCTTAACCTACTCGGTGCTAGCACTACTCCCAAAATATGCATATGCTCTTCATCATTTATCAACGAAGTTGAACCATCATCTTGAAACAAAGCTGAATCATAATAGTGCATGCGTAATCTGAAAACATATCATGAGGAGCCTTGGCTCAACCATACCACAAGCTAAAAAGTCAGAGTCTAAATTCCAAAACCATGTGGTAAGCTAATAACATGAAATTGAAGTAAATCATGAAACATACTTAATTGTATGGGCTTGCCCAAACTTATACATGCTTTGAAATAGACTTGCTAGTCAAAATCATGAATATAAACATGGGTACTTCGAAACTGTACTTGTATCATAGACATTTCATCATACTTGAAAACATAGATCATAATCTCAACTCTTCATGAACTTTCATAATTGGGGATCATAAATGTAAAACTTTGAAATCATAAATTTGTAATTGAAATCATTATAAAACATGACCATGAATCTTAAAACAACACTAGAAACATGAATAGAATTTACCCATGATAGATACTTGGAAAATTTCACAAATTGGGTTAAAACCCCATAGATTCATCAACCTTGAATTACATGAATTTAGAAAAGAATTTGGGAATGGAAGTGAAGGAAAACTCCCATTCATAACGCTATATACCTGGATAAATCTGATTTCACACCCTTCCTTGATTGCCCAAGAGATTTAGGGAAGAACCTAGGGAATTCTCAAGCTTGATCTCCAATGGTTCACTCTAATCTTGCATGCATGGAATGGAAAGTCTTATGATAGATTAAGTACTCTTAAAACCCTTTTAACTGAGCTTAAAACGACATAGTTTAGGACCTAGGGGATAAGGAATTACGAAAACACCCGTACTAAAATACAGGGAAAATTCATACTGCTAGTCACCACAAGGGACACCTCGACTCGTGGTGTACCTAACGACTCATGGTGACACAATCATTAGGAACACTTCCATAATCAACCATCCAACCCTTCCCCTGACCATAACCAACTCCATGAATCGTGGAGTCACTTCACGACTCGTGGCTACCTCTCATTGTTACCCTTGACCAAGAATCGTTTCCAACTTTTCCTCACCTCACGAGTCACTTAACGACTCGTGATGTATCCCCACGGGTCACTGGAAGACTCATCCTATGAACCGGGCAACATTTTCCTGCTTTTTTCTCTTGAACCCTCAGGTATAATCTTAGAGACTTTCGGGGTATTACACTGATGGTGCTACGTCTGAGAACCTGCGCTTGTATCATAAGACGATACAGCATAGAACTTATGCATTAGTACTTTGAATGTATTGAGTAAGTGAGATATGAAGTAAACATAAAGATATCGAGAATCTACAAACTAAACTAAGAAAACATGCAATGACCATAATTGGAATCATAAATACTGAAAGCATCTGAAAAGCTGATAACGTTGTAAGTACTAATAACTATCTGAAGGTCATATGCAGATCTACAAAACTGAAAGACTGGAGTGAACTGAACTAAAGACTACGAATATTGGACTATGCTATGTTGTAGTATACTATGGGAGAACTATATGTCGATATGTAACCGCGTGAGCTAGACATGGAGTCTAATGTATACCCCTCATCGGAGAAGGCACCCTAAACCTTGCTAGGGTATAATAGCTACACTGGGTGATCACTATCTGATTCCCATTCAGGATAATAACCTACGATGGCAACGTAGTTCTAGGAACCTCGGTGCGTTGAACCCCGGCCCGCTCGATGCTAAGTTATATTCCCACTAGAAATCTTAATTATGACTAACTAGGCTGATAGCTCGAAACTTTTGTCCTAAGACGTAACTCAGAAATACTTATCTGGAAGTACCCTGAGAGTCTGAAGGACCAAATAACTAAATGCTAAGTGTTCTAAGACTGGCCAAAGCTATTTTATCTAAAAGCATTGTAATCGTCTAAAGAACAACTTAATGACTAATGACTGAGACTACGGAGTTCTACTGAACTCCTCAAGAGATTGAATGTAGTCAAACTGATCAGATGACACTTCTGTAAGGAACTGAGAGAGAAAAGTACTGACTGAGACTAAACAAGCAATAAGCTAACTATTGTTCCCATAACTGTAATACCATGGTGATTAAAGGAACTACTAGAATCAAGCAACATTTGTATCTGTACAATCATGCAAGACTCTTTCAATTACATTCCAAGATTAGGGTTAAAACACATATTTTATAGGAAAGATATCAACATGAATCATAGCTATATATAACCTTGAAGATTTCACAAGAAGCCTAGAAAGAAGGAAGATCCATAATATAAATGAAGAGCAACCCTAACCATGATCTTTAGAGAACTAGAATTTATAGGGTTTCTATAAGAGTTTTTGGGCACAAGGGAAGAGCAATTTCCTTGTTGAAATCCCACATACCTGGAGAAGGATCCCAGAGAAAGTCCTTGAGAATCTGAGAAGAAAGATTAAATGCCCTAGGTTTGCTCTAAGAAGTCTGCCCGGAACTTTAACGTATTGAATTCGATGATTGAGAGAGAAATGAGAAGGATAAGTCGATCAACCACTTTAATTATATTCTAAGCATACTCAAAACGACGTAGTTTAGGGTTTAAAACAATAAGAAGTTACTAATATGCCCCTGAAATTCCAACTATTAGAATCCCACTACCAGTCACCACAAGGGAACTAATGAGTTGTTAGGTCAGTGGACGACGCGTGGCCTCCCTTGTTACAACTGGCAACGTTTCCCCCTTTTCAGAGCTTATTTGACTACTTCACCTAATGATTCGTCATGACTCCTAATGGATCATTTCACCACACATTACGACACTTTAAAACTCAAGTTTTCAACCATTGATCTCACCTCATGGGACACCTAACAACTCGTTAGGTGTCATAATGACTCAACTCATCGTCATCACTGGAATCTACTCTTCCTCCACCCCTTCCAGACGATGACTCACTTGACGAATCATGAAGTGGCACCATGACTCGTCTCCAAGTTCGTTAAGTTCCCCGGAAGTCCAAACATAAACCAACTGAGGAACACACGACGAGTCACTTAACGACCCTTCGAGTCACATAATGAGTCACTCCATGACTCATTCTGTGACCTGGTGTAGGTTTTCCTATTTTCTTTATTTCAGTTCCCTGGTTTGATCTTAGGGACTTTTGGGTGCTACACTTCTTCCAACACTTTGCTTTTTAATTCAATTACTCTTCTTACCTAGTTTAAGTTCAATACATGCAAAATCAAAGAGAAAGGGCATAAAACCTTCCTAAATGAGTTGAAAACAAAGCAAAAGCTCATGATCAAAAGCCTAATGAGTTGGTAAATTACCAGCTCATCGAACCCCCAAACTTGAATCATTGCTTGTCCTCAAGGAAGGAATTCCCTCACAACTAATAAATTGACTCAAGCATGTCATAACCCAAGAGTTGCACACAAAGGACCACAAAAACTTAGGACAATCCCAAAATCGCACGCCGACTCAATACAAAGAAGAGAATCAAACATGTTGCACACACTTCAAGAGATGATCACAAACAATTGGCATATCTCACAAATATTTCATTTCATTCAAAACAAGGGCATAGCTAATCAATATAAGATTCAATAGCATCTCAAGTCATTGACAATGCATATTCAAGGTTTGTCTTTAAGTTCACAGCACATTTGTCTCATTCACTGCATATTCAAGGTTTGTCTTTAAGTTCACAGCACATTTGTCTCATTCACACTTCAAAATTTGAAACACACTTTAGCATATACCCATAGGAAGTGATGCCCCTCTCAAGAGAGAGAATCCCTTTCAATTTCATACATTTCACACACATCGGTATTATAGAATAACATAAATACACTCACTCTCACAAAGAAATTCATGTGCATCAAAATTGACTCATAGGCTTTCCCTTCATGTAAATCACAACTATTGTAGAGTTGCTACACTCAAAATCACTAAGGACTTGCGGTTTATCATGAAGGCTAGGGGTAAGGGTAGGATAATTGTTGAGCTCTAGTAACTAGAACCTCCCTAATGCCTTTTTGTGAACACTTTTAAACACCTTACTGCTTTAGTGAGTTCACTCCACCTTATCTCTCCTCATTCATCTTTCTTATTTTTAATCAAGAACCACATTTGTAACCCTTTGGGTTCCACAATTAGCCTCATTTACACAAGAGGTAGCACCTTTCAAGAATTCTTTTTCTTCTAATGCTAGAGGTTTTTCAACAAACCATTTCATTCGTTTCATCACAATTTGGTACTACCCTCTTTGAAACTCATTTATTCTTCTCCTTTTTTTGCAAACCCTCAAACTTAGGCTTTTGCTTTTTTTTCTTCCTTATCTTTCCCCATATTTTGGGTTTCGAGCCCCATTTTTCATTATTTCACATTAGCAACTAGGAAGGATGAGTCTAGGAAAGGGGTTACAAAAGGGTAAAAGGCTTGTTATGTAGTTTCTAAAGAAAAGGGTCAAAGGCTCAAACATTTGCTAGCAAAGATAGATGTTCAAGGACGTCATTTAGGGTGAAGTGACTATCCAAAGAAAGCCTAAGATCATATTCTAAGTGCAGCTACATCTAGAATTTCTCCTTGAGTCACACTTAGGGCAAGTTCTAGAAAATTATGCACACACGGAAATTCAACTAAAAATCTTACCACACAAGGCATCACAATCCAAGGAGTTCACATACTTTCAAAATCACATCAAGAGTATGACTTTTAGACAAACTAGCATGTGAGTCAAAAAGCCAATCAAAGAATGTGCAACCCATGACAAGAGAATGCTCATTTGCACTTTCAAGTACCCTTTTTTTCAAAACTCATTTTCAATGCCAATAAAAAATTGGTGGTACCTATTAAAACAAGTGCAACAAAAGACTCACAAAGATGCTAGACTTGGAATTTTCCCTTAAGAAAGTTGCCTCTCGATCTTTCATAGGGAAATGTCACCCAATTTGACAACAAAATAAAAGAAAGAAAATTTTTATCCTTGGGAAAAAATTATAGTAAAGAAAACCCTTGGAGTTTATTGCTATCTACTACACACAAAGGTGAATATGAAACATGGGTCATTAAACTTTTGGCAAAGTAAAACAAACCCATCAATGGCACTCACATTGCCAACACAAGAACAACAAAAAAATCATTTAAAAGCAAGTTCAACAAGGACGTTCATTACATAGCAAGCCCTGCATGGGCATTCCCCTCCCCCTCACAAAATTATGCATTGTCCCAAAACACATTTAGAGTAAAAGAGAGAAGAAGGACTGTCTGAGTGATGTAGAGAGTAGTAAGAGTGGTCCATCATGGGAGGTGCCCCAACACTGGCTTGGGTATTAGAGGCATCAGTGGATCTGGTGGGAATTCAAGTTGCCTGTCGGGAAAATTGACTATCCAGCGATCCAGCAAAGTGTGTCTCTCATGATAAGGGTAAACTAGAAGCACCTAGTATGGATCACCTAGGGTAGCCACCTCATGAACATTTATCGACCTAGGACGAGATGGTTGGTTGTGATACACCTTTTCATCAGACACCACCTCAGATGAGCTGTCATACCCCACACACCCATCACTTGGCGGACTCCTATTCTCAACATGTGGTGCATTTTCTACTGTCGGGACGTTAAAATCAATCTCTCTAGGTGACATCAATTCTTTGTGTTTTTCCACTTTCTCTCTTATGGCTTCAACTTCATTCTCCAATACTTCGACTCTCACACACAAACCTCCCAGTTTGTCAACCACCAATTTCATAGCCTTTTTGATGTCCTGCTAAATCATGGGAGGGATGACTTTAGCCAACTTCAATAGTTGAGAATTATGAGAACGGGCCATTTGTGCCATTTTCAGAAGAACCCTTGCCGATGGCAAGTTATTCCTATCTACTTGTGGTGAATTAGAGGCATTGCCTGATGACATAGCAGGCGGAGGAGTATCCGGTTCCAAAGTCAATTTGGGTAGCTTAGAAGCTAGAGAATCCTTATCCCTTTTGGTAGCTAGAGTGAACAGTCCCTCAACTCTCTTTGTCTTGTCCGATGGTCGGAACAGCGAACAATTGGTCCCCAGAAAGCGCAAACTAATAAGGATGGGGTAAGGCATAGAGCTAGCCTTTTGCCTATCCTTCCGCTTTAATTGCTCCGCAATGATTCCCCCCACATTAACATGTTTGTGATCCATGATGCATACTATAAGGATGGCCACCTCAATGGAAACATGCATTGTGCTTTTTGAGGGAATAATGTGGGTGCACACTAAGTCAAGCCATGTACGAGCTTTAAATGTAAGATCGTGGGAATGAATGCTAACCACCCATTCCATCTGATTGTCCTTGTCCTGTAGTTTCCTTGTGAACGCTGAACTTGGGCGTACCAGATCAGCCTAATAAATAGAATTTATATCTTCTGGGCTGATGTTAACTTCCTGGGCTCTTACTAACAAGCTCAATAAGCTTATGTGCTTTAAGAGGTCATGTCGTGCCCGATAGAAGGCATAAAACTCCCACACCAACTCTAGAAAGTAAGGGTCCAAAGGCATAGTGAATGGCTCCCAATCACGATTTGAAATTGTTCGTAAATGTCAGGGAAGTCATCGTTGAAAGAGTCAACTTCAAATCGAGCCTCCACTGTAATAGACCATTACTACTTAAAGGAGACATAATAAGCTTCCATTTTATCAAGCCCAAAGCAGAGTTGAGCAATTCACGTGGCTTCTTCCGCCTCTACTTCTTGGGATGGGACAGCTGCCAAGGAACTTCCCCTTTATCCCGACGCCTGGATGATGTCATTCTCTTGCAATAACATGTGAGCACCATACACCATTAACATCTTTTGCATAAGTCATTCGGAAAACAAAGGAAAACAACTATGTAATGCTAGGGAAGAAAAATTAGAAAGATTGGATGCCAAAAAAATGAGACATAGTTAGTGATAACTGGCAGCACTTGTGCTGCACCTGCACTTTGCAGGTTAAGACTCGCGGTTCACAGGTACGTCTCAGGTCTGCGACAGAACTTTATGGCTCCTGTATTTTGCAAGATCCTATCTGCAGTTCACAAGTTGAAATGCAGAAAGTAGATAGTGACCTTAATTAAATCCCTCACCTGCGCTACATCTTGTATTTCGCAAATAGGGATCCGCGATTCACAAGTTTTTGGCAGTGAACAACACCAATTTTTTCAAGCTCTGATTCTACAATTTTTTTAAAAGTGCGAGTATATCGCATCTAATGAGTACTCAAACTTCCCTTAAAGATTCATCAACCAATTAGACAGCCAATAAAACCATTAGGACCCCTCAACGCCTTCCCTTAAGATGGACGTTACCCCGTCTATCATCGGGAAACGTCAAGTGCCCAATCCAACCCAATATCACAACTCACTCAAATATCATATTTCTCATTCATAAGTAGTACGAAAGAAAAGAACGACGATTTTTCATTAAGAAGGACGTCAATCCATCCATCATCAGGAAAAATTATACATTTCAAGCACATGGGTTACTCAGATTTCACCCCAAACTAACATCTCAAGATATACGAATACATGAAAGATCAAGCATTATGACTAAGAATCTCTACCCACATGATTTTTGCAATGTTGAATTTCCGCCCACAATACCCCCAATAATCCATGCTAGCCGTAGAATGAAGAACACATCAGGGTAATAGGGGAAACACGGGTCAAGAATAATTCAAAAACTAGCATGCTTTGTTTTTCACTACAATTATAATGAATCATGGAGAATAAGAATAAAAAATATACATATCAAATGAGAAGAGAGAAGAAATGAAATTGAGGAATTTGAAATTTTTCTTCCAAATAGCTAACCCAAAACTTTCTTTTCTTGTGTTTAATGAGAGAGAGTTCTGAGTAATGGTAGAAAATGTTGGATATAGATGGAATTTATAGATGGAGGGAAGATGAGTGGATTGGTGGGTTAAAGGTTGGAGTAAATGGGTTTAACGAGGGAAGTTGAAGTGGTTGATTAGGGGGTTATGGGAAAAGAAAATGGTGAAGAAAATGGGGGTTTTGGGAAGTGTGGAGGAGTTTAAAAGACTTGGGTCGAACATGGTTCGGGTTCGGTCAACGCGTCAGTCAAACATTTAAATTTCCTCATACCTATTCCTGTGCCAGACCTGCATCTGTAGGTCGGCACCTACCAACCGTAGTTCCAAGTGCAGGCGGCCTATTTCTTGCCTAATTCATCGTGATAGGCCTACATTTTTCGGGTCTGCACCTGGGTTTCGCAAGTGTCTCGCAGGTCATCTCCTCTTTTCTTAGAATTTGCCAGGTATTCTAGCCTGGCTCTACATCTGACCTGCGTTTGGTGGGTTGACACTTGCACTTCATAGGTGAGGTGCAGAGACTTTTCATTTTCTTCCAACTTCTAGTTCCTTCTGGCATCTACACTGCGTTTTGTACTTTAGCACCTGCATTTCGCTAGTCTTAAGCAGCTTGTCCCCTATTTTTCTTTCACTTGGTATTTCATCCAATCATCCTACAAAATCAAAAACAACAAAAACATAAAAAGCACTTAAATGCAAAAACACTTGGTTTTCCTCCCAAGAAGCGCTTTATTTAACGTTGTGGCTCAACGGAGATACCCCTTCCACTAAGGTTCATCCATGTAGGTGACCACAACCAAAGTTGAGTTCTTCAGACACATGCAAGTACTTTTTAGTCCATTGCCCATTTACTTTAGACCTCAGCCCATTTTCTCCTTCAAGATAAATAGCTCCATTTACAAAGACTTGGGATACCCCTTAAATAGACCCGACCACTTGGATTTAAGCTTTTCGAAAAAGAACTGCAATCTAGAGTTGGACAATAGCATCCAATCTCCAGGAGCAAATTCCCTGTGCAAAATTTTGTGGTCATGGTAATCTTCACTCGAGCCTTGTATATGGCTGCATTTTCATAAACACTACTACTATTAACTCAAGATCGTGTATCAGGTAATTCTTCTAATGGATCTTAACTTGTCGAGAAGCATAAGAGCTGACCTTCCTACTGATCATACCCAAATTACACCTCACAAATGAAGTATAAATCAATCTTTGTCAAATATAGTAACCCAACAAAGGTTGGGGTCGATACCACAAGGAATAGGCAGAAATAATATGTTAACGATGAAAATAAGCTAACTTGTAATCGGTATTTAGGAAGGGGAGTTTGCAAATAAATAAAGAAAATAATACTAACAATTGTTGAGTTGTTTATCAAATTTCTAAGACTAAACTACGACTGTGTTTCCCATGATTTCATAACTTAGTAGGCTTTTACTAGTGATCTATCCTGGTGAATTTTGTGTAAGACTGACGTTTAGTACATTTAATGTTTCTCGACTTAAGAATTACACTTATCTTGTCTCGGTCTCAAAGTGTATATATTGCATTTTCCAGTAGAAAATAGATGTTTTCCACCCATCTCCTCTCTATCTCAAAAATGTGTATATTCTAGCTTTGCAGTAAGTCTTGATTTTAACTATCCTCGGCTAGAGCTCAAGTTAATTAGATCAGAGTTATTAACCTCAAATTGCCATTATTATTCTCTTTTCCTAACTTCAATATCCTTGGTCAGGCAAGTTAAAGATACGGGCACATTTCAACATTTGCAACCACTCAAACTTAATTAAAAAAAAAGAGAATAACAATCCACTCAATTCAGCATTCAAGAATCACTATTTTATAGTGCCTACATTCGTTAATCCATCATGGTTCCCACAACCCTAGCCTAAGAGATTTAACTGCTCATGTTTATGAGAAAATAAATAAAACATGTAGAAGAAATCATAATTAAATGCTTACTTTAATATAAATTTGTTTGACAAAATCTCTAAGCTAAAATTGAATCACAAAAACTTGATGAAATTCCCACAAAAACTCAACTAAACTATTACACAAATTCTCAAATTATGAATTGTGAAATTCTATGAATTATAAATTACTAATTGTTGACTTAAAATTAATATGACACACCTAAGACATAGAAATAAAGGGTATTTATAACGGTAAATTAAGCCTTCATTGTTTCTTCTTGGATTGGAATTGGGTTTTGCAGCTTCTGTTCCTAGTATTTGACTTTTTTGGCCGCCCAAACTTGTCTGTGCCTCGCGCCGCTCATAGCACTGGTGTGCCTGGAATGTGGCATGCTTATCATTTCACCACTCTTGCCTGCGTCTCATGCAGGCCATAGCACAGAAGTGTTTGGGTGATGCCAACTTCTATATACTCGTTCCTTCTATCCCGTTTTGCCATTTTTGCTCTCTTAAGCCTCAAATAAGCCCAAATTCATCACTTTAAGCCCTGAAAGCATCTAATCATGTGTTATCTATTTTTCACAAATATATCATAAAACACATGAAAACACATACAATTTGTTCTCAAAAAAGAGTAAAGTATGGGCAAAATATGGTTAAGAAACGCGTAAATTCACCGTTGAAAACTGATGGAGTGACTCATTCCGAACTGAACTACGTAACTAAACTGAATTTCTAAATCATACATACATACATTGTCATGAAAAAACTGGGGCACATGAACTGAATATGAAATTGAATAGAGTACTAGGGAGGAAACTGATACCTCAAGCTGAAACTGAGCTGGGAGGAAATAAATGCGGGTATTTAGTCATTATTTCTTCTTCGGCTTCCCACGTAGCTTCCTCAACATGCTGGTTCCTCCATAAAACGTTGACCGAGGATACTTCTTAATTTATTAGTTTTCATACCTGAAGATCCAGTATCTCCATCAGAACCTCCTCATAATTAAGGCTATCCTTCACACCAACACTCTCCACCGGAACCACTAAAGTTAGATCACCCAAACACTTCTTCAAGAGCAATATATGGAAGACTGGATGAACCGAAGCCAATTCAAAGGGTAACTCCAACTCATAGGCCACCTTACCAACACGTCTCACAATCTGGTACGGACCAACATAACCGGGTCTGAGTCTCCCTTTCTTTCCAAAACTCATCACTCCCTTCATGCGAGATACTTCCAAAAACACCCAATCATCAACTTTAAACTCAAGTCCTCTTCTTCTCACATCCGTGTAGGACTTTTGGCGACTCTGAGCTGTTTTCAACCTATTCCTTATAAGCTAAACTTTCTCCATAGCTTCGTGGACTGAATCTGGAGCTATCCAAGTAGCTTCACCAACCTTAAACCAACCAATAGGTGATCTACACGTTCGCCCATAAAGAGCCTCAATGTCGTTTAAATGTTGGAATTGTGTTATTGTTATATACAAACTCAATGAGAGGCAAATGATCATCCCAACTACCTAACGCTCTCAACATATCCTCTAGAGTCTAAATAGGCTGCTCCTCCTAACCATCTATTTGCGGGTGAAATATTGTGCTAAGCCTGACCTGAGTACCGAGTTCCTTCTGAAATGATCTCCAAAACTGGGAGGTAAACTGAGTACCTCTATCTAATATGATGGAAAAGGGAAATCCATGCAATAGAACTAACTCCCAAATGTACAACATAGCATAATCCTCTGCTGAATCGGTAGTTTTGACCGGTAGGAAATAAGCTGCCTTAGTCAGCCTGTCTACAACCACCCAAATAGAGTCATATTGTCGACGAGTACGAGGCAACCCTGTAATGAAGTACATATTGATTTCCTCCCACTTCCAAGTAGGGATACTAATATCTTGAAGCACACCCCCAGGTCTTTGATGCTCAACCTTCACCTGTTGACAACTCGAATGCTTAGCCACAAATTCTGCTATGTCCTTCTTCATGACACTCCACCAATAGACTTTACGTAGGTTACGGTACATCTTGGTGGCACCTGGATGTGTAGAGTATCTGGAACCATGATCCTCGTGCAACATTCGATCTCTCAAATTATCAACACCCGAAACACATAAGCGACCATGATATCAAAGCACACCATCTCCCCCTTTGTAGAAAACCTCCACCTTTTAATTCTGAAAGGCTTCCTTCAACTTTACCAAAATAGAATCCTCATCTTTCCTAGCTATAACTTCAATCACTAAGGATGATTATGACCCATTTGAACAATGACACCTCCATCTATCGAGTCAACAAGACAGACTCCTAGTCGTAAGTCGATGTACATCCTTCACTAATTCATTCCTTTTTTCACCTACATGGGATACACCCTTCATGGAAAGCATGCTAAGAGCGTCTGCCACCACATTAGCCTTGCTCGGATGATAGAGGACACTCATATCGTAATCCTTGAGAAGCTCCAACCACCTCCTCTAACGTACATTTAGATCCTTCTGGGTAAACACGTATTGTAGTCTTTTGTGGTTCATAAACACATCCACATGGACCCCGTACGGATTGTGTCTCCAAATCTTCAAGGCAAATACTACTGCAGCCAACTCGAGGTCGTGAGTCGAATAGTTCTTTTCATAGACCTTCAGTTGTCTGGACGCATAGGCTATAACCTTAATGTGTTGCATCAATACACAACCAAGTTCGATCCTCGAAGCGTCACAATATACCACAAACCATCGGTACCCTTAGGTAGCGTCAACATAGGTGCTGAGGTGAGTCGAGTCTTCAACTCTTGGATGCTCTTCTCACAAGCCTCTGACCATTGAAATTTCACTTTCTTCTAGGTTAATTTAGTAATCAGAGCTGTAATAGATGAAAACCCCTCAACAAATCTTCGATAATAACCAGCTAAATCCAAGAAACTCGTGATATCCAAAGGATTCACTAGTCTAGGCCAATTCTTCACCGCTTCTATCTTTTGAGAGTTCACTTGACACCACATGATCCATAAATGCCATTAAGTTCAACCAAAACTCATATATACTTAATTTAGCATACAACTGGCAATCCTTCAACGTCTGTAGCACCACCCTCAAATGAGCAGCATGCTCCTCCTCACTCCGAGAGTATATAAGGATGTAATCTATGAACACAATCACGAACATATCCAAGTATGGCTTGAACACCCTGTTCATCAAATCTATAAAAGTTGCAGGGGCATTCATTAGTCCAAAAGACATGAATACAAACTCATAATGACCATACCGAGTTCGGAAGGTTGTTTCAAAATGTCACTCTCCCGAACCCTGAGCTGATGGTATTCGGATCGGAGATCTATCTTTGAGAAACACTTGGCACCCTGAAGCTGGTCAAACAAGTCATTAATCGTGGGAAGGGGATACCTGTTCTTGATGGTTACCTTGTTCAATTGCCAATAATCAATACACATCCGAAGGGAACCATCCTTCTTTTGAACAAAGAGAACTAGTGCACCCCACGGGGACTTGCTAGGTCTAATGAAACCCTTGTCTAAGAGATCTTTCAACTGCTCCTTTAGCTCAGCTAGAGCCATTCTATAAGGAGGA
The DNA here is from genome assembly GCA_035772735.1 of Datura wrightii. NCBI lineage: Eukaryota > Viridiplantae > Streptophyta > Magnoliopsida > Solanales > Solanaceae > Datura > Datura wrightii. The sequence goes on along the minus strand of JASDFA010000006.1, from coordinate 82,894,054 downwards.
ATAGATATAGGTTGCGTTTATACAACGGGCTATGCCACCCAAACCAACTGAGGGAAGTCGCATCTGTCCCATAGCAAGCACCTACAATGTCATGATCACATTGGTTTACCCTAGTTTCTTTGGTAGTTTAACATACGGTCGCCCGAGAAGAAGATCAATACCAAAGTCAATCTCCCACTCGGGAGGAATCCCCGTTAAATCATCTGGGAACACTTCTAGGTACTCACACACTACAGGAACTAACTGGGTAGTCGGGGTTTCGGATGTAGCATCCTTAACCCTAACTAGTTGGTACACGCAACTCTTAGAAATCATCTTTCTAGCTTTAAGGTAGGAAATGAAGTGACCTACAGGCACAACTGAACTACCCTTCCACTCTAGGACTGGCTCACCCGAAAACCTAAACTCTACTGTACGGGTTCTACAATTGACTAAGGCATAACATGCATGTAGACAATCCATGCCGAAGATAACATCAAAATTGGTCATGGCAAACTCTACTAAATCTGCTGAGGTGACTTTCTAAAGAACTGTGACAAGGCAATTTCTATATACCTGTCGAGCTATAACTGAATCATCGACTATAGTAGAGACTAAGAAGGGTTCTGATAGGATTTCGGGATTTACATCGAAACTACTAGCGACATAGGGCATCACAAAAGATAAAGTAGCCCTTGGATCTAACAATGCATATACATCAAGGTGGAACACTCATAACATACCAGTGACTACATCTAGGGAGACCTCCTGCTCCTGACGAGATGTTAGGGCGTAGAATTGATTTTGGAGCTGACCACCACCTGCACTAGTAGATGAGCCCTGTTGAGTTAAGCGGGCAGGTGGAGCTGTTGAGCTAGAGGCTAGGCCTCGGCCCCTATCATGGTCCTATCTATCTATTGGGAAATCTCTAAGCATATGTTCGAGCTTCCCACACCCGAAACAAGCACCCAAACCTGCAAGAACTGACCCGTGTGTCTCCGGCCATACCAGCGACACTCCGAAATGCTGGACTCTGCAGGCCTACTATACTAACCTCTAGAGCCTGATGCTCGTCCCTCTAATCATGCCTGGATGTGGAGGGCACACTCATAGCCAACAGCGCCGGGGATGAAGATCTCTGGTGGGACTGCTGGCGGTGCCCACTAGGTCTCTGCTAGGAGAATACGAAGCTATCAGTACTGGCCCTTTTGGCCTCTCTCTCTCGCTCACTCACCTGTACTGCCTCCATCTGCTGGTCGTATAGAACTATCCGAGGAAAGTCAATGTCCTGATGAAGCATCGCAATCTAGCAATCCTTGACCAAGTAGTCTGCTATACCATGCACGAACCGAATCACTCAGTCTCTCTGATCTGTCACCATCTCAGGTGCATACTTGAGGCGAGTGAACTCTAAGGCATACTCCTGAACTGCTATCTTTTCTTACTTCAGGTTCACAAACTTGGCTGCTTTAATCTCCCTCATCTCACGAGGGAATAATCGATCCAGAAATGCAGCATGAAACTCATCCGAACCAATAGGGCCTGCTCCAACTGCCTTACTATCCTTCCATTGCTTGAACCAAATGTGCGCAACCCCTTTCAACAGATACGAGGCTAGATCGGTGCACTCCTCTCCAGTCACCCCTGTGATGTGGATGATCTTTAGAACCTCATCAATAAACTCATATGGATCCTCGTCTACATTTGACCCAAGGAACTCCGGAGGGTTCATCCTTAGCAAATCTCTAACTCTTGTCGAGACCACATTCACATTCTGAGGGACATGCTCTACCGCCTGTAGTTGACTTGGGCGGTCAAAGCCTAAGCTAGCATCTGAATGGCTGCCCTGAACTCAGCATGGGCAACCTTCTCGGGTACATGATCTTCATGGGCTGGTGGTGTCTGCTGGTGCCCATCCTTATTGCCATTCTGATGGCCATTTCCATTTCCCGTTTCTTCTTCCGTTAAGTGGGCAGAGTTGTCCAAAGCCTTGTCATGGCTAAGGACACTACCATGATATCGATATCAAGCTAAAGGCCCCTTAGAGGCAGGGGAAGCTCACAAGGGAGGTCCCCAATAATCTGAACATACCTACGTTGGCACATAGTTCTGAGGCATAGGGTTGACTAACCCTTAGCCTACTCGGTGCTAGACACAACTCCCAAAAACATGCATATGCTTTCCATCATTTTTCAACAAAGCTGACTCATAACATACATGCATAAATTTGAAATCATACATGAGGAGCCTTGGGCTCAAACCATACCACAAGCTGAAAATAGTAGGAGTCTAGACTCCAAAATCCATGTGGTAAGCTAATAACATGAAATTTAGATAAATCATGAGACACACTTAATCATATGGTCTTTCCCAATACTTAAACATGCTTCACATAGGCTCGATCATTCGAATACATGAACATGGACATAGGTGATCTGAAATCATACTTTCATCATACACATCTCATCATGCTTGAATACATTCATCATGGATCTCAACTTTCATGAACTTTCATGGATGGGCATCATAATTTATAAAACTTGAAAATATAATTTATAATTGAAAAATTATAAAATATGCCCATCAATCATAATTCAATATTAGAAAATGCTTAGATCATACCCATGATTAATACTTAGAGAATTCACATGTTGGGTTAAAACCCCATAAATTCATCAACTAAACTTTCATGAATTAAAGATGGATTGGGCATGGGTGTGGATGAATACACCCATTCATAACCTTACATACCTGGAAGAATCTGATTTCACAAACCCTCTAGAAAGCCCAATGGATTTTGGGGAAGAACTTGATGAATCTAGGATTGAGCACTCTTAAGATCTTCTAGACTCGCATGCATGGAAGAGAATAGGTTTAGGATGAACTTTCCCCTCTTAAAACACACTATTATGAGCTTAAAATGACGTAGTATAGGCCTTAGTTCTTTAGGAATTATGAAAATTCCCTTAATAAATTCGCAGGAAAATACTCACTGCCAGTCCCAACGAGGAACTGGATGACTCGTACCCACCACCATGACTCGTGGTCTTCTTCTCATTGTCTGCACAAGAACTTTGTCAATACTAGTCACCACGAGGGACACCACGACTCGTGGTGTGCCCGACGACTCGTAGTGATTGGTCATTAGATGCACTACCCAAATTCTTTATCTTTCAGTCAATCCTTGACCACGGACCACCTGACGACTCGTGGTGGTGAACACGACTTGTCATCTCACCCATGGTCAGCCCCAAATCTCAAAAACTCAACCAAGTCGAACCTCATCCCCAGGAGTCACTTAATGACTCGTGGCGCACCCTACGGGTCACTGGACGACTCATCCTGTGAACTGGTGCAGAAAATTCTACTTTCTCCGTTTCAACCCTCATGTCTGATCTTAGGGCTTTCAGGGTATTACATCTATCCTGGTGAATTTTGTGAAAGACTTACATTTAGTAATCTAATGTTTCTCGACTTAAGAATTACACTTAGCTCCTCTAGGTCTTAAAGTATATATGTTGTGTTCGCTAATAGACAATAGATGCTTTCCACCCATCTCCTCACGGTCTCAAAAGTGTGTATATTCTAGCTTTGTAGTAAGTCTTGACTTTAAATGTCCTTGGTTAGAAATTAAGTTAATTAGATGAGAGTTATTAACCTTAAATTGGCATTGTTATTCTCTTTTCCTAACTTCAACCTCCTTGGTCAGGCAAGTTGAAGATGCAGGCACATTTCAACATTTACAACTGGTAAAACTTAATTAAAATAAAGAGAACAACAATCCACTCAATTCACAATTCAAGAATCACTATTTTATTGTGCCTAAATTCATTAATCCATCATGGTTCCCACAACCTTAGTCAAAGATATTTAACCGCTCATGCTTATGAGAAAACAGATAAAGGATGTCGAAGAAATTATAATTAAATACTTACTTTAATATAAACTTGTTTGACAAAATCTCCAAGCTAAAATTGAATCACAAGAACTTGATGAATTTCCCACAAAAACTCAACTAAACTATTACACAAATTCTCAAACTATGAATTGTGCAATTCTATGAATTATAAACTACTAATTGTTGGCCTCCAATCTATATGGAACGCCTAAGATTAGAAATAAAGGGTATTTATAATAGTAGATAAGCCTTCATTGTTCCTTCTTGGATTGTAATTGGGTTTTGCAACTTCCGTTCCTAGTAGAATTGGGATTTGACTTTCTGGCCGCCCAAACTTGCCTGTGTCTCGCGCTGCCCATAGCACTGGTGTGCCTGGCACGGCACACTACTCCTTGCACCATTCTTGCCTACGCGTCACAGGCCATAGCATAGGAGATCCTATGCAATACCAATTTCTATATACTCGTTCCTTAATTCCTGTTTTGCCATTTTTGCTCTTTTAAGCCTCAAACATGCCCAAATTCATCACTTTAAGCCCTGAAAGTATCTAATCATGTGTGTTAGATCTTTTTCATAAATATATCATAAAACGCATGAAAATACACACAATTTGTTCTCAAAATATAGTAAAGTATGGGCAAAATATGGCTAAGAAATGCGTAAATTCACCGTATGGGCAAAATATGGCTAAGAAATGCGTAAATTCACCATTTATCAGCTGTATCAACATACAGCCGAGGCCAATGCTTGAGGCATCACAATACATCATGAAACTATTCGTGCCCTCTGGCAGGATCAAGATTAGAGTGAAATTGAGTCAAGTCTTTAACTCCTGAAAGCTCCTCTTATAAGCATCGTACCACTATTCTTCTGATTCGGTCAGGTCAAAGGTGAAGCAATAGATAAAAACCCCTCTACAAACCTCATGTAGTAACCAGTTAAACCCAAAAATCTTTTAATGTCGGTAGGAGTAACAAGTCTAGGCCGTTTTTCTTCGCCGCTTCAATCTTTTGAGTGTCCACCTGAACACCCTTACTAGACACTACATGACCAAGAAATGCTACTGACTTCAGCCAAAAATTCACACTTGCTAAACTTAGTTAACAACTGATGCTCCTTAATAGTTTGCAACACAATTATCAAATGAGCAGCATGCTCCTTCTCACTCTAAGAATATACGAGGATATCTTTTATGAAGATAATGATGAATATATCCAAATACTGCTTGAACACCCTATTCGTCAAATCCATAAAAGGTACAGGAGCATTCGTTAGTCCAAAAGATATAACTATAAATTCATAGTGACCATACCAAGTTTTTAATGCCATTTTTGGAATGTCACACTTTCTGACTCTGAGCTGGTGATAGCCGAATCTGAGGTCTATCTTTAAAAAGAAACTAGCACCTTGCAGCTAGTCGAACAAGTTATCAATCTTAGAAATAGGATATTTATTCTTGATTGTGACTTTGTTCAATTGGCGGTAGTCAATGCATATCCTAAGAGAACCATCTTTCTTCCATATGAAAAGGACTGGAGCACCCCATGGGGACTTACTGCGCCTGATAATACCCGTATCTAAGAGATCCTTCAACTCCTTCAGCTCGGCTAGAGCCATTCCATAAGGAGAAATGGATATGGGTTGCATATCAAGGAGGAGGTCTATCCCAAAGTCAATCTTCCACTAGGGAGGGACTCCAGGTGGATCATCTGGGAACACCTCTGGAAACTCACAAACAACTGGGACTAACTGAAGAGTCAAGGTTTTGGACTTAGTATCTTTCACCCGAACTAAGTGGTATACACAATCCTTTGAAATCATCTTTCTGGCCTTAAGGTAGGAGACAAAGTGACATACAGGCACTATAGAACTACCCTTCCATTCTAGAACTAGTTCACCTGAAAATAGGAATTCTATTGTTCGGGTTCTATAGTTGACTGAAGCATAACAAGAATACAACCAATCCATGTCAAAGATAAAATCGAAGTTGCTCATGTCTAACTCTACTAGAACATCTGTGGTGACTTTCTGAAGAATAGTAACTTGGCAGCTTTTGCATAACCTTTGCGCTAAGACTGACTCACTGACAGGAGTAGAGACTGAGAAGGGTTCTGAAAAATTTTGAGACTGACATCGAAGATGATAGTAACATAGGGGTTCATAAAGGATAATGTGGCCCCTGGACTAGCAATGCATAAATATCAAGGTGACGTAACATACCTGTGACCACATCTGGTGTGCTCTCCTGATCGTGGCATGATGAAAGTGCATAGAAATAGTTCTGGCATTATCCGCTACCAGCACTAGATGAGGCATCTGCTGGATTGCGCGAGCTACTAAAGAGGTGGATAGGGTATGGCCATGATCTTGGGCAAAATAGCATGCCCAAGTGATACTTTACAACTTAGTTTAGTCTTGCGTAGCTACTTATTTATATACATTCTCATGTAATTTTATGTAAATGTGAATATATATACTAACCAACATGATTAGTTCTTTTTTTGTAGGTTTAAAATGAATTTGAGGAACTAATCTATGATTTGGCGAAGTGGAGGAATGGAATTGGAAGGAAAATGCGAAAGTCGGCAAGGAGGATGTGCAAAACAGCCCACCTGAGCGTTGGCAACGTGCCACGGCAGGCAGGCTGCCCGACCAGTGGCGTGCCACGGCCTTTAGTGCGCTGCACAAGCAGCGTGACATGCTTCCATCGCAGTAAGGGGCTTCCTAGCGGGTGTTTTATGCAAATTCTAGTGTGCCTACGATACCTCTGTGTCACGGAGGCAAATTGGCGCGATAACCTCCATAACACAGACCTATTTCATGCCAGGCATAATTTTGTACATCTCACATTTACTATAAATAGGTCCCTTAGCTCCTAAAATCATTTTGTCACGTAATATTTCTGAAAAACTACCAAGGAGTGAAGGGAGAAGTGGGAGAACTCACCTAGGGTTCTTAAATTTCATCTTCTCTTCTACCAATTCTTGTAAGTATGTTACATTAATTATGTTTTCTTGTAATTATACGAACATGAGTGGCTAGAACCCTTCCTCTAGGGTTGAAGCCACAAGGTATGATTATGATTATGTGAATTTGTTTTGGTTTTAAGGTATTAATTGTTGTTTTGTCTTACGTTCTTAATTATGGTTGTTTTTATGATTGATCACCATGAAAAAACATACGTTACACCTAGGTAAAAGCTTGAGAAAGTAAGCCTAGGCAAGAACAAAGAATGTAGGGAGCAAGTTTGTATCTTATGATATAATTTACGGTTAGGATAAGAAATTATACCTAATTTGCCTTGATTGGTTACTAAAACGGGATGAGCTAGACACCAACTTAGAATTATCACATCACCACTCGTAGAAGTAGTTGTGAAGCTAAGTTGAGTTAAATGATTAGAGGTACGAAAGTCCCTAATCAAGAGCATAAACCCCGTAAACCACATCCACGTAATTGAATTTCCCACGAACTAGAATGTCACATCCCCGCTCAACGATGTAGTTGTGAGGCTAGTTTGTCGTGTTTGAGGCTCGAAAGACCATGAACATGCAATTGTAATTATGTGAGACGATAATTGATAATTCCATACCTAAACCATGACAAAGCATAGTATCGCATGATTATCCGGCGTTAGCCCTAGTTGCTTCTTGAATGATTTCAGAGTATTTCTGTGACCACCCCTAGACTTAATTAAACTTTATTTAAAAAGTCTATATCAACACTTGTGAAAGTTAATATCATACATGAACTTGATAATTAGCTAAATTGGTCCAGTCCCTGTTGGTTCGACATCCGGCTCTTAAAAAGGGCCACTGTATTACTTGTAAGACCACGTACACTTGCGCGTGCGCTTGGGCGCAGTCGTCAATAAGTTTTTGGCGTCGCTGCTACACAGTCTCAACAACTTTTTGGCATCATTTCTGGGGACTCGGTGAAGTTTATAGAATTTATCTTCTTTTGTGTGATTTTTAAATTTCCTTTAAGTGTGGAGAAACTTGGTCTTAGTCTGACTTATTGCAGGTGACAGGTTGTCTTGCCGAGCTGGCTAGGAATAGAGAGCTTGTGGAACCATTGCTTGAACCAGAACGTCAAATTCATTTGCGAAGGAGAGTAGCTCTTGAGCAAAAGCTGAAAAGACTTCAAGAAAAGGTACAACAACAACCAACCGCAGGACAAGCACAATTGTCACTGAAGCAATGGCAGCCAGATCAGTTCGCGAAGTGGCAATCGCACAAGCGACGAATGTGAACTCTAGTATCCATAAACTGAAACCTGGAGGGAACTTTGAATAGAAACAGAACATGGTGCAGCTGTTACATTCTAGTGGTCAATTCACTAGGATGGCACATGAGTACCCGCAGCAGCACCTACAGAACTTTTTAGAGATTAGTGACACTTTCGTCCCCACCGGAGTGTCCATAGACTATGTCCGACTTGCCCTCTTCCCATTTTCATTGTTGGGAGAGGCAAAAAGGTGGTTGAAAGCTGAGCCACCAAACTCCATAACTTCTTGGGATGATTTGGCAAAGAAGTTCTTGATCAGATTCTTTCCTTCAGGCAAGACTGCAAAATTGAGAAGTGAAATACTGAGTTTCAAGTAGAGGCTTGATAAGAACTTATATTTGGCTTGGGAGAGATTCAAGTCATTACTGAGAGACTATCCCCATCACCAGCAATCCAATGAAGTGCTAGCCCATACCTTTGTAAAAAGTCTAGACCCACACACAAAAATTTTACTAGACTCTGCATTGGGTGGGCAAGCCTTAGAGAAGACGTATGATGAGCTATACACGCTGTTGAATAGAATTGCACAGGGAAATCCAGAATGGCACAGTGAATCATCGAGAGGGGCAGGAAAGAGAGCAGGGTTGATAGAGGTAGATGGTATGAATGCCTTGGAGGCACAGCTAGCTTCATTCTAGCATCAGATTATGACTCAGTTCAATAAATTGAGTATAAACCAACAACAGGGCCAGGTTAATGCAGTTCAGCAAGCTCCGAGTTGGTGTGAAATTTGCAGAAATAATGGGAACAATGTAGAATCTTGTGGAGCCAATCCGGAATTAGTCAATTTTGTTGGGAATGTGCAGAGGAACACTCAGAATTTTGGAAACAACTACAACAAAAATTGGCAGAGCCACACGAATTTTTCTTGTGGTGGAAATCAAAAGCAAAGTTATCAGCAACCTCAACAGTAGCAGTATCAGTAGAATAGGCAGAATGATGGCCAGTTAAGCAGCAACATTGAGGAAACGTTGTAGAAGATCATGGAGACCCAGACTCAGTTAGCAGAAAATCAGGCGAGGATGGCATCAGACTTGAAGAATCAGCAATTGGCCACCCGCAACTAGAAAAGCAGATGGGTCAGATAACAGCTGCTCAAAACATGAGACCGCAGGGAGGGCTACCAAGTGACACAGATCCTAACCCCCGTCAGGTCAACGCCATCAGTTTGAGGAGCGGCAAGCAATTAGCTGATGCAGTACCAAAAGAGAAAAGAAATGAGGTGCAGCCGAAGTTGGTTAGACAAGGACCATCCACTGACCAGGGAGAGAATCAAAGTGTTGTGCAAAAAAATGCACAAGCTTCATTGTAGCCAGCACAAAGACCACCACCACCATTCTGCAGAGATTCAGAAAGAGCAAGGAGGAGGAATGCTTCAAAATGTTCTTCGAGATTTTCAAAGAACTTCACATAAATTTGCCTTTGCTTGATGTTTTGCAGGGAATGACCAAGTATGCTAAATACTTGAAGGATGTGATGGATAACAAAGTGAGATTAGTGGATGTCCAAACAGTAGCACTGACGGAGGAGTGCAGTCACAGGGTATTGAGCAAAATTCTGAAGAAGCTCAAAGACCCAGGGAGTTTTACCCTCCCCATACAAATTGGTAAAGCTGGAGTGCTACAAGCCCCATGTGGTTTAAGGGCAGCAGTTAATCTAATGCCCCTATCTTTATTTAACACCCTGGGGTTGGGGAAACCACGGCCAATAGATTGATGTTGTAGCTGGCGGATAAGTCGCGAGTGGCACTGGATGGAATTATAGAGGACCTTCTCATCAAAGTGGGTAAGTTTATTATACCTGCTAACTTTATTATCTTAGATTTTCATGTTGATGACCAGGTACCCTTAATCTTGGGACGGCCATTCTTGGCCACCGAAGGAGCGGTAATTGACTTAAGAGCAGGGACCCTGAAAATGAGGGTCGAGGATGAAGAAGAACTCTTTCGAGTTTACCAAGAGATTAACCTACCCACTCACTACAAAAACCTTTGTAAGGTTAGTGTGTTGTTAGAGGATAAGTGTGGGGTGGTAGATTCCGCAGGTCCACGGCCAAAGGTAATGATAAGTGTTCAGCCCGATTTTGATAAAGGGCTTAAGTTTGATAAGAAGTTGGAGGAAGAGAGGAACAAAGTGGAGGTTGTTTCCTCTAAAAATAAAAAGAAAAGAAGATGGTTGTTGAAAGGGAACCCAGGTATCAGGATGTCCTGAAAAGGATAGTCCACGTCGTGTCGCGACGTAAAATAAGGCGCTTCTTGGGAGGCAACCCAAGGGTACCACAGGTATAATTTGTGATTGTTGTTTATGTTAATTTTGGTTATTTTCAATTTGTGTTGTTTTTGGTGGAAAGTTAGGCACAGAAAGAGGGGAAGTTTGAGTACCCGTGGAGGAGGAAACTAAAAAGCATGGAAGAGGAAAAGTGTAGGGTCGAATACCCACTTGTGCAAAAAAAAAAAAGAAAGAAAAACATGTTGTTAGCTAGGCATAGAGGCCAGGGAGTATTTCTCACCCTTTTTAATTTTAATTTGATGCTATGGGGACATAGCATGATTCAAGTATGGGGTGAGGAAAATTTAAAAAAAATCTGTGCTTAATGATTTTGGTGAATGTAGTGCTTGATACATATTGGAAAAATTTTTGAGTTGAGCATGACTTCACCACCCGTTGGTTTTTCTTTTCGGTTCTTTTCCGATGGGGGGTCTTTGAACCGAATAATAAAAATATTTCCTTTGTCTGTATATAATTTTTTTAGTCATAGTTAGAGACTATTTTCGACAATGGATGGATGACGACCGTCTTGAGAAAAATTAGTCAGTAGGTTGGGTTTTGAACCCGTAGCTAATTGATGGCTTGATGTTCTTGTTATGTGCTATACATGATTGTAAGATACAAGTGTGGTTAGTGTTGAAGCATGTAAGAAGTGTATAACTTTGTTTGAGACACTTAGGCTCTTGAATTTGACTTGATATGATTGAAGCTTAATTTGAATTCTTGTGATTAGCTATGTAAGAGTCTGTTGAATGTGTCTTGAATTGAGCATATGCTGTGAGTGTAAGTTTTTTGAATATTTTGTGCTATTGTGGAATGTCTAGAACTTTCTTGGTGTGTATATAAAACGAAATGAAGGTTGTGGACTGTAGGAGATGATTTAGGCATTTCTTTGAATGAACCTAATTTTTATCCCTCACTTTACCTACCTTGAATGTTGAATCCTAGTGAGCCCCATTGAGCCTTAAGCCTATTCTTTGATAGCTACAATATAAGCTTAATCCTTTTTCTTTCATTAGCCCTGAATTTGATCCAAAACCCCTAAGCATTTAAGGGAAAAATCCAAAAGAGTGAAGTAGTGAGAAGCATGAAAAAGAAGGAAAAGTAGCAGTTGTAAAAGTTGAGAAAGGTCAAGGGTGCACTTGTTTGAAAATGCCTGAGGATTGGTAGGGAGTAAGAAATAAATGAATGAAAAAGTTGCTTAAGTACCCCTTACTAATAAGCTGAGTGTGCTTAAAGAAATGGAAACAAGAAGAGAAAATTCAAGAGTGAAAAGAATGAGGAGGAACTCAGAAAAGAGATGTCCTTAATGAAGGTTGAAGTTATTAAAAGCACTTGGGGAAGATAGCCACTGTTATTATCCATAATATTACCTACCCGTCCCTTGGCTTACATTACAAACCATTAAGTCCTACTTGATCTTATGTTCATACATCCTTAAATTAGTGGAGTGAAACACTAAGGGCAAGCTTACAGTTCACTACATGATGCATGTGAATTCTTTGAGAGAGTGAGCGTAATTCTATTCATATACCCATACATGTTGTGTTTTAAAAACTTGCGAGTAAGAATGGGTAACTCTCTTGTTGTGAGGGCACATGTTTAATGAGAGATAACATTCACGTTGGATTTCTTGATCGGTTGAATTGCATGAGTTTGCTAAGATTGAGAGTCGATTCTTGAGGTTAGGAAGTCTTAACATAGTTGTATTTCATTTCAATGATTAAATCGTGCAAGCTCTATTTTTAACTTGTTATCTTAAATAATCATTATAGTCGTAGCTTGAATTCTCTTGCTAAATTAGCTATGTGTGAGTCTTCATTTACATGAGATGTAAAAGGATTGTTCGAGGACGAACAAGGCTTTAAGTGTGGGGTAGGTAATCTTGGGCAAAATAGCATGCCCAAGTGATACTTTACAACTTAGTTTTGTCTTGTGTAGCTACTTATTTATATACATTCTCATGTAATTTTATGTAAATGTGAATATATATACTAACCAACATGATTATTTCTTGTTTTTGTAGGTTTAAAATGAATTTGAGGAACTAATCTATGATTTGGTGAAGTGGAGGAATGGAATTGGAAGCAAAATGGGAAGTCGGCAAGGAGGATGCGCGAAACAGCCCACCTGCACATTGGCAACGTGCCACGGCAGGCAGGCTGTGCGACCAGTGGCATGCCACAGCCCCTAGTGTGACACGTTGCCATCGCGGCAAGGGGCTATCTGGCAGATGTTTTATGCAAATTCCAGTGTGCCTACGTGATGCCTCCGTGTCATGAAGGCAAATTGGCGCGATAACCTCCGTGACACGGAGCTATTTCATGTCAGGCATAATTTTGTACATCTCACATTTACTATAAATAGGTCCCTTAGCTCCTAAAATCATTTTGTCACGTAATATTTCTGAAAAACTACCAAGGAGTGAAGGGAGAAGTGGGAGAACTCACCTAGGGTTCTTAAATTTCATCTTCTCTTCTACCAATTCTTGTAAGTATGTTACATTAATTATGTTTTCTTGTAATTATACGAACATGAGTGGCTAGAACCCTTCCTCTAGGGTTGAAGCCACAAGGTATGATTGTGACTATGTGAATTTGTTTTGGTTTTAAGGTATTAGTTGTTGTTTTGTCTTACGTTCTTAATTATGGTTGTTTTTATGATTGATCACCATGAAAAAACATATGTTACACCTAGGTAAAAGCTTGAGAAAGTAAGCCTAGGCAAGAACAAAGAATGTAGGTAGCAAGTTTGTTCTTATTGTATAATTCGCGGTTAGGATAAGATATTATACCTAATTTTCCTTGATTGGTTACTAAAACGGGATGAGCTAGACACCAACTTAGAATTATCACATCACCACTCGTAGAAGTAGTTGTGAATCTAAGTTGAGTTAAATGATTAGAGGTATGAAATTCCCTAATCAAGAGCATAAACCCCGTAAACCACATCCACATAATTGAATTGCCCACGAACTAGAATGTCACATCCCCGCTCAACAATGTAGTTGTGAGGCTAGTTTGTCGTGTTTAGAGGCTCAAAAGACCATGAACATGATATTGTAATTATGTGAGACGATAATTGATAATTCCATACTTAAACCATGACAAACGTAGTATCGCATGATTATCCGGCGTTAGCCCTAGTTGCTTCTTGAATGATTTTAGAGTATTTTGTGACCACCCCTAAACTTAATTAAACTTTATTGAAAAAGTCTATATCAACACTTGTGAAAGTTAATATCACACTTGAACTTGATAATTAGCTAAATTGGTCCAGTCCCTGTTGGTTCGACATCCGGCTCTTAAAAAGGGCCACTATATTACTTGTAAGACCACATACACTTGCGTGTGTGCTTGGGCGCAGTCGTCAACAAGTTTTTGGCGCCGCTACTGTGCAGTCTCAACAGGACACTACCATCACCCTGTCTAGCTGATGGATAATTCTTGAGTCTATGACTGGGCTTACCACACCCGAAACAAACATCCTTGCCAACCAAACACTCTTTGGGGTGGTCCCTTCTACACTTATTGCAAGCTGGGAATGTGCGTCCTCCAAACATGCTACCCTGGGACCTAGAGCCTGGTGCTCCACCCCTTTGATCACCTCTGCTCCTGGGGGATGGGATGCCTGCTATTGATGGAGTTGGGGTGATGATGGATCTGGGGCGGTGAGTGAAGTCCCTCGCCTGTCCTCTGCTGAGAAAACTCAAAGTGTCATGTCCTATCCCTCTTGGTCTCCCTCTCCTTCTCCTTCAACTTCTCCTCCTTAATCTGTTAGGAATGAATCATGAGTCTAAATATATCTATATCACTAATAAGTATACGGTCCTGCACTCTTTGACCACCTAATCAGAGACTCCTAATACAAACTTGCTCATTCGAGCCCTCAACTCCACAATCATCTCTAGATCATACTTAGACAGCTGGGTAAACTTTAAGGTATACTCCTGAGCCATCATGTTGTTCTATTTTAGATTGATGAACTTTGCAACCTTTGCCTCCCTCCACTCCCAAGGAAAGAATCTATCCAAGAAGGCTGTCACAAACTTATCCTAATCAATTGGAGTTACACCTACCCCACGACCTTCCTTCCACTACTTGTATCATATGTGAGCTAGCCCCTTCAGCTGATAAGATGCCAAGTCTGCACTCTCCTCTCGGTGATACCCATAATCTGAGTGATCTTTTGGGTCTCATTAGTGAACTCCTGTGGATCCTCTTCCACCTTGGAACTATGAAACTCTGGTGAGCTCATCCTGGTAAAGTCTCACACCTTAGCCACTGCAGCACTCCCATTGGAGTTCACAAGTGCAATCGCCTACTAGTTGACCTGAGCCGTCATGGCCTATGCCAACATCTTAAAAGCAGCCCTAAACTCAGCATAAGTAACTTGTTCATTCAAAGGATTTGCTGGAGCTGGCAGGTTGCCATTTCCATTTCTCCTTCCATTGGCTCTTTGGGGAGGCATTTTCTGCAAATAGGTATTGCACGAGTTAGAAGAATAGGGAAAGTTAGACTTCATTGCACGATACAGAACATGAAAAAAGGGAAGTTTCCTGTAATGTCTAGTAGCCTCTTCCTCAAAAGGGTGGCACGCTTCACATTTATGAAAAAGAGTTTACTTTTAATGTGGTTTTAAGACACCGTAGGATACTTCTAAACCTGATGCTCTAATACCAACTTACCCAAGCATAGGACCATAAGCGACACGATACCTAGAATAATTAATGATTTTAAGCTAATCTAAGGTACATGCGTAATATATTAATATAAGGATAAAGACTAGGTAGAAACAAATCATTAGATATAACATAAGCAGAATAAGTCTGAGATATCATAAATCGAAAGACTGAGATAATATGAGTCCATCAGCTAAACATCTAAACATGATATTCTGAAAAGCCTCTATAAGACAAGCTGAGGGGATAGGCCCCCAACTACCTCTATAAAATGTGTAATTGAAATGACTAAAAGAGAGCATAAGACAAAAGTATCGTCCTCACATGATGAGGATTCACCAAATCTGAGTTGAATAAGGAACAAGAGCGAATCTAGCGGGGGGGCTGAGACTGAACACCCAAACCTATATTATGAAATAATATAGCATAAAATCATGCGGTTAGTACTTTGAATGTACTGAGTATGGAGACTAAGTAAACATGAGAATAAGGACAATGTGTTATAAATCATGATCATGATATAGTCATAAAATATGAGATTTTCATTATAAACTGAAGTATAATGACCTAAGATTTTTAAAACAATATCATAAAGCTTAGAATGTTTGAGATGACCTAATCTTTTTAAAACAATATCATAAATCTTAGCATGTTGAGACCATAAATGAAAATCATAAACTAAACATTGAGAAAAAAATACTATAAGTCAATGCATCATAAAACATGAACATGGTGTGGGAAGGTTCCCATAATTGACATATTTCAAGTGAGCATCATGAAGTCAAACCTGTAATCCTGGTCAGAAGAGTGTTCAATACCTTCCCAAGGGTAAGAACCAAGAAGGGGTGAATTCACTTATGAGCCCATTAGGGCAAGGGAGACTCTCAACTGGCGAGGACCCCTTCATACCTATAGTAGAACGTAGTTTTGAACCCTGGGTGCACTAGAAACCCAGTCTACTCGATGTTAAATACTACTCCCAAAACATACATAGCACTTATAATCATACTTGAAACATGGTAGATTTTTTCAAAAATCATGTAGTTTCATAAATTCCTTGAAATAACAGTCGTGATACATAACCTTGAAATTCAAGAGATTCATATATAATTGAGTAAAACATGCTAATTTAAAATTTTAGAATCATAGGAATTTTTCATAGAAATCAACCCAATAATAATCATTAAATATATGTAGAAGAATGAGAGAATCAATCCATAAAAGAATATAGTTTTTGCATGAAAAGTGTCTAACCCTAGAAATTCATGAAAATTGAAATTGGAGACATAGGAGAATTGAAGTCATGAAATTAAGCTTTTATTCAGGCATAAAGGTGAAAGTAATACCTTATTGATAATATCACATACCTTGTCTTGATGATTCCTTGACCTAGACTTGAGACCCAAGAGAATTAGAGAAGATGAACCCTAGATTCCTTAGAGTCTTGAGAGTTTGATTTTGAATCTACGGTGTTTGGACAGAGGAATGAGATTTTAGGCTAAGTAAAATCATTTAATATCCCTCTTATGAAACACAAACTAACCTGTTTTAGGAGTTAAAATCATAAGAAGTTATAAAAATATCCATGGAAACTCGTACTTAAAATCTGTCGGCCAGTCGTCATGGGTCATACCATGAATCATGGGATCAGACCATGGCTTGTGGATTCTGTCCATGGTTACTGGAAAGGGTTTGAACAGTTTTTTAATTCCTATATAATGACTAGATAGGACGGGTCATGGTATGTCATCACGATTCGTGGTTTCCACTCATGGTTCCTAGAACAAGATTGGATATTGTGGAACTTTTGTCACAAGTCCTCAGGATAAGTCATCCTATGTCACCATGAGTCGTCTTATTACTCGTGGTATCTAGGCTATCTTAAATCCTTGACTAAACCATGGTGACCATGACCTCTTTCCACCGGTCGTACTTCCTCACCACGACTCAAGGTGAGTCTCGCCCTGTGGAAGGTTTTCAATTTTCTGCTAGTTTTCTATTTCAAGTTTGGGGTCTGATTTTAGGGGATTTAGGGGTGTTACACTACATTACAACATTTAAGTCCTACTTGATCCTAAAATCAACATTCTTATACTAGTAGGGTATGTACACAATTGATCACCCTATGGTTCATCACGTGTTGCATAAGAGTTCTTTGTGAGAGTGAGCATGAATTTCTCCATTTATACACCCATATGTGTGATTTTATAGGATTCTTGTGAAAAATGTGGGCGACTCTCTTGTTTATGAGGGATCATCGTTGACAAAAGTGTAGGTAAAATGTTTGATCTCTTGATTAGATGACATATATTTTCATTTGGTGATAGTCATAGAGCTTGAGTCAGTCTTTGAATCTAGGTTGTTTCGAGGGGTTATATGTGAACAAAATTGAGTGGTTGATGCATTGATTTAGCAATGCTTTCAAGGTGATCATATGAATCATTACCTGAGTGGACCTGTTCAAATGGTGCATCCACATAGAGGAAGAATAGAGATGAGGTTAAATGCAAGCTCGAGGATGAGAAAGAATCTAAGTGTGGGGTGTTGATGTTGGGGCAAGAATGTGCATCTTTAACCATCAATTTCTCACATTGTAGCATTGTTTATAATTTTTGCTTGTTGATCTGTTCACATTTTGCTTAAAACTTGTAAATTAAGCGTGTGCAGGCAACATGAATAAAAAGGAAGCATTTCAAGGCATTTTTGTTGTAGATTGAAGGGAAGATCAATTGGGACAAAGATTTGCCAAGTGTATGAAGCAGTTGTGCCACCCCTTGCGATAAAAGGGTGTGCCGCGAACGTGGAAGCAATACTTTCACAAAAGACATGGCAAGGGTGGTGCAAAGAATCCCGTTGACAGAATTAGAATTGAACTATCGCACCACCACTTCTGATGTGAAGGTATCACAAAGGTACAAGGTTTTGCTATAGTAGACCAATGCAAAGGAGGCGCAAAGGATCACTTTCTTCTCAAGTTTAATTGCACTGTAGTGCCACCTCTTGCAATGCAAGGGTCACTTGAAGCTGAAAGTCTCTTAGTCCGTGTAGAATTTTATTAAGTTGATTTCTCTCACTATCTGGAGCATATAAATAGATCTTTTGATGGTAGAAAAAAGGGGGGACGACTTTGGAAAGAATGCCTAGGGCAAAAAGAGCTATTTTCTTTGTCGTATACATCTTTACTTTAGTTTCTTTGATTAAACATTATACACTCACGAATTCTTGCAATTCTGCAAGAATCATGAGTAGCAAAACTACTTTATCCTAGGGCTTTGGAAAAAACTTGAAGGTTGACGTTGAGAATTCGTTTATAATAAATTGAATTTATATCCATAGTTGGATAACTTGATTCTTCTTAATTTAAATTATTTGTTTGATTAATCACCTTATAAATAACACTCGTGACTAATTGATTAAACTCAAAAGAGAGAATCACAAGGTGCCAAGACCCAAGCGTGGAACCCCGATCACGACACGGGTCCTAGAATCATGAATGACTCCAAGCTAACCCATGGCATAGCATATTATTAGCACAATATAACTTATAAGGAAAACTGAATAGAAGCTAACTGAATGTAAGATATTCCTTTACAGATAACAAGATAATCGAATAATGTAAACACTGAGTCACAAAGCTAAACATACTAACTCTACGTCTAAAAGCCTCTACTAACTGATGAGCTACTGTGACAAGCCCCCAGCTAACTCCAAAGTCTGAACCTAAAATAAAGTAAAAAACTAAAATGAAGTAGATAACTCTAGTCCTCGAAAGACAAGGACTCACCTATGCTAGTTGATCAAGTTTGGAACGTATCTAACCACGAGCTGAGTTTGAATACCTGGATCTATATCATGAAATAATATAACATAGAGTGTGCAATCAGTACTTTAAATGTACTGAGAATGTAAGGTGAGTAAAACATGATAGTAAAATAGTATAAAAAGATCATGAAAGTCAAATAGTACAAAATGTGCATTTCTGATCGTAAAATGGACATGAGGACTCAAGGCATTTCAAAACTATAATATAAATTTGCTCATGACTAAATTCATAATTAAAAGCATCATAAAGCATAGTTTGAAATAGATCATCATAAGTCATAAAATCATGAATTGTGAGATTAAGGAACAATGGGAGATTCTTATAACCAAGCATACATGGAGCACGACCTGTAAAACCCTAGTCGAGAGGGTGTTCATACCTTGCCAGGGATAGAACCATGAAAAAGGCATGATATCACCCATGGGTGGCCCGCTCGGGCATGGAAGACACTCTTGTGGAGGACCCCATCATGGCTACGTTGGAATGTAGTTTTGAGATCTGGGTGCGCAGGGATCTCGGTCTACTAGGTGCTAAATACTACTCCCAAAATATATATAATGCTCATATAATATTCATGAAACATGGGTTTATATAGCTACTTTAAACCATGAAATTCATAACATGTTAACATATGTGAGCTAGCTATGGTAATAATGCTTAATTTCGGCCATGATATATATATACTTGAATTTCATGAAAATCATGCATACTTGAGTAAAACTTCATAACTCGAAATAAATCATAAGATTAAGATTTGTAAACATTCATGCATACTTTGATAATTTATCATAACTTGAAATCATAGGCTCATAAACTTGGAAATCATAAGATCATGCATAATTGGATAAAATCATCATAAACTTGAAATTATGAATTCATATGGAATTTGAGGGTAAAATCTGCCATATTAACCATAATTGATCAATTGAAACATGCAGAAATGAACTTATAGAAAGATCATAGAAGATTTCATTGAATTGGGTCTAACCCAAGAATTTTCATAAAATATGATTGGAGACTTGAATTCATGAGTTAGAGAAGAAATTGGGCATGAGGGTGGAAGAAATTCCCCATTCATGGCCCTACATACCTGGGTAAATGATTCACTAACTTGTCTTGAAGATCCAAGAGGAATTGAGAAGTTGGAGGTGATGAACCCTAGCTTCTTCTTGAGAGAAAATCCAATCTACGGATGTTTGAAGAGAGTGGGGATTTAAGCTAGGTTAAACCCTTTAATTTGACTTAAGGAAGTTAAAAGAATAGGAGTTTAACCAAATACCCCCAAACTATCAAAAAAAGACCTGAAAATGGCAGAACCAATGACCAAAGGGACGGACCGTTGGTTGATAGGAGAACTCGTACTGAGGTTCGTCCCATGCCTGGTGCTATTTTGCTAAACTACTCATAACTTTTTACTCCGAACTCCATTGATGCAAGGTTGGATGTGTTGGAAAGACGACTCAAAGAGCTTCAACTTTATGTGTTGAATCACCCAAAAACACTTTGAAAAATGGGAGCTATGGTCATTTGAAGTTGACCCTTGTAAGAATTTATAAGAAAACTCAATCAATAAGAAGGATCTCAACTCAACTTTGTGCTAGAGGTTCCTTATGACCTTAATTTGCAATCCAATGCACTTCTTACACTTAAGAATTGATCTTAGCACCTTGTTTCCATAAATTTATTGGGTTCAGGTCTATCCACATACCTAGAATGGTTTCAAACTTAGAAAGTCCGAGGCATTATAACATCTCAACTCACGAATGAAACGACGATTATCATATCATAACTCGTACTAAGTCTTTGAGCTACTAATTCTCCCCCGAAAAATTCTCTAATCTTGATTGAACTATTCCAATCAATCACCATTACAATCAAACAACAATCCGTACAAATTCCCTCGTTGGTTCTGGTCCAATTTTTAATAGCTCACTGGAACTCAACAACGGGCACAACCAATGACCGATTAGTTCCTACAATGAACTGTATTGAGGTTCATTATTTGTTTAATGTTGTTTCCCTATTGTTTTCTGTTGTAAGTATCGGGTCTGATCTAAGCGACTTTTTGGTGTATTACAATATCTCCCCCTTGGGAACATTCATCCTCGAATGTGGGCAAACTAAGATGAAAGGCTAAGGAAAGAGCTACAATCCCAAAACTGAATAGCTATACAAAGAACTAAGGGAGTGAATGACTCCAAAAATGAAACACATGACTGTACTGAATTCGTGAAATATACATGTATGCTAAAACATGAAAGAAATTGAGAGACATGATCGTGACATGAAATAGAATGAAGTACTAAGGAGGAAATTGGTACCTCTTGCTGGAATTGAGTTGGAAGGGAAAAGATGTGGGTATTTAGCCATCATATCCGTTGCAACTTTCCATGCAGCTCCCTCGACTTGTTGTTTCCTTCACAAAACCTTCACTGAAGCTACTTCCTTGTTCCTCATCTTGCGAACCTAATGAACAAGGATCTCAATCAGAACCCCTTCATAGGTAAGGCTATCCTTCACACCAGCGCTCTCTACTAGAACAACTAGAGTTGGGTACCCCATGTACTTTTTCAGTGAGGACACATGGAAAACTAGACGTACCGAGCTAACTCTGCCATTAACTCCAACTCATAGGTTACATTTCCAACACGCCTCAAAATCCTGTAAGGACCAACATATCGGGGACTAAGCTTTCCCTTCTTTCCAAACCTCATAACTCCCTTCATGGGAGACACCTTTAGGAATACCCTATCATCAATGGAAAACTCAAGCTCTCTCCTCCTAACATCTGTATAAGATTTCTATCAGCTCTGTGCTATTTTCAGCCTATCCCTAATAAGCTAAACTTTCTTCATAGCCTCACGAACTGAACCCAGCAGTATCAACATGGCCTCACTTTCCTCGAACAGTCTGAGAGGTGAACTTACACCTCTACCTATAAAGAACATCAAATGGAGCCACCTGAATACTGGAATAGGAACAGTTATTATAAGCCAACTCGATAAGAGGCAAGTGACTGTCTCAACTACCTTAAAAATCAGTCACACGAGCTCTCAACATATCCTCCAAGATCAAAATGGTCCATTCAGTCTGACCATCTATCTTTGGATGGAAAGCTGTGCTAAGCTTCACCTGAGTACCAAGACCCTTCTGAATCGATCTTTAAAAATGAGAGGTGAACTGAGTACCCCTATTTGGGGTGATGGACAAGGAACTCCATGCGATCAAACTAAACCCCAAATATAAAATCTAGCTTAGTCCTTATGCTGACTTGGTCATCTGGTCTACACTCACCCGGATAGAATCATGTTGTTAGCGTGTATGAGGCGACCTTGTAATGAAATCTACCTTGATATTCTCCCACTTCTAAGTAGGAATATTGATACCCTGTATCATACCTCCTAGCCCCTGATGCTCAACCTTTCCATCCTACACTCCTTATTTGGGCTCCTATTTATACTAAAGTCTGAGTCCAACATTGTACCTCAACCACGTTCAAGCCTAACTCGGCCACACCTCCTGCAACCTAGAGTTATCCACTAAGAAAATTACTTCCCCCTTAACAATAAAATCACACAAGTTCCAATAAGTCACTAGTCACACCATACTATAGTCTACCTATACATATTACATCATTCAAGCCTATCACTTATGATTATCCCATGGCTCCTTGTAGCTAATGCTATTCAAGAATTCCCCTATCTTCTAGGCTTGGAAAATAACTTTACTTCATGATCTACATTCTTGGAACTTATGGCATGAATAGAGTGTTTTCCTAAATGTACACATTGTAACCATCATTTCCATCATGGGAGAACACATATAGGACTTAGAATAAGGAAATTGCGAGCGTGAATCATTCAATAAATCTATGATGGGCATATACCTAATATAGCATGATCTTATGAGCCTCTAAGGCAAATCTTAAGGACTGACTTCATAGAGTTGATCATACTATGAGACATGAGTTCCCATACATAACAAGTGTCATGACATGAAGTTGAGGTTTATGGAATCATGGAGGAAGTCTGAGGTCACCTTCTGAAGCCTTTACTTCTCATTCTATGAAATTGACTACATATACACGTAAGGAGTACTTGGAAATTAGACATGGGCATAACATGTTCACATATGGAATGAGTAAAGTATCATATTTACTGAAGTATGACAAGACACCGAAATAAGCATGGATCGATCTCCCATAATTACTGATCCTGGACTTCCATACTTGGAACTCAAGACTTGACTCGGTCCCTCACTTTATCATCTCCCCCTTAGCTTAAAGTCATCATTCTAAGGATATGGGCCTCTATATGCTAAATGAAAGATCACTAACTCTTGACCACTCATTTGGGCCTAAGGCTACCTCCAAATGTTTCATACTTCTTCTGTCGCATCCCTCCATTCATCCAATTCTCTAACCATTCAACATATTACTCTAAATGAAACTCATATTAAAACACTTAAAAGAATCACACTCCTTGTACTGTAGTTCCTGGGCCTATCAGCATGTAAGACTCAATATGAAAAGTTCGTAACACACCTATGACTACCTCTAGTGAGCTCTTCCGATCTTGGCACTTCCCATCCCTGCACCAGTTGACACGCCCTGCTGAGGTGGCGAGCTGTCCGAGCTACTAAAGAGGTAGTTAGGGCTCTACCTTTGCCCTATTTGGTTGTTGGGAAATCTCTAAGCTTATGACCAGGCTTGCCACATCTGAAGCAAGCATTTGAACCTATCAACCACTTTCCTAAGTGGTTCTTTCCACATCCCTTGCAAGCTGGATATGTAATCTCCCTTACCTTGGACCTACTCTCCTGAATCTTAGGGCCGAACTATTTGCCCCTTTGCTCCCCTTTGGATACAGATAGTGAGAACTGACAGATGAAGGTGCTGGAGCCAATGTCTCTGCTGGACTGTGGGTGATTCCCACCACCTGATCCTTGTTGGGGAAACTTAAAATTGTTGATTCTTTCCCTCTTGTTCTCCCTTGTCCTTTCCTTAAACATTTTGCCCGCCTTCGAACAGTGAATCTCAAATGGACTCTCGAACCCTAGTAACTGCAGTACCTCTAATAGAATTCACAAGTGTGATGGCCTGCTGGTTAAGCTGAGTGGTCATGGCATGTATTAACACTCTGAAGGCAGCCCCATGCTCCACATCCGTCACTTGCCCACTAAGGGGGCCTACTGGAGTTGGTGGGAATGGTGGATTTTCATTGTCGCTTCCTCTTCCACTATCTCTTCTGGGAGGTATTCTCCGCTATCGTGTATAGCACGAGTTGGAAGACAATAGAGGGTTCAACTCCATAGCACGAGATAGGATCATGAAAATATGGAAGTTTCCTAAAACATCTAGTAGCCTCTTCCTCATAAGTGTGGTGCGCATCACACCTATGAAAAATACTCTACTTAACGTGGCTTTCAAACACCCTAGGACAAAACTAAACCTAATTCTCTAATACCAAGTTTGTCAAGAGCCAAGCGTGGATCCCGAATTGCGACAACAAAACCTAGAACCACAAATGACTCCAAGCTAACCCATGGCGTAGCAATATAACTTATAAGGAAATCTGAGTGGAAGCTAATTGAAATGTAAGATATTTCCTTACAAATAACAAGATAATCAGATAATGTAAACACTGAGTCACAAAGCTGAACATACTAACTCTATGTCTGAAAGCCTCTACTAACTAATGAGCTGTTGGAACAAGCCCCCAGCTAACTCCAAAGTCTAAAACTAAAACAAAGTAAAAGAACTGAAATGAAGTAGATAACTCTAGTCCTAGAAAGATGAGGACTCACACCTGCTAGCTGATCAAGTTCGGAATGTATCTAACCACGAGCTGAGTTTGAGTACCTGGATCTATATCATGAATTGATATAGCACAGAGTATGCGGTCAGTACTTTGAATGTACTGAGTATATAAGGTGAGTAAAACATGGTAGTAAAATACTATAAAAAAGATCATGAGAGTAAAATAGTATAAAACGTGAGTTTTTGACTGTAAACTGGACATGAGGGCTCAAGGCATTTAAAAACTACAATATAAAGCTGATCATGACTAAATTCATAAGTAAAAGCATCATAAAGCATAGTTTGAAACAGATCATCATAAGTCATAAAATCATGAATCATGAAAATATATTTATATATATATATACACACACACACACACACACACATATAGAAATTAAGGAACAATAGGAGATTCTTATAACCGACATACCCCACGTGAGCATACATGGAGATTGACCTGTAAGACCCTAGTCGAGAGGGTGTTCATATGTTTCCAAGGATAGAACCATGAAAAAAGAGTGATATCACTCGTGGGTGGCCCATTCAAGAATGGAAGACACTCTCATGGTGGACCCTATGATGGCTACGTTGGCACATAGTTTTGAGACTTGGGTGCATGGGGACCTCGGTCTACTCGGTGCTAAATACTACTCCCACAATATGTATAATGCTCATATCATAGTCATGAAACATGGTTTTATATGGCTAATTTAAACCATGAAATTCATAACATGTTAATATACGTGAGCTAGCCATGGTAATAGTGCCGAAGATCAGTCATGATATATATACTTGAATTTCATGAAATTCATGCATACTTGAGTAAAACTTTTATAAATCATAAGCTTAATATTTGTAAACATTCACGCATACTTTGATAATTTATCATAACTTAAAATCATAGGCTCATAAACTTAAAAATCATGAGATCATGGATAATTGGATAAAAATATCATAAACCTGAAATCATGAAGTCATAAGGAATTTGAGAGTAAAATCTTCCATATTAACCATAATTTATCAATTGAAACATGAGGAAATTGAACCCATAGAAAAATCATAGAAGATTTCATTGAATTGGGTCTAACCCAAGAATTTTCATAAAACTTGATTGTAGACTTGAATTCATGATTAGAGAAGAAATTGGGCATGAGAGTGAAAGAAATCCCCCATTCATGGCCCTACATACCTGGGTAAATAATTCGCTAACTTGTCTTGAAGATCCCAGAGGAATTGAGAAGTTAGAGATGATGAACCCTAGCTTCTTCTTGAGAGAAAATCCAATCTACGGATGTTTGAAGAGAGTAAGGATTTAGGCTAGGCTAAATCCCTTAATCTGACCTTAAGGAAGCCCAAAACAATGTTATATAGGAGTTAAAGCATAGGAGTCAACCAAAATACCCCAAACTACAAAAAAAAGACCTGAAACTGGCAGAACCAATGACCAAAGGGATGGGTTGTTGGTTGATAGGAATAACTCGCACTGTGGTTCGTCCAATGCCTGGTGCTATTTCACTGAACTGCTCATAATTGTTTACTCTGAATTCCTATTGATGCAAGGTTAGATGAGTTGGAAAGAAGACTCAAATGGAATCAGCTTGATATATTGAATCATACAAAAACACTTTGTAAAATGGGCAATAAGTCATTTGAAGTTGACCCTTTTAAGAACTTATACGAAAATCCAATCGGTAAGAAGGCTCTCAACTCAACTTTGGGCTAGAGGTTCCTTATGACCTTAATTTGCATCCCACTTCTTACACTTAAGAATTGATCTTAACACTTTGTTTCCATAAATTTATTGGGTTCAAGTCTATCCACATACCTAGAACGTTTCCAAACTTAGCCCGAAAGTTCGAGGCATTACAATATCTCAATCACGACTAAAACGACGATTTGTACCATCATATCAAGACTCAAACTAAGTCTTTGTAGATACTGATCCTCCCCTAAAGATTTCTCTTAACCTAATTCAATGACTCCAATCAACGATCAATATAATCAAATAATGGTCCGTACAAATTCCCTCGTTGATTCTGAGCCAACTTTTAACAACTCACTGAAACTCAATAACGGGCACAACCAACGACCCGTTGGTTTCTACAATGAATCGTACTGAGGTTCATTATTTTTTCTGGTGTTGTTTTCCTATTGTTTTCTGTTGTAAGTCTTAGGTCTGATCTAAGGGACTTTTGGAAATATTACACAAGGGTAAAAAGAAGAAATCGAGTAGGTTTGTGACCTTATTGAAAAAGGGAATAGATTAGTTGTTGATGATAGAAATATACCCTGTAACTCTGCTTAGTTGATTCAGGCAACAACTCATATGGGTTTTACTAATATCCATTGACCAAATATATATAGGCATTAAGGATAGTAAAGTATTCTTTCAATTATCAGAAAGATATTCAATAAAATAATTTTAACCTACAACTAGTAATCTAGGCGAGCAAATTAAGCATAGTAATTTTGATAACTCAACCGGATTATGAAATATCCAAGACTCTAGATTTTAGTTTCTATTGAACAAAACCAATCACAATTTCTTATTTGTTATCTAGTGATTTTGATAACTCAACCGAATTATGAAATAACCAAGACTCTAGATTTTAATTCTATTAACAAAACCAATCACCATTTCTTGTTTGCTATTTTCAATTTGCCATTTTAAAATGTTAGAGTAACAACAAATCTCAAGCTATAAACTGTTAAATTAGAATAGTGCAATAAGAATTCGAACTAGAATTAATTAATTTGACAAGTCTCTATGGGTACAACATATGAACTCTATTGTCCTATATTACTTGATGACTACTTGCACTTGTGCACGCATTTGGACACACCACATACAATAAAAGCTATCACACCAGTATTCAAATGGTTCCTTATGAGGCTTTATATGGGTGATAGTGTACATTTATAATTGACTGGTTTGAAATCGAAAAGCTAAATTACTGGAACATGATTTGGTTCATCAAGCCAGGAAAAAGGTAAAGTTGATATGAGAATGATTACTAGCCAGCAAAAGTCATATTAAGATGTGCGACGCTGGTAATTAGAATTTATTTTGGATGATTAGGTGTTCTTAAAAATTTCACTAATAAAGGGAATTATGAGATTCAGTAAGAAAGGTAAGCTTCATCCAACATACATTGGGTTGTACATAATCCTTCAAAGGATAGGCCAAGTGGTGCATGAGCTAGAGTTGCCTTCAAAATTAGAGGTAGTTCACCCTGTCTTTCATGTGTAAATGCTATGAAAATGCATGAGAGATTCCTCTCGTATTACTCCCTCAGAGGATGTTGATATTACAAAAAATTTATCTTACAAAGAGGTTCCTATCCTGATTTGTGATTGTCAGGTTCGAAAGTTGAGAACTAAAGAGATAGCCTCCGTGAAAGTGCTTTGGAGGATCAATAACATGGAAGAAATTTTATGAGAATCTAAAGAAGAGATAAAAGCTAAATATCCGCACTTGTTTTCAAGCTAAATGGTGAAATTTAGAATGGAAGGAGAATGGATTTAAAAGTCAAAAATGTAAGATAAGTACTTTATTTGAATTGTGTATTTCACAAAGACAAATTGATACGGCTATTTCAAGTTATTCTTCTTATCTTGATATTACAGGTTGGATTTTGCTGAGTTTCAGGTTTTGAATAGTGTGTTTACAGAGGAAATCCTGCTGAAATTTTGAGAAAATCCTAACGACTTAAGTTTCATTCACATTGCCTTTATTCGACAACAAATGATTCTAAGGGGGAAGGATGTTACACCCCGTAAGAAAATTTTTATCCAACTTACACAAGACCAACTTAACATTGACAGAGGTAATGGTGGCCCAAATAAAGTTGGCCCAACAAAATGGCACTGGATATGTCCAAAATAACCTAATAAACTAAGGCCCAAAAGTGGTATACGTTAAGGCCAAATAGGTGCATCACCTACTTGACCAAATTATGGCCCAAATGAGCACAAAATGAAGGCACATGCCTCACTAATTTTGTGGTCAAAGTGAAGCACAATACAACCATTAATATTGACCAATTTAAGGCCTGAAATAAGCCACCAAGGCAGCCCAAATATATGACCCGAGTTGGTCCTTACTTGAGGACCAAATCCGGTCCAAAGTGGGTTTGTAACACCCTAAAAGTCCTACAATCGAACCTTAGACTTGTAGCAGAATCAGTAGAAAAATCTTCAATTTTCACTTAGAAGGACACGTTGTATGAGGCATTGTTCCACGGTACGAGTCATAGGAGGAATCATGGTGAGCCAGCAGATTCCCTAACCAGTGATAATGACTCATGGAACGAGTCATAGGTTGATGTAACTAGTCGTGGTCAGGAGTCGTGATAAGCCACTAGTTGTATGGTTTTGGCTATACGAGTCAAGGTAAGACTCATTATATGGTGTGATGGGTCATGGTGTGAGAGTCATAGGATGGAGATTCTAAAGATGCTAGGATTGCCCATTGACCACAAGTTAAAGGATGACTCGTGGTATGGTGGGATGAGTCGTAGTGAGCACTCGTGTTCTGAAATAGAGAACTTGGAAAATTTGACTGGCTAACAATGAGGGATGCCACGAGTCATTATTTGGTGGTACGACCAGTGGTGCCTGGCAGTCAGATTAGTATTCCTAGGGGTATTTTTGTAAATTTCTAAGTTTCTAACCCCTGAGTAACATTGTTTTGGGTTTGATAAAGAGTGTTTTAAGGGGATTAACCTAGCCTAAGTCCTTATGCTCTCATAACTACATTAGATTTGAAATCCTCTCAAGATCAAGGCTAAGGTTCCTCATCAATTTCTCTCCCAATCTTCTTGGGTTTTCAAAACAAGTTTAGAAGACAATTTGCCTAGGTATATAGGGTCATGAATGGAAGATTTCTTCCACCCTCATTCCCAATTTCTTCTCTAACCTACAAGTCTCCAATCAAATTTATTGAAATTTCTAGGATTTTACCCAATTTTAATGAAATCTTCTATGTTATCCGATGAGTTGGTAATTTACCAACTCATTAGGCTTTTAAGCATGAGCTTTTGATTTGTTTTCAACTCATCTAGGAAGGTTTTATGCCTTTTTATTTTGATTTTACAGGTATTAGGCTCAAACAAAGAAAGTAAAGAAATTGAAAAAAGAGCAAGTGCTGGGAAAGGGATACCTACATTTCGCAGGTCAGACACCGGCAAAATGCAAGTGAGATGCCGAGTGAATTATCCTGAATCTAGAAGAGAACTACGAAATGCGACTGGCACCTGCGAGATGCAGGTGCAGACGCAGAAGCCAAATGGACAATCTAAAGTGACCTGCGAAGTAACCGCGTTTTACTGATGGGCACCAGCGAAATGCAGGTTTCGTGAAAGTAAAACCAATTGAGAAGGGTAGAAATGGAAATTCATGTGAAAAAAGGAATATACTTTCCCTAGTTTGTACACACTTTTCATTTTTAGAAGGAGAGTACTTTTTGGTTAGCTAATTTTTGTAGAGAGATCAATATAGAGAGAAGTAAGAGATAGTCTTCTTCCTCTCCTTCTTCTTCAATTTTCTAGGGTAAGAACTCTCTATTGAAGTATACAATTGAAGATCAAATTTACTATTCAATTATGAATGTGAATGAATCTCTTATTAATTTAATTCTCTTATTTAGATTCATGAGTAGATAATTTGATTGCTAGAGGTGTGTGCTTGATGTGGGTTTAGATTTGATTGGGCGCTAATAATTTAGTCTTAGCCTAGCTTATTATGTATGAATCTAATGCTTTCTCTAAGTTTTAATGTAAATATTTATGGTTACAAAAATAGATTGTATTTACTTATCTTGCTTTTGCTTGAAAAAGGAAAGTA
Source organism: Datura wrightii (assembly GCA_035772735.1). Taxonomy (NCBI): domain Eukaryota; kingdom Viridiplantae; phylum Streptophyta; class Magnoliopsida; order Solanales; family Solanaceae; genus Datura; species Datura wrightii. The sequence goes on along the minus strand of JASDFA010000006.1, from coordinate 82,863,475 downwards.
GGATGTGGGTGAGAAAGCATTAGTGGGGATTTGAGTTTTGAAAATGTGGGGTTGGGTTAGAAATAGCCAAAACCCATTTTCGTAACTCAACTTAAGGATTAAGGCTAGAAATATCTTAATTCTTCCCCAAGCCAATATGGGTAATGTGTTAATTGAGCTTGGGTTTTGAAAGAGCCCAAGTAGAATATGCCCAAGTGGTCGAAAGACATCGGGTATAGACTTGTCCATGGCTATTCATGCTAGTAGTTAATTCTTAAGACTTGTTGATTAACCCCAATCCTATCAATGCCCTATCAATAGCAAATCTCTAGTACTTGCTCTCATTGTTGCTTCAACTTATATTACTTCATTTTGATATTAAGTAGATTCATATAGTGTTCTCATTTTGTCCCCAACATTTATCTTATGTATTTTGATACAATGATGCTTAAAGTTTGGTAAATTATATTGCAAATGACTATGTAAACTCTCTCCTTCGAGAAGTGGATTTAGATGTTATTAATTTTGGCGTCGTTACCGAGGAATAGGCATTGATAGCCTAGAGTTGTTAATTTGAACTATTAAAGCATCTTATGTTATTTTTGTATTATTTGTGAGTTTTGTTGACTAATTATGGGTGTGAAGATGAGCCCCTTTGAAAGGCTAATTCGATACCCTGAGGTGTCTTCTTATGCTGAATCTCTCCGACTGATGGATGAAATGTGGAGAATAGAGGGGAGAAAAGATGTTGTGTTAATAGTAGTACTAAAGCAAATAGAGTTGTTGGCAAATTGTATGATGGATTTTCACGCGAGATACCAACAAGCTAACCAAGGTTACTGGTATCCTCGGGATGAAAATCAAGGTTGGAACTCTGTTTGTACAGCTAAAACAAGTAGTCAAGTGAGTGAAGATTCCTCCTGATCCCACATTAAAAGAATGCTTGAAGTGGTTTTTGAATGAGTTTTTTCAACTGATTCAAGGATTTAGGAGATAAAAAGTGATCTCTTAGACCTCAGTCAACGGTGAAGGACCATGAAGTGTCCATCAGACATCTAGAGGAGAGAATGAACTTGTTAGCATCTCAAACGGAATCAAGAGAAAGCATGATGACCCACGAATCGATGAAGGAAGATGCCACCCCAATCTCAAACAATGTTGATTAGGAAGATATAGAAGGGGGGGAAGAGTCATTTTTCAAGGAGATGTTAGAAGGCATTCTCTTGAACATTGATGGAAGAGTAAGTGAAGAACTGGAGGAGGTATGTCTTGCTATAAAAAGTTTGGGTTCCTACTCCTTCCAACCAAAGAATCTTAACCTTGACCTCAAGAATCAAAACAGCTCCACCATCACAACCATCTATCCTCGTACCACCAATCTTAGAGCTAAAACCGCTACCTACTCATTTGAGGTATGTGTATCTTGGTTTGAATGACACATTGCCTATAATCATCTCAGTTAAGATGAATGAACAACAAGTGGAGGCACTTCTGGCGGTCTTAAGGAAGAATATCCGAGCAATAGGTTGGACTATAGCTAACATCATTGGCATACCTCCGGGAATTTGCACTCATAAGATCAGCCTTTAGGAAAATTGTAGCCCTCGATTGGGCATTAGAGGCATCTAAACCAACCGATGCAAGAAGTAGTTAAGAAAGAGATCATTAAATGGTTAGATGCAGGAATTGTATATTCAATAGCTGATAGCAGTTGGGTGAGACCAGTCCAATGCGTGCCTAAGAAAGGGGGAATCACTGTGGTGCCAAATAAGAAAGATGAGTTGATATAAACACTGCCAATAACTGGATGGAGAGTGTGCATGGATTACCACAAGCTGAACTCATGGACAAAAAAGGATCATTTTTCGGTTCCATTCATTGATCAAATGCTAGATCAATTGGCCAAGAAGGAGTATTACTATTTCTTAGATGGGTACTCGGATACAATCAGATTTTGGTTTCTTTGGAAGATCAAGAGAAAACCACCTTTACATGTCCCTAAGGGACTTTACATTTAAAAGGATGTCCTTCGGGCTTTGCAATGCTCCATTCATTCCCAAAGGTGCATGATGTCAATCTTCTACGATATGGTGGAGGATACCATGGACGTCTTCATGGATGACTTCTTCGTCGTGGAAAATTTATTTGAGGACTGCTTGGTTCATTTGGATGAGGTATTGAAGAGAAACAAAGAAATGAACTTGCTCCTCAATTGGGAGAAGTGCTATTTTATGGTAAAAGAAGGTATTGTGCTCGGGCACAAAATTTTTTAGAAGGGGATAGAGGTAGACCAAGCAAAAATTGATGTCGTAGCTCATCTACTTCTCCAAAGACTGTGAATGGTATTTGTAGATTTTTGGGACATGCGAGCTTTTATCACCACTTTATCAAAGACTTCTCCAAGGTATCTCATCCTCTATTTTGGTTGTTAGAAAAATATGCAAAATTCCATTTTGATGAGGCTTGTATGAACACTTTCATTGAGTTGAAAGAAAAGCTTATATCAGCTCCAATTATCACCGCACCAAATTGGTCAAAGCCCTTCGAATTGATGTGTGATGAAAGTGATGTGGCATTAGGAATGGTCTTTGGTCAAAGGAAAGAAAGGATTTTTCACCCCATATACTAAACCAGCAAAGCCCTAAATGATGTGCAAGCAAATAAAACAGTGATAGAACAAGAGTTGCTCGCAGTAGTGTTTACATTTGAAAAGTTTTGACCATACTTACTAGGAACTAAGGCGGTGGTGCACACTAACCATGCTACACTCAAATATCTTATGACTAAAAAAGATGCTAAGCCAAGGCTCATTAGGTGGATACTTTGCTCCAAGAATTCGATTTTGAAGTTAAGGATAGAAGAGGATGCAACAATTAAGTGGCCGACCATCTTTACCTTCTAGAGATAGATGGTAAGTTGAGTGGAAATGAGGAGATCGATTATATTTTCCCTGATGAGTGCATCTTACCTTGGTTTGCAAACTTTGCTAACTTCTTGGCAAGCAACATTATTTCCTAAAAGATTAAACTTCCATCAAAAGAAAAAGTTTATGTATGACGTCCGCAAATTCTATTAGGATGACCCATATCTTTTCTGTACTTATGCTGATGGCATGATTCACCGATGTGTCCCAGAGGTTGAGATGATACCAGTCCACAAGGCATGTCATTCCTCACCAGTTGGAGGCTATTATGGAAGTGTGAGAACAGTAGCAAAAGTGTTACAATGTGGGTTCTACTAGCCCACTTTCCATCATGATTCTCATGACTTTGTCAAGCATTGTGACTAATGTCAGCAATCTGAAAGCATCTCAAGGCAATATGAGCTCCCTTTCACATCGATCCTAGAGGTAAAACTATTTGATATGTGCGGAATTGATTTCATGGGGCCATTTTTTAGCTCTTATAGGAATACTTACATTCTTGTGGTTGTGGACTACGTGTCTAAGTGGGTAGAAACATGGGTGTTGCCCAACAATAAGGAGAGAAGTATGACATCCTTTTTGAAAAAGCATATCTTCTCACGGTTTGGCACCTCTAGAGCTATCATCAGTGACAGAGGTACCCACTTTTACAATTGCTTGTTTGGAGCCTTTCAAGAGAAGTATGGTGTGAAGCATAAAATTGCTACCCCCTTATCATCCCCAGACTAGTGGCCAAGCAAAAGTATCGAACGGGGAGATTAAGTCCATATTAATGAAAACAATCAATGCAAATAGAACAGATTGGGCGAGGAAGCTAGATGAAGCCCTTTGGGGATATCGGATAGCATACAAAATGCCAATTGGAATGTCACCTTATCAACTGGTCTTTGGCAAACCTTGCCATCAACCAGTGGAGTTGGAACATAAATCCATGCGGGCATTGAAGAGTTTGAACCTTGATTAGGGAAAGGTTGTCCATGGGCGTATGGGAAACCTTAACGAATTGGATGAGTTCAGGATGAAGGCTTATGAAAATGCAGCCATATATAAGGCCTGAATGAAATACTACCATGATCAAAAAAATTTGCACAAGGAAATTACTCCAGGAGATTGGGGGTTGTTGTTGATAATGCTTAAACCATACCTCTTACTGAAGTGAGAAGCGGATGTTGTCAATAAAGAAACCAAACTAGAGGTTAGGGTCGAACCCACAGGGAATAGGGAGACTGGATTATAGCCGGTAACTGAACTTGTAAGGTAGTTACTTCAAAATAGGGGGATTCTAAAGAAAATCAATAATAAAATCAGATATCAAAATTCTGATGTTAATTCAATATCAAAGAATAACTAGGATTTGTGTTCCCTAGGGGTCCATAACTACTTGGGGTATACACTCTTGATTATCACCAATACTTACTTATAGAACTGATAACTTAGGTTCATTCAAATGACCGAGCAGTCCCTATTGAATGACTGTACTCAATCACTCGACCAAGTCTCATGAGCAGTTTCAAACTATCTGTTATCACTAAGTTCCAGATTTAATTATCCTGCGACCACAGCTCAAGTTAATACAATGATCATCAGGATCAAGGCTCCGTTATAATTCTCTTTTCCTAATATCTACCTCTTCGACCAAAGAAAGTAAAGAATTCGGGCACTTCCTAATTTAGCGCACCCTTAAGAAACGTTTAATAAAGAAGAGAATAAAAGATAAGTGTTTGAATTGGTTTTAAGATCACTTTGTGTAACCCTAGCTTGTTAATTCACCATGGTTCCCACAACCCTAGCTATGGAGGTTTTAGCCTCTCATAGTTGTAAGGTTGTGATTTGCATTCATAATTAAGAATAAAAATCAATACTTACAATAATGATTGAGAAAAAACACTTCCTTCAATTACTCCACAAAATCTTGAAAAACAAGTAGCAGGAACAAGATGAATTCAAGAATAGGCTGATCATAAGTTAAGACCAACTCAATTCTCTCTCTCTCAAGGTTTCTACTCTCTAAAACTATCAAAGTGACATCCTCCTTTAAAAATAAAACCTAAAACATATTTATACAGACACAAGAATCCTTTTCCTAAGCCAACAGGGTGAATTTCCATATCTGTCACCGCCAATGCCACGACTCGACCTACGATCTGTAGCATGCTCCTATGACCCGTAGTTTCCTCTCATACAATCTTAGATGGCTAAATTCTGGCTAAGTGTTGGATCTGGGTACAACTCATACTATCAACTCACGACTCGTATTGAGCTCCCATACTTTGAATCAAAAATTTTGAAGTTTTTCTGAAGTTCATCACGACTAGAATGGTACGACTCGTACCTGCGTCTTATGGGTGGTACTTTCTTCTCGTAGCAGGAGTCAGACTCAGATGCAATTCTTCTGGATTTCATTACAACTTCCTAATCATGACTCATACAGGCCTTCTATGAATGGTACTAGGACTTATGGGTCACATCTGCTCAACCTTAACTTTTAGCAACTTCTCATGGCCACCAGTACGACTCGTAGGTCCTTCTTACAATCCATACTGTGGTCTGCACTTTTTTCCCATTTTGCACTTTTTAAGGTATCTTTTGAAATTTTCAGTTCCAACATCTATTTATCCTGTAACAAAAGGAAAAGTACCTCATATCCACATAAATACACCTAAGTCCATGTTGTTTTCTTAGTTTTGAGCGTCGAATGTGCTGCAAATCCACAGCATATCGACACCCTCAACTTAAGACTTTTGCATGTACCCAAGCAAAGAAAAGAAAAACTAGAACACGACGCTCAACTAGAGAATAGAGTTAAGATACTACAGCCAATACTCAAACAAATCTGCACTTTCTATACAAACTCTATTGACCCTTTCTCATGGAACCACATCAGCTAATGCATTACAAGCAACCTCAAAACATCATAAACAGGGATCAAGACACGTTAACTAGCTATTAATAGGCAGTCAAGTCATCACCAATGTTTTCCACATAGACCAACAGTAAAAGCAAACATAATTCATGTACCCTCACATAAATGAAGTCCCCTCTCAGATATGAATTGTCAAACATAGCATGGGACTAAACAACTAAGGCACTCACTCTCACAAAGGAGTTAAAAGTATTATGTGTCGATACCATAGGCTTGCCCTTATTTTCTCTACTTTGGTTTTTCAGATGGACGGGTTAGGATCACTATAGGACTTGATATGGCTTGTAATATAGGCTTAGGGTTGGACATGGTAAAGATGGAAGATTTTATAAGTGACTATTCCTTCCTTGGCACTACATACATTGGCTACACCATTCACCTAATTCACCCTTTTAATCTTTCATTCCCTTTTTTCCTTTTTCTCCTTTTTATTCACATTTGCATGAGTGTGGTGAGTTTTCACTTTTTTCAGCATTTTCAAAATTCCTTTGAGCTTCAATTTTCAACATTTACAGCATTTTTCATCCTTTTCTTTTCATCTCACCACACCTCATTTTCCACCATTTCTTTCTTTTCTCTTCTTGTCCTTTCTTCCATTCCCACCTTTTATGCACCCCTACTCTAGCCACCCTCAACTTAAGAATTTTTCTTATGTTGAGGTTCACAATATCCAAGGAAGGACCAGGGCCAAAACAGTTTCATTACAAAAAATGAGTACGGTTAATTGGTAAATCAAAGAAACATGGTCTATTAAGGCTCAAACTTGGGATCAAGGGATTCATGCAACTTTTGGTAAGGCAATATAGGCTAAAAGTGAGTTAAACAAAAATGGCCTATGATCATATCCTAACCAAGCATCCTTAGCCTATGCAGAGACCAACCAGGCAAGTTCTAGATCTATAACACAATACCGAACTGACTAATATACCTCACTCACACATGGTACATGAACTATTTTCACCTCACCTGTCTGGCTTATACATGGCTTAACAAACTACATGCTGACAAAATAAATGACATCCAAAGATCCAAAGCAATTATGTATGTTGTCACAAATACATAGCTAATGTATTAGAAAATTTTTAAACAGGGTCAATTTTTTCTACAAAAACCAAAACTAGTGCAATTTTCTTGGCTGAGTAATCCTAAGCTACTTTCCAATTAAAAAAATCACAAAAATAAAAATCCTACACATGTCGGTTCTACTAGATAACATATCTGAGGGAAAAGAAACACAGCAAGAAAAACCCTCAGACGGACCAAAAATCACAAGTACACCCCTCCCCTTTTGAAAAGTTAGCTTCGTCCCCGAAGCATCATTTAGAAGAACATAGGGAAGAGAACATACCTATGGTGCACTAGGCACTCCTGTCATCTCATGGAGGTGGTATCTCCACTGCAATAGTGGCGCTAGCGGTGGTCGGCGTGCTCAATTGTGTGTCAATAGGGGGAGTGGTCCGCCCCTCAGCAGTCGTGACCGCTTGGACGACCTCTGAAAATATCTGGGCTGAATGTGGCTCTCCCGAAGGGTCATGGCCACGGGCAAGCTCGGGCTGGGGTGCAGTGGAGCTACCTGCTCCTCTAGCTCTCTCATGCAGTTCAGTCATATGTGTGTCATGAGTTTGCATGCTTGCTGCTCTATCCCGCTTGCGCTCTTTCCTCTCCTTCTTTCTTATTTTTCTAAACTCTTCTCACTAGCATCTTCAGCAGCTCTCTTCTTACTTGTATCACCAGCTGCGGTCGGCTCCCAGTATGCTGCCAAATCAATATCCTCATCAAGCTCGGCATCTAGGTCCGGAAGAGTGGGGGTTGCTAACATTGTTGGTTGTCGTGATGACAACTCAACTTCTTGGCTTCGAAGAGCCCCCAAATCCGCATGGAGACTGCTGTATCGGTCTGCGCCGCCATTCTCTATTGAAACGGCTCTCAAAACTATCTAGGCAAGCATGTAGAGCCTGAGTTGCTGCCTATATCTCTGACTTGACCCATGGTTTGACATTATCCATCATGGCCTGAATCCTACGCTCTTCCATGGTCAATCTCTTATCTAGCTTTTGGAGGAAGTCCAGTGGTACCAAGATGTACCCTGCTGGTGTCTAAGCCTATATGTTGGGCAGTGGTGTAGCTGAGGTGCTGGGAGCTGACTTTAAATGACCGGCGTCTGTAGCTGGTGTCTCGCTTTGCTCCTATGTCATGGGGACATTCACCTATACGTCCCCTGCTGGCTAAGCTACTGGGATAGTTGTGGGAATCCTGGATATGCTTACCGAGTTTATCTCATCCCAGATAAGGCCTATATCTGCAATTCTTTGGCCTCCAATCAACCACTCATCACCCCATGGAACTTCTGCCTCCATATATAATCTAAATACAAGACTCAGGAATGGGATAATAGTGCTTACTCCCACTGCTCGGTCTCGTATCTCATCGGCTATGATCCTCGGATATTGATGGGGTAACGAGACATGAGTCATGCAACCAAAGCCATTCTGTCAGCACTCAGTGTGTTATCATTGACCGTAGGTGCTAACCGATGGTGCACTAGTGTCCAGCAGGCTTTTGCATTGAAGTTCAGTGAATTCTTGGTCACCTGCTTTCCACCTGTACCCTATTCAGCCCCATCCTTATTCTCAGCAATCACCTCTGCTAGCCATTGCGCTACCTCTGTCGCTCCTGCACGCTTAAGGATCTGATCTACTTCATTGCCTCCACCCTATAATCATACTTTGGTATCATCCTGGTAGGCAAGAACTGTGGGCCGTAAAACAATTGAGCAATGGTCCGCTTGGATATATCAACTTCTCGACCTCGGACCATAACACTCTCCAAACGAGGCTGGTCTTTTATTTTCTGCCCTTCCTTTATCTTTACCTCTATTGTGGCCAAGTAGTTGGCATAGAACTCCCGAACTATTTTTTTTGTGTACTGTGTTGGAGTTTTGGCCATCTACTCAAACCCATAGAAGCTAAAAGTCTGCTTCATCTCCTCAACTTCATTCAATGCGGTTGTGAGGATCCGCGATTCTTCATGAATGCTCCTCCATGGTTTATTTTTGGCAGTGAGAGAGATGCCTTGTTCATAGATTTCTTTGGCTCTCGGCACTCTCCACCGAATTGTACGGTTTTCCCTAGGTGGGGTCTGCTCTTGTGCAACAACAGGAGCCTCTTCCTCCGACTCATCACTGTCGCTTTCCTCTTCTCTCTTGGTCTCTCCTGACCCTTCTTCAGCATTGGAGTTGCTCCCTGACTTTTGACGTTCCTCTCTAACTCCTTCTTCAGACTGGGGAGCTTGAGCGAATGTGGCAGTGGTTGCTTCAACTTGGGTCTTTCCTCTCGCCCTAGTGGTTCTGGTTCCATCGGTGTCCTTGGTGTCTACTTGATACTCCTCAATCAAACCACTAGGTGAGTATCCAGCCAGACTCCAAGTCAGTTGATTCATCAATCAATCTCCTTTGGGCTTATGGTTTTTCTTCCTAGCGTTTGTATGTCATTGTACCTGTAGAGAAAGAAGTTATCATTCCGTTTTTGAAGATGAGAAATTAGAAAATAAAGTTGCAGCTTTTCATCACAGGTCGATAATACGAGTCGTACCACGAAGGTACGACTTGTATGAGGTCCTAGATTTTGAGTCATCTAAGCTACGACTCAAAGGTACGACTCGTACAATGAAGGTACGGTCTGTACATTGAGTCATCTGATGTGGCTCCAATTTAATGTTCTTCCTAATTTTTCTACGGGTCGTATCGGTCGATTCCACGAGTCGTACTGAGAGATTTTCTGTGTGACATTGTTCAGTTTTGGGGTACGAGTGCTCAGTACGACTCGTGTTGTCTAACTATGTTCGTACTTTGCCTCATACCCTTTCCAACCTTTGTTGTATTTTTTTTCTCAGTGTGCATTGGTTCATTTTGTCACGTTTTGGGTACTCAGAATTCCCCCAAGTTTAGGCATGTTTCGAACTCATTTTAGCAGTGCTCAACCCTCCCCTTTTTCTTTTAGCCATAACCCCTTAAAAAATTGAAGTTTCAAACTCAACCAAACAATCAACATTCATTTAAGCTTTCATGAGTATCACTGTTTCAACCTAATAAAATTGTATTTCCTTTTGAACCCATTTTTTTCGAGTATCACAGTCAACTCACAAGGGCTTGAGTTTCGGACCCTTCCACTTTTATTCATGAGTGATTGAAGAAATTCAAAGTGGAATACTTACTTGTTTGTTGTTTCATGGACAGGAAATCAACTTCTAGGGCTTTGCAAACTTAGTTGGAGCAAGGATTTTTGCTCGATCCCTTGGTGATGAGAAGCTACGGGTGTGGGGGAGGTTACTTCTTTCATGGGTTTGTGGTGATTGTGTGGGATAAGGGTGTAATTTGAAGTTTAAATAGGTAGGGAAAGATTAAAAAAATATGGGCCGAATCGGGTTATTTTGACCCGTCACGGCTCGTACCACGAGATGTAGGTAGACCCCACAACTCGTCCCTTGGACTCATGGGAAAATTGTTAAAGAAAACTTACCTGACGACCTAAAAATACATCATACGACTCGCACCATTGAGATATGATCCATAGGATGACTTGTAGGTCAGGGCTTGGAATCTTTTTGTTCTTAACCTCACCATGACTGCTGTTATGGCTTGTACGATCTCATTACGGGTCGTACTGAGAGCCATAGCAGCTGATGTTTTAGCCTCATGTTTTCAATTTTCCCTGCACACTGAGCACACATTAGTTCAATAACTTATGTTGCCTCCCAAGGAGCGCTTGATTTAACGTCGTGGCACGACGTAGGTAGGCTAGTTACTCAGACTTCACCAGTTCACCACTTGGGTTTCCTTCCAAAAAGCACCTGATTTAACGTCGCAGCACGACGCAATTCTCTCTACTACTTAGACTTTGTCAAGGAATTTGGACTCATCCTCCACTGTCTTGGATGCTTGGCTTTGCCAAGAGATGCCCTGGATGAGACAAAACAAAACAAACCAAAACGTAAAAGAGGAAATAACTTCCAAAAAAGTCAAATACAAGCAAATAATCTAGCCTTAGCCATATTCCCCAGCGACGGCGCCACTTTTTGATAACGTTCAAACCACACCTCTTACTAAAGTGAGAAGCGAACGTTGTCAATAAAGAACCCAACTAGAGGTTGGGGTCGAACACACAAGGAATAGGGGGACTGGATTATAGCCGGTAACTGAATTTATAAGGTAGTTACTTCAAAATAGAAGGATTCTAAAGAAAATCAATAATAAAAGCAGATATCAAAATTCTGATGTTAAGTCAATATCAAAGGATAACTAGGGTTTGTGTTCTCCATGGGTCCATAACTGCTTCAGGTATACACTCGTGATTATCACCAATACTTACTTATAGAACTGATAACTTAGGTTCATTCAAACAACTGACCAGTCCCTATTTTATGACTATACACAATCACTCGACCAAGTCTCATGAGCGGTTTCTAACTATCCGTTATCACTAAGTTCCAGATTTAACTATCCTGCAACCACAACTCAAGCTAATACAATGATCATCAAGATCAAGGCTCTATTGTAATTCTGTTTTCTTAATCTCTACCTCTTTGACCAAAGTAAGTAAAGAATTTGGGCACTTCCTAACGTTGCAGACAGTTAAGAAACGTTTAAGCATGAAGAGAATACAATATAAGTGTTTGTATATGTTTTAAGATCACTTTGTGTAACCCAAGCTTGCTAATTCACCATGGTTCCCACAACCCTAGCTATGGAGGTTTTAGCCTCTCATAGTTGCAAGGTTGTGATTTGCATTCATGATTAAGAATAAAAATCAATACTTACAATAATGATTGAGAAAAAAACACTTCCTTCAATTACTCCACAAAAATCTTTAAAAACAAGTGGCAAGAACAAAATGAATTCAAGAACAGGTTGATCACAAGTTAAGACCAACTCAATTCTCTCTCTCAAGGTTTCTACTCTCTAAAACTATCAAACTAACATCCTCCTTTAAAAATAAAACCTAAAACATATTTATACAGACACAAGAATCATTTTTTTAAGACAACAGGGTGAATTTCCATATCTGTCGCCACCAGTGCCATGACTCGACCTACGATCCGTAGCATGCTCCTACGACCCGTAGTTTCCTCTCGTACAATCTCAGCTGGCTAAATTCTGGCTATGTTTTGGATCAGGGTATGACTCGTACCATCAACTAACGACTCGTACTGAGCTCCCGTACTTTGAATCAGAGATTTTGAAGTTTTTCTGAAGTTCATCACGACCAGAATGGTACGACTCGTACCTTCATCTTACGGGTCGTACTTTCTTCTCATAGCAGGAATCAGACTCAGATGCAATTCTTCTGGATTTCATCACGACTCGTACAGGCCTACTATGAATCGTACTGGGAGTCGTGGGTCACATCTGCTCAGCGTTAACTTTCAGCAACTTCTCACGGCCACAAGTATGACTCGTAGGTCCTTCCTACGATCCGTACCATGGTCTGCACTTTTTGCCCATTTTGCACTTTTTAAGCTCTGTTTTGAAATTTTTAGTTTCAACATCTGTTTATCCTGTAACAAAAGGATAAGTACCTCATATCCACATAAATACACCGTAGTCCATGTTGTTTTCTTAGTTTTGAGTGTCGAATGTGTTGCAAATCCACAGCACATCAGTTGTTCAACTCTAGGTTGTGGTAGTTTTATGAGAAGCTTAAATCCAAGTGGTGGGGTCCATTTAAGTTATCCCAAGACTTTGCAAATGGAGCTGTTAAGTTTGAAGGAGAAAATGGTCAGAGATTTAAGGTGAATGGGAAACGAGTTAAAAAGTAATTGGGTGTGTTGAAAGAAATCAACATAGTTGAGGTCATATACCTAGATGACCGTAGCAAAAAGGGCACCCTTATCGAGCCACGACATTAAATAAGGTGCTTCTTGAGATGCAACCCAAGTGTTTTTATTTTAGTGTTTTAATGTTTTTCTTTGTTTTTGGTTTTGTAGGATGATTAGGTGATAGACCAATTAATGAAGAGTGGCGTGACACCTGCGAAATGCAGGTATGCATCCATAAAATGTAGTTCACGTGCACCAAGGAACCAAAAAGTGGGAAGAAAGTGAAGGGATTCTACGTCTCACCTGTGAAACGCAGGTCTAGCGCAGCCCTAAGCCAGAATACCTGGCAAAAAATGGAAGAAGGGAGTGCATTTGCGAACTACATGCGAAACACAGGTGGAAATCTGTGATTCACAGGTCGGGCGCAAGCCAGGGGCAGAGAACGTGGCACAAATGAGGTAACCTACATTGGATCTGTGTTTTGCAAGTGACCTCTTACAGTCGTAGGTCCAGCGTAGGCGCAAGTATGCATGGTCATTTAAATGTTGACCGACCTGTTGATTGAACCCAACCCATGGCCAACCCAACCGGTTGAAATTCTCCCCCACTTCCCAAAACCTACCTTTTCTTCACCTTTTTACCTTCCCCCTGACCTCTATTACTACACCTTTCCATCTTCCTTATTACTCCATTTACTCCACCTCTTAAATCCACCAATCCCATCAACTCCCTTCCATTTATAAAACCTATTCACTTTAACCATTTTCTTCATCACCTCTCAAACTATTCTCTCACTAAAACAAAAGAAGTTTCAGCTTTTTGGGTTGGCCTTTGTTGAGAAAAAACTCCAAGTTCTCAATTTCTTTAATTCTCTCTTCTCACTTGGTATGTGTACCTCTCACTCTTGTTTTTCTTGATATTTGAAGGTGTTAGTACAAAAGAAAGCATGTTAATTCCACAATTATCTTGATCCATGTTTTCCCATTACCCATCTTGTGTTTCTCATTCTTTGAATAGCTTTATTTATTGTGGTTAGAATTGAAAAATGTGGGTAGAACTTCTTGTAATAATGCTCTATCTCTTGAATATGCCCTATGTTTTGGAATTTAGTTAGGGGTGAAATCTGAGTAACTCGTATGCTTGAAATGCATTATTTTCCCGATGATAGATTGGTTGACATCTTTCTTAACGGAAAATCATCATTTTTGTTCTTTTGTGCTACCTATAATTGCCAATGTGATGTGTAGATGTATTGAGACAATTATGAAATTGAGTTCCTATAGTTTGTTAGGTTGGGATTTCTCGATGACAGACGGGGTAACATCCATCTTAAGGGAAGGCATTAAGTGGTTCAAATGTTTCATGGTTTTTCTAACTGATTGATTAATCTTTTCTGGAAGTTTTAGTACCCTCTAGATGTTTTATGATCGTATTTGTGCAAAAATGGCAAATTCTGGATCAAGAAATGTAATGCAAGCACTACAAAGGACCTACGAGTTGCAAGTGGGGAACCATGAAACGCAAGACGTGGCACAAGTGAGTGTTTGATGCTTCAAGCTACTGCCAACCACCTGTGCTACACCTGTGAGTTGAGAATCACAACCTACGAAATGCAGGTCAAGCGCAGGAGATAGGCTTGTTGGATCAAGATTTAGTTGCAGCCCTGCGACACACTTGCGAATCGCGGGTCTCAACCTACAAGACGCGGGTGAAATGCTGGTGCTGCTAGTAATTGACTTTGATACTTCGTTTTGTTTGTCATCCAATATTTTGATTTTTATTCCTTAGCTTAGCATAATTGTTACCTTTAATTTTCATTTATCAAAAATACAAAAATAGTTTATTTGTTTGTGGAACTCACTTGGTAATACAGGAGAATGACATCATCCAGGCAGCGAAACAAAGGAAAAGCTCCTATGGAAGCTATCTCATCCCAGGAGGTACCGAGTGAAGAAGCTGGGCAGGTGGCTCAACTCTGCTTTAGGCTTGGAAAATGGAAACTTACTATAGCTCCTTTTGGGAGAAAGAGACCATCATCGCGGAGGCTCAATTTGAGATCAACTCTTTCAAAGCGGACTTCCCCAATATTTACGATCAATTCCAGACTCATGATTGGAAACCATTCACAATGCCTCTGGACCCTACTTCCTGAAATTGGTGTAGGAATTTTATGCTTCTATAGGGCTCGGCAATACCTGTTAAAGCATAGTGGTCAAGTGGACATGATGCAGTGCTTAGTATCCATACTAGTGTAGGGATCAGGAAGTCAGCATCACCCTAGAAGACATCAATTCCATCTATTGGGCATATCTGGTACGCCTATGTCTAGAATACCCAAGGAGGCTAACTAACAAGGATAATCAATTTGCATGGGTGTCCAACACCATAGTGTAAGGTCAACCACAATGGGCAGAATTCAAAGGCGAAATTCATAAGCGTGATCTTAAGTTTGAGGCTTGGATGTGGCTTGACTTGGTGTGCGCTCGCATCATTCCCTACAAAAGCACAACACATATTCCTATTGAGGTAGCCATTCTTATTGCGTGCATCATGGCTTTCAAACATATCAATGTGGGAGAAATCATCACAGAGCAATTCAAGCGGAAGGCAAGACAAAAGGCCACCTCTCTACCTTACCCCACCCTGATCAGTTTGTTGTGCCTACAATCCAATTGCCCTATGTTTTGATCAATAGATAGGACATGGAAAGTTGAGGGAGTGATCACTATGGCTAAAAAAAGAGATAAGGATGCTCCAGCCTCAAAGAGTCCCAAGTTAACTGTGAGGTCAACTACCCCTCCACCATCCATATCATCTGGTAATGCCTCTATTTCACCATTAGCCGACAGGAATAACTAACCACCATTAAAGGGCCTCCTGAAGATGGCACATATGGCCCCGAATCACAATGCTTAGTTGTTGAAATTGGCAAAAGTTATACCTCCCATGATTCAACAGACCATTAAAAAGGCCATGAAACCTGTGGTTGACAAATTGGGAGGTCTATGTTCTAGAGTTGAAGTATTGGAAAATGAAGTGGTGGCCATTAATGAACGGTGAATTTACGTGTTTCTTAGCCATATTTTGCCCATACTTTACTATGTTTTGAGAACAAATTGTATGCATTTTTATGTGTTTTATGATATATTTGTGAAAAAGAGCTAACGGACATGATGAGATACTTTCAAGTATAAAAGTGATGAATTTGGGCATAAATGTAGCTTAAAAGTACAAGAATGGAAAAATGGAATTGACGGATCGAATATATAGAAGTTGGCATCAAGCAGGCACACTGGCACTCAGGCAATCCTATGCAACGAAAGGTGCGGCGCGTCAGTGATATGGCGCAGCGCACCACATATGCCCAGGCATCCAGACTTTGCAATCCCAATTCAACTAGGAACTGAAGCTGCAAAACATAATTCAAATCCAAGAAAGAACAACAAAGGATTCATCTACTATTATAAATACTCTTTATTTCTAGGTGTTAGGGAGTTCAATTTTTAGTTATCCAACACATTTTATAGTTTACAATTCATAGTTTGAGAATTTGTGTAATAAGTTTAGTTGATAGTGTTGGAAATTCATCAAGTTCTTGTGGAATCTTTTAGCTTGGAGATTTTGTTGAATAAGATTTATTGAAGCAAGTATTTAATTATGATTTCTTCTACATCTTTTATTTGTTTTCTCATAAACATGAGCGGCTAAATCTCTTAGGCGAGGGTTGTGGGAACTATGTCGAATTAACGAATGTAGGCATAACAAAATATTGATTCTTGAATGGTGAATTAAGTGGATTGTTATTCTCTTCATTTTAATTAAGTTTTAGCGGTTGCAAATATTGGAACAAGCCCGTATCTTCAACTTGTCCGACCAAGGAGGTTGAAGTTAAGAAAAATTTCATTGCCATGCATGCTTTAATTGCTAAATTTGTATATGGTGGGCCTAGTTTTTTTTTGGGATTTAAGACTTATTTTGCATACTTGGTTTGTTTGCAGTAGTTTTTTTTTAGTTTTATTTTGTTTTGGGTTTCACCAGATTTTGTTTTCTGTACTTTCTCGGTGGATAGTCCCTTAGAACCGATTAGTGGGTCTAGATTTTTTTTAATCATAAAGTCATAACTTTTTTCGATGATGGATGGATGACGATCGTCTTAAGGGTAAATTAGGCATTATAAAAAGCAAGAACTAGAGACCTTATGAATGTTAGGTACTTCACTTTAGATATTATTGAGACATTGTGAGATTCACTCAAAAATGCATGAAAAAAGATAGAAACACTTAGTCTTTTGGAACTTAACTCTTGTACTTGAAAAAGTGGGCTTAATTATGTTATACATACAATATGAATATATGTGTTTATATAATCTTGATTGCCATTGTTAATCCATTTGTGTCATTGTGTAAGTAAGGAATTTTAGTATACTCCATGCTTGCAATTTGATGTCTAGAACTTTTCCAAAAACGAAATGAGGACGTTAAATATAGGAAGTTATAAAGGCATTTCTTTGGTAGCCTATTTGTATCCTGATTTTTACCTATCTTGATGTAATTATCTTAGTTAGTTATTTGGAGTCTTAGCCTATTCTTTTGATAGTCATATTACAACTTTAATCCCTTCTTGTTCTATGGACTTATTTGATCCAAATGACTCCTAGAACACTTTAATTGAAAACATAGCATAAAAAGAGCATAATTGGAGAAGTGAAGGGAAAGGCAAAAAGTGTGAAAATTAGAAGAAAAGAAAAGGGTGAAAATTTGCTAAACAAGGAGGGTGATGTTAGTGGGAAAGAAAAAAGAGCTTTGAAAATAATTTTGAAAAGAAAAATATTTTGAATGAGCTTAATGTTGAAAAAACTTCGACTAGTCACCTAAAGTTGTCAATTGAAAAAATAAAAAGAGGTATAAGGAGAAAATTGAAAAATTGAAGAAAGTGCTAAAAGTCAAGTGTTGTGAAGTATTAAAGTGCTTAGGGAGATTAGTCACTATCTTGGCCAAATAGTTCCTGCCCATCCCTTAGCCTACATTACAACCATTGTAAGTCCTAATTGATCCTTGATTCAAAGTTCTATATTAGTGGAGTATTTACACTAAGGGCGAGCCTATGGGTCATCTTTTGCATACATGTTAAGTTCTTTGGGAGAGTGAGCGAAAATTATTTATGTATGCCCATGTTTATATTGATATGTATATCTCGAGTGTATAAGGGCATCTCTCCAAATATTGAGGGGAACAATGGTAAGACTTTGGTATATCTTGATTGCTAAATTACATATGATTCATGTTGGCCCAAAAATATGTCTTGTTGAGTTAGTTCTAAAAGCTAGTGATTTTGAATATTGGCATTTTAATGTTGATCCTATATGCATGTGAGTGAATTTTTGGAGCTTTATTGACTTGTCTAATGATCCTAAGTGTAAGTAGGCCTGTTTCTAGGATGAATTTGTGCTTGAATATGAGAAGGAAAGTATTAGAATGTTCTAGGACAAACAATAGTTTTAAGTGTGGGGTGGTGATGAACTGTTATGACCCGAACATGCGCTCGGATCTAGACATGAAACCTAGAACCATAAATGGCTCTAAGTAGACCCATGGAATGAACATGATAACTAAAGCTCAACATAAATAATGTGGAAAACTAAATTCTGAAATAGCGGAAGTTTGAGTAAGTAAACATCTAAACAACGGAAATACACAACACTTAACATGAAGCTAAATATGTCTATACATGTTTGAAAGCCTCTATTAAACTGATGAGCTGCTGGGATAAGTTCCCAACTAACTTCTAAAGTCTGAAACTAAAATAAAACTGAAATAGGATAATCATAAATCTTGTCCCCGATAGATGAGGACTCACCACTGACAACTGAGGTAGGAAGAGCGTGTCTAACCGCGAGGCTGAGTCTGAAAACCTAGTTTTATATCATAAAATGATATAGCACATAAAGTATGTGGTCAGTACTTGAAATATACTAAGTATATGAAAAACGTAAAAGAACTGAAACATGCAAGTATACTGAATGAAAGTAAATTGAATACATAACCGAACATATAGCTGAGATGAAATGCAATGACCCTATTTGAGATGTATAAATACCGGCATGAAAATACAAGTAAAGCTGATGCATAAGGGTCATGTACATGCACTGAGAGCTGAGGCTATAACTAAAATCGTAAATGATGCTGAAACAACTACTGAAGACAGAACTGAACAACACTATAACTGAGATGAACTGAAGTCTGTAACTGAAATCAAAAACTAAGGGAAAACCTCCTCTACTAATGAGCATCCCTGGCTAGGCTAAAGGAAACATTCTCTACTATTGAGAGTCCTTGTCTGAGCTAAGGGAAACATTCTTTACTATTGAGAATCCTTGACTGAGCTAAAGGAAACATTCTACTATTGAGAATCCCTGACTTAGCTAAGGGAAACATTCTCTACTATTGAGAATTCCTGACTGAGCTAAGGGAAACATTCCCTACTATTGAGAATCTCTGACTGGACTAATGGAAACATTCTCTACTAGTGAGAATCTCTTACTGGACTAAGGGAAACATTCTCTACTATTGAGAATCCCTAATTAGAGTGACATGTGGTTCTGAGACCTAGGTATGTTGGGACACTGGCCTGATCGGTGCTAGGAGCTGCTCTCAACTGAACACAAGAGTACATGTACTTGATGAATCAGAAGTCGATGCCCTAAGACCAGTGGAACCACTTTCTCTAGCAAGGATCCAGAGAGTCTAGAGGACCAAGACTATACTAACATGGAAGGCTCAAAACTGATATCATTTGTCTAGTCAGGGCTACTTTCTACTAGCAAGAGGCCCGAGAGTCTAGGGAATCATAAACATGCTCATCATACCAAATTCATAAAAAACATAGGTCCAATTCTTCTTATAAATCATAGATCATAAGCTTGACTTTTCATAAACTTTCATAATCAAGCATACTTTCCTAATAGCTTGAAAACATGAATTTAATATCAATTTTGAGTGTAAAATCTTCCCATTAGACTTAAATTAGTTGATGCGGCATGGTAAGGTCATCATGTATGCCTCTAGATAGCTTAAGACTCATGAGAAGAATTATCTGATGCATGACGTAGAGTTGGCAGTGCTGGTATTTCCCTTGAATATTCGAAGGCGCTATTTGTATGAGATGCATGTGGATGTTCTCATGGACCACAAGAGCCTTCAGTACATATTTACTGAGAATGACCTGAATTTGCAGCAACGGAGATGGTTAGAGCTTCTTAAGGACTATGACATGAGTGTCCTTTACAATCCGAGCAAGAACAATGCAGTGGAAGATGCTCTTAGTAGGTTGTCCATGGAGAGTATGTCTCATGTCGAGGATGGGAGAAAGGAGTTGGTGAAGGATTTCGATAGGCTTGCTCATTTAAAGGTTCTCCTTACAGATTCGACAAATGGCGGTGTTATTGTTCAAAATAGGTCAGAATCTTCACTGGTGATGAAATTTAAAGTTAGGCAAGATGAAGATCCTATCCTAGTGAAGTTGAAAGAAGCAGTCCGGAATCATAAGGTGGAGGTTTTCTCCCACAAGGGAGATGGTGTACCCCGATATCAGAGCCGATTATTTGTGCCAGCTGTGGATGACTTGAGAAAGCGGATGTTTGAGTGAGGCTCATGGATCTCAGTACTCTATCCATCTAGGTGTCATCAAGATGTACCATGATCTATGAAAAATCTATTGGTGGAATGGTATGAAGAAGAACATAGCAGAATTTGTGGCTAAGTGTCGAATTGCCAACAAGTGAAGGTTGAACATCAGAGATCTGGAGGTATGCTTCAAGACATCAACATTCCTACTTATAAGTGGGAATAGATCAATATTGAATTTATTACAGGGTTGCCTTGTACACGCCGAGAACATAACTCTATATGGGTGATTGTGGACAAGTTGACCAAATCAACCATTTTCTACCGATTCAGCTGAAGATTATGTTAGATTGTACATTAGGGAGTTGGTTTGATTGCATAGAGTTCCTTTTTCCATCATCTCAGATAGGGGTACTCAGTTCACCTCTCAGTTTTGGAGATTGTTTCAGAAGAGATGTGATACTCAGGTGAAGCTTAGCACAACTTTTCACCCTTAGATCGATGGTCAGGCTGAGCGACCATTCAAACTCATGAGGACATGTTAAAAGCATGTGTGATCAATTTCAAGGTTAGTTGGGATGATCACGTGCCTTTCATCTATTTTTCCTACAATAACAGTTATCACTCCAGCATTCAGATGGCTCCATTTAAGGCTCTTTACGGGCGTAGGTGTAGGTCACCTATTGGATGGTTCGAGGTAGGTGAGTCTACGTTGATAGGGCCATATTTAGTTCATAATACTATAGAGAAACGCACCGAAGTATTAGTCAAATCTTCTGAAGTTTTGAACCTAGCACACCACTCCACTCAATGCACCAAAGTGTTGGAAAAATTTCCTAAGTCTAAAATACTTCTGGCTCGCCACTCCATTCATCTCGCCAAGGTATTGATCAAATTTTCCTCTAGAATTGAGGACTTGATGCGCCATTCCACCCAATGAACCAACTTGAGTACAATTTTCTCTAAAAATAGGGGTCTGGCGCGTCACGCCAGCTATCTCACCAGGCCAATTTTTGCGAACTTTTCTTTCTTCATATCTTGGGTCATTTTTGAGTCCTTTTTCCTTGGTTTCCTGCTCAAAACATCTAAAAATACTTGTTAGCTCACAAGACACACATAAACATGAATTCATACATTTCATAAGATTATGATCTCAAAATAACATAAAATATGGGTAAAAGTATGGCAAATGGGCATAAGAATATGCCCAACATCATAGGGATTTTTCATTTTCAACTTAGGGATCCTTAAGCTAGAGTCAAGAGTTCATCTTTCTAAGTATGTAAGGCTAATCCTAGTGAGAAATTGCATTCTTCCTCATGCCCTACATCTCTAGTAAGATTTCATTGAAGTGCAAGCTAGGGTTTTTGTCCAATTTTATTAGTTGATCTTTTTTCCTACCAATTGAGTTATTCATTATTGATTTCTTATTGCTTAGTATTGTATCTTTGTTGCTTCTTGATTAGATATTTACTCTTATGATTATTGATGATGTCCTTACTCTCTTGATTGTTGATAATGGCTCATGTCTACCTATCTCATGAATCCCAGTTGCATGAAAAGTATGTTTTCGAAAGCTTTATATTATTAGATATATGCATTGTTTTCATGGCTAAAGTGATTTTCGGAGAGTTTTCAAAGAAGAGATTTTCAGACAGTTAGTTCAGTTTATAGCATGACTAGTAAATTTGTTCGCGCTTCGCGTGATTTGAGAAAATTTAATTTATGCACAAAAATTTTATATTTAAATATTAGAATATTTTTAATTTACAAATCTGTATAAATAGACTTTAAGTCTTAATATGTTTTACTATTAACACTTTATGTTATATATTTTTTATTTTAAATGTTCATTATCTAAGAATTTCTTATGTTAAGAGACATTTGAGTTTTGTATAATCCATACGAGTATAACTATAATTTTTGAAACGTGTAAAGAGTTTCTAAAAATTGATTGATTTCTTTATGTGTAATAAAATTTTAAATATAATTTCTTTTGTACATCTAATCTCTCTCTTTCTCTCTCTCTCCCTCTATATATATATATATATATATATATATATATATATATATATATATATATATATATATTGCCCAATTTTTTTAATAGAGTTCAATAAATAACATATTTTTTATAAAAAGAAAAAATAATTTCTCTTAAATAATTGAGCGTGCTAGTATATAAGATGGAGAATAACTCTTCCTTCTTTCTTTAACATAACTTGATTAATTTGATAATATTTTTTTCTTCATTATTTTTTTAAGTAATGATGTAAGTTGAAACCTTATTTCTATTTTATTTTATTTTTAATTATCACCCTCAATTAAAATAGATGAATAAGAATTTATGAAGTTAAAAAGCTATAAGGAAATTAGAAAGAAAATATAAAAATAAATAAATAAAGAGAATTTAAATGAATATAAAAAAATATTGAGAGTGAGATTTTAAGAATTACTTTCACAATTCTATCGTTAGAAATAAAAAAAATGAATCAAGCAATTAACTTTGACAAAAAAAAAAAGGAAAATCAGTGAAATAAATTCCTAGAGTAATATTATTATTTTTCAACTATAAGCTCATTCCATATTATCTTCAAATTTTAAGTTGTAGAAAAAGAAAATTACTCCTTTTTCAGTAGCACAAACCATTTTCATCTCCTTTATTTTTTCTTATTCAACTCAAAACTTTTTGTAGATATCAATTTTATAGGAATTGTAGTCCTCACTGTCCAGAAGTCACATAATTTCAGCGTCAAATATATTTATAAAAGCATATATATACATACATATATATATACACATACACACACACATACTCTTAATGTAGTATATTTAACATAGTTAAAGATTTAAAAGAGTGACTTTTGTGTTTTTTA
Source organism: Datura wrightii (assembly GCA_035772735.1). Classification (NCBI taxonomy): domain Eukaryota; kingdom Viridiplantae; phylum Streptophyta; class Magnoliopsida; order Solanales; family Solanaceae; genus Datura; species Datura wrightii. Next base: position 82,840,339 of record JASDFA010000006.1, on the reverse strand, counting down.
ACATGACACATAAATGAGAAAAAAATAGAGAAAATGTCAAAAAAGGAGAAAAAAAGATAAATCATTTTTTAGGCCATAGAGAGATGCCACATCACATTATCTATGCCTAACTTTATATATATATATATATATATATATATATACAGATTTTCAAAAATAAAGTAAAGTCTTGTTTTGAACCTCAGAGTTTTGGGAATAGAAGCTCACAAGTTTTACATAGATTTTTTAGCACATAGGCTCATCAGTAGATTACAGATTTTTGAGCATAGAGGCTCAATAGAATTTTAAAACATCTATTATAATTTTAGCTAAAGTTCTTTATAAAAGATATTTTCAGCTGCCTCAGATAGACATATTTATGTGAGCATAGTTTTGGCAGGATTATTTTGCATCGAGATAGGTGAAGGGTTCAGATAATCCATAAGCCCCAAAACTACGTAGGCAGCGTAAGTTAGGATTATGTCATTGATTCAAGTGACTCCTCAGATAGCCCCTGGTAAGGGCTTAGTATGGATCCACAATTTAGTTCGTCCTCTACCCTAGCAAGGCTTTGGACAGCTCTCCCAATCGGGCTAGAGGTTGGACATCATGCGCCAATCCATAATGTATGTCAGTTATGAGAAACTCCCAAATAAAGTTATACATATATATGTACTTTCAAAGCTTATAATGTTGCATAGTTTAAATTTCATAACTGTTTACACGTTTTCTTTCTTGTGTTTATATGTATCTCTCAAAGTTACAGATTCAGTTAGTAGTTTCTTTCAGTTTAGAGATTCTTGTTATCTGTTGGTTCATTTAGCAATTTTACATATTGTACATTCAATCGTACTGACGCCATTTGGCGCTGCATCTTATTATGATGCAGATTCAGGCAGACAGGATCGACAGCAGACGCATTTCTAGGATCTTCTTCATGCATCTTTGGTGAGGCCTCCTACATTTCGGAGAGCCCCAGTTAGATTTATATTTTATTTTAGTAGAGCTTGAGGTAGCCATGAGAACTTTATCCCGACACTTATCTTTCATACTTAGAGGCTTCCTAAACTAGTTAGAAAGTTGAGACATTGATGTTAATTTTTTACATTATATTCAATTGCAGTTATTAAATCTTATTTTCTTTAAGTTGAGCTCATTACAATTATTGCTTTCGTGTATATTTTAGTGTCTTCTCAGCTAGTAGTAAGTCAGGTCAAAGGTTCGCTTGGACCATTAGTGGTCTGAGTGTCGGCCACGTCCAGGATATAGAATTGGGGCGTGACTTTTCAAAATCAGGATAAAGAAAAAAAAAAGAAAAAAAGAAAGAAAAAGAAGCTTCAATCACGAACTTTTTGAATTGTAATGGATATTCATTCCTTCACTTGAGATGGTTCCATTCCTTGTCCTCTTCAAACTTGAATAAGATAAGTAGAAAGTACGCGTGGTTTCATTTTATATTAGGACATAGTTGGTCATGTAATATATTATATTTGTGTAGAGTCTGTATTTTCACCTAATATATTCTTAAATCTTAATCAATATATAATATATCCTTGAAAGAGGTTTCTTCCATAGAGATGAGCAGATTTCAGCTAAGAGGTATTGATTTATGTCACACTCACATGAACATGGTGAAAATTATTGCAGAAGGAAAATATCTGCAGAAAAGATACCTACTTCAAGCAATCAATACCAATTGTGCTCTATCTCTATATCTATTTCATGTACTCAAGCAGTTTTGTATTTTTGTTTCTCATAATATATATTCTTTGTTAACTAATTTGATCTTTAAGGGAACTAATGTACTTCAAAATTGTAGCAACTCTTTTTTGCTAACATGCCACTTACAAACTGTAAGTGTGCAGTTGGTATGCACCGTCTTAGGAATATGTAGTGACTTATTTGTAATTTATCTTTTCACATATGTCATTTTGAGTTTGACATTACAGAAGGTTATGGCACCCGAACAGCAACAATATTAGAAACGTTGGCTGAAAAAATATTGTCCATGACAGCTGAACAGAAATATGAAACTGTCTCTGTCAAGGTGCTCACATATATAGCACTAGCATAAAAATAGGATATCTCCATGCTTTCTCCTTATATTAGTAAAGATATCACGTTATGTAGAACCCTAATCAGTTTGCTCTCTTTGTGACATTTTATACAGAATGAATCATTCTTTGTGACATTTTATACAGAATGAATCATTCATGTTGCTCATATCAAGCGACAGTTTGCTCATAAATTTTTCAACCTTCAGTTGGGAAAGCCATTGTTCAGAATGCTAGACCAAAACGCTGGCACATTAGTTGTCTATTCTTGCACTGAAAACAACATCTATTTTCCCGAAAATTCAACATTTGTGCTTCCTATCGAAGGAACTAAGAAGGAAAAAATTGAACCAATCACTCCTGTAAAGAAACAGTAAAGGTGAGAAACACGGAATACTCATTCCATGTATTTGAAATAACTTCTTCTACAATTTTCTTGTTCTCTTATAATACATATTTTATTTACATAGGTAGTGGAAAATAAAGCTTGAGTGCATAAATCTCAGTCACATAGTATGGCATGTAGAACATGATTTTGATGGCCTATACCAACCTCATATAATCGGCCACCTCAACAAAATATCTCTCTTTTAGTGTAAATGAAGGTGAATACTATGTCTCCGGGTTGTGGAATGTACACCTAGATTTTAACATCCCAGACCAACTGCAATTATCAGCCACCTCGATAAATTATTTATAGTTTTTGTGTAAATACCTGTGAACAGTATGCCTGTGTTTATACAAAATGAAAGTGGCCACTACTTTGAATGTTGAAAATTTTTATTTCGATGAAGTATATATATGTTAGTGTTTTGCCTTCTTTCTTTCACTATGATGATCCTGGACGAAGTGATCAGCTACTATAATCGGCAAAATACAAATGAATTTCTCTATTGTGATACAAACCAAATACCATATATATATATATATATATATATATATATATATATATATATATATATATATATATATACGTATAAACACATATATATACTACTTAAATTAGAAAAACATTAAAGATATTTTATATTTTCTCCACACATTTCATCAACAAGTTTGGAGCCAAATATGTGTTCACATGTTACGATCCAAGTAGCCATGATTAGATCTCACATTGACCCCCTAGTAGGCGAATCAAATTTTCCAACTAACCTTACATTCATGCATTCCATATAATCATTAAAATGCTCAAGAGATAAATAATTAAGGTCTTTAAGATAAATACTTAAAACAGTAGCGGAAGTCTTATCTTTTACACATCCTAAAATTGGAAAGTCATTATACAAGACTCTAACTAACAACGTCTAAGAGTATCAAAACAAAATAAAAATATAACTAATGTCTGGAATGAATAGACATCTGTTAAAAGAGGATCCGCGTCAGCTTGGATAAAATCAGCTCACCCTTAGATCAAACGTCCGGGAGCTCTAAATATGCAATAGAGATTAAATCCCTGGATCATAGAAAATACTATGTACTGGTAGCCATCATAGGTAGACTCAGATAAGTAAAAAGCATATAGTATAAATCAAAACAAGCATGGACACAAATATAAAGACACACAACTATTCAGCTTATGGAATTAGAAAATCAGTAAAACTGAATATATGTATCAACTCCAGGCCTATCAATTGCCTATTAACACAAATCATATAGTTCTCAATATCATACAAAAGAACATCACAAACTTATAATGTAAAGCAAATCACCCAATCAATGGAATCATGTCCATACTAAGGCACAGCTATATAGCCCTGTAGTGCATCAGTCTCACTCTATACCAAACCTGATCACACATCTGTACAGACATACCGGTGGGACTTATATTTGCCCATCCAGTTATGACCTGCTAGAAATTCATGTATCATACCAGTGTGGTACCTACTCTCACTCAACTGTTCATCTGGAAACTCACCTCGGGCATGAGCCACTCACATTATAATCGCTCGTCCGAATACTCCCCTCGAACTCAAGTCACTTATCTCAAAATAATGACATTTTACTCAATTAACACAGAACCGCTCGTCGGGATGCTTCCTCGGCCCCAAGCCACTCATCTCAAAATAATGACATATTACTCAATTAACACATAACTGTTCATCCGGATGCTCCCCTCGGACTCGAGCCACTCATCTCAGAGTAACATCATATTATTCAATCATTATCAATACATTTATTTATGCTTATTATTCATTGATCATGCATTCAACAATCATAAGTACACATTGATTGTCCCAATTGCACTTCAAAATCATGAATCATATTCAAAGACTCAATAGTTCACCATTATTCACATAGTCTTTCCCAATCACAATTTCAATAACATAATATGTTCACAAACAATTACCATGCTCATCAATTCACATTACATACCAATGACTAAATAAAGTCTAACTCCAAGTAGACTGTAACCTACCTCAACCGAAGACTTGAATATGCAAGCTACTTCACCTTTGCTTTTCCTTTCCTCAATGCTTCAAACTGGTCAAAGTCTAGAAACACATAATTAAGAGTATTTAATCATTTACTCTTCAATAAATGGTGTGAGAATTCAAACCCACCCAATTCTACCTGTTATCAAGGTCCAATTTATTATCCGTGTGTAAAGTTATCATAGTCTAGGGCCACAATTATCACATTAGCCAATTTTATGGAGTTTCTACTTCTTCAACCCCTTTAAAGTAGTTTTTTAATGCTAAAGGTCTCAATTTTATCAAATTTTAGGTCTCAAATTACCGCACTATGAACTAGCATATTCAAATTCCCCCTAGGAGGTGTAAATTAACAGTCTATAAGGTTAGAAATCTAGAACCACCCACATCCATTCGAATTACCCTAGCTTTTACATCTCTAGGGTTCTAACCCATATTCCACCATTAATGAACCTTCAATTATCCTTGGGGTTTAGAGAGGATGATAGATGAAAGAGTTGATGAGAAGTTCTTGCCTTGGAAGAGGAAGTTTCTCTTACCCTTGAAAACTCGCACCTTAGCTCTCAGAAATTCGTGCCTTAGAATAATGAGGTGAAAACCTCAAAATAACTTACTTAATCAGGCATTCTGCCTCGTGTCATTTGCTGAAATGGTCATCCCTTCGTTGCAGCCGGTCAGCTATAGGGATCAAAGTTTCGCTATAGCGAGCTTTGGACATCTCGGCATCCATCACTACAGTGACACTTCAGCCGCTACGGCGGTCTTGCTACAGCAGAAATTTCAGTGCTGCAGCATGGCCCGTTAACTAGTAGCTCAATAATTCTGAACATTTTTCTATCCCACAACATAAGTCTTTCATAGAGACTAACACCACATTTCAAATACGCACTTGGTTGTAAAATGGTGCTACGAATTCAATCGTAGTTTTGAAATTTCCTATGGAGGTCTAATTCACTAGGTCAACCCCTACGGAACACAACACATAACAATCAGCACTAAGATTAGACACAATTTAATTTTTAAAACTTTCCTATCTTCAAGTTTTATTAACTCACTTTCACTATAGAGACTCTACAACAGTGCTAAGGGCCTAACCATTTCATAACGACCTAAAGGATCATTACATCACACTTCAAGATTCACATCATTGTCAACAACTCTGTATCCAAATTTTCAACAAAAGCATAAACGCAAATCAAATCATGGGGCCAGTGCATAGCACGGATGCCTGCTCACTAGTTTATTTGATATAACTAACATAGATTTTGAAAAAAAATATTATGCTATTAACAAAATAGAAAGAGTAAAATAGATATTTAAAAAACTCAATTAATATATATATATATATATGTATGTATGAAGAAAAAATGTTAATTGTTCAAAATTAGAGGACAATTTAATTCTTAACACAAAATTAAAAAATATAAATGATTTTCACCCGATATGAGTTTGACTTTCTTATTGTAGCATGAAACTTCCGATGATATTAATTATTATATAATAGAAAACGTAAATTATTACATAATGAAAAAAAGTAAAAGAATCAAATATATTTGTTTATTATCAAAAATAATTTAAATATATTTCTCGTTTAAATATTTTTAAATATATTTCTCGTTTAAGTTTTGATTCAAATACCCTTTTTGTTAAATTTTCCATTAAAATATACTTTTTTAATTATATTTTAATATAAATTTATCTTTAATTTTAACGAGAACATGCGGCAGGTGCAAAATCAAATGAGTCACCCCAATTTTAAATATTAAATTCCTTTAAAAACTCTACCCGTTTAACTCATTCCCTCCACTTTGAATTCTTTTCTTTTCATCATCTTCTCCTCTTTTCAATCATTCATGGCTGCAAAACTCATTTGAACCATTTTTCTCTGCACGATAACCCCTTTCTAGTTTCTTATTCATCTAAGAAACATCAGCAAAGTATCACGTGTTGCGCTCTTCCTTTTTACTGCTTAAGCTACAATACAGAAAGTATAATAAAGAAAGGAAATTGAGCTCCCTCCCCAATTATTCTTTATTAAGTACTACTATAGTGCTGTTTATCCTGATAAAATTCTCATTTTGTTGGTTTAAAAAATTAAAAAGGTGCAGTTTTTAATTAGCTTTACAAATTACGGCTACTAATCAACTATATATGCTACTCCATCCTTCATATTCAGAAAAAGAAATGGGTATATCTAGTAGACAAGGTATGAACAACAGAGAAATTAATTCAGAAAGTTTATTCTTATATATAAATGATCCGGCTTTGAATTATGGTAAAAGCACTGCAAAACAACACTAATTAATTATTCGCTGCAAAATAATTATTCCACTGGTATTTGGACGGAGAAACGATGAATCGCGGGTGGAGTGTCTGGGCTAAAATACAACGGAATAGATTTGGTGTTTTCCAGTATAGTGGTGAAATCATGGTGGCAGTGACGAAGAGGTGGTGTGCGGAGATAGTCTACAAGATGAGATAGAAAAAAACCTCAAAGCGGAGAGAATGGATCGGATATGGGTTAAATGGGTGGGTTTCTAAAGGGATTGGGATGGATTGTTTGATTTTAGCTTGTTGCATGTTTTTTTAATCAAAATTAAGGATAATTTTGTATTAAACTACAATGGAAGGAATACATTTAAACCAAAATTCAAATGAGATAATATATATTTAAGTTGTTTTTAACGGTACAGAAGTATATTTGGCCTTTTTCGGATAAAGAAATTGCAATGTTTTCGAGGCTAATGATGTCAATCAATACAATTTAATTTTAGAAAATAAAGAAAGAATATAAATAATTAAAAAAGATGATGATAAGTTGTTGAATTGGAAAAACTCGGGAATGGAGAACTAGAATGTTGAATAGTGGAAACCAGCAGTCACATGCGTTGACTTCTGTTAAAAGTATGTTGACAACATTTCATCTACTCTTTTTTTAGGAAATTAACAGTTTGAAATACTCTTTTATTTAAGTGAAATGAAACAGTAAAAAATCAATTACTTTTGGTATGAAAAGTAAATGGAGTTCCGGCAAAAGAAAAGATGCTTTTCCAGGGATGCTACTTCCCACCAAAAAATATTGGGAGCAATTTTCTAGTATTCATAAGAAAATTGGGCAACTGCAAATCCAATGTAAATATCCAATATTTCATTTTCATGCATGTGTGTTTTTCAAAATAAAGATGGGTCCAAGCCAGCAATTTCTGTCTACCTTAATGATTTTATTGATTATTTGCTATTTCTTATCGGTACAAATATATAAAATAATTGTCAGACCCATGTTAAACTTACTTGACATATGACTGGAATGTTAAATACGTAATGTCTGGTGATTTTCTAATTAAGCTTAGGTGTGTCATTCTTGCTGTCACTATTTACTAAACTTGTATATTTCCTTGTTAAGCTTTAAGGAGCCGTTATTTTAATTTGTATCTCGCATGAAATAATATATTAATTTTTTTATTTATAAATATATATATTTATATAAATTATTAGTTATATAGGATTATAAACGGATAACCCTATATTATATTAATATGCTGAATTTTATATATAGTAATTAAAATGATAATACCGATTTAATGCAAGAATAATTCACCTCCTAACCGGCAGTGGATAATAGAGATCCTATGTAGTATCCCCCAATTATTTTGTCTCATCGTATCCTACAAGCCCGTCATATCTTTTGCTATCGATGAGATTTTTAATTGTATACTACTTACATTGATTTGATTTACTGAAAACATGTAATTATGTTAGACGATGTTCATTGAGCCAAATGACTTCTTTTCTCTTTCTTTAAAACTAGTATATTATTATCTTTATCCCAAAGCCTGGAAGGATAGAAAAATCATTTCTTTAATGTAGAAAACCATGGCGTAATAATTTCACAATAAACTTACATTTACACCTACATGTGAACAGACAAATCAAATCTGAAATTAGCACACTTTCTGCATGCGGCTGACCAAAGAGGGTATTGCTTTAGGTGTTTTTGAATGATAAAACTAAAACATAAGATGAGATCAAGTCATTCAGAAAGAAAGATATCAAACTGCAAAAAATGTAGTACATGGGATAACAAAACACTCCAATTGATATGGTGTTTTTGAGTGTATTCAGAAAATATTATTTAAGAATCAGGAATAAACGCCTTTGTTGCCGCTGAAAAGAGAAAAGCAAACGCCATTATATAACTAAGCTAAAACTGAAAGCTATTAAAAGCTTTAAAACAATAGGTTTTGGTCTTCACAAGGACAAATGCAGAACTGCATTATTGTTTGGGAGACCCAAATAAGAAGCTTATCTAGCCCGAAGCAGTTTTCTTTTGCTGAAAAACGACAGCATAAACTGGGACTATAACACCAATGGCGACTGCAGACCAAACACCAAGGGTCATCTTCAGCTTCTGATTGGACATCCTGTCTAAGTTGTACATGTGCTTAGCATGAAGATAGAATGGCTCATCATGGCCATGTCCTCCCATTCTTTTTACACTAGTTGAATGGATTCCTCTGTTCACTGTCAAAACAAAAGTTTTTAAACTTCAGTAAGATGAGATGTGTAAAAGCATGAATCTTTTGGAACTTGAAGGAAAGGTTGCTTATAGAAAGTTAGATGCCTAGACAATGAGCTTTCAAACTTCAAAGCTAATCAAAGGGAAGTTTCAAAGGACCAAAGCAAAAGAAACTACTAACATAGACACAATGACGGTATTGAAAGTTCACACAATGCATGGAATGTCATTTTGGTTTAAGAGAGCCCAGAGGGAAACAAAAGTTTATTCAATGAAAAGACAGGAAAAGCACAAAAGTCCTTGTTGCTAGCACGATAAAAGCAGTGCTAAGACTTAGAGGCTAAAGCATACTGTTGGGATGATTCTTATTTAATTTCTCAGTTCTCACAAAGATTGGCGAACAGTACCTGAGTTGATAATTAGGCTCATTCAGAATTACATCAATATCATCTTTCCTTTCTATTAAAAGGTATCATACTCGCAAAACCCATGGACAGACATACAGGAAAACACATAGTTATCATACATTCATATTGACCTATAGATACGTCCCTCTCAGCCTCTCATCTCTATATTTTCACGAGCAAAGTTTTTTTTTTTTGATAAGGTAACTAATTGTATTCATCACAAAAGGCTGTTAAACCATAATTACAGTGTAGGTAGCATTCCGACTACTCCAAACTCTATAGAGACTCTAACAAGTGACTAATAGTCTCTGAATCCTCTATGTAATCTTGTTTACACCAAAAATAAAAAAGGTGAATACAATTAAGCTTTATCTGCTGCATTGGATTACTCTTTCCTTCAAAGAATCTTAAATTCCTCTCCCTCCAAATAGTCCACCAGATACAAGCCGGAATCAAACTCCAGTTTCTTCTTTGAGTTTTGGTGTCTCCCTTTCTGTTCCAACTAGAAAACAGTTGGAGAGTTGATTGGGGCATGGACCAGTTCATACCACTTCTATTTAGGAATATATTCCATAATTGAGTAACCATGCTGCAGTGCAAGAACAACTGACTGTTTATTTCTGCAGTGCAAGAACAGCTGACTGTTTGTTTCTGCAGTTTCACCACAAAATGAGCAGATAGAGCAAAGTTGTATTCCCCTTCTTTGTAGCTCGTCTTGTGTTAGACATTCTTGTTTAACTACCAACCAAAAAAAGTAGTTTACCCTATATGGGGTCTTGGTTCTCCATATTTGCTTCCAAGGCCAAGGCCTAAGTTGAGTGTTGACTCTGTTCAAGATCTTGTAAGCTGAGCTGACAGTGAAGATTCCTTTGTTGTCTGCCCTCCAAATTCTACAATCTTCTCTCTCATTGAATCCTTTGAAATCTTCTAAAGTCTTGAGAAAATCTAGTAGCTTGTCTACCTCCCAATCATTTATAAATCTTCTAAGCTGATATTCCATCCTGTGTTGTCCCTAACCTACTTCATTGTGGCCTCCTTCTGCTGATTCAGTCCATAAAGATCTGAAAATTGTTGACTCTCCTAACCAGACATCATTCCAAAAAGAAGTTTTTTCCCCATCTCTTACCTGGATAGTGGATCCTTCATGTATTATGGGCCAAAGGGTTTTGATAGCTCTCCACAGGCTAACTCCATATGGACTGTTTACTTCATTAGTCACCCATTTATCATTCATACCATACTTTGATAATATGGTTCTCTTCCATAATGCTTGATCTGAACTTGTGAATCCCCATATCCACTTGATCATCAGGCTTCTGTTCTGATTTTTCAGGTTTCTGACCCCCAACCCTCCCTCTTTTTTACTTCCAGTGACAATCTCCCATTTGGTCAAATGGATCTTCTTAGTTGGACTATTCCCATTCCATAAAAATTTCCTTCTCATGAAATCAAGTCTCTTAATTACATTCACTGGCATTAGGAAGAGAGACATCATGTAAGTAGGCAGAGCATCTAGTACACAGTTAGTTAGAGTCAATCTTCCCCCTAGAGATAAGTACTGACCTTTCCAGCTATCTAATCTCCTTTCACATCTTTCCAACACTGAATTCCTTATGGTTTTAGATTTACTCTTTGCCCCTAATGGCATTCCCAAGTAGACTGTTGGAAGTTCCCTAATTCTGTCCCCAAAATCTTGATCAGTTGACCTATATCTGGCACCACATTAACTGGATAAATGAAGCTTTTATTCCAGTTAATGTTGAGGCCTGATACAGCTTCAAAAATAATGAAAATGATTCTCAATGTTCTCAACTATTCCTTCTCAGCATCACAGAAAAGCAGTGTATCATCTGCAAATTTGTAGATGGGTTATTGCAGTAGAATGTCTGTCATCTAGGTTGGGAGAGAAACCCCTAATCCAGTCATTTTGTTGTGCTATTGTAAGCATTTATATCAAGACTTCCATTGCTATGATGAATAATAAAGGAGATAAAGGGTCTCCTTATCTTAAGCCTCTTCCTGCAGAAAAAAACCCTGCTGGAGACCCATTTATCAGCACTGAGAATTTGACTGTACTGGTGCAAAACTTTATCCATTCTATCCCATCTCCTGCCAAAGCCTTTTTTCTCCAGAGTCTTCCATACATAGGCCCAGTTTAGATAATCATATGCCTTTTCGATGTCTAATTGCACAATATCCCAGCTGACCCTCTTTTGATCCTTGAGTCCACACATTCATTAGCTATCAGGATCGCATCCATGATTTGTCTGCCTTTAATAAATGTCATCTGCTGTGGTGTGATCATTTTAGGGATTACCTTCTTTAAGTCTTTTAGCTAGCAGTTTTGAGATGATTTTGTAGCAGCATCCTATTAAACTGATAGGTTTGAAATCCTTTAGTTCTTTCCCTCCCACCTTTTTGGGTATCAATGCTATGAACGTGGCATTGAAACTCTTTTCAATAAAACACTGATTATGAAAGTTTTGTACAACAGTCATCACCTCTTTCTTTACTATCTCCCAGCATTGTATAAAAAAGGCTATTGTGTATCCTGGTGCTTTATCCCCAGCACAGGCTATCACACTTTCTTTCACCTCTTGCTCCTCAAACCTTCCTGTAGCATTTGATTTTCTTCTTCTGGAATCATGTTCTCTCCTCTGAAATTGAACTGTGGTCTGAACTCCTCAATTTCAGCATACAAGTTCTGGTAGAAGTTGATTATCTCTCTCTTGATGTCCTCTGGTTCATTCAGACTCTCTCCATTGACCAGGAGTTTATTAATATTGTTGTACCTTTTGTGGTTGTTGGCTGCCCTGTGAAAGTACTTTATATTTTTATCCCCTTTTCCTTGAGCCGCGGAGCTCCAGATTTCTGCCTCCATGAAACTTCCTCTTTATTAGATATATCTTCAAATTCAACCTCCAAAGTGGCTTTCAGATATATCTCATCATCGGTTAGTTCCTATGGTTTTGAATCTCTTCCAGATCAGCAATCTGTATAAGGATATCGTCTTTCTGTAGTCGTAAATTACCTTGGACTGTTTTGCTCCATTCCTTGAGTTTCTCTTTCAAGGATTTTATCTTGAATGCTAGTATATAATCTAGTCTTCCTTCACACCTGCTCATTTCCCACCATTCTCTCACTCTTTCTTTAAATCCTTCTGTCTTGAGCCACCAATTTTCAAACTTGAAGTAGGATTTCTTCTTCTCCCAATTTCCACATTCTAGTAAAATTAGTGAGTGATCTGAATTGATTTTTTGTAGGACAGATTGTCTGATGTTTCTGAAGGTTGTGTCCCACTCATCTATTAAGAATCTGTCAAGTATGGCTGCAACCTCATGGTTTATCCCTCTTCTCCAAGTGAAGGGTCCTCCTGTTAATTGAATGTCTTCTAGTTCCATATCCTTAATGAAATTGGAAAAATCTTCCATGGCTTTATTATTACTTGTACAGTTCATTTTTGCTGAAGGGAATCTCACTGTGTTGAAGTCTCCACCTATCATCCAAGGCTCGGTAAATAGCCCTTTTACTGCGCCTAATTCCTAGCACACTCCTTCCCTTTCTCTCCTGACATTTGGAGCATAGACACTCGATAGGTGCCAGACGAAGTCCTGGGTTTTTCCAGTGAATTTGCAGGTGATTGAATATTTATCCAGGCTTCCTACCTCCCCTTCCCAAGTCCTGCTATCCCATAGTAGTATAATTCCTCCTCTGGTTCCACTAGCCTCAAGCTGTGCAAACTCCACACATCTGTTCATCCTGAGCTCCTTGATTTCTTCCTTTATGTCACCTTGCATCTTCGACTCTTGAAAGCAGATGACATCTGCATCCCATCCTTTCATTATGTTTTTAACCATCAATCTTTTTTTTGGATCATTGAACCCCGCACATTCCATGTTACGATATTCACTTTCATGATTCTGCATTGATTGTGATCTCCCCCCTGCTCCTGGTGCTGTAACTCCTGAAGTTGTTTCCCATATCCAAGCTTTTGAATTCTTTGGGCCCTTTAATCTTCTGGGTTGTTGGTGTTGCTAATTGGACTCCTGGCTTATCCTTGTCTCCTATTATCAATCTTGATAAACAATTCCAAAGCTTCTGACTCAAAACCTTGAAAGCTGGCTCCCAATTCCTTACTCATTCTTATGATATTCCAATGAACCTATAATGGGGTGTCATCTTCGGGGACTGTTTCTTCTGTGTTGTCTCGAAAGCTTATGGGAATTGCATCGACTATAGTGATTGAGCCCATGATGTCTTGCTTATCTGGTTATGTTTTTCCTTCTGCATGTACTTCTAGTTCTTTCTGTCCTGGTGTTGTGATGATTTCCATCGCTTCTGCATTCTCCATAACCTCTTGTTGTCCTATTTCGCAGGCAATTTTTCCCTTTTTATCTTCCTTGTCTGCATTTAGAATTATCGAAGCTTCCTCTTGGTTGCAGTTTATTATGCTAATATTTGTCTTGACTTCCAAAGTTATAACATCTATATGTTCTGCCTGAACGGGCCTATTGAGAGATCTAGAGTTAATGATGTTTAATGCTAATGGGTCCAGGCCCAACTCCTTCTTTTTGACCCGTGCCTTCTTCTTCTTAGTGGGACCGGCACATGGTGACTTAAAATTTTCAAATAATCTGGACAAGCCCACGTGCCCCATCATTTCTGTGGGAGTAGGGTAGCTTTTTATTGAGTCTGGATGTCCTTTCATTACCCATCAGTCCAAACCTTGGACCTCTTCATCTCTCATGATGAATCTCACCAGAGCTTCGCTCCAAATCTGTACTTCGTAGCTGATTCCGGTGGACTCTATCTTCACCTCTTTCGAAACAGATCTTCCATCACCTGCGACGAGTATTCTCGCCCATTTTAGATGGTTTGCAATTTTGTTTCTTTCTCCGTTTTGATCCAGTCCCCACAATGGTCGCCAACTGCCTTGAACATCTTGCTCGACCAAAGTTGTAGTGGAAGATTGACTAGTCTTATCCAAGTCTCCTTCACAGTGGCGTGCGTTGCGGTTGCTCCAACTATTGGATCCCAACATTGTAGTCTGAAAGTATGTCCCCTCCACCTCCATTCCCCCCTGAGCACCTGCTCTTGTAGAGATTTCGAGGGAAATTCAAAGAGGAAGCAGTTATTTCCACAATCATAAATGTTGAGACCGTGAACATGCTTCTAATTCGAACTGGCCCATCTCCTTATTTCTTTCAATGAGGGTGGATCTAATATTCCTCCTGGAAGGTGGCCATAAATTCTTCTGTCAAGGATCTCACTTTGTGTCTCATTAATGTCTTCTGCATTGATTACTAGGCCCTCCTTTTGCTTGCCTTGATATAGGTTGACCTCTCTAGATGTCCATTTACTTCTTTTAAGTGCCTCTGTGTATGGCAGTTTCTCATCTGCCAATCTGAACTAGATTAAAGTACTTTGTGGCTGATTGTTACAAAGAACATCCCTATCTTGAGTGCTACATCTGCCCAGCCTTCATTAAATGTGATTTCCCGGATTATTATACTTGATCTCCTCGCTCCTTGGATGTTGATGATGCTAATATATCTCCCCTGTTTGTTATAGTTTCTAGAGCAAAAATACTGAGATATTTGGTCTTGTCTCTTCTACCTATTCACTATCTTCCATTTTACCCTTGAGGCTTCCTTTAGTACATTACATAACCACTCTATTGTGTTTTGATTGAAAGAGGATCTGCACATCATATTTTTTCCCCTTCCTATATAGTCGTACCATACCCCTGCTTTTGTTTCAGTCCTGATGATCTCGAATGACTTGAATCCTCTTGCAAAATATATCGTGTTCCCTTCCATGAATCTACCAGAACGAGAAAAGAGATGGAGAGAAAAAAGGAGAGAGAAAGAAAGAATTGGAGATAAGGAATGGCTCCTTCTGGCAAAAGGTCGTCTGAGAGAGTAGTACCCCTCCTAGAAGGGAGGAGAGAGAAGGGTCTCGGAATCCGTGCCTGGGAGCATTAAGTCAATCAAGCCTAAAGCTTATTCATACATAATGAATATTCCAGCAAAGTTTTAATAGCAGTCTTGTTCTTATAATTGGATAAATTGCATCACTTTCATGCATCCAAAATGGCAAGCAGGGCCATTAGTTTGTGAATGAGGTTTTTCCTATCAACATACTATAACTTTTAAGCAGTGTTTTGGAGAGCGCAAAGCGGGAAAAAGCGATGAGGGCTCGCTTCACCGAAGAGAGAAGTGTGAAGCGAAGTGCGCATTTTTTTCAACTAAAGCGCAATTTAATATAAAAATAAAAAATATTAAATATGCATAGATAAATAACAAAAAAGTCAAATAGAAACAACATATTAAGCAAATCTTTCAATTCTTAAATTAAAAAGTACAAGTCATTGTCCATTGCAGTTCCATACGCCCAAGCAGGATCTCTTTTTTGACTTGATGTCATTGAAAATAAAAGTGTGCTACTGGCTGCTACACTCCCTCAGCAGCAGAGAAAAACAGAAAAACAGAGAAAGAAGAGTAAAAAAACAAAGAAAGAAGAGGAAAAAAAATAGAGACAGAGGAGAAAAAAAATAACAAAAAAAGAAGAAAGAAGCAACCAGCATCCAGCAGTAATGGAGAAAAACAGAGAAAGAGTAGAGAGGAACTGGAGAAGAAGAAGAGCAAAAAATAGAAAAAGAGAAAGAAGAACAGGAGAAGAGAAAAGGAAAGGAGAAGAGAAAGAACAGAACTTACCAGTATGTCAAGAGGCTCGCAGCAGTAGTACGCAGTAGTATCACAAGAAGAAGAGAGAAGCAACATCCAGAAGAGGTCGCGTGTATATCTTAATGAGAAAACCCTATCCGTCAACTTTACTTTTTTTAAAATAAATTTTAAAATTAAACTACCTCGCTTAAGCGCGCTTTTGTCGCTTTTTTCCCTTGCTGCGCTTATCGCTTCATTGATCGAAGTGTGCACTTATTTTAGATTGCTTTGCTTCAAATTTAAAAAGCGCACAGGCTGCGCCTCGCCTCGCTTTGTGATTTAAGCGTGCGCTTCAGCGCTTTTCACAACACTGCTTTTAAGGGTCACTAGGATATTGCAAACCTAACACCTACCAAGAAAAATATCACTTGACAAGTTCTCAAATATCAGATAAAAATAGAAGAAACAAGATGCTGCTTTACGTCAGAAGATGCACTCGAACTTATTCTGTGAATTTGCTTCAATGGGATAGCACTTGAACTGATTATTCCATATTTTGGTTCTTTTTGATCATCAGTATTCCATATTTTGGTTCATATTAAAGGAATATATATTAAACCTCCTCCAATAAACTCATAAACAAATGCAGGGTATTAGAAGAATTTTTTTTCCAAAATGGTGAAAAATGTGAACCAATTCCAATAACGGGGTTGTCAGAAATTAAGTTTGTATGGTGAAAAAAGCATATAGAGTTTGGTGTATATAGTTCATATGCATTTTCACCATTTAGAGAATATAATTTCAATTTCTGACAACCTCATTCATTGAAAATGGTGTACATTTTTCACCATTTTGGAAAAATATTCATATTAGAATGGTCCATTTGGAGCAAAATAAGATAAGAGTAAAGATTCAATGACTTAGTGGGATATTTTAGCAATCCATCTTAATAGGCTAGTCCTGACCAAAAACAAGGACCTAAACTTGGAAGGTTAGTGATGTTAAGTTGTAAACGATCTCGAAGCAATTATGTGCAAAGGCGTTTGATGTGCAATATCACATACAATGTGTCTTTCTTCTCAGCCAATACCAACACACTATCATCTTAAAGCGGTCAAGATAAAAGCCACCCAAAGTGCCATGAACTTTTATTTGGTATGAAACCTGAAAGTGATTATTTTGGAGCTTCAGCGCTTTTCTTAGTAGATGCTTCTTAATGACATGCAAGAGGGTAAACGTAGGAAAAGTATATTCAATTCTATCTGCAATAATCACATCTAATAAAATTATCTCAAGGCTAGCATCTAGCAAAACATGAAAAATCACATTCCAGTAACACACTCTAGAAATACACGTGTATGTAATTTACATTGCTAAACATTGAAGAATTAAATCACACATTTGAGCTCCATCAAAATTTTCAATACAAGGTCCATGGGTTCAGTTAAGCCCTATTAATTTCCAATGCCCTGGCTCTACTTCTGCCATGGATCTTGTTACAAAAGGTTCACCAGGACACTTGGAAAATTAAAAAAAAATGTATGAACTACACGGGCACAGATTTCAAGATTTGTACTATTGAAACAACTACAAAGCTTCAACCAAGGATGATATATTCAGTTTCAGCTCCTCTCCAATAACTAATCTCTCCAGTTGAGTTTCTCAAAGTTTTTTTTTTGGCGAACTAGCTGAGTCTCCCAAAGTTATTACTAGTGTTCCTTCAACAAATTAGTACGTCCAAATCTTTTAGTCGATCAGAACATTTTAACTAAGATCTCTCAAAACACACTTCAAACAATGTCAACAGGTGTCTCTCTTCCTCTATCTCCTCTCACTGCCAGAAAAGAATCCCTTCCCTGTCTTCTGTGTTGGATCATGGTCCATGAATACACTTTGATTATGACAATTTACATATTCAAGCCCAAACGTAAAAGCAAAAAAATAACCTTATAGTTTCTTTCACCCTTTAATAGGCTAAACAAATAGTAGATATGTGTTGGAAGTTCACGAACTGGTATCACCTTTAGATGATATGAGCTTAAATGAAGAAATGAGGATTCATATAGCCAACCCCAACTTGTTTGGGACTGAAACATAGCTGTTGGTGTTGTTGGTGTATCACATTTACAGATCGAGCTGCTCAAGATATAATCCACTATCTATACATAAATCCTTCTACAAAATCTATATGACTGATTTTGTTTCTCTTTAGGTGAAAACCCTATTTTCCTCTACTTTTGACCAAAAAGAACAAGAAAAATCCACTCATATAATGAAATCAAAAATAAAGGAATAAGAAACCCCAAAGGCTTTGGTCTAGTGGTAAGAGCACAACGTGTGGAGTGTGAATTATGAGCACATCATGGCTTCAAATCCTACTGCATACAAAAGTCCGATATTAATTAAAATGGAGAAGTAGGGTCATTATCCATCAAGTTCTGAACCATGAGGCACTCGCCCTCAAGGGTTTCTCGATTATAAAAAGAGAAAGATCCATTTGGTTGCTGAAGAAAAATAAATTAATCCGGCCTCCACCAGAAAGTCTCCATAGTTAAATCTCAATCAAAAGGAAGGAGCCTCAACTTGAACTAAGAAATCCCAGATAAGCTTGAATTTGCCTTCACTAGATGGATTTGCGATTAAAGGTAATACTTTTAGCTCTATTAAAGGTAGGAGTTTCTTTTGGGATTTCCATTGAACAGGTAGATATCCTTGACTTTCATTTTTTCTTACAGACCTACCCGCTGTGGGACTTCAACAGCTAATTTCACTGAACATTTCAAATCCTTGTTCTACCCTGTTCATGAAGAAAGTTGCTACCTTTGGTATGAATTGGTGTTGGACTTGTTTATGTGACATGCTTAATAGATTTTGGGGAGGAAAATAACGGATTCTAGGAATTCTCATCTGGATGTGGAGAGGAGGAAGATTAGAAGAGAGAGAACTAACTAGAGGAAGTGTTAATGCAAAGCAAAAACATTAATTTGTTAAGTGATAAGAATATAGGACCTAATTGGAGGAAATGAAGAGATTAGTTACTCGAAAGGAACCAGATCCAATTTTTTTAGGTCCAAAAGGCAAACCTTTCATCATCATAGCACTAGCATGTGTAGAATAATGATAGCCAATACAAATGTATGATTGTTAAGTATTGGGCATTGCAACTAATTTTGATCAAGCAAGTGTGACTTACAAGAGAAGGCCATCTACAGAGCATTACAGTACTGTCAATACAAGACTCCTTGTTAAATTGTGTTAACCATCACATCTAAAAGATTAATATATTCCGAGATGAGACATTTTGCTCTTATTTATTACCTTTATTTATTTATTTTAGGTCACATGCGACCCTAGCCAAATACGGGAAAAGTAGATGAGTGACCAAACCCAGCGTTAATACCATATTGGACTGCACAAATTGTCCCACCGAAAGGTATAAATTACCAGACAGGTAACACTTTTATTTAGTTATTAAAGGCCTCCAACACTTAAATCATCTAAACGCCTTTAAAAACCCATAAGCAAAATTACACAAATTTGAGTTTGCTGTAAAGACGAGCAGTAAGCAGCTTGCTATCTGAAAATGTACTAAAGCTAGCCACAAATCCCAACTAAGTTATTCTCTTTCTCTTGAGAGAAGAACCCATAAATAGCAGAAGAATATTTTGGGGGAGAAATAACTAATATAAACTGAAAATCCACCCAGAAATGTAACTGGTGAGTGATTGATCCGCGGCTAGAAGTACATGTTTTTAGATATCTTTTGCCTCACATTTTGATCACTTGTGTTTAAGTTGATTTTATTCACTTTATACTTACTATTCACACTTTATTGTGTAGGAGATGATTTTGCAAAACAAAAGACGATTTGGAGCTAAATTGGTCGAAAACGGGCTTTGAAGTCTAAGTAAAGTCTAAGGCATGGAAGGGCATGATTTTGAGCACATGGACTAATATGGAGCTAAAAAAGATCACATAACACTAAGAAGTTTTAGTAAAAGTCAAAGAAAAATGATCGGGATTCAACGGCCAAGCCTGCACGACCCTAGCTAAGAAAAGTTGAAAAATTAGCTTGGTGCTGGTGCCACACGCCAACCCATGCGAGGAACCAGTGCATTTTGGTTCCTGTCTGACAAAATTCAAGTCTCTGAAGTTGACTTGGTGCGCAGTGCCACTCGCCAAGCAAAACAGCGCACCAAGCCATTATTGGCCTTGTTTGAGTCCATTTTGTTTTAGGAGATAGGTTCGAGTCCTAGCGTATTTCCCCACATTATAAGTACATGTTGTACCCGATTTTAAATCATATATTCAGGGGATTAGACTAGTTTAAAGGAGAGAAACCCCGAAGAGGAAGAGGGATATCCAACGACGGCTAGAACAATAGCTCGAGCGTCATCGATCCTAAGCATTCTTCTATCTTTTCTCTTGTAATTTGTTAGTTATTAGGGTTGTGTTACATGATTGTTGTAGTTTGATACTTGACTTTATTATATTGATTTATCTATTCAATCTTTCTCTCAATTATCTTTGTGCGTAGTTAACATAGAGAAAATATCTACGACTTAGAAAAGGAATCATATATTGCATATAACATTAGATAGGGCTTGTTCTTGAATCTAGGAATCGGGGAATAGATTCACGTTTAGGATAGAGATACACCTACTGGTCTTGCTTAGTCAGATACAGAAAATATAAATATATTTTTATTAATGAGAATTTCATAGTGATATAAGCGTTAGCATAATTTGAATAGGCGAATAGGGACTCGAGAGAGTCTATAAGCAATATCAACCCTGTGATTAGTAAACCAAATAAATTAATTAGTCAATTCTCATGGATAACTCAACAGAATTGTTAGTTACCATAAACCTAGGATCTCATATTCCCTTGAACTCTCCTCATTTTCTTTACTTGCACCTTTCATAATGTCGTTGTAGTATTAGTTAGATATACTCACTTTTTTGAATTGCTTGAATAAATAATTTGTATTAGTTTGATCGAATAAATAGTTAACAACAACACCTCATGGAATCATACAGTAATTATCACTTTATTACTTGTTAACCATGTATACTTGCGTGTCCGATGGACCTGATCAGCGATGAACATGCAATCTTTGATCACTCAACCAAATATGAGCACGGAATCTAAGTGACATGGAAAAAGACGAAATTGACCAAAATAATTGGCAAAACTAAAGTTTATGAAATTTACCTATAGTGCACTTATTTAGTTCGCTATATAACATCCATTAACAGACCACGCCTTAATGATTCTTAAGGTCAATGGAGCTATATAGCACACTAAATTAGTGTGCTACATAACTCACAAAATATCCCCTATTGTCTTCTTCCCCGCTAATTCCCATGCTCTCAAATTTCAAAAAAAATGTGATTGCCATTGATGCTCTGGCCCACCTTGTTAAAAACGCCGTTATCCGTTTAAAAAATTCCCCAAAATCAAGATTCTAGGTGTATTTTGAGTCAAAAAACAAGATTCTATGCTTGAATCTCGAAAAAAATCAACATACAATTTGATTCAAATAAACCCTAAACAACCCTCGATTAAGGTATTTATTTCCAAAATCTTCTTGGTCAATGGCTAATATATCTATTATGCAAAGCATGCTTATTTTTTTATTAGTCTCGGTTTCGAAATAGTTGCTCATTCTCTGTTTCAATTATTTTTTCTTTGACTTCATCACTGGAGTGTTTTGGCACTGGTTTTTTTTTTCTTTGTTTAATTATTATTTCTTAATTTTTTATTAAATGTTAATTGTTTATTCTTTGTTAATTGTTTTAATTGTTCAATTATTAATGTACCAATTAATTTAGTTATTTAATAGTTTATTATTTATCTAATTATGAATTTGTTATTTAGCTAATTTCGTAAAGTTAATGTGTTAAATTAGTTATTTTACTAATATTAATTTAGTTAAAAATTTAAGTTGTTAAAAAAATAAGTTAATTAGTTAATTAGTTTTAGGGGAAAAAACTGACAGTTAGTTAATAGTTAATTAATTTAGGGTCGATAATCATTATCGAGCAATAAACAACTTACCAAAAAAGCTATGAATCATCTATGATGCTGACAAAATATATTTGGCAAAAAGTCCTTGAAAAATAAATAATGAACTATTTAGATCTATCGCACTAACAAAAAAAGACTTGAAAAAGTTTTTTTTAAAGGTAGGATTTAAGTCTTGTAATTTCAAGATATAATTTAAAGTGCCCTTGAGAAATGAATAAGGAATGATAAACTTTAAACCTACTATATTAACAAAAAAGACTTTTAAAAACTTAAGGTTCAAATCTTGTAATTTCAAGACCTACCACACTAACAAAAAAGACTTGTTTTCATGCCTTTTTTGAAAATTTAGGGTTTAGGTCTTGTAATTTCAAGATACAATTTGCAATGTCCTGAAAAATGAATAAGGAACAATAAAATTTAAATCCACGACACTAACAAAAAAGACTTGAAAAAAGACTTTATTAAAAAATTAGGGTTTAGATCTTTGAAACTACAAGACCTACCGTACTAACAAAAAAGGCTTAAAAAAAGTCTTTTTTAAAAAATTAGGGTTTAGGTCTTGTAATTTCAAGATAGAATTTGTAATGTCTTTGAGAAATGAATAGCGCGCGATAAAATTAAAAAAAGGACTTTTTAAACAAATTAGATTTATATCTTGTAATTTCAAGACCTACCATACTAATAAAAGAGACTTGAAAATTTAGGGCTTAGGTCTTGTAATTTCAATATACAATTTGCAATGTCCTTGAGAAATGAATAACGAACGATAAACTTTAAACTATGATACTAACAAAAAAGACTTGAAAAAAAGATTTTAAACAAATTGGGGTTTAGGTCTTGAAAAAATATAGTTTTCCATGTTCTTGAAAAAAGAATAACAAATGATAAAATATTAATTTTAAACATTGTTTGTATAGGGCGATCCATCTTTGTGGATCCTAGCATTCACTCGGGGCCTTTTGATAAATCAGTACTTAAATTACAGAACATTCATAAGTCTGAGGAGCTATGGAGAGGGAGGTTGGATATTGAACAAGTGATGCATCCACAGTGCATCATCGATGCATGGCAGATTTTTGTGCCACACCCCCCACATCCTCACATCATTAGAGCGTTTGTCCCGAGCCAGTCTTTATACTGTTGTTAGACTTGGTTTGATACACTTTGACCAAGCCCTTGTGATGGCCATAGTCAAGCAGTAGAGGCCAAAGACACACATGTTCCATCTCTTTGTTGGTGAGACCACAATCACTACAGGACATGGAGGTCGTGTTGGTATTACTGATTGATGGACAGCCATTATACATCCGGCAGGGAGTGTGACGGAATGCAGATTAGCAGGGAGAGTTATACAGGCTCACTGACTTTCAAGCGAAGGTCATTTGGAGTCGGGTGCCAGTCGGGTGAGGTTTTCTGCCATCTATGCATGCTAAATTTAGCAGCTTGTGACACCATTACAGCTGCCACCGACAATTTGAGGATTGATTGCCTTGCCCGGCTCTATTTGCTGATTATATTCGAGAGCATCTTGTTCCCGAAAAAATCGGAAAACTTGGTGAGTTTAGGCTAAGTTTTCTAAAGCCTCTGCACGAAATAGGGACCTACAATTGGGGCAGTATTGTTCTAGAGTTCCTCTACAAATAGCTTTGTCGAGCATCTGTTGGCACTGTGCATGACATTGGTGGATTACTTCCTCTCCTCCAAGTTCTTTAAGTGTTTATTCCTAATTTGTAAAATATAATTTGAGAGTACGACTAAAAAATTGTATTATTTTCATGTCAAGTTCAAATACGAACTTGGGATAGATTCCTGCTCTTTCAACCAACGAGGAGAATACATCTTACTCAGTTGGCCATCGAGATGTTGCAGAGGGCACAGGAGCCTAGGCGAATTGATGAGCTTCACGTACCAGTAGGTTAGTACCAGTTGCCACCCAATGTGCCTCCCATGCGAGGGGGTGACGCAAACCTAGACGTGGTGGGGCACGTGGATGCGGACGTTATGGAGGACAGGCCGGCCAAGGAGGTAACCGAGGAGGTGGCATGCACCTAGTGGCATGCCTCCAGCCTCCAAGTCCAAAACCAGAACCATCAACCCCAACACGTCCATATTTGAGCACGTCGATCCATCTCCAGATCCAGAACCAGAATCGTCAACTCCAACACGCTCATTTTGATACACTTTTTTCCCAGTCGAGTCAAGACGCTTACATCCCAGTGCGACATGGATTGAACAGCTCTAAGAGACTTAGAGGGCCAGCCTCCACAAGATTTGCAATGAGTAGACGTCTGAGTTGCAGTGATGTGCTCAACATAGATGATCTTCTAACAATATGCCAGCAAGTGTTTAAAAATTAAAAAACTTCTTTTAAATATATGTATCATTTAATAAAAAAAAATACTTACTATTTTATATTTCTTGTTTATTAGTGTTCATATGGTCCATAAATCAAACACCTTTGAGTCCTTCCCTATTAATATTTTTGATCAGGCGAGTCCTTCCCTATTAATGCAATCAAAGGCAAGAAAAAGAGCCGTGATGGGGCCAGGCGATCACAGCGTGGAGCATCCTCCTATTAAGAGGAGAAATGTGAGGGATGGGGATGATGACGAGGATGGGGGAGGGGGAGTGGGTGATATAATCCTTAGGTCGACGAATAAGCTAAGATATACGACTTGTGGGACCTATTGATGTGTATATGTAATTATCTTGTATAGTTTAAGTAAATATTATATTTTTTACGTATCTATTTCTTAATAATAAATACTATCTTAATTTTTAATATATGTATTTTACTTACATGTGTGACATCCTAGATTAATGGTTAAAAATAAAGATCTTCACATATTCGAAACAAAATTATTCATTAACTTGGAACGTTTGGCAAGTTCATAGTTATATTGTTTAAAATAACTAACTAATAATTATCTTGTTAAGTAATCAACATAAAATAGGAGGACGAACAAACTACCAACTAACCTTAACCCTATAAAAGTAACACACTTAAACCTAAACCCTACAAAAAAAATAACTAAGTGTTAGGACTAATATTTTGTTAGTTATATACAAAAAATAAGTGTTTGGAGTTATATTTTGGTAGTTATATATTAGTACGTCATATAGCTCCATTGACCTTAACAGACATTAAGGCGTGGTCCGTTAATGGACGTTATAGTTTTACCCATTATTTTGGTCAACTTGGTCTTTTTGTCAAGCCACTTAGGTTACCTCATTGGCCCAAAAGATTTTCTTTTTTATCTCAGATGGTTTGCAGGGTGGGGGATTTTACAATTCAATCAAGCAGATCAGCGAGAAGTTCACAACCAAGAAAATTATCGATTCAAGCGGCTAGACTAAAACCAATAGATCTAAAAAAAGATATATCCAACAAAAATCACAATAGATTAAAAAAACATGAAAGAACATATTCATTCCGCCTTATTTGGTGGGATTCTCGACTTCAACACAAGAAAGATAAAATATAAAATATAAAATAGGATTAAGCACAAATTGAAAATAAAAATAAAAAAAAACCCCAAGAATAAGAAGGGTAGGAACTGATCAGAGTTGGAAAAGACGGATTGGGAGGAGGTGATAAGCTTGGATGCACCCGACCTCAAAGCCATCGCCGCTATGTGTATGAGAGGAGTTCAATGGGTTATTTTCTACAGGCAGGCAAAATCTGGGTTTTGCATATTTCAATTTTATAGTGGAAAAGAATTTTCAATTTTATAGGAACGTTATATCTCTTTTTTTCCTCCTTTTTTAATTAAAAAAAAGTATATATATATATATATATATATATACACACACACACACACATATATTTATATATTATCTACCTATTTATATTATATTAAAAGTGTGAAGGCTATTAAAAATGTTGATTGAATTTTTTTTGCCCTTCATTAAAATACATTGCAATAGACAAAATTGTCATTTACCAGTTTTATAGAATTATTTAAAATTATTGTTTTTAATTATTTTCATCACTTTATTTTATCATATTAGATTTTTTATTTATGGCATAACTCTATTTGTAGTGTAAATCTAAAAATATAAAAAAGTTTCACCTAATTTTTTACCTTTTTAATAATCACGAATTTATTTTTACTTTATTATTCTATTTATGGCCTAAATTTATTTTATTGTGTAAATCTTAAAATTTAAAAAATAAAATAAACATTAAACTAATAAAAAATAAAAGCACTTCCACGAGTTTTTTCTTTTTTCCCTTTTGATTTGAGACCTTTTTTTTCCTTTTTATTGTAGGAATTTTTACAATTTTTTTTTCCTTTTTTCATAGTCAATTCTTTTCCTTTTTGATTAAAAAGAATTTTTTTTTAATAATAATCTCCTAATATTTTTATACTTTCAAAATTTTTTTGATTTATAATTCTTTCACCTTTATAATTTTTTACCTTTTCAATAATCACGAATTTATTTTTACTTTATTATTTTATTTATGGCATAAATTTGTTTTATAATGTAAATCTTAAAATTTAAAAAATAAAATAAATAAACATTAAACTAATAAAATATAAAAGCACTTCTACGAGTTTTTTCTTTTTTCCCTTTTGATTTGAGAACTTTTTTTTCCTTTTTCATCGTAGGAACTTTTACAATTTTTTTTCTTTTTTTTATAGTCCCAATTTATTCTTTTCTTTTTTGATTACAAAAAATTCTTTTTAATAGTAATGTCCTAATATTTTTATATTTTCAAATTCTTTTTGATTTATAATTCTTTCATCTCTATAAAAGGATTTATAATTGCATAATTTAATTCATTTACTCTCCTACATCAACACTTTTGATTCAATCTCTAACATTATATATTTTTGTATTAATTTCTCTTCTTTATTTTTTCATGTTATGAATTTTTTTAATTTTGTAGATTTGAATTATGTCATCTTGTTTGTATTCAAAATAATTTAACTTAGTTTGTCTTCTCTAACTGAATCTAATATTGATACTATGTTATCTCCTTTAATTGAGTCTTATATTAATATTATATGATTTAAATTTTTGTGTTATTTATAACTGACGTTCTTCATGTTCTCATATTTTCACAAATATCATCTATTCAGGTAAAGTAATCTCTTTATCTCATAAAATATATTTTTTATAAAATAA
This sequence comes from Datura wrightii, assembly GCA_035772735.1. Classification (NCBI taxonomy): domain Eukaryota; kingdom Viridiplantae; phylum Streptophyta; class Magnoliopsida; order Solanales; family Solanaceae; genus Datura; species Datura wrightii. The sequence continues at coordinate 82,813,123 of JASDFA010000006.1, read as the reverse complement.
CAAATTATTATAATTATAACTTTTGTGCACAATTTATTTTAGATAATATTGCAATGGAATCTGAAAAGGATTTTGTGAACAAAACTATATCATTAACGACTTAAGACGATACGATTCTCAATGGATGGTAAAAGTCTTAGTAATTGGAGTTGAATTAGTGAAAGAATATAAAAAGTAAACAAAGGAAGGTACATGAATGACCATAACACTAGTTAATGAAAAGATAATAATTATTTTTTGTATCATATTCTATATTTATATTTTATATTTTTAGATTTATGTTTGAGTTCTTATCTATTTTTATTATATATATATATATATAAAATCATTAAAGTTTAATTTTTTGCTGGGACAAAAGTTCATGCTATACTTTCAATAATTATATCTTGAAAAGTGAAAAAATAGTGTTCCTTATTACTGTATTATTGTAGTAGTTAACTGTTCTTCATGATAATTTAATAGGAATAATCCATATACTTTTAGTTTCAGCAAACATCGAATTGAAGTGTAAAAAAGTTATTGCAAAAGAGAATATTAGACAAAGTTTAAGAGAAAGACCTGGAAAAAAAAACTCATAGAAATAAAAACAGAATAATTAAAATCTCATTATTTACTGAAAAAAAAACAAAGCTGAAAATTGCTCAAGATAGAGATAAAGTTAGGACAAAGTTGGTGAAGAATACCTTGAAATTGTAACTTTTTTTACAGAAGCATTTTAAAATAGATAAAAAACAGGATTCATAAATCAAAAAAAATTAATTTTGAACTCTACACATTTTCTATTATTATTTTTTCAAACAATTTTGTTTCATTTGAAAATGCAATACAATCTTTCGGTAGAATAAGGGGCGGTCATCCGTCGTCCACCGTCCTAAAGTAGTCCCCGCGAAGCTTTCGGGAAGAGGGGTAGTCTTGTGTGTAAGCATAGCATTTCTGGTCGAACCTATCTTTGCTAATTTTTTTAGATTTCATCAACTAATCTAACATTCAATATATGCATAATATTTTACTCCTAGTTACTTGACAAAATATTTTTTTTGTAGATATAAACTATGTATTAAATTCTTTCTTTTTTTAAATATATAAAAAATACTAATATTTATATATACATATAATGCATGTAAGTGCTCATGTAAAGGTAGATAATTATTTTACCATTCTATCAAAAGTTATTTCTATGACGTTTTTATTCATTGAAACAAGTACTAGAGCAAATTGAAGAAAGAACTATTAAATTGGATCAATCTTAAACACAATCATTTATCAATTTAAAATTTATAATTCTTTTTCTAAATTTTTTTATTGTTACACAAACGCATCTATGTAATTTGTATATATTATTCTTATTAATATGAGGTATACGCACAAGGCACGTATGCATAGCCTAGTATTATATTAAATGTGTGAATGCCTTTAGAAATGTTGATTGAACTTTTTGTCTTTCATTAAAAGAAATCACAATTAACAAAATTATCATTTACTATTTTTACACAATTATTATATAAAATTATAATTTTTAATTATTTTCATTACCTTATTTTATCATATTATTTGTGGCATAACTCTGTTTATGGTGTAAATCTTAAAAAAAAAATTGACTTTTTTTTCCTTTTTGATAGCCATAAATTTTTTTTCTACCTTATTTTGTTTTATTAAATTTTTACTTATAATATAACTCTATTTGTATCGTAAATCTTAAAGAATTAAAAAAGTCTTTTAAAAAAATAGAGGGCCTTCCACGAAAGTTTTTCTTGATTTGAAAAAAAAAATTATTTTTAAATATTTTTATCACCTTATTTTATCATATTAAATTTTTTATTTGTGGCATAATTCTATTTATGGTGTAGATCTAAAAAATAAATTCATTGACTTTTTTTTCTTTTTAATAGTCACTAACTTTTTTCTACCTTATTTTATCATATTAAATTTTTATTTATGATATAATCTATTTATATCGTAAATCTTAAAGAAATTAAAAAAAGTTTTTGAAAAAAATAGAGGCATTCCACGAAAGTTTTTCTTGATTTGGAAAAAAAAATTAAACCTTTTTTGATGGAAGGAATTTTGTAAAAATTTCCTTTTTTTTTTTTTTCTTTTTCATAGTTATGAATTTTTTTTCCTTTTTGATAAATGGTTTCTCCTTTTAATAATAATGTCCTAATATTTTTATATTTTTATATTTTCATGTTCTTTTTTATAAATCCTTCTACTTCTATAAAAAGATTTATAAATTGCATAATTTAATTCATCAACACCTTTGATTCGATCTCCAACTTTATATGTTTTCGTGTTAATCTAGCTTTATTTTCATGTTATATATTTTTTTATGTTATAGATTTGAAAAAGACAATAGCAATTGTTATGGTAGCTCAAGTTATTTGTATTCAAAATAATTTAACTTTGATTGTCTCCTTTGATTGAGACTAATATTAATACTATGCTATCTCCTTTAATTGAGTTTTATGATATTATGTGATTTAGATTTTTTGTTATTTGTAACTGACGTTCTTTATTTACTCATATATTCACAAGTTTCATCTATTCAGGTAAAGTAATCTTTTTATCTCATAAAATAATTTTTTAATAAAATTATAAATTATTATTATTATTATTATATTCTTGTGCACAATTTGTTTTAGATAATCTTGCAATGGAATCTGAAAAGGATTTCGTGGACGAAATTGTGCCAATTAATAACTTAAGGCAATATGATTCGCATTGGATAATAAAAAGTCTTAATAATTGGAGCTAGATTAGTAAAAGAGTACAAAAGGAAACAAAAAAAATTATAAATGCTATGACATTAGTTGACGAAGAGCTAAAAATTCTTTTTCCTATTATATTCTATACTTATATTTTATATTTTATATTTTTATATATATGTTTGAGTTCTTATCTATTTTTATTATATTTTATATTTTTATATATATATTTTTTTTACTATTAAAGTTTAATTTTTGGCATGACATAAAAGTTTATGCTATACTTTTCAATAAATTATATCAAAAAGTAAAAAAAAAAATTACAACAATACAAAATTTTTTATATCACATGGGGCATTGATAGTGTTAATCCTAATTTTGTATTAGTAAACAAGGAGATTGAATTCAGTGACAACACTATAGGTCAAGAATGCAACAGTCAATTTCAATTTCTAATGTTACTTTTTAAAATAATTTTATTTCGTTTAAAGATGTAATATAATCTTCCAATAGAACAATCTTTGATAATTTTTTTAGATTTCATCGACTAATCTAACGTTCAATAAATGCATAATATTTTACTCCTATTTACCTAACAAAATATTCTATGTAGATATAAGTGCAAAGATAATTAAAAATGTTGATTGAACTTTTTGCCCTTCATTAAAAGATTCTACAATAGATAAAATTGTCATTTACTATTTTTCGCAATTAGTTATTTTTTAATTATTATGGAACTTTACTCATTTGTAAAAAGTAAAACTTCTAATATTTAATATTTTAAAATTGACTAAAATTTTGCTTCTTAATTCTTTTCTTATTTGAACTATATTAAAAATCCTAACATTTAAGACTTTAAAATCAATTATAATTCTATTGACTTATATATTAATCAATTATTTATTAAACTAATTAATTATCCATCACAAATATTCAATATGAAAAAAATTAATTAAAGAGTGTAATTATTAATACGTGAATTCCTCCTCCTCCTTCTTCTTTTAAAAAAAATTGTATAATCGAAAAAAAATGTAAAAAAACACAACATATTTTAAGTTGTTTCAATCAATCAAGTACTCTTGTTATTCACTCTCTTTAGTTAAACCTACACTATTTTTTTCATTTCAATTTATGTGAAATATTTGACTAAACACATAGATTAAGAGAAAGAAAAAAAAATTAAGCTGAAATCATCTCATAAAGGGTAAAATAAAAAAATTTAAAATTAAGTTATTATAAATATTTAAAGTACGAAGCTCGTAGCAAAATATCATTCACCTTTTTACCCTTTTAAAAACAGAGTTCACACTTGACAAAATAGTTAATATTTAATTATTTTTTTAATATTTAAAATTTTAAAATTAATCAATTTTTTGTATTAAATTCTTTATTATTTGAAATAATAGAAAATATTAACTATATAAAATATTAATATTTATATACACATATAATGCATGCATTTAAGTGTTTATGTAAAAGCGAATAAATTTTTACCTTTCAATCAAACGCTATATCTATGAGATTTTTATTCACTGAAACAAATATTAGAACAAACTGAAGAAAGAACTATTAGATTGGATCAAACTCTTATATATAATCATTTATCATTTGAAATTCATAATTTTCTTTCTAAATCTTTATATTGTTATACAAACACGTCTTTTAAATATTATTTACGCAATTTTATAAATTTATTCTTATTAATATGAGGAACACGCACGAAGCGCGTACGCTTAAACTAATATATATATATATATATATATATATATATATATATATGTTTACGACTATTGAGGAAACTCCACCACAGTTTTACTTGTAAAAGTTTGGAATTTTGTATTTTAGTAAAGGGTAATTTTGTTTAAATTCTATTTCCGCAATAGAAAGTTGTCATTATTTAATACATTTTAAACAATTGATAAAATAAAAATAAAAATAAAAAATTTGGCCCAAACTTAAACAAAAATTAGTTCACATTTTCAAATCATACCCTATTTAGCTCATTTAGTATATGATTTGAACTACTTAGGAAAAAGATAATACTTCCTCTATTTTCTTTTAGTATTTGTCATATATATTAAAAATAATTATTTATAAATATTTATCAATTTTAAAAATTAATTCGGAGGTTAATCATACTCTGACAATTTTACGTAAAGTAAAAGTTTAATTTTTTTGGGAATGATAGTGGAAATATTTGACAAATAAGTCACCCTTACTACCAAAAGAGAATTGACTTTTTTTTTTTCAACTTTGCCCTTAGCACTAATTTTTTTAGAATTAAGAGGCATAAAAATCGACAAAGATTAAAGAATTAATAAAGAATATATTAGTCAAACTACATTCTTAATTATTTTTTCTTAAGAATTGTGTAAAACCGAAGTTCATGATTATGTTTTTTTTAATGCTTAGAAATTAATTGACAATGATAATCATATCATCACAGATTTAAACATTGTCTTGAAACTCAAATATAAATTTTATAGTCTGTTGAATTTTTGACAAGTTGATGATTGGGGTTCGTAACACCTCTTAGATATTACTATATGCTTTTATACAATGTTTGATATATTCTATACCAAATGTATAAATGTTATTGAGGAATAAAATTGGCTATGCATTATAAACTAAAAAATATGACTATATGGTGTAATGGAGGAAATGAAATCGCTTGCCTTTTTCATAAATTGAATGGAAGAAAATGACATTTTAAAATCTCATATATATAAAAGTCATGATCTCTTATGTGTAAAAATGATGATTTCTTATAAAAAAACCATAAAATTAAAAATATTTATAAAATTATTAGAAAACTATTTCTCAAAATGCAATATATTAAGAAATATAAAATAGCAGGAACATATAAATAAATTTAATTCTTTATTGGATCGAACCTATGTTGAATCATATATTTTCAAAAATTTCCTAAATATTAAAACTAAAATATTTGTAAAAGGGTCAGTCAGGGTAATTTTCATCATTTTGGAAAAGGTGGAAATACAATTAAAATTGCTCCAAATGCGTTTGAATAATTGTAAATTTGATTTAAAAGTGTTGTGTGGATGGATAGGAGAAAATTTTTTGATGGAAAACGGTTTCTCAACTCTTCTTCAACTTCGAAAGCAATTGCAATTTTATAAAATAAAATAAAAATTTTATAAATGACATTTCCCAAAAATTAATTTCATTTGTGAAAAAATAAAATAAAATTGCACAAACTCACGCTATGCATAGCTTATAATTGCACATATTTTTTTCACCTTTTAAACTCTTAAGAATTATTTAGTATGACATCGAAGATAATAGAAGTTAATGTCATGTTCAGAAAGATAATTTCTAATCCTTTCTATCTACTAGTTTCAAAATAATAAAGTATTTCATGATAATTTTAATTGGAAAAAAATATTCTGTTGTTATGAATTTTAGATATAATTTTTTAAAGATGATGATCGCTTCTTAATTATATATATGATGATCGCTTCTTAATCATATATTATTATTATTATTTAAGTTTTCTGATCACATCATTAGATAATTTACTAAAAGAATATATATATATACACAGACACATGTATAGGAAAGTTTTGGATGTGCTGATATGGAATGCTTCTAAATTTTTGAGCATTTTTCTTCATTTTTTTTATTAATTTTTTAATTATCTTGTAACAACATTAAATGGTTCAATAATTAGTACTCTACTATTTTTTCTCTTAAAGTCTCACTAATAACATTTACCAGTCCAATACACTATATTTTTTCTTCTCTTGAAGTCTCACTAATGACCCTTATCAGCCTACTACACTCTATCGGTTTTATCTTTCTCTATATATATATGAAAAAGTATATATTTTTCTCTTAATATGTTAAAAATGAAAAAAAGTAAAAGTGAAAGTCTATTTTTAATACAGTGAACAAGTCAAAATAAATATAGGAAATATATTTTTTTCTCCTTTTTTATTTTTTGTTTATCTTAATTTAAAAAAGTTAAATATCTATATTATTACTCAATTAAAGAAGAAGACAATTTCTCACTACAATGAAAAATGAAAAGTCGTAGCTCTCCAAATTATTTTTTCCAACTTCCTCTTATTTATTGTATTGTATTTATGAATCCATGAATATTGTGAAAAGTTTATTTTTATTCTCTCTCCTCTCTCTCTCTTATATATATATATATATATATATATATATATATATATATATATATATATATATTGAACTGATAGCTTCTTCCCTCCCCAAAATGTAAAAACATATTATTAATCAATGTATATTTACTAGCACAAAATTTTAAGAAAGTGACACAAAAGTATTGGGTGAAATCTCCATCATTGAGATGATAGTGGGCAATGGAATGCGAAAGCAACGGCACGACTTCTTCAAGTGGAAGTAACAGAGAAGATTGAAACAATCTTTCAAGATGACCTTTGGTTTATGTTCTAACAAACTGCTCTTTTTAACATTTATTTTTAGTCCCTTACATAGATCAATGTCGCGACAATATGATATTTCATATCATAATTTTGTAACCAACTGCTATGGAGGAAGTTTAAAGTAATGTTATCGCTTATTAGACGCTCAAAGAACTAAAGTGAAATAATGAACCTAGCTATCATCTCTTGCTTTCTTTATTTTTTGCAAAATCTTAGTGTAAATATTAAAGAGAAGTAATAGAGCGGATGTTGAAGTTGGTAATGATTTAGTAATATAGATTTGATATCATATTTTCACGTCTAAAGGATATTTGATAATGTGGCAAGTTCTTTTTGGTCAATGATTTAATTTTTATTTGGCTATTTTCACTACTTTTTTCTTTCATTCAATTCACTCTATTTTGGATGATATGACATATTTTATTTTAAGTATTTTCTTATTTTTGTTATATTTACAAAGAGTAACTACTCATACTTATATCTCTTCAATTTCAACTCCTAATAATCCATATATATATGGCACCTCTCTAAGTATTTTTCTCTTTCTATATATATAATATATAACCAAGAATAATTATTAATATTTGGAATAGAAAAAGTAATGTGGCACCTATATTTGGATAAGAGACATAATTATCTTTTTTTTTTTAAAAAAAAAAGAAGAAGAAATTTCTCAATTTTTTCCTCATCTATGTGCTATATTAAAAAAGCTTTAAAAAATCACTCTTTTAGCTCTATTAATTATATGAAATATGAAATATTAAGAAGCTAAAAGGTCATTTCTTTAAATTTCTTCAATGTAAAATATAATGGTCCTTATTTTCATTACTCCTATAATTTTTATTATCATAATCTTTAAATAATTAATAGTCATATTCATGATACTATTTGGTATTTCATATTGTAGTCCTATAAATAGAACTATTATAAGACTTTGCAGAAATAGTTACATTAGATTCATGTTTTAGTTTGACTTAAAAAATAAGATGAAGGCTATAGAATGGTGATCGGCTTGTGGGAGTGGATGTTGACAAGAGTTTAAAAGATTGTGCATTAATTTCATATATTTTATATATTTTTTAATGATTAAGGTTTGTAAGAATGATGTGGCATTATTTATTTTTTTTATATGTTCTCTGTGATTTTTTCTTTATTTTGTTTAGAATTATCGTAAGTTTATAATTTCTTTTGGTTATATATACTGTGAATATCTCTTCTATTTATATTATATTTAATAAAATTATTAATATTTTATAGTTTTTTAATCGTGCGAAGCGCTAACAAATTTACTAATGATTCATTTGAAAGCAAATTTGCTAGGAAATAACCAAATATCAAAGGGACAAAGATAATAATTTGATGTTTAGTAAAATAATTTATGAATTTTATGAGCTTATAATTTCTAGTTAGAAATAGAAATAGATTGTCTTAATATTTATTGATTAAATATTTATAATTTCATGTGAAAATGATTTATGCTAAAAAATATATGGTGATTAAAATATAGGTTTAGATGAAATTCATTAAAATAAAGTTCAAGAATTAATTTAGATTGTCATTAGCTCATTGATGTTTCGTTCTTAAGAGAAAACTTTCTTACCCAATGAATTAAGGATTATAGGATTCTTGATCAATTAAATTATTTGCAAGAAAAAAATAATATTTTTATTTCAACAATACGTGACCATTAGAAATATTTAGGTCTTCTTTGAGAAAAATTTAACCTATACCTTTCTTTGAGATTTAAATAAAAAAATATTTTTTTCTTATGATATACCGTCGGAAATCGATTTTACGGTATAGACGCTTATGATCTCCCCCTCTATGCCTTGCGGTAATGATTCCTCTGGCATTACGACCTTTACCACTTTTCTAAGAAAGAGATCATAGTGACTGATGGCTCTTTCAATCCGGCGAAATGGAATTGGCGTGTACCAATTTGGGTCAGATTAATAAGCTTACGACCACTGAACAAACTTGGTTGACGAACATAGTTTATGTGCCGCTAATGTAGCGGCTTGTTTCATTAAGAGTAAGACGTTTGAATCTAAATACACATCTGACTGATTAAGATGTTGTCTCTAGATCTAAACACTTAACGATTAAGACTGTTTATTTTTCTCGATCTAAATGTGCATAATTTATTTATTTGTAAACATATTAAATATATAATTTAAATAAAAAAATAATTAAATTCTAAAGTGTGTGTGTGTGTGTGTGTGTATAATAAAATAAATTTGTTATCCATTAAAAGAATAATATATTTATGTTCGCTAGTAATGGTAGAGATGGTTTGTAATGGTGGTGGAGGTAATGATTGGCATTAGTGACTAGTAATGATCGTAATGATAGTTGCTAGCAATGGTGGTGGTAATAGTTGTGATGATAAAGGTGTTTGATGTTGTCGTGACTGGTGTTGTGGAGGAAGTTATGATGGTGAAGTTGATTGATGTTAGTAGTTGGCGGTGTTGATGGTGGCGACCGAAGAATATGTGGTGGTTTGACGATGTGTTGGTGGTAGTTGTGGCATTGCTAGTTGTGATGGTGGAACTGGTTGGTGTAGAAATTGACTGCAGTGGTGATAGTGACTGATAGTGATGATAGAGGTAGTAACAACGGTGACAGTTATGGTGCTGGTGGTGATAGTTAATATAATTATAATTATGTAGATGATATCTGTGAGCTAACAGTAGTGGTTGACAAGAATAATGATTGTCAGTGATTGTTCTGATGGAAGGGGCAGTTAGCGGCGGTAATGGTGATTGACAATAGTGGCAGAAGTGACTGGTGGTGGTGGATGGAATGTTGGCTGATGATGGAGCTAAGGCTACCGACCTATGGTGGTACTGAGGGAGATGTCCACCACTGGAACACTGCTGAGAGTACCCATATCTTCCTGTCCTAGCCCTCTTGGAGCTCTCCCTTTCCTTCATCTGCTCTGCCTCTGTCTGCCGGGCATATATTATCAGTCGGGAGATATCTATATCTTTAGTCAGCATAGCTGTCCTGCATTTCTTGACCAATGAATCTGCAACCCCATTCACGAATTTACTCATATGAGCCACTGGATCCGTAACCATCTCCAGATCATACTTGGATAGCTGGATAAACTTGAGGGCATACTCCTGAACAATCATATCATTCTACTTCATATTGACGAATTCTGCTGCCTTTTCTTCCCTCAACTCTCGAGGAAAGAATCTGTCCAAGAAAGCCATAAAAAAATCATCCCAAGTAATGGGTATTTCACCAACTCCCCTGCCCTCCTTCAACCATCGGAACCATATATGAGTAACCCCCTTCAGCTGATAGGAGGCCAAGTCAGCACCCTCCTCTCCTGAAACATCTATAACCTGGGTAATCTTCTGGACCTCCTTAATAAACTCTTGTGGGTCCTTGTCCACCTTTGACCCATGAAACTCAGGTGGTTCATCCTGATGAAGTCTCGCACCCTAGTCGCTGCCGCATTCCCATTTAGGTTCACATGAGCCACAACCAACTAGTTGACCTGCGCAGTCATGGCCTGTGCTAACATCTAAAATGTAGCCCTGAACTCAGCATGAGTCACCTGCTCCGGCAAGGCATCAGCTGGAGCTGGTGGGGATGGCTGATGCTCATCTCTCTTTCCATTCTCATGGTCATTTCCGATGCCATTTCTTCTTCCATTGACTCAGCGGGAAGGCATATTTTTGCAAATGCATATAGCATGAGTTAGAGGAATAGAGAAAGGTACTTCATCACACGACATAGACTATGAAAGAAGGAAAGTTTCCTAAAATATTCTGTAGGCTCTCTCCCATAAGTGTGGCACGCTTCACATCCATGGAAAAGACTCTACTTAATGCGGCTTTCAAACACCCTAGGACACTTTAAACCTAATGCTTTGATACCAAGTTTGTCATGACCCAAGCATGGGACCTGCATCGAGACACAGAACTCAGAACCACGAAGAGCTCCAAGCTAACTCATGACACATACATATCACAAAAGAGAGAATATTTAAAGCAGAGATAAAATATGAAATACAATATAAGTGGAAGTATGCATATCATAAAAATGTAAGCATAAACATGAGTCAAGAACATTGAACTATCTATATATAGTTGTTTGAAAAGCCTCTAAACATATGATGAGCTGATGGGACATCCCCAACTAGCTCACCAAGTCTGAAACTAAAAGACATAAGCAAAAGACATGAACCAAAACTACTGTCCTCGGATCATGAGGACTCATCAAAACTGAGATGGGACTGGACTAAGACGGGGGGAGAGCTAACGCTGGGACTAAGACTGATCACCCGAACGTATATCATGAGACGATATAGCATAGAGTATGCGGTCAGTTCTTTGAATGTACAAAGCATGTAGAGAAAGTAAAACACGCTAGTAAAATGATAGTATGAAATTATGAATATAAAACAAGATAGAACATGAGAGCAAGTGAAACATGCTAAAAACCATATTCATGTAGTAATCATAATCATGAGACATTCATCATAAAATGAAACAGAACAACCCGAGGTTTAGAAATAGAAATCATAAAATGTACCATACTTGAAATCATAAGTGAAAACTCATAAACTAATCAATGGATCAAATATGCTATAAAATATTGTATCGTAAGTCATGAACATGAGTAACTTAAAACACAAAGAACAATGTGAGGCTTCATTATAACTGACACCATCATGGTAGAGCTTACATGATGCCCAACTATCTCACTCAAGTGGGCAGAGCCGTTCCAAGCTTGCCAAGGCAAGGAATGATTAAGGAGTGATACCACATAGGGCCTCAATGTGAATATATAGGGTGGTATGTAGTTACGAGATTTAGGATTTGCTTGAACCCTTGTTACACCCCATAAAAGTTAGTGATTCATAAGCATAAGCGTGGATTTGTGATAAATAAAGAGAGTACGATGCGTGTAGAGAAGCCTTGAAAGTTGGGTCAAGCGAGGCCAAGCCGCAAGGGCCAGCGCGATGCGCCAGCACCCTGGCAGTGCGATGCATTGAGGGGCGCGACACCGGGGGTTGTTTGGCGCGTTGGGCGGCACGGGGCGCTCCCCTTCCACCGCCCTAATATATATATATATATATATATATATATATATATATATATATATATATATATATATATATATATATATATATCCCTCTTATTCAATTATGAATCATTTCCAAAGGTAGTCTCGGCTAGAGAGAGTAGGGGACGAGGAAATCAACTATTTTCCTTCTGATTATGCTATCAAACATCGTTCAAATTCAAATTAACTTCGGGTATCGACTTTTAAGCCTATAGGGAGCATTACTACTGAGTTATTTTCTCGATATTCGCCTGAAAAATCATAATCTCGCTGAGCAAAAGTTATCAGAATTGCTTCAAACTGATTTCTATATGATCATTGGCATCAAGTAAGCATTTCTCCCTTCTGAACCCTCGAGAAATTATAGGTTTTCAGTCGTATTTTATGCAGTTGAAGTATTGTGATTATTAATATCAAAAGTCATCATTTTAAGTCGAATTTGATATTGAAATTAGTTTCTTTCTCCCAGTGTTACAGTTATAGTTGAAATGAGTTGTCAAACATAAGTTGAAACTCGTTAGTTGTTTGGGAAACGACAATCGAGGTATATTAAGGCTAATTCCTTCGGCAAGTTAGTCTCTATAGCATTATAATATAGTTTAAACCTCAATAAGGAAGCCAAAAGTCTCGTTGTGAATAGATGTTGTTGTTAGTTGAGTTAAGTATTTATGTTTAGTTTGGGGTTGACTTTGCCCTGTATAGCCTTCCATGACCAACCCAGGGTTACTAGCTATGTCATTGCCCGCAAGGGCTAGATGACGTCGCTCCAAGGAGCGGTATGCCATTTGCGAAGGATGAAAATGAGGTCCGAGGACCTTATACAGTTCATTCCATGGTTGGACTATTTATATACCGTATAGGCACCACACTCCCGTCGAGCCTGGTGCCCGAGGTGTAGATATCAGGAGTCCACTGGACTCAGACAAAACTATAGTTTAGGGGCCGAGCGGGCTCAGCTGTAGACCCGGGGGAATGGTAGGACGGCTATAGTTATTAGTTGACTTGTTTTGACCTTGTTCGGGCTATATAGATTAAGGTGTACTCGCCAGGGCTTATGGGGGCCCCGAGTGGAATATTCTGTGCTGGTTGTACATTCCGGCTTATGGGGAGCCAGGTAAGGTTCTTGTTTGCACTATTTACTATTAGATTAGACAGCAGGAAATTAAGTTATTCAAGTTATACCTCTATCTCTTTCACTAAGTTACTTTCGGTTTTATTTTAAGTTTTATTCAGTTACTTTCAGTTATTGCCTTACATATTCAGTACATATTGTACTGATGCCCATCTTGGGGCACTGCATTACTTGCCTGCAGGTGCGAATAGACACAGATCAGGACCTCCCTAGCTTTCAGCCAGAATTAGCAGTGCATTTGACTCCTCTTCCCCGGAGCTGATTAGTTAGAAGGTTTGTTCTTCTGATTGTATAATATGGGTAGGTCCGGGCCCTATCTCAACCAATATTCTACTCTTAGAGGCTTGTAGATTTACAGTTCCCTGTGCTTAGTTTGTCATTGTCCATGTGGGGCCTATATATGTTTTATTTTATGTGATGGCCGTGTGGGGCCTTATTTAGATGTTAGATAGTGTCCTTGTTGGCCATAGTTTAGTTATAGTTGCCTGATTTTCATTTCAGTTGAAAATAGACAGTATGGTGGTCTTGTCGGTCCGTATAGGACTCCCTTCTATCGCTTGTTGTTGAGTAGTTGTTTTCATTTACAGGTAGCTATATGGCCTTGTCGGCCGGAGGCTGTATTTACAGTCGAGGTATAGCTCATTGTTTTCTTGAAATTGAGTTGCAGGCATGCACTAGACATGCATAAGTCTAGCCAGGTTAGTCAGGTTCCAGTGTTGCACTAGGTGCCAGTCATGCCTCCCAAGGTGGGTGGCGTGACAAACTTGGTATCAGAACAGGTCGTATCGCAGGGAGTCTGCAACCCATGCTAAGTAGAGTCTTGCCTATGGATGTGTTGTGCACCACATTCTATAGACAGGAGGCTGCGAGGCATGATAGGATGGTTACTCTTCATTTTCTTCCATTTGTGCTATAGAGCTGTTCAGTATAGGATTGAGTCCCTAAGCTTACCATATTCTGTTTGTCTACAGAGAAATGTCGGACATGCGATAGACCACGAATGGAAGGAAGTTGGACGTCGTAGCAGGAGAGGGCACTAGCTGGTGCCCCAGTCAGAGTCAGCTCGATCTGAGGGCGATAGGAAGACTCTATCTCGGTCTCCCCAGCAGTCTCTGCCCTGTCAGGAGCCGTCCAGGGCGGCATATATGTTGGTACCACCTCCAGTAGTCCCTATACCGCTGCCATCAGATTAGGAGATTAGGAGTGCCGTTTTTATGTTAGCTTAGATGATGGATGCACAGTGCCAGCTAGTGGCACCCGTGGTTGTAGAGTCTTCGGGAGGACCTGGTAGTTCGAGGGTTCAAGAGTTCCTCGCTCTGAGTCCCCGCATTTCACAATGACGGATCGAGATGAGGACCCTCAGGACATCCTGGACCAGTTGCAGCAGATCTTCAGGGTGATGCATGCCACACCTATGAAATCGGTTGAGTTAGCGGTATTTCGATTGCGGGACATATCAGTGCTATGGTATGAGAGTTGGGAGAGGTCCTGAGGTAGAGATGTTCCCCTTCCGACTTGGTCCAGCTTTTCAAAGGCCTCCTTGGACCATTATTTGCCTCGATAAATCTGACAGGCCCAGGTAGATCCGTTTCTGCATCTGGAGAGGGTTTGATGAGTGTTCGGGAATATGCTATGAGATTTGACTCCTTGTCCCAATATGCACCAACTTTTGTAGATACCATGCTAGCTAGAATGCCCTGATTTATTATAGGTCTGCTTCCGGAGTATGTAGAAACTTGTATCACGGCTACCCTACGAGAGGACATGGATATTGCCCATGTTCAGGCATTTGCTCAGAATATTAAGGAATTAGGAAGCGGCAACAGGAGATAGAGAGGGCAAGTCAGGAGCAGCGGCGCAGGACTAGGCCTAGTGACACTCAAGAAGAGTTTTAGGGCAGACCCAAGCCATGACTATCAGGCAGGCTACCCAGACCCCACCTCCACAACAGCAACAGGGTGGTAGACCTGGCCGTCGGGGGCAGTCAGGACCTGGCGAGAACTCACGACCATCGGGTTTGCAACAACATAGAGGGTTAGAGCAGAGTGGACTTACTGTGCCACCTTGCCCTATTTGCAGTCGTTGTCACCTTGGGGCATGCAGGTATGGTTCTACTGTGTGTTACACCTTGGACAAGAGGGTCACTTGATGAGGGACTGTCTAGCCAGGGGTTAGAGTGATCGGGACCAACAGGACAGATATTCAGTAGGGTCACGTGCCCCAGCATCTCCAGCAGGGAGTAGGCCCTCAGCTCCATTCGGCAGAGACCGAGGCAGGTCAGGGGCATTAAGTTCAGGCACCGGTCCGGATCATACTTATGCTTTACCAGGGCGACATGAGTCAGAGTCGTCGCCGAATGTTGTGACAGGTATGCTGGACATCTGTTCCCATTCAGTTTATGTTTTGATATACCCGGTCTCCACTTTGTCTTATGTTACACCATTAGTGGCCCAGAAGTTTGGTATAACGCCAGAATTGCTTCAGCGATCTTTTTCATTGTCAACGCTCGTTGGTGATTCTATTATAGCTAAAATGATCTACCAGGGCTGCACAATAGAGGTTGTTGGTCACCAAACTTCGGCGGATTTAGTGGAACTAGAAATGCTTGACTTTGATGTAATTATGGGCATGGATCGGCTAGCACCATGTTATGCCAATGTAGAATGTTGGACCAAAACTGTCTGATTCCATTTTCTAGGGGAGGAAAACGAGAGTTGAAAGGCAATGCAGCCACGCCAAAAGGTAGGTTTATATCCTATCTTTGGGCGAGAAAGTTGATAGAAAAGGGTTGCATCAATCAAATTGTCAGGGTTCAGGATGTCCAAGCAGAATCCCCGACTCTTCAGTCTATTCCAGTAGTCAATGAGTTTCCAGATGTGTTCCCAGATGAACTTCCTGGTATTCCCCAGAACGGAAAATCGATTTTTCTATCGATCTATTACCAGGTAGTCAACCTATATCCATCCCTCCGTACCCAGCTGAGCTTAGAGAATTGAAGGAACAGCTGAAAGATCTGTTAGATAAGGGCTTCATCAGGCCGAGTACTTCACTGTGGGGTGCGCCAGTTCTATTTGTAAGAAATAAGGATGATCCCTCCACATGTGTATAGATTACTCGCAGCTAAATAAAGTCACTCTCAAAAATAAATACCTGCTTCCCAGGATAGATGATTTATTTGATCAGTTACAAGGGGCAAAGTATTTCTCTAGGATCGACTTAAGGTTTGGGTACCATCAGGTGCGGGTTCGGGAGAGAGATATCCCAAAAATGGCCTTTAGGACCAGGTATAGCCATTTTGAATTCCTAGTTATGTCCTTCGGGTTGATGAATGCTCCAGAAGTGTTCATAGATCTGATAACAGTATCTTTAGGCCGTATCTGGATTTGTTTGTGATAGTATTTATTGATGACATTCTGGTGTATTCCCGTTCACAAGCAGAACACAGAGATCATTTGCGAATGGTGCTTCAGATTCTCAGGGATCGCTAGTTATATGCAAAATTTTACAAATGTGAATTCTGGATGAATTCGGTAGCCTTTTGGGTCATATTTTGTCGGATGCTGGTATTCAGGTAGATTTATAGAAGATTGAAGCAGTAAATACCTGGCCCAGACCAACGACTCCCACTGAGGTACTTAGTTTCCTGGGGTTGGCTGGGTATTACAGGAGGTTTGTAGAGGGGTTTTCTACTTTATCAACACCTTTGACCAAGTTAATTCAGAAAGTAGCTAAATTTCACTAGACTAAAGCGTGTGAACAGAGTTTACAAGAGCTGAAGAATAGATTGACATCAGCGCCAGTACTACCTTTGCCAGAAGGTTCAGAGGGTTATGCAGTGTATTGTGATACTTCAAGTGTTGGGTTAGGGTTGTTCTGATGCAACACGGTAAGGTAATTACTTATGCTTTGGGGAAGCTAAGGAATCATGAGAAGAACTATCCCACTCACGACCTGGAGTTAGAGACAGTAGTTCACACCTTAAAGATGTGGAGACATTACCTATATGGGGTGTACGTGGACATTTTACTGATCATAAGAGCCTCCAATGCATATTCACTTAGAAAGAGTTGAATCTACGACAATGTCGCTGGTTAGAACTGTTGAAAGATTATGACGTGAATATTTTGTATCATCTAGGAAAGGCCAACATTGTAGCAGATACCCTTAGTCGTAGATCTATGGGGACCCCGAAATATTTGAAAATTGAACAACGGGAGCTGGCCCAAGAATTACACCAGTTAGCCAGCTTAGCCATCCGAATAGTAGACTCGGGAGACAATGGGGCTATAATTTAGAATACAACAGTATCGTCCCTGGTAGTGGAGGTAAAAGAATGACAGTATGAAGATCCTTATTTATCACAGCTCAGGATAAGGTAAAACAGGGGGAAGTATCAGCTTTTGAAATAACTGAAGATGGGGTCTTGAGATGTAGCAGTCACCTCTGTGTCCCAGATGTGGCAGGACTTCGCCAGCAGATAATGGTACATTATTCCCGTTATTCTCTTCACCTAGGTTTAGCAAAGATGTATCATGACATAAAAGTGATTTACTGGTGGCGGGGAATGTTGTGCCCGTAAGTGTACGAGTCGTACAAGTAATATAGTGGCCCTTTTTAAGAGCCGGATGTCGAACCCACAGGGACTGGACCAATTCAGCTAATTATCAAGTTCAAGTATGATATCAAATGCCGCAAGTGTTCATTATAGACTTTTCTTAGAAATTTCATTAAGTCTAGATATGGTCAATAAAATTATTCTGAATTCATTCAAGGAGTAACTAGAGTTAAAGACGGATAATCATGCGATACTACAATTTGCAATGGTTTAAGTATGAAACTATCAATTGTCGTCTCACATAATTAGAATTGCATGTTTATGATCTTCCGAACCTCTAAACATGACAAACTAGCCTCACTACTACATTGTTGAGCGAGGATGTTATTTCTAGTTCGTGGGAAATTCACTACGTGGATGTGGTTTATGGGGTTATGCCATTGATTTGGGTACTTCCGTACCTCCAACCATTTAACCAATCTTAGCTACACAACTATTCCTACAAGTGGTGGAGTATGATTCTAAGTTGGTGTCTTTCTATCTTTCCATTTTATCAACCAAGCAAGGTAATTAGGTATATTCCTATCCTAACCACAAATCTTATCAAAAGACAAGAACTTGCTTCCTACATTCTTATGTTCTTGCCTAGGTTTTCCTTCACAAGCATTTACCTACGCGTAACGTGTGTGTTTTCAGGGTGATCAATCATAAAAACAACCATAATTAAGAATGCAAGACAAAACAACAATCAATAACTTAATTCCAAAACAAATTCGTAAAAACACAATCATAACTCATGGATTCAATCCTAGAGGAAGGGTTTTAGCCACTCAAGTTCGTAAAATTAAAAGAAAACATTGTTAAAGTAACATACTTACAAGAATTGGTAGAAGAGAAGATGAAATTGATGAACCCTAGGTGAGTTCTCCCACTTCTCCCTTCACTCCTAGGTGGTTTTTCAGAATAAAATCATGACAAAATGATTTTAGGAGCTAAGGGGCCTATTTATAGTAAATGAGAGATGTATAAAATTATGCCCAGCATGGAATAGCTCTGTGTCACGGAGGTTATCGCGCCAATATGCCTCCATGACACGGAGGCATCGTGTAGGCACACTGGAAAGCAAAATAGTCGCCAAGCAGAAGCTGTCCGCGTTGGCAGCATGTCACGCTGCTTGGGCAGCGCGTTAGGTGGCGTGTCACGGCCCTTGTCGCGCAGCCTGCCTGTCGTGGCACGTTTCCAACATGTAGGTGGGCTGTTTCGCGCACCCTCTTTGCCGACATTCGCGTTTTACTTCCGATTCCATGCCTCCACTTCACCAACTCATGGATTAGTTCCTCAAATTCATTGTAAACCTACAAAAACAAGAACTAATCATGTTGGTTAGTATATATATTCACATTTACATAGAAATACATGAAAATGCATATAATTAAGTCGATAAACAAGACGAAACTAAGTTATAAAGCATCACTCAAGCATGCTATTTTTTCCGAGATCACCTACCCCACACATAAAGCCTTGTTCGTCCTCAAACAACCCTTTTACATCTCATGTAAATGAAGACTCACACATAACTAATTTAACAAGATAATTCAAGTTACGGCTATAATGATTATTTGAGATAACAAGTTAAAAATAGAGCATGCATGATTTAATCAATGAAATGATATACAACTCCGTTAAGACTTCCTAACCTCAAGAATCGACTATCAATCTTGGCAAACTCATGCAAATCAACTGATCAAGAAATCCGACATTAATGTTATCTCTCATTAAGCATGTGCCCTCACAACACAAGAGAGTTACCCATTTTTACTCATAAAATTTTCAAATCACAACATGTATGGGTATATGAATAAAATTATGCTCACTCTCTCAAAGAATTCACATGCATCATGTAGTGAACCATAAGCCTGCTGTTAGTGTTTTACTCCACTAATTTAAGGATGTATGAACGTAAGATCAAGTAGGACTTAATGGGTTGTAATATAAGCTAAGGGACGGGTAGGTACTATTCTGGCCAGTAATAGTGACTATCTTCCCCAAGCGCTTTTAATACATCCAACATTCATTAAGGACATCTCTTTTCTTACTTCCTCCTCATTCTTTTCAATCCTGAATTTTCTCTTCTTGTTCCCATTTCTTTAAGCACACTCGGCTTAGTAGTAGGGAGTATTTAAGCAATTTTTTCATTCATTTATTTTCTTACTCCCTACTAATAATCAATCATTTTCACACAAGTGCACCTTTGTCCTTTTCTCAACTTTAACAACTTCTACTTTTCCTTCTTTTTCATGCTTCTCACTCCTTCACTCTTTGGAATTTTTTACTTAAGCGCTTAGGAGTTTTGGATCAAATTCAAGGCTAATGAAATAAAAAGGATTTAGCTTATGTTGTAGCTATCAAAGAATAGGCTTAAGGCTCAATGGGGCTCACTAGGATTCAACATTCAAGGTATGTAAAGTGAGGGATAAAAATTAGGTTCATGCAAAGAAATGCCTAAATCATCTCCTACAGTCCACATCCTTCATTCCGTTTTATATACACACCAGGCAAGTTCTAGACACTACACAGTAGCACGGAATATTCGAAAAACTTACACTCTCAGCACATGCTCAATTCAAGACACATTCAGCAGACTCTTACTCAACTAATCACAAGAATTCAGAATTAAGCTTCAATCACATTAAGTCAAATTCAAGAGCCTAAGTGTCTCAAATAAAGTTATACACTTCTTACATGCTTCAACACTAACCACACTTGTATCTTACAATCATGTATAGCACATAACAAGAACATCAAGCCATCAATCAGCTACGGGTTCAAAAACCAAAACCTATTGACTAATTTTTCCTCAAGACGGTCGTCATCCATCCATCGTCAGAAACAATCCCTAACTATGACTAAAAACACTATATACAGACAAAGAAATTTTTTTTATTCTTCGGTTCAAAGACCCCCCGTCGGAAAAGAACCGAAAAAAAAACCAATGGGTGATGAAGTCATGCCTGACTCACAAAAAAAATTTTTCAAATATTTTTCAAATATTTCTCACAAGCATTACATTCACCAAAAATCGTTAAGCACAAAAATTTTGAAAGTTTCCTCACCCCACACTTGAATCATGCTATGTCCCCATAACATCAAATTAAAATTAAACAGGATGAGAAATACTCGCTGAGCCTCTATGCCTAGCTAACAACATGCTTTTCTTCAAGTTTTCATAAGTGGGTGTTTGACCCCACACTTTTTATCTTCCATGCTGGTTAGCTTCCTCCTTCAAGGGTACTCAGACTTCCCCTCCATCCGTGCTTAACTTTCCACCAAAAATAATACAAATTGAAAATAAACAAAACACATAAACAAAAATAAAAAATTGTACCTACGGTACCCTTGGGTTACCTCCCAAGCAGCGCCGTATTTTACGTCGCGGCACGACGTGAACTATCCTTTTAAGGACATCCTCATACCTGGGTTCCCGTTCGAGAACCATCTCCTTTTCTTTTGATTTTTAGAGGAAACAACCTCCACTCTGTTCCTCTCTTCCTCCAACTTCTTCACACTCTGAAGCCCTTTATCAGACTCGGGCTGAACATTTATCATTAACTTTGGCCATGGACCTGTGGAATCCCCCACCCCAAACTTATCCTCTGACAACACACTAACCTTACAAAGGTTTCTGTAGTGTGTGGATGGGTTCATTTCTTGGTATACTCGGAAGAGTTCTTCTTCATCTTCGACCCTCATTTTCAAGGTCCCTGCTCTCAAGTCAATTACCGCTCCTCCGGTGGCCAAGAATGGCTGTCCCAAGATTAAGGGTACCTGGACATCAACATGAAAATCTAAGATAATAAAATCAGCAGGTATAATAAACTTACCCACTTTGATGAGAAGGTCCTCTATTATTCCATCAGGTGCCACTCGCGACTTATCCGCCAGCTGCAGCATCAACCTCGTTGGCCTCAGTTTTCCCAA
Source organism: Datura wrightii (assembly GCA_035772735.1). Classification (NCBI taxonomy): domain Eukaryota; kingdom Viridiplantae; phylum Streptophyta; class Magnoliopsida; order Solanales; family Solanaceae; genus Datura; species Datura wrightii. The sequence continues at coordinate 82,791,241 of JASDFA010000006.1, read as the reverse complement.
CCCCAGGGTGTTAAATAAAGATAGGGGCATTAGATTAACTGCTTCCCCTATATCACACAAAGCTCGTAGCACCTAAGCTTTACCAATTTGTATGGGGAGGGTAAAACTCCCTGGGTCTTTGAGCTTTTTTGGAATTTTGCTCAATACCCTGTGACTGCACTCCTCAGTTAGTGCTACTGTCTGGACATCCACCAATATGACTTTGTTAGCCATCACATCTTTCAAGTATTTAGCATACTTGGGCATTCCCTGCAAAACATCAAGAAGAGGCAAATTTATGTGAAGTTCTTTGAAAATCTCAAAGAACTTTCTGAAGCATTCCTCCTCCTTGCTCTTTCTGAATCTCTGAGGGAATAGTGGTGGTGGTCTTTGTGCTGGCTGCAATGAAGATTGTGCATTTTGTTGCACAACACTCTGATTTTCTCCCTTGTCAGTGGATGGTCCTGGTCTAACCAACTCCGGCTGCACCTCATTTCTCTTTTCTTTAGGCACTGCATCAGCTAATTGCTTGCCGCTCCTCAGACTGATGGCGTTGACCTGCCGGGGGTTAGGATCTGTGTCACTTGGTAGTCCTCCCTGTGGTCTCATGTTTTGAGTAGCTGCTATCTGACCCATCTGCTTTTCTAGATTGCGGGTGGCCACTTGCTGATTCTTCAAATCTGATGCCATCCTCGCCTGATTTTCTGCTAACTGAGTCTGGTCCTCCATGATTTTCTGCAACATTTCCTCAATGTTGCTGCTCAACTGGCCATCATTCTGCCTATTATGCTGATACTGCTGTTGTTGAGGTTGCTGATAACTTTGCTTTTGATTTCCACCCCAAGAAAAATTCAGGTGGCTCTGCCAATTCTTGTAGTAATTGTTTCCAAAATTCTGATTGTTCCTCGCACATTCCGAACAAAATTTTCTTATTTTGGATTGGCTCCACAAGATTCTGCATTGTGCCCATTATTTCCACAAATTTCACACCAACTTGGAGCTTGCTGAACTACATTAACCTGACCCTGCTATTGGTTCATACTCAGTTTATTGAACTGAGTCATCATCTGATGCTGGAACGAAGCTAACTGTGCCGCCAAGGCATTCATACTATCTACCTCTATCAACCCTGCTCTCTTTCCTTCCCCTCTTGATGATTCGCTGTGCCACTCTGGATTTCCCTGTGCAATTCTATTCAACAGCGTGTACAGCTCATCATAAGTCTTCTCTAAGGCTTGCCCACTCGATGCAGAGTCTAGTAAAATTTTCGTGTGTGGGGCTAGACTTTCTACAAGGTATGAGCCAACACTTCATTCGATTGATGGTGATGGGGACAGTCTCTCAATAATGACTTGAATCTTTCCCAAGCCAAATATAAATTCTCATCAGGCCTCTGCTTGAAACTCAGTATTTCACTTCTCAACTTTGCAGTCTTGCCTGAAGGAAAAAATCTGATAAGGAACTTCTTTGCCAAATCATTCCACGAAGTTATGGAGTTCGGTGACTCAACTTTGAACCACTTCTTTGCCTTTCCCAACAATGAAAATGGGAAGAGGGTAAGTCGAACATAATCTGTGGACACGCCGGTGGGGACAAACGTGCCACTAATCTCAAGAAAGTTCTGTAAGTGCTGCTGCGGGTCCTTATGTGCCATCCCAGTGAATTGACCACTAGAATGTAACAGCTGCACCAAGTTCTGCTTCAATTCAAAGTTCCCTCGAGGCTCCGATTTACAGATAATAGAGTTCACATTAGTCGCTTGTGGGATTGCCACTTCGCGAACTGGTCTGGCTGCCATTGCTTCCGGTGACAATTGTGCTTGTCCTGCAGGTGGTTGTTGTTGTACCTTTCTTGAAGTCTTTTCAGCTTTTGCTCAAGAGCTACTCTCCTTCGCAAATGGATTTGACGTTCAGGTTCAAGCAACGATTCCACAAGCTCTCTATTCTTAGCCAGCTCGGCAAGACAACCTGTCACCTGCAATAAGTCAGACTAAGACCAAGTTTCTCAACACTTAAGGAAATTTAAAAATCACACAAAAAATAGAAAAATTCACTGAACTTCGCAGAGTCCCCGGCAACGGCACCAAAAACTTGTTGTGCCTGCAAGTGTACGGGTCGTACAAGTAATATAGTGGCCCTTTTTAAGAGCCGGATGTCGAACCCACAGGGACTAGACCAATTCAACTAATTATCAAGTTCAAGTGGGATATCAAATGCCGCAAGTCTTGATTATAGACTTTTCCGAGAAATTTCATTAAGTCTAGATATGGTCAACGAAATTATTCTAAATTCATTTAAGGAGCAACTAGAGTTAAAGCCGGATAATCGTGCGATACTACGATTTGCAATGGTTTAAGTATGAAACTGTCAATTGTCGTCTCACATAATTAGAATTGCATGTTCATGGTCTTCCGAACCTCTAAACACGAAAAACTAGCCTCACTACTACATTGTTGAGCGAGGATGTTATTTCTAGTTCGTGGGCAATTCACTACGTGGATGTGGTTTATGGGGTTGTGCCATTGATTTGGGTACTTCCGTACCTCCAACCATTTAACCAATCTTAGCTACACAACTACTCCTACAAGTGGTGGAGTATGATTCTAAGTTGGTGACTTTCTATCTTCCCATTTTATCAACCAAGCAAGGTAATTAGGTATATTCCTATCCTAACCACAAATCTTATCAAAAGACAAGAACTTGCTTCCTACATTCTTATGTTCTTGCCTAGGTTTGCCTTCACAAGCATTTACCTACGCGTAACGTGTGTGTTTTCATGGTGATCAATCATAAAAATAACCATAATTAAGAATGCAAGACAAAACAACAATCAATAACTTAATTCCAAAACAAATTCGTAAAAACACAATCATAACTCATGGCTTCAATCCTAGAGGAAGGGTTTTAGCTACTCAAGTTCGTAAAATTAAAAGAAAACATTGTTAAAGTAACATACTTACAAGAATTGGTAGAAGAGAAGATGAAATTGATGAACCCTAGGTGAGTTCTCCCACTTCTCCCTTCACTCCTAGGTGGTTTTTCAGAATAAAATCGTGACAAAATGATTTTAGGAGCTAAGGGACCTATTTAAAGTAAATGAGAGATGTATAAAATTATGCCCAACATGGAATGGCTCTGTGTCACAGAGGTTATCGCGCCAATATGCCTCCATGACACGGAGGCATCGCGTAGGCACATTGGAAAGCAAAATAGTCACCAAGCAGAAGCTGTCCACGTTGGCAGCATGTCACGCTGCTTGGGCAGCGCGTTAGGTGGTGTGTCGGCCCTTGTCGCGCAGCCTGCCTGTCGTGGCACATTGCCAACGTGTAGGTGGGCTGTTTCGCGCACCCTCCTTGCCGACGTTCGCGTTTTACTTCCGATTCCATGCCTCCACTTCACCAACTCATGGATTAGTTCCTCAAATTCATTGTAAACCTACAAAAACAAGAACTAATCATGTTGGTTAGTATATATATTCATATTTACATAGAAATACATGAAAATGCATATAATTAAGTCGATAAACAAGACAAAACTAAGTTATAAAGCATCACTCGAGCATGCTATTTTTCCCGAGATCACCTACCCCACACATAAAGCCTTGTTCGTCCTCAAACAACCCTTTTACATCTCATGTAAATGAAGACTCACACATAATTAATTTAACAAGATAATTCAAGTTACGTCTATAATGATTATTTGAGACAACAAGTTAAAAATAGAGCATGCACGATTTAATCAATGAAATGATATACAACTCCGTTAAGACTTCCTAACCTCAAGAATCGACTCTCAATCTTGGAAAACTCATGCTAATCAACTGATCAAGAAATCCGACATTAATGTTATCTCTCATTAAGCATGTGCCCTCACAACACAAGAGAGTTACCCATTTTTTTATGAAATAGTTGTCATAGTGTCATTTGAAGTGCCTATATTGCATTTTCTGCGTTTCAAAGTTTTCAGATAGTCCATATTACAGGGGAGACTCTGCCAAATTGTTTCTAAATCTTGGTTAGAAAAGTTAACTCCTGTGAGCTTAAGAATGACATTCGAGGACGAATGTTCCTAAGGGGGGAGGATGTTACACCCCGTAAAAGTTAGTGATTCATAAGCGTACGCGTGGATTTATGATAAATAAAGAGAGTACGACACGTGTAGAGAAGCCTTGGAAGTTGGGTTGAGCGAGGCCAGGGTAGCGCCATGGGTTGCGCGCCGTGGCAGCCCCTTGGTGCGTTGCGGGGCGCGTCGCGGGGGGCGGTTTGGAGCGATGGGCAGCGTGGGGCGCCCCCCTGCCACCACCCTAAAATATATATATATATATAGCCCTCTTATAGAATTGTGAATCATTTCCAAAGGTAGTCTCAGCCAGAGAGAGTAGGGGACGAGGAAATCAACTATTTTCCATCCGATTACGCTATCAAACGCCATCCAAATTCAAATTAACTTCGGGTATCGAGTTTTAAGACTACAGGGAACATTATGTGAAGTTAATTTTTTGAAATTCGCCCGGAAAATCGAAACCACGCCGAGCAAAAGTTGTCAGAATTGCTCCAAACTAATTTTTATATGATCACAGGCATCAAGTAAGCATTTCTCCCTTTTGAACCCTCGAGAAATTATAGGTTTTTGACCGTATTTTGCACAGTTGAAGTATTGTGATTATTAATATCAAAAGTTTCATTTTAAGTCGAATTTGGTATTGAAATTAGTTTCTTTCTTCCAGTGTTACGGTTATAGTTGAAAAGAGCTGTCGAACATAAGTTGAAACTTATTAGTTGTTCGGGAAACCACAATCGAGGTATGTTAAGGAGAATTCCTTTGGAAAGTTAGTTTCGATAGCATTATAATACAATTTGAACCTCAGTAAGGAAGCTAGAACTCTCATTGTTGTGAATAGCTGTTGTTGTTAGCTAAGTTCAGTATTTATGTTTATATAGTTTGGGGTTGACTTTTCCCTGTATAGCCTTCCATTACCAACCCAGGGTTACTAGCTGTGCCGTCGCCCGCCAGGGGCCAGATGACATCGCTCCAAGGAGCGGTATGCCATCCGCAAGGGACGAAGATAAGGTCCGAGGACCTTATACAGTCCATTCAATGGCTGGATTATTTATATGCCATATCGACACCATACCCCCGTCGAGCCTGGTGCCTGGGGTGCAGATATCAGGAGTCCACTGGACTCAGACACAACTGCAATTCAGGGACCGAGCGGGCTCAGTTGCAGACCCATGGGACTGCTAGGATGGATATAGTTATTAGTAGACTTGTTTTGACCTTGTTAGGGGTATATAGATTAAAGTGTACTCGCCAGGGCTTATGGGGGCCCCGAGTGGGTTATTTTGTGCTGGTTGTACCTTACGGCTTATGGGGGCCAGCTAAGGTCCTTGTTTGCACTATTTACTGTTAGATTAGAAAACAGGAAGTTAAGTTATTCAGGTTATACCTCTATCCCTTTCACTAAGTTACTTTCGGTTTCATTTTAAGTTTTGTTCAGTTACTCTCAGTTATTGCCTTACATATTCAGTATATATTATACTGACGCCCATCTTGGGGCGCTGCATTACTTTCTTGCAGGTGCGGAAAGACACAGATCAAGACCTCCCTAGCTTTCATCCAGAATTAGCAGTGCAGTCGGCTCCTCTCCCCCGGAGCTGATTAGTTAGAAGGTTTGTTCTTCTGATTGTATAGTATGGGTGGGTCGCGACCCTGTCTCAACTAATATTCTACTCTTAGAGGCTTGCAGATTTACAGTTCCTTGTGGTTAGTTTGTGGTTGGCTGTGTGGGGACTATATATATTTTATTTTGTGTGATGGACGTGTGGGGCCTTGTCTAGCTGTTAGATAGTGGCCTTGTCGGCCATAGTTTAGTTATAGTTGCCTGATTTTCATTTCAGTTGAAACTAGACAGCATGGTGGTCTTGTCTACCCACATAGGACTCCCTTCTATCGCTTGTTGTTGAGTAGCTATTTTTATTTATAGGTAGCTATATGGCCTGGTCGGCCGGAGGCTGTATTTACAGCCGAGGTATAACTCATTGTTTTTCTTAAAATTGAGTTGCAGGCATGCACCAAAAATGCATAAGCCTAGCAAGGTTAGTCAGGTTCTAGTGTGGCACTAGGTGACAGTTATGCCTCCCAAGATGGGGCGTGACAACTCCTAGCCTACTCGGTGCTATACACTACTCCCAAAACATGCATGCGGCTTATAATCGATATCGTGAAAACGTACTTGATCTTGTATGGGCTAGATTAAGTCATGAAATCATAATCATACTTGACATACGGGAACTAGCGCCACAATTAGCCATGATACATAAACTTGATTTTTCATGAAATTCATACATCTTGAATAAAGCTTCATAATTCGAAATCACAAAATCATAAGTTTAAGAATTCGTAAATATTCATGCATACTTTGATAATTTATTATACTTGAAATTATGGGTATATAAGCTTGAAATTCATAAATCAGGCATAATAGGGCAAAATCACCATAAACTTGAAATCATGAATTAGTGAGAAATTTGAGAGTCCAATCTGCCATAATAATCATAATTCATCAATTAGAACATGAGAGAATTGAACCCATAGAGAGATCATTAAATTATTTCATTGAATTAGGTCAACCTAGAATTTCACAATTTAGAACTTGAGAAGTAGAGATCATGGAATTGAACTTGAAGAGGGCATGAGGGTGGAAGGATTTTCCCCATTCATAACCCGACATACCTGGGCTTGAAGAATTTTCAACTTTATTGGAGACCCAAAGGGAATTGAGGAGAATATTGATGAAGAACCCTAGCTTCTCTTGAGGGGATTTGATCTTCCCTTAGGGTGTTAGGAGTAGAATGAGGAATTAATATGAATAAAACCCTTTAAAATACCCTTTTATGCTTAAAATGACTTAGTTTAGGAATTAAAAACTTAGAAATTACGAAAACATCCTTAATAACACGACTACTAATTGGTCCCTGCCAGACCCAATGACTTACTTCATGGCCCGTTGGGTCTCTTCACGGCTCGTTACCTGACCCATTGCTATTGGAGTCGAAAATCCATTCTCTGATCTTTTCTCGATGCCTCCACTTAATGTTTCATCATGATACTTAACAGATCACTTCACCACCCGTAAAAACTCTACAAAACTCAGCTTTTCACCATCTTTATGCACCTAACGGTCACTTAAGAACCCGTCAAGTGACTTAACAGGTCACTTGATGACTCCTTCTGTGACCTGGTGTAGGTTTTCTTTTTTTTTTCTCCATTTCAGTCCTCGAGTATGATCTTAAGAACTTTTGGGGTGTTACAATAAAATTGATTGTGGGCTTAAGAACATTTGATTGATTTGGGGTTTGCAAAGTTTGATTGATGGTGAAAATCATTCAATCTTGCCCAATTACCTTTATTGTGCTTGAAAGAGCCAATTTAGGTTGGATTAACATGAATCAACAATACTCAAGGCTCTAACCCTTGTTTAATGGGTTCACCTAGACGTAGGATGAAATTCAATTGGCAAAATACAATGGTGATTGAAGGGAGTTCTCTTTAATTTGATAAAATTGAGGTAGATTAACACCCTTAGTGTTATTGAAAGATACCCATGGGTTGCCTAAGTGATTTCTTACATGTTCATCAATAGCCCATTTTCAATTTTCTCAAATTGAGTGATTTAGGGACATAGGTCCAAAATTGAGGTCACTTCCTTAGTATTTTTCATTATTGATTACAACCCCAAGCATTTACAATCTTAGTTATAGTTATATTTTTCCTAACCCTAATTTAAATAGCGTCTAAACTCTCAAATTTGAATTAAAAACTGCTAGATAGTTTGGGTCTACCATACTCTCTATGGATTCGACCCCGACTCTTAGTTGGGCATTATATTTATATTGACCACATATGCATCCTAATTGGAGTGGATTTAGAGCGATGATCAAATTTATGGCACCATTGCTAGGGATTTTGGCATAGTCCCTATCTAGCATTTTCGATTTAGTTTGTTTTATTAGACCTATACTTTCACTTTTGCTTTGATTTGTTGTTTGGAGCAGGAGTATAACTCTACCATAAGGAGAGGGGGACAATGTGTTTGCGGAGGTCAACGATGAGGTTGACTATGCAAGCACAATTGTGCTGCCTAGGGTCAATGCTACATCTTTCAAAATAGATGGTAGAATATACAGTATGCTCAAAGCAGAAGGCCAATTTCATAACTCCACTGACAATGACCCTCATCAACACCTGAAGAACTTCTTAGAGGTTTGCAACCTCTAAAGGCAAAACAAAATCTCTGATGATGCCATTCGGCTAAGGATTTTCAAATACTCATTGATTGGAGAAGTTATATAGTGGTTGCACAAGTTGCCTCCAAATTTGGTCCACACATGGCAAGAGCTTGTAAATATATTCCTCAAAAAATGGTTCCTGCCAAGTAAGAAGGAGGAGCAATGGAATAAGATCTTTTATTTCTGACAGCTCACTGGGGAGAAACTGTTTGAAGCATGGAAACATTTCAAGTAGTATAATACTTAGGGCATCCAACCACGAGTTCCCCTAGCATAATTTTTTAAAAATTTCTACATAGGCTTAGACTCATTGACATAATTTGTTGCAAACAATGCAGTTGGGGGATGGTTCATGGACTAGACCTTCAACCAGTTTGTCATTATTTTAGATCAAATTGCAAAGCACAACCATGCATGGTATGTTGGAGATTAGAGTGGATGGATAAATGTGGGTACTCCTTCATTATCTCACTTGATGAAGGAGAACTAAGGTCGTGACTAAATGATGGTGTCCATGGCCACCAACATAGCCCTACTTACCAAAAGGTTGATCAAGGCTGAGGTCAAAAAGGTGCATGCTGTTGAAGAAGCCCGAATGGTTCTCAATATGGGCATGGATGCCCCCCTCCACCATATCAATAATAAACCATACCAAGAGCCACCTCCCATGCAAGTAGAAGATGCTAGCTTTGTTGGCAATACATCCAAAGGTTATGGGCCACACTGCCTACAATAACATTAAGGCCATCCACATTCCCTATATCAAGGATAATGGCGACCTCAACTACAAGGTTAAGTTCAGTACTACCCGATGAATGGTTATGGTATCCCAAGTTAAGGGTGGCACAATAAGGGAAACTATTAAAACAGGAGCTCAAATACCTATATACCACCAAGGGTTCCTTCCTTTAGTTCTTAAAACTAGTGAGATGGACCTTCTCAAGAACAAGGGAATTCCAAGCTTGAGGGATGTTAGAAAAGGTACCTGCAAATCAAGAACGGTGAGATGCATGCTTAAAGAGCCTGATAGAATTTTATTGGCTCCCATACCATGTCCATTCAAAAATTAAAATAGCAAGTAAGGGACATTTCATGTGAATACAACCCCAAATAAAAGGGAGATCTTCTGAGAAACACGGTGGCCAACCCTAAGGGACATGTCGGCACGTCTAATGCTCAGTATATGACCATTGTCACTAGGAGTGGCAAGATTATGCAACCCATGGGTGGTGAGGTTATTAATGGTCTGGTTGGTAAATATTGAGAATATGCATGACGATCAAAGTGGAGGGTTGATGAAGCCACAAGTTGGTGAGATTATTGATGATGGAGTAAAGAAGCCATCAATAGAGGCGGTTGTTGAAGATACTACAGTTGCTTCTAAAAGGAAGGGAAATACTAAGGGAGGCACGAATGACATTGCTAAATACTTTTCTTTTCCTGTTCCCCCCTTTCCACAAAGGCTGGCCAAACAAGCTCTTAATGCAAAGGTTGAGAAACACATTAATCGACTGAAAGAAGTTGCACTTCGAATTTCATTTATTGATGCTATCAAAGCGATGCAAGGTTTTGCAAAGTACCTAAAGAAGTTTCTGACTAGGAAGTTTCCAGGTGATAGAGAAGAGTTGGTTCCTATGACACATTGTCTGAGTGCCATCATTGCCGGCACTTGTATTGAGAAAAAGGGTGATCCAGGTGAGTTCGCCGTTCCTTGCCAAATTTGAAGATATGATTGCTTGAATGCCTTGTGTGACAATAGGGCTAGTACAAATTTGATGTCCCTATCTATATAAAAGCAATTTGGATTGCACATAGTAAAGCCCACCTCTATTTGGCTCCAAATAGTCGACAAGGTAGGTATGGTGGAGGATGTGTTAGTCAAGGTCAAAAATTTGTGCTTCCAATTGATGTTGTAGTATTGGATTGCGATGTGTATAGGAACATCCTAGTTATCCTTGGGAGACCCTTTCTGGCTACCAAGAGGGCACTGTGGACTCAGAGAAGCATGAGATTATGTCCCGGATCAAGAATAAAAGAATCACCTTCAAAGTTGGAAAGGGTCACTAATTTCCCATAGAAGTTGGGAATATTCATGTGGCTAGCATTACTGAAAATAACATGAGAGAAACTGAGCATGTATCCAAGGCATCACCCAAGAAAGAAAAGGCCAAAACCAAATGGGTGAAGTAGTACCTCTATGGCTTGAAAGGAAGAAAGAGGGTGAGGAAGTCCTATCCTAAGGATAACTCACCATTTGGTTGATTCAGGTATTTTACATGGTGTTGCGATGTTAAATCAGACGCTTCTTAGAAGGAAACCTAAGGGATACTACACTATGTGTAGTATCCACGCCATGCTGCAATGTTAAATTAAGTACCTCTTAGGAGGCAACTCAAGTATTTTTGGACTAATGCGTATTCATGTATGCAGGTGAACTTACAAGAATGGAGAAAAGTAATTCAAACATAAAAGGGAAAATTCGCCGTCCAAGAGATGATGGGAAAGACGGACATCATTTTCAAGAAGCGGACTGTCTATCCAGATGGTGGGGAAGACGTACATCATTTTCAAGAAGCGGACCATCCATACTTCCATCGATTAGAATTAGGTTTGGACAGGTTTGGGTTTTTAGCAAAGTCAGGAGACGATCCGATGTGCGGATCATACTCTGAATTGATGGTTCATCCATTACACCGTCTTTTGTGCTTAAAATATAAGGGCACGTAGGTCTTTTTTTATGTAAACTGGGTCAGAGCTTTTATGAATACTGGCCGTCCCTTAATTAGGACACCCATGGTGGAAATCGACCCCACCCGCTCATAAGGGTTTGAGCAAGCACTTTAGCCCACTCTTACTCTTTCTCTTCCCCATCCTACTCGCTTTCTCTTCTCTACAAAAGAAAACCTCTATTGCTGCTTCTTCCTTTAACTTTAACACCAGCATTCACATCATACACACTCACACACACTTACTACTCTTCAAGCATTGATTCTTAGCAAAGTTTAGGGTTTCATACACTACTGATTCTCATATCTCTTCAACTAGCACATGAGCACAATTCACCTAATATAGGTATGTTCCTCTTGCTCGACTTCTAACTTGAATTTAGCTGTGATTTTTGTGTTTTTTATTTTTGGTAATTAAAACCTATGCTTGGATATTGAATTTTTCTTTTTTTTTGGTGGGGGGGGGGGGGGGGAGACTTGGGGTTTATGTTGTGAACTTTCTTGCATAAATTTGTGTTGGTTCTATCCGTGTGACTGACGAACTGAAAATACCCCGTCCTATGCTTGAAAATTGCAAAAAGAAATTCTCAAAATAGCAAAATTCATGCCTTCGTCAATTGACAGAGAAGGTGATGGTTAGTCTTTAAAAAAGATGGACCATCCTTCGTTCTGTTTCTTGAAATAGACTGACCAGATATTTTGACTTAAAGGACGACTCAGGGGACAGACCATCTTTTCAGAAAACGGTCCGCACTCTGATCTATACTTTGAATTAGAACATTAGCTTTTCTGAGTTCAAGAGATGGTACAAGGTATGGTTTGTATCTTCAGAGTACGAACCATCTTCCTCCATGTCCATTGCATATAATTTTATGATTCTAAATTATCCCATGTCTATGTACTGACCATTTGTTTCATAATCATAGATAATGGCCCCCAAACGAGTAGCAACAGAGGTGGCAAGGTGGCACTCCAAAAAGATCCCGGCTTAAGGACGAAAATGAGGATGAGTAACAAGGAGGATGGAGTATGATGAGTTGGCAGCTTAGGGAGGATGAGCTAGACCTTGGATTGCAGGAGTCATTACTAGAGGTACTCCTACTTGGGATGCTCTTGAGATGGCCAAGATCTATAAGGAAGACTTGTGGCTCCAGACAAAGTTTTGGTAGAATGTAGTATGCAGCAGGATATGCCCAACTAAGAGTGATAACATACTTTCTCTTGGACATGCTCTGGTCATGGTAGCTATTTTGGCGAAGAAGAGGATTGACATTGGCCAGATTCTATGTTTGGAGCTCAAGTAGTGAACTTTATAGGCGGTAACCTCTCTACCTTTCGCGTGCTTGATGACAACACCATGCCAGAGGGCGGTGTACCGATCCTGCCTAGAGGACTTGTTTACAGTGGCTCGTTTGGTGACTGACATCACCAATATAAGGGACAACATATTAGGCTAGCCGCCCTAGCTCAACATTGCCGTTTGGGCCCAATGCAGATAGTGAGGGCATCTAAACTGAGGAGCCCACTTCATAATTGTCGCCAGAATCTGACCTAACACTATCAGACTTCACTCCCCATAAAGCCCAACCTTCTTCCACTACCACTACACCAGTGCCAGTTACTTCACTTAGACCTCTTCTGAGCTCTAGAGACTCATTACCCAGCATGGCTGCTGGCTTGACAGGGAGGAGAGGCAGCTGGACAGACTAATTGAGGAGATACCGGCCTTTGTGACCACTATTGTTGAGCATGCACTGTAGCCACTCCAGGATTTCATCAGAGTCTTTCATGATGCATTGGGTTCCCGTATGGGGATAATGGATACCAGATTGGTCTAGCTAGAGTAGGGTTCTAGTCCATTTGATATTCAAGGCCTCCATGCCAACCTAGAAAAGACTAGAGCCACAGTTCTAGATTTGTAGATGCAAGAGTGTCAACCTAATGAGGTTCGGTACCATTAGTGGATTGGACATCACCCATCACTAGTTTGATAGAGCTGATTCCACATGCATTTCTAATTCGTTCATCCTAGGACCAATCCTCACCACCACTAGCTACAGCTCCTAAGGCTACCATAGATAGAGTTGTACCTAAGTAGGGTCCTCATTCCATTCTAGCGTAGCCATCCATTCCTGCTCTTCCACTTGACAAGGGCAAGGGGCGGCTACAGGAAGTGCAGATTGAGTTTGATGAGAGAGACCTCCAGGAGGAGCAGGTTGAGTTTGAGACAAGAGACCTCTATGAGTAGGATGACCCAGACATAGACCCAACAGAGGCTGAGAGTATCAGGATTGCAAAGGAAGCCTCACTTCTCCACGTCTAGGGCCGACCTCATGACACGGAGGCGAGCTCTTCCGTGACACCCCAACATGACTTTTGTGGTGCAGTCTGAGTGCTACAGGGAGGTTCTAAATTTTTTGTTCTTCTATTTTTCTTGTACATGCATTGGGGATTGCACAATTTTTGAGTGGAGGTTGTTTGGCATTTTGGCCCTTCGTGGCATATTTACTTGTACAGTTCGATGCTTGATATGAAATTATGCATTTATGAGTTTACTAATGAAGTGTGTGATGGTCCATTTTATCCCTTTCATAGTATAGTTATTTATTTTTTATTTTTGTTTCTTTCTTAGCTTAGGGTCCTTTTGAATTTTCTTAGCCATGATTCTTTCTAGAGAGGCTTATATTTCTATTGAATTTGGAAAAATAAATATAGTTAAAGTATCATAGTGTATGGGACCAATGATAGATTGCTAGGTGACATTCTTAAAGGTACCAGCCTACTAGTTGAGTTATTTTTGATTGATATATTTTTTGTGACTTAGGTGATGGTGGCAATTGAGTTCATAGCATGCTTGTATCGATTTTTGAAAAAATGTCCCCTCCTCAAAATTTTTGCCACAACTGTTTGGTATTGACATGTGACCTCGACTCTTGACATTTAATTGTGCTAAGTTTGACAATGTATTTCTAGTTGAGAGTAATGTGTTTAGTCCATTTAATATCCATGTTCCATTATGTGGCAAAAATTTAAGCTCACAAAAATACCTTGGAGTGTGAAAAGCTGCTAAGGAAAGATGGAAAGAAAAAAAGGGATCTTAAAAGTGAAAAAGATAGTGGAAAAGTGATGTAATGCTCAAGGATGGTAAATGAGTCACTAATAAACATATTTATATCCTACCCATCCTTTGACCATCATTACAAGCTTATGAAATCCCTTGTGTGATCTCAATCTGGATATCCAAAAGAAAAGAAATTTGAGTAAATAGACAAGTGATCACGCCCAATTTACACCTCGCAATAAAGTATAAAGAGGTCGCTGACAAATATAATAATCCAACTAGGTTGGGGTTGATCCCATAGGAAATAGGTCAAAAAAAATATTTTAATAGTGAGTAAATCAACCGGTAGTCAATATTTTGGATGGGGGTTACAATAAAAGAAAAAAGTATTTTTAAGAAAAAAGTTTGTTGTTATCAAATTTATGAGAAAAAATTAGGACTTTGTTCTCTATGATTTCATAACGTAGTAAAATTATTTTATTAGTGATCTATCTTGGTGAATTTTGTGTAAGACTGATGATTAAGCTCATCTAACATCTCGACCTACATAGTTGAATTTCACTCTAAGTCCTCTCGGACTTTAGGTGTTCATATTTTGCCCTCGTCATATGTCTTGGATTGACTATCCTCGGTTAGAGTTCAAGTCAATTAGATGAGGGTTGATAGCCTTAAATTTCCATTGTTAATTTATTTTCCTAACTTCAACCTCTTTGATCAAGCAAGTTGATGATACCGGCACATTTCAACTTTTGCAACCGCTAGAACTAATTAAAACAAAGAGAATAACAATTCACTCAGTTCACCATTCAAGAATCACTATTTTATTCGCCTACTTCTATTAATTCATCATGGTTCCCACAACCCTAACTAAAGAAATTAGCAGCTCATGTTTGAAGAAACAATTGCATAAGATTTATAAGAAGTCATGATGAACACTTACAATAATATGAAACTGTTTGAAAAATCTTGAAAGCTAAATAGAATCACAAGAACTTGATGTTTCTCTCAATCAATTGCATGGAATAATGTTTTCCACACTTCCAACAAATCAATGCGTGAATAATAGTTAATGAATAATTGGTCTCTCCTAATAAAACGTCCTAGAGGGGATACTTATAGTAGTAGAATAAGTCTGCATCTCTTCTTACTTGGACTGGGATTGAAATTTGTAGGCTTTGAGTCGGAACCAAGGGGTCCATGTCGCACGACCTATAGAGCCAATGTTGCTCCTCATTGCGCATTCCGGTGCATTGATTAGCTGGCGCATCGTGCAACTTTATGCGCTGACTGTGCTGTGCGATGCCAACCTCTATTTTTTTGTGACATTTGTTCCTTTTGAGTCTGGTTTAGTAAGACTTGTTCTCTTAAGCCCTAAATGAGTCAAAACCCGTCATTTTTAACCCTGCAAACATCTAATCATGTGTGTTAGCTCTTTTTCACAAATATAATACAAAACCAAAGCAATCACACATAATTTGTTCTCAAAATATAGCTAAGTATGGGCAAAATATGGCAAATAAGTGCATAAAATACGACCAACATCACCACCCCATACTTAAAGTATTGTTCATCCTCAAACAATATACTACTTTCCTACTCAAGTTTCACACTTGAGATTCACCTTACGAATAGGTCTATTATACTCAGGCTCATTAGACAATTCAATCAAAATTCAACAATCCACCCAATATGCATATAAGATCAACAATCAAAAGTCACATGTTGAAATCACTTAGCTTCTAGAACTAACTCAATAAGATATATTGGTCCAAAATGAACATATATAATTTAGCAATCAAAGATACACCAAAATCTCACCATCATGTGTCCCTCACTATTTAGAGAGATGCCCTTTCACTCACATGATATATAATAATTTTAACTTAGGCATAGATAAAATAATAATGCTCACTCTTCCAAAGAACTCTACATGCATGTAAAAAATGAACCATAAGCTTGCTCTTAGTGTAAATACACCACTAATATAAAACATTGAATCTAAGATGATTAGGACTTAAGATGGTTGTAATGTAGGCTAAAGGATGGGTCGAAACTATTTGACCAAGATAGTGACTAATCTCCCTAAGCACTTTAATACTTCACAACTCTTTTACTTTTTAGCATATTCTTCAATCTTTCTATTTTTCCTTATACCTCCCTTTTATTTTCATTTAGCAACTTTAGGTGATTAGTGAGGAATTCTTAACATTAAGTTCCTTCACTTTCTCTTTCCTTTTTTTCTTTTTATTTTTGATTGATTCATACATTTTTCAATCTTTTTCTTTTTTTCTTTTCTCACTAATACCATCTTCCTTGTTTTGGATTTTTCACCCTTTTCCTTTTTTCTAGTTTTCATACTTAGCTTTTCCCCGCTTTTTTCTCATCACTTGTGCTCTTTTTATCTAAAATTTTCAATTAAAGTGCCTTAAGAATCATTTTTTAATTAAATAAGGGTCAATATAACAAAAGAGATTAATCTTGTAATATGGCCATCAAAAGAATAGGCTAACACTCAAAATGGCTAACCAGGTCAATCACATCAAGGTAGGTAAACTCGGGATACAAATAGACTATCAAAGAATTGCCTATATCACTTCCTAGATTCAACATTCTCATTTCGCTTAGCACACCAGAAAAGTTCTAGACATCAAATTGCAAGCATGGAGTCTATGCAAAAATCCTCACATACATAATGACATAAATGGTTTGATAATAGCAATCAAAATTACATAAACACATATATCCATATAGAATGTCTCATATTATTAAGCCCAATTTTTTAAGCATAGGAGTCAAGTTCCAAAAGTGTAAGTGCTTCTACTTTTTCATACATTTTTGAGTGAATCATACAAAGACTCAATGATATCTTGAGTGAAGCACTAGCATTCATAAAGTTTCAAGTTCTTACTCTCCTACCAATGACTAATTTTTTCTTAAGGCAGTCGTCATCCATCCATCATCAGGAACAGTTATGACTATGACTAAAAAAAATCTAGACCCTCTAACCGGTTCTAACGGACTACTCACAGATAAAATACCAAAAATAAAAATCGGGAAAACCCAAGCAAAAATAAAACAAAAACTAACAAAAATACTACAAGCTAGCAGGAATCAATTCATATATCTCAAAAAAATCTAGGACCACCATAAATAAATAAAAATCAATTCATATATCTCAATTTAAGGCATACATGGAAAAATGGAAATCTACTTCTCCCACCCCACACTTAATCAATAGCATTATCCTCAGTGCTAACACAATAAAGCACAAGTAAAAAAGGTGAAAGAAGAACTCCATAGGCCTAGTCCTCGTCGTCTGTGAGGGCATAAACAACTTCCCCATCTTTGAGTCTTCTCCCTCCTTAGCATCAGACTCCAAATCAGAGTCAACTTGAGCGTGCTCATCATCAGTAGGATCATCATCATCAACGGGCTCCTCAAACCAGGCCTAACTTTGCAGAGAGCTCTGAAATTCTTGCTCAATAGATAATGGATGTTTAGCTACTGCAGCTGCTCCTTCGTCACCCTGCTCATCCTTAGCTGAAGCATTTGCATGCCAAACGAGTGACTCAGAACATTATCAATGCGCTCATTGTGCTCACTAATAGACAACATAGGACCGTATAGACGCCCGGGATCTTTTATCTTCGTCACATCCATCTCTTTTGGGTCAAACCTTGGCCAATAATCGACCTCCTCCTCCTCAACTTGCTGCACTCTTAGAAATTGGGTCAAGAGACCCCCAAAACTAAACCTCTTCCCCTTCTTCACCCTAGCTCTCTTCAAGAATGTAATACCCCGGAAATGCCTAATACTAGACTCGGGAATTAAATGAGAAACAATAGAAAATTTGAGATATTACTTAGAACGACTCATGGTACGAGTCGTCGGAGGGTCTAATGACTCGTGGAAGCCACCCATGGTCAGATTCTGCAAAAGGAGACTCAGAGGTAAAGGGTCCATGGTATGACCCATAGGACGATGTAACGAGTTGTCGGTTGGGGTCGTTGGTTGTCACCATGGTGCCAAAGTTAGATGGTACGAGTCGTAGTACGACTAGTTATGAGGAAAAATGAGTCGTGGTAAGTGCTCATGGGAAGGAGCAGGAAATTCTCCCAGTCAAGGTAACGGATGGAACCCACGACTCATTGGATGAAGGTACAAGTCATGGTATGACTCGTGGAAAGTCCAGATGTAGGTTACATTAGAGGAAGTAACGGGAGGAAGTAATGGATTATTGTGTGAAGTAATGACTCATCTATCAATTTGTTTTCACAGGACTAGAGAAGGTAGAAATTATGGAAGGAAATAATGGGTGGACACACGAGTCATGGCATCAAAGGACGACTCGTGGTATATATCGTGGTCACTGGCAGTGCAAACTTTCCAGACTTTTCACTAAGGATATTTTCATAATTCTTAGCTCTAAGGTCCTAAACTACGTTATTTTAAGCTCAGTTAGAAGGGTTTTAATAATTTTTAAACCTATCCTAAGCCTTACCATTCCATGCATGCAAGTTAGAGTCCTTCCTTGGAGATCAAGCTTGAGGAATTCCCCAATTTTTCTCCAATTTCCTTTGGGCTTTCAAGAGGGAGTGTTAATCAGATATACCCAGGTATGTGAGGATATAAATGAGAGTTCCTTTCACTCTCATGCTCAAAATTCTTCTCAAATTCAAGTTCATGATTTCATGGGGTTTATTTTAATTTTTGTAAAATTCTCTATGATCTATCTATGGGTCAATTCCTTTCATGTATCAAATCATGTTTTATGATCTACGGGAAGATTTTATAACTATTTTGATTATTAATTCATAGTTTCAAGTTTTAATTAAATTATGCCCAATTATGTAAGTTTATGAATAGTCAAGGTATGATTCTATTATGATCTTGATCTTATTAATCCCTAAATTATGATTTATGATTATTGATATAATTTCTCGCAAGTACTCATCATGGATTTATGAATTTAAAGTATATGTATTTTCACAAGTATGCATGTTCTTCATGATTTATGAATTTATGATTCTTGGCCAACTCATGGGCCCTTACTCATGGCTAATAATGTATTTCAAGTATGATCAAGAATGTTATGATTTATTTGTCCATGAGCTTCATGAATGATTCATGATGACGATTTGAGCCTAATATGCATGTTTTTGGGAGTAGTGTCTAGCACCAAGTAGACCCGACGTTTGGGTAAACCCCATGGTTCAGAACTACGTGCCACCATAGGTATATACATATATATTAATGGATCCCTATGATATTGCACGTCCCTTTCCTGGAAAGCTTGAGACAGTCCTGATCACTTGGGCGAAATAGTGGTGCATCATGTAAACTCTATCATGATGGTGTTAGTTAAGAAGAGTTCTCCCATTGTTCCTCATGATTTATGCATGGTTATATTTATGTTACTTTGGCTCAAGTTATGTTTTATAAGGTTTCTCTTGTGACTATGATTGCAACTGAATTGTGAATGGATTGAAAACCTTGAGCCCTTATGTTTACATTATGATATTTACTTATGATCATGCTGTCCTACTCTTATAAACTCTTATATTTTTTTTACTATTCGTTTTAACTTAATTTTTATACTCAGTACATTCCAAATACTGACAACATAATCTATGCTATATTGTTTCATGATACAAGTCTGAGGGATCAATCTCAGCCGCATCACTAGTCTTGCTTTCTCCTCAGGCCTGTCTAGCAAGTGTTGGTGAGTCCTCATCCTTTGAGGACATTCATTTATCCATTATTACGTTCTTTCAGTTACAGACTTTGTTGACCTAGTTGGGTATGTTGTCCTATCAGCTCATCAATTATGTTAGAGGTTTTTTCAGACATTATATAGAAATTAGCTTGTCATTGTTGACTCTATTTTAGATTGATATGTATGCAGATTTCCTCTTAAGCATGTTTTATTTTATTATGTCCACTTGTTGTATGCTCTTAGCTTCTATATTTATTTCATGGGTCGACTTGGAGTCTCTCGGGGTTCCTTATCTCGTCTCTATCTAGGCCTATGCTCGGGTCGTGACAAACTTGATATCAGAGCATTAGATTTTGAAGTGTCCTAGGGTTTCTGAAAGCCGCGTTAAGTAGAGTCTTTTTTATGGGTGTAAATCGCGGCACACTTATGACAAAGAGACTACGAAATGCTTTAGGAAATATCCCTTCTTTCATGATCTATGCCATGTGATAAAATGTCTCTCTATCCTTGTAACTCATGCTACACACGTTTGGAGAATCATGCCTCCTCGTTGAGTTAATGAAAGAAGAAACGGAAGTGGAAATGGCCATGAGAATGGCAATGGGGATGCTCACCAACAGGCCCCACCAGCCCTCGAGTATCATGTGCACGAGCAGGTTGCCCATGCAGAGTTTAGGGCAACCATTCAGATGTTGGCACAAGCATTGACTGCCCAGGCCAACCAGCAAGTGGTAGAGCATGTTCCCCAGAATGGGAATGCGGCAGCGGCGAGAGTCAGAGATTTTCTTAGGATGAACCCTTTGGAGTTTCTCGGATTGAAGGTGGGCAAGGATCCACATGAGTTAATTAATGAAATTTTGAAGATCACCCAGATCACGGGGGTGATGGGGGAGGCGTGCACAGATATAGCCTTGTATCAGTTGAAAGGGGTTGCACATATCTGGTTCAAACAGTGAAAGGATGGTAGGGCAGTTGGAGCAGGCCCCATTAGTTAGGATGAGTTCCATACCGCATTTTTGGATCAGTTCTTTCCCCGAGAGATGATGGAAATCAAAGCAGTTGAGTTTGTGAACCTGAAGTAGAATGATATGATATTCTAGGAGTATGCCTTAGCGTTCACTCGCTTGTACACGTATGCACCAGAGATGCTGATCAGAGAGCTGGGGTGAGCAAGTTTGTGCATGGGATAGCGGACTACCTGGTCAAGAATTATAGGACCACTATGCTTCACCAGGACATTGATTTTGTATGCGCAACAGATGGAGGCAGTGCACTTGAGAGAGAGAGGCCAAGAGGGTCAGGATAGATAACTATGGGTTCTCCCAGCAGAGATCGAGAGGCAGACTTCATCAGCATCTCATTAAAGGTCATTAGCTCCAGCGCCATCATCGGCTAGTGCTCCATCTAGAACACGAGGTGATCAGAGGATCAGAGCATCAGGTTCGAGGGGACAGAGGAACATGCAAGCAAAGCGTACCTTCTCGGCTTGCGGGAGGTGTGGCAAGAGTCATGTAGGGGAATGCTTGTTGGGATTAGATATCTGCTTTAGTTTTGGTAGATCTGCCCACAGGCACCAGGAATGCCCGTTGGTTAGACAGGGTGATGGTAGAGGTCATACTCAGGCTACCAGCTCAGCAGCAGCAGCACCAGCACGCCTAGCTCAACAAGGTGCACCCACCAGTATAGGTGGTGGCTAATGCTAGAATAGGTTTAATGCCATCGCATCTCTCCAAGAGCAGGAGACTTCACCAGATATGGTCACTAGTATGTTACGAGTATTCCACTTTGATGTATATGTATTGTTAGATCTAGGGGCTACTTTATCTTTTGTGACGCCCTATGTTGCTAGTAGTTTCAGAGTCTATCCCAAAATCCTATCAGAACCCTTCTCAGTCTCTACTTCAGTTGGTGATTCAGTTATAGCTCG
This sequence comes from Datura wrightii, assembly GCA_035772735.1. Taxonomy (NCBI): domain Eukaryota; kingdom Viridiplantae; phylum Streptophyta; class Magnoliopsida; order Solanales; family Solanaceae; genus Datura; species Datura wrightii. Next base: position 82,769,545 of record JASDFA010000006.1, on the reverse strand, counting down.
ATGGGTATATAGAAATTGCCCTATCACAGTCCTTCAGAAAGTCACCTCAGCAGATTTAGTAGAGCTAGCCATGACAGTTTTGATGTTATCTTTGGCATGGATTGGCTACATGTATGTTATGCCTCAGTAAATTGTAGAACCCGTGCGGTAGAGTTACGATTTCTGGGTGAGCCAGTCCTAGAGTGGAAGGGTAGTTCAACTGTACCTATAGGTTGCTTCATTTCCTACCTTAAGGCCAGAAAGATGATCTATAAAGGTTGCATGCACCATCTAGTTAGGGTTAAAGATGCTACATCTGAAACCCTGACTATCCAGTCAGTTCCTGTAGTGTGTGAATATCCAGAAGTGTTTCCAGATGATTTACCAAAAATTCCTTGCGAAAGGGAGATCGATTTTGGAATTGACCTTCTTCCTGATACGTAGCCTATATCTACTCTTCCTTACAGAATGACTCCAGTTGAGCTAAAGGAATTGAAGGAGCAGTTGAAAGATCTCTTAGACAAGGGTTTGATCAAACCAAGAAAATCCCCATGGGGTGCACCAGTTCCCTTTGTTCGGAAGAAGGATGGTTCCCTTCGGATGTGCATTGATTACCGGTAGTTGAACAAGGTCACTGTCAATAACAGGTATCCTCTCCCTAGAATTGATGATTTGTTTGACCAGATTTAGGGTTCTAAGTGTTTTTCAAAGATAGACCTCAGATCTAGATATCATAAACTCAGGGTTAGGGAGAGTGACATCCCAAAGACCGCCTTCAGGACTCCGTATGGTCACTATGAGTTTTGTAGTTATGTCTTTTGGACTAACAAATGCTCCTGCATCTTTTATGGATTTGATGAACAGGGTGTTCGAGCTGTATTTGGATATTTTCGTGATCGTGTTCATAGATGACATTCTCATATACTCTCGAAGCGAAGAAGAGCATGCCGCTCATTTAAGGGTGGTACTACAGACTCTTAAGGATCGCTAGCTGTATGCTAAATTCAGCAAGTGTGAGTTTTGGTTAAATTCAGTAGCATTCTTAGGATATGTGGTGTCAAGTGAGGGTGTACGGATGGACTCTCAAAAGAAAGAAGCGGTGAAGAATTGGCCTATACCAGTGAGTCCTTTGGATATCAGAAGTTTCTTGGGTTTATCTGGTTACTATAGGAGGTTTTTGGAAGGATTTTCATCCATTGCAGCATCGTTAACTAAGTTGACCCAGAAAAAAGTGAAGTTTCAATGGTCAGAGGCTTGTCAAAAGAGCTTCTAAGAGTCGAAGACTTGACTCACCTCAACACCAGTGTTGACTCTACTTGAGGGCACCGATGGGATTGTGGTATATTGTGATGCCTCGAGGATCGGCCTTGGTTGTGTACTAATGCAACACAGTACGGTTATAGCCTATGCTTCCAAGCAACTGAAGGTCCATCAAAAGAACTATCCGACTCACGACCTCGAATTGGCGGCCGTAGTACTTGCCTTGAAGATTTGGAGATACTATCTGTACGGGGTCTATGTGGATGTGTTTTAGGATCACAAAGCCTACAGTACGTGTTTACCCAAAAAGATCTAAATCTACATCAAAGGAGGTGGTTGGAGCTTCTTAAGGATTACGATATGAGTGTCCTTTACCATTCAGGCAAGGCTAATGTGGTGGCAGACGCTGTTAGTAGACTTTTTATGGAGAGTGTGACCCATGTATATGAGGAGAGGAAAGAGTTAGTAAAGGATGTGCATAGGCTTGCAAGGATAAGAGTTCATCTTGTTGATTCGACAGATGGTAGTGTCATTGTTCAGAATGGATCAAAGTCTTCATTGGTGACCGAAGACAAGGCTAGAAAAGATGAGGATCCTATTTTTATAAAGTTGAAGGAAGCCTTTCAAAATCAGAAGGTGGAGGTTTTCTCCTAAGGGGGAGATGGTGTACTATGATATCAGGGTCGTTTGTGTATACTGGGAGTTGATGACTTGAGGGAGCGGATGTTTCATGAGGCTCATGGTTCCAGATATTCTATACATCCAGGTGCCATTAAGATGTACCGTGACCTAGAGGAAGTTTATTGGTGGAATGGCATAAAGAAGGACATAGCAAGCTTTGTGGCTACGTGTCCGAATTATCAACATGTGAAGGTTGAGCATGAAAGACCCGGAGGTGTGCTTCAAGACATTAGTATCCCTACTTAAAAGTGGGAGGAAATAAATATGAACTTCATTATAGGGTTTCCTCATACTTGTCGATAGTATGACTCTATTTGGGTGGTTGTGGACAGGTTGACTGAAGCAACTCATTTTCTACCGATCAAAATTACTGATTCAGTGGAGGATCATGCTAAGTTGTATATTCAGGAGTTGGTTTGGTTGCATGGAGTGCCCTTGTCCATCATATAAGATAGAGGTACTCAGTTTACCTCCTAGTTGTGGAGATCGTTTCAAAAGGGACTTGGTACTCAGGTCAAGCTTAGCACAACATTTCACCAGCAAACAGATGGTCAGGCTAAACGGACCATTCAAACTCTTGAGGATATGTTGAGAGCATGTGTGATTTATTTCAAAGGTGGTTGGGATGACCATTTACCTCTCGTCGTGTTTGCATATAACAACAGTTACCATTCTAGCATTCGGATAGCTCCATTTGAGTCTCTTTATGGGCGGAGATCACCTATTGATTGGTTCGAAGTCGGTGAAGCTGCGTTGATAGGACCAAATTCGGTTCATGAGGCCATGGAGAAAGTTTAGCTTATAAATGAAAGGTTCAAAACAACCTAGAGTCATCAAAAGTCCTATGCAGATGTGAGAAGGAGAGAACTTGAATTTGAAGTTGATGATTAGGTGTTTCTGAAGGTATTGCCCATGATGGGAGTGATGAGATTCAGAAAGAAGGGGAAACTTAGTCCCTGTTATGTTGTCCCATACTGGATTGTGAAACGTGTTGACAAGGTGGCTTATGAGTTGGAGTTTCCCTCAGAGTTGGATTCAGTGCATCCAGTTTTTCATGTATCCCTTTTGAAGAAGTGCATGGGTGACCCGGCTTTGGTTGTCTCGGTGGAGAGCATAGGTGTGAAGGATAGCCTTAGCTACGAAGAGTTTCTGGTTGAAATACTTGATCGTCAGGGTCGGAAGCTAAGAAACAAGGAAGTAGCTTTAGTAAAGGTTTTGTGGATGAATCAGCATGTTGAGAGAGCTACATGAGAAGCCGAAGCATATATGATGGCTAAATACGCGCATCTATTTCCTTCCGATTCAGTTCCAGCTTGAGGTACTAGTTTCCTCCTTAGTATTCTATTCAGTTTCATGTTTAGTTCATGTATCACAGTTTCTTTCATGTTAATGTATATATGTGTGATTCATGAGTTCAGTTCAGTCATGTATTCTAGTCCGGAGTCAGTCACTCCGTCAGATTTTAGCTTTAGATGTTCAATATTTGAGATGTCACTTCTATTTCCCTAGCTTTTAGTATGTTCATTCACATCCGAGGATGAATGTTCTCAAGGGGGAGATATTGTAATACCCCAAAAGTGCCTAAGACTAGACTCGGGAATTTGAAATGAGAAGCAATAGAAAAATCTGTGATATTACTCAGAATGACTCGTGGTACGAGTCATTGGAGGTTCTAACGACCCGTGGGAGCCACCCGTGGTCAGATTCAGCAGAAGCAGACTCAGAGCTAACGGGTCCATGGTACGACCCGTAGGATAATGTAACGAGTCGTAGGTTGGGGTTGTTGGTTGTCACAAGGGTGCCAGAGTTAGATGGTATGAGTCATAGTACGACTCATTGTGAGCAAGAATGAGTCGTGGTAAGTGCTCGTGGGAAGGAGTAGGAAATTCTCCCAGTCAAGGTAACAGATGGAACCCATGACTCGTTGGATGAAGGTACAAGTCGTGGTGTGACTCATGGGAAGCCCAGATGTAAGTTTCATCAGAGGTAGTAATGGGAGGGAGTAACAGATCGTTGTATGGACTAACGACTTGTTCTATCGAGTCGTTGTCATAGGACCAGATAAGGTAAGAAATTATGGAAGGAAGTAACGGGTGGATACCACGAGTCATAGTATCAAAGGATGACTTATGGTATCGATCGTGGTCACTGGCAGTACAAAATTTCCAGATTTTTTATTAAGAGTATTTTCATAATTTCTAAGCTCTAAGGTCCTAGACTACGTTGTTTTAAGCTCAGTTAGAAGGTTTTTAAGAATGTTTCATCTATCCCAAGCCTTACCATTCCATGCATGCAGTTAGAGTCCTTCCTTAGAGATCAAGCTTGAGGAATTCCCCAATTTTTCTCCAATTACCTTTGGGCTTTCAAGAGAGAGTGTAAATCAGATTTACCCAGGTATGTGAGGCTATGAATGAGAGTTTCTTTCACTATCATGCTCAAAATTCTTCTCAAATTTCATGGATTTCAATTCAAGATTCAAGTTCATGATCTTATGGGGTTTATTTCAATTTTTGTGAAATTCTCTATGATCTATCTATGGGTCAATTTCCTTCATGTATCAAATCATGTTTTATGATCTATGGGTAGATTTTATAACTATTTTGGTTATTAATTCATAGTTTCAAATTTTAATTAATATGTCCAACTATGTAAGTTCATGAATAGTCAAGTTATGATTCCGTTATGATCTTGATCTTCTTAAGCCCGAAATTATGATTTATGATTATTGATATGATTTCTCTCAAGTCCTCATCATGGATTTATGAATATCAAGTATATGTATTTTCACAAGTATGCATGTTCTTCATGATTTATGAATTTATGACTCTTGGCCAACTCATGGGCCCTTACTCATGGCTAATCATTTATTTCAAGTATGATCAAGAATGCTATGATCTATTTGGCCATGAACTTCATGAATGATTCACGATGATGATATGAGCCTAATATGCATGTTTTTGGAAGAAGCTAGCACCGAGTAGACCCGGCATTCAGGTAAACCCCGTGGTCACAGAACTACGTGCCACCATAGGTATATATATATATATATACACCAATAGATCCCTGTGATATTACCATACTACATGTCCCTTGCCTGACAAGCCTGGGACGGTACAGACCACTTAGGCCAAATAGTGGGGCATCATGTAAGCTCTATCATGATGGTGTCGGTTAAGACGAGTTCTCCCATTGTTCCTCATAATTTATGCATGGCCATGTTTATGTTACTTTGACTCTATTTATGATTTATATGTATGCAGACTTCCACTTAAACATGTTTTATTTTATCATTTCCACTTGTTGTATGCTCTTAGCTTCTATGTTTATGCCATGAATCGACTTGGAGTCTCTCGGGATTTCTTGTCCTGTGTCTCTATCCGAGCTTATTCTCAGATTGTGACAAAGAAACTCTCATAATATTATATCCAGGAAGCCCAAAGATCGGACTCGGGAGATGAAATAGAGAAAAGCTTAAAAAATGGCACTAGGCACAGAACGAGTCATGGGATGACTCGTTGGTGCAGCCCATGAGTCGTGATGTGACTCGTGGGGAGGCCATGAGGAGTTTGGAAGTTTGAGAAAAAGAATCCCCATGGGCGTGGCAACGACTGGTGGTCAGAGCCCACGAGTTGTTAGGTCAGTCGTGGGGTGGGTAAGGAAAGAAAAGAAAGAAGGGAGGCAGTGCACTCGACGGAAGGACCCCACAAGTCGTGGTCAGTCCCCACGATTCGTGGGGTTAGTCATGGTCAAGCAGGGAAGGTTTATGTTGAAGCTCAGGCAGTGCGCTTCACGAATGGTGACCATGAGTCGTGATCACCAGGAATGATCGTTATGTTGCTGTTATAAGCCCTGAAGACCTGAGAAGCAGTGAACCCCATGAGTTAAGCCATGAGTCATGACCCTTGACGACGAGTCATTAGGTCCCTCATTGGGACCACCTGACAGTTATTTTCTTCGAATTTAGTAAGGGCTTTTTCATAAAATCTAAGTTCTTAGGGCCTAAACTACGTCGTTTTGAGTTATGAATAGTGACTTTTAAAGGGGTTAAGTTCATTTTAGGCCTCATTCATTCATGCATGCAAGGTAGAAGACTAGAGAGGGTGATCTAGCCTAGCCTTCATCAATTTCTTTTCAATTTCCTATTGGGCATCTAAAGAAGTATAGGAATTAGCTACCAGCAGGTATGTAGGATCATGAATGGGTGATTCCCTTAACACCAATGCCCAATCCCTCTCTAAAGTATGCAATTTCTATGTCTAATTCATGGGGGTTTTAATGCAAATGCAGGAATATCCTATTTCTATACATGGGTATGATTTAATTATGATTCTACTATTGAATTATGAAGCATGAGCAAGTTTTATGATGTTTTCAATTTAAAATCATGTTTCTAGTTTTATGAATTAAAAGCCCATTGATGAGATGTTCGTGAAAGATGAAATTTGTGATGAATATATGATGATGATGAGATATTATGATGAAAAGCATGTTTTGAAGCAACCCATGTCTACAATTATGTTTTCGATGAGAATTGAGTATTTCTAAGTATGATAAAGCTTTGGGCAATGCCCACATGTTAAGTATGAATGATGGTTTTCCCGAATTAAGTTTACCACATTATTTTGGAGCGAAGACTCCCAAGTACATTTTCAACTTGTGGTATGTTTTGAGTTGAAGTTTTCCTATGCATATCTTATCACATGGTTTTTGGAGCGAACTCCTAATTATAATTTCAGCTTGTGGTATTTTTTGAGCTAAAGCTTCTCATATGCATGATTTTATATTTGAGATGTATTTGATTATTGAGCTTCATCAATAGACGATGTTGATCTTCGTTATAAAACGATGTAGAGAATATGCATGTTTTTGGGAGTAGTGTCTAGCACCGAGTAGGCTAAGGGTCGATCACCCTGTGACTCAGAACTTCACGCCAACGTTTGATAGAATTATATATATTATTTGGGACCTCCCTTGTGAGCTATCCCCAGCCCTAATGGCCCACGAGTTTGATATCGATATCATGGTATCGTCTCTAGCCTTGGCAAGGCTTTGGATGGCTCAACCCACTTGAGTGTGATAGTTGGGACAACGTAAGCTCTATCATGCTATGTCGGTTAAAAGACGAGTCTCCCATTATTTCTCATGATTTCAGATATGCATATTCATTACTCATGAAATTTATGTAAATGCAAGTTTTAAAGCAGGTTTGACTCAATCTTCAGCTTTACTTATAAATGTCAGAATTCAGCTTTGAGTTAATCGATTCAGTTATGATATTATGGAGTTATGTTATGTCATATTATGAAGAGATCATGATTTCAGAAAGAATGCATGCAAGCCCTACTCTAAGATTCTTAATATTTATGTTATATTATGCATTGTCTTTAAATGATTTTCTTTTCTTAAGTGGTTTTACTTACCTTGCATACTCTGGACATTCCACGTACTGACCGCATACTCTATGCTGTATCATTTCATGATACAGGACCCGACTCTCAGGTTCAACCCGACTAGTAGTCAGCTTATCAGGGTTAACGTTCATATCGTGAGTGAGTCCTCATCTCCCGAGGTCTAGACTATTTAGAGTTCTTATATGTATTTTAGTTTCAACTTTGTTAATTTAGGTAGGGTCTTGTCCCATTACCTCGTCATGTTTAGAGGCTTTTCAGACATATGTATCAGCTTTGTATTTTCATATTCTGATGTTATGCTCAAGTTAGACTTCCGCTATGAGTATATTGTTGACTATTCAGTTTCTTGATTGAGTTAGATGTATGCTGATGCCCTGGGTCGACTTGGGGTCTCTCGGGGCTCCTTGTCCCGTGTTACGATCCGGGCCTCCGTTTGGGTCATGACAACCTTGTTATCAGAGCCATAGGTTTGAAGTGTCCTAGGGTGTCTGAAAGACACGTTAAGTAGAGTGTTTTTCATGGGTGTGAAACGCGCCACACTTATGACGAAGAGGCTAGGATACGTTTAGGAAATATTACCTTCTTTCATGATCTATGTCGTGCGATGAAATGTCTTTCTATTCCTCTAATTCGTGCTATTTGCGATTGCAGAAACATGGCTCCTTGAAGAATGAATGGTAGGAGAAATGGGAATGGTGAAGGCCACGAGGATGGAAACGGTAATGGGCACCAGCAAGCCCCACTAGTTCAGGAGCACCAAGCATCGAAACCAGTTGCTCATGCTGAGTTCTGGGCCACTATTTAGATGCTTGCGCAGGCCTTGACCGCTCAGGTCAATCAGCATGCCGTTGTTTATGTTTCGAAAAATGATAATGCAACGGCGGCTCGAGTCAGAGACTTCTTGAGGATGAACCCGCCGGAGTTTCTTGGGTCCAAGGTAGATGAAGACCCCCATGAGTTCATAGATGAGATTGTCAAGATCACCCAAGTCATGGGAGTAAATGGAGTTGAGTGTGTAGAGTTGGCCTCGTATCAGTTGAAAGGGGTCGCCCATATCTGGTTTCACCAATGGAAGGATAGCAGGGTCGCCGGAGCGGGCCCTGTCACTTGAGATGAGTTTTATATTGCATTCTTAGATCGGTTCTTCCCTCGTGAGATGAGGGGGCTAATGGCAGTTGAGTTTGTAAATCTGAAGCAAGGTAGGATGACGGTGCAAGAGTATGCCTTTGAGTTCAATCTCCTATCGAAGTACGCCCCAAAGTTAGCGGTTGATTAGCGGGCACAAGTGAGTAGATTCGTTCATGGAGTAGCGAGATATTTGTACAAGTATCGTAGGACCGCTATGCTCCACCAGGACATGGACTTCCCTAGGATGGTGTTGTACACCCAGCAGATGGAGGCAGCACATTTGAGAGAGAGGGAGGCCAAGAGGGCCAGGACCGACAACCATAGATTCTCTCAACCGAGGTCAGGTGGTGGGCACGACAGCAGACTCACCAGAGATCATTGCCTTGGAATCTTCAGCATTGAGTGTGCCATCCAAACCTAGACATGATCAGAGAGGGTGAGCATTAGACTCAAAGGGCCAGAGTAGCAGACCCGCAGATTCTAGCATCCCAACTTTTCGCAGATATGGTCAGTGCTTGGCAGGTTTAGGTGCTTGTTTCAGGTGTGGGAAGCCCGGACACATTCTTAGAGATTTCCCAACAACGAGACAGGATCAGATTAGGGGCCAAGGCCTAGCTTCTAGTTCAGCCACCCCTCCCGCACGCTCAGCACATCAGGGGGCATCTACTAGCACAACTGGCGGTCAGCGCCAGAATAGATTCTATGCCTTAGCATCCCATCAGGAGCAGGAGGTCTCCCCAGATGTGGTCACTGGTATGTTACGAGTTTTCCATATTGATGTTTATGCTTTGTTAGATCTGGGGAATACCTTGTCTTTTGTGACACCTTATGTGGCCAGTAGCTTCGGTGTCAGTCCCGAAGTCTTGTCAGAACCCTTCTTAGTTTCTACTCTAGTAGGTGACTCACTTATAGCTAGACAGGTGTATAGAGGTTGCCCAGTCTTAGTCCTTCAAAAGTTCACCTCAGCAGATTTGATAGAGTTAGCCATGCCCGATTTTGATATTATTCTCGGCATGGATTGGATATTTGCATGTTATTCTTTAGTTAATTGTAGAACCCGGGCAGTAGAGTTTAGATTTTCGGGTGAGCCAGTCTTAGAATGGAAGGGTAGTTTAGCTGTGCTTGTAGGTCGTTTCATTTCCTACCTTAAGGCCAGAAAGATGATTTTTAAGGGTTGTGTGTACCATATGGTTAGGGTTAAGGATGTTGAGTCCGAGACTCCAACTAACCAATCAGTTCCAATAGTACGTGAGTATCCAGAGTCTTTTCAGATGATTTATCGGGAATCCCTCCCAAGCGGGAGATCGATTTTGGTATTGATCTTCTTCCTGACACGCAGCCTATATCCATTCCTCCCTACAGAATGAATCCAGCCAAGATAAAAGAGTTGAAAGAGAAGTTGAAGAACTTGTTAGATAAGGGCTTTATTAGACCAAGCAAGCCCCATGGGGTGCACCAGTTCTCTTTGTCCGAAAGAAGGATGGTTCTCTTCGCATGTGTATGGATTATCGGCAATTGAGCAAAGTCACCATCAAGAACAGGTATCCTCTACCCAGGATTGATGATTTATTTGACCAGCTTCAGGGTGCCAAGTGTTTCTCAAAGATAGATCTCAGATCCGGGTACCACCAGCTCAGAGTTCGGGAGAGTGACATCCCGAAGATAGCCTTTAGGATGCGGTATGGTCGTTATGAGTTTGTAGTTATGTCTTTTGGAATAATTAATGCTCCTATAACTTTTATGAATTTGATAAACATGGTGTTCAAGCCATACCTAGACACGTTCGTGATTGTGTTTATTGATGACATCTTGATATACTCTTGGAGCGAGGAGGATCATGCCGCTCATTTGAGAATAGTGCTTCAGACTCTCAAGGATCTTCACTTATATGCCAAATTCAAAAAGTGTGAGTTTTGGTTAAACTCCATAGCATTTTGGGCCATGTGGTATTAAGTGAGGGTATAAAGGTGGATTCTCAGAAAATTGAGGCGGTGAAGAATTGGCCTAGACCGGTGAACCCTTTAGATATTCGGAGTTTCTTGGGTATAGTCGGCTTTTATCGAAGATTTGTTGAGGTTTTCTCATCTATTGAAGCACCTTTGACCAAGTTGAATCAGAAGAAGGTTAAATTCCAATGGTCGGAGGCTTGTGAGAAGAGCTTCCAAGAGTTAAAGACTCGGCTTACTTCAGCATCGTTGTTGACCCTACCCGAGGGTACCGATGGATTCATGATGTATTGCGATGCTTGAAGGATCAGACTTGGGTGTGTATTGATGCAGCACGGGAAAGTCATAGCCTACGCCTCAAGACAATTGAAAGTTAATGAGAAGAATCACCCGACCTATGATCTTGAATTGGCCACGGTAGTATTCGCCTTGAAGATATGGCACCATTATTTGTACGAGGTCTACGTGGATGTGTTCAAGGAACATAAGAGTTTGCAATATGTGTTTACACAGAAAGATCTCAATCTTTGGCAAAGAAGGTGGTTGGAACTACTCAAGGACTATGATATGAGTATGCTATACCATCCGGGAAAGGCTAATGTGGTAGCGGACGCACTTAGTAGGCTCTCTATGGATAGTGTGTCCCATGTGGATGAGGGGAATAAGGAGCCAGTGAAAGATGTACATCAACTCGCTAGGTTGGGAGTTAGGTTGGTTGGCTCGACCGATGGTGGTGTTGTTTTCCAGAGCGGATCAGAATTGTCCTTGGTGACTTGATGTGAAAGCTAGACAAGATGAGGAGCCGATTTTGGTAAAGTTGAATGAAGCCGTTCGAAGTCAGAAGGTGGAGGTCTTCTCCCAAGGGGGAGATGATGTGCTTTGGTACCAGGGTCGCCTATGTGTTTCAAATGTCGATGATTTGAGGAGCCTGATGTTGCATGAGGCTCATGGATCTAGGTATTCTATCATCCTGGTGCCACCAAGATCTACCGTGACTTACGAAAAATCTATTGGTGGAATGACATGAAGAAGGATATTACAGAATTCGTGGCCAAGTGTCTGAACTGTCAGCAGCTAAAGGTTGAGCTTCAGAGACCAGGAGGTATACTTCAGGATATCATCATTCCCACTTGGAAGTGGGAAGAAACTAATATGGATTTCATCATAGGTTTACCTTATACTCATCGACAATATGATTCCATTTGGGTTGTGGTAGACAGGTTAACCAAGGATGCTCATTTTCTACTGGTTAAAACCATAGATTCAGTGGAGGATTATGCCAAACTATATATTCGGGAGTTAGTCCAATTGCATGGAGTGCCCTGATCTAGGTACCCAATTTATCTCTTAGTTTTGGAGGTCGTTTTAAAAAGGGCTTGGCACACAGGTTAAACTCAGCACATCATTTCACCGGCAAATGGATGGTCAAGCGGAGCGGACAATTCAGACGCTCGAGGACATATTGAGGGCATGCATGATTGACTTCAAAGGTGGTTGGGATAATCACTTTCCTCTGATCGAGTTTGCCTACAATAAAAGCTATCACTCCAGTATCCAGATGGCACCATTCGAGGCTCTCTATGGGCGGAGATGTAGGTCGCCCATCCATTAGTTCGAGGTTGGTGAGGTGGCGATAATTGGGCCATATTAGGTTCATGAGGCAATGGAGAAGGTTAAATTGATAAGGGACAGGTTGAGGAGTACTCAGAGTCGTCAAAAGTCCTACGCCGATGTGAGGAGGAGGGAACTTGAGTTCGAGGTGGATGACTAGGTGTTTCTAAAGATATCTCCCATGAAAGGAGTGATGCGGTTTGGAAAGAAAGGAAAACTCAACCCTCATTATGTTGGTCCCTACCGGATTGTTAGACGGGTCGGTAAGGTGGCATACAATTTGGAGTTTCCCTTAGAGTTAGCATCTGTGCATCCCATGTTTTATGTATCGCTCTTGAAGAAGTGTTTGGGTGATCCAGCTCTAGTTGTCCCGGTGGACAGTGTTGGTGTGAAAGACAGCCTTAGCTATGAGGAGGTTCCAGTGGAAATATTGGATCGACAGGTTCGAAGGCTAAGGAACAAGGAGGTAGCTTCAATTAAAGTGTTATGGAGGAATTAACATGTTGAAGGAGCTACATGGGAGGCTGAAGCGGATATGATGGTTAGATATGATCTTGGGCAAATTTATATGCCCAAGTGATACTCAAATATGTCATTTTAGCCTTGTTTATCTATCAATGTTTATACATTCTCATGTGATTGTTAATAAAATGTGAATTTATACTAACCAACATGATTAGCATTGTTTTGCAGGTAAAATGTAATTTTGGGAAGCTAAAATGCGTGTTGGGAGAGATCGGGGTTGGACTCGGATGTTAGCAAAGGACAAGGCATTGGAAGGAACAAAATAAAGAGGCTCCACGATGGAGCCGTGTCACGGTGCCATCGCGGAGGCCTTCTGCCTGGCTAGGGAATTTTTGGCAATTTCCAGTGAGGGTGCGTGTTGGGTTCGTGCCACGGTGGCCTAGCTCCGCGTTGCACGCCGTGCCACGTTGGGCCTTATTACCGGGACACCCAGTTTCTAGTGAGGGTCCGCGTCAGTGGCGTGTCACGGAGGCAGTGCTCCGCGATGCACTCCGTGACACGTCACTTGTTATTCCGGGAAAAATTCCCACTAGTATAAATAGAACACTTAGGTTCATTTTTAATGATTCTGACTTGGTGGAGCAAGAACGTGGGTTACAGGCAGTTGAGGGGACGAAATTCTCAGGGTTTTTCTCTACCTCCTTCTTCTTCAATTCAATTTCTTGTATGTTTAACACTCATTTAACGATGTTTAATCCACAAATGAGTGGCTAATTCCTCTTCTTGCTGAGGTTAAGAACAGTTGTATTGAAATGTGATTGTTGATTAAGTTGGTTTTTCATCTTTTCTTCCATGGTTGTTCTATTGATTCTTGTTCTTACTGCATTAAGGTGTGGCCTACGTTAATGTACATCTAAAAAGTCCGATTTCACTCGAGAGAGCAAGAAATTGGAAAGTTGTGAATTAATAGGATATGATCTTTTCTTAGTTTGGGAAAATTGAGGATTGATTTACCTTAAGGATAGAAATATACCTGAAAGTCGTATTAGTCAATTTAGGAACCGGGTTTGTATGGCTAGAACATGAATTTCGTTTAATCACAAAAATGTAGGTGGGCGGTTCATGATTCTTAAAGTTGGGTTAAATACGAGAGTTTTAATCCATTGTCATTAGTTCTTGACTAGCAACCGGAGGAAAAGACTAACCAAATTATATTGATAATTAATCTCTTTACATGTTCATTTAACCTCAGCATGCTCACATTCATAGTTCAGACTCACATTAGATAGTTGTTTTAGACTTAGCATAAAAATTAGAACTCAAAATATCAAATTCTCGGTTACACTGTTGTCTTCATTGTTGGAATTAAAATATAGTACACTTGAGCAGATTGTATCTTATCCCAGTCCCTGTGGGATCGATACTTGGCTTACTTAAGCCACTTTTCTACTTGTTCGACCACGTGCACTTGCATGTAGTTATATACCCATATAACAAAAAGAGCTGAACAAGTTTTTGGCGCCGTTGCCGGGGACTGGCAATTGGTGAATTTTTCTTAAGTGTTAATTTACTATATTTTTATTTTCTTAGTGTTGACAACTTGGTCTTAGCCTGTATTTTGCAGATTTAATTTCTGTTGTACACTGGCAAGAGACAAGGAGCTGGTGGACTCGTATTTAGAGCCAGAAAGATTATTTCATCGTCAGCGGAGAGAAGCTCTAGAAAGAAAGCTGCAGTTGCTTAGACAAACACTCATGGAGAAACAACAGAATCCACCAGTAGTACGGGCAATGTTAGTGCCCGAGGAAGTAGCAGCTCAGACGGTTCGCGAGGTGGCAATCCCACATGCTAATAATGTCACATCTAGCATCCGCAAACCTAAGCCAGGAGGGAGGTTCGAGCTTAAACAAAACATGGTGCAATTGCTGCACACCAGCGGGCAGTTCACAGGTCTCCCTCATGAGGATCCACAACAGCATCACCAAAATTTTTTGGAGATAAGTGACACTTACATCCCCGCTGGAGTGTCATCAGATTATGTCAGGCTTACATTGTTCCCATTTTCACTATTGGGAGAAGCCAAGAGGTGGTTGAAAGCTGAGCCACCCAATTCTATTTCTACATGGGATGATCTTGCAAGGAAATTCTTGATACGATTTTTTCCCTCCGGTAAAACAGCAAGACTTAGAAGTCAAATTCTAAGTTTCAAACAGAGAGAGGGAGAGAATCTATATCAGGCTTCGGAGAGATTCAAGTCCATGTTGCGGGATTGTCCTCATCATCATCAATCCAATGATGTGCTGGTGCACACCTTTATAGAGGGTTTGGAACCCCACACAAAAATATTGCCAGACTCAGCAGCTGGGGGACAAGCGCTGGAGAAAACTTATGAGGAGTTATATACCTTGTTGAACCGTATTTCGCAGGGCAATCCGGAGTGGAATGTTGATTCGTCAAGAGGAGGAACAAGGAAAGCAGCAAGAGTTCTAGAAGTGGATGGTTGTACAGCTATTGCTGCACAGATAGCTTCTTTACAGAATCAACTCAACACCCACTTCAGTAACATGACAATGAACCAGCCTCAAGCCCCAGTGAACGCAGTGCAACAGATTTGGTGTGAAGTGTGCGGGAGCAGTGAGCACTCAGCTGAGTGTTGTGGAGCAAATCCTGACTCGGTGAACTTTGTGGGAAATGTACAGAGGAACAACCACCAACAGTATGACAACAACTACAATTCCAACTGGAGGAATCACCCGAATTTCTCTTGGGGTAGCAACAACCATCAGGGCCAATGTTCAAGTCAGGGGGTGCAAAGGAATCAAGGAGGGCAGCAGAACTATCAGGCACAATATAGAAACAACAATGCACCTCCTCCACCACCATCACCCAGCATTGAGGAGATGTTCAAGACGATGATAGCTAACCAAGCTCAATTGCAGGCTGACTATGTAAAATTGGCAGCTGAGGTGAAAAACAACCAGTTAGCTATTAAGGCACTTGAATATCAATTTGGGCAATTTGCTAGAGCCCAAAACACCAGACCTAGAGGAGGACTTCCTAGTGACACAGATCCCAACCCCAAGCAGGTGAATGCGGTGACCACAAGGAGTGGTTTGCAGCTTAAAGAGGTGGAACCAGAAAGACCACCTCAACAATCGCGAGCAGCAGAAGTTGAGAGGGAGCAATGTGATGAGAGGGGGAAGAAAAAGGAAACTGAATCAAAAAGACCACCACCCCCGTTCCCTCAAAGATTAAAGAAACACAAGGAGGAGGCGTGTTTCAAGAAATGATGTGCTGGTGCTGAAACAGGTACATATTAACTTACCTCTTGTTGATGTTTTGCAGGGAGTGCCGAAGTATGCAAAGTACATAAAGGACATCGTGGCGAACAAAAGTCGGTTGACTGAGTATGCTACGGTGGCTCTCACGGAGGAGTGCACTTCCCGGATACAAAACTGACTGCCCACAAAGCTCAAAGATCCTGGGAGCTTTACTATACAAATTACTATTGGGCAAAGTATCTGAGCTCGCGGATTATGTGATTTGGGAGCGAGCATTAATTTGATGCCGTCATCGGTATTCAAAAAGCTGGGTCTAGGGAGTCCTAGACCCACAACAGTGATCTTGCAATTAGCGGATCGGTCCTTAGCCAGACCTGATGGCATTGTGGAGGACGTTCTGGTGTAAGTTGGCTCCCTGATCTTCCCGGTAGATTTTGTCGTGCTGGATTTTGAGCCAGACGTGGACGTCCCATTTATTTTAGGACGTCTTTTCTTGGCGACCGGGAAGGCACTGATTGATGTAGCTGCAGGGCAGCTAACCATGCGAGCACATGACAAGGTGGAAGTGTTCGATGTATACAAGGCCACCAAGCTCCCGACTGTGTACGAGGAACTTTCGGTGATCAATGTGATTGATCGAATTGATGATGCGCAGATAAAGGATTCACGAGAGTTATTGGGAAAACCACCGGAGCGATGTAAGCACTACTGGGGGGAGGACGGTGGTCGAGAGAAAACATCCATCACCCTAGAGGACAACTGAGCTGAATGACGTCGAGCCGCGACGGTAAACCAGGCGCTGCACGGGAGGCAACCCGTGAAATTTTTCTTTGTAAATTGTGAATAGATTTCTTTTTCTTTTTTTTCTGGATTAACAACAAAATTTTTAGTTTTTATTTCTGTTTTTATTTTTATTTTGAGTGAAACCTATAATTCTAACCAAGTTTTGGCCGTAAGATGAATTTCAGGTTGAACGGAGGATAAATGTGCAAGGGATCACAAAGGAAAATTCGAGGTATGAAAAATAATAAAAAGTGGAAAAACAGTGAGCTAGGGCGATGGCTCCGTGTCACGGAGGAGGGCCTCCGCGTTATCCTCCATGACACGTTGAGGTGTAAATCTGGAATTTTGAAAATTCCAGAACACCCACGCGACAGCTCCGTGTCACGGAGGGCATGCTCCACATTACCCTCCGTGACACGTTGAAGTGTATATCGCGACGGGTCACACCAGGTCTCCTGGTGACCCGTGCGAATTTCCCACTTTTTAACCCCGATTCCCCCTCAATTTTCCTCATTTCTCATACCCTCCGCGACCAACCTCCCAAAAACCCCTCCCCCCTCAACGTGACACAGACTTAGGCCAACAATTTCATCGAGTTTTCATCAATTCTTCGAATTCAAGGTATGTTCTTCAACTCTATTTCAATTCGTGTCGAATTTTTTCGATATTGAACATGTGATATGAGCTAAACTTGCCCTAAGTAGAAATTAAGCTTAAATTCAATTGAATTATTGTTGATTGATGTTCGGAGTATCATTGTGATTGTTTGAACTCGTTAATTACATAGTTTAATCGAACTTTTGATAAAATCATAGCTAGCGCTTGCCTTTGAGTTTGAAATGGAAAAATTTAGTTGAATTAGTGAAATTCATACTGGGTTGTACATGTTGGGGGAGATGAGTCGATTGTGCTAACTGTGATTATGCCAAAAGATCGATAGATTCTCGGGTTAAGAAAATATTGGAAATTGCAAGAAATGGGCGAATTGTATAGGATCATGTAGTTAAAATTTTTCTTTTGCTTTTCCTTGCTAAGTGCTATGGGATAATAAGTGATCGATAGGTAAGGATTGTGGTTAGCTGTGCGAAGTCTGAGTAGTACAGGGAATATATACCGTCGAACTCTCCCAAGGCACTAAGCATATTTGTTATGCTTTGTCGTTTGTTTGTTTAAATAAGTACAATCTTGCCTTAATGTTGTAATTTTGGCTAAGGACTAAGTGTGGGGTAGCCTAGCTTAACCCAACCTCAGTCGAAGCTACTTTTAATTGGCTTAACATTGAACTTGTTTGTTTGTTTTGACAGGAACAATGGCAAGCAGGCAGGACAAGGGAAAAGGCGCATCAATATGTGGCGCCGGCAGAAAAAGAATCAGACTAGGCATAGCGGTCCCAGCAGCACCAGCGGTTCCACGCAACCAACGCCGTCAATACGGAACCAGGTGGGTGACAGAAGAGGGGAAGAAATGGTATGCGAAGCACAAGGAGAGCAAGTACTTCCCCGAGGAACACATAGCAAGGGAACCGTTGGCACAGGAGTTCCCTAGGATTGTCCATAGGATCGAGGCAGCTGGGCTGAACTTCATCTTTGAAGAGCCCAAAGAATGCAACTTGCACTTGATTCGGGAATTCTACGCCAATTGGAACCCGACTCTAAGAAGTCACACCATCAAAATTAGGGGGCAAATAGTCACTTTTGAGCCCCACCACCTCAATGCTATCATAGGGGCGCGGGACACAGACGCCCACGTGCTTCGACAGTTGAATATCACTCCACCATATGCGGACATCAGACGCACTTTGTGTGGAACCCGATCGACGGCTAGGTGGAGCAGACATAAGGAGAGGGGCTACCATCAGACTTTGCCCTGCTCACAGATGAACAGGGAAGCCAGGATATGGATTAAGATCGTGTGTTCCTGCCTAATCCCAGGGGTGCATATGACGGATGTAACTTGGGATCGTGTATGCTTGGTGTACGCCCTGATGAAAGGGCTGGAGATCAATGTGGGGGCGGTGATTATCTCCGCCATGATGAGAGCCCGATTGCATCAGGGGAACAGATACGGATTTGGTGGATTACTCACCACATTCCTGAGGGGCCTGGATATTGAGGAAGAGGCCCTTGACTACATCCCGCAGATGGAGCGGCGGGCCTTAGATGTCACCAAAACTAAGGCACCCGACACCACCCAAGGGCCCGTTCTTACACTTGCCGAGCGACATGATCAGTACATGGCTCGCATGTACGGGATGCAGATGCTCCAGCTGCGGATAGGCGGAAGGCCGGCAACAGAAGAGGAGCTATGGCAGCTCGAGCTAGACTACCCTTTTGGCGAAAATGCCAGGGCTCTATGCCGAGTGGGGCCAGCTTTTGTAGAGCCCACGAATGATGATGTCCCCATAGATGAGGAGACACGTTGTGAGGACTCCGATGATGATGATGGGGGTGATTCAGACATGGGAGACGAGGCAGCAACATCTGATGAAGAAGTGGAGTATTTTGATTGATCAGGGAGTTCCGCCACCCAATTTTTTGTGTTATTTTAATTTCTGTGAACACTGGGGACAGTGTTCGAGATAAGTGTAGGGTGGGAGTAGTTAGGTGCTAGTTGTGTTGTTGTGTATGTTTTGTTCTATTGTTGTGCCTGTGGAAAAATTTTGTGACCCTGTCATTTGTGATTGTGAAGTTTTTGTTCGGTATTGTAATTAAATGTGAAACTGTTGTGTGTTGCTGAATGTTGCTAGCTGATTTTGTACATATTTTTATTTCATCGAAATGATCGATATTTTAAATTTTTTTTTCAATTCTTGGGTTTCTTGGCGTTTGTTTTCGGTTCTTTTACCGAGAATGGTCCCATTGAACCGAAGTCTTAGTTAGTGACAGTTCCCTATGATGGATGGATGACAACCGTCTTAAGGGAAATGTAGTCGTTAGGAGTAGATTTTTTTCATTTATTTTTTAGTTGTTTTCTTTTGTGGGTTGCATCCCAAAACCTGTAGTTACTTTATGGTTGCGGAATTCTGGTTGCGTGTTATACATGATATTTGAAATGCAAAGGTGATTCGGATGAAAGCATGCAACTTTGTAAATATGTTGAGATACCTAGGCCATGGAGTCGATTCAGTGTGATTGAGGCTTAATGTTTGAATTCTTGTAATTAGCTGATTGAAGAGTCTGTGAATACGTCTTGAATTGAGCATGTGCAATAAGTGTGAAGTAAAGTTTTGTTATTCCATGCTATTGTGAAGTGTCTAGAAGTTGCCTGGTGTGTGTACGAAACGAAATGAAGGAGGTGTAATGTAGGAAAGGATGTAGGCATTTCTTTGTTTTTAACCGAAAGTTTCTCTTTTTCATTAGCGTACCCACCTTGATTGTACACCCTAGTCAACCCGTTGAGCCTTTAGCATATTATTTTTTTTCTTTTGTCAAAAAGTTGTAAACCGAGCTTAATCCCTTCTTTTCATTAGCCGTAAATTTGATCCAAAACTCTTAAGCGCTTAAGAAGAGAAAATAATTTTCCCAATGTGTCAAAGAGTGAGAATGGTGAAAAGAAAAGAAAAGCAGAGTGATGAAAGGAAAGAAAAGGTTGAAGGTGCACTTGTTATAAATAAAATATAATTAAGGTGTATGAATAATCTTTGTTATTGAGTCAAGTGTACTTAATAAGATGGGCCAAACTAAAGACAGACTTCAAGAATCGGAGGATAAAGGAAGAAACAATGCCCATGAGTTTGATGGGATGTATTGAAAAGGCGCTTAAGGATGCTAGAGGCTATTATTGGCTAGCCCAATATTTACTAGTTCCGTAGCTTACATTACAACCTGTTAAAGTCCTACGTGATCTTACATCACACTTCCTTATATTAGTGGAGTAATACACTAAAGGCAAGCCTATGGTTCATGGCATGATGCATGTGAATTCTTTTGGGAGAGAGAGTGAAATTGTTTCTATATGCCCCTGAATGTAATCGTTTGAGTTCATGTGATGAAAAAGGGGAAAATTCTCTTGTGTTGTGAGGGCACATGCTTGACGAGAGATTAAATTTCGTGTCGGATATCTTGATCAGCTGATTTGCATGAGTTTGCCAATATCGAGAGTCGACTCTTAAGTCTATGAGGTCTTGATGTGTTGAAGGTCATTGCATTGATAGGACCATGCATGTTTTCTTGATGATTTGCTGTATTAAATAATCGGTATAACCGTAGCTTGAATAGTCGAACCAAAGTAGCTAGGTTGGGGTGTCAATTGCATGAGGTGTAAGATTATTGTTCGGGGACGAACAACGATTTAAGTGTGGGGTAAGTGATCTTGGGCAAATTTATATGCCCAAGTGATACTTAAATGTTTCATTTTAGCCTTGTTTATCTATCAATGTTTATACATGCTCATGTGATTGATAATAAAATGTGAATTTATACTAACCAACATGATTAGCATGGTTTTGCAGGTGAAATATAATTTTGGGAAGCTAAAATACGTGTTGGGGGAGATCGGGGTTGGACTCGGATGTTAGCAAAGGACAAAGCATTGGAAGGCACAAATTAAAGAGGCTCCGCGATGGAGCCATGTCACGCTTCCATCGCGGAGGCCTTCTGCCTGGATAGGGAATTTTTGGCCAAATTCCAGTGAAGGTGCGCGTTGGGGCCGTGGCACGTTGGCCTAGCCCAGCGTTGCACGCCGTGCCACGTTGGGCCTTATTACCTGGACACTCAATTTCCAGTAAGGGTCCGCGTCAGTGGCGTGTCATGGAGGTAGTGCTCCGCGATGCACTCCGTGACACGTTGCTTGTTATTCCGGAAAAAATTCCCACTAGTATAAATAGAACACTTAGGTTCATTTTTAATAATTTTGACTTGGTGGAGCAAGAACGTGGGTTACAGGCAGTTGAGGGGACGAAAATCTCAGGGTTTTCTCTATCTCCTTCTTCTTTAATTCAATTGCTTGTATGTTTAACACTCATTTAACGATGTTTAATCCACGAATGAGTGGCTAATTCCTCTTCTTGCTGAGGTTAAGAACAATGGTATTGAAATGTGATTGTTGATTAAGTTGGTTTTTCATCTTTTCTTCCATAGTTGTTCTATTGATTCTTGTTCTTACTGCGTTAATGTGTGGCCTATGTTAATGTATATCTAAAAGGTCCGGTTTCACTCGAGAGAGCAAGAAATTGGAAAGTTGTGAATCAATAGGATATTATCTTTTCTTAGTTTGGAAAAATTGAGAATTGATTTACCTTCAGGATAGAAATATACCTGAAAGTCGTATTAGTCAATTAAGGAACCGGTTTTGTATGGCTAGAACATGAATTTCGTTTAATCACAGAAATGTAGGTGGACGGTTCATGATTCTTAAGTTTGGTTAAATACGAGAGTTTTAATCCATTGGCAATAGTTCTTGACTAGCAACCGGAGGAAAGATTAACCATATTATATTGATAATTTATTTCTTTACATGTTCATTTAACCTCAGCATGCTCACATTCATAGTTGAGACTCATGTTAGATATTCGTTTTAGACTTAGCATAAAAATTAGAAATCAAAATATCAAACTCTTCTTTGCACTGTTGTCTTCATTGTTAGAGTTAAAATATAGTACACTTGAGTAGATTGTTACCTTATCCCAGTCCCTGTGGGATCGATACTTGACTTACTTAAGCCACTTTACCACTTGTTCGACCATGTCCACTTGCGTGTAGCTTTATACCCAAAGCAGAAAAACCCGAACATAGCACTTGGCACTTTTATAAGCATGCCAACGAAACTCATCAAGTTCGCTGAGTTGCATCAGCCTCTTCTTGCCCGCTAGCTCTAGGTCCATATTTAATTTCCTCATGGTCCAGAAAGCTCGGTGTTCTAGCTCCACCGGCAGATGAAACGATTTTTCATAGACCTATCGGTATGGAGACTTCCTAATTGGTGTCTTGTAAGCAGTTTTATAGGCCCACAACGCATCATCAAGTTTGCTTGACCAATCACTACATTGTGCAATCACTATTTTCTGGAGAATCTGCTTCACTTCTCTGTTCGACACCTCCACTTTCCCACTAGTTTGGGGATGATATGTTGTTTCCACCTTGTGGCCCACCCCATCCTTAGCTAGCAACTTCTTGAAACTTGCATTGACAAAATGAGCCCCTCCATCATTGATAATGGCTCGGGGTGTCCCGAACCTGGTGAAAATGTGTTTTTTCACAAATTTTGTTACCACCTTGTTGTCATTCCTGGGGTAGGCTAGTGCTTCAACCCACTTTGATACATAATCAACGGCCACCAAGATGTAACGATTACCAAATAACGGTGGGAACGGGCCCATGAAATTAATACCCCATACATCAAAGATCTCCATTTCTAGTATATGCTGCAGCGACATCTCTTGCCTCCTACCAATTGTGCCTGTCCTTTGACATCTATCACACATTTGGACGTATGCCATAGAGTCTCTGAACAGTGTAGGCCAAAAGAAACCTGACTGTAGCACCTTGTGCGCTGTCCGCTCGTCTCCGTGGTGCCCTCCATACAATGAAGAGTAACAACTCCTCAAAACTTCTGCAATCTGGCTCTCCGGGATGCATCTTCTCATAACCTGATCCGGTCACTGTTTAAACAAGTACGGCTCATCCCAAATAAAATACCTGCAATCATGCCTCAATTTTTTTCTCTGTTGAGTTGTAGCCTCCAGTGGATAGACTCCACTCACCAGAAAATTCACTATGTCTGCATACCACGGGATCTCAGCTTCCCCTATTGCTAAGAGCTGCTCATCCGGGAACTCCTCTTTGATATTGTCACCTTCCTTCACATGCGACCGGTGTTCGCGCTCTGCTGCTCGGTATATATTATACACCGACACGCAAGTGTACGTGGTCAAACAAGTAATAAAGTGGCTAAGTAGCCAAGTATCGATCCAAGGAGGCTGCTCTAGATATGCAAAACTGCCTAGTTTACTATATCTCTATTCTATTTCTAACTATGTTAACAACAATCCAATCAAGATTTAAGTAAGTTTTGTTTCTAAACTAATTATCTACTAAAATTAATAACTACTATTTACGTTGAGTTTAGACAATGGATATGCACATGCCAAGGTTAAGAACGAGTAATGAACTTGATAATCATGATAATTTGGTCATCCTCTTCTTCATATTGCTAGTCAAGAACGTTTGCCTAGAAATTAAAACTTCCGTATTTAATTTCACTTTAGAATCATAAACCATTCGTCTACATTTCTGTGATCAAATGCAATTTATGACCTAACACTACAATTCCGGTTCCTATATTGACTGATACGACTTTCAAGTATATTTCTATCAAGAAAGCACATCAAAACCCAATTTTCCCAAATCAAGTTAAGAACAATACCCTATTAATTCACAACTTTCCAATTTCATGCTCTCTCGAGTGAAATTGGACTTTTTAGATATACATTAATGGTGGCCAATCAAGAATGTAATAAGCACAAGAATTAATAGAACAACATGCAAGAAGAAGAAGAACCCATATCAATTATTACCAAGAATCATTACACAAGTTAAAAACCTCAGCAAGAAAGGAATTAGCCACTCATTCTTGGATTAATCATCCTAGAATGAGTGTAAATCATGCATACAATTGAAGGAAAAGAAGAAGGGAAGAGAAGAAAACTCTTATCTTTTCTATTCTTCAACTGCCACAAAACCACGTTCCTCTCTCCACTTCTGAACTCCGTTAAAAAAAACTAAAACTAAAAGAAGACCCCTTTAAAAATAACCTAAGTGTGCTATTTATACTAGTGGGAAATTTTTCCCGGAATAACAAGCAACGTGTCACGGAGGCCAACGCGGAGCACTGCCTCCGTGACACGGCGTGGATGCGGACCCTCTCTGGAAATTTCAGGGTCCGGATAATTGGCTTCAACGTGGCACGGAGGCCATCGCGGAGCCCTGTCTCCGTGCCACGGAGCTGTCGCGATGCCTCACTGGAATCTGCCAATTAATTTCCTCTCCAGGCAGTGTGCTACCGCGATGGCAGCGTGGCACGACGCCATCGCGGAGCCAGTGTAAACTGTGCCATCCGAGGTCTTTTCCACGCTCGCATCCAAGTCCAACTCCGACATAAGTCCAACACGCATTTTTGCTCCTAAAAATCACATTATCCTGCAAAACAAATGCTAATCATGTTGGTTAGTATAAATTCTCATTTTATTACCAAATACATGATATTATATACACATTGCACAACAAACAAGGTAAAAATGGTACGTTTGAGTATCACTTGGGCATATAAATCTGCCCAAGATCACTTACCCCACACTTAAATCCTTGTTCGTCCTCGAACAACACATACACAAATCATGCACATCACATCTCAACCTTTGTCACTATGGTGCAACCATTTACGTTACGGTCATACCGATTATTCGATTTTTTGCAAATCATCAAGAAAACATGCTTGGTCGTACAAGACAATGACCTTAATACATCGAGGCTTCCTAGACTTTTAAGAATTGATTCTTGATATCGGCAAACTCATGCAAATCAACTAATCAAGAAATCCGACACGAAAAGCAATCTTTCATCAAGCACGTACCCTCACAACTCGAGAGAAACTTCCCCTTTTCTGTTCGTGCAGCACACAAACATGCAAGTAGGGGCATATAAAAATTAATTTCACTCTCTCTCCCAAAAGAATTCACATGCATCATGTCATGACCCATAGGCTTGTCCTTAGTGTATTACTCCACTAATATAAAGAAATGTAGTGTAGGATCAAATAGGACTTTTAAATGGGTTGTAACTGGGCTATGGATCTAGTATATATATTGGATTAGCCAATAACAGTCGCTAGCATCCTTAAGCGCCTTTTCAACTCATTCCCATCGACTCATGGACATTGTTCCTCTCTTTTCTCTTTTTCTCCCATTCATGCTGGTTTACTTTCATACAACCCATTTCATCAGGCACACTTGACACAAAACAGAGGGTTTTCATGTACCCTCACTTTCATTTAATTACAACTAGTGCCTCTTCAACATCATCTTTTCTTTCTTCACTCTGCTTTTCTTTTTCTTTTCACACTTTTCACTCTTTAACACTTTGGGAAACAATTTTCTGTTCTTTATAAGCGCTTAAGAGTTTCTTATAGACTTTAAGGCTAATGAAAAGAAGGAATAAAGCTTAGTTCATACAATTCTGGACAAAAGAAAGAAATCGGCTAAAGGCTCAACGGGCTGACTAGGGTGTACAACATATAAAAAGGTAGAATTTAACAAGAAAAAAAATGGAAACTAACGGTTAAAACAAAGAAATGCCTACATCCTTTCCAACACTACACCTCCTTCATTTCGTTTTGTATACACACCAGGCAAGTTCTGGACAATTCACAATGACATGGAATAGCAAAACCTCACTCACACTTTATGCACATGCTCGAATCAAGACGCATTCACAGACTCTTTAGTTAGTCCATTACATGAATTCAAGATTAAGCCTCAATCATAATGAACCAAATTCTATAGCCTAGGTAACTCAACATATTTACACAATTGCATGCTTTCAAATGAATCATTTTCACATTTCGAACATCAATTACAACACGCAACAAAATTTTAGCAACCATAAGCAACTCCAGTTTATTGATGCAATCCACCGAATAAGAAAAAAAACAAAACATCTACTCCTATCGAGACTACATTTCCCTTAAGACGGTCGTCATCCATCCATCATAGAGAACGGTCACTACTATGACATCGGTTCAATGGGACTATTCTCGGTAAAAGAACTGAAAACAAACTCCGAGAAACCCAAAAATAAAACTTCAAAATTTTCGCAACACATCGATCATTTCGATAGAAAATATTTGCAAACTATGTTGATACATGCAAAATCTTTTCGCAAAAATTTTGAAAAATATCGATCATATCGATAGAGAAAAAAAAAATATTTACAAAATTTACAAAATATTTACAACGGCAACCATCCTTTCAAAACACACATCATTAGCCACAACACAAATATATACACATACATCACAAATCAGTTCACAACAACAGGGAAAACACAGACATACATAACGTCAACGAAGAATTATACAGCAAGTTTAGAGCCTATGACCCAGCACCTAACTACTCCCCACCCCACACTTAAATCGAACACTGTCCCCAGTGTTCACAACAATACAAAGCACAAAATTTTGGGTGGTGGAACTCCCTACTTAGTCGAAATATTCGACTTCCTCATCCGGTGCTGCGGCCTCGTCGCCCATATCTGAATCAGCTCCATCGCCGTCATCGGACTCTACATCAGAGTCCTCACGACGTGTCTCCTCATCAGTAGGGACGTCGTCATCAGTCGGCTCCACAAAGGCTGGCCCCACCTTGCATAAAGCTCTGGCGTTCTCGCCAAAGGGGTAGTCCAGCTCCAGCTGCCATAATTCATCCTCGGTGGCTGGTCTCCCACCTATCCATAGCTGCAGCATCTGCATGCCGAACATACGGGCCATATACTGGTCGTCACGAGCATGTCGCTCGCCCAGAGTCAGCACAGGTCCGTGTGTAGTGTCGGGGGCCTTGGTCTTTGTCACATCAAGGCTCCTCCGCTCCAACTGCGGAATGTAATCCAAAGCTTCTTCCTCAACGTCGAGGCCTCGGAGGAAGGTGGTGATGAGTCCGCCAAAACCGTATCTGTGGCCCTGGTGTAGTCTAGCTCTCTTCATGGCGGATATTATAACCGCCCCCACATTAATCTCAAGCCCTTTCATAAGGGCATACACCAGGCAGACACGGTCCCGGGTCACGTCTGTCATATGCACTCCCGGGATCAAACACGAACATACAATTTTTAGCCAGATTCTGGCCTCCCTGTTCATCTGCGAATAAGGCAGAGTCTGGTGATAACCCCTCTCTTTGTGTCTGCTCCATCGGGCTGTGGATCGAGCCCCGCACAACGTACGTCTGATGTCGGCGTACGGTGGGGTGATGTTTAGCTGGCGGAGAACGTGGGCGTCTGTGTCCCGCGCTCCAACAATGGCATTCAGCTGCTGGGGTTCCAAAGTGACAATCTGCCCTCTGATTTTAATAGTATGGCTCCTGATGGCCGGGTTCCAGTTGGCATAAAATTCCCGGACCAAGTGAAGGTTGCACTCCGTGGGCTCCTGAAAAATAAAGCTGAGCCCAGCTGCTTCAATCCTCTGTACGATGCGAGGGAACTCCTGTGCAAGTGGTTCCCTTGCAATATATTCCTCCGGGAAGTACTTGTTCTCCTTATGCTTTGCGTACCATTTCTTCCCTTCATCGGTGACCCATCGTGTTCCGTATCGACAGTGTTGACCGCGTGGAACAGCAGGTGCAACTGGGACAGCAGTGCCCAGTCTCATTCTCTTTCTGCCGGTGCCTGAGGTTGAAGCACCCTTGCCTTTATCTTGTCGGCTAGCCATTGTACCTGTCAATTTACACAGACAAGCACAACGTTAAGCTAAAAACTTGTTAGTTTTGGCTAAGGTCGGGTTAAACAAAATTTACCCCACACTTAGTCTTTAACAATATTTACAACATGTTAGCAAGGATAGATCTATTTACACCCCAAACACAATCACTATAAACATATTGCTTAGCGCGTTCACAAAAATTCGACAGCATAACGGCTAGCGAACTACTCAGACTTCATACAGCTAACCCAATCCTACCATCGACAGCTATTCACCCATGGCACTTAGCAACAATAACAACAACCAAATAGAAACAACAATACAAACATTTTATATACACTAATCTAAGCAATTCAACCAATTCACATATTACACAATGTCCCACTAAAAATCGAGAATTAGTCGTCTTTCACCAATTATACAATATTTACCACGACTTATCTCCAATAATAAACACACCCCGACATCAATTTCATCAAACTATCAAGTTACCCACGTTAAAATCCAACAACCCAAGCCCTAGAACTCAATTCGACAATCAATATTGAATTATTCAATCAATCGATAAGTTCAAACGTCAACTACAATAATCCGAACATAATCAATCACAAAATAATTCACATCATGTTTAATTTTTACCTAGGGTGATATATCTCACCTCACATGCTCAAAATTGACAAAAATCGCCAAAAATTTGAGATAGACGATGAAAACATACCTTGGAATTGAAGAATCGATAAAGACTTGACGTTTTCCTTTCCTCTTAACGTGGCACGGAGCTTGGGGGTAGGGGAATGGGTGTTTGGTCGCGGAGGGTAGAGGGAATGGGGAAAATAGGGGCGAAATCGGGGGTTTTTATTAAGAAAACACGCGGGTCACCCGGAAACCCAGTGTGACCCGGCACTGGGATAAGGGCAACGTGTCACGGAGGGTAACGCGGAGGCCCTCCTCCGTGACACGGAGCCAACGCGTTGGCTTACTGGAATTTTTAAAAAAAATCCAGATTTGCCTTCAACGTGTCACAGAGGCCAACGCGGAGCATTGCCTCCGTGACACGGCGCCAACGCGCCAGTGCTCTGTTTCACTATCAAATTTTATTTTTCATACCTCGCCTCGTTTTCTCGATTCCACGTATTTTTCCTCCGGTATACCTGAAAATCACCTCACTAAACAAAAATTGGTTAAATGACTAGATTCCCTACTAAAAGAATAAAAATTACTAATTAAAATGCAGATTTAAACCTAGTCAAGAAAAAGAAGAGAAAATAAAATAAAAGAAAAACTTTACACTAAGGAAAAAGAAAGAAAAATATTTTTCACGGGTTGCCTCCCGTGCAGCGCCTGGTTTAACGTCGCGGCTCGACAGCCTTTACGCTCAATTTTCTACTAGGGAGATGGACGATTTGACCCGATCATGGTCATCTCCCCAGTAGTTCTCAACCTTGTCTGGTGGCCTACCTAGTAACTCTCGGGAATCACTCAATCCATTTGCATTCCCATGATCAATCACGTTGATCACCGAGAGTTCCTTATAGACAGTCGAAAGCTTAGGTGCCTTGTACACGTCGAACACCTCAACCTTGTCGTGTGCTCGCATCGTGAGTTGACCCGCAGCTACATCGATCAATGCCTTTCCGGTTGCCAAAAATGGTCATCCCAAAATAAATGGGACTTCTGCATCTGGCTCAAAATCCAGAACAATGAAATCTACCGGAAAAATGAGGGAGCCTACCTGCACTAGCACATCCTCCACAATGCCATCCGGCTTAGCTAAAGACCTGTCTGCTAGCTGCAAAATCACTGTTGTAGGTCTAGGACTCCCTAGCCCTAACTTTCTGAATACCGAAGATGGCATCAGATTTATACTTGCCGCCAAGTCGCATAACCCACGAGCTCGGATACTTTGCCCAATCGTCAGCTGGATAGTAAAACTTCCAGGATCCTTCAGTTTAGTGGGCAACCTGTTCTAAATACGGGATGTGCATTCCTCTGTTAAAGCCACCATGGCATACTCAGTCAAGCGACTTTTGTTGGCCACGATGTCTTTGATATACTTTGCATATTTCGGCACACCCTGCAAGACATCAACAAGAGGTAAGTTAACATGTACCTGTTTAAGTACCTCCATGAATTTCTGGAAACACGCCTCCTCCTTGTTTTTCTTAAGTCGTTGAGGGAACGGGGGTGGAGGCCTTGCTGGTTCAGCTTCTTTGGTCTTCCCCGTATCTGAGGTTTGTTCTCCCTCAACATCTGCTGCTCCTGACTTCTGAGGTGGTCTTTCAGGTTCCACCTCCTTTAATTGTAAACCACTCCTCGTGGTCACTGCATTTACCTGCTTAGGATTGGGATCCGTGTCGCTAGGTAGTCCTCCCCTTGGTCTAGTATTTTGGGCACTAGAAAATTGCCCAAACTGATATTCAAGAGCCTTGGTTGCCAATTGATTGTTCTTTACTTCAGCTGCCAATTTGACATAGTCAGCCTGCAATTGTGCCTGGTTGGCAATCATGGTCTTGAACATTTCCTCAATAGTCGGTGATGGTGGTGGAGGAGGGGCATTGTGATTTCTGAACTGATTCTGATAGCCTTGTTGCCCTCCTTGGTTTCTGTGCATACCCTGCCCTGAACCTTGGCCTTGTTGATTGTTGCTACCCCACGAAAAATTCAGATGATTCCTCCAATTCGAGTTGTAGCCACCACCAAACTGCTGTTGATTCCTCTGTGCATTGCCCACAAAGTTGACAGAATCAGGATTTGCACCACAGCATTCAGCTGAATGCTCACTACTACCACACACTTCACACCACATCTGTTGGACTGCATTAACTGAGGCTGAAGGCTGGTTCAAATTCATAGTGCTGAAGTGAGTGTTTAACTGATTTTGCAAAGCAGCTATCTGTGCAGCGATAGCTGTGAATCCATCCACTTCAAGCACTCCCGCTGCTTTCCTTGCTCCACCTCTTGAAGAATCTGCATTCCATTCCGGATTGCCTTGTGAAATTCGGTTGAGCAAAGTGTACAGCTCCTCATAAGTCTTCTCCAGCGCTTGCCCTCCAGCTGCTGAGTCTAACAAAATTTTAGTGTGGGGTTCCAAACCCTCAATAAAAGTGTGGACCAACACCTCGTTTGACTGATGATGATGGGGACAGTCCCGCAACATGGACTTGAATCTTTCCCAGGCTTGATAAAGATTTTCTCCTTCCCTCTGTTTAAAACTTAGAATATGACTTCTAAGTTTAGCTGTTTTACCTGAAGGGAAAAATCTGATCAAAAACTTCCTTGCAAGATCATCCCACGTTGATATAGAGTTGGGTGGTTCAGCTTTTAACCACCTCTTGGCTTCACCAAGTAAGGAAAATGGAAATAAGGTGAGCCAAACATAATCAGGTGACACTCCAGCGGGTATGTACGTGTCACTTATCTCCAAAAAGTTCTGGAGATGTTGTTGCGGATCTTCGTGAGGGAGACCGGTAAACTGCCCGCTCGTGTGCAAAAGTTGCACCATATTTTGCTTTAACTCAAATCTCCCCCAGGCTCTGGTTTGCGGATGCTGGAATGTACATTATTAGCGTGTGGGATTGCCACCTCGCGAACCGACCTGGCTGCTACTTCCTCGGGCACTAACACTGCCCGCACAACTGGTGGATTGGGTTGCTCCATCATAGACTGTTTGAGCAACTGCAGCTTCTTCCGAAGAGCTTCTCTACGTTGACTATGCAAGTCACGTTCTGTCTCTAAGTAAGATTCCACCAGCTCCTTGTCCCTTGCCAGTGTTCACAGAAATAAAAATCTGCAAAATACAGGCTAAGACCAAGTTGTTAACACTTAAGAAGATAAAAATACAAATACAGTAAATTTACACTAAACAAAATTTTACAAATCGCCTAGCCTCCCCGGCAACGGCGCCAAAAACTTGTTCGCGGTCTGCTGCTCGGTATATATTATACACCGACACGCAAGTGTACGTGGTCAAACAAGTAATAAAGTGGCTAAGTAGCCAAGTATCGATCCAAGGAGGCTGCTCTAGATATGCAAAACTGCCTAGTTTACTATATCTCTATTCTATTTCTAACTATGTTAACAACAATCCAATCAAGATTTAAGTAAGTTTTGTTTCTAAACTAATTATCTACTAAAATTAATAACTACTATTTACGTTGAGTTTAGACAATGGATATGCACATGCCAAGGTTAAGAACGAGTAATGAACTTGATAATCATGATAATTTGGTCATCCTCTTCTTCATATTGCTAGTCAAGAACGTTTGCCTAGAAATTAAAACTTCCGTATTTAATTTCACTTTAGAATCATAAACCATTCGTCTACATTTCTGTGATCAAATGCAATTTATGACCTAACACTACAATTCCGGTTCCTAAATTGACTGATACGGCTTTCAAGTATATTTCTATCAAGAAAGCACATCAAAACCCAATTTTCCCAAATCATGTTAAGAACAATACCCTATTAATTCACAACTTTCCAATTTCATGCTCTCTCGAGTGAAATTGGACTTTTTAGATATACATTAATGGTGGCCAATCAAGAATGTAATAAGCATAAGAATTAATAGAACAACATGCAAGAAGAAGAAGAAACCATATCAATTATTACCAAGAATCATTACACAAGTTCAAAACCTCAGCAAGAAAGGAATTAGCCACTCATTCTTGGATTAATCATCCTAGAATGAGTGTAAATCATGCATACAATTGAAGGAAAAGAAGAAGGGAAGAGAAGAAAACTCTTATCTTTTCTATTCTTCAACTGCCACAAAACCACGTTCCTCTCTCCACTTCTGAACTCCGCTAAAAAAAAACTAAAACTAAAAGAAGACCCCTTTAAAAATAACCTAAGTGTGCTATTTATACTAGTGGGAAATTTTTCCCGGAATAACAAGCAACGTGTCACGGAGGCCAACGCGGAGCACTGCCTCCGTGACACGGCGTGGACGCGGACCCTCTCTGGAAATTTTAGGGTCCGGATAATTGGCTTCAACGTGGCACGGAGGCCATCGCGGAGCCCTATCTCCGTGCCACGGAGCTGTCGCGATGCCTCACTGGAATCTGCCAATTAATTTCCTCTCCAGGTAGTGTGCTACCGCGATGGCAGCGTGGCACGGCGCCATCGCGGAGCCAGTGTAAAATGTGCCATCCGAGGTCTTTTCCACGCTCGCATCCAAGTCCAACTCCGACATAAGTCCAACACGCATTTTTGCTCCTAAAAATCACATTATCCTGCAAAACAAATGCTAATCATGTTGGTTAGTATAAATTCGCATTTTATTACCAAATACATGATATTATATACACATTGCACAACAAACAAGGTAAAAATGGTACGTTTGAGTATCACTTGGGCATATAAATCTTCCCAAGATCAACCGGTTTTCCAATCGCAATAGGTGATCTGCCACTTGATTCTTGCTCCCCTTTTTATCCCCAATCTCTAGGTCAAACTCTTGCAACAACAAGATCCATCTGATCAGCATGGGCTTTGCATCCTTCTTGTTAAACAGATACTGAATTGCTGCATGATCGGTATACACCACCACTCTAGAACCCACCAAATATGACCTGAATTTATCAAACGCGAACACCAATGCTAGCATCTCCTTTTCTGTGACTGTATAATTAACTTGGGCAGAGTCCACTGTTTTGCTTGCATAATGAATAGAATGAAAAATTCTATTCCTCCGCTGCCCAAATACAGCTCCCACATCCACATCGCTTGCATCACACATCAGTTCAAATGGTTGTTCCCAATCCGGAGAAATAAGGATAGGTGCTTTTATCAATTTCTGCTTCAACTCCTCGAATGCTTTGACACACTCATCATCAAACTCGAACTTCACCTCTTTTTCTAGAAGCCTGCATATTGGTCTAGAAATTTTTGAGAAGTTCTTGATGAACCATCTGTAGAACTCTGCATGCCCGAGAAAACTGCGAACACCCTTCATTGACACTAGTGGTGGTTGCTTTTCAATAACTTCCATCTTAGCACGATCAACCTCCAACCCCTTGCAAGACATTTTATGGCCAAGGAAGATACCCTCCTTGACTAAGAAATGACATTTCTCCCTGTTGATTACAAGGTTGGATTCTTCACAACGAGCTAGCACCCTGTCAAGATTCTGCAAACAAGTAGCAAATGAATTACCGAAAACAGAAAAATTATCCATAAATACCTCTACAAAATCTTCCACCATGTCATGTAAGATAGCTATCATGCATCTCTAGAATGGGGCTGGTGCATTTCATAACCCAAATGACATCCGCCTAAAAGCATATGTCCCATAAGGACATGTGAAAGTAGTCTTCTCCTGGTCCTCCGGTGCTATGGCTATTTGGTTATAGCCAGAGTACCCATCAAGGAAACAATAATATTCTTGTCCAGCCAACCTGTCCAATATTTGATCAATGAATGGGATAGGATAGCGATCTTTCCTTGTGGCTTCATTGAGCTTTCTGTAGTCCATGCAAATCCGCCAGCCTGTGACGGTGTGAGTAGGGATCAGCTCATTCTTCTCATTGGTGACCACGGTCATCCCTCCTTTCTTTGGGACACACTGGACGGGGCTGACCCATTCGCTGTCCGAAATAGGATAGATCACACCTGCATCAAGCCACTTAATTACTTCTTTTCTAACCACGTCCTTCATCACCGGATTCAACCTTCGCTGAGGCTGAATAGTTGGCTTTGCTCCTGTCTCTATGAAAATCCTGTATGTGCAAAAAGCTGGATTGATACCCTGAATATCTGACATTTGCTAGCCTATTGCTTTCTTCCTTCTTTTGAGGACCACCAATGCTTCCTTTTCCTGTGCCTCCGTCAATTCTGTGGAGAGGATGACTGGCAAAGTATCCTCTTCCCCCAAAAAGATATATTTTAAATGGGGAGGCAATGTTTTCAATTCCATCTTTGGTGCTTCCTCAATAGATGGTTTCGGCAATGGTTCCAGGGACCTCATTAAAGGCTAAAGTCATGCTTCCTGGGATACCTTTGTGGTTCATTCAGCATTTGCACCATCTGATAAGTATCCCTATCTCCTAAATGATCGTAGCTCATCAATTCTCTTTCCAATGGATCTCGAGATTCAACAATCAGAAGAATTTCTACTTAATTTAGCACACTAATTGCTTAAAGCTCCTCATGTATGGCCGGAAGCTTCATGGCCTTATATACATCGAATTCCTCCACTTTGTCATATGAACGAATAGTCAGCTAGCCTGAAGCTACATCAATCAAAGCTCTCTTGGTTGCCAAGAAAGGACGTCCCAAAATAAATGGGACTTCCGCATCCGGCTCAAAATCCAGAACAATAAAATCTACCGGGAAGATAAGGGAGCCCACTTGCACCAACACGTCCTCCACAATGCCATCTGGTCTGGCTAAAGATTGGTCCGCTAACTGCAAGATCACCGTCATTGGTCTAGGACTGCCCAGCCCCAACATTTTGAACACCGATGTCGGCATCAAGTTAATACTCGCTCCCAAATCGCGTAATCCGCGAGCTCGAATACTTTGCCCAATTGTGATTTGAATTGTAAAGCTCCTAGGGTCCTTGACCTTTGTTGGCAACCTATTCTGTATTCGGGAAGTGCACTCCTCAGTCAGCACCATCGTAGCATACACCGTCAATCTGCTCTTGTTCGCTACAATGTCCTTGATATACTTTGCATACTTCGGCACTCCCTGCAAAACATCAACAAGAGGTAAATTAATGTGTACCTGTTTCATCACCTCCATGAACTTCTTGAAACAAGCTTCCTCCTTGTGTTTCTTTAATCTTTGAGGGAACGGGGGTGGTGGTCTTTATGCTTCAGCTGCTTTCTCCTTCCCCCTCTCATCATTCTGTTCCCTTTCTTTCTCCACGACTCCTGACTGCTGAGGTGGTCTTTCTGGTTCCACCTCCTTGAGTTGTAAACCACTCCTTGTGGTCACTGCATTTACTTGCTTGGGATTCGGGTCAGTTTCACTCGGTAGTCCTCCTCTTGGCCTGGTGTTTTGAGCTCCAGATAGTTGTCCAAACTGGTACTCCAACACCTTTGTAGCTAACTGATTGTTCTTTACATCTGCTGCCAATTTCACATAATCAGCCTGCAATTGAGCTTGGTTAGCTATCATTGTTTTAAATATTTCCTAAATGATGGGTGGTGGTGGAGGAGGTGCATTGTTGCTTCTGTATTGAGTATGATAGTTCTGCTGCCCTCCTTGATTTCTCTGCACACCCTGATTCGAACTATGCTCTTGATGGCTATTACTACCCCAAGAAAAATTCGGATGATTCCTCCAATTCGAGTTGTAGTTGTTGTCATACTGTTGGTGATTATTTCTCTGTACATTCCCCACAAAGTTCACTGAATCACGATTTGCACCACAACACTCAGTTGAGTGTTCATTACTACCGCATACTTCACACCAAAACTACTGCACTACATTAACTGGGGCTTGAGGTTGATTCAAGCTCATATTGCTGAAGTGGGTGTTAAGTTGATTTTGCAGCGCAGCTATCTGTGCAGCTATAGCTGTAAAACCATCCACTTCTAAGACTCCTGCCGCTTTCCTTGTTCCTCCTCTAGAAGAGTCCACATTCCACTCTGGATTTCCCCGCGAAATACGATTTAACAAAGTATACAGCTCCTCATAAGTCTTTTCTAATGCTTGCCCCCCAGCTGCTGAGTCTAACAAAATTTTTGTGTGGGGTTCCAAACCCTCTATGAAAGTATGCACCAGCACATCATTGGACTGGTAATGGTGAGGACAATCCCTTAGCAATGATTTGAACCTTTCCCAAGCTTGATATAGATTCTCCCCCTCTCTTTGTTTAAAACTTAGAATCTAACTTCTAAGTCTTGTTGTTTTTCCAGACGGAAAGAACCATATCAAAAATTTTCTTGCAAGATCATCCCAAGTGGTGATGGAATTAGGTGGCTCAACTTTCAACCACCTCTTTGCTTCTCCCAATAGTGAAAATGGGAATAATGTAAGCCTTACGTAATTAGATGATACTCCAGCGGGGATGTAAGTGTCACTTATCTCCAAAAAGTTTCGGAGATGTTGTTGTGGATCTTCGTGAGGGAGACCTGTGAATTGCCCGCTGGTGTGCAGCAATTGCACCATATTTTGTTTAAGCTCAAACCTCCCTCGTGGCTCAGGTTTGCGAATACTTGATGTAACATTGTTAGCATGTGGGATTGCCACTTCGCGAACCGGCCTAGCTGCCATTTCCTCGGGCACTAACACTGCCCTTAAAAGTGGTGGATTATGCTGTTGCTCCAGGATTGTCTGTCTGAGCAACTATAGCTTTCTCTCAAGAGCTTCCATTCTTTGACGATGGAACTGTCTTTTCGGCTCTAAGTATGAATCCACCAGCTCCTTGTCTCTTGCCAGTGTTCAACAGAATTCAATATCTGCAAAAGACAGGCTAAGATCAAGTTGTCAGCACTTATTTAGAAATTGTAAACTAACACTAAGAAAACAATTTTACCAATTGCCAGTCCCCGGCAACGGCGCCAAAAACTTGTTCGGGCTTCTGTGGTAACTACACGCAAGTGCACGTGGTCGAACAAGCAGTAAAATGGCTTAAGTAAGCCAAGTATCGATCCCACAAGGACTGAACTAAGGTAATAATCAACTTAAGTGTTACTGAACTCTAACTTTAAAAATGCAGACAACAATTTAAATAGGATTTTTGAGAGTTTATTTCCTAATTTATACTAATCTAAGACAAAATTATAAAGTGAGTCTGAACTGTAGTAATAAGCAAGCTGAGGCTAAAACGAACATGCAGGGAGGTAATTTAATGATACAATTAAGTTAATCTTTCCTTCGGTTGCTAGTCAAGAATTATTGCCTATGGATTGAAACTTTAGTATTCTACCCAACTTAAGAATCATGAACCTTCAACCTACATTTCTGTGATAAAAGAATTTCATGTTCTAGCCATACAAAACCGATTCCTTAATTGACTAGTACGACTTTCAGATATATTTCTATTCTGAATGTAAATCAATTCTCAATTTTCCCAAACTAAGAAGAGATCATATCCTACCAATTCACAACTTTCCAATTTCTTTCCTTTTCAAGATAAAACTGGATTTTTTAGATATACATTAACATTGGCCAAACATTAATGTAGTAAGAACAAGAATAGATAGAACAACCATTGAAGAAAAGATGAAAAACCAAAATGATCAACAATTACATTCCACTACACATGTTCTTAACCTCAGCAAGAAGTGAATTTAGTCACTCATTTGTGGATTAAACATCATCAAATGAGTATAAATCATACAAACAATTGAGATAAAAGAGAAAGAGATAGAGACGAACCCTAGAATTTTCATCCCCTCAACTGCCTGTAACCCACGTTCTTGCTCAACCAAGTCAGAATAATTAAAAATAAACCTAAGTGTGCTATTTATACTAGTGGAAATTTTTCCCGAAATAACAAGCAACGTGGCACGGAGTGTATCGAGGAGCACTCCCTCCGTGCCATGGTGCAAACGCGGACCCTCACTGAAAATTTACGTTCTAGGTAAATATAGGCAATGTGCCACGACTTGTATCGCGTGGCATTGCCTCCGTGTCACGGAGGCAACGCAGACCTTCACTGGAATTTTCCAAAATGGATCAGCCGAAGCAGAGTGCCTCCGCAATGGCAGCGTGACACGGCTCCATCGCGGAGCCCTTATTTTTGCTGCTCTTCCTTGACCTTTTCCACTGCTCGCTTCCGAGTCCATTCTCGATTTTTACCAACATCCATCTTAGCTTCCTTAAATTACATTTTTTCCTGCAAAACAATACTAATCATGTTGGTTAGTATAAATTCACATTTTAACTAAAAATCACATGAGAATGCACACATAACGATAGATAAACAAGACAAAATAGAGCATTTGAGCATCACTTGGGCATATAATTCTGCCCATGATCAAACTCCTGTGGGATCTCATTTACCTTAGACCCGTGAAATGCTAGGGGATTCATCCAAGTAAAATCCCAAACTCCGGTAGCAGCTATAGACCCATTACCATTGACTGGTGTGGTGACCTGCTGGTTGACCTGCTTGGTAATCACTTGAGCCAGCATTTGAATAGCATCCCGAAACGTTGCTGGTTTGTCGGCATTACCATTCCTCCTTCCATTTCCACTTTTGGGAGGAATTTTTAACTAAAAAGGATAGAGCATGAGTTAGGAGGACATTTTAGAGACTAAACTCTACGCACGATAAGAGTCATGAAGAAAGGAAATTTTCCTAAAACACCTTGTAGCCTTCCCCTTATAAGTGTGGCGCGCTTCACACCCATGAAAAGGACTCTACTTGATCCGGCTTTTAGACATCCTAGGACACTCTAAACGTGATGCTCTGATACCAAGTTTGCAAAGACCCAAGTTTATACACTAGATGCGACACAATACTTAGGATCACAAGTGATCCTAAGCAAACCCATGGCATGGAATAACACTGCTATGATCTGTGTTTTAAGTAAACTAAGCGGAAACATAACTAAAATAATGAAACAACTAGTTTTGAGTAACAAAATAATCCATGTTAAGTAAATACATATGGAATATGAAATTTAAAACATCAATCTGACATACTAACTAACTATTTCTCTGAAAGCCTCTACTAAAAGATGAGTTGCTGGGACAAGCCCCCAACTAACTCTAAATTCTGGAAAGCTAGAAATCAGTAGTTGACATCAAATTTGTGGCCTTCAAGTTGAGGACTCATCACTGTCAAACGCTGGAGATCACTGAGAGAAACTAATTACGCTGCTGAGGCTGGGTACCTGAGCCTATTTCATAAATGATATAGCACATGAAAATATATGATCAGAACTTGAAATTTACTTAGTATGTGAGATGTAAATAAATCATATATATACTGATGACTCGTAAACCGAACTGAAATAATATCCAAAACTCTATTAGAAATCATGGATACTATGATTAATCTGACATATCTGAGAATACTATATGAACTGATAAACTGAATTAGAGTCATAAGCATATCCTATAATTTGATACACTGGACTGGACTAAGGACTTTGGACTGTATTATACTATAGGAGTGTCTGTTAACCGACATGTAACCACATGAACTAGACATGGAGTTTGATGTTTACTCCCCATCGGTAGGGCCCACCATACCTTTCCAGCGTATAGTGACTAGCTGTGTGATCACTGACTGTAAACCCATTTAGGTCAAATCCTATGGGGGCACGTAGTTTTGGAGCATGGGTGCGCTGAACCTCGGTCCAGGTGGTGCTAAGTACTACTCCCAACTGAAGACACATAAATAAATATAGGTGTATGAAACTGTACTAGGCTAATAGATCAAAACTAATGTCCTAAGACTAAATGAGGACTACTTATCTGGAAGTACCCAGAAAGTGTAAAGGACCCGATATACTAAATGATACTGAGAAGTACGATAGTAATGATAACAGATAAGTGATATTTCTGAAAATACTGAGCATACTCATAATTTGAAAGTATTGACTTTTGTTTATAGCATTCATGCTAGAATTCATACTTAAGTGATAATAGCATGATGATATAACCTTCCTGATCAGCTTTTAAATCATATAGTGTTCAACCCAAAATCATGCTAACATTAGTGCTAGAAATAAATAAGTAAAAATGAAGCCAAATCATGAATTACACATAATATTACTCAGGGGAATTGGGAGAAATAATAAAATGCAAGGAAAAATTAGGATCTATCTGGAAGCCTAACTCATGATTTCTATAGGACAAAAATTGATGAATGATTCTGAAAATATTTGGGAACAAGGGTAAAAGGCATACCCTTTCTAAAACTTCACATACCTGTAGAAGAATTTCTCTAACGAATTTTTTGGAAATCTGGAGAAGAAGAAGAACCCTAACTCTTGCCCTAAGAAGCCTTGTCTGAGTTTCTACATATTGTTCCTATAGGTTTGGGAGAGAATGAGAGGAGAACGTCGATTATTTCCCTTAATTCCCCCTAACCATACCCCAAATGAAGTAGTTTAGGAGTTAGAAGCTTAGAATTTTACAAAAATACCCCTAGGTTACCGTTTCAAAATCTGACTATTCAGATCCAACAGGTCTCACAACGAGTCTTTGGCTGTGACTATGACTAGTTGGTGGCAGTCGTTATTTCCAGACTAGAAATTTTATTCCTCTGGATTTCTCACGATGAATGATAGGACAATTCATTGGTTGGTACAATAGGTCATTGTTACTACTCATCGTCACTGTTGGGAATTTTGAACAGTTTTTGGATCTCCTCCAATGGACGAATAGAATGATCCATTATCTGAAACAACGAGTCGTTATTTTCATACATTGTCACTGGGGAAAGTTTAGCATTTTTTTGGATTCATTCAACGGCTTCATAGGATAAGTCGTTACATAAAATGATGACTTGTCATATGGCTCGTTGTTTGAAAGAAATATTTAATATGTTCCTGGGAGGAAATTTGCAGGAGCTTACAATGACTCTTTTGACAGATCGTTGTTCCTAACAACGATTCATTAGTTAAGTCTTTCTGAGGTAAGATTTTCTAGTTTCTTTTCTGGTTTTTCCTTCCATGTATGGGGTTTGGTCTATAAAACTTTTGGGGTGTTACATGATGCATGCTTGTGTGAATTAATTTATGAAATTTGGTGAATCTAACATCCAATCCTTGTGGATTTGACCCCAACTCTTTGTTGGGTTACTAGTTTTTTGGTGACCGTAGCCACCTCCCTAATGGTGGAGTTGTTTTGGACGTTATTACCAGCTGATAGGGATGCCAAGTTATGGTGGAGGGAATTTGTGGAGTGCAGGCCAGTGGGATCAACTCCATTGACTTGGATTTAGTTCTACTCCACTTTCTTGGAGAAGTATATACCTCGTACTCTATGAGACCGTAGGCATGATGAGTTCACTAGTATTGAGCAGGGGACATTTTCAATTATAGCCTATAAGGCCCTCTTCCACTCCTTATCAAGGTAAGCATTGCAGTTACTTCCTATAAAGGAGGGGAGAATCATACAGTGTGTGAAGGGTTTGACTGTGAGGCTCTTCCCTGTCAGCCTTGCAGATAATTTCTTCAGGTAAGACCTTCTAGGAGGTAGTAGAGTGTGTACGAAATGTGGAAGGTGTAAAG
The DNA here is from genome assembly GCA_035772735.1 of Datura wrightii. NCBI lineage: Eukaryota > Viridiplantae > Streptophyta > Magnoliopsida > Solanales > Solanaceae > Datura > Datura wrightii. The sequence goes on along the minus strand of JASDFA010000006.1, from coordinate 82,727,452 downwards.
CGGGAGGGATACATAAAGCATATAGAGAAGAAGGCCCGAAAAGGGGGCAGTTTCAGTGGCTTTTTCTCTAAGGGCCCGATTCCTCGTGGGTATTCTAGATGCCTCATTCAGTCAGCTATGCATGTTGTAGCTAGTGGTCAGCTAGGGGCCAGTCAGCATACTTCAGGCCATGCATTGAGTGCACAGCCTGCTCGCTTAGATTTTTTGGGGTTTTTCATATTTTATTAGTTCTGGCTCAAAGACCTATCATAGACAAGGTCAGTAATGAGTGTGGCGAGCCAGAGGTGGTGTCTAAGTTAATGTAGAGTGGTTAAATTATTCCATGATAAACTCCCCGAGCTCCAACGCCGACAGCTAGAGGAGGTAGCATTTAGCAAGGATCGTCCTCAGCTTGGCGAGGTGGACACCCAGCAGTAGAGGTGGGGCCCAACCTAACCATGGAGGTAGACAGGGCGATAGGGGTGGCACACAGCCCGACAGGGGCGAATCTCAGGTAGGCATATGAGCATATTTCTATGGCTTTTTGGGCAGACTTGAGGTAGAGACTTCATCCAGTCATTATAGGTACAATTCTTATTTGTGACGAAATGGCTACAACTTTGTTTTATCCAGGTTCCACTTTTTCTTACGTGTCTTCTTACTTTGTTGTGGGATTGATCCTTGTATGTGATGTACTTGATGTTGCAATACATGTTTCTCCACCTATTGGTGATTCTGTGATTGTTGATCGAGTCTATCATTCTTGCATGGTCACATTTATGGGGTATAGAACTTGGGTGGATCTGGTTATCCTAGACATGGTAGATTTTGATATCATCCAAGGTATGAGTTGGTTGTTTCTCTATCATACAATTTTAAACTGTCATGCTAAGACAATCACTATAGCGATGCTGGGGGTGACTACGCTCGAGTGGAACGGTGATTGTAGCCCTACTCCTAAGAAAATCATATAATTTATTCGTGCTCGTAAGTTAGTAGATAAAGGGTGTTCAACACATTTAGCCTACATTTGGGATACTAGCATAGAGGTCCCACCTATAAAGTCAGTTTTGATTGTTTGGGAGTTCTTAGAGGTATTTCCTATTGATTTTCCTGGCATGCTGCCAGACCGCGACATTGACTTCTACATTGATTTAGAGGTAGAAACCATCCTATTTCTATTCCCTCATATCGTATGGAACAAGCTAAATTAAGTGCACTAAAAGTATAATTGCATGGCTTGCTTAGTAAGGGGTTTATCCATCCGAGTGTCTCCTCGTGGGGTGCTCCTGTGATGTTTGTTAAGAAGAAGAATGAGAGTATGAAAATGAGTATAGACAACCGTAAGTTGAACACAATTACTGATCGCGTGCAGAATTGCATGCCCAAGTTATACTTTATTACTTAATTTTGACTTGTTTATCTACTTCTATGTGTACATTCTCATGTGATTTTTATGTAAAGGTGGATTTATACTAACCAACATGATTAGCTATTATTTTTGCAGTTTAAAATGAATTTTGGAAACTAATCTACAAGTTGGTGATGTGAAGGAATGGACTCGGAAACAAAACGCGGAAGTCGGCAAGAAAATACTAAGCAATTGATGCTCCGCGATAGAGGCCGTGGCACGCCACCATCGCGGTAGAATTCTTCCTAGAGTGAAATTTTAGGTGAAAGTGAAAGTGCGCGATGGCACCGTGTCACGGAGCCTATGCTCCGCGTTCACTTCTGTGACTCGTTGGGAAGACTTTGCTGCACACCCAGATTCTAGTGAAGGTGCGCGACAAGTCCGTGGCATGGAGCTGAGGCTCCGCGATAGCTTCCGTGCCACGCTGAGGCTAAGAATCTATGCATCCAACTTCCAGTGAGGCTCCGCGACAAGGCCGTGGCACGGAGCTGATGCTCCGCGATAGCCTCCGTGCCACGTTGCTAGTTTATTCCGGGAAATTTCTCACTTGTATAAATAGCACACTTAGGTTTTATTTTAAAGTATCTAACATTTCATGCTAGAACGTGGGTATCAAGCAGTTGAGATGAAGAAGTCCTAGGGTTAATTCTCTTCCTTTTTCTCTTAAATTTCAATTGCTTGTATGTTTTTTACTTGTTTGAAGATGTTTAATCCTCAAATGAGTGGCTAATTCACCTTTGGCTGAGGTTGAGGATAATTGCAGTAGTATGTAATTGATGTTATTTCAGTTTTTATCTTCTCTAAAATGGTTGTTCTACTGATTCTTGTTTTTACTACATTAATGATTGGCCATTGTTAATGTATATATTAAAATTCCAATTTTATTTCTGAAAGGAAGATTATTTGGATGGATGTGAATTGGTAGAATATGTTCTTGTCTTGGTTGAGAAATTAAGAGAATATTAACGTTCAGAATAGAAATATATCTATAATGTCATATTTGGTCATCTATGGAATTTGGTTTTGTTTATGAGAATATGAGTTGTTGCATCATAGAAATGTCTAATGTAAATCTCATAATTCTTTAATTGGTGAGGAGTTCGGAAGACCCAATCCATTGTTAATAATTCCTAACTAACAACCGAAGAGAAGTGTTGACTGAAATTTAATCAATAAATTACATATCTGCATGTTTCGCCTTAACCTCAGCTTGTTCGTGCTATTGTTCAGATTATAATTCATAATTTTCACTTAAGGTTACATTGACTAATATTCTTGAAAAATCACCATTTGTTTTGCTTGTCTACTTGTATAAAGAAGTGTGTATACTAAACACTTAGAGAAAAATTACTCCTTTGTTACAGTCCCTGTGGGTTCGATACCTGGCTTGAAATAAAGCCACTTTATTACTTGTATGACCATGTCCACTTGCATGCGATTGGGAGTGAACAAGTTTTTGGCGCCGTTGCCGAGGACTGGCGAAATTGGTGACTTAATTTTCTTAGTGCTAGTTTACAAGTTCGATACAAGTGTTGACAACTTGATCTTAGCGATTTCTCTTGCAGGTACTAAGTTGTTTCTGAATGCTTGCAAGAGATAAGGAGTTGGTGGATCCATTTTTAGAGACGGAGAGACAATTTCATCTACAGAAGAGGGAAGCTCTAGAAAAGAAGTTGCAGTTATTAAGGAGGGCAATTCTGGAGCAACAACAACATCCACTGATTGTAAGGGCAGTTTTAGTGCCAGAAGAGATGGCAGCAAGACCGGTCCGCAAGGTGGCAATCCCATATGCGAATAATGTAACATCCAGCATTCGCAGGATGGAACCAGGAGGGAGATTTAAACTTAAGTAGAATATGGTGCAGTTATTGCACACCAGCAGGCAATTTACAGGTCTCCCTCATGAAGATCCACAGTAGCATCACCAAAACTTCTTGGAGATAAGTGACACATATATACCCACTGGAGTATCATCTGATTATGTGAGGCTTACACTATTCCCATTTTCACTGCTGTGGGAAGCCAAGAGGTGGTTAAAGGCTGAACCGCCAAATTCTATTACTACTTGGGATGACCTAGCGAGGAAGTTTTTGATACGATTCTTTCCATCAGGGAAGACAGCCAGGCTTAGAAGTTAGATTCTAAGTTTCAAACAGAAAGAGGGAGAGAATTTGTATCAGGCTTGGGAGAGGTTCAAGTCAATGTTAAGAGATTGTCCTCACCATCATCATTCTAATGATGTGTTGGTGCATACATTCATTGAAGGCTTGGAACCGCATACAAAGATTTTGTTAGACTCAGCAGCCGGGGGGCAGGCATTGGAAAAGACATACGAAGAGCTGTACACCTTGTTGAACCGTATTTCACAAGGTAATCCTGAATGGAATGCTGATACAACCCGAGGGGGAGTGAAGAAAACGGCAGGGGTCTTGGAGGTAGATGGATTCACAGCGAATGCTGCACAAATAGCTGCTTTGCAGAACCAAATTAACACTCATTTCAGCAGCATGCGTTTGAGCCAGGCACAAGCCCCAGTCATTGCAGTTCAGCAGGTGTGGTGTGAAGTCTGTGGAAGTAGTAAACACTCAGCTGAGTGTTGTGGTGCCAATCCAGATTCGGTAAATTTTGTTGGAAACACCCAGAGAAGCAACAATCAGCAGTATGGCAATAGTTACAACCCAAATTGGAGAAATCATTCGAATTTTTCATGGGGGAGTAATAGTCATTAGGGAAAGAGTTCAAATTAGGGCGTGCACTGAAATCAAGGGGCTCATCACAATTTTCAACCATAGTTCAAAGGAAATAATGCACCTCCTCAGTCCAGTAACATCGAGGATATGCTTAAAACCATAATAGCTAACCAGGCGCAGATGCAGGCTGATCAGGTAAAATTGACAACTGACATGAAAAATAAGCAGTTAGCTACAAAGGCATTGGAGTATCAGTTGGGACGGTTAGCTGGAGCCTAAAATACTAGACCGAGGGGAGGATTACCAAGTGATACAGACCCAAATCCTAAGCAGGTTAATGTAGTTACTACCCGAAGTGGAAAGAAACTCGGGGAGGTGGAACCCGAAAGGCCACCTCAAAAATCTGGAGCAACAGGAAAGGATGAAGGAAACGATGATCTGAGGGGGAATGAAAAGGCAGCAGAGATGGAAAGACCACCGCCCCCGTTTCCTCAAAGATTGAAAAAGCACAAGGAGGAAGCATGCTTCAAGAAGTTCATGGAAATGTTGAAGAAGGTACATATTAGTCTTCCTTTAGTAGATGTGTTGCAGGGATTGCCAAAATATGCTAAGTACATCAAAGACATTGTAGCAAACAAGAGCAGACTGACAGAGTATGCTACAGTTGCACTTACTGAGGAGTGCACCTCCCGTATACAGAATCGATTGCCGACAAAGCTCAAGGATCCTGGGAGCTTCACTATTTAGATTACAATTGGGCAGTCTATTCGGGCTCATGGTTTGTGCGATTTGGGGGCAAGTATAAATTTGATGCCAACATCAGTATTCAAGAAGCTGGGGTTGGGCAGTCCTAGACCCACCACTGTGATCTTGCAGCTAGCTGACCGTTCATTGGCCAGACCTGATGGAATTGTGGAGGATGTTCTAGTGCAAGTAGGCTCCCTCATTTTCCTGGTGGATTTTATAATTCTTGATTTTGAGCCAAATGCGGTCCCATTTATTTTAGGACGTCCCTTCTTGGCACCCGGGTGAGCCTTAATTGATGTAGCTGCTGGGCAGCTAACTATGAGAGCTCATGATAAGGTAGAGGTCTTTGATGTCTACAAGGCCATGAAGCTACCTGCCATCTATGAAGAGTTATCAGCAATTAGTGTTTTGAATCAGGAATCGACCCTTCAGATTATTGACTCACAGGATCCCTTGGAGAGAGCCTTGGTGGGACGTGATCATTTGGGGACAGTGCGACATATGAGATGGTGCAGACTTTGAATGAGCCAAAATGGTTCTTCAGGAAGCAAGATTTTGAACCATTGAAGAGGTCCTTGGAACCATCCCCAAAGCCATCAATAGAGGAGGCACCTAAATTGGAGTTAAAGACATTGCCTCCACATCTGCAGTATGTCTTCTTGGGTGAAGATGACACCTTACCAGTCATCATTTCAGCGGAACTGACAGATGCACAAGTGAAAGATGCATTGGTGGTCCTTAAGAGGCGAAAGAGAGCAATGGGATGGCAGATGTCAACATTAAGGGGATCAATCCATCTTTCTGCATGCACAAGATATTTGTGGAAGAGGGATCCAAGCCAACCATGCAACATCAGCGGAGGTTGAACCCGGTTATGAAGGATGTAGTCAGAAAGGAAGTGATCAAGTGGCTTGATACAGGAGTGGTATATCCTATCTCAGACAGTGAATAGGTTAGCCCAGTTCAATGCATTCCAAACAAAGGGGGAATGACAGTGGTCAAAAATGAAAAGAATGAGCTAATTCCCACACGTACAGTCACGGGCTGGCGAATTTTCATTGATTATAGGAAGCTCAATGAGGCCACTCGGAAAGATCACTATCCGATTCCATTCATTGATCAGATGTTGGACAGGCTGGCAGGGCAGGAATATTATTGCTTTCTAGATGGTTACTCTGGCTATAATCAAATAGCCATAGCACCAGAAGATCAAGAGAAGACCACGTTCACATGTCCTTATGGGACATATGCTTTCAGGCGGATGCCCTTTGGTCTATGCAATGCACCAGCCACATTCCAGCGATGCATGATGGCAATATTCCACGATATGGTGGACGACTATGTCGAGGATTTATGGATGACTTTTCTATTTTTGGTAACTCGTTTGCTATGTGTTTGCAGAATCTAGACAGGGTGTTAGCCATATGTGAAGACTCAAACCTAGTGCTCAACTGGGATACGTGTCACTTTTTAGTTAAGGAGGGTATTGTCCTTGGCCATAAGGTGTCATGCAGAGGTTTGGAGGTCGATCGTGCAAAGATAGAGGTGATTGAAAATCTACCACCGCCAGTATCAGTTAAGGATGTTCCCAGCTTCATAGGACATGCTGGGTTTTGCAGATGGTTTATTCAACACTTCTCTAAGATTTCTAGACCGATATGCCGGTTGTTAGAAAAAGAGGTGAAGTTTGAATTTGACAAGGAATGTGTAGAAGCATTTGAGGAGCTGAAAAAGAAGCTGGTGGAAGCTCCTATTCTCATTGCTCCTGATTGGGAATATCCTTTTGAGTTAATATGTGATGCAAGTGATGCGACTGTAGGAGCGGTATTGGGGCGGCGAAGGAATATGATTTTTCATTCCATCTACTATGCAAGGAAAACGCTTGATGCTGCACAAGTTAATTATACAGTCATGGAGAAGGAGATGCTGGCTCTAGTGTTTGCATTTGACAAGTTTAGATCCTACCTGGTGGGGTCGAAAGTGGTGGTACACACTGATCATGCGGCAATTCGGTACTTATTTGGCAAGAAAGATGCGAAGCCCAGGCTAATCAGGTGGATATTATTGCTGCAAGAGTTTGATCTGGAGATCCGAGATGGGAAGGGAAGTGAAAATCAGTTTGCAAATCACCTATCGCGACTAGAGAACCGTTCACATGTGAAGGAAGGTGAGCGCATCCGAGAAGACTTTCCTGTTGAACAACTCTTGGCAATAAAGGAAGCTGAACTCCCTTGGTATGCAGATATTATGAACTTGTTAGTAAGTGGAATATACCCACCTGAGGCAACGGCTCAACAAAGGAAGAAGCTGAAGCATGAGTCTAGGTATTACATGTGGGATGAGCCGTATCTATTCAAGTAAGGACCAAATCAAGTGATGAGGCGGTGCATTCCAAAATGTCAGACGACAGAGGTGCTGAGGAGTTGTCATTCATCGGCATATGGAGGTCATCATGGAGGAGAGCGTACTGCTCACAAAGTGCTGCAATCCGGGTTCTTTTGGCCCACACTGTTCAAAGATGCTGCATCTTATGTCAAAGTATGCGATCGATGTCAAAGAGCAGGAACAATTGGCAGGAGACATGAGATGCCATTGCATCACATATTGGAAGTTGAGGTGTTCGATGTGTGGGGGATAGATTTTATGGGACTGTTTCCACCATCATTTGGCAATCAATACATCTTGGTGGCAGTGGACTACGTGTCCAAGTGGGTTGAGGCAGCAACGCGTCCCAGGAACAACAGCAAGGTGGTGGCAAGATTTGTGAAGAAGCAGATTGTCACCAGGTTTGGTACGCTGCAAACAATTATCAGTGATGGAGGGGCACATTTTGTGAATGCAGGATTCAGGAATTTGCTAGCAAAATACGGGGTGCGGCATAAAGTGGCTACAGCATATCATCCCCAAACTAGCAGACAACTAGAGGTGTCAAACAGGGAAATTAAACAGATTTTGTAGAAAATGGTGAATGCACAACGCAAGGATTGGGCAAGCAAACTGGATGATGCGTTGTGGGCTTATCGAACTGCATATAAGACACTCATTGGGACTTCACCGTACAGATTGGTTTACGGGAAGGCATGTCATCTCCCCGTAGAGCTTGAACATCGAGCTTATTGGGCTGTGCGGAAGCTGAACATGGATCCTGAGCTAGCAGGAAAGAGGAGATTGATGCAGCTGAGTGAGTTGGATGAATTTCGGTGGCACGCATATGAAAGTGCAAAATGCTACAAAGAAAAAATGAAAAGGTGGCATGACAGGCATATGGTGCATCAAATCTTTGAGCCGGCCAAATGGTGCTGCTATTCAACTCTAGATTGAAACTCTTCCCAGGGAAATTGCGCTCCAAGTTGTCGGGGCCATTTGAAGTAGTAAGGATGACCCCATACGGGGCGGTTGAATTGTGGCAAGAGGATAAAAGTGCCACATTTTTAGTTAATAGACAAAGGTGTAAGCATTACTGGGGTGAGGGCATTAATCGAGAGAAGATGTCTATCACCTTAGTAGAAGAATGAGGATGACAAGCGTCGAGCCGCGACGATAAACCAGGCGCTGCACGGGAGGCAACCCATGAATGTAATGTACTATAGTAGTTAGAAACTATTAAAAAAATAGTGGTCATGCCATGACAAAAACTACGGCGCTAGGTGGGAGGCAACCCACTATTTTCTAATGAGTTGTTGTTGTTGGATGATTTTCAGGAGATATGGAGGGCAAAATACAAAATCGCAAGTGGAAAAACAAAGGTAAAAAGTGAAAATTGGGACAATAGGCAGTAAGCTACCGCGATGGCCCCATGTCACAGAGCCTGTGCTCCACCTTAGCCTCCATCACACGCTGGGGTTAATGTCCAGGTATGTCAAATTATAGTGAACCTCCACGATGGCTCTGTGTCACGTAGATTGACCTCCGCGATAGCCTCCGTGACACGTTGAGGCCAAATTCGTGTTGGGTCAGCTCGGGGCATCGCGTCAACCCGCGCGAAATCATTATGTTTCACCCCAAAAACACATTTTTCCTCCATTCTTCTGCAATCCTCTGCGACAAAACCCCCATTCCCCCTTCTCCCTTAACGTGCCATGGCTCTAACTTAAGAAATTTCTTCAAGTCTTTTTCAAACTCTTCAAGTAAAGTTATGTTCTCGAATTTTTTTCATTCTTGCTGCATATTTCGATTCTTGAACATGTTTTATGATGAAATTCTGCCCTAAGTTATTAATAAGATGTGCAATTGATTGGGTCATGGATGAATGTTGATTTTGTGCTAATGTTGTGTTACGAACTCAATAATTACATGATTTTTAGTGAAAATCTTATATTGTTGATAACTAGGGATGAGAAATTGAGTTTGGAAGAAGAAGAAAGGGTAGAAAAAGAAAAAACTCTTGGGCTGTGTATGTTGTTGGAGTTAAAAATTTGTGATTAAACTTCGATTATGTTAAGGTTGAAGGTTGATTTTTGGTGATGAAAGTAGGAAAAATCCAATAGGTTGTTGTGCACAAAATTGTGAATTGCTCATGCACTTTGTAAATGGATAGATGGATGAACTTTAACAAAGCACTGTATGAATTCTGAGTAGTACAATGAAGCTATTCCATCGACTTTTATTGATGAACTGCACCTTTTGAGAAATAAGAGCTGGAATTATGTGGTTGTTCTTGCCGAATTGTATGAATTACTGCCAACAATTAAGTGTGGGGTGATCAATTTAAGCCCAGCCTTAGTATTAGCCAACTATACCATGAATGACATTTGAAATATATGCTTTCGATGAACAGGAAAAATGTCTGGACGACAAGACAAGGGAAAAGGTGCATCCACATCTGGCGCCAGCCAAAAAAGACTTAGAGTTGGGGCAGTAGTGCCAGTAGCACCACCAGTTCCAAGGGGGAAACGAAGGCAGTATGGAACACGATGGGTATTGGATTAGGGAAAGAAATGGTACTCCAAGCACAAGGAAACCAAGTATTTCCCTGAGGAGCAAATAGCAAGGGATCCACTAGCTCAAGAATTCCCGAGAATCTTACACAGGATAAACACTGTGGAGTTAAACTTCATCTTCGAAGAACCCAAAGAGTGTAATCTTCATCTCATAAGGGAATTCTAAGCTAATTGGAACCCCACCGTGCGTAGCCACACAGTCAAGATCAGAGGATAGGTGGTTACTTTTGAACCATAACATCTCAATGCCATCTTGGGGACGCAGGACACAGACGCGCATGTCCTCCACTAGCTGAACATCACTCCACTGTATGCAGAATCAAACACACATTATGTGGAGCACGATCAACAGTTAGGTGGAATCTTCACAAGGAAAGAGGATATCACCAAACATTACCATACTCCCAAATGAACAGAGAAGCAAAGATTTGGTTGAAGATAGTGTGTACTTGCCTGATCCCGGGGGTGCATATGACTGATGTCACCCGGGACAGAGTTTGTTTGGTATATCATTGATGAAGGGGCTTGAGATAAATGTTGGAGCGGTGATTATTTCAGCAATGAAGAAAGCCAGACTTCATCAAGGGCATCGGTATGGGTTCGGTGGTCTTCTAATAGCTTTCCTTAGGGGCCATGGTATTGAAGAGGAGGCCCTGGATTACATTCCTCAATTTGACCGGCGTGCTTTGGATGTTAGTAAGACCAAAGCACCTGATACCATATTCGGGCCTGTGCTTACCTTCATCGAGCGACATGCGCGGGACAACCAATACATGGCCCGAATGTATGTAATGCAGATGCTGCAACTGCGGATTGGTGGAAGGCCTGCTATAGAGGATGAATTGTGGCAGCTCGAGATGGATTATCCATTTAATGAGCATGCCCGAGCATTATGTAGAGTTGGGCCCATATTTGTAGAACCAGTTGATGATGATGTACCCACTGATAAGGAAACTCGCCGGGACGACTCAGACATTGAGTCAGAGGAAGACGACGGAGAAGATTCTGATCTGGGAGATAAGGCATTGGCACCTGTGAAGAGATTGAGCATTTTGATTGATCAGGGAGTTACACCACCCAAACTGTGTTTTTAATTGCAGATATGTGAACATTGAGGACAGTGTTCTGACTAAGTGTGGGGTGGGAGTAGTTAGGTGTTGGTGTAGTAAGATTGTGTTGTGCTTGTGCTTGTGCTTAAGTAGTTGAATGTGTGACATTGTGTTTCGTGCTGTGTTGATGATTGTGTGTGTGTGTGGTGCTTGTTAAGGATTTATTTGTGTAATTATTTATGCAAGTTGTTTCTATTTTTAAATTTTTTGTTTGGGTTTCTCGGTTTTTTTTTTCGGTGCTTTTTCCGAGAATAGTCCCTTTGAACCGAAGTCTTAGATAGAGACTGTTCCCTATGATAGATGGATGATGACCGTCTTAAGGGAAATTTAGTCAGTAGGTTTTGATTTTTTTTAACACGTAGCTAATTAATGGTTCGACAATCTTGTTATGTGTTACACATGATTGTAAGATGCAAGTGTGGTTAGTATGAAAGCATGCAAGTGTTCTAAATATGTTGAGACACCTAGGCTCTAGAATTTAACTCAATGTGATTAAAGCTTAATTTTGAATTCTTGTAATTAGCTGAGTTAAGAATCTGTTGAATATGTCTTTAATAGAGCATGTGCAGTGAGTGTGAGTTTTTCGAATATTCCGTGCTATTGTGGAATGTCTAGAACTTGCCTGATGTGTATACAAAATAAAGTGAAGGATGTAGAGTGTAGGAGATGATTTAGGAATTACTTCTAATGAGCCGAATTATTACTCATGCCCAAGTGATACTTTATTACTTAATTTTGACTTGTTTATCTACTTCTATGTGTACATTCTCATGTGATTTTTATGTAAATGTAGATTTATACTAACCAACATGATTAGCTATTGTTTTTGCAGTTTAAAATGAATTTTGGAAACTAATCTTCAAGTTGGTGAAGTGAAGGAATGGACTCGGAAGCAAAACGCGGAAGTCGACAAGAAAATACTAAGCAATTGATGCTCCGCGATAGAGGCCATGGCACGCTACCATCGCGGTAGCATTTTGCCTAGAGTGAAATTTTAGGCAAATTCCAGTGAAGGTGCATGATGGCACCTGTCACGGAGCCTATGCTCCGCGTTCACTTCCGTGACATGTTGGGAAGACTTTGCTGCACACCCATATTCTAGTGAAGGTGCGCGACAAGTCCGTGGCATGGAGCTGAGGCTCCGCGATAGCTTCCGTGCCACGCTGAGGCTAAGAATCTATGCATCCAAGTTCCAGTGAGGCTCCGCGACAAGTCCGTGGCACGGAGCTGATGCTCCGCGATAGCCTCCGTGCCATGTTGCCAGTTTATTCCGGGAAATTTCTCACTTGTATAAATAGCACACTTAGGTTTTATTTTAAAGTATCTAACATTTCATGCTAGAACGTGGGTATCAAGCAGTTGAGCCGAAGAAGTCCTAGGGTTAATTCTCTTCTTTTTTTTCGTAAATTTCAATTGCTTGTATGTTTTCTACTTGTTTGAAGATGTTTAATCCTCAAATGAGTGGCTAATTCACCTTTGGCTGAGGTTGAGGATGATTGCAGTAGTATGTAATTGATGTTATTTCAGTTTTTATCTTCTCTAAAATGGTTGTTCTACTGATTCTTGTTTTTACTACATTAATGATTGGCCATTGTTAATGTATATATTAAAATTCCAATTTTATTTCCGAAAGGAAGATTATTTGGATGGATGTGAATTGGTAGAATATGTTCTTGTCTTGGTTGAGAAATTAAGAGAATATTAACGTTCAGAATAGAAATATATCTGTAATGTCATATTTGGTCATCTATGGAATTTAGTTTGGTTTATGAGAATATGAGTTGTTGCATCACAAAAATGTGTAATGTAAATCTCATAATTCTTTAATTGGTGAGGAGTTCGGAAGACCCAATCCATTGTTAATAATTCCTGACTAACAATCGAAGAGAAGTGTTGACTGAAATTTAATCAATAAATTACATATCTACATGTTTTGCCTTAACCTCAGCTTGTTTGTGCTATTGTTCAGATTATAATTAATAATTTTCACTTAAGGTTACATTAACTAATATTCTTGAAAAATCACCATTTGTTTTGCTTGTCTACTTGTATAAAGAAGTGTGTATACTAAACACTTAGAGAAAAATTACTCCTTCGTTACAGTCCCTGTGGGTTCGATACCTGGCTTGAAATAAAGACACTTTATTACTTGTACGACCACGTGCACTTGCATGCAATTGGGAGTGAATAGTTATCATCTGTCATGACCCGAACATAGGCCAGTATCGAGACAAGGGAAAAGAAGCCCGAGAGGCTCAAAGTCGACCCATGGAATAATCTTAGCATAACAATAGCAAGATAATAGCTAAAAGAATCATAACTGAGTGGAAGCTAATTGAAAGAGTCTAATCAAAACCCAAAAGAACATAATTTATTAAAACTCTGAACATAAGTTGAATCCGTTTATACAAGTCTGAAAGCCTCTACTACACTGATGAGTTATTGGGACAAGCCCCCAGCTAAATTCTAAAGTATGAAAACTGAAATATAACTGAATTAGGAAAACATAGAGCTCGTCCTTAAGAGATGAGGGCTCACCACAATCAGCTGAGAGGGAAGTAGAGCGTGTCTAACCGCGAGGCTGAGTATAGAAACTTGAATTTGTATCATGAGATGATATAGAACGTAAAGTATGTGGTTAGTACTTGGAATGTACCGAGTATGTAGGAAATGTAAGGAAACCAAAACATGCAAGTATATTGGAAGAAAGCAAACTGAGTACATCACAGAACATATATCTGAACTGAAATGCAATAACCTTGTCTGAGATACATAAATATTGACATAAAGCTTTTATTTGAAAACATTTAATGAAGTATAACCAAGCTGATGCGTAAGGGTCATGTAATGTACATATACTGAGAACTAAAGTTGTAATCGATATCAGACACTGTAATCTTGGGCAGAATTATATGCCCAAGTGATGCTCAAATGCTCTATTTCATCTTGTTTATCTATCGTTATGTGTGCATTCTCATGTGATTTGTAGTTAAAACGTGAATTTATACTAACCAACATGATTAGTATTGTTTTACAGGTAAAATGTAATTTTTGGAAGCTAAGATGCATGTTGGTAAAAATCGGGAATGGACTCAGAGCGAGCAGTGGAAAAGGTGAAGGAAGAGCAGAAAAAATAAGGGCTCCACGATGGAGTCGTGTCACGCTGCCATCGCGGAGGTACTCTGCTTTGGGTGATCCATTATGGCAAATTCCAGTGAAGGTCCGCATTGCCAATGCCACGTGATACAAGCCGTGGCACGTTGCCTATATTTACCTGGAACGTAAATTTCCAGTGAGGGTCCACATTTGCACCGTGGCACGGAGGGAGTGCTCCGTGATACACTCCGTGCCACGTTGCTTGTTATTCCGGGAAAAATTTCCACTAGTATAAATAGCACACTTAGGTTTATTTTTAATTATTCTGACTTGGTTAAGCAAGAACGTGGTTTACAGGCAGTTGAGGGGACGAAAATTCTAGGGTTCGTCCCTATCTCTTTCTCTTTTATCTCAATTATTTTTATGATTTATACTTATTTGATGATGTTTAGTCCCCAAATAAATGGCTAAATTTACTTCTTGCTGAGGTTAAGAACATTTGTAGTGGAATGTAATTGTTGTTCATTTTGGTTTTTCATCTTTTCTTCAATGGTTGTTCTATCAATTCTTGTTCTTACTACATTAATGTTTGGCCAATGTTAATGTATATCTAAAAAATCCAGTTTTATCTTGAAAAGGAAAGAAATTGGAAAGTTGTGAATTGGTAGGATATGATCTCTTCTTAGTTTGGGAAAATTGAGAATTGATTTACATTCAGAATAGAAATATATCTGAAAGTTGTATTAGTCAATTAAGGAATCGGTTTTTTATGGCTAGAACATGAAATTCTTTTATCACAGAAATGTAGGTTGAAGGTTCATGATTCTTAAGTTGGGTAGAATACGAATGTTTCTATCCATACGCAATAATTCTTGGCTAGCAACTGAAGGAAAGATTAACCGAATTGTATCGATAAATTACCTCCCTGCATGTTCGTTTTAGCCTCAGCTTGCTCATTACTATAGTTCAGACGCACTTTATAATTTTGTCTTAGATTAGGATAAATTAGGAAACAAACTCTCAAAAATCCTGTTTAAATTGTTGTCTGCATTTTAAAGTTAGAGTTCATTAACACTTAAGTTGATTATTACCTTAGTTCAGTCCCTGTGGAATCGATACTTGGCTTACCTAAGCCATTTTACTACTTATTCAACCACGTGCACTTACGTGTAGTTACCACAGAAGCCCAAACAAGTTTTTAGCGCCGTTGCCGGGGACTGGCAACTGGTATAATTATTTTCTTAGTGTTAGTTTACAATTTCTATATAAGTGCTGACAACTTGATGTTAGCCTGTCTTTTGCAGATATTGAATTCTGTTGAACACTGGCAAGAGACAAGGAGCTGGTGGATTCATACTTTGATCCGGAAAGACAGTTCCATCGTCAAAGAAGGGAAGCTCTTGAGAGAAAGCTACAGTTGCTCAGACAGACAATCCTGGAGCAATAGCAGAATCCACCACTTGTAAGGGCAGTGTTAGTGCCCGAGGAAATGGCAGCTAGGCCGGTTCGCGAAGTGGCAACCCCATATGCTAACAATGTTACATCAAGTATTCGCAAACCTGAGCGAGGAGGGAGGTTTGAGCTTAAACAGAATATGGTGCAATTGCTGCACACCAGCGGGCAATTCACAGGTCTCCCTCACGAAGATCCACAACAACATCTCCAAAACTTTTTGGAGATAAGTGACACTTACATCCCCGTTGGAGTATCATCTGATTACGTATGGCTTAAATTATTCCCATTTTCACTATTAGGAGAAGAAAAGAGGTGTTGAAAGTTGAGCCACCTAATTCCATCACCACTTGGGATGATCTTGCAAGAAAATTTTTGATATGGTTCTTTTTGTCCGGGAAAACAACAAGACTTAGAAGTCAGATTCTAAGTTTTAAACAAAGAGAGGGGGAGAATCGGTATCAAGCTTGGGAAAGGTTCAAATCATTGCTAAGGGATTGTCCTTACCATCACCAGTCCAATGATGTGCTGGTGCATACTTTCATAGAGGGTTTGGAACCCCACACAAAAATTTTGTTAGACTCAGCAGCTGGGGGGCAAGCATTAGAAAAGACTTATGAGGAGTTGTATACTTTGTTAAATCGTATTTCACAGGAAAATCCAGAGTGGAATGCAGACTCTTCTAGAGGAGGAACAAGGAAAGCGACAGGAGTCTTGGAAGTGGATGGTTTTACATCTATAGCTGCACAGATAGCTGTACTGCAAAATCAACTTAACACCCACTTTAGAAATATGAGCTTGAATCAACCTCAAGCCCCAGTTAATGTAGTGCAGCAGTTTTGGTGTGAAGTATGCGGTAGTAATGAACACTCAGCTGAGTGTTATGGTGCAAATCCTGATTCAGTGAACTTTGTGGGGAATGTACAGAGAAATAATCACCAACAGTATGGCAACAACTACAACTCGAATTGGAGGAATCATCCGGATTTTTCTTGGGGTAGTAATAGCCATCAAGGGCAGAGTTCGAATCAGGGTGTGCAGAGAAATCAAGGAGGGCAGCAGAACTATCAAACTCAATACAGAAGCAACAACGCACCTCCTCCACCACCACCCAACATTGAGGAAATGTTTAAAACAATGATAGCTGACCAAGCTCAATTGCAGGCTGATTATGTGAAATTGGTAGCAGATGCAAAGAACAATCAATTAGCCACAAAGGCGTTAGAGTACCAGTTTGGACAACTAGCTGGAGCTCAAAACACCAGGCCAAGAGGAGGACTACCGAGTGACACTAACTCGAATCCCAAGCAAGTGAATACAGTGACCACAAGGAGTGGTTTACAACTCAAGGAGGTGGAACCAGAAAGACCACCTCAGCAGTCTGGAGCAATGGAGAAAGAAAGGGAACAGAATGATGAGAGGGGGAAGGAGAAAGCAACTGAAGCCGAAATACCACCACCCCCGTTCCCTCAAAGATTAATGAAACACAAGGAGGAAGCTTGTTTCAAAAAGTTCATGGAGGTGCTGAAATGGGTACACATTAATTTACCTCTTGTTGATATTTTGCAGGGAGTGTCGAAGTATGCAAAGTATATCAAGGACATTGTAGCGAACAAGAGCAGATTGACAGAGTATGCTACGGTGGCGCTGACTGAGGAGTGCACTTCCCGGATATAGAATAGGTTTTCAACAAAGCTCAAGGACCCTGGGAGCTTTACAATTCAAATCACAATTGGGCAAAGTATCCGAGCTCGCGGATTATGCGATTTGGGAGCGAGTATTAACTTGATGCCGACATCTGTGTTCAAGAAGTTGGGACTGGGCAGTCCTAGACTAACGACGGTGATCTTGCAGTTAGAGGACTGATCTTTAGCCAGACCAAATGGCATTTTGGAGGATGTGTTGGTGCAAGTGGGCTCCCTTATCTTCCTAGTAGATTTTATTGTTCTGGATTTTGAGCCGGATGCGGAAGTCCCATTTATTTTGGGATGTCCTTTCTTGGCAATCGGGAGAGCTTTGATTGATGTAGCTGTAAGGCAGCTGACTATGCGGGCGCATGAAAAAGTGGAGGTATTTGATGTATATAAGGCCACGAAGCTTCCGACCATGTATGAGGAGCTTTCAGCAATCAATGTGCTAAATCAAGTAGAAATTTTTCCGATTGTTGAATCTCGAGACCCATTGGGAAGAGCATTGGTGAGCTCCGATCATTTCGGAGATAGAGATACTTACAAGAGGGTGCAAATGTTGAATGAACCACAATGATATCTCGGGAAGCATGACTTTTAGCCGTTCATGAGGTTCCTAGTACCATTGTCGAAACCATCGATTAAGGAAGCACCAAAACTGGAGTTGTGGCAAGAAGATCGAAGTGCCACGTTCTTGGTTAATGGGCAGCGATGTAAGCATTACTGGGGTGAGGACGTTATTCGAGAGAAAACGTCCATCACTCTAGAGGATGTTGAGTGTCAATGACGTCAAGCCACAATGGCAAACCAGGCGCTGTAGGAGAGGCAACACGTGAAATTGTTTTAATAGAAGAGTAGAATTAGTTAAAAAGAAAAAAAAAGAAGAAAAAAAAATAAAAATAAAAATAAAAATAAAAATTGTGTTTGTGTTTGAAACCTATGAATTCTAACCAATTTCTTGTTGCAAGATGATTTTCAGGTGGAATGGAGGGCAAAAATGCAAAGGATCACAAAGGAAAAAAAATCAAGGTGAGAAAAATAAAAAAAGTGGCATTACAGTGAGCCTATGCGTTGGCTCCGTGTCATGGAGGAGGGCCTCCGCGTTACCCTCCGTGACACGTTGAAGCCAATTCTAGAATTTTTACAAATTCCAGAAGGCTGGCGCAATGGCTCCGTGTCACGGAGGGGGTGCTCCGCGTTACCCTCCGTGACACGTTGAGGTGTATTTCTCATTGGGTTACACCGGGTCGCCAGGTAACCCGTGTGAAAAACACCCATTTTAACCCCAAATCCCCTCATTTTTTCCCCATTTCCCACTCCCTCTGCGACAAACTCCCTAAATTCCCCCCTCCCCCAATGTAACACGGACCTAGGCACGAATTTTCTTCAACTTTTCTTCGATTTCATCGGATTAAAGGTATGTTCTTGAACTTAACCTCAATTGTTGCTTAAATTTTCAATTTTTTTTGAGCATGTGAGGTGAGTAAACCTAGCCCTAAGTGTAAATTAAGTTTGAATTCACTTAAATGTTGATTGATTGATGTTCATAGTATCGTTGTGAGTATGTGAACTCGATGAATGCATATTTGATTGAATTTTTGCAAAATTGGTAGCTAGGGTTAGAATTTTAATAGGAAGAAACTAAATTTAGTTGAAAATGTGAAAAAATTTGGGTTGTGCATGTTGGGTGATGCGAATTATGTCGTGATTAAGGTTGAATATTCTAAGTAGACAAGGGAATTGTCAGAAAAATGAAATTGGTGAATTGCATAGGTTGTTGTTGAGAATTTTTTTTTTGCTAAGTGCTATGTGATGCAATGGAATCGATGGTGATATTGTGATTCATTGTACGAAGTCTGAGTAGTACATAGTAAGTATTCCATCGACCTATCTGAATGCACTAAGCAATGTGATTGATAAAAATTGGAAAAGCATGCTTGTCTTGCCGAATTGTTTGAATTGTGGCTAAAGATTAAGTGTGGGGTGGCCTAACTCAACCCAACCTTAGTCGAAGCTAATTTTGACTTGAATGACATTGGGATTGTCTGTTCGATGTTACAGGAACAATGTCAGGCAGGCAAGACAAGGGAAAGGGCGCATCTACATCGGGCGCCGGTAGAAAAAGAATCAGGCTGGGAACAGCAGTTCCAGCAGCACCAGTGGTTCCGCGCGGCCAACGCCGTCAATACGGAACCCGATGGGTGACTGACGAAGGGAAGAAATGGTACGCAAAGCACAAAGAGACCAAATACTTCCCTGAGGAGCACATTGCAAGGGAGCCGCTGGCACAGGAATTCCCCAGAATCGTACATCGGATTGACACTGTCGGGCTGAACTTCATCTTCGAAGAGCCCAAGGAGTGCAATCTCTATCTGATTCGGGAGTTCTATGCCAACTGGAACCCGACCATCCGCAGTCACACCGTCAAAATAAGAGGGTAGGTAGTCACCTTTGAGCCCCATCACCTGAATGCCATCTTGGGGACGCGGGACACAGACGCCCATGTACTCCGGCAGCTGAACATAACTCCACCTTATGCGGATATCAGACGCACTCTGTGTGGAGCCCATTCGACAGCGCGGTGGAGCAGGCACAAGGAGAGGTGCTACCATTAGACACTGCCTTACTCTCAAATGAACAGGGGAAGCCAAGATTTGTCTCAAAATTGTGTGTTCCTGCCTGATCCCGGGGGTGCACATGACAGATGTCACCCGGGATCGAGTGTGCTTGGTTTATGCCCTGATGAAAGGGCTGGAGATAAATGTTGGGGCGGTGATCATCTCCGCCATGAAGAGAGCCCGACTCCATCAAGGGCACAGGTACGGGTTCGGTGGTTTACTTACCACGTTCCTGAGGGGCCACGACGTCGAGGAAGAGGCCCTGGACTGCATCCCGCAATTGGATAGGCATGCCTTGGACGTCACCAAAACCAAGGCACCCGACACCACTCACGGGCCAGTTCTCACACTAGCCGAGCGACATGCCCGGGATGATCAGTATATGGCCCGCATGTACAGGATGCAGATGCTGCAGTTGCGCATAGGTGGGAGGCCAGCAACAGAAGATGAGCTATGGCAGCTCGAGCTAGATTACCCCTTTGGCGAGAATGCCCGGACTCTATGTCGAGTGGGGCCAGCTTTTGTGGAGCTTGTAGATGACGATGTCCCCACTGATGAGGAGACCCGCCGTGAGAAATAAGATGTTGAGTCAGATGAGGACAGCGGGGGCAATTCAGATATGGGAGACGAGGCAATGACACCTGATGAAGAAATGGAATACTTCGATTGATCAAGGAGTTTTACCACCCACCTTTGTGATATATTGAATTTTGTGAACACTGGGAACAGTGTTCGGTTTAAGTGTGGGGTGGGAGTACTTAGGTGCTGGATGTTTCATTTTTGTTTTTATTTTTATTTATGTTTTGTGTTGTTGTGCTTGTGAAAAATGTGACCCTGTGATTTTGTGCGTATCTTCTGTACTGTAATTCAGTGTTGTAATGAATGTTAAGCTGTTGTATGCTGCGGTGAGTTGTTGTTGCTGGTTGGTTGTGTAAATATTTTCTTTTTTTTTTTCAATCGAAATTATCGATATTTTTAAAATTTTTGTTGAATTATTTTATGATTGGGTTTCTCGGCCTTTGTTTTCGATGCTTTTACTGGGAATAGTCCTATTGAACCGAAATCGTAAATAGTGACCATTCCCTATGATGGATGGATGAAGACCGTCTTAAGGGAAATGTAGTCGATAGGACTAGTTTTTTTCTTTTCTTTTATTTTCTTTCTTTTGTTTGTTTCCCAAACGTATCGTTACTTCATGGTTCGGAATTCTTATTGCGTGTTGTATATGATATTAAGATGCAAAGATGATTCGTATGAAAGCATGCAAATGTGTAAACATGTTGAGATACCTAGGCCATAGAGTTCGATTCAGTGTGATTGAGGCTTAATATTGAATTCTTGTAATTAGCTGATTGAAGAGTCTGTGAATAAGTCTTGAGTTGAGCATGTGCAATGAGTGTGAGGTGAGATTTCGATTAATCCATGCTATTGTGAATTGTCTAGAACTTGCCTGGTGTGTGTGCAAAACGAAATGAGGGATGTGTATTGTAGGAAAGGATGTAGGCATTTCTTTGATTAAACCGAAAGTTTTTTTTCCTTATCATACCTACCTTGAATGTACATCCTAGTTAGCTCCATTGATCCTTTAGCCTATTTTTTTTTCTTTCTGTGAAGAGGAAGAAACCGAGCTTAATCCCTTCTTTTCATTAGCCGTGAATTTGATCCAAAACTCTTAAGTGCTCAAGAAAAATAATTTTCCCACAGTGTCAAGGAGTGAGAATTGTGAAAAGGAAGGAAAAGTGGAAGTGGTGAAAGTGAAGAAAAGGTCAAGGGTGCACTTGTGGAAATTAAAGAAAATAAAGATGTATAACTAATGTTTGTTATTAAGTATTAAGTCGAGTATTCTTAAAGAATTGGGAACAAAAAGAAAGAAAAAAAATTCAAGAATGAGAGGATGAAGGAAGAAACAATGCCCATAATGATGGTGGGATGTATTGAAAAGCACTTAAGGAGGCTAGTTGCTATTATTGGTTAGCCCAGTATTTACTAGTTCCTTAGCTTACATTACAACCCTTTAAGTCTTATGTGATCTTACATCACGCGTCCTTATATTAGTGGAGTAATACACTAGAGGCAAGCTTATGGTTCATGACATGATGCATGTAAATTCTTTGGGAGAGAGAGCGAAATCGTGTTCATATACCCCTACATGTAATTCCTTAGAAATTATACGATTGAAAAGGGGGAAAATTCTCTTGTGTTGTGAGGGCACATGCTTGACGAGAGATTGAATTTCGTGTCTGATGTCTTGATCAGTTGATTTGCATGAGTTTGCCGAGATCGAGAGTCGATTCTTGAGTTTAGGAGGTCTTAATGTGGTGAATGTCATGGTATTAATGGGACTATGCATGTTTTCTTGATGATTTGCTATATTACATAATCAGTATAACCGTAGCTTGAATTGTCGAGCCAAAGTAGCTATACATAGGAGTAAATTGCATGAGATGTGAGAGTATTGTTCGAGGACAAACAACGTTTTAAGTGTGGGGTAAGTGATATTGGGCAGATTATATGCCCAAGTGATGCTCAAATGCTCTATTTCGTCTTGTTTATCTATCATTATGTGTGCATTCTCATGTGATTTTTAGTTAAAATGTGAATTTATACTAACCAACATGATTAGTATTGTTTTGCAGGAAAAATGTAATTTTAGGAAGCTAAGATGCATGTTGGT
This sequence comes from Datura wrightii, assembly GCA_035772735.1. Classification (NCBI taxonomy): domain Eukaryota; kingdom Viridiplantae; phylum Streptophyta; class Magnoliopsida; order Solanales; family Solanaceae; genus Datura; species Datura wrightii. The sequence goes on along the minus strand of JASDFA010000006.1, from coordinate 82,705,048 downwards.
AAAAATCGGGAATGGACTCGGAAGCGAGCAGTGGAAAAGGTCAAGGAAGAGCAGCAAAAATAAGGGCTCCGCGATGGAGTCGTGTCACGCAGCCATCGCGGAGGCACTCTGCTTCGGGTGATCCATTTTGGCAAATTCCAGTGAAGGTCCGCATTGCCTCCGTGACACGGAGGCAATGCCACGCGATACAAGCCGTGGCACGTTGCCTATATTTACCTAGAACGTAAATTTCCAGTGAGGGTCCGCGTTTGCACCATGGCACGGAGGAAGTGCTCTGCGATACACTCCGTGCCACGTTGCTTGTAATTTCGGAAAAAATTCTCACTAGTATAAATAGCACACTTAGGTTTATTTTTAATTATTCTGACTTGGTTGAGCAAGAACGTGGGTTACAGGCAGTTGAGGGGACGAAAATTCTAGGGTTCTTCTCTATCTCTTTCTCTTTTATCTCAATTGTTTATATGATTTATACTCATTTGATGATGTTTAATCCACAAATGAGTGGCTAAATTCACTTCTTGCTGAGGTTAAGAACATTTGTAGTGGAATGTAATTGTTGCTCATTTTGGTTTTTCATCTTTTCTTCAATGGTTGTTCTATCAATTCTTGTTCTTACTGAATTAATGTTTGGCCAATGTTAATGTATATCTAAAAAATCCAGTTTTATCTTGAAAAGGAAAGAAATTGGAAAGTTGTGAATTGGTAGGTGTTCGGTGTTTTTCACAACTACATGCAAGTGCACGTGGTCGAATAAGTAGTAAAATGGGTAAAGTAAGCCAAATATCGATCCCATAGGGACTGGACCAAGGTAATAATCGAATTAAGCGTTAATAAACTTTAACTCTAATAATGCAAACAACAGTTTCAAGAAGATTTTTGGAGTTTGTTTCCTAATTTATACTAATCTAAACAAATGTATAATTTGAGTATGAACTATAGTAATGAGCATGTTGAGGCTAAAACAAGCATGTAGGGAAGCAATCTATTGATACAAATTGGTTAATCTTTCCTTCGGTTGCTAGTCAAGAATTATTGCCTATGGATTAAAACTCTCATATTTAACCCAACTTAAGAATCATGAACCTGCCACCTACATTTCTGTGATAAGAAGCAATTCATGTTCTGCCATACGAAACCAATTCCTTTATTGACTAATACGACTTTCAGATATATTTCTATTCTGAAGGTAAATCAATTCTCAATTTTTCCAAACCAAGAAGAGATCATATCCTATTAATTCATAACTTTCCAATTTCTTTCTCTTTCGAGCGCAAACTGGATTTTTTAGATATACATTAATATTGGCCAAACATTAATGCAGTAAGAACAAGAATTAATAAAACAACCATGGAAGAAAAGATGAAAAACCAAGATGATCAATAATTACATTCCACTACAAATGTTCTTAACCTCAGCAAGAAGTGAATTTAGCCACTCATTTGTGGATCAAACATCATCAAATGAGTGTTAATCATACAAACAATTGAAATAAAGAAGAAAGAGATAGAGAAGAACCCTAATAATTTCGTCCCCTCAACTGACTGTAACCCAAGTTCTTGCTCAACCAAGTCAGAATTATTAAAAATAAACCTAAGTGTGTTATTTATACTAGTGGGAATTTTTCCCGGAATAACAAGCAATGTGTCACGGAGTGCATCGCCGAGCACTGCCTCCGTCACACGCCACAAACACGGACCCTCACTAGAATCCGGTCCTCCAGGTAATTATGCCCAACGTGCCACGGCTTGCAACGCGGGGCTTGGCCAACGTGCCACGGCCCCAACGCGGACCTTCAGTGGAACTTGGCCTATTTTTATCTTCTGGGGCAGAATGCATCCGCGATGGCAGCGTGACATGGCTCCATCGCGGAGCCCCTTAATTTGCTGCATAACCTGGGCCTTTTCCACTGCTTGCTTCCGAGTCTATTCCCGATTTCTCCCAACATGCATCTTAGCTTCCTAAAATTCCATTTTTCCTGCAAAACAACACTAATCATGTTGGTTAGTATAAATTCACATTTTAACTACAAATCACATGAGAATGTACAATTATCAATCTATAAACAAGACAAAATGAAGCATTTGAGTATCACTTGGGCATATAATTCTGCCCAAGATCACTTACCCCACACTTAAAACTTTGTTCGTCCTCGAACAATAATCTCACATCTCATGCAATTGACACCCAATGGTAGCTACTTTGGCTCGATAATTCAAGCTACGGTTATACCGATTATTTACATAGCAAATCATCAAGAAAACATGCATAGTCTCATCAATACAATGAAATTTAGCACATTAAGACCTCCTAGACTCACGAGTCAACTCTCGATCTCGGGAAACTCATGCAAATCAGCTGATCAAGACATCCGACACGAAATTAAATCTCTCGTCAAGCATGTGCCCTCACAACACCAGAGAATTTCCCCCTTTACAATCATATGATCTCAAAAGCATTATATGCAGGGGCATATGAACACAATTTCGCTCTCTCTCCCAAAGAATTCACATGCATCATGTCATGACCCATAAGCTTGCCTCTAGTGTATTACTCCACTAATATAAGGACGAGTGATGTAAGATCACATAGGACTTAACGGGTTGTAATGTAAGCTAAGGAACTAGTACATACTGGGCTAACCAATAATAACAACTAGCACCCTTAAGCGCTTTTCCATACATCCCACCACATTATGGGCATTGTTTCTTCCTTCATCCTCTCCTTTCTTGAAGCCTTTCTTTATTTTTGTTCCCATTTCTTTAAGCACACTCGACTTAATAACAAAGATTAGTTATACATCTTCATTTTACTAACTTCGGCAAGTGCACCTTTGACCTTTTCTTTACTTTCACCACTTTCGCTCTTCCTTTCTTTTCCCAATTACCACTCCTTGACACTGTGGGAAAATTTCTTTTCTTGAGCACTTAAGAGTTTTGGATCAAATTCATGGATAATGAAAAGAAGGGGTTAAGCTCGGTTTGCACCTTTTTGACAAAAGAAAAAAATAGGCTAAAGGCTCAATGGGCTAACTAGGATGTACATTCAAGGTAGGTACGATAATGAAAAAAAACTTTCGGTTAAAGCAAAGAAATGCCTACATCCTTTCCTACCATACTCATCCTTCATTTCGTTTCGTACACACACCAGGCAAGTTCTAGACACTTCACAATAGCATGGAAGAATCGAAACCTCACCACACTCGCATTGCACATGCTCAACTCAAGACATATTCACAGACTCTTCAATCAGCTAATTACAAGAATTCAAACATTAAGCCTCAATCACACCGAATCAAACTCTACGGTCTATGTATATCAACATGTTCATTCTAAATATCCTGTACAACACGCAACCTGAATTCCGAACCATAATGTAACGACACGTTTGGGATACAAACAAAAAAAAGAAAAAATTTAAAAAGAACAAAAGAAATCTACTCCTATCGACTACATTTCCCATAAGACGGTCGTCATCCATCCATCATAGGGAACGGTCACTATTTACGACTTCGGTTCAATGGGACTATTCTTGGTAAAATCACCGAAACAAACGCCGAGAAACCCAATCAAAAAAAAATTCACGAAAAATATGTTTTAAAAATTTAAATATATCGATAATTTTGATAAAACAAAAATATTTACACAACCAGCTAACAACAACTCCTTATAGCACACAACAGCTTCACATTAATTACAATACAAAACATAAACATCAAAATCACAGGGTCACAATTTTTCACAGGCACAACAACGAAACAAAAACATAAACAACAACAAAACAACCAACACCTAACTACTCCCACCCCACACTTAAATCGAACATTGTTGTTATACCCCGTAGAATTCCCGGCACTTAGATGACCTATTCGCACATTGGTTAAGCATATTTGAAAGCCATACGTGCTAGGGAAAGGCCCGGGAAAAGATCGGATGAGAAACCCGTCGAACCATCGCGGGAGGAGCCGAGGCAGAGCCCCTCCGCGATGGCAGCGTGCCACAGAGGTGAGGCCTCCGCGATGGCTCCGTGACACGTTGCCCAGGTTCAGGCCCAAGTATATAAGCCTCCACTTCGGTTTAAAATCATTTCATTACTTAATAACTTCCAGAGAACGTAGTGAACAGAGGGAAAACGAAGGGAGATTATAAATTATCGTCCGATTACGCTGCCAAACGCTGCCCAAACCCAAATTAATCCTAGATACCAAGGTATTTAGCAGCAGAGAGCATTTCTACGGAGTTAGTTTCGCGAAATACGGCCGACGAATCGGCGAGTCGCCGAACTAAAGTAAGTAGAATTGCTCTAAATTAATGTCTATGTGTTCCTAGCTGAGAAGTAAATAATTCTCCCTTCTGGGCCGCTAAAAAATAGCGAGTTTTCGACCGTCTTTCGATAAGCCTAAGTTTAGGCTATAAATTAAATCTAAAGTAACGTCGCTCTTTACAATAACGTTGTATTTAGTATTGATTGACGTATTTATGAATGCAGTTGGGAGAAAATAGCTGAAGTACCGGCCGAGCCTCGTCCGACGGACGAATATTCAAAGATAAGGTATGTAAAGTTAAGTTTCCTCGGCAAGTTGAGTAACCCCCAAAGCAGTATAGTAATTTACAGACTAGTTGCATGTTTAGAAATCGATTATCGTGTTATTTTGAATATTGGTGCAATATGAGAAGTTTTGGGTTGTAACGTGTACGATACCTATCCGTACGATTTAGATTCGGGCGTGAGTGGTTAAGGTTGCCCAGTATATTCAGTATGTGATGTAATATGCCATATTAAGATATTGTTGTGTTTAGCTGAAACCTCGCAAGGTAATACGGTATCAGTAAAGCATTCCAGATATAGAATAGTAACTGTATATGGTTTAGAAAGCATGTTAGAAATGGAAAATTATGTTAACACAGAAACTTAGTAAACAGTATAGCTTTCAGTAGAAACACCTCCTCGTATAACTTTTACCCCAGTACAGTTTGACAGGAGGCTATATTTACATTTATACTTACCTGTCTCAGCATGTATCAGACACTTACAGATTACTATTATTAGCCCAGTATGTGATTTATACGATACCCTGCACCTGTTAATCTTAGCTTATGAGATACACAGACAGCATGATTAGTTGAGACCATTGTATTGATTGGGGTTGGATTACCTAGCATCCCTGACCGCCCAAGGTTAATAGCTGTATCGACTCGTCCGCCAGAGGACGAGGATACGTCGCTCTACGGAGTGATATGCCGTCCCGCAAGGGGACGAAGATGGGATGCCAGTTTCCCCATATTGTGCCTTGGTCGGCCCTTATACACCCCCGTCGAGCGGGTATGCCCGGGGTATTGATTTAGAGTCCTTCGGACTCAGATACAGTTATAGTCAGGGGATCAGCGAGCCCAAGTGCATACCCAGGGACCGACAGGATGCTTACAACCACTATAGGAGATGGGATGACCGGGGTAGGGGCATAGATTCTGTGTTGATTGTACCTCCCGGCTTATAGGGGCCGGGTAAGGTTTGTGTGTGCTATGTTATGTTATGTATGCTATGCTATGTTATATTAGGCGCGAGTGGGTTGGTAGTAGAATGATACGCCTCCAGGTATGATTCCTACTTCCTTCGGTATCAGTAAGAACAGGTACGGTCTACTTCATCAGACAGTTAAGTTATTCCTCCTACTTCTGCTTCACCAGTCATATTATTGCTTTCAGATGTTGTTTTCAGTTATATTATTTCAGTTGCTTTACATACTCAGTACCAGTGGTACTGACGCCTAGTGGGGTGCTGCATTACTTGCCTGCAGGTACTCCTAGACGAGCAGGCGATTCTACGTGACTCCCTGTCAGCGGTTGAGTATTCAGCTCCAGTCATCCGGAGGCTGAATTTCAGAGGTGTAGTCCAGTTCCTTTTGTTGTGTATAGCATGGGTAGGTCGGGGCCCTGTCCCGATCAGTTCTATTACTATTCCTAGAGGCTTGCATTCTGTGTGAAATCCCTGTGGTCAGATGAGCCGGTCGTGTGGGGCCGTGCAGTTGTATAGTTGTCTTTACTCTTTCTTACTTCTGTGATGGTCGTGAGGGGCCATAATTATCAGTAGTGGTGACCTTGCCGGTCACGTAGCTTCTTTTTGTGCTTTATGATTAAGTTGCAGATAACTAGACAGCATGGTGGCCTTGTCGGCCCGTATAGGTTTCCTTGAATTACTATGTTTCTGGTCAGCTGCTAGTGCAGGTACAGAAGGCTATAGGCCAATGGGCCGGGGGCTGTATTTACAACCGTTATATAGCCCTTTGTTTCCAGAAATGTGAGTTAGAGCCAGCCAGGCGCCAGATGCGCCCAGGCTTAATAGTCTAGCAGGTCAGGTCTTAGTAGGGCACCAGGTGCCAGTCATACCCCCCCTCCCAAGGTGGGGTGTAACAAACTTGGTATCAGAGCAGGTCGTATCCCAGGGAGTCTGTAAGCCGTGCTAAGTAGAGTCCTGTCCATGGATGTGTTGTGCACCACATACTATGGGTAGGAGGCTGCAAGGCATGATAGGATGGTTGTCTTTTATTCTGATTCAGTCGTGCTATAGAGCGGTACAGTATAGGGTTGAATTCCTAAAATCTCACCATATTCTTTGGCTACAGATAATGTCAGACTAGCGCCATCCCGTCACAGGTCGGAGCTTAGACATTGCAGCAGGGGAGGGCACCAGCAGGTTGCCTCCCCCTCATTTAGAGACAGCCCGATCAGAGGGCCCTACAGAGGCTTCATCTCAGCCTCCTCAGCAATCTCCACCACGTCAGGAGCCATTTGGAGCGACAGTATCTTCAGCAGTCCCTATACCGACACCTTCCGACTAGGAGGTTAGGAGTGTTGTAGTTATGATAGCATAGATGATGGCTGCTCAGCGTCAGCAAATGCCATCCACAGTTACAGAAGTATCAGGAGGGCCCGGTAGTTCGAGGGTCCAAGAGTTCTTAGCCCTGAATCCCCCACAGTTCACAGGCACGGACCGAACAGAGGACCCCCAGGATTTTCTAGATCAGATGCAGAGAATCTTCAGGGTTATGCATGCTACGCCTACTGAGTTAGTTGAATTGGCCGCATTCCGGTTGCGAGATATTGCGGTGTTATGGTATGAAAGCTGGGAGAGGTCCCGAGGGATAGATGTTCCCCCTCCCACCTGGTCCATCTTTTCAGGAGCCTTTCTAGATCACTATTTGCCGCGGGAGATCCGACAGGCCCGGGTAGACCAGTTCCTACATCTGGAACAGGGGGCAATGAGTGTTCGGGAATATTCCTTGCGGTTTGACTCCTTGGCTCGATATGCACCGGCTTTCGTGGATACCATGGCATCCAGAGTGCACCGTTTTATTATGGGGTTGAACCCAGAATATGTCGAGACTTGTATCACGGCCACACTGCGAGAGGACATGGATATTTCCCGAATCCAGGCATTTGCCCAGAATATTGAGGGCATCAGACAGCGGCATCGGGAGATTAGAAGGGTCAATCAGGAGCAGCGTCGCCGGGATAGGCCAGCCGAGTTACAGAGAGAGGCCCGGGGAGGACCCAGGCCACGATTGTCAGACAGGCCACCCAGGCCCCTGCCTCCGCCACAGTCACAGGGAGGTAGATTCAGCCGCAGGGGGCAGTCAGAGGCTGGTAGAGGTTCGCAGACGGCAGATTCACCGTCACAGAGGAGGGCGGAGCAGAGTAGGTATACCCTACCACTTTGCCCTATATGCAGTCGACGTCATTCTGGAGCATGCAGGTATGGTTCCACCGCATGCTATATTTGTGGCCAAGAAGGCCATTTGATGAGAGATTGCCCAGCCAGAGGTCGTGAAAACCGGGACAGACAGGATAGGGCATCAACAGGATCACGAGCTACAACATCCTCGACTGGGCGTAGGCCCTCAGTTTCAGCAGGCAGGGGTCGAGGCAGATCAGGGGCCTCCAGTACAGGTGCGGGTCCAAGCCGCACATATGCCTTACCAGGGAGGCAAGATTCAGAGGCATCGCCTTATGTTGTGACAGGTATGCTAACTATCTGCTCACACCCTGCTTATGTGCTAATTGATCCAGGGTCTACTTTGTCCTATATTACTCCATTTGTGGCACGGAAGTTTAGTATTGTACCAGAATCATTACAGCAGCCCTTCCTAGTATCTACGCCCGTTGGTGACTCTATCACAGCTAGTCGAATCTACCGCGGGTGTACAGTAGAGGTTGCTGATTGTCAGACCACAGTAGATCTGGTCGAGTTAGAAATGATAGACTTTGATGCCATAATGGGTATGGATTGGTTAGTACCATGTTTTTCTAACGTTGAATGTTGGACCAAAACGGTCCGATTCCACTTCCCGGGGGAGGCAGTACGGGAGTGGAAGGGCAGCACCGCGACGCCAAAAGGTAGGTTTATTTCCTTCCTTCGGGTGAGAAAGTTGATATCTAAGGGGTGCATTTACCATCTTGTCAGAGTTCAGGATGTCCAAGCAGAATCTCCGACACTCCAGTCTGTTCCAGTGGTAAATGAATTCCCAGATGTATTTCCTGATGAGTTACCTGGTATTCCCCCAGAAAGGGAAATAGACTTCGCTATTGATTTGCTACCAGGCACTCAGCCAATATCAATACCTCCTTATCGTATGGCTCCTGCAGAACTCAAAGAATTAAAGGAGCAGTTGAAAGACTTGTTAGACAAAGGATTTATCAGGCCGAGTACTTCACCGTGGGGTGCGCCAGTCTTGTTTGTGAGAAAGAAAGATGGCTCGCTCCAAATGTGCATAGATTATCGGCAGCTAAACAAAGTTACAATAAAGAATAAGTACCCGCTTCCTAGGATTGATGACCTATTTGATCAGTTACAGGGAGCCAGATACTTTTCTAAGATTGACTTGCGGTCCGGATATCACCAGGTCCGAGTACGTGAGAGGGACATCCCTAAGACAGCATTCAGGACCCGATATGGACATTTTGAATTTCTGGTTATGTCCTTCGGGCTAACAAATGCCCCAGCAGTCTTTATGGACCTGATGAACAGTATTTTCAGACCCTTCCTGGACTTGTTCGTGATAGTATTCATTGATGATATTCTGGTGTATTCTCGCTCTGAAGCAGATCACCAGACTCATTTGCGGACAGTGCTCCAAATTCTTAGGGACCTCCAGTTGTATGCTAAATTTTCGAAGTGTGAATTCTGGCTTAACTCAGTAGCCTTTTTAAGACATATTGTCTCAGACGCTGGTATACAGGTAGACAAGCAGAAGATAGAAGCAGTTAAGTCATGGCCCAGGCCTACCACCCCGACTGAAGTTCGTAGCTTTCTGGGGTTGGCAGGATACTATTGGAGGTTCGTTGAGGGATTCTAAACCATTGCAGCACCCTTAACTAAATTGACACAGAAAGCAGCAAAGTTTCAGTGGACGGAGGCATGTGAGCAGAGTTTCCAGGAACTGAAAGACAGGTTAACCTCCGCCCCAGTACTAGCACTGCCGGAAGGCACAGAAGGTTATTCAGTCTATTGTGACGCGTCAGGTGTCGGTTTGGGTTGTGTGTTGATGCAGCATGGTAGAGTAATTGCATATGCTTCCAGGCAGCTGAGGAAACACGAGAAGAATTACCCCACCCATGATTTAGAGTTGGCCGCAGTAATTCATGCCTTGAAGATGTGGAGGCATTACCTGTACGGCGTTCATGTTGACATTTATACAGATCATAAGAGCTTGCAGTACATTTTTACTCAGAGGGAGTTAAATCTACCGCAATGTCGCTGGTTAGACTTGTTAAAGGATTATGATGTGAATATTCTATACCACCCCGGGAAAGCTAATGTTGTAGCAGATGCTCTGAGTGGAAAGTCAATGGGGAGCTTGGCATATTTGCGACCCGAGAGACAGAAATTAGCTAAAGAAATTCATCAGTTAGCTGGGCTAGCCATTCGGGTAATGGAAACAGGAGATAATGGGGCCGTAATTCAGAATTCTGCAGTATCATCGTTAGTTACAGAGGTAAAAGAACGACAGTATGAGGATCCCGATTTAGTCCAGCTCAGAGATAGAGTTCAGAAGGGTAAGGAGCCAGATTTTCAGACAACCGAGGATGGTGTGCTACGCTGTAAGGGCCGCCTTTGTGTCCCGAATGTCTCAGGCCTTCGTGGGCAGATTATGCACGAGGTACATTACGCTCGCTATTCCCTTCACCCAGGGGCGACGAAAATGTACCACGACATCAGAGACATCTACTGGTGGCCAGGTATGAAAACTGAAATAGCCGAATTTGTATCTAGATGTGCTAATTGTCAGCAGGTGAAAGCAGAGCACCAGAAACCGGGTGGTTTGACTCAAGAGATATCGATACCTATGTGGAAATGGGAAGCAATAAATATGGATTTTGTAACAGGGTTACCCCGTACCAGACGCAGAAATGATTCCATTTGGGTAATAGTTGATAGGCTGACAAAATCAGCTCATTTCCTGCCAGTAAGGGCTACCTTCTCAGCTGAGGATTATGCCAAATTATATATCAGAGAAATAGTTAGATTACATGGAGTGCCGGCATCTATCATTTCAGACAGAGGGGCACAGTTTATAGCTAGGTTCTGGCAGTCATTTCAGAAAGATCTGGGGACGCAGATTAATCTGAGTACAGCATTCCATCCTCAGACAGACGGGCAAGCTGAACGTACAATTCAGACGCTCGAAGATATGCTACGAGCGTGTGTGTTAGATTTTGGGGGTAGCTGGGATGAACATCTTTCGTTAATCGAATTTGCTTATAATAACAGCTACCATTCAGCTATTCAGATGGCGCCTTTCGAGGCATTGTACGGGCGGAAATGTAGATCGCCGGTGGCCTGGTTTGAGATAGGAGAATCAGCATTAGTTGGCCCAGACATTGTTCGGCAGTCCGAGGAAAAGATAAAGCTTATCCGAGAACGTTTACTAACCGCTCAGAGCCGTCAGAAGTCATATGCAGATAGACGGCGCAGAAATCTAGAATTTTCAGTAAACGACTGGGTATATCTGAAAGTGTCCCCGATGAAAGGGGTAATGAGGTTTGGCAGGAAAGGTAAGCTTAGCCCAAGATTCATTGGGCCATATCAGATTCGGCGAAGAATAGGCCGCGTGGCATATGAGTTAAACTTGCCTCCAGAATTAGCATTTGTTCACCCAGTATTCCATGTTTCTATGTTAAGAAAGTTCGTAGGGGACCCTTCTACAGTAGTTCCAGTCCAGGATGTTCAGGTCACAGAGGAGTTAGCCTATGAAGAGGTTCCCGTAGCCATTTTAGACAGACAGATTCACAGATTGAGAACTAATGATGTTGCATCTGTCAAGGTATTGTGGCGTAACAGAAATCGGGAAGAAATAACGTGGGAGGCTGAAGAAGAAATGAAAATCAGATATCCTCACCTATTTCAGGCCTAGTCAGACGACAGGTATGTCCGTATCATTACTTATACAGTACCTTATGATTGTATGTTTGTAAATAATAAAGAAAGAAATGATATTTAGTGGTTAGTGAATCTTGGAATATTGTGTGCGGTGCCTGTGTTGGACTTTTCTACATTTCAGGTTTTTGCGATAGTCCATATTACAGGGGAAACTCTGCCAAAATTTTTCCAGAAAGTAAGGTAAGCAGTCCTCTAGATAACAGTATACATTCGAGGACGAATATTCCTAAGGGGGGGAGAATGTTATACCCCGTAGAATTCCCGGCACTTAGATGACCTATTCGCACGTTGGTTAAGCATATTTGAAAGCCATATGTGCTAGGGAAAGGCCCGGGAAAAGATCGGACGAGAAACCCGTCGAACCATCGCGGGAGGAGCCGAGGCAGAGCCCCTCCGCGATGGCAGCGTGCCACAGAGGTGAGGCCTCCGCGATGGCTCCGTGACACGTTGCCCAGGTTCAGGCCCAAGTATATAAGCCTCCACTTCGGTTTAAAATCATTTCATTACTTAATAACTTCCAGAGAACGTAGTGAACAGAGGGAAAACGAAGGGAGATTATAAATTATCGTCCGATTACGCTGCCAAACGCTGCCCAAACCCAAATTAATCCTAGATACCAAGGTATTTAGCAGCAGAGAGCATTTCTACGGAGTTAGTTTCGCGAAATACGGCCGACGAATCGGCGAGTCGCCGAACTAAAGAAAGTAGAATTGCTCTAAATTAATGTCTATGTGTTCCTAGCTGAGAAGTAAATAATTCTCCCTTCTGGGCCGCTGAAAAATAGCGAGTTTTCGACCGTCTTTCGATAAGCCTAAGTTTAGGCTATAAATTAAATCGAAAGTAACGTCGCTCTTTACAATAACGTTGTATTTAGTATTGATTGACGTATTTATGAATGCAGTTGGGAGAAAATAGCTGAAGTACCGGCCGAGCCTCGTCCGACGGACGAATATTCAAAGATAAGGTATGTAAAGTTAAGTTTCCTCGGCAAGTTGAGTAACCCCCAAAGCAGTATAGTAATTTACAGACCAGTTGCATGTTTAGAAATCGATTATCGTGTTATTTTGAATATTGGTGCAATATGAGAAGTTTTGGGTTGTAACGTGTACGATACCTATCCGTACGATTTAGATTCGGGCGTGAGTGGTTAAGGTTGCCCAGTATATTCAGTATGTGATGTAATATGCCATATTAAGATATTGTTGTGTTTAGCTGAAACCTCGCAAGGTAATACGGTATCAGTAAAGCATTCCAGATATAGAATAGTAACTGTATATGGTTTAGAAAACATGTTAGAAATAGAAAATTATGTTAACACAGAAACTTAGTAAACAGTATAGCTTTCAGAAGAAACACCTCCTCGTATAACTTTTACCCCAGTACAGTTTGACAGGAGGCTATATTTACATTTATACTTACCTGTCTCAGCATGTATCAGACACTTACAGATTACTATTATTAGCCCAGTATGTGATTTATACGATACCCTGCACCTGTTAATCTTAGCTTATGAGATACACAGACAGCATGATTAGTTGAGACCATTGTATTGATTGGGGTTGGATTACCTAGCATCCCTGACCGCCCAGGGTTAATAGCTGTATCGACTCGTTCGCCAGAGGACGAGGATACGTCGCTCTACGGAGTGATATGCCGTCCCGCAAGGGGACGAAGATAGGATGCCAGTTTCCCCATATTGTGCCTTGGTCGGCCCTTATATACACCCCCGTCGAGCGGGTACGCCCGGGGTGTTGATTTAGAGTCCTTCGGACTCAGATACAGTTATAGTCAGGGGCTCAGCGAGCCCAAGTGCATACCCAGGGACCGGCAGGATGCTTACAACCACTATAGGAGATGGGATGACCGGGGTAGGGGCATAGATACTGTGTTGATTGTACCTCCCGGCTTATGGGGGCCGGGTAAGGTTTGTGTGTGCTATGTTATGTTATGTATGCTATTCTATGTTATATTAGGCGCGAGTGGGTTGGTAGTAGAATGATACGCCTCCAGGTATGATTCCTACTTCCTTCGGTATCAGTAAGAACAGGTACGGTCTACTTCATCAGACAGTTAAGTTATTCCTCCTACTTCTGCTTCACCAGTCATATTATTGCTTTCAGATGTTGTTTTCAGTTATATTATTTCAGTTGCTTTACATACTCAGTACCAGTGGTACTGACGCCCAGTGGGGCGCTGCATTACTTGCCTGCAGGTACTCCTAGACGAGCAGGCGATTCTACGTGACTCCTTGTCAGCGGTTGAGTATTCAGCTCCAGTCATCCGGAGGCTGAATTTCAGAGGTGTAGTCCAGTTCCTTTTGTTGTGTATAGCATGGGTAGGTCGGGGCCCTGTCCCGATCAGTTCTATTACTATTCCTAGAGGCTTGCATTCTGTGTGAAATCCCTGTGGTCAGATGAGCCGGTCGTGTGGGGCCGTGCAGTTGTATAGTTGTCTTTACTCTTTCTTACTTCTGTGATGGTCGTGAGGGGCCATAATTATCAGTAGTGGTGACCTTGCCGGTCACGTAGCTTCTTTTTGTGCTTTATGATTAAGTTGCAGATAACTAGACAGCATGGTGGCCTTGTCGGCCCGTATAGGTTTCCCTGAATTACTATGTTTCTAGTCAGCTGCTAGTGCAGGTACAGAAGGCTATAGGCCAATGGGCCGGGGGCTGTATTTACAGCCGTTATATAGCCCTTTGTTTCCAGAAATGTGAGTTAGAGCCAGCCAGGCGCCAGATGCGCCCAGGCTTAACAGTCTAGCAGGTCAGGTCTTAGTAGGGCACCAGGTGCCAGTCATACCCCCCCCCCAAGGTGGGGTGTGACAATTGTCCACAGTGTTCACAAAATTCAGCATAGCACAAGAGTAGGTGGTGAAACTCCCTAATCAATCGAAGTATTCCACTTCTTCATCAGGTGCGGTTGCCTCGTCCCCCATATCCAAATCACCCCCGCTATCCTCATCTGATTCAACATCTGAGTCATCGCAGTGTGTCTCCTCGTCTGTGGGGACATCATCATCAATGGGCTCCACAAAAGTTGGCCCCACTCGGCATAGAGCCCTGGCATTTTTGCTGAATGGGTAGTCCAACTCTAGCTGCCACAACTCATCTTCTGTTGCTGGCCTCCCGCCTATGCGCAACTATAGCATCTGCATCCCGAACATGCGGGCCATATACTGATCATCCCGAGCATGTCGCTCGGCTAATGTGAGAACTAGCTCGTGAGTGGTTTCAGGTGCCTTAGTTTTGGTGACGTCCAAGGCACGCCTCTCCATCTGCGGGATGTAGTCAAGGGCCTCCTCCTCAACATCTAGGCCCCTCAGGAAAGTGGTTAGCAAGCCACCAAACCCGTACCTGTGCCCTTGATGAAAACGGGCTCTCTTCATGGCGGAGATGATCACTGCGCCAACATTAATCTCCAGCCCTTTCATCAGGGCGTATACCAAGCACACATGATCCCGGGTGACATCTGTCATGTGCACCCTCGGGATCAGGCAGGAACACGCGATATTAAGCAAAATTCAGGCTTCCTTGTTCATTTGAGAATAGGGCAGCGTCTGATGGTAGCCCCTCTCCTTATGCCTGCTCCACCGTGCAGTAGGACGGGCTCCACACAGGGTGCGTCTGATGTCCACATATGGTGGAGTGATGTTCAGCTGCCGGAGTACATGGGCGTCTGTGTCCTGCGACAATAAAATGGCATTAAGGTGATGGGGCTCAAAAGTGTCTACCTGCCCCCTTATTTTGACAGTGTGACTTCGGAGTGTCGAGTTCCAGTTGGCGTAGAATTCCCGAATCAGGTGGAGATTGCACTCCTTGGGCTCTTCAAAAATGAAGTTCAACCCGGCAGCGTCAATCCGGTGTACAATTCTGGGGAAATCCAGTGCCAACGGCTCCCTTGCAATATGCTCCTAGGGCAAGTATTTGCTTTCCTTATGCTTTGTGTACCATTTCTTCCCTTTCTCTGTCACCCATCGAGTTCCGTATTGATGACGTTGGCCGCGCGAACCGCTGGTGCTGTTGGGACTGCTGTTCCTAGTCTAATTCTTTTCCTTCTGGCACCCGATGTAGATGCGCTCCTTTGTCTTGCCTGCTTGCCATTGTTCCTGTCAAAACAAACAGACAGTCCCAATGTTATTTAAATTAAAATTATCTTCTACTAAGGTTGGGTTAAGTTAGGCCACCCCACACTTAGTCTTTAGCCACAATCACGACATTACGGCAAGACAACGCTCACTTTCCAATTTACAAGAAAAAACAACAACATGCCTCGTGCATTCAGAGAATTTGATGGAATAAATTCTACGTACTACTCAGACTTCGTACAGCTAATCCAAACATCACCATCAATACCATTTCATCACATAGCACTTAGCAAAAACAAAAAAACTTCTCTTAACCCAACCTATGCAATTCACCAAGTTCTATGCAATTCAACAATTACATTTTCCCGAAAATCCATCGTTTACTTAGCATATTCACAACAAGCACAACACAATTCACCTTACCCAACATGACCAACCCATAATTTCCACATTTTCAATCACATTTCATTTCTTCGCAATCAAATTCTAACCCTAGCAACATATTTCACCAAAATTTGATCAAGCATGTATTTATCGAGTTCATACAATCAAAATGATACTACGAACTTCAATCAACACTAACTTAAAGGAATTCAAACTCAATTTACAATTAGGGAAAGTTTTACTCACTTTACATGCTCAAACTCGACAAATTTGACAAGAATTGAGAAGAAAATAGAGAACATACCTTTAGTTCAATGAAATCGTAGAAAAGTAGAAGAAAATTTGTGCGTAAGTCCGTGTCACATTGGGGAAGGGGGAGTTTTTGGGTTTTTGTCGCGGAGGGGGTGAGAAATGAGGGAAAATAGAGGGAATTCGGGGTTAAAAAGGGTTAATTTCGCGTGGGTCACCCGGTGATCCGGTGTGACCCATCGCGATTAAAGCCTTAACGTGCCACGGAGGGTAAAACAGAGCACCCCCTCCGTGACACGGAGCCAACGCGGAGGTATTTTGGAATTTTAAAAATTCCAGAATTTAACCTCAACGTGTCACGGAGGGTAACGCGGAGGCCCTCCTCCGTGACACGAAGCCATCGTGCAGGCTCATTGTTTTGCCACTTTTTATTATTTTTCTCACCTCGATTTTTTCTTTGCAATCCTTTGCATTTTTGCCCTCCGTTCAACCTAAAATTCATCTCACGACAAGAAATTGGTTAGAATTCATAGGTTTCACATAAAATACAATTTTTCTTTTTCTTTTTATTTTTCTAATTTTTTTTATCTTTCTTTTTTCTTCTACGAAATCTACTCAAATATTATAAGAATTCCACGGGTTGCCTCCCGTGCAACGCCTGGTTTACCGTCGCGGCTCGACGTCATTGAAGCTTAGTCATCCTCCAGGGTGACAGATGTCTTCTCTTGACTACTGTCCACAACCCAGTAATGCTTACATCGCTGCCCATTGACTAAGAACGTGGCACTTCGATCTTTTTGCCACGATTCCACTTTGGGGGGTCCTTCACCGGTGGTTTTCCCACTGGCTCTCGCGAATCAACACTCTGAGCAATATTCGCTCGATTAAGCACATTGATCACTAAGAGTTCCTCATACGCGGCCGGAAGCTTCGTGGCTTTGTACACATCAAATACCTCCACCTTGTCGTGTGCCCGCATGGTTAGCTGCCCTGCAGCTACATCAATCAGTGCTTTCCCAGTTGCCAAGAAAGGACGTCCCAAAATAAATGGGACTTCTGCATCCGGCTCAAAATCCAGCAAAATAAAGTCAACCGGGAAGATAAGGGAGCCCAGTTGCACCAACACGTCCTCCACAATGCCATCCGGTCTGGCCAAAGAACGATCCGCTAGTTGCAAGATCACTGTTGTCGGTCTAGGACTGTCTAGCCCCAATTTCTGGTGAAAATGGGAACAATGTAAGCCTGACATAATCGGGTGACACTCCCGCGGGGATGTAAGTGTCACTTATCTCCAAAAAGTTTTGGAGATGTTGTTGTGGATCCTCGTGAGGGAGACCTGTGAATTGCCTGCTGGTGTGCAACAATTGCACCATATTCTGTTTAAGCTCGAACCTCCCTCCTGGCTCAGGTTTGCGAATGCTCGATGTAATGTTGTTAGCATGTGGGATTGCCACTTCGTGAACCGGCCTAGCTGCCATTTCTTCGGGCACTAACACTGCCCTTACAATGGGTGGATTCTGTTGTTGCTCCAGAATTATCTGTCTGAGCAACTGCAGCTTTCTCTCTAGAACTTCTCTCCATTGACGATGGAATTGTCTTTCTGGCTCTAAGTGTGAATCCACCAGCTCCTTGTCCCTTGCCAGTGTTCAACAGAATTCAGTATCTGCAAAAGAAAAGCTAAGACCAAGTTGTCAACACTAATAAGAAATCGTAAACTAACACTTAAGACAACAATTTTACCAATTGCCAGTCCCCAGCAACTGCGCCAAAAACTTGTTTGATGTTTTTCACAACTACACGCAAGTGCACATGGTCGAACAAGTAGTAAAATGGCTAAAGTAACCCAAGTATCGCTCCCACAGGGACTGGACCAAGGTAATAATCGAATTAAGCGTTAATAAACTCTAACTCTAATAATGCAGACAACAGTTTCAAGAAGATTTTGGGAGTTTGTTTCCTAATTTATACTAATCTAAAACAAATGTACAATTTGAGTCTGAACTATAGTAATGAGCATGCTGGGGCTAAAACAAACATGTACAGAAGCAATCTATTGATACAAATTGGTTAATCTTTTCTTCGGTTGCTAGTCAAGAATTATTGCCTATGGATTAAAACTCTCGTATTTAACCCAACTTAAGAATCATGAACCTTCCACCTACATTTCTGTGATAAGAAGAAATTCATGTTCTAGCCATACGAAAGAGATTCCTTAATTGACTAATACAACTTTCAGATATATTTCTATTCTGAAGGTAAATCAATTCTCAATTTTCCCAAACCAAGAAGAGATCATATCCTATTAATTCACAACTTTCCAATTTCTTTCTCTTTCGAGCGCAAAGCGGATTTTTTAGATATACATTAATATTGGCCAAACATTAATGCAGTAAGAACAAGAATTAATAGAACAACCATGGAAGAAAAGATGAAAAAACTAAGATGATCAATAATTACATTCCACTACAAATGTTCTTAACCTCAGCAAGAAGTGAATTTAGCCACTCATTTGTGGATTAAACATCATCAAATGAGTGTTAATCATACAAACAATTGAAATAAAGAAGAAAGAGATAGAGAAGAACCCTAAGAATTTCGTCCCCTCAACTGCCTGTAACCCACATTCTTGCTCAACCAAGTCAGAATTATTAAAAATAAACCTAAGTGTGCTATTTATACTTGTGGGAATTTTTCCCGGAATAACAAGCAACATGTCACGGAGTGCATTGCGGAGCGCTGCCTCCGTGACACGCCACAAACGCGGAACTTCACTGGAACTTGGCCTATTTTTATTATCCGGGGCAGAATGCATCCACGATGGCAGCGTGACACGGCTCCATCGCGGAGCCCCTTAATTTGCTGCATAACCTGGGCCTTTTCCACTGCTCGCTTCCGAGTCTATTCCAGATTTCTCCCAACATGCATCTTAGCTTCCTAAAATTCCATTTTTCCTGCAAAACAACACTAATCATGTTGGTTAGTATAAATTCACATTTTAACTACAAATCACATGAGAATATACAATTATCAATGTATAAACAAGATGAAATGAAGCATTTGAGTATCACTTGGGCATATAATTCTGCCTAAGATCAGTAGGATATGATCTCTTCTTAGTTTGGTAAAATTGAGAATTGATTTATATTCAGAATATAAATATATCTGAAAGTTGTATTAGTCAATTAAGGAATCGGTTTTGTATGGCTAGAACATGAAATTCTTTTATCACAGAAATGTAGGTTGAAGGTTCATGATTCTTAAGTTGGGTAGAATACGAAAGTTTCTATCCATAGGCAATAATTCTTGACTAGAAACCAAAGGAAAGATTAACCGAATTGTATCGGTAAATTACCTCCCTGCATGTTCGATTTAGCCTCAGCTTGCTCATTACTATAGTTCAGACTCACTTTATAATTTTGTCTTAGATTAGTATAAATTAGGAAACAAACTCTCAAAAATCCTATTTAAATTGTTGTCTGCATTTTTAAAGTTAGAGTTCATTAACACTTAAGTTGATTATTACCTTAGTTCAGTCCCTGTGGGATCGATACTTAGTTTACTTAAGTCATTTTACTACTTGTTCGACCACGTGCACTTGCGTGTAGTTATCACAGAAGCCCGAACACGTTGCACCGACTATCTGCTGATAACTAAGACTAAATTCTGCTAAGAATGATTTGAACTTTAGTCTAAAACTATACGGAGCTAAGCTGAACTGATATCGTAAACTAAGGGAGACATTCTCTACTATTGAGAGTCTAAAACTGAACTAAGGGATAATTCTGTGCTATTGAGAATTCCTAATTGAGCTAAGGGAAACATTCTCTCCTATTGAGTATCCCTAACTGTCTAAGGAAAATGTTCTCTACTATTGAGAATCCCTGACTGAGCTAAGGTAAAACATTCTCTGCTGTTGAGAATCCCTGACTGACTAAGGGAAACATTCTCTGCTATGGAGAATCCCGACAATACTTTAACATGGAAGGTACCAATCAGACTTCATTCATCTAGTCTAAGCTACTTCATCTATTCAGAGACCTTAGTGTTCAACTAACCACATCATACTGAATTCATTAGAGTCTGATCAACGTTACTTTCTACTATCAAAAGGCCCGAAAGACTGAAAGGTCACTATCATGATTTGTTCTCAAAATTCATAACATTTCAATCTCGAAATCACAATATAAGTCATGTATTCTAGATTCATGAAGGATCCAAAGGTCCAAGTCATACTTTAAATATATACACTGAATCATAGCGAAAGTTGTACATATTTCATATCCACCAAAGCCCATAAGTTCAAATCATGCTTCAACACATATACTAAATCATATATTCTGGATTTATGGAAAAACCCATGTAATCAACTCATGCTTTTAACATATATAACAAGTTCATGGTAAGAGCATGTGAATATTTAATGAAGCCATATTTAGAAATTTATACTAAACCATGGTGAAAATTCTATAATCATGTTATTCCCATATTATGCACATAATTCGAAAACATGGAAGTAACTTCGTAAGCATACACGGCTAATCATAATGATGGGTCTTAAAACCCATAGAAGACATATGAGAATTCATACATAAATTGAAACCCTAGAACATGCTTTTCTAGAAATCAAGAGATTAGGGTTTTAATATAAAAATTGGGACACAAGGATGAAAGGAGATCCTTGATGATGTCCCAAATACCTTTCCCTTAATGATCTTGGAACTTGCATCCCTTGAAGAGAAACCCTAGGCGCTCTTGAGCTTGAGTGAACAAGAAGAAGAAAACTTATGGATGATTTTAGAGAATGAGGGGTTTAGTCTAGTGAAAACCCCTTTAATTCAACCCATAGAATACCCCAAAAGACGTCATTTAAGAACTTGGAGCATAGGAATTTACAAAAATACCCCTGGGATTAAGATTAAAATTTTGCCCGTCCAGTGACCAAGACCCTCACCAAGAGTCGTTGGTCCTTACCACGGCTCGTGACCATCTGTTGCCACTGAGAAAAATTCCCAGCTTCTGCTTCTTCGACCCACGACCAACAGCACGAGTCTTTACTTGAACCAATGACTTGTCAGTACCTTCCATTGTCACCATTGGTCCAACCCTTAAAATCCTTTCGACGACTGACACGACGGGTCATTACTTCAACTAATGGTTCGTGGTACCGTCCGTTGTTATTGAACTAAAAATTGAATCCTTTTCTGAATTCCAACTAATGGCTCTTCAGTAAGACCCGTCACAACAACCAATGGGTCGTCTCTTAGCCCGTTGTTTCTGGAAATCTGGACTGTTGACTCACCACGGCTGCATCTAACGGGCCGTTGTTCCTCACAGTTACTTGTTGTTTGCTTCTATGGTATGAAAACCATCTTTAAAGTTTTTTTGAAACTCTTCCCATGACTCAATCTAATGGACCGTTAGAGCAACCCACGACTCATTGGACAAGTCATTTTGAGAAAATTTCTGCTAGTTTTCCTGCTGAACTTCATCTAACTCTAGGGTCTGATCTGAGAAACTCTTAGGGTGTCACAATATCTCCCCATTGGGAACATTCATCCTCGAATGTAGGCTAAACTTACTGAGAAGCTGGGGAAAGGAACTTCCATCACAAATACTAAACATCTGAAGCTGAAAACTGATGGAACAACTGAGTTGGGAGGTTAGGGAAAGAGTTGTGATCCTGAGAACGGAATACTAAGGGTTGAATACTAATGGAGTATCTGACTCCTAGCTGAACTATATCTTTGAATTGAATTTCTGAATCATACATGCATACTAAGACATGAGAGAGACAAAAGGGAATGAAACTAACAAGGAACTAGATGGAGCATTGAGAAGGATTCTTTTCCTCTAGTTGGCACTGAGCTAGTACGGGCTGAGTCATCACCCTCAAATTCTTTTCATATACGAACTAGAATTAAGGGTATTTGGTCTAATTGAAAGTAAGGGACTCGTGGGAATGAATCATTCATGAAATCTAAAACTGAGCACATACATGAGGTAACCTTATTTTCTAAGCTACTAAAGCAACTTCTAACTACTGAGTTTGAGCTGAGCATACTGGAGGACATGAGTTAACACGCATAGCTAGTTTATGACATGAAGCTGAGACTTAAGGATTCATCGGGTGATACTGGCATTGCTGTTTGAAGCAGTCATATAGAATTCTAGAAGTCTACATATAAGAATGGTTATAGTGTAACTTCAATTGAGCATGAGGGGAAATCATCTGAACCTGAAGGGGTTAGCACCCCATAACTATTAGTGTCGGGACTCCCCCGCTAGTGCACTCAAGATTTGATTTGTCTCATCGACTTATCATCTCCCCCTTAGCTTTTAGCCATCATTCTAAGGCTCCTGAATATTTCTTAAGGTTGGGCTAAACCACTATCTCTTAATTCCTCCTTCACCTATAAAATTCACTGATAACTTCATATTCATAGCCATTTAACACCATACATCGATAATCTTTTCTCAACATACCTCATCAGACTTTCTATTCAATATGGGGGCTTGTTCGGCTTCTGTGATGACTACACGCAAGTGCACGTGGTTGAACAAGTAGTAAAGTGGATAAAGTAAAGCTAAGTATCGATCCCACAGGGACTGAGCTACGGTACTAATAAACTTAAGTGTTAATGAACTATATCTTTAAGAATGCAGACAACCAAATAAATAATATTTTGAGAATTTGAGTTACTAATTTATAAGAATCTAAGGCAAAATTATAAAGTGAGTTTGAACAATAGTAATGAGAAAGCTGAGGTTAAAACGAACATGCAGTTAATTAATTTATCAATACAATTCAGTTAATCTTTCCTTTGGTTGCTACTCATCAAATGAATGACATCTTCTTCTGGAAATCCTAGTTATTCTTAGCATGATATAGGGAAATCAAGAATTATTGCCCATGGATTGGAACTTTCGAATCCTATCCAACTTAAGAATCATGAGTCTTAATCTACATTTCTGTGATAAAAGAATTTCATGTTCTATCCATACACTCCCGATTCCTTAATTGACTAATAAGACTTTCAAATATATTTCTATTCTGAATGTAAATCAATTCTCAATTTTCCAAACTAAGAAGAGATCATATCCTACCAATTCACATATTTTCAATTTCTTTTAGATTTTCAAATATATTTCTATTCTAAATGTAAATCAATTCTCAATTTTCCAAACTAAGAAGAGATCATATCCTACCAATTCACATCTTTTCAATTTCTTTCCTTTTCAAAATCAAAATTGGATTTTTTAGATATACATTAACATTAGCCAAACATTAATGCAGTAAGAACAAGAATTGATAGAACAACCATTGAAGAAAAGATGAAAACTGAAATGACTAACAATTACATTTCACTACAATTGTTCTTAACCTCAACAAGAAGTGAATTTAGCCACTCATTTGTGGATTTAACATCATCAAATAAGTAGAAATTATACCAACAATTGAGATAAGAGAGAAAGAGATAGAGAAGAACCCTAAAATTTTCGTCCCCTCAACTGCCTGTAAGCCACGTTCTTGCTCAACAAAGTCAGAATGTTTAAAATAAAACTTAAGTGTGCTATTTATGCTATTGAGAATTTTTCCTGGAATAACAAGCAACGTGGCACGGAGTGTATCGCGGAGCACTCCCTCCATGCCACAGAGGTATCGCGGACCTTCACTAGAAGTCGGCCCCCTAGGCAATTTAACCTCAACGTGCCACGGCCTACATCGCGGAGCCTGGCCAACGTGACACGGTGCTATCGCGCACCTTCACTGGAAATTGCCAAATTTATTTCCTCTGAGGCAGAGTGCCTCCGCAATGGCAACGTGACACAGCTCCATCGCAGAGCCCTTGTTTTTGCTGATCTTCCATGTCCTTTTTCACTCCTTGTTTCCAAGTCCATTCCCGATTTTACCAACATGTATCTTAGCATCCCAAAATTCCATTTTACCTACAAAACAACACTAATCATGTTGGTTAGTATAAATTCACATTTAACTACAAATCACATGAGAATGTACACAATAATGATATACAAACAAGTCGAAATGAAGCATTTGAGTATAACTTGGGCATGAAATTCTGCCCAAGATCACTTACCCCACACTTAAACTCTTGTTCATCCTCGAACAATATTCTCACATCTCATGCAATTGACACTCACGCATAGCTACTTTGACTCAACAATTCAAGCTACGGTTATACCGATTATTTAATATAGCAAATCATCAAGAAAACATGCATAGTCTCATCAATACAATGAAGCACGTCATATTAAGACCTCCTAAGCTTAAGAATCAATTCTCGATCTTGGAAAACTCGTGCAAATCAACTGATCAAGACATCCGACACGAAATTAATCTCTCGTCAAGCATGTGCCCTCACTTTGCTATCATATGATTTCCAAAGCACTACATGTCGGGGTATATGAATACAATTTGGTTCTCTCTCCCAAGGAATTCACATGCATCATGTCATTAACCATAGGCTTGCCTCTAGTGTATTACTCCACTAATATAAGGACTAGTGATGTAAGATCACATAGGACTTAACGGGTTGTAATGTAAGCTAAAGGAACTAGCAAATACTGGGCTAACCAATAATAGCAACTAGCTTCCTTAAGCGCTTTTCAATACATTCCACCATCATTACGGTCATTTTTTTTTCTTCCTTCATCCTCCCATTCTTGAAGAATTTTTTCTTTGTTCTTTTTCCCATTTCTTTAAGCACACTCGACTTACTAGCAAAGATTAGTTATACATCTTTAGTTTATTTAATTTCAACAAGTGCACCTTTGCCTTTTCTTTAATTTCACCACTTCCGCTTTTCTTTCCTTTTCACAATTCTCACTCCTTTACTCTATGGGAAAATTATTTTTCATGAGCGCTTAAGAGTTTTGGATCAAATTCACGGCTAATGGAAAGAAGGGATTAAGCTCGGTTTGTACCTCTTCAAAGAAAGAAAAAAAATAGGTTGAAGACTCAATGGGGCTAACTAGGATGTACATTCAATGTAGGTATGATAATGGAGAAACGTTTAGTTTAATCAAAGAAACCCCTACATCTTTTCCTACAATGCACATCCTTCATTTCGTTTCGTACACACACCAGGCAAGTTCTAGACACTTCACAATAGCATGGAATAATCGAACCCTCACCTCACACTCAATGCACATGCTCAACTCAAGACATATTCATAGACTCTTCAATCAGCTAATTACAAGAATTCACTATTAAGCCTCGATCACACCGAATCGAACTCTATGGCCTAGGTGTCTCAACATGTTTACACATTTGCATGCTTTCATACGAATCACCTTTGCAACTTAATATCATGTATAACACGTAACAAGAATTCCGAACCATGAAGTAGCGACACATTTAGGACACAAACAAAAGAAAGAACGAAAGAAAAAACTACTCTTATCGACTACATTTCCCTTAAGACAGTCATCATCCATCCACCATAGGGAACGGTCACTATCTACGACTTCGGTTCAATGGGACTATTCTCGGTAAAAGTACCAAAAACAAAGGCCGAGAAACCCAACATAAAAGAAATTTAACAAAAAAATTTTAAAAATTTCGATAATTTCGATAAAAAACAAAAATATTTACACAACAACCATTCAACAACAGCTCAACATAACACACAACAGCTTAACATTCATTATAATACCAACTTAATTACAGACACACCACAGAAAGTCACAGGGTCACATTTTACACAGGCACAACAACACAACATAAACATAAACAAAAACAACAGCGAAACAGCTAACACCTAACTACTTCCACCCCACACTTAAATCGAACACTGTCCCCAGTGTTCAAAAAATTCAACAAATCACGAAGGTGGGTGGTGAAACTCCCTGATTAATCGAAGTTTTCAACTTCTTCATCAGGTGTCGTTGCCTCGTCTCCCATATTAGAATCGCCCCCCACTGTCCTCATCTGACTCAACATCTGAGTCCTCCCGTCGTGTCTCCTCATCGGTGGGGACGTCATCATCTATAGGCTCCACAAATGCGGGCCCCACTCTGCATAGAGCTTGGGCATTCTTGTCGAATGGGTAATCCAGCTCGAGCTGCCATAGCTCATCCTCCGTTGCAGACCTCCCGCCAATGCGCAGCTGAAACATCTGCATCCCGTACATGCGCGCCATATGCTGATCATCCCGAGCATGTCGCTCGACTAGTGTGAGCACCGGCCCATGAGTAGTGTCAGGTGCCTTCGTTTTGGTAATATCCAAGGCGCGCTTGTCAATCTGTGGGATGTAATCCGGGGCCTCCTCCTCGATATCGCGGCCCCTCAAGAACGTGGTAAGCAAACCACCGAACCCGTATCTGTGCCCCTGATGCAGTCAGGCTCTCTTTATGGCGGAGATGATCACCGCCCCAACATTTATTTGAAGCCCCTTCATCTAGGCATACACCAAGTAGACTCAATCCCCGGTTACATCTGTCATGTGCACCCCCGGGATCAAGCATGAGCACACAATTTTATGCCAGATCCTGGCTTCCCTGTTCATCTGCGAGTAGGGCAGTGTTTGATGGTAGCCCCTCTCCTTTTGCGTGCTCCACCTTGCTGTTGAACGGGCTCCACATAGAGTGCGTCTGATGTCCGCATAAGGTGGAGTGATGTTCAGCTACCGAAGGACATGGGCGTCTGTGTCCCGCGCCTCCAAGATGGCATTCAGGTGATGGGGCTCAAAAGTGACAACCTGCCCCCTGATCTTGACAGTGTGACTGCGGAGGGTCGGGTTCTAGTTGGCATAGAACTCTCGAATGATATGGAGATTGCACTCCCTAGGCTCTTTAAAGATGAAGTTCATCCCAGCGGTGTCAATCCGGTGTACGATCCGCGGGAATTCCTGTGCTAGTTGCTCCCTTGATATATGCTCTTCCGGGAAGTATTTGGTTTCTTTGTGTTTTGCATACCATTTCTTCCCTTCGTCAGTCACCCATCGAGTTCCGTATTGTTGGCATTGGCCTCTCGAAACTGCTGGTGCTGCAGGAACTGCTGTTCCCAATCTTATTCTTTTTCTATCGGCGCCCGATGTGGATGCACCCTTTCCCTTATCTTGCCTGCCTGACATTGTTCCTGTACAATCGAACATACAATCCCAATGTTATTCAAGTCACAATTAGCTTCAACTAAGGTTGGGTTTAATTAGGTCACCCCACACTTAGTCTTTAGCCACAATCAAAACAATTTCGACAAGAAATTCATGATTTTTCTCATTCTTAACATTAAACCGGCTTAGTGCATTCATATAAATCAATGGAACAATTACTATGTCCTACTCAGACTTTGTACAATGAATAAAATTATCGCCAATGATTCACTTCCACCATCATAGCACTTAGCCAAATTTTTGTTCTCAACACCCTATGCAATTCACCAATTTCATTCTCCCGAAAACCCCTTGTCTACGTAGCATATTCAACATTAATCACAACATAATTCAATTCACCAACATGCACAACCCAATTTTGTTATTCAAACAATTTTAGTCTTCTTCATATTCAAATTCCAACCCTAGCTAACAATTTCGCAAAAATTCAATAACACATGCATTTATCGAGTTCATATACTCACAACAATACTATGAACATCAATCAATCATAACTTAATTGAATTCAAGATTAATTTCCACTTAGGGCAAGTTTCAATCTCTACACATGTTCAAGAATCAAAAATTCAAGCAAAAATGAGGTAAAGTTCAAGAACGTACCTTTAATTTGATGAAATTGAAGAAAACTTGAAGAAAACTTGTGCCTAGGTCCGTGTCACGTTGGGAGAGAAGGGAATTTGAGGTTTTGGTTGCGGAGGGAATGGATAATAAGGAAGAAATGGGGGAAATCGGGGTTTTAAAAGTGTTTTTCGTGCGGGTTACCCGGCGACCCGGTGTGACCCGACGTGAAAAGACACTCAACGTGTCACGGAGGGTAACGCAGAGCACCCCCTCTGTGACACGGAGCCATCGCGCCCCTGTTCTGGAATTTTATAAAAAATCCGGAATAGGCAGCAACGTTTCATGGAGGGTAACACGGAGCACCTCCTCCGTGACACGAAGCCAACACGTAGGCTCACTGTAATGCCAATTTTTATTTATCTCACCTCAATTTTTATTTTCTTTGCTTCTTTGCATTTTTTCCCTCCGTTCCACCTGAAAATCATTTCACCAGAATAAATTGGTTAGAATTCATAGGTTTCAACGCAACAATAATTTTTTTTCCATTATTTTTTTTCTTTTTCTCTTTTTTTGTTATTTTTATTATTTTTTTTCCAAATATTTCTACTCATCTATTACAACAATTTCACGAGTTGCCTCCCGTGCAGCGCCTGGTTTACCTTCACGGCTTGACGTCATTCACGTTCAATCATCCTTTAGAGTGATGGACGTCTTCTCTCGAATAACGTCCTCATCCCAACAATGCTTACACCGCTGCCCATTTACCAAGAACGTGGCACTTCTATCTTCTTACTACAACTCCGCTGCCCCATGCCGGGTCATTCTTACCACCTCAAACGGCCCTGACCATTTGGACCGCAATTTTCCTGGAAAAAGCCTCGATCTTGAATTGAATAACGATACTTTCTGGCCCCGCTCAAAGATCCGATGCACCATATGCTTATCGTTCCACCTCTTTGTTTTCTCTTTGTAGCACTTGGCACTTTCATAAGCATGCCAACGAAACTCATCAAGTTCGCTGAGTTGCATTAGCCTCTTCTTACCAGCTAGCTCTAGAT
Source organism: Datura wrightii (assembly GCA_035772735.1). NCBI lineage: Eukaryota > Viridiplantae > Streptophyta > Magnoliopsida > Solanales > Solanaceae > Datura > Datura wrightii. The sequence goes on along the minus strand of JASDFA010000006.1, from coordinate 82,676,145 downwards.
CCATGTTCAATTTCCTTACGGCCCAGAAAGCTCCGTGTTCTAGCTCCACAGGCAGATGACACGTCTTTCCATAGACCAATCTGTACGGAGAAGTCCCAATTGGTGAGCTTGTACGCAGTTCTATAAGCCCACAACGCATCGTCGAGTTTTCTTGACCAATCACTACGTTGTGCATTCACTGTCTTCTGTAGAATCTACTTTACTTCTCTGTTCGACACCTCCACTTGACCACTAGTTTGGGGATGATATGTTGTTGCTACATTGTGGTGCACCCCATACATAGCTAGCAAATTCTTGAAACTTGCATTTACATAATGAGCCCCTCCATCACTGATAATGGCTCGGGGTGTCCCGAACCTAGTGAAAATGTGCTTTTTCACAAATTTTGTTACCATCTTGTTGTCATTCCTTGAACAAGCTGTTGCTTCAACCCACTTTGATACATAATCAACAGCCACCAAGATATAATGATTACCAAATGATGGTGGGAACGGGCCCATGAAATCTATACCCCATACATCAAAGATCTCCACTTCTAATATCTGCTGCAGCGGCATCTCTTGCCTTCTACCAATTGTGCCTGTTCTTTGACATCTATCACACATTTTTACGTACGCCATAGAGTCTCTAAATAGTGTAGGCCAAAAGAAACCTGACGGTAGCACCTTGTGCGCTGTCCGCTCGCCTCCGTGGTGCCCTCTATACAATGAAGAGTGACAACTCCTCAACACTTCTGCAATATGGCTCTCCGGAATGCATCTTATCATCACCTGATCCGGTCCCAACTTAAACAAGTACGGCTCATCCCAAATATAATACCTGCAATCATGTCTCAACTTCTTTCTCTGCTGAGTCGTAGCCTCCGGTGGATAGACTCCACTCACTAGCAAATTCACAATGTCTGCATACCAAGGGATTTCAACCTCCCTTATTGCCAAGAGCTGCTCATCTAGGAACTCTTCTTTGATTCTTTCACCTTCCTTCACATGTGACCGGCTTTCCAATCGTGATAGGTGATCTGCCACTTGATTCTCGCTCCCTTTTCTGTCCCGAATCTCTAGGTCAAACTCTTGTAACAACAAGATCCATCTGATCAACCTGGGCTTTGCATCCTTCTTGTTAAACAGATGAATGAGAAAGAGAAAGAGGAGAACCCTAGAATTTTCGTCCTCTCAACTGCCTGTAACTCACGTTCTTGCTCAACCAAGTCAGAATGTTTAAAATAAAACCTAAGTGTGCTATTTATACTCTTGAGAATTTTTCCCGGAATAACAAGCAACATGGCACGAAGTGTATTACGGAGCACTCCCTCCGTGCCACGGGGGTATCGCGGACCCTCATTGGAAGTCGGCTCCCCAGCAATTGCACCTCAACGTGGCACGGCTTGCATCACGGAGCCTCGCCTCCGCGCCACGATGCTATCGTTCACCTTCACTGGAACTTAAGGTTCCAGATAATTGTACTCAACGTGACACGGAGTGTATCGCGAAGCACTGCCTCCGTGTCATGGAGGTAACGCGAGCCTCCACTGGAAATTGACAAAATTAATTCCTCCAAAGCAGAATACCTCCGTGATGGCAGCGTGACACGGCTCCATCGCGGAGCCCCTATTTTTGCTGCTCTCCCTTGTCATTTTCCACTCCTTGTTTCCAAGTTTATTCTCGATATTCACCAACATGTAATTAGCTTCCACAATTTCCTTTTACCTGCAAAACAACACTAATCATGTTGGTTAGTATAAATTCGCATTTTAACTAAAAATCACATGAAAATGTACACATAACGATAGGTAAACAAGTTGAAATGAAGCATTCGAGTATCACTTGGGCATGCAATTATGCCCAATATCACTTACCCCACACTTAAAACCTTGTTCGTCCTCAAACAATACTCTCACATCTCATGCAATTGACACCCACGCATAGCTACTTTGGCTCGACCATTCAAGCTACGGCTATACCGATTATTTAATATAGCAAATTATCAAGAAAACATGCATGGTCTCATCAATACAATGAAGTACATCACATTAAGATCTCCTAAGCTCAATAACCAATTCTCGATCTTGGCAAACTCATGCAAATCAACTGATCAAGACATCCGACACAAAATTAATCTCTCATCAAGCATGTGCCCTCACAACACAAGAGAATTACTTTGCCATCATATGATTTTCAATCACTACATGTAGGGGTATATGAATACGATTTCGCTCTCTCTCCCAAAGAATTCACATGCATCATGTCATTAACCATAGGCTTGCCTCTAGTGTATTACTCCACTAATATAAGGACGCGTGATGTAAGATCACGTAGGACTTGATGGGTTGTAATGTAAGCTAAGGAACTAGTAAATACTGGGGTAATCAATAATAGCAACTAGCTTCCTTAAGCGCTTTTCAATACATCCCACCATCATTATGGGCATCGTTTCTTCCTTCATCCTCTCATTCTTGAATTTTTTTTCTTTGTTTTTGTTCCCATTTCTTTAAGCACACTCGACTTACTAGCAAAGATTAGTTATACATCTTTATTTTATTTAATTTCAACAAGTGCACCTTGACCTTTCTTTCACTTTCACAACTTCCTCTTTCCTTCTGTTTCACAATTCTCACTCCTTTACACTGTGGGAAAATTGTTTTTCTTTAGCGCTTAAGAGTTTTGGATCAAATTCACGGCTAATGAAAAGAAGGGATTAAGCTCGATTTGTAGCTCTTCAAAGAAAGAAAAAAAATAGGCTAAAGGATCAATGGGGTTAACTAGGATGCACATTCAAGGTAGGTATGATAATGGAGAAACTTTCGGTTTATTCAAAGAAATGCCTACATCTTTTCCTACAATACACATCCTTCATTTCGTTTAGTACACACACCAGGCAAGTTCTAGACACTTCACAATAGCATGAAATAATCAAAACCTCACCTCACACTCATTGCACATGCTCAACTCAAGACATATTCACAGACTCTTCAATCAGCTAATTACAAGAATTCACTATTAAGCCTCGATCACACTGAATCGAACTCTATGGCCTAGGTATCTTAACATGTTTACACATTTGCATGCTTTCATACGAATCACCTTTGCATCTTAATATCATATACCACACGTAATAAGAACTCCGAACCATGAAGTAGCGACACGTTTGGGAAACACACAAAACAAAAAAAAGAGAGAAAAAAACTACTCCTATCGGACTACATTTCCCTTAAGACGGTCGTTATCCATCCATCATAGGGAACGGTCACTATCTGCGACTTCGGTTTAATGGGACTACTCTCGGTAAAAGCACCGAAAAAAAAGGCTGAGAAACCCAACATAAAAAAATTTCGAAAAAATTCGATAGAAAAAGATAAAAATATAATTTTAAAAATATTTACACAACACAACCAACAGTAGCTCAACACAACACACAGCAGCTCAACATTCATTACAACACCAAATTAATTATAGAACACACAACACAGAGTCACAAGGTCACATTTTGCACAGGCACAACAACAACAAAAAAACAAAACATAAACAAAGCAGTTGGCACCTAACTACCCCCACCCCACACTTAACCCGAACATTATCCCCAGTGTTCACATAATTTCACATATCACAAAGGTTGGGTGGTGAAACTCCCTGATCAAACGAAGTATTCAACTTCTTCATCAGGTGCCGTTGCTTCGTCTCCCATATCCGAATCACCCCCACCGTCCTCGTCTGACTCAACATTTGACTCCTCCCAGTGTGTCTCCTCATCGGTAGGGACATCATCATCTACGGGCTCCATAAATGCGGGCCCCACTCTGCATAGAGCCCGAGCATTCTCGCCGAATGGGTAATCCAACTCGAGCTGCCAAAGCTCATCCTATGTTGCCGGCCTCCCGCCTATGCACAGCTGCAACATCTGCATCCCGTACATGCAGGCCATATACTAATCATCCCGAGCATGTCGCTCGGCTAGTGTGAGCACCGGCCCATAAGTAGTGTCAGGTGCCTTGGTTTTAGTGACATCCAAGGCATGCCTGTCGATCTGTGGGATGTAATCCAGGGCCTCCTCCTCGATATCATGGCCCCTCAGGAACGTGGTAAGCAAACCACTGAACCCGTATCTATGCCCCTGATGGAGTCGGGCTCTCTTTATTGCGGAGATGATTACTACCCCAACATTGATTTCCAGCCCCTTCATCAGGGCATACACCAAGCACACTCTATCCAGGGTGACATCTATCATGTGCACCCCCGGGATCAGGCAGGAACACACAATGTTCAGCCAAATCTGGGCCTCCCGGTTCATCTGAGGGTAGGGCAATGTCTGATGGTAGCCGCTCTCCTTGTGCCTACTCAACCTTGCTGTCGATCGGGCTCCACATAGGGTGCGTCTGATGTCCGCATAGGGTAGAGTGATGTTCAGCTGCATAAGGACATAAGCATCTGTGTCCCGCGCCCCCAGGATTGCATTCAAATGATGGGGCTCAAAAGTGACAACCTGCCCCCTGATTTTTACGGTGTGACTGCGTAGGGTCGGGTTCCAGTTGGCATAGAACTCCCGGATAAGATGGAGATTGCACTCCCTGGGCTCTTCGAAGATGAAGTTAAGCCTAGCAGTGTCAATCTTGTGTACAACCCGTGGGAATTCCTGTACCAACGGCTCCCGTGCTATATATTCTTCCGGGAAGTACTTGGTTTCTTTGTGTTTAGCATACCACTTCTTCCCCTCATCAGTCACCCATTGGGTTCCGTATTGTCGGCGTTGGCCTCGCGGAACCGCTGGTGCTGCTGGAACTGCTGTTCCCAATCTCACCCTTTTTCTGCTGGCACCCGATGTTGATGCGCCCTTGCCCTTGTCTTGTCGGCCTGACATTGTTCATGTACATTCAAACAGACAGTTCCAATGTTCTTCAAGTCATAATTAGCTACAACTAAGGTTGGGTATAATTGGGTCACCCCACACATAGTCTTAAGCCAAAATCCAAACAATTCGACAAGACATTCATGATTTTCCAATTCTTAACATTCAACATGCTTAGTGCATTCATATGAGCCGATGAAACAATTACTATGTACTACTCAAACTTTGTACAACAACTACAAATTTCTCCATCGATTCAATTTCAACATCATAGCACTTAGCAATTTTTCAACAACCTATGTAATTCTCCAATTGCATTTTCCCAAAAATCCTTCTTCTAACTTAGCATATTCAACCTCAATCACAGTATATTTCACTTCACCCAACATGCACAACCCAATTTTTTCACATTTCAAAGAATTTAGTCTTCTCCTATTCAATTTTCAACCCTAGCTATCAATTTTGGAAGAATTTAATAAAACATGCAATCACTGAGTTCATATATTCAAAATGATACTATGAACCTCATTCAATCATAACCCAAGTGAATTCAAGCTTAATTATCACTTAGGGCAAGGTTCAATCACCAAACATATTCAAGAATAAAAAATTTGAGCAAAAATGAGGTAGAGTTCAAGAACATACCTTTAATTTGATGAAATTGAAGAAAACTTGAAGAAAATTAATGCCTAGGTCCGTGTCACGTTGAGGGAGAAGGGGTTTTTGGGTGTGGGTCGCGAAGGGAATGAAGAAATAGGAAGAAAATGAGGGAATTTGGGGTTTTAAAAGTGTTTTTCGCGCGGTTTACCCAATGACCCGGTGTGACCCGACGCGAAATAACACTCAACGTGTCACGGAGTGCAACGTGGCGCACTTCCTCCGTTACATGGAGCCATCGCGCCAGTGTTCTGGAATTTTAAAAAATCCGGAACAAGCCTCAACGTGTCATGGAGGGTAATGCAGAGCACCTCCTCCGTGACATGGAGCCATCGCGCAGGCTCACTGTAATGTGCCAATTTTTATTTTCTCACCTCAATTTTTTCCCTTTGCATTTCTTTGCATTTTTGCCCTCCGTTCCACCTGAAAATCATTTCACCACAAGAAATTGGTTAGAATTCATAGGTTTCAACGCAAAAAAATTTATTTTTCTTTTTCTTTGTTTCTCTCTTTTTATTTATTTTTTTTCAAATAGTTCTACTCATCTATTACAACACATTCATGGGTTGCCTCCCGTGCAGCGCCTGATTTACCGTCGCAGCTCGACGTCATTCATGCTCAATCATCCTCTAGAGTGATGGACGTCTTCTCTCAAATAACGTCCTCATCCCAATAATGCTTACTTCTTTTCCCATTTACCAAAAATGTGGCACTTCTATCTTCTTGCCACAACTCCACTACCCCATGTGGGGTCATTCTCACCACTTTAAACGGCCCTAACCATTTGAACTGCAACTTGCCTGGAAAAAGCTTCAGTCTCGAATTAAATAGCAACACCTTCTGCCCTGGCTCAAAGATCCGATGCACCATATGCCTATCGTTCCACTTCTTTGTTTTCTCCTTGTAGCATTTGGCACTTTCATAAGCATGCCATCGAAACTCATCAAGTTCGCTGAGTTGCATCAGCCTCTTCTTCCCTGCTAGCTCCGGATCCATGTTCAATTTCCTCATGGCCCAAAAAGCTTGATGTTCCAGATCCACAGGCAGATGACACGCCTTTCCATAGACCAATCTGTACGGAGAAGTCCCAATGGGTGTCTTGTATGGAGTTCTATAAGCCCACAACGCATCGTCGAGTTTGCTTGACCAATCAATTCGTTGTGCATTCACTGTCTTCTGTAGAATCTGCTTGATTTCTCTGTTCGACACCTCCACTTGCCCACTAGTTTGGGGATGATACGCCGTTGCTACCTTGTGGCGCACCCCATACTTAGCTAGCAAATTCTTGAAACTTGCATTTACAAAATGAGCCCCCCCATCACTGATAATGGCTCGGGGTTTCCCGAACCCGGTGAAAATATGCTTTTTCACAAATTTTGTTACCACCTTGTTATCATTCCTGGGGCAAGCTGTTGCTTCAACCCACTTTGATACATAATCAACGTATAACAAGATGTAACGATTACCAAATGAAGGTGGGAACGAGCCCATGAAATCTATTCCCCATACATCAAAATCTCCACTTCTAATATCTACTATAGTGGCATCTCCTGCCTTCTACCAATTGTGCCTGTTCTTTGACATCTATCACACATTTTTACATATGCCATAGAGTCTCTGAACAATGTAGGCCAAAAGAAACCTGACTGTAGCACCTTTTGTGTTGTCCGCTCTCCTCCGTGGTGCCCTCCATACAATGATGAGTGGCAACTCCTCAATACTTCTGCAATCTGGCTCTCTGGAATGCATCTTCTCATCACCTAATCCGGTCCCTGCTTAAACAAGTATGGCTCATCCCAAATGTAATACCTGCAATCATGTCTCAACTTCTTTCTTTGCTGAATCATAGCCTCCGGTGGATAGACTCCACTTACCAGCAAATTCACAATGTCTGCATACCAAGGGATTTCAGCTTCCCTTATTGCCAAGAGTTGCTCATCCGGGAACTCTTCCTTGATGCTGTCACCTTCCTTCACATGCAACCGGCTTTCCAATCGCGATAGGTGATCTGCCACTTGATTCTCGCTCCCCTTTCTATCCCAAATCTCTAGGTCAAACTCTTGTAACAACAAGATCCATCTAACATCCTGGGCTTTGCATCCTTCTCATTAAACAGATACCGAATTGCTGCATGATCGGTATACACCACTACTTTAGAGCCTACCAAGTAGGACCTGAATTTATCAAACGCGAACACCAATGCTAGCATCTCCTTTTCAGTGACTGTATAATTGACTTGGGCTGCGTCAAGTGTTTTGCTTGCATAATGAAGGGAATGAAAAGTTCTATTCCTCCGCTTCCCCAATACAGCTCCTACAGCCACATCGCTTGCATCACACATTAATTCAAACGGTTGCTCCCAATTTGGAGAAATGAGAATAGGTGCTTCTATCAACTTTTGTTTCAACTCCTCAAATGCTTTAACACAATCCTCATCAAACTCGAACTTCACCTCTTTTTCTAGCAACCTGCATATTGGTCTAGAAATTTTAGAGAAGTTCTTGATGAACCGTCTGTAGAACCCTGCATGTCCGAGAAAATTGCAAACACCCTTCACTGACACAGGTGGTGGTAGCTTTTCAATCACTTCGATCTTTGCACGATCGACTCCCAACCCCTTGCACGACACCTTATGGCCAAGGATGATACCCTCCCTAACTAAAAAATGACATTTCTCCAAGTTGAGTACAAGGTTGGAGTCTTCACATCGAGCTAGCACCTTGTCAAGATTCTGCAAACATGTAGCAAACAAATTACCGAAAACAGAAAAATCATCCATAAATACCTCGACAAAATCTTCCACCATATCGTGAAAGATCGCTATCATGCATCTATGGAATGTGGCGGGTGCATTGCATAGACCAAATGGCATCCGCCTGAAAGCATAGGTCCCATAAGGACATGTGAAAGTGGTCTTTTCTTGGTCCTCCAGTGCTATGGCTATTTGGTTATAGCCAGAATATCCACCAAGGAAAAAATAGTATTCTTGACTACCAACCTGTCTAATAGCCGATCAATAAATGGGATAGGATAATGATCTTTCCTTGTGGCCTCATTGAGCTTTCTGTAGTCTATGCAAATTTGCCAGCCTGTGACTGTGCGTGTAGGGATCAGCTCATTCTTCTCGTTGGTGACCACGGTCATCCCTCCTTTCTTTGGGACACACTGAATGGGACTGACTCATTCACTGTCTGAAATGGGATAGACCACACCTGTATCAATCCACTTGATCACTTCCTTCCTAACCACATCCTTCATCACCGGATTCAACCTCCGCTGATGTTGTACAGTTGGCTTTGCTCCTTCCTCCATAAAAATTCTGTGTGTGCAAAAGGTTGGGTTGATTCCCCTAATGTCTGACATTTGCCAGCCCATTGCTTTATTCTGCCTCTTAAGAACCACCAATGCATCCTTTACCTGTGCCTCCGTCAGTTCTACAGAGATGAAGACTGGCAAGGTGTCATCTTCCCCCAAAAATACATATTTCAAATGTGGAGGCAATGTCTTCAACTCCAGTTTTGGTGCTTCCTCAATAGATGGTTTTGGCAATGGTTCCAAGGACCTCATCAATGGCTAAAAGTCTTGCTTCCTTAGAAACCATTTTGGTTCGTTCAACATTTGCACTATCTCATAAGTATTCCTGTCTCCGAAACGATCGGAGCCCATCAAAGCTCTCTCCAATGGATCTTGCGAATCAACAATCTGAAGAATTTCTTCCTGGTTTAGCACATTGATTGATTATAGCTCCTCATAGATGGACGGAAGCTTCATGGCCTTATACACATCAAACACCTCCACTTTATCATGCGCTCGAATGGTTAACTGCCCTGCAGCTACATCAATCGACGCTCTCCTGGTTGCCAAGAAAGGATGTCCCAAAATAAATGGGACTACCACATCCGGCTCAAAATCCAAAATAATAAAATCTACTGGGAAAATGAGGGAGCCCACTTGCACTAGCACGTCCTCCACAATACCATCTGGTCTGGCCAAAGAACAGTCTGCTAACTGCAAGATCACTGTAGTTGGTCTAGGACTGCCCAGCCCCAACTTCTTGAATACTGATGTCGGCATCAAGTTTATGCTCACTCCCAAATCACATAGTCCGCGAACTCGGATACTTTGCCCGATTGTGATCTGAATGGTAAAGCTCCCAGGGTCCTTGAGCTTTGTTGGCAACTTGTTCTGTATCCGGGAAGTGCACTCCTCAGTAAGCGCCACCGTAGCATACTCCGTCAATCTGCTTTTGTTTGCTACAATGTCCTTGATATACTTTGCATATTTCGGCACTCCCTGCGAAACATCAACCAAAGGTAAATTAATGTGTACCTGTTTCAGCACCTCCATGAACTTTTTAAAGTAGGCTTCCTCCTTGTGCTTTTTTAATCTTTAAGGGAATGGGGGTGGTGGTCTTTCTGCCTCGGCTGCCTTCTCTTTCCCCCTCTCATAATCATGTTCCCCATCTTTTTCAACTGCTCCTGATTGCTGAGGTGGTCTTTCTGGTTCCACCTCCTTGAGTTGTAATCCACTGCTTGTGGTCACTGCATTAACCTACTTGGGATTTAGGTCAGTGTCACTCGGTAGTCCTCCTCTGGGCCTGGTGTTTTGAGCTCCAGCTAGTTTTCCAAACTGGTACTCCAATGCCTTTGTAGCTAACTGCTGATTTTTCATGTCTGCCGCCAATTCATATAATCAGCCTGCATTTGCGCTTGGTTAGTTATAAGTGTTTTAAACATGTCCTCAATGTTGTTGGGTGGTGGAGGAGGTGCATTGTTTCCTCTGTATTGCACCTGAAAATTCTGATGCCCCCCTTGATTTCTCTGCACACCCTGATTCGAACTTTTCCCTTGATGGCTATTACTACCCCAAGAGAAATCCGGATGATTCCTCCAATTTGAGTTGTAATTGTTGCCATACTGTTGGTTATTATTCCTCTGGACGTTCCCAACAAAGTTTACTGAATCTGGATTTGCACCACAACACTCAGCTGAGTGTTCATTACTCCCACGTACTTCACACCATACCTGCTGCACTACATTGACTGGGCCTTGTGCTTGATTCAAGCTCATACTGCTGAAGTAGGTGTTGAGTTGATTTTGCAACGCAGCTATCTGTGCAACGATAGCTGTAAAACCATCCACCTCAAAGACTCCTACCGCTTTCCTTGTTCCTCCTCGTGATGAGTCTGCATTCCACTCTGGATTTCCCTGTGAAATACGATTTAACAAAGTATAAAGCTCCTCATAAGTCTTTTCTAATGCCTGTCCCCCAGCTGCTGAGTCTAGCAAAATTTTTGTATGTGGTTCCAAACCCTCAATGAAAGTATGTACCAACACATCGTTGGACTGGTGATGGTGAGGACAATCCCTTAACATCTATTTGAACCTTTCCCAAGCTTCATACAGATTCTCACCCTTTCTTTGTTTAAAACTTAGAATCTGACTTCTAAGTCTTGCTGTTTTCCCAGATGGAAAGAATCATATCAAAAACTTTCTTGCAAGATCATCCCAAGTGGTTATAGAGTTAGGTGGTTCAGCTTTCAACCACCTCTTTGCTTCCCCCAATAATGAAAATGGGAATAATGTAAGCCTCACGTAGTCGGATGATACTCCAATGGGAATGTAAGTGTCACTTATCTCCAAAAAGTTTTGGAGATGTTGTTGCGGATCTTTATGAGGGAGACCTGTGAATTTCCCGCTGGTGTGCAACAACTGCACCATGTTCTGTTTAAGCTCAAACCTCCCTCCTGGCTCTGGTTGGCGAATACTAGATGTAACATTGTTAGCATGTGGGGTTGCCACTTCGCGAGCTGGCCTTGCTGCCATTTCCTCGGGCACTAAAATTGCCCTCACAAGTGGTGGATTCTGTTGTTGCTCCAGAATTGCCTGTCTTAGCAACTGCAGCTTCTTCTCTAGAGCTTCCCTTCATTGATGATGAAATTGTCTTTCCGGCTCTATATATGAATCCACCAACTCCTTATCTCTTGCCAGCGTTCAGAAGAATTCAATATCTGCAAGAGAAAGGCTAAGATCAAGTTGTCAGCACTTATATAGAATTTGTAAACTAACACTAAGAAAATAATTTTACCTATTGCCAGTCCCTGGAAACAGCGCCAAACACTTGTTCGTTGCTGTAGTGACTACACGCAAGTGCACGTGGTCGAACAAGTAGTAAAGTGGCTTATGTAAAGCCAAGTATCGATCCCACAGGGACTGAACTACGGTACTAATTAACTTAAGCGTCAGTGAACTATGTCTTTATGAATGCAGACAACCAATTAAACAATGTTTTGAGAGTTAAGTTTGCTAAGTAATAAAAATCTAAGTTAAGATTGTAATTTGAGTCTGAACAATAGCAATGAGCAAGCTGAGGTTAAAACAAACATGCAAGGAAGAATTTTATAAATTCAATTCAGCTAATCTTTTCTTCGGTTGCTAGTCAAGAATTATTGCCTATGGATTGGATCTTTCGACTACTATCCAATTAAGAATCATTAAACCTTAATCTACATTTCTGTGATAAAAGAATTTCATGCTCTAGCCATACAATACCGATTCCTTAATTGACTAATAAGACTTTCAGATATATTTCTATTATGAATGTAAATCAATTCTCAATTTTCTAAACTAAGAAGAGATCATATCCTACCAATTCACATCTTTCCAATTTATTTCCTTTTCAAAATCAAAATTGGATTTCTAGATATACATTAACATTGGCCAAACATTAATGTAGTAAAAACAAGAATTGATAGAACAACCATTAAAGAAAAGATGAAAACTGAAACGAACAACAATTACATTCCACTACAATTGTTCTTAACCTCAGCAAGAAGTGAATTTAGCCACTCATTTGTGGATTAAACATCATCAAATAAGTAGAATTCATATAAACAATTGAGATTAAAGAGAAAGAGAAAGAGAACAACCCTAGAATTTTCATCCTCTCAACTACCTGTAACCCACATTCTTGCTCAACAAAGTCAGAATGTTTAAAATTTTTCTAAGTGTGCTATTTATACTCTTGAGAATTTTTTCCGGAATAACATGCAACGTGGCACGGAGTGTATCGCAGAGCACTCCCTCCATGCCACGGGGGTATCGCGGACCCTCACTGTAAGTCGGCTCCCCAGCAATTGCACCTCAACGTGGCACGGCTTCCATCGTGGAGCCTCGCCTCCGTGCCATGGCTCTATCACGCACCTTCACTGGAACTTGAGGTTCCAGATAATTGTACTCAACATGACACGGAGTGTATCGCGAAGCACTGCCTTCGTGTCACGGAGGTAACGCGAGCCTCCACTGGAAATTGACAAAATTAATTCCTCCAAGGTAGAACACCTCCGCGATGGAAGCGTGACACGGCTCCATCGCGGAGCCCCTATTTTTGTTGCTCTCCCTTGTCATTTTCCACTCCTTGTATCCAAGTTTATTCCCGATCTTCACCAACATGTATATTAGCTTCCACAATTTCCTTTTACCTGCAAAACAACACTAATCATGTTGGTTAGTATAAATTCGCATTTAACTAAAAATCACATGAAAATGTACACATAACGATAGGTAAACAAGTCGAAATGAAGCATTCGAGTATCACTTGGGCATGCAATTCTTCCCAAGATCACATTTCATCCTCAAACCAATGGTAAATCTTAGTGGACAATTCAGGTATTGGAGGATATTCTCTGGGCTTGCGTGAGGGACTTTGGGGGCCATTGGGACAAGTTCTTTTCATTAGCTGAGTTTGCCTACAATAATGATTATCACTCGAGCATTGGTATGGCATCATTTAAGGCTTTGTATGAGAGGAGATGCAAGTCTCCTATTAGTTGGTTAGATGCATTTGAGGTTGGTCCCTAGGGAGCTGACCTTTTAAAGGATTCCTTGGAAAAGGTGAAGGTGATTCAGGAGAAGCTCTTGGCAACCTAGAGCAAACAGAAGTAATATGCTGATTGAAAGGTTAGAGACATGAAGTTCATGGTGTGAGAGCAAGTCTTGCTCAAAATTTTACCTATGAAGGGTGTAATGTGATTTGGGAAGTGGGGAAAGCCTAGTCCAAGGTAGAGTGGTCCATTTGAGGTTCTTTGACGTGTGGGGGAGGTGGCCTATGAATTGGATTTGCCTCCAAGGTTGTATGGAGTTTATCCGATCTTTCATGTTTATATGTTAAAGAGGTATCATGGGTATGGAACCTATATTATCTATTGGGATTCAGTGTTATTATATGAGAACCTATCCTATGGGAGGAGTCGGTTGCTATTTTGGATAAGGAGTCCACAAGATGAGATCAAAAGAGATCACATCTGTGAAGGTCTAGTAGAAGAACCATTCTATGGAGGAGGCCACTTGGGAGACCAAACCAGACATGCATAACAAATATCCCCAACTTTTCATTAAATCAGGTATGTTCTTTCCCTGTTCCTTTCTTGACTGTTTGGGGATGAATAGTTGTTCAATTAGTATATGATATAACGACCCTCCAGTCGTTAGGGGATAGTTAGGATCTCAGCACCTTTTAGAGTTCGCATAATAGAAGTGGGTTAGTAAAAACTCCAAAATGGGGTGACCTGGTGCACTAGACCTCTATAGGGAATTCTGAGACTACGAGTGAATTTGTAGCATTATTTTACAACTACGTCCATATTATAAGGGTGTTGTGAAGTCAGTATGAAAGACTTGTGTTTTGAGGATGGAAAAGTGTTAGAATTACCGAGCTATTGGTTAGCAGAACCGTTATAGAGATGGAATTTCTGCAATAGCGAGATTTCTATATCGGTCATGGAAAGATCGTCGGGTTCGCATTGCCATAGCAGATCTGTTGAAGAAAGTGACCATTGCAGCAGATGACGTGAGGTAGAATGCCTGTTTAAGTCAAAATTTCAGGGTTTTCACCCCATTATTCTAAGGCATAAAATTTGAGAGCTTAATGGTGATTTTTCAAGGGCAAAGTAGTTTCTTCTTCCCAAGATAAGATTTTTGGTTAATCCTTCCATATCTTGACCCTTTAACACCCTAGAATCACTGAGTGATCTTTAATGATGATATTCTAGCTAAGAACTGTAGAACTATAAAAGTTAGGGTAAGTTATTGGGGTGTTGATAGTTCTTGATTCCCTAAGCTTCTATATGAATAAGTAACACTCCTAGGATGGATTGATTATTATAATTCCTAATGGTGTTAATGTGAGACCTAGACGATCATTAAGTTTGGTCATTTAGCATTAAAAAACTGTTTGAAAAGGGTTAAAGGAGTAGAAACTCCATGAATAAGGTTGGAATGATCATTGTGGAGGTAAGTGATAGATACTTTATGGATAACGAATTAAACTATGATGATGGGTAGAATTGGGTGGGGTCAAATTCCCAAGACTATTATTTGAAGAGTAGCTAATGAAGTACTCTTGTATTGTTTGTTTTAGATTTCAAGTGTTCTGAGGCTTTGAAAAAAAAAGAGGAAAGCTCCTGTGGAGTAGTATGTGTATTCACACTCTTTGGTTGAGGTAGGTTACGATTTTATATGGAGTTAGACTTTGTTTAATGTCTTATACGTATTATGACTTGATGAGCATGCTTGATTGGTCTTCGGAAATTGGTTGTGTTAAGGAATATTATGACTTAGTTATACTTTCTAACGAGTTTTGAATTGTCTAAGTCTGTGAATATTGGTCATGATTCTAAAGTTTGATTGTGATAATCAATTTGTACTTATGATTTCTCCTGTGTGATGGTTGATTTGAGAACAAATTATAATATGTTGATGAATACTGGATAATACATCATTATCCTGAGACAAGAGGCTCGTGTTCGAAGGGAGTATCCGAACGAGCAATTGGTGTGTTGATTGAGTAATATATCATTATTCAAAGATGAGTAGCTCATGCTTAAGGTGAGCATCTGGGAGAATGGTCTTATATGAGTGGCTTGTGTTGGAGGGAAGCATCTACACAAATAGATGTGCGAGAGCGAGTAATATGCTGGTATGATATATGAATTTCTAGAGTCCCCTACATGATGTAATCCAAAGTGCCTACATATGGATGATAGCTTGGGAGGGTGAAGGATGGACGGGAGCGCAAGGTGGCCATGTTGATAAAGAAGATGGTTAATGTTCCAAATGGCCATTCCTTGAATTCAAGAAAAAGGAAGAGAACCAAACAAGGCCCTTACTCATTAACTACATATTTGTAATAGTCTCTTCTTTTCCTTACTTAGTATAAATAGGAGTTCTTTTAATTCTCATAGTAGATTTTCATGACTTTGAACAAAGAATATTTTGAATGTAGTAAATTGCTTAGCTTTTGTCTAGCTTTGGATTGTTAATTGTTTAGAGAGGAGGGTTGCAAGGGAATCATATCTTGTGAGGTCTTTCTAAGAACTTGGTGCTTGTTGGATTGCGGATTTGAGGTCCTTGTTCATTAACAAGGTTTGCTTGTCCTTCCAATTTTGTGGCAAGTTAATTATTCTTTAATTTTTCTTGTATAATGTAGTATCTAGAGCTAGAATTAGTGTTGTTCTTATAATACTAATCTTGAAATTTAGGTATTAAATCAAAAACTAAAAAAATCAAAAATTCAAAAATATTCAAAAAAAAAATTCTTGCTTGATTTATTATTTTAGATACTAGATTCTTGTTTCCTAATGTTTAATGAGTCTAGATCTTAAGTCTCTGTTGATATTTGAGTTATGAAATTGATTCTACCATTAGAGACCTTAGAGCTTGAAGACTTAAAGAAATTGGCAATTGGGTTTCATTGGTGGAGCTTGATTTGTGGCTTAGTTTTGATTGGGATTTGTTCTCTATATCAAGGGGAACATAATCCTAAAGTTTGAAGTGTTTTGGAGTTGTAGAGAAGCTTCCACCATTAAATACATTGAAGGTTTGAAGACTTTATGAAAATTACAATTGGGTTTGTTGATTGGGGTTAAATTGGAGCTTAATTTTGATTGAGATTTGTTCTCTACATCAAAGGGAACATAATCCTAAATTTTGAGGTTATTTGGAGAAGTTTTGATCAAGGGTTTGTTCTTCATGTTCTTGGTGTTCTTGAAAACCTTCATATCTTCAAGGTGAAGAAGAAGACACCAAGGTACTTTTGATCCTTCTTCTCTCTTTGATTTTTGAGGAAAAAGTGTTAGTGGGGTCTATTTGTGAAAATTATAAGTTGAAAAAGAAATTGAAATTAAAAAAATAAAAAATTTGATTTGTAAAAAAAAATCCACATAGACGCGCACGTCATCAGTCACGTCAGTGCCTAGTCAGTAGAAATCTGTCACTGGACTGACAGCAAGGAGGCCAACTCAGCAGCCACGTCAGCGCTGATTCAGCAGCACGTTAGTGCTGACTCAGCGACACATCAACGCCAATCAGCAGCCACATCAACTGAAGCAATTCCAGCTTCCCCACTCTCACTCCTGGCATGTGAATCTCACTTATAGAGAGCAAGTGTTCAGATTTCTGGCTTTTTAGCCAAAAAATTTTCTAAGTGTTGGGACATTTTTGGACCCTAAAATTTTTCTAAGTGTTCAAACTTCACGGTTCTTCTTTCAAGTTCATTTTTATTTCCATTTTTACACTAGTTAACATCTAATTATCATATTTAATTAGTTTTTCATCTTTTAAATTCCCAAAAACTACTAACATCATGCACTTCATCTACTTTTTGTTACTTAATTTTTTTGAGTCAGATTTTTTCCATGCTTCTTCTTCTACATTTTTTTCTTTATTCTCGTTGAACTTTATTTATTCCAATACGTTATTTTGATCCTTTCTTCATTGAGTCAACAAGAATCCATTTTAGACCTCAAGTTGAGTTTGGTCACTTGAAACTCAACCAATTACATAAGCTACAATCCTTCGCCGTGGCAATTGTGAGGCATATACAGTGAGCTTTCCTTGAGCTAGTGTGAATTCTTTTCACTAACTTAGCATGAGTTTTCTTACTTTGATTTTGTATCTTTAATAGGTACGTTGGCCAATCATGAAGAGGTGATTTGGGTGCTCACCGGGGAATCCACTAAGTTTGACTTGATGAACTTGCTTATTCGACTTGATGAGCGGTTGGATAGATTTGATACTCTAATAGAAAGGTTCTACCATATATACTATCATACTTCCTTGCCATATATTTATAGAGTCAATGTTGGGAGTGTTCAAACATTAGTTGATCCTTTTGATGACCGAATCTATTCTTCTTACAAGATTGATTTGTGTCCACCTAGTGTTAACACTTGTAATGTAATTGATAGTACAATATCATGTGAAGTTTATAATAACCAACTTGTTTGTTCTACTCATCCACTAATTGAGGAATTTTTTGATGTGGTTAATGAGCCTCAATTTAGTGATAAAGTTGGTCAATTTTAAAAAGTGTGATCCTTTGAGCATCTCCCTTTTAGATCCTATTGCTTGTTTTGCTCATAGAAATCACGTGAATGAAAATTCTTTGAATGATGGCATCGGTCTTTTTGAGAATTATATTTCATGTTTTGACTCTTCGTCTTCATTTGATTGTTCTCTCTTAAAGTACAATATCTTATTTGATGATGATGAGATCGTTTCTAATGTCGGGCATAGTGTTGTTCAATATGATAGTGGTGTAGCTATTATCCATGGATATACCTTGTATGATAACCCACGATGGGATGTTGAAAAAGAAACTGATGTTTGTATTCCAATGTTTACCTCTTCTTTGAGTGTCCCAATTCTAGATAATATGCTTATTGATGTTCTTGAATCTAATGGCGATACTACATATGTGGACACTTTGAATGAAGTTACTTTGTCTGAAAACCTTTCTTTATCACTTATTTGCTTATGATGATGCTTATGTTGTGTTGATGGAATTTCTTATGTGACAAGGGAATTTAATGGGTCGATTGATTGTTCTCCTGACAAAGATAGTTGGATAACCTTTCCTATTTACCCCGGTGTCCCTTTGAATATATGTTTGTTTCTCATTGTACTATCTTGGCCTACCAAGATCTTAGTGCCCCATGTGGAAGCTTGTCCTTTATGCAAATAGTTGATGTTTCTCTATATCACATGTTTCCACATCTTTGGCATGTTGGTAGGTTTAGCTACAGTTGAACCCTCATGCTACGAGGTCCTTTTTGTTGTTTGTCTTCTCTATACTTTTACAAGGTCTAGATTCGAGGACTAATCCTTAACAAGAAAGGGAGAATGATGCAATCCAAGGTGCCTACATATGGATGATAGCTTGGGAGGGTGAAGGATGGACGGGAGTGCAAGGTGGCCATATTGATAAAGAAGATGGGCTAATGTTGCAGATGGACATTCCTTGATTTCAAGAAAAAGGAAGAGAACCAAACAAGGCCCTTATTCATTAAGGGTATATTTGTAATAGTCTTTCTTTTCCTTACTTTAGTATAAATAGGGGTTCTTTTAATTTTCATGGTAGATTTTCTTGACTTTGAACAAAGAATATTTTGATGTAGTAAATTGCTTAGCTTTTGTCTAGCTTTGAATTGTTAATTGTCTAGAGAGAAGGGTTGCAAGGGAATCATCTCCATTGAGGTCTTTCTGAGAACTTGGTTCTTGTTGGATTGCGGATTTGAGGTCCTTGTTCGTTAACAAGGGTTGCTTGTTCTTCCAATTTTGTGTCAAGTTAATTATCCTTTACTCTTTTTTTGGTATCACTACAAGTCATGACTGAAGGGCAAACATAAGACCCTCTGGTATGTGCATATGAATTTGTTACGAATCTGAGACTGATGACTAATTAATACAAGATTAGGTTTGGGTAAAGAGTGAAATTGATGAGACACTGGGCTATCTATATGTGTGTTCAGTATGAGCATGATTTCCTTGCATTATTTATGATTTTCTTGTCACTCCCCAAAACTAGGGTAGGGCGCAATTGACACTCGATTCATAATTGATCGAGAAGACAGCTATATGACATCTGTAACTATAACACTTAGGCCATCCAAGCCACTTGTCACAATCAACTGAAGAATAAACTGGACCCATAAGGTCTCAACAATATGGGGTAAACAATCGAAATGCAACCAAGGCAATTAGTGTGCTAAACCAAGCAACAATAAGTCGACGAGGCCACAAACTGAATAACGCTGTGCACACTAAGTCCACAAAGCCTCTAAAGAGTAAACTGACTGATGGTCGGAATAGGGCTCCGACCTACCCATAACTGCATCTCAAAACTCAAGCATAAATAACTAAGCCCTAGCTCCAGGAAGAAAGGAGCATACCAACCATCTGTTGATCTCACGAACTGCTACTCAACTAGCCATCCTGACCTCTACCTGCACCTGCAGCATGAACGCAGCTCCCCAAGCAAGGTGATGTCAGTATGAATGAAATGTACTGGTATGTAAGGTTGAAACTGTAACCATGAGATAACAATCCTGTAATAACTAACTTAGCACATAAACATATAAAGGATAAATATAACCTAGAACTCTGCAACCTGTAATTGATAACAACTTACTATAACATAACTGAACTCAAGGTAACTGAACCAGGAATAAGGAATGGTAACAACCTGGAATCCTGGAAACTGAAACCTGATAATAACTCTATAATGAGATGAAAATGCAATTAAGAAATGCACAAGAAAGAAACTATAAATGTAATGTCAGCGACCAGCCAACCATAAATCCATATATAAAATTCGTCCAGCCGGTGTACCACACTGGGGTAAATTAAAAATATCTCCAACCGATGTACCACACCGGGGTAAAATAAAAAGATCTCCAGCCAATGTACCACAGGGGGTAAAATAAAAATATCTCCAGCTGATGTATCACACCGGGGTAAAATAAAAATATATCCAGTCGATGTACCACGCTGGGATAAAATAAAAATATCTCTAACTGATGTACCACACCAGGGTAAAATAAAAAGATCTCCAGTCGGTGTACCACACCGGGGTAAAATTAAAACAAATCTTAATCACCATCATAAATGGAGATGACAGAGCTCATACAAACTATTTGAATACTGAAAACCATAAAATATGTTGATCAGTAACTATAACATGTGTAGGATCTTACCACGACCCCTAATACTATAATTATTCCATACACATATAGGTCTTTCATTTTGCACTTAAATACATACATATGCTGTGAATGAATTCTAGGGAAGTTCCTGGAACTGGAATATCATAAAGACATGTGTAGACTCACGTTCATGATTTTAAACATCTCCTAGAAATTCTAACATGAGAAGCAGAGAGGAATCACTTAAGCTAACATTTTCTATTAACAATCATAGCATTCATTTCGCGCTTATACTCGTTTGACTTTCATACTTTCATATCAAGAATTGTGAGCTCATTCATTGCACATCATATCACATCTCAAGGTAACTTATGAACAGGAAGACATAACTTGTGTATCTCAAACCTGGAGCTCTTTATTATACAAATGCTAGGCAACTGTCTAGGGGCTGCCTTAAGATAAATAAAGACTTATAGTCGTGCTTCAGACAACGTAGGAAAAGCTCATGTGAAACATTGCAATATATGTGGATCTTAGAAAAGCTTAGCAGCATTATAAACAGTTAGAAACTTCCAAGAAAAATAAAATCCTTTAAAACTTGAAAAAGTTAATCCAACTCTTAGAACAAATAATCTAAGATAATTGTTTAAAAGTACAATGAAGAACTTCTCTTTAACTTGAGTCACTATCTCAAAATATTCGATTCTAATTATTGCTTAAGGAGTTAACACTTTATTGGCCTTTCATTAGCTTAAGACAACTGAACATAAACAACTTTATTTATAACTCTTTTGCTAAACATCTTGCTAGCTATTTTCCTAATTCATTAACAATTGTAACACTTATCATACTATTTAACAACCTTTAGCTCTACTTTTTGTATTCATCTTAAATTCTTTTCCAAACAGGATTCGTCATACCCTACCTAATTACTTACTCTCGTGTTCACTATTCCAGCAATTCTTGTACGCACTTAACTTCTTACCTAATTGCCAACCTTGTCTCTTAAACTCGTATTGCTCATATTTTAACGTTGCTCAAAGGTTCTTGAAATCAACTACAGACAGAAGGCATATACCTCACATATTACCTTAAAAGGTCTAACATTTACTCTTATCTGTCTTTTTCTACTAGCGCCTCAACTTTTACACTTAGGTTAATTTCCTTAATCATCTACAAATTTCAAAGAACATGCGACATTTCTACTTAAATCCTGCAATTCTCAGGAGGTCTAGATAACTCAAGAGCTTTAATAAACATATAACGAATTTCTAAAGGCAATCCTTGCCGCTTTAGTGCGTAATTTGAATGTAAGCACAAACATTTATATATTATGATTTTCATCTAACATGTTAACATCAATATATTGTGCATAACCTGCCAATAAAGATGGTACCATAGAAATATCAATAGTCTACCCATTCAGGTTCTATCTTCCAAGTTTAACGTATCGGTTAATTAAGAAATGTATTAATTAGTCTCTTAGCTTAAGGGAGAGGGAGAGGGATCGGGGAAGCTTCTCATGGCCCTAGGCACCTTATAACATGAATATAAGAGGGTAGGTAACTGTTGTAGGGAAATTCCATTTTGTTACCCTCGTTAACCCTTATTGAGTTAAAACCGATTTCAACTATTAGATTTGCCCGTGCGTCGTTGTCTTGCCATGTTTACCAATTTCCTTAGCAACCGTAATGTGAAACAACTTTGAAACCAAAAACACATAATGTAATGTAAAGGACCAGCTCACAGTGCCCACGCCGAGGGGACTTCAGAATCAATTTACAACTATGACCATAATTGATGCAATTGCCCTCTCCGCTTTACATTCATGTGTTCCAACTCCTTAGAAAATACACAACTTAATACCAAGTAATTCTAAAAATTGGGAATAACCATAATATGCTACTACAGAAGCTCAAGTACAGGGGAATGTTGGATTAATCCTCGGCATGAATTCGGGCTTGAAAATCAAGAGACAAAGAGCGTCTTGCATACCTTCTTTTTTTTCAGCGAGCTTCTTTATGTCGTTTCTTTCTTTCAACAACCAGAACTTTAGCCCCTTAAATCACTTGAGTTTATCACCAAGTGACAAGGTTGTGTCAATTCAATTTATCCAGCCAAAATATTACATCAATAGGCAGTCACAACACAAACAAATAAGGCAACACTTAGCATTTCTTATTTCAACTTGTTTCTACAACTTTGGGGGGAAATAGAGGTAGGAATGACCTCACTTTTCTCATGAAAAACTCCCACAAATATAGAATATATTATCAGCAAAACATAGCTATTCCAACCTTCAAAAACGAGCAGAACTTCAACAACAACATACCAACAACGGCATCCCAACATAACCTCCAATTTCTAGCTTTAGCTAGGATTTTTAGACAAGTTAAGTAATTAGAAACACTTACCCTTGACATAATAATATTGTTGGATATAATAGTAGTATTTTCCTCCGAATCACTCTCTAATAATGCAGCAATCTTGCTGCCCAAAACGCAGCAAAATAACAGCACAACAACTACAACAAGTCAACATACAAACCATAACTTTCTTCTAGTTTTCCTTCAAAAATTCATACACTTATTAGAGATTTCAAAAGAGGGAAGTGACTTACTATTTCTTATGAACAATTCATACTAAGATGGAGTATAACATTATCTCAAAATAGTCCCAAACACGCAGCAACTACACTGCCAAAATGAAGCTACAAGGCAGCAACAACTTCACTGCGATGTTGCCTTCACTTCCATCAACTTTTGCTTGAGTTTTGATGGTGTTTTCTTGAGGGATTTCCTCTTGGTTTCTAAGGCTTTGCTACTGGAAAAGAGAGAGGATTTTAGAGGGTAAGCAAGCATCTCAAACCTGGAAAATTTTAAAATGATTTCATAACCAAAAGCTTAAAATATAAAGGTGTTTGGGCGGTGGCCATTTTTAGGGCGGTGGCCATGTCACTGCCCGATAGTGCTATTGTAAAATGCCTATAACATTTTATTCCGAACTCTGATTGATGAGCCGTTTAATGTTCTGAAAACTAGACTCAAATACCTTTAATTTGGTAGGTTTTGGGGCTTCTAATTCATTATATACTAGGAGATATGCCTATTTAAAATTGACCCTTACTTATAAACTTCACATACTCTTCAGTTTTACGTTCATACACATTTCCCTTGTCATCTACGGGAAATATACAATTCGTACTTCCCTTAACATAGCATACAAACATCAAATAATTACCAAAAAATTTTTGGGGTGTAACATTTCTTATATTATAAGCTTGTGATGTCTTGCCGTATGATTTGAGGATTATATACATATCCTTGTTGATTGACCATGTTAGGCTTAATGTTGTGAATATGACTGTTTGGTTTTAGTGATTATTTGGAACCTTGAGTGGGGTGATTTTTTTCTCTGTTTTATGGGTGTTTTCATTACTTATTGATTTAAAATATATACTTCTCTAGCGCTACCATTGATCGATCTGAGGGATAGCTAATTCTCTCCAGGCTACCGTAGATCCTCTTTATTTCAGATGTCTATTCACTCCAGACACTATTTTTGTTTTCTTTGGATTCATTACTTTTTAGATGTTTTTGGTTTAGAGTCCTATATAATGACTTTTGGATCTTTGGATTGTAATAGATAGCTTCTCACCATTTTTAAACTTTAGTTTGATTTTATTACATAAAATTCTGAGTTGCTTTATTTTCAGTAATATTATTGTATAACTAGATGGGTTAGCTTAGGATACGATGGTTTTCCCATCAACGTTTGTGTGGGTGCTAATCACCGCTATTCGGGTCGTGACAGAAGTAGCCAATTTTATCTCGACAAGACAATCAAATTGGTTTTGGAAAGGACGCACCCAAAAGGAATGGTCCTGTTGAGGAATGGAAAAAAATTATATTAGTATGATTGTGAGTGTGAATTCGACGAAACCTTGGTCTCTAAGTTGCCTAAATATCTTGGATTTTATGAGAATCGGGTCGGTATAGTTCAAATGTGGAGTTATGATAAAAATTTTGAAAGTCCTCAAAATTTTGCAACAATGTCGAGTTTATGATGACAGTTTTCTTACTTTTGATAAAAATAAAAGTGATTTTAACATGAATGGAGTGGGTAAATCAATTCTTAGAATCGAGCTACCTAAATATCCCTGAGAGAAATGGGAATCAGGCTAGTTGTAGTTTTGGAATGAAGGATTATGGCTAATTTTGAGAAGGTTTTAAAATATTTTCCCCAATTTAAGATTTATGATCGACAATATTCTTCTGATGGAGTTTGATAAGAACTTTATGGAATTAATAGTTGGTGAATTTCTACATGGCAATAACCTTTCTGAGATGGGATGCACTTTTGAAGCCTCGTAATTGAAAATGTGGTAGACAACACACCCACAAGAAGGACTCTACTAGGTGTGTCTCACGTCTATTCAAGATCATGTCAGATTGTTGGATGCGGTTAGACCCTAAAACCTATGACAGGTTATGAGGACTCTGGAAGGTGCAAAAGAAAAATATATTAAAACTTTAAGAATAGATGAGTTCTTATTTTGGAAGTATGGATGACTGATTATGAGAATTAGAGTCGGAGTACTGGACCTTGACTATCATGTGTGAGTTTGGTATTTCTCATCAAGCAATGCCTTAATTGCTGCTTAGAGGTAGTTTCACGTTATAGTGTGTTGGCCTACGAAAGGTAAAAAGTTCCAATATACCTGCACAAATCAAAGTCATAAAATGATAATAATAATAATGTAACTGAGACAAAGAGTACATAGTATAGCCAAACAATATTAAAGTGTTCGATTGGAGGAGCTATTTTTGATTAGCGAAAGTTGTTTTATATGAAAGATCTCCGATCGTGGAGTAGCTGTAATGTAAGATCTAACTAACAAAGCAACTTGTAGTGTAGTCTCCAACTAGAGAGAGCAAGCTTGTAGTAGAAAGCCTTTATCCGGTGAGGCAACTATAATGTAAAAGGCCTCTGACTCACAGGAAAGCTTATAGTAGAAAGCCTCTATCTAGCGGGGCAACTATAATGTAAAAGGCCTCCGACTTGCAGGGCAACTATTATATACAAAGCCTTGACTGGCAGAGCAACTTGTAATGAAAAAATCCTCTACTGGAGAAGCAACTTGTAACATAAAAATCTTGTATTATGTATCCTATTATCTAGGCAGATCATATTTATGTCTAGTTATTCGGCGAATGACACCTTGTCCTATTATACAGGAAGACTGCCTCATGTCTTATTATACAGGTAGATTGTCTTGTGTCCTATTATATAGGTGGACCATTTTGTGTCATATTATTCAGGCAGAGATCTTTATGTCCTACTGGATAGGAATACAACCTTAACTTCTTATTGCTCAGATAGATGAATCTTATGCCCAATTAGATAGGCGGACAATCTTATGTCTTATTGTTCAAGCGGATGACTCTGTATTGTGCAAGTGGTTGTCTCGACCGATCTCATTGTGTTATACAAGTGGATTGCCTTGTATCCGAAGTTGTTACACCCCGTGCGTTTATATCAATTTAATTATTAAGTTTGGGATGTACAAGTCTAGCATTATTACTACTCATTGTATGTTAAGGAAAGGCCGAGGGTTGATATCGCTTGTAGAATATTGAATATTGGACGAAAATCTAGAAGGCTAAAAATTAAGCCTAGTGTTAAGTGGGGCAATAGCTGCCATGCATTGCGGCAGGACAATTTGGTAGCTTATTTATGCATTGTTTGAGACATTTTCTAAAATCATTCTGCAATATTCCCAGGCAGTGGAAAATTCTTCTCCCTTACTATAAACAAAGGTTTATGGTGTACTTGGAGAGATTAGAGAGATCTAAACTTAAATTCCAAGTCCAGATCATTGAAATCTATCGGTTAGCTAGGATGGTGTTCATTGTTGTGTCGTGTTTGCGGTTATTTCATGTGAACCAATTGGGTAAGTGTCTTATCCAATTCTTTTTACATCTTGATATCATGGATATTGACTTGTGAATATCATTAGATCTTCGTGTTGAAGTTTTTATAATCGAGTTCGTAGAAATCTTACCGAATATATTTTAACGTTGTTTTCTCATCGAATAGTTCATGGTTTGGGTGTGTGTTTTGGTGAGCTTCACCTTGATAGTATCTTGGTTGCTGGAAGTAGGGTTCGGCTTAGCATCGTGTCATCAATCGTAAGGTATGTTAAGACTTTTCCTTCTGCTTTTTCAGGATGTCTCTTTTTTAATTTCCATTCGTTGTTTCATCGTATGATTTATGGTTGTTTGTAGCTTTTTCTATTCTCCCGTTGGATAAATTATTATGTTGTGTTGGGCCAAGGGTCGTGGCTCATTGGTAGTCCGGAGTAGATTATAGAAGGACGTGACTGGGGTGAGTTGGTGAACTCGTGTTGGTAGTGATGATTATTGTATTATCGTGTTTTCATAGTAATTTATAGTATTTGTTTTCTCTAGTGTATGTTCACGTGGATATTATTATGTGTATATCTGTGTCGAGGGAGAATTGACTAGTTCGTGTTTATTGATTATGGACTTGAGAATAGAGTTGGCTAAAGGTATCGATTTGGTTAGACATATCAATAGATTATGTCGATGATAGGGATTGACTTATGATGAAGTCGTGTTGGTGTTCATGGTCATCTTGTTGAGAAATTCATGTTAGTTAGGTGTGAGCTTGAGGTTATAATTGGATATAAGTGTTGATGGACTAGGTTATATGGGTTAGTAGAGTTTTTTGAGGGTAATAGTTGGTTGCAAAGTCAAGGGTAGACTTAGCTTGCATGTTGGCTATTCTATAATCTTGATTCATACTTCCATTTCATGCTAAACTGTTGGTTTGTAAGGATATTTAGATTCCAGTATATTGCTCGAGCTAAGGTATAGATATGAGTAGTTTAGGACACATCGGTCAAATGGTTGAATAAGTAAAAATTAACGTCGCATTGTGATTAGCATTTTGTGGAACAGATGATCATTTTATGGCTTCTTTGTATACATATATTTTTGTTCTCGTTTGTATTGTGGTTGGTTGTATGTACTAACTTGAGCACCCTCGAGGCTTTACGAGAACCTAATGTGCGAGAGTCATTCCAGCTGCGGGTCAATCCTAGGGTTGAAGCTGACCTACAGGGTATGATGACTTCCTCCAATAGCATCAAGCTTCTGCATGTGCCAGAGTTGTTCTAATATACCTGAGCCTTCTTAGGATCGCGATAAGTTCCCCCAATAGGATTGAGCTCATGTGAATTATTAACTATTATGTGAGAGTTGTTCAAGCATGGTTGAGCTTGTTATGAATAGCTTGTATAGCCAATGAGAGCTTCTAGCAAGGCTTGTGATTGAATCATGTTTGGGTTGTGTATTACATTGTATTCTTTATTGTTTCTTGGTCTGGTTAACTATGAATTGGATATGTGAATACGCAAAGAGTTGTTGTTATTAGCAAGCCTGGATTGGGAAGATGAGTTGTTTCATGGTGTTCTTGGTTATAGGTTGGGTTGTTCCATTGATATTCTATCAATTTCATGTTGATAATCCTTGTGTACCCTTACTGTTACTTTGTATATCTTCTTATCTTTTTTGCCTTACATACTTGGTATATCTCTGTACTGATGCTCCAAGGTTAGGGGCACTGTATGCATTCATGTAGATGTTGATCGATAGGTAGTTCATAATCCTCATAACTGAGTGGAGTTCTAGCCTAATTGGTAAGCTTCATGTTATTCAGAGCAACCATTGTTTTTCTTTTTGAGAACATATGAATATTTTGGGTAGGGTCGGTGCTCTATCTCAGTCATACATCATTTGTTGAACTCTTAGAGGCTCGTAAACTAATGTTTTCTATTGTAGTACAGTTGTAGGCCTAGATGGCCTTGTTGTACAATTGTTGTTATTCAGATTTTGTCTTATCGACCTATTGTGTATAGTTGTGTTTGGTTTGAGGTCCAACTTTTGTATTGTACCAAATATACTCTAATGATTAGTTGTTTCTTTTGATATTATATTGTGGTGCCAAGCCTCGTCGGTTCAAACTTGTTGTTGGTTAGTTGATTAGATGTGGTTCGCTCGATCAATTGAGGCACTGAGTGTTGGTCGTGCCTCCTCGGTTTTAGGGCGACAAGTGTATTATGTTTTGTTCGTACAAGCAAAGAACCTTGGGTCTTTTTGCACAGGCGAACTAATGAATTCATATTTGTTACTTTATTCTACATTTATAGACGGGGTTGGTGTGTTTGTCACGACCCGATTTCACACCTTATACGAGACATGGTACTTAGAGCGACAAGTGATCCCAAGAAAACCCTGGTAGAGCATATTCTACTAAAAATTGATTTGTTTAGAATAATCATAAAAGACCGGAAGTTGATAAAAGAAATAATTGCTACTGAATAAATGATAAAATCTGAAAATAATCTGAAAATCTAGTTGAATCTATAATTATTGTCTAAAAGCCTTCTAACATGGACTGATGAGTTGTTGGGAAGAACCCCTACCTAACTCTAATGTATGAACTAAAACAATAACATAAAACTAGGAATGGAACTCTGACTCTAGGCAAATGAGGACTCACCACTGAAGCTGTTGGGATATCGTTGAGAGGATATAACCGCGGTGCTGAGGATGGGTACCTGAGTCTATATCATAAAATGATATAGCATGAAAAGTATGCATCAGTACTTTGAATGTACTGAGTATGCGAGAAGGAACTAAAACATACATAAACTGAGTAATAGAAAGCTACACTATAGTATTGAAAAGAAAAGTAGACTGAAATCTGAAGAAACTGAACTGAATTGAAAATCATAACTGAACTGGACTGAACTATACTGTGTTGTGGGAGATACTATAACTGGCATGTAACCATGTGAGCTAAACGCGGAGTCCGATGTATACCTCTCATTGGAGAAGGCCCACTATACTTTGTCAAGGTATAGTCGCTGAACTGGGTGATTACTGTCTGGAGCCCATTTGGGCTAATAACCTACAGTGGCAACGTAGTTCTGGGAACCTGGGTGTGCTGAACCCCGGCCCGATCTATGCTAAGTACTACTCCCATTGAAAATCCTAACTGTGTCTAACTATGTTGATAGCTTGAAACTGATGTCCTAAGACTTAAGTCAGGACTACTTATCTGGAAGTATTCTGAGAGTCTAAAGACCTGAGAGAAACTATTTTCTAAGACTCGTCAAAGTTTCTTTATCTAAAAGCATCATAAAGATCTAAAGAACAACTAACAAGTTGATAAACTGATTCTACTGAGTTTCTCAAAATACTGATAATAGACAAACTGATTAGTTGACATTTCTGGAGAATGCTAAGTATACTAAGTACTGACTGAAACTCTGAGAACTAAAAGATTAACTTCTGTTCATGTAAATGTACTAACATTCATAGTTCGAGTAAAATTTACCATAAAAACTAACATTTCTGTCTGAGTCTAAATCATGCAAGTTATTACTCGAAATCATGCTAAAGATTAAGACTTAGGAAGAAAACTGAACAAATAAAACAAGGGCATGAATATCAGCTAGGAACAAGATTTAAGGATTTCTTATCTAATTGAAAACTCTAGCTTCAAATCTTCTGCAGGGCTAGAATTTAGAAAGTTTTTATGAAATTAATTTGGGATAGAAGGATCGAAAAATCTCCTTGTTGAATTCCTACAAACCTGAAGGAGGAATTCCCTGAGAAAAATCCTTGAGAATCTAAGAAGAAGATTGAAACCCTGTTCTTGCTAGAGAGACACCCTGCATTCTTACATTCTATTTTTGAGAGATTCTATGAGAAATGAGGGAGAAGAATCGACTAACTCCCTTTAACCCCTGATAATTTACCTCAAAAATGACATAATTTAGGAACTAAAATGTCATGCCCCGCCTTGGGGGGTATGACTGACACCTGGTGCCCTATTAGGATCTGAACTGCTAGACTACTAAGGCTAAGCACATCTGGTGCCTAGCCGACTCTAACTCTGATTCATGGAAACAACGGGCTATATAACGGCTGTACATATAGCCTCCGGCCGACTAGGCCTATAGCCACCTGTACTATAACATCAGCTAACCAGAATCATGTCAATTTAAGGGAGCCTGTGTGGGCCGACAAGGCCACCATGTTGTCTAGTTAAGTCTAAATCAGTATAACAAATGCTGAACAACTACGTGACCGGCAAGGTCACCACTACTGATTGGATAAGGCCTCACACGGCCAACATAAACAACTAAACATACGCAAGGCCCCACACGATTGGCACAACTAACCACAGGGAAATAAATACAGACTACAAGCCTCTAGGAATACTGATAAGATGGTCCGGATAGGGCCCCGACCTACCCGTACTATGCAACAAAATAAAATGATGTAAACCTCTGAATATCAAGCTCCGGATAACAGGAGCTGATGACTCTGCGCTGGCTAGGATCACAAGGGATCGGCTCCTCGTCTATAGGTACCTGCAGGCAAGTAATGCAGTGCCCCAAACGGGCGTCAGTACCACAGGTACCGAGTATGCAAAGCAAGTTGAACATAACTGAATGTAAGCAACATAACTAGAAACTCTAAACAGTAGGAAATATCTGAAATTGTCTGGACGGATGGAATCTGGAACAAGCTTATCTGTATTGAGAGTAAGGCAGGAGCATACCTGTCGACGTGGTGATCTGCTGTCTATCAACTAATAAATAACATATATATACATATATATAACAAACAAGAACCAATACCAGCCCCCATAATCCGGAAGGTGCCAACCAACAAACAATCTATATACCCCTACCCAGGTCAAAACTATCCAAAAATAAATCACTCCACTCGTCTACTAACTACGAGCACCTCTACCGGCCCCCTGGGTCTCCAGCTCGGGCTATGGCCTCTGATATAAATAACTGTGTCTGAGACCGAAGGACTCCTGTACTATAAACTGTAATCTGTATCTGTATCTTTATCTGTAATCTGCCCCCTGGGCGCAAGCGCACAACAGGGTAAGCTATACTGCTATGTTGATCAGCCTGATATGGGGAATGCTCCATCCTATCTTCATCCTACTGTGGACGGCATACCACTCCCTGGAGTGGGGTATCCCCACCCTCACGGTGGGTCGACACAGTTACCAACCCAGGGGCGGCGAGGACGCTCAAAGGGTGCCCTCATAACACAAACAGGTCTCAACAAACAATAATCACATATAGCAAGCATGTTTAAACTGAAAATACTATATGTACTCTGATTTCTCATTCTAAACTCTTTTCTGTGTAATACTAATTCTCATACTGAGCTATACTGTATCTGAGATATTATCTGACTGTCTGATATTGCTTTACTATTTATTCTGAATATATATCATATTATCATAAAACATGCTTACTAAATTCAAACTGGACTCAGTTCTCGACTTCTGAGTTCTTTCTTCTATACATCACGCTATTTACTATACTGGATTACTAACTTGCCGAAGGAATTAGCTTTACATACCTTCGCTTCGGATTTCCCGACTAACTGGCATAGCTCAGTCAGTATTTCTGCTATTTCTCCCAACTGCATTCATATACATATCAATTAGAGCTAAATACGCTAATATTCTGGAAGAAAACATCACTTTCAATATATATATAGCCCAAACTTTGGCTTATCGGAAAACGATCAAAAACTCGCTATTTCTCGAAAGTCCAGAAGGGAGAAATACTCACTTTAGGGCTAGGAGTATATTTACACTAATTTAGAGAAATTCCACTTACCTTAGTTCGGTAGCACGACGATTTGCCGGCCGAATTTCACAAAACTAAATTCGTAGGAATGCTCCTTGCTGCTTAATACCTTGGTATCTGGAGTTAATTTGAGTTTGGATCGTGTTTGACGGCATAATTGGACGAATATTACTAAGGAACTTCGTTCTTCTTGTTTTCTCTCAGCTTCTCTGGAAATTTTTATGAATTATATCATTAAAACCGAAGTTGGAGACTTTTATACTTGGGGCTGGACAGGGCCTCCGTGACACGGAGCCTACACGGAGGCCCTCCCTCCGTGGCACGTTGCCATCGCGGAGGGGCTCTGCCCCGGCTCCTTCAGTGATGGTTCGACGGATTTCTTATTCGGTCTTTCCCCGGGCCTTTTCCTAGCATGTTTGGCATTCAAAAACTCTTAACCAACATGCGAATAGGCCATCTACATGTCGAGAATTTACGGGGTGTAACATTCTCCCCCCCTTAAGAACATTCGTCCTTGAATGTGAACTTCTATTTATAAGAGTTCTCGACTTACTCAAGTTATTTGTAGAAAAATTTTGGCAGAGTCTCCCCAGTAATATGGACTATCTCAAAAACCTGAAATGCAGAAAAGTCCAATACAGGTACTCCACACAATACCATAGCATTCAGCACATAAAAGATTGGAATCGATTATCTCATTTATACATATACTATAAGGCACTACATAAGTTAACAATACTAACATACCTCTTGACTGGCTAGGCTTGAAATAGTGAGGATATCTAATTTTCATATCTTCCTCTGCTTCCCAAGTCATCTCCTCTCGGTTCCTATTACACCACAGTACCTTGACAGACGCAATGTCTTTAGTTCTCAATCTACGAATCTGTCTGTCTAAGATAGCTACTGGAACCTCTTCATAGGCCAGCTCTTCCGTAACCTGGGCGTCCTGAACTAGGACAACTCTGTAAGGGTCTCCTATGCACCTCCTTAGCATAGATACGTGGAAAATTGGATGAACAGATTCTAATTCTGGAGGCAAATTCAATTCGTATGGCACTCGGCCTACTCTCCACCGAATCTGATAAGGCCCAACGAATCTCGGACTGAGCTTACCTTTCTTGCCGAATCTCATCACCCCTTTCATCGGAGATACTTTTAGAAATACCCAGTCATTCACATCAAATTCCAGGTCCCTGCGCCGCACGTCGGCATATGATTTCTGGCGGCTCTGTGCAGTAAGTAGGCATTCTCTAATAAGCTTTACCTTCTCCTCTGACTGATGAACAATATCTGGCCCAGTCAGCGCTGAGTCTCCCACTTCAAACCAGCCAACTGGTGATCTACATTTTTGCCCATACAACGCCTCAAAGGGCACCATCTGGATAGCTGAGTGATAGCTATTATTATAAGCAAACTCAATTAGCGGCAAAAGCTCATCCCAGCTACCTCCAAAATCTAGCACACATGCCCGTAGCTTGTCCTCGAGCGTCTGAATAGTGCGTTTAGCCTGTCCATCTGTCTGAGGGTGGAATGTTGTGCTCAAATTAATCTGCGTTCCCAGACCTCTCTGAAATGACTACCAAAATATAGTTGTAAATTGTGCTCCTCTGTCAGAGATAATAGATACCGGAACACCATGTAATCTAACTACCTCTCTGATATACAATTCGGCATAATCCTCGGCAGAGAAAGTAGCTTTCACTGGCAGGAAATGGGCTGATTTCGTCAGTCTGTCAACTATTACCCAAATGGAATCATGTCTATGCCTGGTACGAGGTAATCCTACCACAAAATCCATGTTTACTGCTTCCCATTTCCAGAAAGGCACAGCTATGTCTTGAGTTAACCCGTCTGGTTTCTGGTGTTCCGCTTTTACCTGTTGGTAGTTAGGACATTGGGCTACAAATTGTGCTATTTCCCTTTTCATACCTAGCCACCAGTAAATCTCCATGATATCGTGGTACATTTTCGTTGCGCCTGGGTGGAGAGAATAACGGGCGTAATGTACCTCATTCATAATCTGCTGACGGAGCCCTGAAACATCTGGAACATAGAGGCGGCCCTTACATCGTAGCACTTCATCCTCAGTTATCTAAAAATCTGGCGCTTTCCCTTGCTGAATTCTGTCCTTAAGCTGGACCAGGTCAGGATCTTCAAATTGCTGTTCTTTCACCTCCACAACTAATGACGACACAACGGTGTTCTGAATTACCGCTCTATTGTCCTCTGTTTCTGCTATACGAACAGCTAGGCTGGCTAATTGATGTATTTCTCTGACCAACTCCCGCTGCTCGGGCTACAAATACGCCAAACTCCCCATCGATTTACGGCTGAGAGCATCTGCTACTACATTGGCTTTTCCCGGATGATACAGAATTTCCACGTCATAATCTTTCAATAACTCCAACCAGCGACGCTGTCGCAAATTCAACTCTCTCTGAGTGAAGATATACTGTAGGCTCTTATGATCTACAAAAATATCCACATGGACGCCATACAAGTAATGTCTCCATATCTTTAAGGCGTGGATCACTGCGGCTAACTCCAGGTCGTGGGTAGGGTAATTCTTTTCGTGTTTCCTCAGCTGTCTGGAAGCATACGCAATCACTTTACCGTGCTGTATCAACACACAACCCAACCCAATACCTGATGCGTCACAATACACTGAATAACCCTTTGTACCTTCCGGTAATGCTAACACTGGAGCGGAGGTTAATATGTCTTTTAATTCTTGGAAACTCTACTCACATGCCTCTGTCCACTGAAACTTTACTACTTTCTGCGTCAGCTTAGTCAGAGGTGCCGCTATAGTGGAGAATCCCTCAACAAATCTTCTGTAATATCCCGCTAATCCCAGAAAACTGCGGACTTCAGTCGGAGTGGTAGGTCTAGGCCATGTTTTGACTGCTTCTATTTTCTGCGTGTCAACTTGTATACCAGCATCCGACACAATATGCCCCAAGAAGGCTACTGAGTTCAGCCAGAATTCACATTTGGAGAATTTAGCATACAACTGACGGTCCTTGAGAATCTGGAGCACTGTCCGTACATGGGCCTGGTGGTCTTCCTCTGAGCGAGAATATACTAGAATATCATCAATAAATACTATCACAAATAGGTCCAGGTATGGTCTGAAGATGTTGTTCATCAGGTCCATAAAGACTGCTGGGGCATTCGTCAGCCCAAAGGACATGACTAGGAACTCAAAGTGGTCGTATCTAGTCTTAAAGGCTGTCTTCGGAATGTCCCTTTCACGAACTCGAACCTGGTGGTATCCGGACCATAAGTCAATCTTGAAGAAATATCTGGCCCCCTGGAACTGATCAAACAAATCATCTATTCTGGGAAGCGGATACTTATTCTTGACTGTAACCTTATTCAGCTGTCGGTAGTCTATACACATGCGGAGCGAGCCATCCTTTTTTCTCACAAATAGAACTGGCGCACCCCACGGTGAAGTACTCGGCCTAATAAAACCCTTATCTAGCAGGTCCTTTAACTGCTCCTTTAATTCTCTGAGTTCATCAGGAGCCATACGATATGGAGGAATTGATATGGGCTGCGTGCCTGGTAGCAAGTCGATTGCAAATTCTATTTCCCTTTCTGGGGGAATACCAGGTAGCTCATCTGGAAATACATCAGGGAATTCATTCACCACTGGAACAGACTGGAGTGTCGGATACCCGAACATCCTGAACCCTGACTAGGTAGTAAATACATCCCTTAGCTATCAACTTCCTCGCCTAAAGGTAGGAAATAAACCTACCTTTTGGCGTAGCTGTGCTGCCCTTCCACTCTCACACTGCCTCCCTTGGAAAGTGGAATCGGACCATCTTGGTCCAACATTCTACGTTGGCATAGCATGGCACCAACCAATCCATACCCATAATGGCATCGAAATCAATCATCTCTAGTTCTACCAGATCTACTGTAGTCTGACGATCAGCAACCTCTACTGTACATCCTCGATAAATTCTGCTAGCTATAATGGAGTCACCGACGGGTGTAGCTACTGAAAAGGACTGTTGTAGCAGTTCTAGTGCAACACTGAACTTTCGAGCCACAGATGGGGTAACTAGGACAAAGTAGACCCTGGATCAATCAATACATAAACAGGGTATGAGCAAATAGTCATCATACCTGTTACCACATCTGGAGACGCCTCTGAGTCCTGTCTCCCTGGTAATGCATAGGTACTGCTTGAGCCCATACCTGAACTAGAGGCTCCTAATCTACCTCGGCCTCTACCTGCTGAACCTGAGGGCCTATGCCCTGCCGAGGCTGCTGGAGCTCGTGGCCCTGCGGATCCACTGTCCTGGCTATCTCGGCTACCTTGCCCCCTGGACGGACAATCTTTCATCAAGTGCCCCTCCTGCCCGCATATATAACATCCTGAGGAGCCATATCTACAAGCTCCGATGTGAGGTCGGCTACAAATAGGGCAGGGTGGGGGTGTGTATCTGCTCTGCTCTACCCTCCTTTGCTGAGGTGAATCCACCATTCGAGAACTACCACCAGACTCTGACTACCCTCGACGAATAAATCTACCCCTCTGCTGTTGTGGTGGAGGTGGGGGTCTAGGGGGCCTGTTTGACAACCGGGGCCTGGGTCCTCTCTGACTCTCCCTCTGTATATCATCTGATCTATCCCTGCGGTGCTGCTCCTTATTTATTTGTCTACTATCCTGTTGCCGCTGTCTAAGGCCCTCAATAGTCTGGACAAAGGCCTGCACCCGAGCAATGTCCATATCTTCCCGTAATGTAGCTGTCATGCATGCCTCAATGTTTTCTAGGTTCAGACCCATAATAAACCGGTGGACTCTGGATGGCATGGTGTCCACAAACGCTGGAGCATAGCGGGCCAAGGAGTCAAACTATAAGGCATATTCTCGTATGTTCCTCGCCCCCTGCTCTAAGTGCAAGAACTGGTCCATCCGGGTCTGCCGGATCTCCCGTGGCAAATAACGATCCAGGAAGGCCTCCGATAAGTTGGATCAGGTCGGAGGGGCAACATCTCTCCCTCGATAACTTTCCCAGCTCTCGTACCATAATACAGCTATGTCTCGCAACAGGAATACTGCTAACTCAACTAATTCTATAGGTGTCATATGCATGACCCGGAAGATTCTTTGCATTTGATCTAGGAAATCCTGGGGGTCCTCTTCCTGATCTGACCCTATGAACTGTGGGGGACCTAATGCCAAAAATTCCCTGACCCTCGAACTACCAGATCTACCTGATGGCTCTGTTGTTACAGGTGGCACTGACTGGCGCTGAGGGGCCATCATTTGTGCCAACATAACAACTGCACTGCGAACTTCCTGGTCGGACGGTATAGGTACCGGAGCTATCGGAGGTGGTGTCGTTCCGAATGGCTCCTGATGATATGGGAACTGCTGAGAAGGTTGTGATGATGCCTCTATATCACCCTCAGATCGGGCTGATTCTAAATAAAGTTGAGGCATCCTGCTGGTGCCTTCTCCTGCTGCGGTATCCAACCTTCTGCCTGTGGCAGGGTGTCGTTGGTCTGCCATTTATCTGTAAACAAAGAGTATGATAAGTTTTTAGAACTCAACCCTATACTATACTGTTCTATCGCACAACTGAATATGAAGAAAGAGTAACCATCCTATTATGCCTTGTAGCCTGCTGCCTATAGTATGTGGTGCAAAACACATCCATAGACAAGACTCTACTTAGCACGGCTTGCAGACTCCCTAGGACACGACCTGCTCTGATACCAAGTTTGTCACGCCCCGCCTTGGGGGGTATGACTGGCACCTGGTGCCCTATTAGGATATGAACTGCTAGACTACTGAGCCTAAGCACATCTGGTGCCTGGCTGGCTCTAACTCTGATTCATGGAAACAATGGGCTATATAACGGCTATAAATACAGCCTCCGGCCGACTAGGCTTATAGCCACCTGTACTATAACATCAGCTAACCAGAATCGTGTCAATATAAGGGAGCCTATGCGGGCCGACAAGGCCACCATGCTGTCTAGTTAAGTCTAAATCAGTATAACAAATGTTGAACAGCTACGTGACCGGCAAGGTCACCACTACTGATTGGATAAGGCCTCACACGACCAACATAAACAACTAAACATATGCACGGCCCCACATGACCGGCACAATTAACCACTGGGAAATATATACAGACTGCAAGCCTCTAGGAATACTGATAAGATGGTCAGGACAGGGCCCCGACCTACCCGTACTATACAATAAAAGAAAATGAGGTAAACCTCAAAATATCAAGCTCCGGATGACAGGAGCTGATGACTCCGCGCTGGCTAGGATCACGAGGGATCGGCTCCTCGTCTATAGGTACCTGCAGGCAAGTAATGCAGCGCCCTAAACGGGCGTCAGTACCACTGGTACCGAGTATGCAAAGCAAGTTGAACATAACTGAATGTAAGCAACATAACTAGAAACTCTAAACAGTAGGAAATATCTGAAACTGTCTGGATTGATGGAATCTGGAACAAGCTTATCTGTACTGAGAGTAAGGCAGGAGCATACCTGTCGATGTGGTGATCTATTGTTTATCAACTAATAAATAACATATATATATATATATATAACAAACAAGAACCAATACCAGCCCCCATAAGCCTGAAGGCGCCAACCAACAAACAATCTATATACCCCTACCCGGGTCAAAACCATCCAAAAATAAATCACTCCACTCGTCTACTAACTACGAGCACCTCACCAACCCCCTGGATCTCCAGCTAGGGCTATGGCCTCTAATATAAATAACTATGTTTGAGCCCAAAGGACTCCTGTACTGTAAACTGTAATCTGTATCTGTATCTTTATCTGTAATCTGCCCCCTGGGCGCAAGCGCACAACAGGGTAAGCTATATTGCTATATTAATCAGCCTGATATGGGGAATGCTCCATCCTATCTTTGTCCTACTGCGGAGGGCATACCACTCCTTGGAGTGGCGTATCCCCACCCTCACGGTGGGTCGACACAGTTACCAACCCAGGGGCGGCGAGGACGCTCAAAAGGTGCCCTCATAACACAAACAGGTCTCAACAAACAATAATCACATATAGAAAGCACGTTTAAACTGAAAATACTATATGTACTCTGATTTCTCATTCTGAACTCTTTTCTGTGCTATACTGATTCTCATACTGAGCTATATTGTATCTGAGATATTATCTGACTGTCTGATTATACTGTAATTGAGGTATCATCTGATTGTCTGGCTATACTGTATCTAGGATATTATCTAACTGTCTGATATTGCTTTACTAACTTTTATTTAAATATATATCATATTATCACAAAATATGCTTGCTAGATTCAAACTAGACTCAATTCTCGACTTCTGAGTTCTTTCTTCTATACATCACGCTATTTACTGTACTGGATTACTAACTTGCTGAAGGAATTAGCTTTACATGCCTTCGCTTCGGATTTCCCGACTAACTGGCATAGCTCGGTCAGTATTTTTGCTATTTCTCCCAACTGCATTCATATACATATCAATTAGAGCTAAATACGCTAATATTCTGGAAGAAAACATAACTTTAAATATATACATAGCCCAAACTTTGGCTTATCAAAAAACGGTCGAAAATTCGCTATTTCTCGAACGTCCAAAAGGGAGAAATACTCACTTTAGGGCTAAGAGTATATTGACCCTAATTTAGAGAAATTACACTTACCTTAGTTCGGTAGCACGACGATTCGCCGGCCGAATTTCATGAAACTAAATCCCTAGGAATGCTCCTTACTGCTTAATACCTCCGTATCTGGAGTTAATTTGAGTTTGGATCATGTTTGACGGCGTAATTGGACGAATATTACTAAGGAACCTTCGTTCTCCCTATTTTCTCTCGTTTTCTCTGGAAATTTTTATGAATTATATCATTAAAACCGAAGTTGGAGGCTTTTATACTTGGGGCTGGATAGGGCCTCCGTGACACGGAGCCAATGCAGACGCCCTCCCTCCGTGGCACGTTGCCATTGCGGAGGGGCTCTGCCCCAGCTCCTTCTGCGATGGTTCAACGAATTTCTTATCCGATCTTTCCCCGGGCCTTTTCCTAGCATGTTTGGCATTCAAAAACTCTTAACCAACATGCGAATAGGCCATGTACATGTCGAGAATTTATGGGGTGTAACATAAAATAGCTGGAAGTTACAAAATTTCCCCTGAGGAAAAGTCTGGAAAACTGCTCGTGGGGATCTAACAGGTCACACAATGAATTGTTGGTTGAGACCACAACTCGTTGGTTGCAGTCGTGTTTTCTGGTCTGGACATTTTCCTCTTCTGTATTCTCATGATGGATGACATAATGACTCGTTGGTTGGACCACTGGGTCGTTGCCACCACTCGTCGTCATTACTGTACATTTTGAGCAGGTTTTGGATTTTAACCCATAGATAGGAACAACGAGCCATTAGTTCCACTAGTTATCTTTGGGAGAAATTTGAACCAACTTTGAATATCCCCCAATAGATGGACATGATGACCCATTACCTGAAACAATGAGTTGTTTTTCCATTTGTTGTCACTGGGGTGGATTGAGCATATTTTGCATCTCACTCAACGGCTACATGGGATGAGTCATTATATCAAACAATGACTCATCATCTAGCCTGTTGCTTGGGAGGAGGATTTAGCATGACGGACTGAACGACGATC
This sequence comes from Datura wrightii, assembly GCA_035772735.1. Classification (NCBI taxonomy): domain Eukaryota; kingdom Viridiplantae; phylum Streptophyta; class Magnoliopsida; order Solanales; family Solanaceae; genus Datura; species Datura wrightii. The sequence goes on along the minus strand of JASDFA010000006.1, from coordinate 82,635,281 downwards.
TGTTACTAGATACAATGGATCGTTGTATCGCTCGGTGTATCGAGGAAGAGAACTATAGAGATGAAAATGACTAAGACAATGGGTCATTGTCACTGATAATGACTTGTTGGTTGAGTCGTTTTGAGATAAAATTTTCTGATTTCTTTCTGATTTTTCATGCTTAGTTTTTTGGTCTACGAACTTTTGGTGTGTTACAGTGTTGATCTATTTGTCGGTAGTATGTTTAATATGTGTCCTCCAGTTATCAGTGGAACCTTTGCAATCTAATTCTTCAAAATTTAGAGAAATTTCTTAATATCACAAAATTAGGTGAGGTAAATGATGAGATAGAGAGATAGAGATAGATAGAGAGAGAGAGGTAAGATGTAGCCCCTTAGCTTTGTGAAAATGAGGTTGTGAGGGGCGGGATGACACCTTTGACCACAAAAAGCATTCTAGTTATTAATGCGGTGTTGTTTCATCAGTGTTTTGTTATCTTTTTCAAAGAAAAATATTTAGTGTAAAGGTGGCGGTTGACTTGTACATCATAAAGCAACTATATTTTTGAATCTGTGTCTCTTGTTCCTTATGAAACCTCCTACTATGATGATGATGAGAATAACATGGTCTTGTAGGGTAAGGTTGTAATTTTGAGCATACGGAGACCATTCGAAATCGACCCACGTTTTAACTATGATAGAAAATGAATAGGTTTGAAAATATTCTGCTCATAAAGAATGATCAAGATATTTTGTAGATCTTCCTTGTATATATTGCCTATATATCCTAGAATATGAGTCAAGTTAGAATGCATAAAGGATTTTTTATTGATGTGAATGAAAACTGATACAGATTGCCTACGTATCCCAGACTAGAAATCAGGTCACCATGTAGTTTAAGCTTAGTAATAGAAGGATTTTTCCATAGAGAAACCGAACCTGAATGGGCTGCCCATATATCTTGCCAATGAAAGAAATTAGGTCATAATTTTACGAGGAGTAAAAGTACAATATGATAAAAGGGGTGGCTGAGTGAATAATGTTAAAGCCAATAACTATAACGGTCTAGTTGGAGGCTTGTTTTGGTCACTTTTTGAAGCGACAACTCTTTTGCGAGAAATATTCACCACTTAGTCATTTCCCTTGCCATTATTGGTTGGAGTTTCCCTTTTATTTGATTAATATTCTTGTAGCTTATTGGGGTTGATCAAGTTCTAAGTCTTATTCTTCAAAGGCATACATTCCTCTGTGTCGTTGACTTGAATATTACACTGAAAGGCAAAACACTTAGAAGGGCTAAACTGTATATGCATCAGGTCAACCACCTTCTCCTTTCTTGGTTGTATCACATCAATTGTGTGTAATCTGGAAAATATGTCAGATAAATATTCCATCAATTGGCTATAGTCACGAGATTTTGTTTTCTCTGACTGAAGAGAATTGAATGGCATCTCTTGAGAGGGGTGCGTAAAGTTTAGAACGTCAATGATCTTTCTTGTATAAATTCTATCTCCGGTTGCCTTAACGCATTGGATCAGTTTAGAGAAACTATTTAGACAAGTTCTGAGAAACTTCTCAAGATACATTCAATCGTGGATCTTAATAAAGGTTGAGAGTTGCTCCCTTTCAGGCAATGGAGGATGTATTCATGAAGCTTCAATCCTCCATCTTAAGACAAATTCTGAAAAGATTCTCGTGGCATTTAAAGAAGTTTTGACTCAATGTTCACTTTACTCATGACTATCAGATTTCAACTTTGAGTCAATCGATTCAGCTATGATGTTATGTTATGTTATGATGAGATCATGATTTCAGAAAGAATGCATGCAAGCCTTACTCTTAGATTCTTATTGTTTATGTTTTACATTATGCATGTTTTAAAATGATTTTACTTATTTAAGAGGTTTTACTTACCTTGTATACTCGGTACATTCCACATACTGACCGCATACTCTATGTTGTATCATTTCATGATATAGGACCCGACACTCAAACTCAACCCCGTCAGTAGACATCTCCAGAGTTAGTACCCAGCTTAGTGGTGAGTCCTCATTTCTGAGGACCATGCGTATTTGTATTTCTCTTTGTATTTCAGTTTTCAGCTTATTCGAGTTAGATGGGGTCTTGTCCTATCAACTCATCATGTTTAGAGGTTTTTCAGACAAAAGGATGTATTCAGCTTCAGATTGTGTATTCTGATGTTTGGGTTTATTTCAGACTTTCGCTAAGATTATTATGTTGATTCTTCTATTTTAGTAATTTAGTTAGATGTATGTTCATTCCATGTGTCAACTTGGAGTCTTTTGGGGCTCCTTGTCCAGTCTTGCAATCCGGGCCTCTGTTTGGGTCGTGACAATCATAGACATGGGTAACTTGAAAACATATTTTTCTCACAAATATCTCATCATACTAGAACATACATCATAGATCTCAACTTTCATGAACTTTCATAGATGGTCATCATAATTCACAAAACTTGAAAACATGATTTATAATTTAAAACATGGTAAAACTTGCCCATGAATCATAATTCAACAATAGAAACATGCTTAAAACATACCCATGGTAGAAACTTAGGGAATTCAGACATTGGGCTAAAACCCCATGGAATCAACATGTAAATTTTCATGAATTAGAGAGGGATTGAGAATGGGTGTGAACAATTTCACCCATTCATACCCTTACATACCTGAGAGAATCTGATTCTACAACTTTTCTTATTGCCCAAGGAATAGTTGGGGAAGAACCTTGAGAGACTGAGCTTGATCACCTCTCAAAACTTCTATACTTGCAGGCATGAATTAGGAATGTCTTAGAATGAACTTACCCTTCTTAAAACACTTCATTCAGACCTTAAAACGATGTAGTTTAGGCCTTAGGATCGTAGGAATTACAGAAAACCCTTAATAAACTCGCAGGGAAAAACATACTTCCATTCTCAACGAGGGACTGGATGAGTCATCGCCAGTGACCACGACTCGTGGTTTGGATTCATCATGTACACCGCCAAGGATCTACTGAAGGTTACCACGATGGACATAACGGGTCGTTACAGGTGACCACGACTCATGGTCACCTCTCGTTGCCTTTACTGCCCAAATTCCTCTTTCTTCCACCAACCTTGACCACGACTGACTCAACGAGTTGTGGTGCTGACTCAACGAGTTGTGGTGCTGACCACAACTCGTGGTCATGTCCGTGGTGACCCAAAAACTTAAATTTCCAACTTAAGACAAACCCCTCACCATGAGTCATTTAACGATTCGTGGTCATCCTGACGGTTCACAGGACGACTCGTTCTATGACCTGGTGTAGAAAATCCTATTTTTCTCCATTTCAACTCCCAGGTTTGATCTTAGAGTTTTCGGGGTATAACATAGGTATACTTATCCTAACCGCGAATCAAGCCTTGAAGTCTTGAACTCACTTCTTGCATTCCTAGCTCTATCCTAGGGTTTGCTATTTCAAATTTGCCCAAGATTAACACATGCATTTAATTGGTGATCAAGCATTAAAATAATAAAAACAAGAATACAAGAACCAACAACAATGAAGAACTTGAACTAAATAAGAATTTAAACTAATGCAGTCACGTCATGTGGCCTCAACCCTAGAAGAAGGTTTTTAGTCACTCATGCTTTTACATATATTAACAAAAGTTTGTAAAATCCATGTAAAGAGTAGAAAAGAAAAGGAAGAAAAAGAACCCTAATGATGGAGTTTGATCCAAAACTCTTAAGCGCTCAAGAAAAATAATTTTCCCACAGTGTAAAGGAGTGAGAATTGTGAAAAGGAAGGAAAAGCAGAAGTGCTGGAAGTTAAAGAAAAGGTCAAAGGTGCACTTGCTGAAATTAAATAAAATAAAGATGTATAACTAATCTTGGTTATTAAGTAGAGTGTGCTTAAAGAAATGGGAACAAAAACAAAGAAAAGTTTCAAGAATGAGAGGATGAAGGAAGAAACAATGCCCATAATTATGGTGGGATGTATTGAAAAGCGCTTAAGGAAGCTAGTTGCTATTATTGATCAGCCCAATATTTACTAGTTCCTTAGCTTACGTTACAACCCGTTAAGTCCTACGTGATCTTACATCACGCGTCCTTATATTAGTGGAGTAATACACTAGAGGCAAGCCTATGGTTCATGACATGATGCATGTGAATTCTTTGGGAGAGAGAGCGAAATCGTTTTCATATACCCCTACATGTAATGCTTTGGAAATCGTATGATTGCAAATGGGGAGATTCTCTTGTGTTGTGAGGGCACATGCTTGATGAGAGATTAAATTTCGTGTCGGATGTCTTAATCAGTTGATTTGCATGAGTTTGCTAAGATCGAGAGTCAACTCTTGAGTCTAGGAGGTCTTAATGTGGGGTATGTCATTGTATTGATGAGATCATGCATGTTTTCTTGATGATTTGCTAGATTAAATAATAGGTATAGCCGTAGCTTGAATTGTCGAGCCAAAGTAGCTATGCGTGGTGTCAATTGCATGAGATGTGAGAGTATTGTTCGAGGACAAACAAGGTTTTAAGTGTGGGGTAAGTGATCTTGGGTAGAATTATATGCCCAAGTGATACTCAAATGCTTCATTTCGTCTTTGTTATCTATCGTTATTTGTGCATTCTCATGTGATTTGTAGTTAAAATGTGAATTTATACTAACCAACATAATTAGTGTTATTTTGCAGGTAAACTGGAATTTTGGTAAGCTAAGATACATGTTGGTAAAAATCGGGAATGGACTTGGAAGCACGGAGTGGAAAAGGTCAAGGAAGAGCAGCAAAAATAAGGGCTCCGCGATGGAGCCGTGTCATGCTACCATCGCGGAGGCATTCTGCCTTGGGTGATTTAATTTTGGCCATTTCCACTGAAGCCTCACGTTACCTCCGTGACACAGAGTCAACGCCACGCAATGCAAGCCGTGAAACGTTGAGTACAATTACCTGGGACATCAATTTCCAGTGTAGGTGCGCGATAGCACCGTGGCACGTTGGCCAGGCTCCGCTATTCAAGCCGTGGCACGCCAAGGTGAAAATTCTGAGGAGCCAAATTCCAAAGAGGGTCCGCGATACCCCCATGGCATGGAGGCAGTGCTCCACAATACACTCCGTGCCACGTTGCTTGTTATTCCCGGAAAAATTCCCACTAGTATAAATAGCACACTTAGGTTTTATTTTAAACATTCTGACTGGCTTGAGCAAGAATGTGGGTTACAGGCAGTTGAGGGGACAAAAATTGTAGGGTTCTTCTCTATCTCTTTCTCTTTTATCTCAATTGTTTGTATGATTTATACTCATTTGATGATGTTTAATCCATACATGAGTGGCTAAATTCACTTCTTGCTGAGGTTAAGAACAATTGTAATGGAATGTAATTGTTGATCATTTTAGTTTTCATCTTTTCTTCAATGGTTGTTCTATCAATTCTTGTTCTTACTGCATTAATGTTTTGCCAATGTTAATGTACATCTAAAAAATCCAATTTTGATTTTGAAAAGGAAAGAAATTGGAAAGATGTGAATTGGTAGGATATGATCTCTTCTTAGTTTGGGAAAATTGAGAATTGATTTACATTCAGAGAAATATATTTGAAAGTCTTATTAGTCAATTAAGGAATCGGTTTTGTATGGCTAGAACATGAAATTCTTTTATCACAGAAATGTAGATTGAAGGTTCATGATTCTTAAGTTGGGTAGGAGACGAAAGTTCCAATCCATAGGCAGTAATTATTGACTAGCAACCGAAGGAAAGATTAACTGAATTGTATCGATAAATTAATTTCTTGCATGTTCGTTTTAACCTCAACTTGCTCATTACTATTGTTCAGACTCACTTTATAATTTTTATTTAGATTCTTATTAATTAGTAACTCAAACTCTAAAAATCTTATTCATTTGATTGTATGCATTCTTAAATAAATAGTTCATTAACACTTAAGTTAATTAGTACCGCAGCTCAGTCCCTGTGGGATCGATACTTGGATTTACTTAAGCCACTTTACTACTTGTTCGACCACGTGCACTTGTGTGTAGTCACAGAAACACCGAACACTGCCTATTGCGCAGCATGGACGCACAGGTGTACAGTACACTGGGGGCTGGCAGGTTGTGGCATGGCATGGTGGGGCATCGCACCCTGTGTGTCATGCAAGCTGGCCAGCATGGCACGAGCCTATCGTGCACAGCTATTGCCTTGGCTGCCCATCGTGTGTAGGCACTTAGTGTGGCACGACCGGCGTGGCATGGAGCCAACGCGCAGGAACACTGCCTGGAACTTCCTCGCACATAGCTGCCTAGCGTGACACACTGTTGGTCATACCATTGTGTCGGCGTGGCACGGGCCTGTGCAGCAGCCTTCATTCCTTAACACTTTTATGTCATATCTTTAGAATTCATCCCGAGCTTCCTTCTTGCTCATGCAATTTCATTCTTAGCCCCATCCTTAGCATATTTTACCTACAAAAATGGGATAACCACATATGTTAGTTCATGCATGCATTTATAATCAAAACACATGAGAGTATGCTTAATTACATCGACAAACATGACTAAAACTTGGGTATAACATAGCACTTAGGCATGTAAATATGCCCAAGATCACTACCCCACACTTAAAGCCTTGTTCGTCCTCGAACAAATCCATTATATCTCATGCACGTTAAAAACTCACACATTACTAATTGAAGCATGACTACTTCATTTACGGCTACAATGACTGACTTAGATGGAAAGTTCAAACACAACATGCTATATATGACCCAATGAAAATCAAGTATAACCAAGTTAAGACCTCCTAGCCTCAAGAACCGACTCTACAACCTCAGCAAACTCATGCAAGTTAACCACTGAAGAAGTCCAATATGAACCCTATCTTTCCTCAAACATGTACCCTCACAACAAGAGAATACCCGTTATCACTCATAAAGATATAATTTATAAAAATATGGGTATATGAGTACAATTAAGCTCACTCTTGCAAAGAATTTGAATGCAACATGCAATGACCCATATGTTTGCCCTTAGTGTATTGCTCCACTAATACAGGAACATCTAAAAGTAAGATCAAGTAGGACTTCATGGGTTGTAATGTAGGCTAAGGGACAGGTATGTACTATTCTGGCTAGTAATAGTGACTATCTTCCCTTAGCGCTTTTAATACATTACATTTTCTCCTTAAGCATCCCTTTTTATTCTTTTACTTCACCTCTTGCTCTTCCCAACTCTCAATTTCCCTTTTTGTTTCCACATTTCCTTAAGCAGAGTTATACTATTAGTAGGGAGTAATCAAACATTAAACACTTCATCTTTTTTTTTCTACTCCCTATCAATAATTAGGCATTTTGAACAATTGCACCCGTCACTCTTTTCTTCAACTTCCACAACCAACTCCCCTTTTTTCAAGATTCTTATCCCTTTAACTCTTTTGTATTTTTCATGTAAGCGCTTAAGAGTTTTGGATCAAATTCAGGACTATTGAAAGAAAAGGATTAAGCATTTAATGTAGTTAACAAAGAATAAGCTAAAGGCTCAATGGAGTTAACTAGGATTATTCATCAAGGGTAGGTAAAGAAAAGAATAAAAATAAGCTTATACAAAGAATTGCATAAATCATCTCCTACGATTAACATCCCTCATTTCGCTTTGCAAACACACCAAGTAAGTTCTAGACATTACATGACAGCATGGAATATACAACATCTCACACTCACTACATATGTTCAATTCTAGATAGACCTGAATACACTCTTAATTTAGCTAACCACATGAATTTAAATTTATGTATAAAGCATGAAGAGTCATATTCCTGAGCCAAGATTTCTCAAACAAAGTTATGCAATTTCCTCGACATGCTTCTCAATCAACAAACAATTGCCTCTTACAATCATGTATAACACTCACTAAAAGTATCAAGCAATCAATTAGTTAAGGGTTCAAAAAGAAAAATTCTAATGACTAATTTTCCCTCAGGATGGTCGTCATCCATCCATCGTCAGGAAAGTCCTTAACTATGACTAAGATAGCTATTTACAGATACTCAAAAATTTTATTCTCTCAGTTCAAAGTGCCTCCTTCGAAAAAAAACCAAAAAGAAAAACCAAAGGATGGATGAAATATGCTCAACACAGACGTTTTGACTCAAATCATTTTCATACCAAGCATATAATTCACCCAAAATCAATTATCACAAAAAATTTTAAATTTCCCTCACCCCACACTTAAAAGTATGTTATGTCCCTAAAGCATCAATTTAAATCAAGTAGGATTAGGAATATATTCTGAGGCCTCTAGGCCTAGCTAGCAGCATGCTTTTATTCATTTTGGTACGGGTGGCAATCACGAGTCGTGAGACCTACCTAAGACTCGTACCAAGGAATCGTGGAAAAGACCAGAAGAATAGAAGATTGGCAGAACTCAATGTACAAAAAGGAATCATGAATCGTGGAACTGAGGTACGAATCGTACCATGTCATTCGTGGAAGTTAACAAAAGATGTCAGAAAGTGAAAGTTCAAGCCACATGAAGATTGTATGACTCGTAGGTTCTTGGTACGAGCCGTACCATGTCTCAACACTTATCTAGATTCAGCAAAAGCCAGCCAATATATGAGTCAAAATACAACTCATACAATCCTATTTCGGGTCGTAGGTGAAGGAAGCTACAATTTTTGGTAGTTTCCCTGTTTACTTAGGAGAAGGTTCCAATTATTTGTATAAATACTTTTTAGGTTATTTTTAGTAGAGAGACACAATTAGAGGCGTGATTATACACGAAGAGAGAAAAGTTGTTGTGAATTTTAATTCAAGTCTTGGAGGTTTCTTACTTTGATTTTTTTGTTGTTCTTAGATTATTCAACAGTAATTCTTGCAATAATCAGGTTTTCTTTCAATCATCATTGTAAGTATTCAATTATGTGTTTGTCTATGAATGCTAATAATAATCTTATAATCATGAGAGGCAAAAACCTCCACAACTGGGGTTGTGGGAACTATGGTGAATAAACAAACTAGGGTTACACAAAGTGATTCAAAACCTAAGCAAAACACTTGTATTATACTCTTCATCTTTAATGTTTCTTAATGATGCTCAATATTAAGACTTGCCTGAGTTCTTTACTTGCTAGAACCTAGAGAAATAGAGATTAGAAAAAAAGAATTACAATAAAGCCTTGATCTTTATGGGTCATTGTATGACTTGAGCTGAGGTCACAGGATAGTTAATTTGGAATAAATTTATAACGGTTGAATTGAAAGCACTCATGATGTCACGCCCCGCCTTGGAGGGTATGACCGACACCTGGTGCCCTACTTGGACCTGAACTGCTAGACTGCTGAGCCTAAGCACTTATGGTGCCTGGTTGGCTCTAACTCTGGATTCAAGGAAACGACGGGCTATATAACGGCTGTAAATACAGCCTCCGGCCGACTAGGCCTATAGCCACCTATACTATAACATCAGCTAACCAGAATCACATATATATAGGGGAACCTAAGCGGGCCGACAAGGCCACCATGCTGACTAGTTACTTCTGAATCAATATAACAGATGCTAAATAGCTACGTGACCGACAAGGTCACCACTACTAACTGAATAAGGCCCCACACAACCAATATAAACAACTAAATAATCGCACGGCCCCACACGACCGGCACAACTAACTACAAGGAAATATATACAGACTGCAAGCCTCTAATAATACTGCTAAGATGGTCAGGACAGAACCCCAGCCTACCCATACTGTACAACAAAAGAAAAGGGATAAACCTCTAGCTATCTAGCTTCGGATGACTAGAGCTGATGACCCTGTGAGCTGGCTAGAATCACGAGGTATCGGCTCCTCGTCTATGAGTACCTGCAGGCAAGTAATGCAGCGCCCAAAATGGGCGTCAGGACAGCTGGTACTGAGTATGTAAATCAACAACTGAAAAATATCTGAAAACAACAATACAACCGATGGAACTAAAATAGAAAGAAATAGACTGGAATTGACTGAAAATGTAAAGCTAAGCTTGTTCTCAACTATACTCGTAAGAGTAGGAGTCATACCTGGAAATGTAATGCTTTACTGTCGATCTACTCGTATCTAGCGTAACGTGGTATAACATAACATAGCATAACATAGCATAGCATAAACACGAACCTTACCTGGCCCCCATAAGCTGGGAGGTACAATCAACACACAATCTATACCCTTACCCCGGTCATCCCATCTCCTATAATAACTATAAGCTCCCTGTCGATCCCTGGGTATACACTTGGGCTCGCTGAGCCACTGACTATAATTGTACCTGAGTATGGAGGACTCCTGAATCAACACCCCGGGTGTACCCGCTCGACGGGGGTGTATAAAAGCCGCCCAAGGAAAAATATGGGGAAACCGGCATCCCATCTTCGTCCCTTGTGGGATGGCATGCCACTCCGTAAAGTGACGTATCCTCGGCCTCTGGAGAATGAGTCGATACAGCTATTAACCCTGGGGTGGTCATGAATTCTAGGTAATCCAACCCCAAGACAAAATAGTGGTCTCAACTAGTGATACTAACTGCATATACCACATGCTGAAGCTAGTGATGATAATGTATTTGTACATATTAATTGCCGAACTAGTGATAGTGATATGTATGTATTTAATACATGTTGAGACTGATAATGGTGTATATATATATATATATATAATCTTCTGTCATACTGTGTTGAGTCTAATGTTGAACAAGATATAGTTTTTCTGCTGGGAATCATGTTGTATAACTGAGTTTCATAGTAACATGATTTACTATTTCTAACATGCTTTCTAAACTTCATTTTAATCTACCATTCTACTCCTGAGATACCTTACAGATACTTATATTGCTTTACTAAGTATCAATTGAACACGATAATATCCTAACATACTTTACTAAATCACATACTGGGCATGTTGTACAGTTCCTAACACTTTGTATTAGAATTTATATCATGCTAGCAAGTTTCACGCTATACATAACATGATGCTTCCAATATCGTACTAATATAAATACTAAACATAACACACGACTTCTGAAACATTCTACTGACCTTTGAACTATTTTACTATAGCGAGACTACTAACTTGCCAAGGAAACTAGCTTTACATACCTTCGCTCCTGATTTCCGACTAACTGGCGTAGCTCAGTCAGTATTTTTGCTATTTCTCCCAACTGCATCCATATATATATCAATTAGGACTAAATACACTAATATTCTAGAAGAAGATAACACTTTTAACATATATATATATATATCCAAAACTTTGGCTTATCGAAAAACGGTCAAAAACTCACTATTTCTCGGAAGTCCAGAAGGGAGAAATACTCACTTTATGGCTAGAAATATATTGACACTAATTTGGAGCAATTCCACTTACTTTATCTCGGTAGCACGACGATTCGCCGGCCAAATTTCACGAAACTAAATCTGTAGGAATGCTCCTTACTGCTTAATACCTCGGTATCTGGAGTTAATTTGAGTTTGGACCGCGTTTGGCAGCGTAATCAGATGAGAAATGGATAGGATTGTTTGTTCCTCCTTCTCTCTAGTTTACTCTCTGTTCTTACTGGAAATTATAAGTTAATTAAGGCAAAACCCGAAGTTTGGAGGCTTTTATACTTGGGGCTGCACCTCACCTCCGTGACATGCTGTGTATCGTGGAGCCTAGCCTCCGTGACACGTTGTGTATCGCAGAGGTGAGCCTCCATGACACTCTGGCCATCGCGGAGGGGGTCTGCCAGCCTTCTCTTGCGATGGTTAGACGTGTCACTTATCCGGTCTTTCCCCGAGCCTTTTCCTAGCATGTATGACATTCAAAAACTCTTAACAAACATGCGAATGGGCCATCTACATGTCGAGAATTACGGGGTGTAACATTCTCTCCCCCTTAAGAACATTCGTCCTCGAATGTAAACTTCTATTTATAGGAATTCTCAACTTACTCAACTTATTTCTAGAAAAATTTTGGCAGAGTTTCCCCTGTAATATGGACTATCTCAAAAAGCCTGAAATGCAGAAAAGCTCAATACAGGTACTCCACACAATACTATAGTATTCATCTCATAAAAGACTAGAGTAGACTATCTCATTTATACATATACTATAAGGCACTATATAAAATAACAATACTAACTTACCTCTTGACTGACTAGGCTTGAAACAAGTGAGGATATCTGATTTTCATATCTTCCTCTGCCTCCCAAGTCATCTCCTCTCGGTTCCTGTTACGCCACAATACCTTGACAGATGCAATATCTTTAGTTCTCAATCTACGAATCTGTCTGTCTAAGATAGCTACTGGAACCTCTTCATAGGCCAGCTCTTCCGTAACCTGGACATCCTGGATTGGGTCTACTCTGGATGGGTCTCCTATGTACTTTCTTAGCATAGATACGTGGAAAACTGGATGAACGGATTCTAATTCTGGGGGCAACTTCAACTCATATGCCACTTGGCCTATTCTTCAACGAATCTGATAAGGCCCAACGAATCTCGGGCTTAGCTTACCTCTCTTACCGAATCTCATCACCCCTTTCATCAGAGATATTTTCAGAAATACTCAGTCATTCACATCAAATTCTAGGTCTTTGCGCCGCACATCAGCATATAATTTCTGGCGGCTCTGCGCAGTTAGTAGGCATTCTCTGATAAGCTTTACCTTCTCCTCTGACTGATGAATAATATCTGGCCCAATCAGCACTGACTCTCCTACTTCAAACCAGCCAACTGGCGATCTACATTTTCGCCCATACAATGCCTCAAAGGGCGCCATCTGGATAGCTGAGTGGTAACTATTGTTATGAGCAAACTCAATCACTGGCAAATGCTCGTCCCAGCTACCTCCAAAGTCTAGCACACACGCCCCTGGCATGTCCTCGAGCATCTGAATAGTGTGTTCAGCCTGTCCATCTGTCTGAGGGTGGAATGTTGTGCTCAAATTAATCTGCGTTCCCAGACCTCTCTGAAATGACTGCCAAAATCTAGCTGTAAATTGTGCTCCTCTGTCAGAGATAATAGATACTGGAACACCGTGTAATCTAACTATTTCTCTGATATACAATCTGGCGTAATCTTCGGTAGAGAAAGTGGCTTTTACTGGAAGGAAATGGGCTGATTTCTTCAGTCTATCAACAATTACCCAAATTGAATCATGTCTATGCCTGGTATGGGGTAATCCTGCTACAAAGTCCATGTTTACTACTTCCCACTTCCAAAGAGGCACAGCTATGTCCTGAGTCAACCCACCTGGTTTCTGGTGTTTCGCTTTTACTTGCTGACAGTTAGGACATTGGGCTACAAATTCGGCTATTTCCATTTTCATACCTGGCCACCAGTAGATCTCCTTGATATCGTGGTACATTTTTGTCGCACTTGGATGGAGAGAATAGCGGGCGTAATGTACCTCACTCATAATCTGCTGGCGGAGCCCTGAAACATCTGGAACACAGAGACGACCCTTGTATCTCCGCACTTCATCCTCAGTTACCTGAACATCTGGCGCTTTCCCTTGTTGAATTTTGTCCTTAAGCTGAACCAGGTCAGGATCTTCATACTGTCATTCCTTTACCCCCACAACTAATGACGACACCGCGGTGTTCTGAATTACCGCTCTGTTGTCCTCTGTTTCTGCTACACGAATGGCTAAACTGGCTAATTGGTGTATTTCTCTAACCAACTCCCGCTGCTCGGGCTGCAAGTACGCCAAACTCCCCATAGATTTGCGGCTGAGAGCATCTGCTACTACGTTGGCCTTTCCCGGATGATACAGAATGTCCATGTCATAATCTTTCAATAACTCCGACCAGCGATGCTGTTGCAAATTCAACTCCCTCTGAGTGAAGATATACTATAGGATCTTGTGATCTGTGAAAATATCCACATGGACGCCATACAAATAATGTCTCCATAGCTTTAAGGCATGGACCACTGCGGCTAACTCCAGGTCGTGGGTAGGATAATTCTTTTCGTGTTTCCTCAGCTGTCTGGAAGCATACACAATCACTTTACCATGCTGCATTAACACACATCCCAACCCAATACCTGAAGCATCACAATAAACTGCATAACCCTCTGTACCTTCTGGCAATGCTAATACTGGGGTGGAGGTCAACCTGTCTTTCAATTCTTGGAAACTCTGCTCATATGCCTCTGTCCACCGCAACTTTACTTCTTTCTGTGTCAACTTAGTCAGAGGTGCTGCTATGGTGGAGAACCCCTCAACAAATCTTCTATAGTATCCTGCTAATCCCAAGAAACGGCGGACTTCAGTCGGAGTGGTAGGTCTGGGCCACATTTTTATTGCCTCTATTTTCTGCGTGTCTACCTGTATACCAGCATCCGACACAATATGTCCCAAGAAAGCTACTGAGTTCAGCCAGAATTCACATTTGGAGAACTTGGCATACTATCGACGGTCCCTGAGAATCTGAAGCACTGTCCGTAAATGATTCTGGTGGTCTGCCTCTGAGCAAGAATATACCATAATGTCACCAATGAACACTATCACGAACAGGTCCAGGTACGGTCTAAAGATGTTGTTTATCAGGTCCATGAATACTGCGGGAGCATTCGTCAGTCCAAAAGACATAACTAGGAATTCAAAATGGTCGTATCTGGTCTTGAAAGCTGTCTTCGGAATGTCCCTTTCACAAACTCGAACCTGATGATATCTGGACCGTAAGTCAATCTTGGAGAAATATCTGGCCCCTTGTAACTGATCAAAAAAGTCATCTATTCTGGGAAGCAGATACTTATTCTTGACAGTAACCTTATTCAACCGCCGGTAGTCTATACACATGCGGAGCGAACCATCCTTCTTTCTCACAAATAGGACTGGCGCACCCCACGGTGAAGTGCTCAGCCTAATAAAACCCTTATCTAACAGGTCCTTCAGCTGCTCTTTTAATTCCCTGAGTTTGCCAGGAGCCATTCGGTACGGATGAATTGATATGGGCTGAGTGTCTGGTAGCAAATCAATTGCAAAGTCTATTTCTCTTTCTGGAGGAATACCAGGTAGCTCATCTGAAAATACGTCAGGGAATTCATTCACCACTGGGACTGACTGGAGAGTCGGAGGCTCTACCCGAACATCCTAAACTCTGACAAGATGGTAAATTCACCCCTTAGCTATCAACTTCCTCGCCTGAAGATAGGAAATAAACCTACCTTTTGGCGTAATTGTACTGCCCTTCCACTCTCGTACTGCCTCCCCTGGAAAGTGGAATCGGACTATCTTGGTCCAGCATTATACATTTGCATAGCACGGAGCCAACCAATCCATACCCATAATGGCGTCGAAATCGACCATTTCTAATTCTACCAGGTCTACTGTGGTCTGACGATCAGCAACCTCTACTGTACACTCGCGATAGACCCTTTTGGCTATAATAGAGTCACCGATGGGGGTGGATACTGAAAAGGGCTGCTGAAGAAATTCTAGTGCAACACTGAACTTCCGAGCCACATATGGAGTAATGTAGGACAAAGTAGATCCTAGATCAATCAATACACAAACCGGGTATGAGCAGATAGTCATCATACCTGTCACAACATCAGGTGACGCCTCTGAATCCTGCCTCCCTGGTAAAGCATATGTGCGACTTAGACCCGTACCTACACTGGAGGCCCCTGATCTGCCCCGACCCCTGCCTGCTGAAACTGAGGGCCTGCGCCCTGTCGAGGATGTTGTTCGTTGCGATTGTGGGTATATAAAATGACACGCAAGTGCACGTGGTCGAACAAGTAGTAAGTGGCTTTAGTAAGCCAAGTATCGATCCCACAGAGACTTGGGTTAAGTGCAATTTGCTCAAGTATACTATATTTTATTCCTAAATATGCTGACAACAATGTAACCAAAATATTGATAAGTTGTTTGATAAATTTTATACTAAACTAAGAACAATTATCTACTTTGAATTTGAACTATGGATAAGAGCATGCTGAGGCTAAACGAACATGTAATGAAACTGATTATCATCATAAATTGGTTACTCTTTTCTTCCAGTTGCTAGCCAAGAACATTTGCCAAGAGATTAAAACTCTCGTATTTAATCTCACTTAAGAATCATGAACCATCCGTCTACATTTCTGTGATCAAATGCAATTCATGTTCTAGCCATACAATTCCGGTTCCTAAATTGACTAATACGACTTTTAGGTATATTTCTATCCTGAAGGCACATCAAAACTCAGTTTTCCCAAACCAAGTAAAGAACAATATCCTATTAATTCACAACTTTCCAATTTTGTGCTCTCTCGAGTGAAATCGGACTTTTTAGATGTACATTAATGTAGGCCACACACCAATGCAGTAAAAACAAGAATTAATAGAACAACATGGAAGAAAAAGATGAAAAACCATATAATCAATAATCAAAATTCATCACAAGTGTTCATAACCTCAGCAAGGAAGGGAATTAGCCACTCATTTGTGGATTAATCATCATAAAACGAGTGTTAATCATACAAGCAATTGAATTAGAGAAGAAAGAAAGAGAGAAAAAACCCTGAACTTTTCGTCCCTCAACTGCCTGTAACCCACGTCCTTGCTCCACCAAGTCTGAATTATGAAAAATAAACCTAAGTGTGCTATTTATAGTAGTAGGACTCTTTCCCGAAATAACAAGCAACGTGTCACGGAGTGCATCGCGGAGCACTGCCTCCGTGACACGCTACGGACGCGGAAGCTCTCTGGAAATCACCCGAACTTGGCCCCGGCAGCACCCTGCCGCGTTGGCAGCGTGTCACGCTGCTTGGGCAGCGCGTTGGCATCTCTTGGTCGTGCAACCAACCTGCCGTGGCACGTTGCCAAAGCGCAGGTGGGATGTTGTGATCGGCCTGCCTGCCGTGGCACGCTGCCAACGCGCAGGTGGGCTGTTTTGTGCCTCCTCTTTGCCGACGTTCGCGTGTTAATTCCGTTTCCAAGCATCTACTCACCAACTCATGGATTAGTTACTCAAAAGTCATCAAAACCTACAAAACAAAGGCTAATCATGTTGGTTAGAACATATCTTCACTTCATATAAAATTACATGAAAATGTATATGATAACTTAGATAAACAAGACTAATTTAAGTTACAAAGCGTATCTCGGGCATGCTATTTTTGCCCGTGATCACAACCCCACACTTAAAGCCTTGTTCGTCCTTGAACAACCTTTTACATATCATGCATATAGAGACTCCCGCATAACTAATTTAGCAAGATAATTCAAGTTACAACTATAATGATTACGTAAGATAACAAGCTACAAATAGAGCATGCATGATTTGATCATTGAAACGAAGTACAACTATGTTAAGACTTCTTAACCTCAAGAATCGACTCTCAATCTTAGAAAACTCATGCAAATCAACTGATTAAGAAATCCCACATGAATTATATCCTTCATTCAACATGTGCCCTCACGGAAAGAGAGTTACCCAATTTCACATGCAAAAACAATTTTTAAAACACAACATGTGTGGGTACATGAATAGAATTACGCTCACTCTCACAAAGAATTCACATGCATCATGTACTAACCCATAAGCTTGCCCTTAGTGTTTTATTCCACTAATTTAAGGATGTGTGAATGTAAGATCAAGTAGGACTTTTTAGGTTGTAATGTAACTCAGGTGCGGGTAAGTACTATTATTGCCAGTAATAGTGACTATCTTTCCTAAGCGCTTTTAATACATCATGCCTTCATTACAAACTTCCCTTGCCTCACTTCACCTTTTTCTCTTTTCATCTTTCTTTTTCCTATTTTGTTCCCCCCTTTCTTTAGGCACTTTTAGCTTATTAGTAAGGAGTTCTATAAGTAACTTTTCATTAATTTGTTTTCTTGCTTCGTACTAATAATCAACCATTTTCACCCAAGTGCACCTTAGTCCTTTTCTCACTTCTACAACTTGCTACTTTTCCTTTCTTTTCATTCTTCTCACTCCTTTACTCCTTCGAATTTTTTCCACTCAAGTGCTTAGGAGTTTTGGATCAAACACAAGGCTAATGAAAGAAAAAGGATTAAGCTTATGTTGCAGCTGTCAAAGAATAGGCTCAAGGCTCAATGGGGTTAACTAGGATTAATTTTTCAAGGTAGGTATAATGAGGGATAAAAGTTTGGTTCATTCAAAGAAATGCCTAAATCATCTCCTACAATTCACATCCTTCATTTCGTTTTATATACACACCAGGCAAGTTCTAGACATTTCATAATAGCACAGAATACTCAAAAACCTTACACTCATGGCACATGCTCAAATCAAGACACAATCAGTAGACTCTTACTCACCTAATCACAAGAATTCAGAATTAAGCTTCAATCATATTGAGTCAAATTCAAGAACCTAAGTGTCTCACACAAAGTTATACTCTTGCATGCTTCAACACTGAACATACTTGCATCTTACTGATCTTGGGCAGATTTATATGCCCAAGTGATACTCAAACGTATCATTTTTACCTTGTTTGTTGTGCAATGTGTATATAATATCATGTATTTGGTAATAAAATGCGAATTTATACTAACCAACATGATTAGCATTTGTTTTGCAGGATAATGTGATTTTTAGGAGCTAAAATGCGTGTTGGAACTATGTCGGAGTTGGACTTGGATGCGAGCGTGGAAAAGACCTTGGATGGCACATTTTACACTGGCTCCGCGATGGAGCCGTGCCACACTGCCATCGCGGTAGCACACTGCCTAGGCAGGAATTAATTAGGCAATTTCCAGTGTGCCTGCGCGTCAGTTCCGTGGCACGGAGATAGGCCTCCGCAATGGCCTCCGTGCCACATTGAGGCCAATTATCCGGACCCTGCAATTTCCAGAGAGGGTCCGCGTCCACGCTGTGTCACGGAGGCAGTGCTCCGCGTTGGCCTCCGTGACACGTTGCTTGTTATTCCGGGAAAAATTTCCCACTAGTATAAATAGCACACTTAGGTTTATTTTTAATCAGTTTTTAGTTTTTAGACTGAGTTCAGAAGTGGAGAGCAGGAACGTGGGTTTGTGGCAGTTGAAGAATAGAAAAGCTAAGAGTTTTCTTCTCTTCCTTTCTTCTTTCCTTCAATTGTATGCATGATTTACACTCATTTTAGAATGATTAATCCAAGAATGAGTGGCTAATTCCCTTCTTTGCTGAGGTTTTGAACTTGTGTAATGAATTTTGGTGATAATTGATCTGGTTTCTTCTTCTTCTTGCATGTTGTTCTATTAATTCTTGTGCTTACTACATTATTGATTGGCCACCATTAATGTATATCTAAAAAGTCCAATTTCACTCGAGAGAGCACGAAATTGGAAAGTTGTGAATTAATAGGGTATTGTTCTTAACTTGATTTGGGAAAATTGGGTTTTGATGTGCTTTCTTGATAGAAATATACTTGAAAGCCGTACTAGTCAATTTAGGAACCGGAATTGTAGTGCTAGGTCATAAATTGCATTTGATCACAGAAATGTAGACGGATGGTTTATGATTCTAAAGTGAAATTAAATACGAAAGTTTTAATTTCTAGGCAAACGTTCTTGGCTAGCAACATGAAGAAGAGGATGACCAAATTATCATGATTATCAAGTTCATTACTCGTTCTTAACCTTGGCATGTGCATATCCATTGTCTAAATTCAAAAGTAAATAGTTGTTATTAATTATAGTATATAAATAGTTTAGAAACAAAAACTCACTCAACTCTTGGTTGGATTGTTGTTAACATAGTTAGGAATAGAATAGAGATATAGTAAACTAGGCAGTTTTACATATCTAGAGCAGCCTCCTTGGATCGATACTTGGCTACTTAGCCACTTTATTACTTGTTTGACCACGTGCACTTGCGTGTCGGTTGATAATATTTAATACTAACCGAATCAGCACCGAACACTTACCATCACGTATAGCACATAACAAGAACATCAAGCACCAATTAGTTATGGTTTCAAAAACACAACACCTACCGACTAATTTTTCCTCAAGACGGTCGTCATCCATCCATCGTCGGAAACAGTCACTAACTATGACTAATAAACATTATATACAGACAAAGAAAAATTTTTATTCTTTGGTTCAAAGACCCCCCGTCGGAAAAGAACCGAAAAGAAAAACCAACGGGTGATGAAGTCATGCTTAATTCACAAAAAATTTTCAAATTTTTCAAATTTCTCACAAGCATTACATTCACCAAAAATAGTTAATCACAACAAAAAATTTTTGAAATTTCCCTCACCCCACACTTGAATCCTGCTATGTCCTCATAGCATCAAATTAAAATTTAAAAAGGGTGAGGAATACTCCCTGAGGCCTTTAGGCCTAGCTAATAGCATGCCTTCCTTCAACTTTGCACAAGTGGGTGTTCAACCCCACACTTTTTCTCTTCCATGCTTGTTAGCTTCCTCCTCCACGGGTACTCAGACTTCCCCTCCATCTGTGCTTAACTTCCCACCAAAACAACACAAGATGAAAAACAAATAAAATCAACTTAAATGCAAGAAATTAAAATGGTACCCTTGGGTTGCCTCCCAAGCAGCGCCTAGTATACCGTCGCGGCACGACGTATCAAGTTTCACCGCTTTTTCCTCCACCTTGAGGATATGAATCTCACCCCTAATTTCTTCTCTAATTTCCTCTTATGCTCCAGGGGTGGTGGTGAAAAATTGTAAGGACCAAGCACTAGATGTTTTCTTTTGAACCTATTGGCCCCTCTGTAAGCGAAGTCATTTTGTCTCTCTGAGTTAGCAAATTTCAGAATATATGGGGCTTGGTCCTCCTCTAGACATTTCTCTATAAACTTGGAAGACTCTATTTCTATGTTGTCAACCAAACTTAATGTCGAAAAATGCGTAGAGTGTGGTCCAATACACCTCAACTCTGAAATTGCTTTGTGCTTGACTTCCTTACTTGTGTACACCTTTTCAATATCGACATCTATTTCTCCATTAAGGTCAAATGGGAGATATTCTTTTTCTTCTTCCATGAATGGAATTTCTATAGGTATGAGCCGATCACGGAGACACTCAAGAGATTCTAATTGTGGGGCTTCATCCAAAAATTCACCCTTGTATTCCTCTTGTAGTTCCTCTTGAATATCGGCTAAAACTGTCACCTGCAAATTTTCACAAGCTTCAGCCTCAGCACACATCTCTGTGAGTTTGACGCTCATCCTGCTTACAACCTCTGCATTCTCCTATTGCTGAATTATCAATTCTGCCACCGACTCCTTCATTTCTTCTGATTGCTCCAGGAGTTGTTTCATCATGTCCTCTATTTGAACTTGGCGTCCCAAGTCCTCATTTTCAGCATGCCTATATTCATCAAAAACAACAGAAGGGTCATAGTAGGGGCTTGGGGGAAGGGAATATGCATTCGGACAGCCATCCCAATGGCCATCTTGACCACCACATATATTGCACGTGTTACAGTGTTGCCACGAGTGGTGTCCTCCGCAATTCAGACAAGATTCGCTAAAATATGAGTATCCACCATTTAAACCATTTGTATTCCATGATGTCATGTCAATAAGGTTATCCGAAAAAGAAAAAAATAAAATGAAAAAGAATTAAAACAAACACTAAGACCAAGTTGTCAGCACTAAGAAGAAAAAAAATATAGTAAATTTACACTTAAGAAAAATTCACCAATTGCCAGTCCCCGGCAACGGCGCCAAAAACTTGTTCGCTGCGATTGTGGGTATATAAAATGACACGCAAGTGCACGTGGTCGAACAAGTAGTAAGTGGCTTTAGTAAGCCAAGTATCGATCCCACAGAAACTTGGGTTAAGTGCAATTTGCTCAAGTATACTATATTTTATTCCTAAATATGCTGACAACAACGTAACCAAAAAGTTGATAAGTTATTTGATAAATTTTATACTAAACTAAGAACAATTATCTACTTTGAATTTGAACTATGGATAAGAGCATGCTGAGGTTAAACGAACATGTAATGAAACTGATTATCATCATAAATTGGTTACTCTTTTCTTCCAGTTGCTAGCCAAGAACATTTGCCAAGAGATTAAAACTCTCGTATTTAATCTCACTTAAGAATCATGAACCATCCGTCTACATTTCTGTGATCAAATGCAATTCATGTTCTAGCCATACAATTCCGGTTCCTAAATTGACTATTACGACTTTCAGGTATATTTCTATCCTGAAGGCACATCAAAACTCAGTTTTCCCAAACCAAGTAAAGAACAATATCCTATTAATTCACAACTTTCCAATTTCGTGCTCTCTCGAGTGAAATCGGACTTTTTAGATGTACATTAATGTAGGCCACCCACCAATGCAGTAAAAACAAGAATTAATAGAACAACATGGAAGAAAAAGATGAAAAACGATATAATCAATAATCAAAATTCATCACAAGTGTTCATAACCTCAGCAAGGAAGGGAATTAGCCACTCATTTGTGGATTAATCATCATAAAACGAGTGTCAATCATACAAGCAATTGAATTATAGAAGAAATAAAGAGAGAAAAAACCCTGAACTTTTCGTCCCTCAACTGCCTGTAACCCACGTCCTTGCTCCACCAAGTCTGAATTATGAAAAATAAACCTAAGTGTGCTATTTATAGTAGTAGGACTCTTTCCCGGAATAACAAGCAACGTGTCACGGAGTGCATCGCGGAGCACTGCCTCCGTGACACGCTACGGACGCGGAAGCTCTCTGGAAATCACTCGAACTTGGTCCCGGCAGCACCCTGCCGCGTTGGCAGCGTGTCACGCTGCTTGGGCAGCGCGTTGGCATCTCTTGGTCACGCAGCCAACCTGCCGTGGCACGTTTCCAACGCGTAGGTGGGATGTTGTGATCGGCCTGCCTGCCGTGGCACGCTGCCAACGCGCAGGTGGGCTATTTTGTGCCTCATCTTTGCTGATGTTCGCGTGTTAATTCCGTTTCCAAGCATCTACTTCACCAACTCATGGATTAGTTACTAGAAAGTCATCAAAACCTAACAAACAAAGGCTAATCATGTTGGTTAGCACATATCTTCACTTCATATAAAATTACATGAAAATGTGTATGATAACTTAGATAAACAAGACTAATTTAAGTCACAAAGCATATCTCGGGCATGCTATTTTTTCCCGTGATCAGATGCTGAAGCTCGTAACCCTGCAGATGCCCTGTCCCGTCTATCCCAATCCTCCTGACCTCTGGCTGGGCAATCTCTCATCATATGGCCCTCTTGGCCACAAATATAACATCCGGTGGAGCCATACCTGCATGCTCCAGAATGGCGTCGGCTGCATATAGGTCAAAGTGGTAAGGTATACCTACTCTACTCCGCCCTCCTTTGTGATGGTGGATCTGCAATCTGCGAACCTCTACCGGTCTCTGACTGCCCCTTGTGGCTAAATCTGCCCCTCTGCGGCTGTGGTGGAGGCGGGGGTCTGGGCGGCCTATCTAACAATCGTGGCCTAGGTCCTCCCCGAGCCTCCCTCTATAACTCAACTGGTCTATCCCTGCGGCATTGTTCCTGATTGGTCCTCCTGATCTCCCATGCTGATGCCTGATGCCCTCAATATTCTGGGCAAATGCCTGAACTCGGGTGATCTTGGGAAAATTTATATGCCCAAGTGATACTCAAATACGTCATTTTAGCCTTGTTTATCTATCAATGTTTATACATTCTCATGTGATTCTTAATAAAATGTGAATTTATACTAACCAACATGATTAGCATTGTGTTGCAGGTAAAATGTAATTTTGGGAAGCTAAAATGCGTGTTGGGAGAGATCGGGGTTGGACTCGGATGTTAGCAAAGGACAAGGCATTGGAAGGCACAAAATAAAGAGGCTCTGCGATGGAGCCGTGTCACGTTGCCATTGCGGAAGCCTTCTGCCTGGCTAGGGAATTTTTGGCAATTTCTAGTGAGGGTGCGCGTTGGGTCCGTGGCACGGTGGCCTAGCTCCGCATTGCACGTCGTGCCACGTTGGGCCTTATTACCTGGACACCCAGTTTCCAGTGAGGGTCCACGACAGTGGCGTGTCACGGAGGTAGTGCTCCGCGATGCACTCCGTGACACGTTGCTTGTTATTCCGGGAAAAATTCCCACTAGTATAAATAGAACACTTAGGTTCATTTTTAATTATTCTGACTTGGTGGAGCAAGAACGTGGGTTACAGGGAGTTGAGGGGACGAAATTATCAGGGTTTTTCTCTATCTCTTTCTTCTTCAATTCAATTGCTTGTATGTTTAACGCTCATTTAACGATGTTTAATCCACAAATGAGTGGCTAATTCCTCTTCTTGCTGAGGTTAAGAACAATTGTATTGAAATGTGATTGTTGATTAAGTTGGTTTTTCATCTTTTCTTCCATGGTTGTTCTATTGATTCTTGTTCTTACTGCATTAATGTGCGGCCTACGTTAATGTATATCTAAAAAGTCCGGTTTCACTCGAGAGAGCAAGAAATTGAAAAGTTGTGAATTAATAGGATATGATCTTTTCTTAGTTTGGAAAAATTGAGAATTGATTTACCTTTAGGATAGAAATATACCTGAAAGTCGTATTAGTCAATTTAGGAACCGGGTTTGTATGGCTAGAACATTAATTTCGTTTAATCACAGAAATGTAGGTGGGCGGTTCATGATTCTTAAAGTTGGGTTAAATACGAGGGTTTTAATCCACTGGCATTAGTTCTTGACTAGCAACAGGAGGAAAAGACTAACCAAATTATATTGATAATTAATCTCTTTACATGTTCATTTAACCTCAGCATGCTCACATTCATAGTTCAAACTCACATTAGATAGTTGTTTTAGACTTAGCATAAAAATTAGAACTCAAAATATTAAAATCTCGGTTACATTGTTGTCTTCATTGTTGGAATTAAAATATAGTACACTTGAGCAGATTGTACCTTATCCTAGTCCCTGTGGGATCGATACTTGGCTTACTTAAGCCACTTTACTACTTGTTCGACCACGTGCACTTGCGTGTAGTTATATACCCATATAACAAAAAGAGCCAAACAAGTTTTTGGCACCGTTGCCGGGGACTAGCAATTGGTGAATTTTTCTTAAGTGTTAATTTACTATATTTTTATTTTCTTAGTGTTGACAACTTGGTCTTAGCCTTTATTTTGCAGATTTAATTTCTGTTGAACACTGGCAAGAGACAAGGAGCTGGTGGACTCATATTTAGAGCCAGAAAGATTATTTCATCGTCAGCGGAGAGAAGCTCTAGAAAGAAAGTTGCAATTGCTCAAACAAACACTCATGGAGCAACAACAGAATCCACCAGTAGTACGGGCAATGTTAGTCCCTGAGGAAGTAGCAGCTCGGCCGGTTCTCGAGGTGGCAATCCCACATACTAATAGTGTCACATCTAGCATCCGCAAACCTGAGCCAGGAGGGAGGTTCGAGCTTAAACAAAACATGGTGCAATTGCTGCACACCAGCGGGCAGTTCACAGGTCTCCCTCATGAGGATCCACAACAGCATCTCCAAAAATTTTTGGAGATAAGTGACACTTACATCCCCGCTGGAGTGTCATCAGATTATGTCAGGCTTACATTGTTCCCATTTTCACTATTGGGAGAAGCCAAGAGGTGGTTGAAAGCTGAGCCACCCAATTTTATTTCTACGTGGGATGATCTTGCATGGAAATTCTTAATACGATTTTTTCCCTCCGGTAAAACAGCAAGACTTAGAAGTCAAATTCTAAGTTTCAAACAGAAAGAGGGAGAGAATCTATATCAGGCTTGGGAGAGATTCAAGTCCATGTTGCGGGATTGTCCTCATCATCATCAATCCAATGATGTGCTGGTGCACACTTTTATAGAGGGTTTGGAACCCCATACAAAAATATTGCTAGACTCAGCAGCTGGAGGACAAGCGCTGGAGAAAACTTATGAGGAGCTGTATACCTTGTTGAACCGTATTTCGCAGGGCAATCCGGAGTGGAATGCTGGTTCGTCAAGAGGAGGGACAAGGAAAGCAGCAGGAGTTCTAGAAGTGAATGGTTTTACAGCTATTGCTGCACAGATAGTTGCTTTACAGAATCAACTCAACACCCACTTCAGTAACATGACAGTGAACCAGCCTCAAGCCCCAGTGAATGTAGTGCAGCAGATTTGGTGTGAAGTGTGCGGGAGCAGTGAGCACTCAGCTGAGTGTTGTGGAGCAAATCCTGACTCAGTGAACTTTGTGGGAAATGTACAGAGGAACAACCACCAATAATATGGCAACAGCTACAATTCCAACTGGAGGAATCACCCGAATTTCTCTTGGGGTAGCAACAACCATCAGGGGCAAAGTTCAAGTCAGGGGGCACAAAGGAATCAAGGAGGGCAGCAGAACTATCAGGCAAAATATAGAAACAACAATGCACCTCCTCCACCACCATCACCCAGCATTGAGAAGATGTTCAAGACGATGATAGCTAACCAAGCTCAATTGCAGGCTGACTATGTAAAATTGGCAGCCGAGGTGAAAAACAACCAGTTAGCTACTAAGGCACTTGAATATCAATTTGGGCAATTTGCTGGAGCCCAATACACCAGACCTAGAGGAGGACTTTCGAGTGACACAGATCCTAACCCCAAGCAGGTGAATGCGGTGACCACAAGGAGCGGTTTGCAGCTTAAAGAGGTGGAACCAGAAAGACCACCTCAACAATCGGGAGCAGCAGAAGTTGAGAGGGAGCAAAGTGATGAGAGGGGGAAGAAAAAGGAAGCTGAATCAGAAAGACCACCACCCCCGTTCCCTCAAAGATTAAAGAAACACAAGGAGGAGGCGTGTTTCAAGAAATTCATGGAGGTGCTAAAACAGGTACATATTAACTTACCTCTTGTTGATGTTTTGCAGGGAGTGCCGAAATATGCAAAGTACATAAAGGACATCGTGGCAAACAAAAGTCGGTTGACTGAGTATGCTACGGTGGCTCTCACGGAGGAGTGCACTTCCCGAATACAAAACCGACTGCCCACAAAGCTCAAAGATCCTGGGAGCTTTACTATACAAATTACTATTGGGTAGAGTATCTGAGCTCGTGGATTATGTGATTTGGGAGCGAGCATTAATTTGATGTCGTCATCGGTATTCAAAAAGCTGGGTCTAGGGAGTCCTAGACCCACAACAGTGATCTTGCAATTAGCGGATCGATCCTTAGCCAGACCTGATGGCATTATGGAGGACGTTCTGGTGCAAGTTGGCTCCCTGATCTTCCCGGTAGATTTCGTCGTGCTGGATTTTAAGCCAGACGCGGAAGTCCCATTTATTTGGGGACGTCCTTTCTTGGTGACCGGGAAGGCACTGATTGATGTAGCTGCAGGGCAGCTAACCATGCGAGCACACGGCAAGGTGGAAGTGTTCGATGTATACAAGGCCACCAAGCTCCCGACTGTGTACGAGGAACTCTAGGTGATCAATGTGATTGATCGAATTGATGATGCGCAGATAAAGGATTCACGAGAGTTATTGGGAAAACCACCGGAGCGATGTAAGCACTACTGGGGGAGGATAGTGGTCGAGAGAAAACGTCCATCACCCTAGAGGACAACTAAGCTGAATGACGTCGAGCCGCGACGGTAAACCAAGTGCTGCACGGGAGGCAACCCGTGAAATTTTTCTTTGTAAATTGTGAATAGATTTTTCTTTTTTTCTTTTTTTTCCTTGATTATCAACAAAATTTTTAGTTTTATATTTTTATTGTTAGTTTTATTTTGAGTGAAACCTATAATTCTAACCAATTTCTTGTCGTAAGATGAATTTCAGGTTGAACGGAGGATAAATGTGCAAAGAATCGCAAAGGAAAATTCGAGGTATGGAAATCAATAAAAAGTGGCAAAACAGTGAGCTAGGGCGATAGCTCCGTGTCACGGAGGAGGACCTCCACGTTACCCTCCGTGACACGTTGAGGTGTAAATCTGGAATTTTAAAAAAATTCCAGAATGCCCTCGCGATAGCTCCGTGTCACGGAGGGCATGCTCCGCGTTACCCTCCGTGACACGTTGATGTTTATATCGCGACGGGTCACACCGGGTCGCCGGGTGACCCGCATGATTTAACCCCTTTTTAACCCCGATTACCCCTATTTTTCCCTCATTTCTCACACACTCCGCGGCCAACCTCCCAAAAACCCATCCCCCCTCGACGTGACACGGACTTAGGATAATAATTTCATCGAGTTTTCATCAATTCTTCAAATTCAAGGTATGTTCTTCAACTCTATTTCAATTCTTATCGAAATTTTTCGATATTGAACTAGTGATATGAGCTAAACTTGCCCTAAGTAGAAATTGAGCGTAAATTATATTGAATTATTGTTGATTGATGTTCGGAGTATCATTGTGATTGCTTGAACTCGATAATGACATAGTTTAATCGAATCTGTGATAAAATCATAGTTAGGGCTTGCCTTTGAATTTGAAATGGAAAATTTTAGTTGAACTAGTGAAATTCATGTTGGGTTGTACATGTTGAGTGAGATGAGTCGATTGTGCTAACTGTTACTATGCTCAAAAACCGACGGATTCGCGGGTTAGGGTAATATCGAGAATTGCAAGAATTGGTTGAATTGTATAGGATCATATAGTTAATATTTCTTTTTTTTTCTTTTGTTTTATTTCTCCTTGCTAAGTGCTATGAGATAAAATGTTGTAGATGGTAATGATTGTGGTTAGCAGTACGAAGTTGGAGTAGTACATAGAATATATACCGTCGAATTATTCGAATGCACTAAGCATGTTTGTTATATTTGGTTGTTTGTTTGTGTAAATTAGTATGATCTTGCCGTAATGTTGTAGTTTTAGCTAAGAACTAAGTGTGGGGTAGCCTAGCTTAACCCAACCTTAGTCAAAGCTAATATTCATTGGCTTAATATTGAACTTGTCTGTTTGGGTTGGCAGGAACAATGGCAAGCCGGCAAGACAAGGGAAAAGGCGCATCAATATCTGGTGCCGGCAGAAAAAGAATCAGATTGGGCATAGCGGTCCCAGCAGCACCAGCGGTTCCACGCGGTCAACACCGCCAATACGGAACCATATGGGTGACAGAAGAGGGGAAGAAGTGGTATGCAAAGCACAAGGAGAGCCAGTACTTCCCCGAGGAACACATAGCATGGGAACCGTTGGCACAGGAGTTCCCTAGGATCGTCCACAGGATCGAGGTAGCTGGGCTCAACTTCATCTTTGAAAAGCCTAAGGAATGCAACTTGCACTTGATTCGGGAATTCTATGCCAATTGGAACCCGACTCTCAGAAGTCACACCATCAAAATAAGAGGGCAAATAGTCACCTTTGAGCCCCACCACCTTAATGCTATCCTAGGGGCGCGGGACACAAACGCCCACGTGCTTCGACAGCTGAACATCACTCCACCATATGCGGACATCAGACGCACTTTGTGTGGAACCCGATCGACGGCTAGGTGGAGCAGAAACAAGGAGAGGGGCTACCATCAGACTTTGCCCTACTCACAGATGAACAGGGAAGCCAGGATATGGCTTAAGATCGTGTGTTCCTGCCTAATCCCGGGGGTACATATGACGGATGTAACTCGGGATCATGTATGCCTGGTGTACACCCTGATGAAAGGGCTGGAGATCAATGTCGGGGCGGTGATTATCTCCGCCATGAAGAGAGCTGATCACGGGCAAAAATATATGCCCGAGATACTCTTTATTACTTCAATTAGTCTTGTTTATCTAAGTTATTGTATACATTTTCATGTAATTTTATATAATGTGGAGATATGTGCTAACCAACATGATTAGCCTTTGTTTTGTAGGTTTTGATGATGTTTGAGTAACTAATCCATGAGTTGGTGAAGTAGAAGCTTGGAAAAGGAATTAACACGCGAACGTCGGCAAGGAAGAGGCACAAAACAACCCACCGGCGCGTCGACAAGGTGCCACGGCAGGCAGGCCGCTCAAAACAGCCCACCTGCGCGTTGGCAACGTGCCACGGCAGGTGGACTCCGCGACCATGGGGCTGTAACGCGCTGCCCAGGCAGCGTGACACGTTGCCAACGCGGCAAGGTGCTGCCTGGGCCGATTTCGGTTGATTTTCCAGAGAGCCTCCGCGTTCATAGCGTGTCACGGAGTCCGTGCTCCGCGATGCACTCCGTGACACGTTGCTTGTTAATCCGGGAAAGATTCCTACTAATATAAATAGCACACTTAGGTTTATTTTTCATAATTAAGACTTGGTGGAGCAAGGACGTGGGTTAGGAGCCGTTGAGGGACGAAAAAGCTAAGAGTTTTTCTCTCTTTCTTTCTTCTTTCAATCAATTGTACGTATGATTTACACTCATTTGAGGATGATCAATCCACAAATGAGTGGCTAATTCTCTTCCTTGCTAAGGTTGTGAACATGTGTAGTGAATTTTGATTGTGAATTATATGGTTTTCCATCTTCTTCTTTCGTGTTGTTCTATTAATTCTTGTTTTTACTGCATTAGTGTGTGGCCAACATTAATGTACATCTAAAAAGTCCAATTTCACTCGAGAGAGCAAGAAATTGGAAAGTTGTGAATTAATAGGGTATTGTTCTTAACTTGATTTGGGAAAATTGGGTTTTGATGTGCTTTCCTGATAGAAATATACTGGAAAGCTGTATTAGTCAATTTAGGAACCGGAATTGTATTGCTAGGTCATAAATTGCATTTGATCACAGAAATGTAGACGAATGGTTTATGATTCTAAAGTGAGATTAAATACGAGAGTTTTAATCTCTAGGCTAATGTTCTTGGCTAGCAACATGAAGAGACGAATAACCGAATTATGATTGCTATCGAATTCATTACTTGTTCTTAACCTTGGCATGCTCATATCCATAGTTTCAATTCAACGTAGATATTTGTTAATAGTTTTAGTATATAGTTTATAAACAAAAATTATTTAACTTTTGGTTGCGTTGTTGTCAGCATAATTAGAAGTAAACTAGAATATAGTATACTTAAGCAATTTTACTTATCCAGAGTCTCCTTGGATCGATACTTGGCTTACTTAGCCACTTTATTACTTGTTCGACCACGTGCACTTGCGTGTCGGTTTTTAACCCCTACCAAAGCACCGAACAAGTTTTTGGCGCCGTTGCCGGGGAGACTTGGCAATTGGTGAAATTGTTTTTAAGTATAAATTTACTGTATTTTTGTTTTATTTTCTTAAGTGTTGACAACTTGGTCTAGTGTTTGTTTTAATTCTTCTTTATTTTATTTTATTTTTCTGCTTGTTCGTATACCCTTATTGACATGACATCGTGGAATATAAATGGTTTCAATGGTGGATACTCATATTTTAGTGAATCTTGTCTGAACTGTGGAGGACCCCCCTTGTGGCAAAACTGTAACACGTGCAATATATGTGGGTGTCAATATGGCCATTGGGGTGATTGTCCAAAGGCATATTCCCCTCCCCCAATATAGGCATGCTGAAAATGAGGACTTGGGACGCCAAGCTCGAATAGAAGACATGTTGAAACAACTCTTGGAGCAATCAGAAGCAATGAAGGAGGTGATGGCAGTATTGAGAAATCAGCAAGAAGAGAATGCAGAGGCTCTAGAAAGGATGACCATCAAATTCACGGAGATGATCGCTGAAGCTGAAGCGTGTGATAAATCACAGACAACAGTTTTAGCTGATATTCAAGAGGAACTACAAGAGGACGACAAGGGTGAATTTTTGGATGAAGCCCAACAATTCGAATCTCTTGAGTGTCCCCGTGATGGGCTCACACTTATGGAAAATCCATTCTTGGAAGAAGAGTTAGCGTATCCCCCAGTCGACTTTAATGGTGAGATAGATGTCGATGTCGAGAAGGTATATACAAGTAAGGAGGTCAAGCAAAATGCAGTTTCAGAGTTGAGGTGTATTGGACCACACTCTACGCATTTTTCAACATTAAATTTGGTTGACAACATAGAAATAGAGTCTTCCAAGTTTGTAGAGAAATGTCTAGAGGAGTACCAAGCACCATATATTTTGAAATTTGCCAACGCGGAGAGACAAAATGACTTCGCTTACTTGAGGGCCAGTAAGTTAAAAAGGCAACACCTACTGTCTGGTCCTTACAATTTTTCACCACCACCCCTGGAGCATAAGAGGAAATTAGAGAAGAAATTAGGGTTGAGATTCATATCCTCAAGGTGGAGGAAAAAGTGGTGAAACTTGGTACGTCGTGCCGCGACGTAAAATTAGGCGCTGCTTGGGAGGCAACCCAAGGGTACCACAGGTACCATTTTAATTTCTTGCAATTGAGTTGATTTTTGTTTATTTTCATCTTGTGTTGTTTTGGTGGAAAGTTAATCACAGATGGAGGGGAAGTCTGAGTACCCGTGGAGAAGGAAGCTAACAAGCATGGAAAAGAAAAAGTGTGGGGTCGAACACCCACTTGTCCATAGTTGAAGAAAACCATGCTGTCAGCTAGGCCTAAAGGCCTCAGGGAGTATTTCTCACCCTTTGTAACCTTTAGTTTGATGCTATGTGGACATAGCATGATTTAAGTGTGGGGTGAGGGAAATTTCAAGGGAAATTTCAAAATTTTCTGTGCTTAACGATTTTGGTGAATGTAATGCTTGTGCAAAAGTTGGTGAGAAATTTGAAAAATTTGAAAAATTTTTGTGAATTAAGCATGACTTCATCACCCGTTGGTTTTTCTTTTCGGTTCTTTTCCGACGGGGGGTCTTTGAACCGAAGAATAAAAAAAAATTTCTTTGTCTGTATATAGTGTTTTTAGTCATAGTTAGGGACTGTTTCCGACGATGGATGGATGACGACCGTCTTGAGGAAAATTAGTCGATAGGTTTTGGGTTTTGAAACCATAACTAATTGGTGCTGGATGTTCTTGTTATGTGCTATAAATGTTTGTAAGATGCAAGTATGTTCAGTGTGAAGCATGCAAGTGTATAACTTTGTTTGAGACACTTAGGCTCTTGAATTTGACTCAATATGATTGAAGCTTAATTCTGAATTCTTGTGATTAGCTGAGTAAGAGTCTACTGATTGTGTCTTGATTTGAGCAGGTGCCATGAGTGTAAGGTTTTTGAGTATTCCGTGCTATTGTGGATTGTGTAGAACTTGCCTAGTGTGTTTATAAAACGAAATGAAGGATGTGAATTGGAGGAAATGATATAGGCATTTCTTTGAATGAACCAACTTTTTATCCCTCATTATACCTACCTTGAAAAATTAATCCTAGTTAACCCCATTGAGCCTTGAGCCTATTCTTTGACAGCTACAACATAAGCTTAATCCTTTTTCTTTCATTAGCCTTGAATTTGATCCAAAACTCCTAAGCGCTTAAAGGAAAAATCCGGAAGAGTAAAGGAGTGATAAGAATGAAAAGAAAGGGAAAGTAGCAATTGTAAGAGTTGAGAAAGGTCAAGGGTGCATTTTTTTTTTTGAATATGGGTGAGTATTAGTAGGGAGTAAGAAAATAAATAAATGAAAAAGTTACTTATAGAACTCCTTGCTAATAAGCTAAAAGTGCCTAAAGAAAGGGGGAACAAAAGAGGAAAAAGAATGATGAAAAGAGGAAAAGGTGAAGTGAAGGAAGGGAAGTTTGTAATGAAGGCGTGATGTATTAAAAGCGCTTAGGAAAGATAGTCACTATTACTGATCATAATAGTACTTACCCACACCTGAGTTACATTACAACCTAAAAAGTCCTACTTGATCTTACATTCACACATCCTTATATTAGTGGAATAAAACACTAAGGGCAAGCTTATGGGTCATTACATAATGCATGTGAATTCTTTGTGAGAGTGAGCGTAATTCTATTCATGTACCCACACATGTTGTGATGTAAAAAATTATTTTTGCGTGTGATTGGGTAACTCTCTTTCCGTGAGGGGCACATGTAGAAAGAAGGATATATTTCATGTGGGATTTCTTAATCAGATGATTTGCATGAATTTGCTAAAATTGAGAGTCGATTCTTGAGGTTAAGAAGTCTTAACATGGTTGTACTTCATTTCAATGATCAAATCAGGCATGCTCTATTTTTAGCTTGTATCTTACGTAATCATTATAGCCGTAACCTGAATTATCTTGCTAAATTAGTTATGTAGGAGTCTCCATTTGCATGATATGTAAAAGGTTGTTCGAGGACGAACAAGGCTTTAAGTGTGGGGTTGTGATCACGGGCAAAAATATATGCCCGAGATACTCTTTATTACTTCAATTAGTCTTGTTTATCTAAGTTATTGTATACATTTTCATGTAATTTTATATAATGTGGAGATATGTGCTAACCAACATGATTAGCCTTTGTTTTGTAGGTTTTGATGATGTTTGAGTAACTAATCCATGAGTTGGTGAAGTAGAAGCTTGGAAACAGAATTAACACGCGAACGTCGGCAAGGAAGAGGCACAAAACAGCCCACCGGCGCATCGACAAGGTGCCACGGCAGGCAGGCCGCTCAAAACAGCCCACCTGCGCGTTGGCAACGTGCCACGGCAGGTGGACTCCGCGACCATGGGGCTGTAACGCGCTGCCCAGGCAGCGTGACACGTTGCCAACGCGGCAAGGTGCTGCCTGGGCCGATTTCGGGTGATTTTCCAGAGAGCCTCCGCGTTCGTAGCGTGTCACGGAGTCCGTGCTCCGCGATGCACTCCGTGACACGTTGCTTGTTAATCCGGGAAAGATTCCTACTAATATAAATAGCACACTTAGGTTTATTTTTCATAATTAAGACTTGGTGGAGCAAGGACGTGGGTTAGGAGCCGTTGAGGGACGAAAAAGCTAAGAGTTTTTCTCTCTTTCTTTCTTCTTTCAATCAATTGTACGTATGATTTACACTCATTTGAGGATGATCAATCCACAAATGAGTGGCTAATTCTCTTCCTTGCTAAGGTTTTGAACATGTGTAGTGAATTTTGATTGTGAATTATATGGTTTTCCATCTTCTTCTTTCGTGTTGTTCTATTAATTCTTGTTTTTACTGCATTAGTGTGTGGCCAACATTAATGTACATCTAAAAAGTCCAATTTCACTCGAGAGAGCAAGAAATTGGAAAGTTGTGAATTAATAGGGTATTGTTCTTAACTTGATTTGGGAAAATTGGGTTTTGATGTGCTTTCCTGATAGAAATATACTGGAAAGCTGTATTAGTCAATTTAGGAATCGGAATTGTATTGCTAGGTCATAAATTGCATTTGATCACATAAATGTAGACGAATGGTTTATGATTCTAAAGTGAGATTAAATACGAGAGTTTTAATCTCTAGGCTAATGTTCTTGGCTAGCAACATGAAGAGACGAATAACCGAATTATGATTGCTATCGAATTCATTACTTGTTCTTAACCTTGGCATGCTCATATCCATAGTTTCAATTCAACGTAGATATTTGTTAATAGTTTTAGTATATAGTTTATAAACAAAAATTATTTAACTTTTGGTTGCGTTGTTGTCAGCATAATTAGAAGTAAACTAGAATATAGTATACTTAAGCAATTTTACTTATCCAGAGTCTCCTTGGATCGATACTTGGCTTACTTAGCCACTTTATTACTTGTTCGACCACGTGCACTTGCGTGTCGGTTTTTAACCCCTACCAAAGCACCGAACAAGTTTCTGGCGCTGTTGTCGGGGAGACTTGGCAATTGGTGAAATTGTTTTAAGTATAAATTTACTGTATTTTTGTTTTATTTTCTTAAGTGTTGACAACTTGGTCTAGTGTTTGTTTTAATTCTTCTTTATTTTATTTTATTTTTCTGCTTGTTCGTATACCCTTATTGACATGACATCGTGGAATATAAATGGTTTCAATGGTGGATACTCATATTTTAGTGAATCTTGTCTGAACTGTGGAGGACCCCACTTGTGGCAAAACTGTAACACGTGCAATATATGTGGGTGTCAATATGGCCATTGGGGTGATTGTCCAAAGGCATATTCCCCTCCCCCAAGCCCCTACTATGATCCTTCTGTTGTTTTTTCTGAATATAGGCATGCTGAAAATGAGGACTTGGGACGCCAAGCTCGAATAGAAGACATGTTGAAACAACTCTTGGAGCAATCAGAAGCAATGAAGGAGGCGATGGCAGTATTGAGAAATCAGCAAGAAGAGAATGCAGAGGCTCTAGAAAGGATGACCATCAAATTCACGGAGATGATCGCTGAAGCTGAAGCGTGTGATAAATCACAGACAACAGTTTTAGCCGATATTCAAGAGGAACTACAAGAGGACGACAAGGGTGAATTTTTGGATGAAGCCCAACAATTCGAATCTCTTGAGTGTCCCCGTGATGGGCTCACACTTATGGAAAATCCATTCTTGGAAGAAGAGTTAGCGTATCCCCCAGTCGACTTTAATGGTGAGATAGATGTCGATGTCGAGAAGGTATATACAAGTAAGGAGGTCAAGCAAAATGCAGTTTCAGAGTTGAGGTGTATTGGACCACACTCTACGCATTTTTCAACATTAAATTTGGTTGACAACATAGAAATAGAGTCTTCCAAGTTTGTAGAGAAATGTCTAGAGGAGGACCAAGCACCATATATTTTGAAATTTGCCAACGCGGAGAGACAAAATGACTTCGCTTACTTAAGGGCCAATAAGTTAAAAAGGCAACACCTACTGTTTGGTCCTTACAATTTTTCACCACCACCCCTGGAGCATAAGAGGAAATTAGAGAAGAAATTAGGGGTGAGATTCATATCCTCAAGGTGGAGGAAAAAGTGGTGAAACTTGGTACGTCGTGCCGCGACGTAAAATTAGGCGCTGCTTGGGAGGCAACCCAAGGGTACCACAGGTACCATTTTAATTTCTTGCAATTGAGTTGATTTTTGTTTATTTTCATCTTGTGTTGTTTTGGTGGAAAGTTAATCACATATGGAGGGGAAGTCTGAGTACCCGTGGAGGAGGAAGCTAACAAGCATGGAAAAGAAAAAGTGTGGGGTCGAACACCCACTTGTCCATAGTTGAAGAAAACCATGCTGTCAGCTAGGCCTAAAGGCCTCAGGGAGTATTTCTCACCCTTTGTAACCTTTAGTTTGATGCTATGTGGACATAGCATGATTTAAGTGTGGGGTGAGGGAAATTTCAAGGGAAATTTCAATATTTTCTGTGCTTAACGATTTTGGTGAATGTAATGCTTGTGCAAAAGTTGGTGAGAAATTTGAAAATTTTGAAAAATTTTTGTGAATTAAGCATGACTTCATCACCCGTTGGTTTTTCTTTTCGGTTCTTTTCCGACGGGGGGTCTTTGAACCGAAGAATAAAAAAAAATTTCTTTGTCTGTATATAGTGTTTTTAGTCATAGTTAGGGACTGTTTCCGATGATGGATGGATGACGACTGTCTTGAGGAAAATTAGTCGATAGGTTTTGGGTTTTGAAACCATAACTAATTGGTGCTGGATGTTCTTGTTATGTGCTATAAATGTTTGTAAGATGCAAGTATGTTCAGTGTGAAGCATGCAAGTGTATAACTTTGTTTGAGACACTTAGGCTCTTGAATTTGACTCAATATGATTGAAGCTTAATTCTGAATTCTTGTGATTAGCTGAGTAAGAGTCTACTGATTGTGTCTTGATTTGAGCAGGTGCCATGAGTGTAAGGTTTTTGAGTATTCCGTGCTATTGTGGATTGTGTAGAACTTGCCTAGTGTGTTTATAAAACGAAATGAAGGATGTGAATTGGAGGAAATGATATAGGCATTTCTTTGAATGAACCAACTTTTTATCCCTCATTATACCTACCTTGAAAAATTAATCCTAGTTAACCCCATTGAGCCTTGAGCCTATTCTTTGACAGCTGCAACATAAGCTTAATCCTTTTTCTTTCATTAGCCTTGAATTTGATCCAAAACTCCTAAGCGCTTAAAGGAAAAATCCGGAAGAGTAAAGGAGTGATAAGAATGAAAAGAAAGGGAAAGTAGCAATTGTAAGAGTTGAGAAAGGTCAAGGGTGCATTTTTTTTTTGAATATGGGTGAGTATTAGTAGGGAGTAAGAAAATAAATAAATGAAAAAGTTACTTATAGAACTCCTTGCTAATAAGCTAAAAGTGCCTAAAGAAAGGGGGAACAAAAGAGGAAAAAGAATGATGAAAAGAGGAAAAGGTGAAGTGAAGGAAGGGAAGTTTGTAATGAAGGCGTGATGTATTAAAAGCGCTTAGGAAAGATAGTCACTATTACTGATCATAATAGTACTTACCCACACCTGAGTTACATTACAACCTAAAAAGTCCTACTTGATCTTACATTCACACATCCTTATATTAGTGGAATAAAACACTAAGGGCAAGCTTATGGGTCATTACATAATGCATGTGAATTCTTTGTGAGAGTGAGCGTAATTCTATTCATGTACCCACACATGTTGTGATGTAAAAAATTATTTTTGCGTGTGATTGGGTAACTCTCTTTCCGTGAGGGGCACATGTAGAAAGAAGGATATATTTCATGTGGGATTTCTTAATCAGATGATTTGCATGAATTTGCTAAAATTGAGAGTCGATTCTTGAGGTTAAGAAGTCTTAACATGGTTGTACTTCATTTCAATGATCAAATCAGGCATGCTCTATTTTTAGCTTGTATCTTACGTAATCATTATAGCCGTAACCTGAATTATCTTGCTAAATTAGTTATGTAGGAGTCTCCATTTGCATGATATGTAAAAGGTTGTTCGAGGACGAACAAGGCTTTAAGTGTGGGGTTGTGATCACGGGCAAAAATATATGCCCGAGATACTCTTTATTACTTCAATTAGTCTTGTTTATCTAAGTTATTGTATACATTTTCATGTAATTTTATATAATGTGGAGATATGTGCTAACCAACATGATTAGCCTTTGTTTTGTAGGTTTTGATGATGTTTGAGTAACTAATCCATGAGTTGGTGAAGTAGAAGCTTGGAAACGGAATTAACACGCGAACGTCGGCAAGGAAGAGGCACAAAACAGCCCACCAGCGTGTCGAAAAGGTGCCACAGCAGGCAGGCCGCTCAAAACAGCCCACCTGCGCGTTGGCAACGTGCCACGGCAGGTGGACTCCGCGACCATGGGGCTGTAACGCGCTGCCCAGGCAGCGTGACACGTTGCCAACGCGGCAAGGTGCTGCCTGGGCCGATTTCGGGTGATTTTCCAGAGAGCCTCCGCGTTCGTAGCGTGTCACGGAGTCCGTGCTCCGCGATGCACTCCGTGACACATTGCTTGTTAATCCGGGAAAGATTCCTACTAATATAAATAGCACACTTAGGTTTATTTTTCATAATTAAGACTTGGTAGAGCAAGGATGTGGGTTAGGAGCCGTTGAGGGACGAAAAAGCTAAGAGTTTTTCTCTCTTTCTTTCTTCTTTCAATCAATTGTACGTATGATTTACACTCATTTGAGGATGATCAATCCACAAATGAGTGGCTAATTCTCTTCCTTGCTAAGGTTTTGAACATGTGTAGTGAATTTTGATTGTGAATTATATGGTTTTCCATCTTCTTCTTTCGTGTTGTTCTATTAATTCTTGTTTTTACTGCATTAGTGTGTGGCCAACATTAATGTACATCTAAAAAGTCCAATTTCACTCGAGAGAGCAAGAAATTGGAAAGTTGTGAATTAATAGGGTATTGTTCTTAACTTGATTTGGGAAAATTGGGTTTTGATGTGCTTTCCTGGTAGAAATATACTTGAAAGCCGTATTAGTCAATTTAGGAACCGGAATTGTATTGCTAGGTCATAAATTGCATTTGATCACAGAAATGTAGACGAATGGTTTATGATTCTAAAGTGAGATTAAATACGAGAGTTTTAATCTCTAGGCTAATGTTCTTGGCTAGCAACATGAAGAGACGAATAACCGAATTATGATTGCTATCGAATTCATTACTTGTTCTTAACCTTGGCATGCTCATATCCATAGTTTCAATTCAACGTAGATATTTGTTAATAGTTTTAGTATATAGTTTATAAACAAAAATTATTTAACTTTTGGTTGCGTTGTTGTCAGCATAATTAGAAGTAAACTAGAATATAGTATACTTAAGCAATTTTACTTATCCAGAGTCTCCTTGGATCGATACTTGGCTTACTTAGCCACTTTATTACTTGTTCGACCACGTGCACTTGCGTGTCGGTTTTTAACCCCTACCAAAGCACCGAACAAGAGCCCGGTTGCATTAGGGGCACAGATACGGATTTGGTGGACTACTCACCACATTCCTGTGGGGCCTAGATGTTGAGGAAGAGGCCCTTGACTACATCCCACAGATGGAGTGGCGGGCCTTAGATGTCACTAAAACTAAGGCACCCGACACCACCCACGGGCCTGTTCTTACACTTGCCGAGAGACATGCTCGAGATGATCAGTACATGGCTCGCATGTACGGGATGCAGATGCTCCAGCTGAGGATAGGCGGGAGGCCGGCAACAGAGGAGGAGCTATGGCAGCTTGAGCTAGACTACCCTTTTGGCGAAAATGCCAGGGCTCTATGCCGAGTGGGGCCAGCTTTTGTAGAGCCCACAGATGATGATGTCTGCTCAAATGAGGAGACACGTCGAGAGGACTCCGATGTGGAGTCCGCTGATGACGATGGGGGTGATTCAGACATGGGATATGAAGCAGCAGTACCTGATGAAGAAGTGGAGTATGTTGATTGAACAGGGAGTTCACCACCCAATTTTTGTGCTATTTTAATTTCTGTGAACACTGGGGACAGTGTTCGATATAAGTGTGGGGTGGGAGTAGTTAGGTGCTGGGTATGTTGTTTTGCTCTGTTGTTGTGCCTGCGAAAAACTTTTTGTGACCCTGTAATTTGTGATTGTGAAGTTGTTGTTCTGTATTGTAAATATATGTGAATTGTGAAATTGTTGTGTGCTGAATGTTGCTAGCTGATTTTGTACATATTTTTGTTTATCGAAATGATCGATATTTTTAAAATTTTTCCTTTTTTCTTCAATTCTTGGGTTTCTCGGCGTTTGTTTTTGGTTCTTTTACTGAGAATGGTCCCATTGAACCGAAGTCTTAGTTAGTGACCGTTCCCTATGATGGATGGATGACGACCGTCCTAAGGGAAATGTAGTCGTTAGGAGTAGATCTTTTTCATATTTTTTTTAGTTGTTTTTCTTTTGTGGGTTGCATCCCAAAACTTGTAGTTACTTTATGGTTGTGGAATTCTGGTTGCGTGTTGTACATGATATTTGAAATGCAAAGGTGATTCATATGAAAGCATGCAACTTTGTAAATATGTTGAGATACCTAGGTCATAAAGTCGATTCAGTGTGATTGAGTAATTTTGAATTCCTGTAATTAGCTGATTGAAGAGTCTGTGAATACGTCTTGAATTGAGCATGTGCAATAAGTGTGAAGTGAGGTTTTGTTATTCCATGCTATTGTGAAGTGTCTAGAACTTGCCTGGTGTGTGTACAAAACGAAATGAAGGAGGTGTATTGTAGGAAAGGATGTAGGCATTTCTTTGTTTTTAACCGAAAGTTTCTCTTTTTCATTATCGTACCCACCTTGATTGTACACCCTAGTCAGCCCGTTGAGCCTTTAGCCTATTTTTTCTTGTGTCAAAAAGTTGTAAACCGAGCTTAATCCCTTCTTTTCATTAGCCGTAAATTTGATCCAAAACTCTTAAGCACTTAAGAAGAGAAAATAATTGTCCCAAAGTGTCAAAGAGTGAGAATGGTGAAAAGAAAAGAAAAGCAGAGTGATAAAGGGAAAGAAAAGGTTGAAGGTGCACTTGTTATAAATAAACTATAATGAAGGTGTATGAATAATCTTTGTTGTTGTGTCAAGTGTGTTTAATAAGATGCGCCAAACTAAAGAAAAACTTCAAGAATGGGAGGATGAAGAAAGAAACAATGCCCATGAGTTTGATGGGATGTATTGAAAAGGCGCTTAAGGATGCTAGTGGCTATTATTGGCTAGCCCAACATTTACTAGTTCCGTAGCTTACATTACAACCCGTTAAAGTCCTATGTGATCTTACATCACACTTCTTTATATTAGTGGAGTAATACACTAAAGGCAAGCTTATGGTTCGTGACATGATGCATGTGAATTCTTTTGGGAGAGAGAGTGAAATTGTGTCTATATGCCCCTATATGTAATCGTTTGGGTTTGTACGATCAAAAAGGGGAAAATTCTCTCGTGTTGTGAGGGCACATGCTTGATGAGAGATTAATTTTCGTATCGGATGTCTTGATCAGCTGATTTGCATGAGTTTGCCGATAGCGAGAGTCGATTCTTAAGTCTAGGAGGTCTTGATGTATTGAAGGTCATTGCATTGATAGGACCATGCGTGTTTTCTTGATGATTTGCTGTATTGAATAATCGGTATGACCGTAGCCTGAATTATCGAACCAAAGTAGCGAGGTTGGGTTGTAAATTGCATGAGGTGTAAGATTGTTGTTCGAGGACGAAC
Source organism: Datura wrightii (assembly GCA_035772735.1). Lineage (NCBI taxonomy): Eukaryota > Viridiplantae > Streptophyta > Magnoliopsida > Solanales > Solanaceae > Datura > Datura wrightii. The sequence continues at coordinate 82,593,016 of JASDFA010000006.1, read as the reverse complement.
AAGGATTTAAGTGTGGGGTAAGTGATCTTGGGCAAATTTATATGCCCAAGTGATACTCAAATTGTCATTTTAGCCTTGTTTATCTATCAATGTTTATACATTCTCATGTGATTGTTAATAAAATGTGAATTTATACTAACCAACATGATTAGCATTGTTTTGCAGGTAAAATGTAATTTTGGGAAGCTAAAATGCGTGTTAGGAGAGATCGGGGTTGGACTCGGATGTTAGCAAAGGACAAGACATTGGAAGGCACAAAATAAAGAGGCTCCGCGATGGAGCCGTGTCACGCTGCCATCGCGGAGGCCTTCTGCCTGGCTAGGGAATTTTTGGCAATTTCTAGTGAGGGTGCGCGTTGGGTCCGTGGCACGGTGGCCTAGCTCCGCGTTGCACGCCATGCCACGTTGGGCCTTATTACCTGGACACCCAGTTTCCAGTGAGGGTCCGCGTCAGTGTCGTGTCACAGAGGCAGTGCTCCGCGATGCACTCCGTGACTCGTTGCTTATTATTCCGGGAAAAATTCCCACTAGTATAAATAGAACACTTAGGTTCATTTTTAATTATTCTGACTTGGTGGAGCAAGAACGTGGATTACAGGCAGTTGAGGGGACGAAATTATCAGGGTTTTTCTCTATCTCCTTCTTCTTCAATTCAATTGCTTATATGTTTAACACTCATTTAACGATGTTTAATCCACAAATGAGTGGCTAATTCCTCTTCTTGCTGAGGATAAGAACAATTTTATTGAAATGTGATTGTTGATTAAGTTGGTTTTTCATCTTTTCTTCCATGGTTGTTCTATTGATTCTTGTTCTTACTGCATTAATGTGTGGCCTACGTTAATGTACATCTAAAAAGTCCAGTTTCACTCGAGAGAGCAAGAAATTGGAAAGTTGTAAATTAATAGGATATGATCTTTTCTTAGTGTGGGAAAATTGAGAATTGATTTACCTTCAGGATAGAAATATACCTGAAAGTCGTATTAGTCAATTTAGGAATCGGGTTTGTATGGCTAGAACATGAATTTCGTTTAATCACAGAAATGTAGGTGGGCGGTTCATGATTCTTAAAGTTTGGTTAAATACGAGAGTTTTAATCCATTGGCATTAGTTCTTGACTAGCAACCGGAGGAAAAGACTAACCAAATTATATTGATAATTAATCTCTTTACATGTTCATTTAACCTCAGCATGCTCACATTCATAGTTCAGACTCACATTAGATAGTTGTTTTAGACTTAGCATAAAAATTAGAACTCAAAATATCAAATTCTCGGTTACACTGTTGTCTTCCTTGTTGAAATTAAAATATAGTACACTTGAGCAGATTGTACCTTATCCCAGTCCATGTGGGATCGATACTTGGCTTACTTAAGCCACTTTACTACTTGTTCGATCGTGTGCACTTGCGTGTAGTTATATACTCATATAACAAAAAGAGTCGAACATCGGGCAACATCCATGTCCTCTCGCAGTGTGGCCGTAATACAAGTCTCAACATATTCTGGATTCAACCGTATGATAAAGCGGTGTACTCTGGATGCCATGGTATCAACAAAGGCCAGTGCGTACTGGGCCAAAGAATCAAACCGCAAGGCGTATTCCCGAACACTCATGGCCCCCTGCTCTAAATGTAAAAACTGGTCCACCCGGGCCTGTCGAATCTCCCATGGCAAATAGTGATCCATAAAAGCTCCTGAGAAGCTAGACCAGGTTGGAGGGGAAACATCTCTCCCTTGGGACCTTTCCCAGCTTTCATACCACAACACGGCGACGTCCCGTAACCGGAATGCTGCCAACTCAACTGATTCCGTAGGCGTGGCATGCATAACCCTGAAAATTCTCTGCATCTGATCTAGAAAATCCTGAGGGTCCTCTGTCCGGTCCGTACCTGTAAACTGTGGGGGATTCAGAGCCAAGAACTCTCAGACCCCCGAACTACTGGGCCCTCCTGACGACTCCGCAACTGTAGACGGCATCTGCTGACGCTGAGCAGCCATCATTTGTGCTAACATGACTACTGCACTCCTAACCTCCTGGTCGGAAGGTATCGGTATAGAGACTGCTGGGGGTGGTGTCGCCCCAAGTGGCTCCTGATGTGGTGGAGACTGCTGAGAAGGTTGGGACGATGCCTCTATATTGCCCTCTGATCGGGCTATTTCTAAACGAGGGTGAGGCATCCTACTGGTGCCTTCCCCTGCTGCAATATCCAAGCTCCGACTTGTGATGGGATGTCGTTGGTCTGACATTATCTGTAACCAAAGAATACAGTAAGCTCTAGGACTCAACCCTATACTGTACCGCTCTACAGCACAACTGAATAAGAATAGAAAGCAACCATCCTATCATGCCCTGCAGCCTCCTGCCTATAGTATGTGGTGCACAACACATCCATAGGCAAGACTCTACCTAGCACGGCTTGCAGACACCCTGGGATACGACCTGCTCTGATACCAAGTTTGTCACGCCCGCCTTGGGGGGTATGACTAGCACCTGGTGCCCTACTGGGACTTGAACTGCTAGACTGCTGAGCCTAAGCACTTCTGGTGCCTGGCTGGCTCTAACTCTGGATTCAAGGAAATGACGGGCTATATAACGGTTGTAAATACAACCTCCGGCCGACTAGGCCTATAGCCACTTGTACTATAACATCAGCTAACCAGAATCACATACATATAGGGGAACCTAAGCGGGCCAACAAGGCCAACATACTGACTAGTTACTTCTAAATTAATATAACAGATGCTAAACAGCTACGTGACCAACAAGGTCACCACTACTAACTGAATAAGGCCTCACACGGCCAATATAAACAACTAAATAATCGCACAGCCCCACACGACCGGCATAACTAACCACAGGGAAATATATACAGACTACAAGCCTCTAATAATACTGATAAGATGGTCGGGACTGGGCCCCAGCCTACCCATACTGTACAACAAAAGAAAAGGGATAAACCTCTAGCTATCTAGCTCCGGATGACTGAAGCTGATGACCCTGTGAGCTGGCTGGAATCACGAGGTATTGGCTCCTCATCTATGAGTACCTGCAGGCAAGTAATGTAGTGCCCCAAACGGGCGTCAGTATCGCTGGTGCTGAGTATGTAAAGCAACAACTAAAAAATATATGAAAACAACAATACAACCGATGGAACTGAAACAGAAAGAAATAGACTGGAACTGACGGAAAATGTAAAGCTAAGCCTGTTCTCAACTATACTGGAAAGAGTAGGAGTCATACCTGGAAATGTAATGCTTTAATGTCAATCTACTCGTATCTAGCATAACGTGGTATAACATAACATAGCAAAACATAGCATAGCACACACACGAACCTTACCCGACCCCCATAAGAAGGGAGGTACAATGAACACGCAATCTATACCCTTACGGACAAGTCGATACAGCTATTAACCCTGTGGGACGGCATGCCACTTCGTAGAGTGACGTATCCTCGCCCTCTGGCGGACGATTCGATACAGCTATTAACCCTGGGGCTGTCATGAATGCTAGGTAATCCAACCCCAAGACAATACAGTGGTCTCAACTAGTGATACTAACTGCGTATACCACATGCTGAAGCTAGTGATGATAATGTATCTGTACATATTATACGCCAAACTAGTGATAGTGATATGTATGTATTTAATACATGCTGAGACTGATAATGGTATATATATATATATATATATATATATATATAATCTTCTGTCACACTGTGTTGAGTCTGATGTTGAACAAGATATAGTTTTTCTGCTGGGAGTCATGCTGTATAACTGAGTTTCATAGTAACATGATTTACTATTTCTAACATGCTTTCTAAACTTCATTTTAATCTACCATTCTACTCCTGAGATACCTTACACACACTTATATTGCTTTACTAAGTTTCAACTAAACACGATAATATCCTAACATACTTTACTAAATCACATACTAGGCATGTTGTACAATTCCTAACACTTTGTATTAGAATTTATATCGTGCTAGCAAGTTTCATGCTATACATAACATGATGCTTCCAATATCGTACTAATATTCATAATAAACATAACACACAACTTCTGAAACATTCTACTGGCCTTTGAACTATTTTACTATACCGAGACTACTAACTTGCCAAGGAAACTAGCTTTACATACCTTCGCTCCTGATTTTCGACTAACTGGCGTAGCTCGGTCAGTATTTTCACTATTTCTCCCAACTGCATCCATATATATATCAACTAGGACTAAATACACTAATATTTTGGAAGAACATAACACTTTTAATATATATATATCCAAAACTTTTGCTTATCGAAAAATGGTCAAAAACTCGCTATTTCTCGGAAGTCCAGAAGGGAGAAATACTCACTTTATGGCTAGAAATATATCGACACTAATTTGGAGAAATTCCACTTACCTTAGCTCGGTAGCACGACGATTCGCCGGCCAAATTTCACAAAACTAAATCCGTAGGAATGCTCCTTTCTGCTTAATACCTCGGTATCTGGAGTTAATCTGAGTTTGGACCGCATTTGGCGGCGTAATCGGATGAGAAATGGATAGGATTGTTCATTCCTCCTTCTCTCTGGTTTACTCTCTGTTCTTACTGGAAATTATAAGTTAATTAAGGAAAAAATCGAAGTTTTGAGGCTTTTATACTTGGGGCTGCACCTCACCTCCATGACACGCTGTGTATCGCGGAGCCTAGCCTCCGTGACACGCTGTGTATCGCGGAGGTGAGCCTCCGTGACACTCTGGCCATCGCAGAGGGGGTCTGCCAGCCTTCTGTTGCGATGGTTCGACGTGTCACTTATCCAGTCTTTCCTCGGGCCTGTTCCTAGCATGTATGGCATTCAAAAACTCTTAACCAACATGCGAATGGGACATGTACATGTTGAGAATTTATGGGGTGTAACACATGAGACCTCACCCGGTGATTGAGTATAGTCATCCAATAGGATGAACTAGTCATTTGGATGAACACTAGTTATCAGTTATACAATTAAGCATTGTGATAGATCACGAGTGTAAACTCAAAGTAGTTATGAAACATGGGAAATACTTACCCTAGTTAATTGAAATCTTGATAAACAACAATCGATTTTCCATCTTGTTCTATAATTGTTTTTATAAAGCCCCTTTTTTGGAGATAACATACCTAAAATCTTAAATACCTATGTTGGTCTATATCTTACCATTTTTCCTGTGGGTTCGACACCAACCTTTATTAGGTTCTTTATTGACAACATCCACTTCATGATTTATCAAGAGTGTGAGTTTGAGTGTTATCAAAAGGGCATGAGGGTGGAAGAATTTCCCCATTCATGACCTTACATACGTGGACTTGAAGAATCTTTAACTTGATTTGGAGACCCAAGAGAAGTTGAAGAGAAGATGATGAAGAACCCTAGCTTCTCTTGAGGGGATTTGATCTTCACTTAGAGGTTTTGGAGTAGAATGAGGGTTTAGAATGAATAAAACCCATAAACACCCTTTTAGGAGTTTAAAATGAGTTAGTTTAGGAGTTAGAAACATAGATATTATGAAAACGCCCTTAATGACCTGACTGCAAATTTGATTCTGCCAGACATGGCGTGTGACCTAACGACTCGTCAGGCCACTTGACTAGTCGTTAGATACCACTCGTCACCTGGCAAAAATTTCATCTTTCTTGTCTTTTTTTGATGCCTCCACTTAACGATTCGTCATGGCACTTAGCGGATCACTTAACTAGTCGTCAAGACTCTCTGAAACATAAGTTTTCATCAATGTATCACACCTAATGGATCACCTAATGAGTCTTTAGGTAACTGGACAACTCACCTAACGATTCCTTCTGTGATCTGGTGCAATTTCAGCTGTTTTTTCCATTTCATTCCTCAGGTCTGATTTTAGGGACTTTGGGGTATTACATTTTTTCATCTAATTAATTAAACGATGTTTATTTCCTCTTAATTAGTTCGCCAAAATATGTACACATACACACACACACATAATTAATATGTGTAGTTACAATTCCTAATCGAAGAAATAAAATTGTAGTTGAAAATAATACAATAATATAACAAAATTGTTTATACTAATACTGTTGTAAGAAAAAAGTAAAAATAAATAAATTATATAATATTCCTTGAGTAATTTTATATGTAAGATACAGTATCCATAATTGATGTATTTTTAAGGCAAAAGTGATTAAAAATAAAAAGTAAAGAAAATAATATTTTCAGAATAGATCTTTATGCCAAAAATACTAAATTAATATTTTAAAATAAAATTTTATTTTGATAAAGTACTAAGGACTATGAAGCATAGAAAAACTAATTATAGAAAAAAAGAGCAAAAATTAGTTGTCAACCATCGGTACAATAGTCAATTTGTCACGAGAACAAGCAGTTCAAGAGATTTTATGAAGAATTTACTATCTGTTCAATATATAACCATGTGAATTCTCAATTATTAGTCAAACGATCATGCCAACTAATATTAGTTTACTAATGCATGTGATTTCATCACCATGTTTATATTTGTTGTATTCAAACAAAAGGGGAAAACGGGTAACCTTTCACATAAAAATTTTGTTATGCCCCACCTTGGAAGGCATGACTGGCACTTAGTGCCACACGAGGATCTGGACTAACTGACTAGCCGGGTGCACTTCTGGTGCACGCCTGCAGCTCATTTTAAGGAAACGACGAACTATATCTCGGCTGTAAATACAGCCTCTAGCCGACAAGGCCACCTGTAAAAGAAGACAGTTATCCAGCAACAACACAATAACAAGGATCCTATGTGGGCCGACAAGACCACATGCTGTCTAATTATAATCTGAATGAAATCAGGCAGCTAAAACTACGCTATAGCCAACAAGGCTGCTAACTGACAGCTAAACAAGGCCCCCCACGACCATCACGTGAAATAAAACATACGTATGCCCCACACGGCCAACAACAAAAGCTAACAATTAGGAATTTGTAGCCTGCAAGCCTCTAAGAGTGGAATAATGGTCGAGATAGGGCCCCGACCTACCCATAAACTGTACAACAAAATAACAAACCTCTTCTAACTATCAACCCCGGAGGAAGGGAGCTAAATGAACTACTAACTCCAACTGATGGCCAAGAATGCCCTGAATTGCGTCTATCCGCACCTGCAGGCAAGTAATGGCACGCCCAAAGGATGGGTATTAGTACAATATGTACCGAATATGTAAGGCGGTAAAATACTATCTGCTTGAAAATTGATAAAAACTGAAGTAATCAAGAAGGAGGGTAAGAATATAACCTGTGTAACATTACCGTCTAAAATATCTAACTAACAAGTATATAAACACAAACAAGAACCTAACTGGGCCCCCATAAGCCTGGAAGGTACAAACAACACAGAATAACCTACCTAGACCCCCATAAGCCCCAGCAGGTACAAACAATGCACCCCCTGCTATTTGGCTAAAAAAGGTTCGTAAGCATATTGTACTCAGGAATTATCATTCTCTGAAGTTGTATCTGAGCCTAATAGGCTCCTGTAGTTGTGTCTGCGTCTGAGCCGTTTGGGCTATGTAACTGGACCCCGAGCCTTGGGTCGACTATGGGTCATTGTGTGACTGTTATAACTAGATCCTAAGCCTTAGCTCAACTATGGATCATACTATAGTTGTTGTGACTGGGCCCCAAGCCTTGGCTCGACTATGGGCCATAATGTAACTGTTGTAGCTGGACCCCGGCCTTGGCTCAACTATGGGTCATAATGGAACTGCTATAGCTGGACCCCGAGCTTTGGCTCGACTATGGGTCATAATGGAACTGTTGTAGCTGGACCCTGAGCCTTGGCTCGACTTTGGGTCATAATCTAAGCTCTGAAAACTGGATATGGTCCTCATGGCCTCACTCTGGTCCTTCTGGAAATCATACTACTCCTGCGAGTTTAACCCTATGGGCAACAATATCCAAACCCCAAATATCATATACAACAATCAAGTTGGCTGGGGTTAACTCTGACGAGGGTTACTATATCATCGCTATCATCTTAATTCAATTTATAATAGCTAACCACAATAGGTTTACTCTGAAGTACTATAGATACACAAGCCGTACTAACTTTACGACGAATGTAACTTGCCGAAAAGGATAGCCTTACATACCTCGAGTGCCGACTTTTTTTTAACTGGTGAGTTTCAACTTGTAACCAGCGATTCTATCCAACTACAGCCCTTATACTGAGAGAATAGGGCTAATTTCAATACTAAATTCGGCAAATAATGATAACTTTCGATAGTAATATCAACTATAATTCAACTTTAAATAACTTGGTCGAAAACCTAAAATTCCCCAACAGCTCAGACGAGAGAAGTGCTTACCTAATACTTGTGGCTGTTTAGGATTCAATTTGGAGTAATTCTGATAATTTTTACTCGACGGAGTTCTGGTGTACCGAGAAAATTTTTGAGAAATAACTCCATAGAAATGCTTCTCGTAGGCTTAAAACTTGTTACTCGAAGTTAATTTGTGTTTAAATGGTGTTTGATAGCAATTTGACGAAAATTACTTGAAAGTTGCGTGTCTTCTCACTTATGACCGAGGGAATATGTATACAATTGATTTAAAATTGTCATGACCCAAACATACACCCGGATCGTAGACACGGGACAAGGAGCCCAAGGAGACCCCAAGTCGACCCATGGCATGAGCATACATCTAATTAAATCACATGAGTGGAAGACTTAACATAAAGAACGTCATGACATAGCATAAGGGGAAATCAGTACAAGACTTATACAATATGGTAGAATACAACTTATAGTCTAATAAGCCTCTAAACATGAAGGGCGGATTGATGGGACAACTCCCAAACTAATCCAACATCCAGAAACTGAAAGAAACAACATAAGGGATGAACATACAACCCTCGAAACACGAGGACTCACCAAGAGCGCTGAGAGCGAATCTGAAACTATCTACGGGTGAGGATGAGCTTGAGAACTGGGACCTGTATCATGAAACGATACATCATAGAAAGTATGCGGTCGGTACGTGGAATATATTGAGTATGCAAGGTAAGTAAAACGGATATTTAAAACATATATGAAATTCATAAATAATCATAAGAGTAGGACGTCGTGCTCGTATCGTAAATCATAATAACATATGATATGGCTCAAGATTTTCAAAAAATTCGTAACATAACATAATCATAATCATAATAGAAGAGATTTACTTAACATTACTTGACCCAACATGCATAATCATAACAAGAATAAATCATGAGGAACAGTGGGAGATTCTCTTAACCGACATACCTCATATGAGCACACATGAAGCTCGAATTGTAACCCTAGTTGGGAAGGTGTTCGTACCTTTCCAAGGGTAGAATAATGAAAGTGTGATATCACCATGAAAAGGGGTCATTTGGGCCAAGGACTAACATGAAAGGGGTTCCAACATACTACGGTGACACGTAGTTCATGAGATCCGGGGCTTAACCTAAGCCCAAAACCTACTCGGTGTTCAATACTACTCCCAAAACATATATAGTGCTCATAAAAGTACATACATGAGTTCATGGTCTAGTTAAATCATGATAATCGTAAACATGCTTGAACATATAAGAACTAGCCATGACTTGAGGCCCGTGAGTCGGCAAAAAACATAATTCATGATTGCTAAAATTCATACATACTTGTAGATCATCCATATAGCTTAAATTTCATAAAATTATAATGGGTGACATAATGAATTCATACTTTAAAACATAATTCATGCTGGTCTTGTAAAGAACATCGATGGAATAATAGATCATAAATCGATTCATCATGGGGCATGCATAATTAAGCTTAATTTCTTAGAAAATCAAAATCAACAATATTATAATCAATTGAAATCTCATAAGATGATCAAAATCCATATTATGATAAGATTTCGAAATCACAAAACCCATAATTAAATCATTAGATTTTGTATAATCAAACACAAAACCCCATGAGTTTTTGATAAATTTTAAATAAAATCATAGAGTAGGAGCATGGATGTGGAAGAATTCGCCCATTGATGACCTTACATACCTGGGGTTATCAAATCCTAACTCTCCTTAGAAGCTCAAGAGTGAAATTGGAAGAATTGAAGAGAAAAGCTTAAAATCCCCTTAGATCACCTTTCAATATCCTTGCATGCATGAATGAGAGTTTAGAATGGGTGATTCTATTAAGAACCCAGCTTTCCCAAGCCAAAACGACGTAGTTTAGGGCCTTAGGAATTTAGAAATTTCGAAAACACCCTTACTAAAAACGCAGAAATTCCTGGTTGCGAGTCCCCACGAGGGACCTTACGAGTCATCGCCATGGGTACGACTCGTGGCTAGGATCTGTGATGTCTACTGCCCAAACAAGCTCTGGGGACCCCACAAGGGACCCCAAGATCGTGGTGGCTGACCACGACTCGTGGTCACCACCCGTGGTCCCTACTACCTCAAATCCCTAGCCATGCATTCCATCCTCGCCACCGGTGACCTCATGAATCGTAAGGTCTGACCACGACCCATGGTCACCCTCGTGGCCTCCCAATACTCTGCCAAGCCCAGCCAGACCACGAGTCACTTCACGACTCGTGGTCCCACCTAACAAGCCACCTCACAAACCATCTGTGACCTGGTGCGAATTTCTAGTTTTTCTCCATTTTGGCTCCTAGGTATGATCCTTAGGTTCTCGGGGTATAACAATATCTCCTCCTTGGGAATATTCGTCCTCGAATGTTGGAAACATGCAGAAAACTCAGAAAATAACTATCACCATATACAAATACTGATCATTTAAGCCGAACTAATGGAATGACTACCTCCAAAAAGAACTACATAACTGAATTGGATTCAGACACCACATACATATACCAGATCATAAAACAAACTTGTACGCATGAACTGAACATGAAAACTAATTAGAGGTTTATGGCAAAAACTAATACCTCAAACTAAAACTGAGCCGGTAGGGAATAAATGAGGGTATTTAGCCATCATATCTACTTCGGCTTCCCATGTAGCTCCCTCGATATGTTGATTTCTCCATAATACTTTAACTGAAGCTACTTCTTTGTTCCTTAGCTTACGGATTTGACAATCTAATATTTTCACGGGTACTTCATAACTGAGGTTGTCTCTTACACTAATGCTGTCCACCGGGACTACTAAAGCTGGATCACCCAAACACTTTTTCAAAAGTGACACATGAAACACAGGATGAGCTGAAGATAACTCCAAGGGCAAGTACAACTCATATGCTACCTTACGAACTCTCCTCACAACCCAGTAGGGGCCAACATAGCGGGGACTGAGTTTTCCTTTCTTTTCAAATCGCATGACTCCCTTCATGGGAGATACCTTTAGAAATACCCAATTGTCCACCTGAAACTCCAAATCTCTTTTCCTCACATCGGCATATGATTTCTGATGATTCGGTCCCTTATCAACTGAACCTTCACCATCGCATCATGAACCGAATATGGGCCTATCATAGCTGCCTTACCAACCTCAAACCATCCGATGGGAGATCTACACCTCTGACCATAGAGAGCCTCGAACGGTGCCATTTGGATACTAAAGTGATAACTGTTATTATAAGCAAACTCAATCAAGGGAAATGATTATCCCAACTACCTTTAAAATCCATAACACATGCCCTCAACATGTCCTCAAGAGTCTGGATTGTTCGCTCGGCTTAGCAATTCGTTTGCGGATGAAAGGATGTGCTGAGCTTGACTTGAGTTTCAAGTCCCTTCTAAAAAGACCGCCAGAACTGGGAGGTAAACTGAGTACCTCAGTCTAAAATAATAGACAAGGGCACTCCATGAAGTCGAACCAACCCTCCCGAATATACGACTTGGCATAATCATCCGCTGAATCCGTGGTCTTGACCGGTAGAAAGTGTGCAGTCTTGGTTAACCTATCCACAACAACCCAAATGGAGTCATAATGTCTCCGAGTGTGGGGCAAACCTATTATAAAGTCCATATTGATCTCTTCCAACTTCCAAGTAGGAATGCTAATATCTTGGAGTACACCTCTCGGTCTCTGATGCTTAACTTTCACTTGCTGGCAGTTCGGACACTTGGCTACATATTCTGCAATATCCCTCTTCATGTCGTTCCACCAATAGAGTTCCCACAAGTCATGATACATCTTGGTGGCACCTAGATGGATAGAATATCTGGTACCATGTGCCTCATATAATCTCCGAACTCTCAAATTATCAATGTCTGGAACACATAGTCGACCTTGGTATCGTAGCACACCATCTCCTCATTAGAAGAAAACCTCCACATTTCGACTCTGCACTGCTTCCTTCAGCTTCCTCAAAATCGAATCCTCATCTTTCTTAGATTTTACATCGACTACCAAGGACGATTTTGACCCATTTTGCATAATAACGCCGCGATCGGTCGAGTTGATCAATCTAACTCCCAACCTTGCAAGCTGGTGGACATCCTTCACCAACTCCTTCTTTCCCTCATCCACGTGGGACACACTCTCCATAGAGAGCCTACTAAGTGCATTTGCCACCATATTAGCCTTGCTCGGGTTGTAAAGAACACTCATATCGTAGTCCTTTAATAACTCCAACCACCTCCTTTGCCGAAGATTGAGATCTTTCTGCGTGAATACATATTGCAAGCTCTTGTGATCCATGAACACGTCCACTTGGACCCCATAAAAGTAATGCCACCATATCTTCAATGCAAACACCACGGCGGACAACTCAAGATCATGGGTAGGGTAATTCTTTTCGTAAACTTTTAACTATCGAGAGGCATATGCTATTACCTTCCCATGCTGCATCAACACGCATCCTAGTCCGACCCTCGAAGCATCACAATATACAACAAAACCATTCATACCCCCGGGTAAAGTCAACACTGGTGCTGAAGTGAGTCGGGTCTTCAATTCCTGGAAGCTTTCCTCACAAGCCTCCGACCATTGGAACTTCACCTTCTTCTGAGTCAACTTGGCCAAAGGTGCTGCAATAGATGACAAACCCTCAACAAATCTTCGGTAGTAACGTGCTAGGCCCAAGAAACTCTGAATTTTCTGAAGGACTCACCGATCTAGGCCAATTCTTCACCGCCTCAATTTTCTGAGAATCTACCTTTATGCCCTCGCCTGATACTACATGGCCCAAAAATGCTATTGAGTTCAACCAGAACTCGCACTTTCTAAACTTGGCATACAACTGGCAATCCTTGAGGGTCTGAAGCACCACTCTCAAATGAGTGGCATGCTCCTCCTCGCTCCAGGAGGATATAAGGATATCATCAATGAACACAATCATGAACAATCCAAATATGTCTTGAACACCCTGTTCATTAGATCCATAAAAGCTGCAGGGGAATTGGTTAGTCCAAAAGACATAACAATAAATTCGTAGTGACCATACCGACTCCTGAAAGTAGTCTTCGGTATGTCACTCTCCCGAACCCTGAGCTAGTGATACCCAAACCTGAGATCAATCTTGGAGAAACACTTGGCTCCCTGAAGCTGATCAAATAAATCATCAATCCTTGGTAAGGGGTACTTGTTCTTGATAGTGACCTTATTCAGCTGCCGATAATCAATACACATTCGAAGGGATCCATCCTTCTATCGAACAAAGAGAATCGATGCACCCCACTGAGACTAGCTCGGTCTAATGAAATCCTTATCCAACAAGTCCTTCAACTGTTCTTTTAACTCTTTTAGCTCGGCTGGAGCCATCTTGTAAGGAGGAATGGAGATAGGTTGCGTATCGGGAAATAGATTAATATCAAAATCAATTTCCCTTTTCAGAGGAACACTTTGAAAATCATTAGGGAAAACCTCCGGATACTCACACACCACTGGAACTAACTGAATAGTCGGGGTCTCGAACTCTACATCCTTCACCCTAACTAGGTGATACATGCAACCCTTAGAGATCATTTTCCTGGGTTTAAGGTATGAAATAAAGCGACCCACGGGTACTATTGAACTACCCCTCCATTCTAAAGCTAGTTCACCCGGAAAACGGAACTCCACCACTCGGGTTCTACAATTAACCGAAGCATAACATGCAAACAACCAATCCATGCCCAGAATAATATCAAAATTAGTCATAGCTAATTCTACTAAGTCCGCGGAGGTGGCCTTACATAATACTATAATGGGGCAACCTTTATATACCCGTCTAGCTACAATTGAATCACCAATCGGAGTAGACACAGAAAACGGGTCTGAAAAAATTTCAAGGCTAACTCCAAAGCTACTAGCAATGTAAGGGGTCACAAAAGACAAAGTAGCTCCTGGATCTAGCATCAATATGGAAGACTTGCAACATACTCGTGACCACATCTGGCGAAGCCTCCTGCTCCTAGCGAGGCACTAGGGCATAAAACCTGTTTTGGCACTGACCACCTGCTGAACTAGTGGAGATACCCTGCTGAGGGGTCATGCTGCCGATGTGGTAGAACTGGCTGCAAGGAAATCTCTGATCCTATGTCCTGGTCTGCCATACCCAAAACAAGCATCCGCGTTGACCAGGCACCTACCGGGATGATTCTTGTCGCACTTCGCACAAATTGGAAAAGTGCGCTCCACCTGGCTGCTACCATGATCCCTCGATCCTATATCCCTGCTCCTCTGGTCTCCCCTGAACCTAGATGGCATGCTGGCCGATGATGGAGTTGGAGCAATGGACCTGTGTTGGGTTTGCTGACGTGGTCCACCCCTGGACCTGGCCTGAGAAACCCCATAGCTGTCGGTCCTGGCCCTCTTGGCCTCTCTCTGCCTTCTGTAGACCAACTCCATCTGCTGCTCATGCAATACAATACAGGGAAAATCAATGTCCCAGTGAAGCATGGCAATCCGGCAATCCTTGTCCAAATAATCTGCTACCCCATGCACAAAACAGCTCACCCGAGCCCGCGGATCCACCACCAACTCCGGAGCATATTTAGATAACCGGGTGAACTCCAATGCATACTCCTGGACAGACATGTTACCCTACTTCAGATTCACCAACTCGGCCACCTTGAGCTCCCTCATCTCCCGAGGGAAGAACCGATCCATAATGCAGTGTGAAACTCATCCTAACCTATCGGGCCTACACCCGCTGCCCTGGCATCTCTCCATTGCTTAAACCATATATGCGCTATCCCCTTTAGCTGGTAGGAGGTCAAGTCAACGCAATCCCCATTGTTCACCCCCATAACCTGGGTGATTTTCAGAATTTCCTCTATAAAATTGTGTGGATCCTCGTCCACCTTTGACCCCGTGAACTCCCGAGGGCTCAGCCTCAAGAAATCCCTCACCTTAGCTGCCGCTGCATTCCCTTCTGAGGGAAATGCGCCACTGTCTGATTCTGGACCTGGGCAGTCATGGCCTGGGCAAGCATCTGAATCGCTACCCTAAACTCGGCGTGGGAAGCTGGCTCTGGTACGTGCTTCTCATGAACGAGTGGAGTTGGTTGATGCTCACCATCATGGGCACCCTCATGATCACTTCCATTACTGTTTGTCCTGGCGTTTACTTGATGTGGAGGCAAGATTCAGCAAACGCGAATAGCACGAATTAGAAGAGCAAAGGACGTTCATCGCACAACATAGATCATGAAAGAAGGAGACATTTCCTAAATGACTAGTAGCCTCTTCGTCATAAGTGTGGCGCACTTCACACCCATGAAAAAAAATCTACTTAACGCGGCTTTCAGAGTCCCTAGGACACTTCAAAACCTATCGCTCTGATACCAAGTTTGTTACGACCCAAACATACACCCGGATTGTAGACATGGGACAAGGAGCCCCGAGAGACCCCAAGTCAACCCATGGCATGAGCATACATCTAATTCAATCACATGAGTGGAAGACTTAACATAAAGAACGTAATCATGACATAACATAAGGGAAAATTAGTACAAGACTTATACAATACGGCAGAATACAACTTATAATCTGATAAGCCTCTAAACATGAAAGGCGGATTGATGGGACAACTCCCCAACTAATCCAACATCCAGAAACTGAAAGGAACGACATAAGGGATGAACATACAGGCCTCGAAACATGAGGACTCACCAAGAGCGCTGACTGTGAATCTGAAACCATCTACAGGTGAGGATGAGCCTAAGAACTAGAACCTATATCATGACACGATACATCATAGAAAGTAGGACGTCAATACGTGGAATGTACTGAGAATGCAAGGTAAGTAAAACGGACATTTAAAACATATATGAAATTCACAAATAATCATAAGAGTAGGACGTCATGCTTGTATCGTAAATCATAATAACATATCATATGGATCAAGATTTTCAAAACATTCATAACATAACATAATCATAATCATAATAGAAGAGATTTAATTAACATGACTTGAGCCAACATACATAATCATAACATGCATAAATCATGAGGAATAGTGGGAGATTCTCTTAACCAACACACCCCATATGAGCACACATGAAGCCCGACTTGTAACCCTAGTTGGGAGGGTGTTCGCACCTTTCCAAGGGTAGAACCATGAAAGTGTTATATCACCATGAAAAGGGGCCATTTGGGCCAGGGACTAACATGAAAGGGGTCCCAACATACAACGGTGACACGTAGTTTATGAGATCCGGGGCTTAACCTGAGCCTAGAACCTACTCGGTGTTCGATACTACTCCCAAAACATATATAGTGCTCATAATAATACATACATGAGTTCATGGTCTAGTTAAATAATGATAATCGTAAACATGCTTGAACATATAAAACTAGCCATGACTTGAGGCCCGTGAGTCAGCCAAAAACTTAATTCATGATTGATAAAATTCATACATACTTGTAGATCATCCATATAGTTTAAATTTCATAAAATCATAATGGGTGACATAATGAATTCATAATTTAAAATATAATTCATGTTGGGCTCGTAAAGAACATCGATGGGATAATAGATCATAAATCGATTCATCATGGGGCATGCATAATTAAGCTTAATTTCTTAGAAAATCAAAATCAACAATATTATAATCAATTTAAATCTTAAAAGATGATCAAAATTCATAGATTGTGATAAGATTTCAAAATCACAAAATCTATAATTAAAACATTAGATTTTATATAATAGAACACAAAACCCCATGAGTTTTTGATAAATTTTAAATAAAATCATAGAGTAGGAGCATGGGTGTGGAAGTATTCATCCATTGCTGACCTTACATACCTGGGATTATCAAATCCTAACTCTCCTTAGAAGCTCAAGAGTGAAACTGGAAGAATTGAAGAGAAAAGCTTAAAATCCACTTAGATCACCTTTCAATATCCCTGCATGCATGAATGAGAGTTTAGAATAGGTCATTCTCTTCAGAACCCAGCTTTCCCAAGACAAAACGACGTAGTTTAGGGCCTTAGGAATTTAGGAATTTCTAAAACACCCTTACTAAAAATGCAAAAATTCCTGGTTGCTAGTCCCCACGAGGGACCTCACGAGTCATTGCCATGGGGCACACTTGTGGCTGGGATTCGTGATGTCTACTGCCCAAACAAGCTCAAGGGACCCCACAAATCGTGGTGGCTGACCATGACTTGTGGTCATAACCCGTGGTCCTTACTGCCTCAAATCCCTAGCCATGCATTCCATCCTCGCCACGGATGACCTCACGAGTCGTGAGGTATGACCACGACTCGTGGTAACCCTCGTGGCCTCCCAATACTCTGCCAAGCCCAGCCTGACCACGAGTCACTTCACGACTTATACACCCCCGTGGTTGGCCTTATACACACCCCCGCCGAGCGTTTACGCCCGGGGGTGTAGATATTAGAGTCCTCCGGACTCAGACTCAAACACAGCAACAATCAGGGCCGAGCGGGCCCAGTTGCAGACCTAGGGGATTAGCAAGACGCTTATAGCTGGTAGTTGACTTAGTATGACCTGGATAGGGGTATATAGATTAAGGTGTACTCACTAGGGTTAATGGGGGCCAGGTGGGTTGTTCTATGTTGATTGTACCTTCTGGCTTATGGTGGCCAGGTAAGGTTTATGTTTGCTTTAGTTACTGATAGTTAGATAGTAGGACGCCTCGTTAGTCAGGTATGACCCCTACCCCCTTATCACAGTTATGTTTAGTCCTGATTTCACTACTTCAGTCATTCTCAGTCCGTTTCCTTTACTTCAATTATTGTCAGTTCTATTTCCTTATTTTCAGTTATTTAAAGTTACTATTTTACTTACTCAATACCTGTGGTACTGACGCCCTCTTCTGGGGCACTGCATTACTTGCCTGCAGGTACACATAGACGAGGAGTAGGTCCCTCATAGTCCCATTCAGCCGTACAGAGCCATCAACTCCTTTCTTCGTAACTTGTGTGATAGAGGTTTATTTCTTTTGTTTGTACAGTATGGGTAGGTCGGGGCCCTATCCCGACCATCTTATTACTCCTAAGGCTTGCAGATTGCAATACTTCCCTGTGGTTAGATAATATCAGTCGTATGGGGCCCATATGCGTTTTAGACTATGTGTGTTGGTCGTGTGGGTCCCTGTTTAGCTGTTGATTGGTGGTCTTGTCAGTCATAGCTCAGCTTAGCATCTGCTTTTACTTTTCAGTTGTAACTAGATATCATGGTGGCCTTGTCGACCCGCATAGAACTCCCCATAATTTTTTGTCTCTGGTTAGCTGTTTATTTTCACAGGTAGCTATAGGCCTTGTCGGCAGGAGGTTGTATTTACAGCCACTATATAGCCCGTTGTTTTCTTGATTCTAGGGTTAGAGTCAGCCCCGCACCAGATGTGTTAGGCTTAGTCAGCTCAGTAGTTCAGGTCCTAGTAGGGCACCAGGTGCCAGTCATGCCTCCCAAGGTGGGGCATGACAAACTTGGTATCAGAGCAGGTCGTATCCCAGGGAGTTTGCAAGCCGTGCTAAGTAGAGTCTCTTCTATGGATGTGTTGTGCACAACATACTATAGGCAGGAGGCTGCAAGGCATGATAGGATGGTTATTCTTTCTTCTTATTCAGTCGTGCTATAGAGCAGTACAGTATAGGGTTGAGTCCCTAAGCTCATTATACTCTTTTGCTTACAGAGAAATGTCGGACCAGCGATACCTTACGACAAGCAGGAGGCTAGATGTAGCAGTAGGAGAGGGCACCAGCAGGGTGCCCCAGCCTCGATCAGAATCGGCCCGATCTAAGGACGATACGGAGGTATCATCTCGAACACCCCAGCAGTGTCCACCACATCAGGAGCCGATTGGGATGGCCGGTGTGATGGCACCGCCTCCAGCAGTATCTATACTCGTACCATCTGACCAGGAGGTCAGGAGCACGGTGGTTATGCTAGCCTAGATGATGGCTGCTCAGCGCTAGCCAGTGCTACCAACAGTTGCTGAATCTTTAGGAGGGCCTGGTAGCTTGAGGGTCCGAGAGTTCCTAGCAGTAAGTCCCCCGCAATTCACAGGGACAGATCAGACCGAGGACCCTCAAGACTTCTTAGATCAGATTCAGAGGATTTTCAAGGTGATGCATGCTACACCCACAGAGTCAGTTGAGTTGGATGTATTTCGGCTACGGGACATCTCCATATTGTGGTATGAGAGTTGGGAGAGATCTCGAGGGAGAGATGTTTCCCCTCCGACCTGGCCCAGCTTCTCAAATGCTTTCTTGGATCATTACCTACCGTGGGAGATTTGATAGGCCTTGGTTGATCAGTTCCTACACTTGGAGCAGGGGTCGATGAGTGTTCGGGAATATGCCATGCCGTTTGATTCCTTGGCTCGATATGCGCCAACCTTTGTGGACACAATGTTGGCCAAGATACACCACTTTATTATGGGGTTGAACCCAGAATATGTTGAGACCTGTATCACAGCCACACTATGAGAGGATATGGATATCGCCCGTGTGCAGGCTTTTGCTCAGAATATTGAGGGTATCAGACAGTGGCAACGGGAGATTAGGAGGACAAGTCAGGAGCAGCGCCGTAGGGACAGACCGGGTGAATTACAGGAGGATTTTCGGGGAGGACCTAGGCCACGGTTATCAGATAGGCCTCAAGACTTCTTAGATCAGATGCAGAGGATTTTCAAGGTGATGCATGCTACACCCACAGAGTCAGTTGAGTTGGATGTATTTCGGCTACGGGACATCTCCGTATTGTGGTATGAGAGTTGGGAGAGATCTCGAGGGAGAGATGTTTCCCCTCCGACCTGGCCCAGCTTCTCAAATGCTTTCTTGGATCATTACCTACCGTGGGAGATTTGATAGGCCTTGGTTGATCAGTTCCTACACTTGGAGCAAGGGTCGATGAGTGTTCGGGAATATGCAATGCCGTTTGATTCCTTGGCTCGATATGCGCCAACCTTTGTGGACACAATGTTGGCCAAGATACACCGCTTTATTATGGGGTTGAACCCAGAATATGTTGAGACCTGTATCACAGCCACACTATGAGAGGATATGGATATCGCCCGTGTGCAGGCTTTTGCTCAGAATATTGAGGGTATCAGACAGTGGCAACGGGAGATTAGGAGGACAAGTCAGGAGCAGCGCCGTAGGGACAGACCGGGTGAATTACAGGAGGATTTTTGGGGAGGACCTAGGCCACGGTTATCAGATAGGCCGCCTATCAACACATAAGCAGGAATTGTCCATTTAGGGGTCAGGGTGACCGGGATCGATGGGATAGGTCCTCGGCAGGATTACGAGCTCCAGCATCCCCGGTAGCGCGTAAGCCCTCAATTTCAGCCGGCAGAGGCCGAGGTAGATCAGGGGCCTCCAGTTCAGGTGCCGGCCCAAACTGTACTTATGCACTACCGGGATGACAGGAGTCAGAGTCGTCACCAGATGTTGTGACAGGTATGCTGAACATTTGCTCTCATCCTGCTTATGTGTTGATAGATCCAGGATCCACCTTGTCCTATGTTACACCGTTAGTGGCTCGGAATTTTAGTATAATGCCAGAATTGCTTCGGCTACCTTTCTCCGTGCCTACACCCGTTGGTGACTCTATTATTGCCAGAAGGGTCTATCGGGGGTGTACAGTAGAGGTTGCCAGTCATCAGACTACGACAGACTTGATAGAACTAGAAATGGTTGATTTTGATGCCATTATGGGTATGGATTGGCTAGCTCCATGCTATGCCAATGTCGAATGTTGGACCAAGATTGTCCGATTCCACTTTCCAGATGAGGCAGTACGGGAGTGGAAAGGTAGTATAGCCACGCCAAAAGGTAGGTTTATTTCCTTTCTTCGGGCGAGAAAATTGATAGCAAAAGGGTGCATCTACCATATTGTCAGAGTTTAGGATGTTCGGGCAGAGCCTCCGACCCTTCAGTCTATTCCAGTGGTTAATGAATTTCCCAATGTATTTCCAAATGAGCTTCCTGGTATTCCCCCAGAAAGGAAAATTGATTTTGCAATCGATCTATTACCAGGCACTCAGCCTATATCAATTCCTCCATATCGGATGGCTCCTGCTGAGCTCAGAGAACTAAAGGAACAATTGAGGGATTTGCTAGACAAGGGCTTTATCAGACCGAGTACCTCACCATGGGATGCGTCAGTTCTGTTTGTAAGGAAGAAGGACGGCTCCCTCCGTATGTGTGTAGACTATCGGCAGCTGAATAAAGTCACTATCAAAAATAAGTACCCGCTTCCCAGAATAGATGATTTGTTTGATCAGCTACAGGAAGCAAGGTATTTTTCAAAGATTGCCTTAAGGTCAGGATATCACCAGGTCCGAGTTCGTGAAAGAGATATTCCAAAGACCGCCTTCAGGAACAGATATGGCCACTTTGAATTTCTAGTCATGTCCTTCGTACAAACAAATTCCCCAGCAGTGTTTATGGACCTGATGAACAACATTTTCAGACCATACCTAGACTTGTTCGTGATAGTATTTATCGATGATACTCTGGTGTATTCCCGCTCAGAGGTAGATCACCAGGATCATCTACGGATAGTGCTCCAGATTCTCAAAGATCGCCAGCTATATGCAAAAAATTTTAAATGTGAATTTTGGCTGAATTCAGTAGCCTTCTTGGGCCATATTGTGTCAGACGCTGGTATACAGGTAGATATGCAGAAGATAGAGGCAGTGAAAACATGGCCTAGACCTACCACTCCGACCGAGGTACGTAGTTTCCTGGGGTTAGCCGGGTATTACAGAAGGTTCGTGGAAGGATTTTCCACTTTGGCAGCACCTTTAACCAAACTGACACAGAAGGCAGCAAAATTCCATTGGACTGAGGCATGTGAGCAGAGCTTTCAAGAACTAAAAGACAGATTGACATCAGCACCAGTGCTAGTGTTTCCAGAAGGAACAGAGGGCTATGCAATCTATTGTGATGCTTCGGGTGTTGGGTTAGGATGTGTTTTGATGCAGCATGGTAAGGTGATTGCCTATGCCTCCAGGCAGCTGAGGAAGCATGAGAAGAACTACCCTACCCATTACCTAGAGTTGTCCGCGGTGATTCATGCCTTGAAAATATGGAGACACTACCTGTATGGCGTCCACGTAGATATTTTCACTGATCACAAAAGCCTGCACTATATTTTCACCCAGAAAGAGTAGAATCTGCGACTGTGTCACTGGTTGGAGCTGTTAAAGGATTATGATGTGAATATTTTATATCACCCAGGAAGGGCCAATGTTGTAACAAATGCCCTTAGCCGCAAATCCATGGGAAGCCTGGAATATTTACAGCTCGAGCGGCAGGAATTGGCTCGAGAATTACATCAGCTAGCCAATTTAGCCGTTCGTATAGTGGAATCAGGAGACAATAGAGCGGTAATCCAGAATACCGCAGTGTCATCATTGGTTGTGGAAGTGAAAGAATGGCAGTATGAAGATCCTAGCCTAGTTCAGCTCAGAAATAGGGTCCAGCAAGGGGAAGTGACAGATTTCCAGGTAACCAAGGACAGAGTTTTGAGATATAGGGATCACTTCTGCATTCCAGACGTGGTAGGGCTTCGCCAGCAAATTATGGGATAGGTACACTATACCCGTTACTCTCTCCATCCAGGTTCGACAAATATGTACCATGATGTAAAAGAGATTTACTGGTGGCCGGGAATGAAAAAGGGGATAGCAGAATTCGTAGCTCAATGTCCCAATTGCCAACAGGTGAAAGCTGAACATCAGAAACTAGGCAGATTAACACAGGATATAGTCGTGCCTTTATGGAAATGGGAGGCAGTTAATATGGATTTCATGGTAGGATTACCTCGTACCAGGCGTAAATATGATTCCATCTGGGTAATTGTTGACAGGTTGACAAAATCAGCTCACTTTCTGCCAGTAAGGGCTACCTTTTCAGCCGAAGATTATGTGAAGCTGTATATTAGAGAAATAGTATGATTGCATGGTGTTCTGCTGTCAATTATCTCTAACAGAGAGGGGTAGTTTACAGCTAAGTTTTGGAAATCTTTTCATAGGGGCCTGGGGACGCAGGTTAACCTGAGCACATCCTTCCAACCTCAGATAGACGGGCAGGCAGAACGTGCAATCCAGACACTCGAGGATATGTTACGGGCATATATGCTAGATTTTGGAGGCAGCTGGGATGAAAATCTACCACTTATTGAATTTGCCTATAATAATAGTTATCATTTGGCAATTCAGATGGCGCCTTATGAAGCGTTATATGGGCGGAAGTGCAGATCGCCAGCTGGTTGGTTTGAGGTAGGAGAATCAGCATTGATTGGGCCAGATATTATTCATCAGTCAGAAGAGAAAGTAAAGCTTATCAGGGAACGTCTACTGACAGCTCAGAGCATCCAAAAATCTTATGCTGATGTGCGACGAATAAACCTAGAATTTAATGTGGGTGACTGGATATTCCTGAATGTTTCATTGATGAAGGGTGTGATGAGATTTGGTAAGAAAGGCAAGCTCAGCCCGAGGTTTATTGGGCCTTAAGATTCGCCGAAGGATAGGCCAGGTGGCTTATGAATTGGATTTAACCTCAGAATTAGAATTCATTCACCCAGTTTGTCATGTTTCAATGCTGAGGAAGTGTATAGGAGATCCCTCCGGGATTGTCCCAGTCAAAGATGTCCAAATCACAGAGGAGTTAGCCTATGAAGAAGCTCCAGTAGCCATACTAGATCAGTAGATCCGCAGACTAAGAACTAAAGATGTTGCTTCTGTTAAAGTGTTATGGCGAAATAAGAACCAAGAGGAGATGACGTGGGAAGCAGAAGATGAGATGAAAACCAAATATCCTGAGTTATTTTATACTTAGTCAGATTGTGCAGCCAGAGGTATGTTGCTATTGTTGTTTCATAAGTTGCATTATATACATGTATATGTGGAGTAGTTGACTTCAGTCTATTGTGAAATGAATGACATAGTCTTGTGTGGAGTACCTGTATTGGACTTTTCTGCATTTCAGGGTTTTTGGATAGTCCATATTACAGGGGAAACTCTGCCGAAATTTTTCCAGAATAAGTAATTGCAAGATTAAGGTTCTTGCTAGTAGAAGTTAACATTCGAGGACGAATGTTCTTAAGGGGGGAGGATGTTACACCCCGTAAGTTTCTAGCATTTAGTTGGCCCATTCACATGTTGGTTGAGTTTTAGAGTGCCATACAAACGAGGAAAGGGCCCGGGGAAAGGCCGAACGAGTGCCAAGTCGGGATATTTCGCGAGAGGAGGCCGAACCAAGCTGCCCAGAGGGGCAAAGTGGCACGGAGCTGCTCCTCCAAGTTAGCTAACATGGCACGGAGCAGAATCAGCGCATTGGGCAACGTGCCACGTTGCCTTGTTGTTTGATCTTGGGTAAATTTATATGCCCAAGTGATACTCAAAAGTACCATTTTAACCTTGTTTATCTACCAATGTGTATACATTCTCATGTGATTGGTAATAAAATGTGAATTTATACTAACCAACATGATTAGCATTGTTTTGCAGGTAAAATGTGATTTCGGGAAGCTTAAATGCATGTTGGATGATATCGGAGTTGGACTTGGATGCGAGCAAGGGAAAAGGCATTGGACAGCATGAAATAAAGGGGCTCCGCGATGGAGCCGTGTCACGTTGCCATCGCGGAGGCATTCTGCCTGGATAGGGAAAATTCGCCCAAATTCTAGAGAGGGTCCGCGTTTGCTCCGTGGCACGGAGGCAGTGCTCCGCGTTGCACGTCGTGCCACGTTGAGCTTTAATTCCTGGACCCCCAATTCTAGTGAGGGTCTGCATTCGTAGCATGTCACGGAGGCAGTGCTCCGCGATGCACTCCGTGACACGTTGCTCGTTATTCCGGGAAAAATTCCCAGCAGTATAAATAGAACACATAGGTTCATTTTTCAATATTCTGACTTGGTGGAGCAAGTACGTGGGTTACAGGCAGTTGAGGGACGAAAATATCAGGGTTTTTTCTCTCTTTCTTTCTTCTTTAATTCAATTGCTTGTATTATTAACACTCATTTTAAGATGTTTAATCCACAAATGAGTGGCTAATTCCTCTCCTTGCTGAGGTTATGAACAATTGTGATGAAATTTGATCATTAATTATTTGGTTTTTCATCTTTTCTTCCATGTTGTTCTATTAATTCTTGTTCTTACTGCATTAATGTGTGGCCTACGTTAATGTACATCTAAAAAGTCCGGTTTCACTCGAGAGAGCAAGAAATTGGAAAGTTGTGAATTAATAGGATATGTTCTTTACTTGGTTTGGGAAAATTGAGTCTTGATTTGCTTTCAGGATAGAAATATACCTGAAAGTCGTATTAGTCAATTTAGGAACCGGAATTGTATGGCTAGAACATGAATTGCATTTGATCACAGAAATGTAGATGGATGGTTTATGATTCTTAAGTGAGGTTAAATACGAGAGTTTTAATCTCTTGGCAAATGTTCTTGGCTAGCAACTGGAGGAAAAGATTAACCAAATTATGATGATAATCAATTTCATTACATGTTCATTTAACCTCAGCATGCTCTCATTCATAGTTCAGATTCAAAGTAGATAATTGTTTTTAGCTTTAGTATAAAAATTATAAAACAAACTATCAAACTTTTGGGTACACTATTGTTTGCATTTTTAGAAGTAAAATATAGTACACTTGAGCAAATTGCACTTCATCCAAGTCTCTGTGGGATCGATACTTGGCTTACTAAAGCCATTTACTACTTGTTCGACCACGTGCACTTGCGTGTCGTTTTATATACCCACAATCACGCGAACAAGTTTTTGGCGCCGTTGCAGGGGACTTGGCAATTGGTGAATTTGTTTTTAGTGTTAATTTACTGTATTTTTATTTTCTTAGTGTTGACAAGTTGGTCTTAGCCTGTATTTTGCAGACTTAATTGCTGTTGAACACTGGCAAGAGACAAGGAGCTGGTGGAATCGTATATAGAGCCAGAAAGGATATTTCACAGTAAACGAAGAGAAGCTCTACAAAGAAAGCTGCAGTTGCTCAGACAGAAGATCATGGAGCAACAACAGAATCCACCAGTAGTACGGGCAGTGTTAGTGCCCAAAGAAGCAGCAGCTCAGCCGGTTCGCGAAGTGGCAATCCCACATGCCAATAATGTTACATCTAGTATCTGCAAACCAGAGCCAGGAGGGAGATTTGAACTTAAACAGAATATGGTGCAGTTGCTGCACACTAGCGGGCAGTTTACCGGTCTCCCTCATGAAGATCCACAGCAGCATCTCCAAATTTTTTTGGAGATAAGTGACACTTACATCCCCGCTGGAGTGTCATCAGACTATGTCCGGCTTACATTATTCCCATTCTCATTATTGGGAGAAGCCAAGAGGTGGTTCAAAGCTGAGCCACCGAATTCTATTTCTACGTGGGATGATCTTGCACGGAAGTTTTTGATACGGTTTTTTCCCTCTGGTAAAACAGCAAGACTTAGAAGTCAGATTTTAAGATTCAAACAGCGAGAGGGAGAAAATTTATATCAGGCCTGGGAGAGATTTAAATCCATGTTGCGGGATTGTCCTCATCATCATCAGTCCAATGATGTGCTGGTGCACACATTTATAGAGGGTTTGGAACCCCACACCAAAATATTGCTAGACTCAGCAGCTGGAGGGAAAGCGCTGGAGAAAACTTATGAGGAGCTGTATACCTTGTTGAACCGTATTTCACAGGGCAATCAAGAATGGAATGCTGATTCATCAAGAGGTGGGACAAGGAAAGCAGCAGGAGTGCTAGAAGTGGATGGGTTTACAGCTATCGCTGCACAGATAGCTGCATTGCAAAATCAACTTAACACCCACTTCAGCAACATGACATTGAACCAGCCTCAAGCCCCAGTTAATGCAGTACAGCATATGTGGTGTGAAGTGTGTGGAAGCAGTGAGCACTCAGCTGAGTGTTGTGGAGCCAATTCTGACTTGGTAAACTTTGTGGGTAATGCGCAAAGGAACCATCAACAGTATGGTAGTAGCTACAATTCCAATTGGAGGAATCATCCTAATTTCTCATGGGGTAGCAACAACCATCGGGGCCAAAGTTCGGGTCAGGGTGTGCAAAGGAACTAAGGAGGGCAGCAGAATTATCAAGCTCAATTCAGAAACAACAATGCACCTCCTCCACCACCATCACCCAGCATTGAGGAGATGTTCAAGACCATGATAGCTAACCAAGCTCAATTGCAGGCTGACTATGTGAAATTGGCAGCCGAAATGAAAAACAACCAGTTAGCTACCAAGGCACTTGAATATCAGTTTGGGCAATTTGCTAGTGCCCAAAACACAAGGCCTAGAGGAGGACTGCCGAGCGACACGGATCCCAATCCCAAGCAGGTAAATGCAGTGACCACAAGGAGTGGTTTGCAGCTGAAAGAGGTGGAACCAGAAAGACCACCTCAACAGTCGGGAGCAGCAGAAGTTGAGAGGGAGCAAAGTACTGAAAGGGGGAAGACTAAGGAAGCTGAATCAGAAAGACCTCCACCCCCGTTCCCTCAACGACTAAAGAAACACAAGGAGGAGGTGTGTTTCAAGAAATTCATGGAGGTGCTGAAACAGGTACATGTTAACTTACCTCTTGTTGATGTCTTGCAGGGAGTGCCGAAATATGCTAAGTATATAAAGGACATCGTGGCAAACAAAAGTCGGCTGACTGAGTATGCTACGGTGGCTCTAACGGAGGAGTGCACTTCCCGGATCCAAAATAGACTGCCCACAAAGCTAAAAGACCCTGGGAGTTTTACTATCCAGATTACTATTGGGTAGAGCATCCGAGCTCGTGGATTGTGTTATTTGGGAGCGAGCATAAATTTGATGCCTTCATCGGTATTCAAAAAGTTGGATCTAGGGAGTCCTAGACCCACAACGGTAATCTTACAGTTGGCGGATCGATCCTTAGCCAGACCTGATGGCATTGCAGAGAACGTTCTAGTGCAAGTTGGCTCCCTAATTTTCCCGGTAGATTTTGTCATGCTGGATTTTGAACCAGACGCGGAAGTCCCATTTATTTTGGGACGTCCTTTCTTGGCAACCGGAAAAGCACTAATTGACGTAGCTACGGGGCAGCTAACAATGCGAGCACATGACAAGGTGGAGGTGTTCGATGTGTACAAGGCACCCAAGCTCCCGACGGTGCATGAAGAACTCTCGGTGATCAATGTGATTGATCAAGGTGATGATAAGCAGATGAAGGATTCCCGAGAGTTAATGGGAAAACCACCGGAAAGGTGTAAGCACTACTGGGGGGAGGACGGTGATCGAGAGAAATCGTCCATCACCCTAGAGGACAATTGAGCTTAACGACGTCGAGCCGCGATGGTAAATCAGGCGCTGCACGGGAGGCAACCCGTGAAAAATATTTCTTTCATTTTGTAAAGTGTAAATAGATTTTTCTTTTTCTTTTTTTGATTTACTACAAAAATTTTCGTTTTTAGTTTTTGTTTTATTTGTATTTAGAGTGAAACCTATAATTCTAACCAATTTTGTATAGTGAGATGAATTTCAGGTCAAACGGAGAAAAATATGCATGGAATCGTGAAGGAAATGTCAAGGTATGAAAAATTAATAAAAAGTGGCAGACAGTGAGCTGAGGCGACAGCTCCATGTCACGGAGGTGGACCTCCGCGTTACCTCCGTGACACGTTGAGGTACAATCTGGAATTTAAAAAAAAAAACAATCCAGAACAGTCTCGCGATGGCTCCTTGTCACAGAGGCAGTGCACCGCGATGCACTCCGTGACACGTTGCCTTGTATATCGCGATGGGTCACACCGGGTCGCCGGGTGACCCGTGCGATTTCCTTACTTTTTAACCCCGAAAACCCTCCCTTTTCCCTCATTTTTTAATCCCTTCGCGACCAAACCCCCCAAAACCCATCCCCCATCAACGTGACACGGAGTAAGGCAAGAAATTCAATGATTTCTCTTTGATTCTTCAAAGTCAAGGTATGTTTTTCGATTCCCTCTCAAATTCTTATCGATTTTCTTCGATTTTGAGCATGGGAGGTGAGCTAAATTTCCCTACGTAGTAATTAAGAATGAATTCGAGTTAATTGTTGTTGATGAATGTTCGGAGTGTCGTTATGATTACTTGAACTTGTCGATTGCTTAACTTAATAGAATTTGATTGATAATCTCAATTTTAGGGCTTGTATGTGGAATTTGAAGTTGAAAATGTATTAAAATTGTGAATTTTATGCCGGGATGGACGTGTTGAATGAGATGAGTCGATGTACAAATTTTTAGGATGTTAATAGAACGACTGATTCTCGAGTTGGGGAAATGTTGAAATTTGTAAGAATTGGTTGGTTGTATAGGTTCATGTAGATAAATTTTTGTTGGTGTTTTTGTTTCTTTGTTTTTCGTTACTAAGTGTGATGGGTAAAATGTTAGCGATGGTAGTGATTGTGATTAGCTGTACGAAGTCTGAGTAGTACGCAGAAGTTATACCATCGAATTTTTCGAACGCACTAAGCATGATTGTATAGTTGTTTATTGTGTGTAAATAAAAATAATCTTGCCGTAGTGTTGTAACTGTAGCTAAGGACTAAGTGTGGGGCAACCTAGCGTAACCCGACCTTAGCCGAAGTTAAGATCCGTGAGCTTAAAATTTATCTTGTTTACTTGGGTTGACAGGTAAAATGGCAAGCCAGCAAGATAAAGGAAAAGGCGCATCAACTTCAGGCGCCGGAAGGAAACGAATCAGACTGGGTACAGCAATCCCAGCTGCACCAGCAGTTCCACGTGGCCAACGCCGCCAATACGGAACAAGATGGGTGACCGATGAGGGGAAAAAGTGGTACGCAAAGCACAAAAAAAATAAATATTTCCCCGAGGAGCACATAGCACGGGAACCTTTGGCACAGGAGTTCCCTAGAATGGTCCACCGGATCGAGGCAGCTGGGCTCAAGTTCATCTTTGAAGAGCCCAAGGAATGCAATCTGCACTTGGTTCGAGAATTTTATGCCAATTGGAATCCGACTATCAGAAGCCACACCATCAAGATCAGAGGGCAAATAGTCACTCTGGAGCCCCACCACCTCAATGCCATCATAGGAGTGCGGTACACAGACGCCCACGTACTCCGACAGCTGAACATTACCCCACCGTATGCAGACATCAGACGCACATTGTGTGGGACCCGATCGACAGCTTGATGGAGCAGACACAAAGAGAGGGGCTACCACCAGACTTTGCCATATTCACAGATGAACAGGGAAGCCCGAATCTGGCTGAAGATAGTCTGCTCATGCCTAATCCCGGGGGTACATATGACAGATGTAACCTGGGATCGTGTATGCCTGGTGTACGCCCTGATGAAAGGGCTGGAGATCAATGTAGGGGCGGTAATTATCTCCGCCATGAAGAGAGCCCGGTTGCACCAGGGGCACAGGTATGGCTTTGGTGGACTACTGACCACCTTCCTCAGGGGCCTCGATGTTGAGGAGGAGGCCCTTGACTATATCCCGCAGTTGGAGCGGTGGGCCTTAGACGTTACTAAAACTAAGGCTCCCGACACCACCCATGGGCCGGTGCTTACACTTGCCGAGTGACTGCTCGTGATGACCAGTATATGGCTCGGATGTATGGGATGCAGATGCTCCAGCTGAGGATAGGTGGGAGGCCGGCGACAGAGGAGGAGCTATGGCAGCTCGAGCTAGACTACCCTTTCGGCGAAAACACCAGGGCTCTATGCCGAGTGGGGCCAGCATTTATAGAGCCCACAGACGATGATGTCCCCACAGACGAGGAGACACGTCGGGAGGACTCCGATGTGGAGTCCGATGATGACGACGGAGGCGACTCGGACATGGGAGATGAAGCAGCAGCACCCGACGAAGAAGTGGAATACTTTGACTGATTAGGGAGTTCCACCACCCAATTTTGTGCTATTTTAATTTTTGTGAACACTGGGGACAGTGTTCGAACTAAGTGTGGGGTGGGAGTAGTTAGGTGTTGGGCTGGGCTGTTTTGTATGTATGCTCTCTTCTGTTGTCGTGTATGTTGTTTGTCCCTGTGAGTGTGAATTGTTAAGTTATTCTGTATTTGTAAATGTTTGTTAAATTAATGTGTGTTGCTGAATGTTACTAGCGGATTCTGATTTTGTACATATTTTTGTTATCGAAATGATCGATATTTTTAAAATTTTAAAATATTCTGTACATATTTTTGTTATCGAAATGATCGATATTTTCAACATTTTTTGTACTTCTTGGGTTTCTCGGCGTTTGTTTTCGGTTCTTTTACCGAGAATGGTCCCATTGAACCGAATTCATAGTTAGTGACCGTTCCCTATGATGGATGGATGACGACCGTCTTAAGGGAAATGTAGTCGTTAGGAGTAGATTTTTTTCAATTATTTTTCAATTTTTCAGTCTTCTTCTTCGGTGGGTTGCATCCCAAAACCTGTAGTTACTGGATGGTTGCGAAATTCTGGTTGTGTGTTGTACATGATATTTAAAATGCAAAGGTGATTCGTATGAAAGCATGCAACTTTGTAAATATGTTGAGATACCTAAGCTGTAGAGTTCGATTCAGTGTGATTGAGGCTTAAATTTTGAATTCCTGTAATTAGCTGATTGAAGAGTCTGTGAATACATCTTGAATCGAGCATGTGCAAAAAGTGTGAAGTGAGGTGTTGATATTCCATGCTATTGTGAAGTGTCTAGAACTTGTCTGGTGTGTGTACAAAACGAAATGAAGGAGGTGTATTGTAGGAAAGGATATAGGCATTTCTTTGTTTTAACCGAGAGTCTCTATTTTTCCTTGTCGTACACACCTTGATTGTATACCCTAGTCAGCCCGTTGAGCCTTTAGCCAATTATTTTTTTCTTTTGTCCAAAAAGTGTAACCCGAGCTTAATTCCTTCTCTTCATTAGCCGTAAAGTCTATACAAAACTCTTAAGCGCTTAAGAAGAGAAAATCATTTTCCCAAAGTGTCAAAGAGTGAGAATGGTGAAAAGAAAAAGAAAAGCAGAGTGATAGAAGAAAAGAAAAGGTTGAAGGTGCACTTGCTATAAATAAACGATAATGAAGGTGCATGAATAATCTTTGTTGTTGTGTCAAGTGTGCTTAATGCAATGGGCCATACTAAAGAAAATCATCAAGAATGGGATGATGAAAAAAAGAAACAATGTCCATGAGTTGATGGGATGTGTTGAAAAGGCGCTTAAGGATGCTAGTGGCTATTATTGGCTAACCCAATATTTACTAGTTCCGTAGCTTCCATTACAACCCGTTCAAGTCCTACGTGATCTTACATCGCACTTCTTTATATTAGTGGAGTAATACACTAAGGGCAAGCTTATGGGTCATGACATGATGCATGTGAATTCTTTTGGGAGAGAGAGTGAAATTGTTTTTACATGCCCCTGTTTGAATGTTTGTGAGTCATACGAGCAAAAAGGGGAAGATTCTCTTTTGTTGTGAGGGCACATGCTTGATGAAAGATTGATTTTCGTGTCGGATATCTTGATCAGCTGATTTGCATGAGTTTGCCGATATCGAGAGTCGATTCTTAAAGTCTAGGAGGTCTTAATGTATTGAAGGTCATTGCATTGATAAGACCATGCATGTTTCTTGATGATTTGCTATATTGAATAATCAGTATGACCGTAGCCTAAATTGTCGAACCGAAGTAGCGAGGTTGGGATGTAAATTGCATGAAGTGTAGGATTGTTGTTCGAGGACGAACAAGGATTTAAGTGTGGGGTAAGTGATCTTGGGCAAATTTATATGCCCAAGTGATACTCAAAAGTACCATTTTAACCTTGTTTATCTACCAATGTGTATACATTCTCATGTGATTGGTAATAAAATGTGAATTTATACTAACCAACATGATTAGCATTGTTTTGAAGGTAAAATGTGATTTCGGGAAGCTTAAATGCATGTTGGATGATATCGGAGTTGGACTTGGATGCGAGCAAGGGAAAAGGCATTGGACAGCATGAAATAAAGGGGCTCCGCGATGGAGCCGTGTCACGCTGCCATCGCGGAGGCATTCTGCCTGGATAGGGAAAATTCGCCCAAATTCCATAGAGGGTCCGCGTTTGCTCCGTGGCACGGAGGCAGTGCTCCGCGTTGCACGCCGTGCCACGTTGAGCTTTAATTCCTGGACCCCCAATTCCAGTGAGGGTCCGTGTTCGTAGCGTGTCACGGAGGCAGTGCTCCGCGATGCACTCTGTGACACGTTGCTCGTTATTCCGGGAAAAATTCCCAGTAGTATAAATAGAACACTTAGGTTCATTTTTCAATATTCTGACTTGGTAGAGCAAGGACGTGGGTTACAGGCAGTTGAGGGACGAAAATATCAGGGTTTTTTCTCTCTTTCTTTCTTCTTTAATTCAATTGCTTGTATTATTAACACTCATTTTAAGATGTTTAATCCACAAATGAGTGGCTAATTCCTCTCCTTGCTGAGGTTATGAACAATTGTGATGAAATTTGATCATTAATTATTTGGTTTTTCATCTTTTCTTCCATGTTGTTCTATTAATTCTTGTTCTTACTGCATTAATGTGTGGCCTACGTTAATGTACATCTAAAAAGTCCGGTTTCACTCGAGAGAGCAAGAAATTGGAAAGTTGTGAATTAATAGGATATGTTCTTTACTTGGTTTGGGAAAATTGAGTCTTGATTTGCTTTCAGGATAGAAATATACCTGAAAGACGTATTAGTCAATTTAGGAACCGGAATTGTATGGCTAGAACATGAATTGCATTTGATCACAGAAATGTAGACGGATGGTTCATGATTCTTAAGTGAGGTTAAATACGAGAGTTTTAATCTCTTGGCAAATGTTCTTGGCTAGCAACTGGAGGAAAAGATTAACCAAATTATGATGATAATCAATTTCATTACATGTTCGTTTAACCTCAGCATGCTCTCATTCATAGTTCAGATTCAAAGTAGATAATTGTTTTTAGCTTTAGTATAAAAATTATAAAACAAACTATCAAACTTTTGGGTACACTGTTGTCTGCATTTTTAGAAGTAAAATATAGTACACTTGAGCAAATTGCACTTCATCCAAGTCTCTGTGGGATCGATACTTAGCTTACTAAAGCCATTTACTACTTGTTCGACCACGTGCACTTGCGTGTCATTTTATATACCCACAATCACGCGAACATTGTTCGCTCCCAACTACACGCAAGTGCACGTGGTCGTACAAGTAATAAAGTGGATTTATTTCAAGCCAGGTATCAAACCCACGGGGACTGTAATGTGACAGTAATTTTTCTTTAAGTGTTTAGTATACACAATTCTTTATACAAGTAGACAAACAGAACAAATGGTGAATTTTCAATAATACTAGTTAATTAACTTTAAGTAAGAAGATTGTAAATTATAATCTGAACAATAGCACGTACAAGCTAAGGTTAAGGAAAAACATGTAGATATGTAATTTACTGATTAAATTTCAGTCAACACTTCTCTTC
This sequence comes from Datura wrightii, assembly GCA_035772735.1. Classification (NCBI taxonomy): domain Eukaryota; kingdom Viridiplantae; phylum Streptophyta; class Magnoliopsida; order Solanales; family Solanaceae; genus Datura; species Datura wrightii. The sequence continues at coordinate 82,558,192 of JASDFA010000006.1, read as the reverse complement.
AGTTGTTGGTCAGGAATTATTAACCAATGGATTGTGTCTTTCGAACTCCTCTCCAATTAAAGAATCATGAGACTTACATTACACATTTCTGTAATGCAAACACTTCATATTCTAGCAATACACAACAAATTCCATAGATGACCAAATATGACATTACAGATATATTTCTATTTGAATGTTAATCTTCTCTTAATTTCTCAACCAAGACAAGAACATATCCTACCAATTCACATCTATCCAATTAATCTTCCTTTCGAAAATAAAACTGGAATTCTAGGATATACATTAACAATGGCCAAGCATTGATGTAGTGAAAACAAGAATTAATAGAACAACCATTGTAGAGAAGATAAAAACTGAAATCACATCAATTACATACTACTGCAATCATCCTCAACCTCAGCCAAAGGGGAATTAGCCACTCATTTGATGATTAAACATCTTCAAACAAGTAGAAATCATACAAGCAATTGAAATCTAAGAGAAAAAGGAAGAAAATTAACCAAAGAACTTCTTCAGCTCAACTGCTTGATACCCACGTTCTAGCTTGAAATGTCAGATATCTTAAAATAAAACCTAAGTGTGCTATTTATACAAGTGGGAAATCTCCCAGAAAAAACTGGCAACGTGGCACGGAGGGTAATTCGGAGCATCAGCTCCGTGCCACGGCCCTGTCGCGGAGCCTCACTGGAACTGGGATGCTGGATTATTATTCCTTAGCGTGGCACGGAGGGTATCGCGGAGCCTCAGCTCTGTGCCACGAACGTAACGCGCACCTTCGCTGGAATGCAGCAAAAATCCCACTCTAGGCAGAATGCCTCCGCGATGGTGGCGTGGCACGGCCCTATCGCGGAGCATCAAGTTTTAGCATTTTCTTGCCAACTTCTGAGTTTTGCTTCCGAGTCCATTCCTCCACTTCACCAACTTGTAGATTAGTTTCCAAAATTCATTCTAACTGCAAAAAATAATAACTAATCATATTGGTTAGTAAAAATCCACATTTACATAAAAATCAGATGAAAATGTACGCATAAAAGTAGATAAACAAGTCAAAATTAAGTAATAAAGTATCACTTGGGCATGCAATTATGCCCAAGATCACCTACCCCACACTTAAAGCCTTGTTCGTCCTCGAACAACCCTTTCACATCTCATGTAATTGAAGACTCACGCATAGCTAATTTAGCACTACAATTCAAGCTATGGCTATAAGGATTAATAAAGATAGCAAGTTAAAAATAAGGAATGCATGATTTAATCAGTGAAATGCATTACAACTATGTTAAGACCCCCTAACCTCAAGAATTGACTCTCAATCTTAGCAACTCATGCAAATCAACCGATCAAGAAATCCATATGAATGTTATCTCTCATTAAATATGTTCCCTCACAACACAAGAGAGTTACCCCATTTTTACTTCAAAAGAATTTCAAATCACAAACGGTATGGGTATATGAATAAAATTTCACGCACTCTCTCAAAGAATTCACATGCATCATGTAGTGAACCATAAGCTTGCCCTTAGTGTTTACTCCACTAATTTAAGGATGTATGAACGTAAGATCAAGTAGGACTTAAGGGGTTGTAATGTAAGCTAAGGGACAGGTAGGTACTATTCTGGCCAGTAATAGTGAATATCTTCCCCCAAGCGCTTTTAATACATCCACCTCCATTAAGGACATCTCCTCTATACTTCCTCCTCACTCTTGTCACTCTTGAATTTTCTCTTTTAGTTCCCATTTATTTAAGCACACTCAGCTTACTAGTAAAGCGTATTGAAGAAAATTTTTTATTTACTTTCGTACTCTCTACTAATAATCAATCATTTTCAAACAAGTGCACCTTTGTCCTTTTCTTAACTTTCAGAACTTCTACTTTTCCTTCTGTTTCACGCTTTTCACTCCTTCACTCTTTGGAATTTTTCACTTAAGCGCTTAGGAGTTTTTGATCAAATTCACGGCTAATGAAAGAAAAGGATTAAGCTTATATTGTAACTATCAAAGAATAGGCTTAAGGCTCAATGGGGCTAACTAGGATTTAACATTCAAGGTAGGTAAGATAAGGGATAAAATTTCGGTTCATTCAAAGAAATGCCTACATCCTTTCTTACAATCCACATCCTTCATTTCGTTTTAAACACACACCAGGCAAGTTCTAGACACTTCACAGTAGCATGGAATATTAGAAAAACTCACACTCACTGCACCTGTACATGCACATGCTCAATTCAAGACATATTCGCAGACTCTTAACTCAGTTAATTACAAGAATTCAAAATTAAGCTTTAATCACATCGAGTCGAATTCTAGAGCCTAGGTGTCTCAACATGTTTAAAACACTTGCATGCTTCCATCCTAATCACACTTGCATCTTACAATATAGCACATAACAAGAATGTCGGACCATTAATTAGCTATGTGTTCACAAAAAAATCTAAACCTACTGACTAAATTTCCCTTAACACGGTCGTCACTCATCCATCATAGGGAACAATCTCTATCTAAGACTTCGGTTCAAAGGGACTATTCTCAAAAAAAGCACCAAAAACAAAAACCAAGAAACCCAAATCAAAAAAATAGAAAAAAATAAAGTCACAAAAATAAAAAAAGCAAATAACTTACACAAATAATTACACAAATGACTACTTAACAATTTATTACAATTACATTACCAGCACCAACACACAAAAGCATCAACAACATAACACGAAACACAATGTCACACATTAAACAACCACAGAAACACAACACAGCACAGCCTTACTACACTACACCAGTACCTAACTACTCCCACCCCACACTTAGTTGGAACACTGTCCCTAGTGTTCGCATATCTGCAATTAAAAATAAGGTTTGGGCGGTGTAACTCCATGATCAATCAAAATGTTCCATCTCTTCATCAGGTGCTAGTACCTCATCTCCAAGATCAGAATCCTCTTCGCCGTCCTCCTCTGACTCAATGTATGAGTCATCCCGGTGCGTTTCCTCATTCGTAGGGACGTCGCCATCAACTGGTTCTACAAATGCAGGCCCAACTCTACATAATGCTCGGGCATGCTCATTAAATGGATAATCCATGTCAAGCTGCCATAATTCATTCTCCGTAGTAGGCCTTCCACCAACGCGCAGTTGCAGCATCTGCATCCCATACATTCGGGCCATGTATTGGTTATCCCGAGCATGTCGCTCAGCGAGTGTAAGCACAGGCCCAAATGTGGTATCAGGTGCTTTGGTCTTAGTGACATCCAAAGCACGCTGGTCAAGTTGAGGAATGTAGTCCAGGGTCTCCTCTTCAATACCATGGCCCCTAAGGAAAGCAGTGAGAAGACCACTGAAACCATACCGATGCCCTTGATGAAGTCTGGCTTTCTTTATGGAGGAAATAATGACCGCTCCAACATTTATCTCCAGTCCTTTCATCAATTCATACACCAAAAAAACTCTGTCCCGGGTGACATCAGTCATGTGCACCCCCGGGATCAGGCAAGTACATACTATCTTCAACCAGATCCTCGCTTCTCTGTTCATTTGGGAGTATGGCAATGTCTGGTGATATCCTTTTTCCTTGTGACGACTCCACCTAGCTGTTGATCGTTCTCTACATATAGTGCGTCTAATATCTGTATATGGTGGAGTGATATTCAAATGGAGGAGGACATGTGCGTCTGTGTCCCGCGTCCCCAAGATAGCACTTAGATGTTGTGGTTCAAAAGCAACCACCTGTCCTCTGATCTTAACTGTGTGGCTGCGCACGGTGGGATTCCAATTAGCGTAGAATTCCCTTATGAGATGGAGATTGCACTCTTTGGGTTCTTCAAAGATGAAGTTCAACCCAACAGTGTTTATCCTGTGTAGGATTCTGGGGAATTCTTGAGCTAGTGGTTTCCGTGCTATTTGTTCCTCTGGGAAATACTTGGTTTCCTTGTGTTTGGAATACCATTTCTTTCCCTCATCTGTAACCAATCGTGTTCCATATTGTCTACGTGGCCCCCTTGGAACAGGTGGTGCTGCTGGCACTGCTGCCCCAATTCTCAGTCTTTTTCTGTTGGCGCCAGATGTGGATGCGCCTTTCCCTTTGTCTTGTCTTCCAGACATTTGTCCTGTCCATCAAAAGCATATATTTCAAATTTCATTCATGGTATAGTTGGCTACTACTAAGGTTGGGCTTAAATTGATCACCCCACACTTAGTCGTTAGCCGTAGTCAATACAATTCGACAAGAACAACCACATAATTTCAGCTCTTATTTCCCAAAAGGTTTAGTGCATTAATAAAAGTCAATTGAACAATTTCATTGTACTACTCAGACTTCATACAATGCATTATGAAAGTTCATCAATCGATTCATTTTATAAACTCATGAGCAATTCTCAAGTTGTGCACAACAACCTATGGGATTTTCCTACTTTCATCCCCAAAAATAAATCTTCAACCATAACATAATCCAACTTTAATCACAACATGTTTCAACTCAAACAACATGCACATCCCAAAATATCTCCATTTTTACCCATTTCTTCTTCTTCCTAACTAAATTTCTTACCCTTAGTTATCAACAATGTAAGATTTTCAATACAAATCATGTAATTATTGAGTTCATAACACAACCTTAGCACAAAATCAACATTCATCCATGATCCAATCAATTACAATAACTTAGGGCAGAATTTCATCAAAGAAAACATGTTCAAGAATCGAAATATGAGCAATAATGAGAAACAATTCGAGAACATACCTTTACTTGAAGAATTTTAAGAAGAATTGAAGAAATTTTCCTAGCTAGGGCCGTGGCACATTGAGGGAGAAGGGGGATTGGGGGTTTGGTCGCGGAGGATTTCAGAAAAATAGGGAAAAATAAGAATTTTAGGGTTAAAAAGAGTGATTTCGCGCGGGTCAACCCGTTGCCCCGAACTGACCCGATGCGAAATTGGCCTCAACGTGTCACGGAGGCCAATGCGGAGGGTAAGCTCCGTGACACGGAGCCGACATGAAGGCTTACTGGAAACCTGTACATACCTGGTATGTGCCTCAACGTGTCACGGAGGGTAACGCGGAGGTTAGCCTCCGTGACACGGAGGTAACGCGTACCCTCACTGTTTCTTGCCCCAATTTTCACTTTTTACCTTTATTTTTCCACTTGCAATTTTTTTTTTTGTATTTTTGCCTTCCATATTTCCTGAAAATCATCAAACAACAACAATTTGTTAGAAAATCATGGGTTGCCTCCCACCTAGAGCCAGTTTTTCTTTTCTTTTCTCTTATTTTTTTTAACTAGTCTAGTACATTACATCCACGAGTTGCCTCCCATGCAGTGCCTGATTTACCATCGTGGCTCGACGCTTGTCATCCTCATTCATCTACTAAGGTGATAGACATCTTCTCTCGATTAACGTCTTCACCCCAGTAGTGCTTACACCTATGTCCATTCACCAAAAATGTGGCACTTTTATCCTCTTGCCACAGTTCAACCGCCCCGTGTGGGGTCATCCTTGCTACTTCAAATGGCCCTAACCACTTGGAGCATAATTTCCCTGGGAAGAGTTTCAGCCTTGAGTTGAATAGCAACACTTTTTGACCCGGCTCAAAGATTCGATGCACCATGTGCCTGTCATGCCACCTTTTCGTTTTTCTTTGTAGCATCTTGCACTTTCATATGCGTGCCATTGAAACTCGTCCAACTCACTCAGTTGCATCAATCTCCTCTTTCCTGCAAGCTCAGGATCCATGTTCAGCTTCCGCACAACCCAAAAAGCTCGATGTTCCAGCTCCACGGGTAGATGACATGCCTTCCCATAAACCAATCTGTACGGTGAAGTCCCAATGGGTGTCTTATATGCCGTTCGATAAGCCCACAACGCATCATCCAGTTTTCTTGCCAAATCCAAGCGTTGTGCGTTCGCCGTTTTCTGCAAAATCTGTTTAATTTCCCTGTTTGACACCTCCACTTGCCCGCTAGTTTGGGGATGATATGCTGTACCACTCTATGTCAAATCCCATATTTCGCTAGCAAATTCCTAAACCCTGCATTCACAAAATGTGCCCCTCCATCACTGATAATTGCTCGTGGCGTACCAAACCTTGTGAAAATCTGCTTCTTCACAAATTTAGTCACCACCTTGTTGTCATTCCTGAGGCAAGTTACTGCCTAAACCCACTTAGACACATAGTCCACCGCCACCAAGATGTATCGATTGCCAAACGATGGTGGAAATGGGCCCATAAAATTTATCCTCCACACATCAAACACCTCAACTTCCAATATGTGATGCAATGGCATTTCCTGTCTTCTGTCGATTATTCCCGTTCTTTGACATCTATCACATACTTTGACATAAGCTGCAGCATCTTTGAATAGTGTGGGCCAAAAAAACTCAGATTGCAGCACTTTGTGAGCAGTACGCTCTCCTCCATGATGACCTCCATACAGCGATGAATGACAACTCCTCAGTACCTCTGTCGTCTGACTTTCTGGAATGCATCGCCTCATCACTTGATCTGGTCCTTGCTTAAATAGATACGGCTCATCCCACATGTAGTACCGGGACTCATGCCTCAGCTTCTTCCTTTGTTGAGTCGTTGCCTCAGGTGGGTATACTCCACTTACCAACAAATTCACAATATCTGCATACCACGGGAGTTCAGCTTCCTTTATTGCCAAGAGTTGTTCATCGTGGAACTCTTCTCTGATGCTCTCACCTTCCTTCACATGTGAACAGTTCTCTAGCCGCGATAGGTGATCTACAACCTGATTTTCACTTCCCTTCCTGTCTCGGATCTCTAGATCAAACTCTTGCAACAATAATATCCACCTAATTAGCCTAGGCTTTGCATCTTTCTTTCCAAATAAGTACCAAATTGCCGCATGATCAGTGTGTACCATCACTATCGACCCCACCAGATAGGATCTAAAGTTGTCAAATGCAAATACTAGAGCAGCATCTCCTTTTCAGTGACTGTATAATTAACTTGTGCAGCATCAAGTGTTTTGCTTGCATAGTAGATGGAATGAAAAATCTTATTCCTTCGCTGCCCCAATACCGCTCCTATAGCCACATCACTTGCATCACACATTAACTCAAAAGGGTATTCCCAATCAGGAGCAATGAGAATAGGAGCTTCCACCAGCTTCTTTTTCAGCTCCTCAAATGCTTCTATACATTCCTTGTCAAATTCAAACTTCACCTCTTTTTCTAGAAACCGGCATAATGGTCTCGAAATTTTAGAGAAGTCCTGAATAAACCGTGGGAAATTTCCCAAAATAAACTGGCAACGTGGCACGGAGGGTATCACGGAGCATCAGCTCCGTGCCACGGCCCTGTCGCGGAGCCTCACTGGAACTGCGATGCCGGATTATTATTCCTTACTGTGGCACGGAGGGTATCGCGGAGCCTCAGCTCCGTTCCACGGACGTAACTCGCACCTTCACTAGAATGCAGCACAAATCCCACTCTAGGAAGAATGCCTCCGCGATGGTGGCGTGACACGGCCCTGTCGCTGAGCATCAAGTTTTAGCATTTTCTTTCCAACTTCCAAGTTTTGCTTCCGAGTCCATTCCTCCACTTCACCAACTTGTAGATTAGTTTCCAAAATTCATTCTAACTGCAAAAAAATAATAACTAATCATGTTGGTTAGTATAAATCCACATTTACATAAAAATCACATGAAAATGTATGCATAAAAGTAGATAAACAAGTCAAAATTATGTAATAAAGTATCACTTGGGCATGCAATTATGCACAAGATCACTTGTCTGCAGCCTCAAGTGTATAAGGGTCTCACACTTAGAAATGAGATCATAATTCATATATCTTCGACCAATAGAGAATAGGGACGCAGGAAAACATTTAATTTTCATATGATTACGCCACTAAACGCCATCCAAATCCAAATTAACTTCGGGTATCGAAGTATAAGGCTGGAGGGAGCATTTCTACGGAGTTAGTTTCGTGAAATTCGCCTGGCAAATCGTCGTCCCGCCGAGCCAAAGTTGTTGGAATTGCTCCAAAGTAGTATCAATACGATCCCAGGCTTAAAGTAAGCATTTCTCCCTTCTAGAATTTTGAGAAATAACGAGGTTTCAACCGTGTTCCGTAAAGTTAGAATATAGTTAATATTTATATATAAAGTTTTCCTTTTTGCCGAATTTAGTGTTAAAACTAGTCCTATCTTTCTAGTAACACGATTTCAGTTAGGAAGAGCTATTGAATACTAATTGGAACCTTCAGTTAATCAGAAACCGGCAATCAAGGTATGTTAAGGCATTTTCTTGCGGCAAGTTAGTTTCTTCAACATAGTAATCCAGGATGAATCCCAGTAAAGCATGTCAGGAGTATGTTATCATGTTTAGTTGTTGTTGTTAGTTAAGACTGGTAAATTGTATTATTTTGGGCTAGATTATACCTGTATAGCTTCTGTGACCACCCCAGGGCTAATAGTTGTGTCGCCGCCCGCCAGGGACGAGGATACGTCGCTCTACAGAGCGGCATGCCGTCCGCAAGAGATGAAGATGGGGATCCAGATCCTCATATTGTCATGGTTGGCCTTATACACACCCCCGTCGAGCGTTTATGCCCAGGGTGTAGATATCAGGAATCCTCCAGACTCAGACTCAGACTCAGACACAGCTACAGTCAGGGGTCGAGCGGGCCTAGTTGCAGACCTAGGGGAACGGTAGGATGCTTATAGTTGGTAGTTGACTCAGTATGACCTGGATAGGGGTATATAGATTGAGGTGTACTCACTAGGGTTAATGGGGACCTAGGTGGGTTGTTCTGAGCTGATTGTACCTTCTGGCTTATGGGGGCCAGGTAAGGTTTATGTTTGCTTTAGTTACTGATAGTTAGACAGTAGGATGCCTCGTTTGTCAGGTATGACCCCTACCCTCCTATCACAATTATGTTTAGTCCTGATTTCACTACTTCAGTCATTCTCAGTCTGTTTCTTGTACTTCAATCATTGTCAGTTCTATTTCCTTATTTTCAGTTATTTAAAGTTACTGTTTTACATACTCAATACCTGTGGTACTGACGCCCTCTTCTAGGGCGCTGCATTACTTGCCTACAGGTACACATAGACGAGGAGTAGGTCCCTCGTAGTCCCATTCAGCTGTACAGAGCCATCAGGTCCTTTCTTCCGAAGCTTGTGTGATAGAGGTTTATTTCTTTTATTTGTACAATATGGGTAGGTCGGGGCCTTGTCCCGACCATCTTATTACTCCTAGAGGCTTGAAGATTGCATTACTTCCCTGTGGTTAGATGATATCGGTCGTGTGGGGCCCATATGTGTTTTAGACTATGTGTGTTGGCCGTGTGGGGCCCTGTTTAGCTGTTGATTGGTGGTCTTGTAGGTCATAGCTCAGTTTAGCATCTGCTTTTACTTTCCAGTTATAACTAGATATCATGGTGGCCTTGTCGGCCCGCATAGAACTCCCTATAATTGTTTGTCTCTGGTTAGCTATTTATTTTCACAGGTGGCTATAGGCCTTGTCGGTTGGGGGTTGTATTTACAGCCACTATATAGCCCGTTGTTTTCTTGATTCTACAGTTAGAGTCAGCCCTGCACCAGAAGTTCTTAGGCTCAGTCAGCTCAGCAGTTTAGGTCCTAGTAAGGCACCAGGTGCCAGTCATGCCTCCCAAGGTTGGGCGTGACACTCTGCCTCTCCTACCTCGAACCATCCAATGGCGGACCTGCATTTCTACCCATATAATGCCTCATAAGGTGCCATCTGTATTGTAGAATGATAGTTGTTATTACATGCAAATTCAATAAGGGGTAAATGCTCATCCTAGCTTCCTCTAAAATCTAGCACACACGCTCGTAACATATCCTCGAGCGTCTAAATGTTGTGCTCTGCTTGGCCATCTGTCTGGGGGTGGAAGGTTGTACTTAAATTAACTCGTGTCCCTAAACCTTTCTGAAATAATTGTCAACTAGCTGTAAACTGTGCCCCTTTACCTGACATGATAGATGTTGGGACACCGTGCAAACAGACTATCTCTTTAATATATATCTCGGTTAATCTTTGGCTGAGAACATAGTCCGAATTGGCAGAAAATGAGCTGATTTCGTCAATCTATTAACGATAACCCAAATAGAGTCGAATTTGTGTCTGGTACGATGTAGTCCTGCCACAAAGTCCATATTAACTGCCTCCCATTTCCACATAGATATAGCCATCTCCTGAGTTAGGCCGCCAGGTTTCTAATGTTCAGCTTTCACCTGTTGGCAATTAGGACACTGTGCTATGAATTTGGCTACACCTTTCTTCATTCCAGGCCACCAGTATATCTCTTTTATGTCATGGTTCAACTTCGTTGAACTTGGATGAAGAGAGTAATGAGAGTAGTGTACCTCCGCCATAATCTGCTGGCGGAGCCCAGCTACATCTGGAATGCAGAGGCGACCCCTGTATCTCAAAACCCTATCTCCAGTTACCTCGAAAGCTAATAATTCACCTTGCTGAACCTTATCTCTGAGTTGTGCTAAATGAGAATCCTCATACTGTTGCTCTTTTACCTCTACACCAGGGACAATACTACTGTATTCTGAATTATAGCCCCATTATCCTCTGAATCCACTACCCGAATTACTAAACTGGCTAGTCGGTGCAATTCGCGGGCCATTTCCTGCTATTCTGGTCTCAGATGTGCTAAATTGCCCATGGATCTACAGCTGAGGGCATTAGCTAAGATATTGGCCTTCCCTGGGTGATACAAAATGTTCACATTATAGTCTTTCAACAACTCTAGCCAACGGCACTGTCGTAAATTCAGATCTTTCTACGTGAAAATGTACTGGAGGCTTTTATGATCAGCAAAAATGTCCACATGTACACCATACACGTAATGCCTCCATATTTTTAAGGCGTGAACCATAACAGCTAACTCCATATCATGGGTGGGATAGTTTTTTCATGTTTCCTCAATTTCCTTAAAGCATACGCAATTACCTTCCTGTGTTGCATCAAGACACCCCCTAACCCAACGCCTGAAGCATCGAAATATACAACATAACCTTCTGAACCTTCCAGCAAAGCTAACACTGGTGTTGATGTCAATCTATATTTCAATTCCTAAAAACTCTGCTCACAGGCCTCGGTCCACTGAAACTTAGCTGCTTTTTTGAGTTAATTTAGTCAAAGGCGTTGACAGGGTAGAAAATCCTTCCATGAACCATCTATAATACCTAGCTAATCCCAGGAAACTACGAACTTCTATTGGAGTTGTAGGCCTCGGCCATGTCTTTACTGCCTCAATTATTTGTGAATCAACCTGAATACCAGCCTCTGATATAATATGGCCCAAGAAAGCTACAAAATTTAACCAGAACTCACATTTAGAAAACTTTGCATATAGCTGGCGATCTTTGAGGATCTGAAGTACTGCTCGCAAATAATCTCTCTATTCCTCTTCTGAGCGGGAGTATACCAAAATATCATCAATGAATACTATCACAAATAGATCTAAGTATGAACGGAAGATACTATTCATTAAGTCCATGAACATTGTTGGTGCATTTGTCAACTCGAAGGACATAACTAGGAACTCAAAATGACCATACGTGGTCCTGAAAGCCGTCTTCGGGATATCCGTCTCCCGAACTCGAACCTGATGGTACCCGGATCTTAGGTCAATTTTAGAAAAATATTTCTCCCCTTGCAGCTGATCGAACAAATCATCTATTCTTGGAAGAGGGTATTTATTCTTAATAGTGACTTTATTCAATTGCTGATAATCTATACACATGCGTAGGGAACCAACTTTCTTTCTTACAAACAGAACTGGTGCATCCCACGGTGAAGTACTTGTCCTGATAAAACTCTTATCTAATAAATCTTTCAACTGTTCTTTCAATTTTTTTAATTCAGCAGGGGCCATTCGATACGGGGGAATGGATATAGGCTGAGTATCTGGTAGCAAGTCCATAGAGAAATCTATTTCCCGCTTTAGGGGAATACCAGAAAGTTTGTCTGGGAACTCATTAACCACTGGAATAGACTAGAGAGTCGGGGATTCTTCTTGCATATCCCGAATCCTAATAATATGGTAGGTACAACCTTTTGCTATCAACTTTTTCTCCCGAAAATAGGATATGAACTTACCTTTTGGAATAGCTATATTACCTTTCCACTCTTGCACTACCTCTCCCGGGAAATGAAATCGGACAATTCTGGTCCAACACTCTATAGTGGCGTAACATAGTGCCAGCCAATCTATACCCATAATTACATCAAAATCAATCATCTCTAGTTCTACTAAATCTACTAAGGTCTGACAACCAACAACTTCTACTGTACAACCCTGGTAAATTCTATTTGCAATAATAAAGTCACCGACAGGTGTAGACACTGAGAAAGGTCGCTAAAGTAATTCTAGCACTATATCAAACTTCCGGGATACTAACGAAGTAACATACAACAAAGTGGAGCCCAGATCTATCAAAGCGTAAATTGAGTGAGAGCAAACATATAGTATATCTGTCACAACATCTGGCGATGACTCTGATTCCTTCGCCCGATTGTGCATACGTGTGATCCTAACTGCTTCTTGAACTGGATGCCCCTAACCTACCTCAGCCTCTGGTGAAGGTGCTAGGGTATATGAATCTCTACTCTGGCCTGCCGGAACCTCGGGGCAAGTAATGGTCTATGAAAGCCTTAGAGAAGCTAGGCCATGTAGGTGGAGGTGCATCTTTGCCTCGGGATCTTTCCCAGCTCTCGTACCACAAGATTGCTACATCTCGCAATCAAAATACTGCTACCTCAACTGATTCTGTGGACGAGGCATGCATGACCCTAAATATCCTTTGCAGCGGTCCTCTCTCCGATCTATCCATGTAAACTGCGGGGGGCTCAAAGCAAGGAACTCACGGACTCAAACTACCGGGCCCCTCAGTGGGCTCAATGGCAACTGGTACTACTGGCTGAGGCTAACGCTGACAGCCATCATCTGAACCAACATATAGAATGCACCCCTGAGCTCCTGATCTGATGGCTGGGGGTGGTACCCGTATATCTACTTCCCTAGCAGGCTCTGAGTGTGATGGTGAGTGCTAGGGAGATCGAGGTGATGTCTCCCTGTTGCCCTCGGATTGGGCTGACTCTGCCTGGGGCCCCTTACTAGTGCCCCCTCCTGCTTCCATATCCAATTCTCGACCAGTCACGGTCCGTCGTGCGTTAGACATTCTCTGTAAATAAGTACAATAACATAAGCTTAGGTAGTTACCCTATACAACACAGCTCTATAGCACGACTGGAGGAGAAAGAAGAGTAACCACACTATTATGCCTTGTAGCCTCCTGTCTATAGAATGTAGTGCACAACACATCCATAGGTAAGACTCTACTTGACACGGCTTGCAGACTCTCTGGTATACGACCTGCTCTGATACCAAGTTTGTCACGCCCCACCTTGGGAGGCAAGACTAGCACCTAGTTCCACACTAGGATTTGGACTAACCTGACTAGCCGAGTGCACTTCTGGTGCACGCCTACAGCTTATTTCAAGGAAATGATGAGCTATATCTCGGCTGTAAATACAGCCTCCGTCCGACAAGGCCACCTGTAAAAGAAGACAACCAACAACAACACAATAACAAGGATCCTATGCGGGTCGACAAGACCACCATGCTATCTAGTTATAATCTGAATGAAATTAGGCAACTAAAACTACACTATAGCTAACAAGGCTGGTAACTGACAGCTAAGCAAGGCCCTACATGACCATCACGTGAAATAAAACATACATAAGCCCACACGACTAACAACAAAAGCTAACAACTGGGAATCTGTAGCCTGCAAGCCTCTAAGAGTGGAATAATGGTCGAGACAAGGCTCCGACCTACCCATAAACTGTACAATAAAAGAATAAACCTCTTCTAACTATCAACCCCGGAGGAAGGGAGCTGAATGAACTACTAACTCCAGCTGATGGCTAAGAATGCCCTGAACTGCGTCTATCCACACCTGCAGGCATCGCGCCCCAAGGATGGGTGTCAGTACAATATGTACTGAATATGTAAGGCAGTAAAATAATAACTGATCGAAAACTGATAAAATTGAAGTAATCAAGAAAGACGGTAAGAATTTAACCTGTGTAACCTTACCGTCTGGAATATCTAACTAACAAGTATATAAATACAAACAAGAACCTAACCGGGCCCCCATAAGCCTGGAAGGTACAAAAAATACAAAATAACCTACCTGGGCCCCCATAAGCCCCGTCAAGTACAAATAATGCACTCCCCTATTATCTGGCTACTAAAGGTTCGTAAGTATACTGTACTCAGGCATACTCATTCTCTAAAGCTGTATCTGAGCCTAATAGGCTCCTGTAGCTGTGTCTGTGTCTGAGCCGTCTGGGCTATGTAACTGGACCTTGATCCTTGGCTCTACCATCACGTGAAATAAAACATACATAGGCCCCACACAGCCAACAACAAAAGCAAAAAACTAGGAATCTGTAACCTGTAAGCCTCTAAGAGTGGAATAATGGTCGAGACAAGGCCTCGACCTACCCATAAATTGTACAACAAAAGAATAAACCCTTCTTTATCTATCAACCAAGGAGGAACGGAGCTGGATGAACTACTAACTACAGCTAATGGCTAAGAATTCCCTGAACTGCATCTATCTCACCTGCAGGCAAGTAATGCAGCGCCCTAAGGATGGGCGTCAGTACAATATGTACCGAATATGTAACGCAGTGAAATAATAACTGACTGAAAATTGATAAAACTAAAGTAATCAAGAAGGAGGGTAAGAATTTAACCTGTGTAACCTTACCGTCTGAAATATCTTACTAACAAGTATATAAATAGAAACAAGAACCTAACGGGGCCCCCATAATCCTGGAAGGTACCAACAACACAAAATAACCTACCTAGGCCTCTATAAGTCCCGGCAAGTACAAACAATGCACTCCCCTGCTATCTGGCTACTAAAGGTTCGTAAGCATATTGTACTCAGGCATACTCGTTCTATGAAGCTGTATCTGAGCCTAATAGGCTCCTGTAGCTGTGTCTGTGTCTGAGTTGTCTGGGCTATGTAACTGGACCCCGAGCCTTGGCTCGACTGTGGGTCATCGTGTGATTGCTGTAACTAGATCCCGAGCCTTGGCTCCATTATGGATCATATTGTAGCTGCTATGACTGGGCCCCAAGCCTTGGCTCTACTATGGGACATAATGTAACTATTGTAGTTGGACCCCGATCTTTGGCTCGACTATGGGTCATAATGGAACTGATGTAGTTGGACCCCGTGCCTTGGCTCGGCTATAGGTCGTAATGTAAGCTCTGAAAACTAGATATGGCCCTCACGGCCTCACTCTAGTCCTTCCGGACATCATACTACTCCTGCGAGTTTAACCCTATGGGCAACAACATCCAAACCCCCGAATATTGTATACAACAATCAAGCGGCTAGCGTTAACTCTGACGAGGGTTACTATATCATCGCTATCATCTTAATTCAATTCATAACAGCTAACCACAATAGGTTTACTATGAAGTACTATAGATACACAAGTTGTACTAATTTTACAACGAACGTAACTTACCAAAAAGGATAGCCTTACATACCTCAAGTGCTGACTTTCGTTAACTGGCGAATTTCAACTTGTAACAGGCGATTCTATCCAACTACAGCCCTTATACTGAGATAATAGGGCTAATTTCAATACTAAATTCGGCAAATAATGATAACTTCGATAATAGTATCAACTATAATCAACTTCAAATAACTCGGCCAAAAACCTACAATTTCCCAAGAGCTCAGAAGGAAGAAGTGCTTACCTAATGCCTGTGGCCGTTTAGGATTCAATTTGGAGTAATTCTGACACTTTTACTCGGCAGAGTTCCGGTGTGTCGAGCGAATTTTTGAGAAATAACTTCGTAGAAATGCTTCCCATAGGCTTAAGACTTGTTACCTGAAGTTCATTTGCGTTAGAACGGTGTTTGATAGCATAATTTGACGAAAATTACTTGAAAGTTGCGTGCCTTTTCTTCTGGCCAAGGGAATATGTATACAATTAATTTAAAATGAACCAAGAATGTATATATATAGGTGTAGGGCGGCGGCAAGGTGTGCCTCGTGCTGGCCAGCATGCCAGGAAGGGTGTCGCATCGCGCCTCCCAGGGCGCTGGACCTCCGGCGCGCCGCGCTGCCCAAAGTACCGGCAGGCTAGCGCATCGCGCTAGCCCCTTACAGCCTGGCCTCGCCCGACCCTGCTTTCGAGGCTTTTCCTACATGCATCAACCTCTCTTTACTCGTCACAACCCACACGTACGCCTACAAACTGTTAACATTTTACGGGGTGTAACAAATTTATAACCCTCTTTGATTGTAGTAATATAAAGATATTTAATCTTTTCATAATTTATAGTCTAAATATAATTTAAATTTTTAGTTCAATGCCTTTAAAACTCAATATGTTTCTTTTCAGATTTACTAAAACCTCAATATTATAAATAATTTCATTAATTCTCCGAGTAGTAACATATTAGCTCTTCTGGAGATTTCAATTAGTTTTGTACTATCAAATATGTTATGACACCATCCATATGGTAAAAATCTCCTCACAAAAAAAATCATATTTTTATTGTCATGGTCAAAATTATTATAAGCAAGAGTTGTTTCTTGTTTTAATTTTATCTTTAGTAATAATTTTTTCTATAAGATCTAGAAAATATTTGTGATGTATTATAGGTACACAACCAATGATAAATTTGTGCAACCACACAATAATATTCATTTTGTTCATGGCATAAACCTTTACAGACAAGAATCATTTCTTATTCTTTTTTGCCCTTCAGTAGTTCATAATAAGACATGCGACAATATTTGTGATGTACTAAAATAGGTAAACAAATGCCCACTTATGCCAAAACAATTTTTTAAAAATTTTATCTCAAACATCTCGTAGAGGTGAATTATGATGTTTATCTAACCAAAAATGAGCACGTCCTTATCTTTAATTTTTATGACATCCCGACACATTCATTTTCAGTAATGTTCGAGCATCCACGATACTTATCACAAGTCACATTCTTTTCAAGGAAGTTTCATAAATTTTATTATAAGCTCATTTATCATGCCTTGACATTTATCATATTTATATGATCCACCTTAACGTCACTTTAAAAGATCAAGTGTACCTCCACTTTTTTTTTCTTTTGGTAGAGGATTTATGAAACTTATAATCGTGTGCCAATGACCGTTCATACCACCTTGATGATAAAAAAAACCCTTCACATTTTGAAGGACTATTATTATTTTGTTCTTTGCCACGGCCATATTCATTCATACAGACACAATAATTATTTCTCATCTTTCAGACTTATCACATAGTGCTACCACATTAACTTAAGAGAACGGAACAAATTAAGTGAGACGTACTTAATAGTTTTTCATCAAA
This sequence comes from Datura wrightii, assembly GCA_035772735.1. Classification (NCBI taxonomy): domain Eukaryota; kingdom Viridiplantae; phylum Streptophyta; class Magnoliopsida; order Solanales; family Solanaceae; genus Datura; species Datura wrightii. The sequence goes on along the minus strand of JASDFA010000006.1, from coordinate 82,540,781 downwards.
AACACGTAACTCTGCATTATTCACATTATATCATCAGTATTGTACGGATTTAAACTCAATGCCTTACTCATGTAAAGGTGTGTCAGGCCATAAAATAATGGAAATGAACCTAATATCTTATCATCATGGTGCACCAAAACTTTAATCTAATATTTATTCTTTTGATGTGATAGAAATTTGAATTCACCGTCTTATTTGTAACCACATAATAGGCCATAGTGCGCTAAGAAACTGTCATGACCTACATGAACCTATATTATATGATGGCAAACTGCAAGCTCTATTGTGATTTGTGGTCGTTCCTAAGGCAACAAAATATGCCATGTTAATTGCATGAAATTATAATGTAAGAAAACTTATCAAGAACATTTAGCCCTACCTGTAAGGTCAAATCTAGTGGAAATTAATCATTTATCACGAGCTTGACTTAATCATTTAGCATGTATAACTATTGTAAGTCAAAAAATTCATCGTGAACATTATAAATAAAAGAAATCATAGTAAAAATTATACTTACCACTTGTTATGTTCATAGACACAGAAAGAGTCAATAATGTGGCAATATTAATAGGATAGAATGCACTAGTATCTCACTTTTCCATGGTGTTGAATGCACATACACGTTAGACTGATTTTAGTGACACCATTTTACGGTTTGTCATAATATGGTTGGTTAATTATGATACTTGCGGGTATCATTTAGCTCAATATCAAGTTGTAAAATCAAATTTCTACTTGAAGGAAATTAAAAATTTATACTAATAATGTATTACAAAATTAGATAAATAAAAAATATAAATAAAATAAATAAAAAGAGATTTTATAAAGATTTCTTATTTATCTTAAGTGTTTCTTAAATCTTCAAATATATTCATCTTAATTTTTAATATATATATTTATAGAATTACATAAAAAAATATAAAAAAAATATGACAGAAGAATATCAAAGAATGTCATAAAGATTATTAGGATATAAGAGATAAGAAGATAATGAAGCTGTAAATATTAGTACACATGAATATGACACATAATAATATATAATAACCGAAAAATTACATTTACTGGACATATATATAAATAATATATTTCATGATAAAAGATATAATTTAAAATCATTTTTAATAGCTGGGAGCTTCTTTTTTTTGGGGGTTAAAAAATAAAATCCTTTTCCATAATCACGAAAAGTTCTTCAAACAAAATAGGAGTAATAATTTTTCCCCAATTGTTGTTGAAAAGCCTTCCAAGGTCTAACTTGGTACCAGTCAAACCCTTGAATTACACCAATCATCGGACTATGTCGACCAGAGAACCCTCAATTGAAGGTGACTGCAATAGGCTGTACACGGCCTTAACTGGGTGCAACCGCCGGTTCGCGGCCGGCAGGGAGAGGGAAATAGCATGCCGCCACATAAACCGGTCGTTGGCGGAGTGTATGGTGGCCGTTATATGTCCCGCCGAATCGGACGCCGTCCGCAGCCTCTGCTCTAGTGCCGGTACCGCCCTCAAACGCCAACAGTGCCGGGAGGCTCAACTCTCTCTTTCCGTTTGCCTCGGTTCCCATCAGGACCCTTCCTGAATTGACAAGAAGAATCACAGAGCCTTTTTGATTTCTTCTCCTCATTTTCTTGTAGGTGCTCTTTTCATTGTAATTTTCATTTTTCATTGAGTGTGTCTTAGACATAAATTGTCTTAAAGTAGAAAGATTGGCATTACTAGAGCAACTTAGTTCCAATATTTAGTAATGCAAAAATTTAAGTGTTGTATAAGTGGTTCAATATCTCTGATTGCAGAATTATAAATTAAATCAAATCAAACCAATATAATCTACTTTTCGATTTCAATATTTGTCTTTTCTTGAGATTTTGAGATTCTTACTTCTCATCCTTATGCGTTTGTTTGCACTCATTACAACCTTCTGTGACTTCGAAGTCTTCTTTCCACCAGACAACCACAGAAAATCACCTCTTCCATTTGGATTGTCAACGGCCCACAGGAGTTCCTCAGTTCATCTGCTAGCCGGTATCAGTACTGAAACTTTGCTTGTACTATCTTCTTTTCTTGTTTGGTCTTCGCAGCATGTCAAGTTTCTATTGAAGAATTGTTATGAAGAACTTCTTTTTGTGGCTATTCTTTATTATTATGGAACTTTTTGTTAACCATTTCTTAAAGGGAATATGGGGATGGGAGTGAGACAGAGAGAGCACACTGGCTGTTGGTGTTAGCGGTTTGTATCTGCTTTTGGCAGATGCAAAACTAGCTCTCAGACTCTACCTCTGCAATATGCAAAACTTGATCCGTATATGGAGGTTCATAATCTTTGACACCAACATGTCTCACTATATTCAAGCATCAATTTGAAGCAGAGTTGTGGGTATTCCACCCATGAAACAAAGAAAAACACTATGCTTTTTGTAGTATTTTGGTTTTTTCCCATAAACTAGTTAAAGTAAATTTTCCTCTAAAGTTGCACACTCCATAGTATTCTCTTGATTCTATGATGAATAAAATTTGAAGCAGAGTTGTGGATATTCCGCCCGTGAAACAAAGAAAAACACTACCTTTTTTGTAGTATTTTGTTTTTTTTTGCATAAACTAGTTAAAGTAAATTTTCCTAAAAAGTTGCACACTCCATAGCATTCTCTTGATTCTATGATGAATAAAATTTACAGTTCCAACAAGAAAAAAAGATCCCTAGAAAACTTACCAATAAGATCGTTAAGCAACCATAATCCCACTCGTGGAATAAGCAAGCAAGGAACCCAACCAAGCAAATCAAATCTCCTTTGCTCGGGCACAATAAGCAGTTTTCATGATAGAAAAAGCTGCATCAATGAGTTCGGAGAAGTATGTGAAGGGTCGTCGGCAAGTCGTAGTTAAAACTTGGTTAGAAAACTCTTTTTCATCAAGTAAGGAATTGCTTTTGAAATTGTGAAGAAACTGTTGAATAGACAGATTGGTCATTGATTAAGTCCAGTATGTTGAATTCGAAACATAGACATTGTTGAAATTCGTGAGATTAGATGTCATGGGTGGCTTTCGCCATACCCCAGACCCCTTGGTTGCACCCCATGGTGCCTAGCAAGCATCACAGAGCCTAGCACCATGGACGGCCTCGTGGTCTTGGTCGCGCCAAGTGACAAGTTTGTCTATGACTATGTCACCCCATCAATAACCCTCACCAGTGCCCAGCTGCAGGCAAATGCAAACAACGCCCCTCAATAGCCTTCGCCCATTGTCAACACACAATGCCCTATAGCTAGCTCCCATACGGCCATGCTCCGCTCGCAGCGCAGACCGTGATGCCGAAGACAAGGATACAACCCCTCCAAGTGCCGTCACTAGGCCAACTTTTCCTTTGTAGAAGTTTAGGTCCCTTTCAATGTAAATATAGAGTATTTTACTTCTTGTATTCCATTATGATTTTCTAGCTTATTTATGTCTAGTCCTGTCACTTTGATTTTTATTTTTAAAGCATTATTAGGGGATCAAGTTATCAAAACATTTCAAGCAAGAAAGCAGTTCTCTGTACTAGTGTCTCAATCCTTCGACATCTTGTTGCCTTTCTGTAACAGCTTTTATTAATGCAATCAAGCTTTCATTCATTCTTTTTTTCCATTCTCTCAATTGCTTTTGACATTGGTTTTCCCGTATGACACCGACAGTCCAGTCTAGCGTATGGGAAGGAACCCCGATTGGAGGATAGTAACTACACAGACAACCATTGCTTAGCCTTACGTTGCCTAGAAGTCTTAAGGAGGCACCGTATAATAGTTGGTATCAGAGCCTAGGCTCAACATCAGACAAAGCAATACATTGCCAGTGTCATCATTTTTGGCTATGGTTGGTGGTCAGAAAATTCAAGGGGATTGCTTTGCAACTCTCGAAGAGGTGGTCGATGAACTATGACTCCTTACAAATACAGTGCCCGAACTAAAAACCAACCTAGAGCAAAGGTTGGACGACCTGGACCACAAGATGCTGTAGGCCAAGGGTTATATCATAAACATCTGTTAAGATTCCAAGAGGTAAAAAATTTTCAACAAATTAGAGATGCTCCAATAGGAGAGGATTGAGCCTACAGGTTACAAGGGGCAAATTGGATGACTTCCATGCAACAAACTATAGACAACTTGACTAGTTAGCTCAACCTTGTCAACACCGCACTACAAGGTCTCCTCCGAGGAGAAGGCAATCATATTGGGATTGTTGTGAACCTCCCTCGTGCCATAGAAATTCAAGATCCCAAGCCAACCCCCTACCACAGAGTTCGAAATGCTAAAGAAGTGGAAGACTTCATCTCTGACATCAAGTTGTATTTTGAAGCTGAGGGAGTGTTGGAAGAAGCAAAGAAGGTAGTAATTGCTGCCATGTATCTTGAAAGTGATGCCAAGCTTTGGTGTTGAGTAAAGTATGAAGCCATCAAATCTAGTGAAGATACTCTTGATACATGAGATGAAGGTGGCCATCTTACCATCCTTCCTCTAAAATATGGATTACAATGTGCGAAGAAAGTTCGGAGAGTTGTGTCAGACTAAGTTAGTTTGAGATTATGTGTGCGAGCTCTCTGCGCTCATGTTGAATATTCAAGACATGGGTGGCAAAGAAAAACTCTTTACGTTCATAGAAAGGGTTGAAGCCCTATGCCCGTATGAAACTGCAAAGGCAAAGGGTTGATTCATCGCCCAAGGCTATCCAAGCTGCGGAGTGTCTTGGGGATTATCAAATGTTATAATTCTCAAAAAATGCCTTGGGGATTATCAAGTTGAAACTCATAAGGATAGACCTTAACAGCCTTTTCGGGGCGTATACAAAGGGGGGCATCCTGGAAATGGTGTATTGGGTAAGGGTGAAACCTTACCCTGATTATTTCCTCTGAAATATCTGACTTGCAGGTTGAAAAGTTGTTGAGGGTACTTAGAGATCACAAGCAAGCAATTGGGTGGACCATGGCCGACATACGAGCCATAAGCCCTGCATTTTGCAGGCATAAAATTCTGAGGAGGGAAGTAACCTAGTATGGAACACCAACCTTGCTTGAATCCATTCTTGAAAGAGGCAGTGAGAAAAGAAGTGACAATGTGGCTCGATGCAAGCATCGTCTTTCCCATTTCGGACAGCAAATGGGTAAGTCCATTCCAATGTGTGCCAAAGAAAAGGGGCATGATAGTTGTGGTGAATGAGAACAATAATTTAATTCTAACTCAAACTTTCATGGGTGGAGGATCTGTATTGATTACAGGAAATGAATAATGCAACTAGGAAGGATCATTTCCCCATCCCCTTCATTGGTCAGATGTTAACAGGCTGGCCGGGCAGGAATAATACTGTTTCCTTGATGGTTACTTTGGATACAATCAAATCACAGTTGCACTTGAGGATCAAGAGAAACCACCATAACTCGCCCATATAGTACATGCGCCTTCAAAAAAATGTCATTTGGATTGTGTAATGCACCTGTAACTTTTTAAAGGTGTATGATGGCGATCTTCACTGATATGATGAGCAGTTCATGAAGGTTTTTATGATGACTTCTCTATTTTCAGATCTTCATTTGATGACTACCTAATTAACTTGAGTGAAATGTTGGCCAGATATGAGGAGACCAACTTAGTGCTGAACTGGGATAAGTGGCATTTTATGGTGCGAGAAGGGATAGCGCTTGGACACAAGGTGTCCAAAAATGGTTTGGAGATGGATAAAGTGAAAGTGGAGGCGATTGAAAAAATACTTCCCCCAAAAGTTGTGAAGGAGCTCATAGTTTCTTGGGCCATGTAGGTTTTCTATCATAGGTTTACCAAGAATTTCTCCAAGATTTCCTCTCCACTATTCGGGTTGCTTGAGAAAGAGACTCTCTTCAAGCTCAATGAGGTATGTATGAAGGTATTTGAGGAGCTGAAAATAAGATTAGTCATGGCTCCGATTATCACAGGCCCAGATTGGGGACATCTATTTGAATTAAAGTGTGATACAGTGACACCACTAATTGGGGCAGTCTTGCACTAGAAGAAAGAGAAAGTGTTCCACCCAATATACTATGCTAGCAAACCTCTCATTCCTGCTCAAATAAATTATATTGTCATTTAAAAAGAGCTCCTAGTAGTAGTTTGGGAATTTGAAAAATTCAGAGCATACTTGGTGGGAACTAAAGTCATCATCTACACAGATCATGCGATCATTGGGTATTTGTTTGAGAAAAAAGATGCTAAATCTAGATTAATTCGTTATGTTCTTCGTTTGTAGGAATTTGATTTTGAGATTCGGGATCACAAGAGAACTGAAAATCAGGTGGCTGAACACCTTTTGCGCTTGGAGACTCGAGCACATGTAGCTGGGAGGGTTTCATAAATGAAACTTATTCAGATGAACAGTTGTTGGCCATCACAGCAAGGTAGTCCCATGGTATACGGACTACGTGAATGACATAGTGCGAAAGGTAAAAGAATATTTATGCATGATGCTAGATTTTAGTTATGGAATGGGCTGTTTTTGTTTAAGCAATGTGTATATCAATTGGTGCGGCGATGTGTCCCTGAGGAGGAAATGAAAGCTATTATACATGACTGCCACACATCACCCTATGGTGGGCGTCATGGTGGAGATAAGGCAACAGCAAAGGTGCTGCAATTGGATGTGGTCAAAGGACGCCGATGAGTTTTCTTTTTAGCTGGAGTATTACAATAAGAGGTATTGAATTAAGGATTTTTTTGGAGTAGTTTATTTTTTATGGGTGGTTTTCTAATATTGCATGTGTGATTTATATTCCTTCTGCTGCATATATACATATAATCACAGTTTGTCTTTAATTTATGTGCTTTTGGAGCTTATCTTCCTTGGACTGGTAGATGCATGCTAAATTGATGGGATCATTTTGTGCTGGCTAATGGATCTCTGAGCTCTATTTATGAGGATTTCCATTAGTACTGATGATTTTAGTTACTTCAAGCTTGTGTTTGAACTCTTTGAATGATCTGATAAGCGATAGGATTGATATTCTGATATACTTATGACCATGACCAACTACTTCTGCAACAAGGAATTGTTACTCTTCTGCTATCTTATCTTTTGATTTTATTATTACCGTCATTTCCTTTGCTTCTGTTATCATATTATTTGTTATTACTGCTTTTCTCTTCCCCATTGTATTTCCATCCTTTATTATGATATGCTTTGCTTGAGTAGGGTCTACCAGAAACAGCCTCACTACCTTCACAAGGTAGGGTGTAAGGCTGTGCAAATACCACCCTCTCCGGACCCCATCTGTGGAATTTCCCTGAGTATGTTGTTATTTGTTAGTTGAGTTATTGGTGTAAGATAACTTGTGGTTACTGCCCTTTTGGAGTTCCAAACCTTGAAACCCTTTTAATCCTGAATCTAACATTGTCTCTCTATATATCTTTATTGATTGGTAATTTGGTATGTAGATAGAGAAACCTGTTCATGTGTTCAAGCAGCTCTGATACGTTTTTAGTGATTGGTAATTTATATAGATAGAGAAACATGTCCACGTGTTCAAGCTACTCTGTTTACTGGGAATAATCAAACTAATTCTAACAGATAATAATTGATACACAATATAATTTACAATATTTTAACAGTTGTCTAACACGAAAACTCAATTTTTATATTCATATAAGGTGTTCTAGTGACTCCTCATTTATTTTAAATATTTAGTGAGAATCCATGCATGTTATTTGGTTTTGTTGTGGTTGTATGTTAACTCAATGTCTCTACTAATGATTGGTGATAACTGATTCTTTTTCAGGAGCGTATAATTCCTTTATGATTAATCATAGGATCTATACAGATGCAAACAATTTTGGATTTTGCTTCCTTGGTTTTAAACAGCAGGAAACTTGATCGTGTTGCTGAAATAGCTAATGAAGTGTCAACGTTGCTGGACAGATTATTCAAAAATATTATTCTAGCCATGTGAGATTTGAATTCAGGGAAAAGAACGGCGATGGTCCAGTCCCATATGTTGACATAGAAGCAGAAGAAGCTGTGGTTTCCATAATCACCAATGCTTTCCCTTCCCACTCCATCTATGATGAGGAGACCAACCTGGTGCAATCATGGCAATGCAGTCTTCTTCTTAATCAGTTTATCTAGGTTTTGGATCCCAGTGATGGATCTTCAAGCTTTATAGGGAAAGACTCATGCACTTGTGGAATACTAATTACTGTAGGCTATAATGGGAGACCAATACTCAGTTGCATTGATCAACCAATTTTGAAGCACAGATGGATGGGCATTAGGGGGAGAAACACCACTGTTAATGGCCAAAAAATTTCCACAATGGATTGTAATGACATGCCAAAAGCTGGTGTCCCTCCCAAGGGACGAAATTACAATGGCGATGTGCATATGCTTTCATCTCATCCAAGGTGGCTAAGAAATTCTTTGATGGTATCTTTTTCCTTACAGCAAGTTAAAACAGGATTACAATTGCGTAAGAAGAATCAAGCTTTACTATTGTTGCATCAATTCATTTCTGAACTGTATGAGTTGTTTTACAACTGCATAAGCTACAAACTAGCAGTAATAAATAAGGAGTATTCCTGACGCTTCTCTTGTTGCTTTATGTGGTCTGCCGCATGAGCAATTACTCCAGCTCCAGCATTGGGATGCCATTCATTCTTTACATGGATATTGTTGCGAGTGAAGAAAGGCCAAAATGCTGAGTGAACGCTAACATCAACTTTCTTCCAACTCAATTGTTGTAAGCCACGTATCATTTTCTCTTTCAAAATTTCATGGTATTCCAATGTGGTCTACATGGTGGGTGCATTTTGGGCTGCCTCCTTTGCTTTGGCTGCCTCAGGAGGGAAATTGGGACCTTCAGATGGAACGGTCGGACAGTACTCCATATCTACAACATGCTTGTAGCCATCCAAAGATCGCCGAGGAGGCATGAAAAGTTGTGTCTCCCTTCTTATAGAGGATGTACGCCAACCAGCCGTGTGGTCATAAGAGACATTAGCATAAAGACGACGACATTTGAAAGCACCAAGGGCTGATATAAATTTATCATCATCGCAGTCGGATGCCATTCTGAGGAGAAGAGGTGGTTTGTTGGGTTTGCCATCTGTAAGGAAGAGCTGACTAAAAGTTTGACCAGCAAAAAAGGGAGCAATTGGTGCTGCAAGTTTCTCGAGAATAGGAACTCCGAATAGAAATGGGAGCTGCTTTTTCCCTCTGACACCAAGATGTGGCATTGCCAAGGTGATAAAATTGATTGGTTGCAGCGCAGTAATTAATCCTTTAAGTTGGGGAAGCGATGGGATCATCACTATAATAAAGAAGAGCAAGTGCATAATCTCGCTATCAATCCACCAAGAGAATGAGCTAAAAAGGAAATCTTCTTGAAGGTGTGGTCTTCTCGCTTCTTTAGAACGAGCATGACTTCTTCTGCTAGCCTTTTTCTGGAGCCATCAATCCCGGTGAAGGTTTTAGTGAAAGTGTTGCGCGAACTTGAAAAGATCACAAAGTTTCTTCCCAACCGCTTTTTTGGCTCTGCTTGTGCATACGTCCAATCACTTGGGCCCGCCAAGATGCCATGAACAAGAACAAGAAGATGTTCAGGCTTATCCTCCATTGGCTTGGGCACAATTTGTCTAGAAAATTTCCAATTAGAGCAAGGACAAGAGGTACACGCATGCATTCGAAGATAAGAAGGATTGGAGTGGTGTTTGATGAAAAGTTAGAGCCATAAATAGTAAGGGGACTGAGTTTGTGATTTGCCCGTCAAATTCGTTGCGCGGCTTGTTATGTCGGCATCTTCCCATTCCTCTTCTTATTTATACTAATTATCTATTTATCCTCCATTGCCTATTCCTATCAATCAATATGATATTTTAAATAATGGATCCGTCATTATTGGGAGATTTCTGCTCCCTTCTTTTGTCTTGAGCAGCTAACGTTTACTTCCAAAAATACTACTTTTTTCTCTAGCTTACTGATATGTGCATAATCTATTTATATATGTATATCTATTAAAAGTGGAAAATCTTTAGCCAAAAGTTAAATTACTTAATTATCTTTCTAATTTGACTTTTTCTTTTAAATCCAATTAACGTAAATAACATATTTGTTGAAGAAAAAATCACATAATTAAGCAAACATAACTACTATATTTACAGTAAGTAGATATAATTTTAAAATATTATCAAATGTAGCAATAGTTATCATTTTTATAGTGAATTGGGCTTTCTCTCTTTTCTCTTTCCTCTCTCTCCACCTCTCTTCCTCGTCTCTCCTCTCTCTCGCTAATCACCCCAACTAATTTATTGTAGATCTAAATTTATGATGATTTCTTCGGCGATGATACAAGTGTATCTCATAAAATAAAAGTGATAGATACACCAATACACACATGCTGCTTTATTAATCTCTATAAATGAATATTATATCTGAAAATATTTTTGGGTTGTTTTTGTGTATTGAGTAGTTTGTTAATCCCTCCAAACGAATGTTGTATTTGAAAATATTTTTCGATTGTATCTAGAAATCTAGTGAATTTCGAAATTGGAGATAGGTTGTATCTAAAGTGTTTCTTGTTTCCATTTAGGATTTAGATATGTTATTGTATGTTGCCTCGTTCACTGCAGTTTTTTTCGGGGCTGATTTTCTATAAGTCAAGGGTCTACTGGAAACAACCTCTCTACCTCTGATGGGGTAAGGTCTATGTATATTCTACCCTCCCTAGACTCCACTTTGTGGGATTACACTAGATCGTTGTTGTTGTTGTATTTAGGATTTAGATCTGAATTATTGGTGATGGTGTATATCAAAATATTTTTGGATTGTATCTATGTATCCAGCAAATTGAGAAAGTGTTGATACAACTATATTGAGTGAATAGATACAGTATATCCAGCTAAATTAAGTGAAAGTACAATAAATTGTTGTATCACTGATACAGAGTGATTGCTTTATTTATATCCCTTCAGGTAATTGTCGCTTCTGATTTTTTAGGGGTGATAAAATTAATTTATGAAATTAGAAATATATATATATACGCACACATACATATATGTGTGCGCACACGCGCTCGCGCGTATAACTAGACGAATATAACTACAATAATTATAATACATAGCTATAATTTTAAAATATTACCAAATGTAGCGATACTTATAAAGTTAGTAGCAAATTCATAATTTTCTTACTTTCCCTCTGTTTAGGCTTAAAACATTCCCCAATTATCTATTATTGTACTCTCTCACTAAAATTACACTTTCCTTAATTTGCTCCCATCACATTGCACACGATTTTCCTCCGCTTCCCTCTCTCACATTTCTTCTTCTTCCTTGATTTGTGACATTGTGATTTTTTCAATTTGGTAAATGTTTTGCATAAATATTCTGGTTTGCGTATCTAACATCTTCTTCTACTCATTCTCAGAATTTAAGCTCTTAATTTGAAGTTTTTAGGGTGTTTATCAAGCTTTTTAATTTATATAATAATGGTGGAAGGTTATACTACTAAGTGGCTTACTCGAGGTACACCCTTTAATGGACATTCTTATCAAGATCGTCCATCCTTTGATTTGTGCATTTTCACTCAAGAAGATGACAATGCAGGGACTACTGCTGCTTTAGAAGAGTTAAGTTCCAAAACAATCCCATTAAAATGCATTTATTGGATGAACAACATTCAGAATCAAAGAAAGGAAAAGTAGTTGTAGTAGATACAAGAATCGAAAAAGTTGTTCATGATACATGTATTGAACAAAGGAAACAAATTCATCCCATGATAGCAAGGGAAAAGGTGTAGTTGAAGACGATTCTTTCAAACCTAGAATTTCGAAGACTTAGCCTCTTTCAAATGCATCCCGTAATATTCTAAAAATTACTCAATTATACTACTAAGAGAGTTTGATTGAAATTATTTTCTTTCTGATTCTACACACAATCGAGAAATTATCCAAATATGAGAAAATAATCATTTATAAGATTCTTGTATCAATAATGATACTTATATCAAAGTCCATACTGCATCCGACATAATGAAATTTATATCATTATATCAACTTTAGTTCTTTATCATTAACTATGATACATATGCATAAGATTTATTTGCATCCTTGATACATGTATCATTATTTAGATATGTATTAATAATAATTATACAAGTATCAAAGTTCATACTATTGACGCCTGTATCTAACGAGTTTAAAATAGTTCATAACTTCGCTTGGCTGTATATCCTTTAAGGTAAATGTTTAGAGTCGCCACCTAATTTTAAAAATATTAGAAAACTTATTTTTGTATTGAAATGTTTACTATGTTTTAGTCTACGAAACCTGTGACATCCTAGGTAAGGGTTTTATTTCCTCCGAATAGAAGTTGTTAGACATCCCGCAAAACCTATTCTAAAATAGTCCTTAAATTTAGTCTAAGATATACTAGAGGGATTTATTTATTCTAATTATTACTACTTGCTAAAAAGTGATGGAATATTAATATTAAAGCAAAGAAAAAAAAAATGAAACGAGTTAAAATATATTGATATACAAATAATATACATAAAATATACTAGCAAGATATTCATAGGCTACACGAGGTGAGGTAGTGATATATAAGGTATATGAAAATAATATGCTTATGAGATATATGAAGTTAATATGAGGGAATATATAAAGCAAGATGCATGTATATGACGGTAAGAAGATATGACATATGAAATATTAATAAGTTTATTTATAAAGTTAAGGTAGACTAAAAGCAAGGTAACTGATACGAGGCACATGTATATATATGTAAAAGAAAACACATGTATCTTAAATATATATGTTTTGTAAAAATAATAATTTAGTATAGCAAAACTAACATACGTATATGAAATATGTAAAGTATAAAATAAGTAGAATATACCTCGTATATAGTGGTGTGTATAACTATATACCTTGTATATGGTTAGATATCCTAAAATGAGTCAACTTGAAATGACTGTTAAAATCTGAAAATGAATTTGGTCCATGAATCTTGTCTAGCATTCGGTTGGTTGTGATTTTAGCTGATTTTGTTATTTCCAAAATTTGAGCCTCGAAGCTTTTCTTCTGGTATTTAGCCGAACAAATTTAACCATTCCTGATTCCTTAAGCACTTTTACATTTGCCTTAAAATGTGTTAGTATATATCATGGATAATAATAACACTAACTATGATTCGACTTGTTATCTTGTTATTTCTAAGGTAAAGTTAAGTGAAGCAAATATGTAATTTATGTTTAAACTTTACGTTGCAAACGGAATTATGCATAAATAAAAGAATAACGAATTTAAAGCAATACAGTCAGTCTGTTAAAAAAAACAGATAATACATGCAAACCATAATTAAGCGATAATACTAAATTTACTGAACTCTATTCTGTTGTAACACTGTCGAAGGATTGACGGGCTGAGATTACGCTCGTTGTTTAATTGTACCTTGTAAAATAAAAGAAAATAATTAGTAAAAAGAATACGTCACCTTAGAGTGTGGCTTGTGAAGTAAATAAATATAATAATCCCCAAACAAAGAAAATTTTGAATATCAGGCAATGCATAACAACTTAACTGTTCTGCACTTTTTTTATTTTTTTAAAAAAATCGGACACACAAGAAGGACAAAACAATTATCAAACTTAAAGTAAATTTTCCATGGTTTGTTTTTACAAGTGAATAGCAGACAACCTATATCTCAACCTTAAGACCTTGTACCCGCAACTTTAAACAATCAACATCTCAGAACTCATAATGGACTTATTTACAGCTCTGAGTTTTTTAACCGAAATTTCTAGAATAATAGAACAGGCGCACAGATAATAGGACAATCCACTTTTCTTTAATTTTAATTTTTTCCATGTCATAACATCTCAAAATTGATCACTAAATCTTAAAGAGAGAGCAAAATCTTTAGACATATATCTCAAGTACACCATACAATCACAAAGTGTAAATTCACAACATGCGCTGGCTACTTAACGGATTTTTGCTGGCTCCAAACAAAGCTTAAAGTATGTTGAATCTTGACAAATTACGATTAAGCAATCCCTTTTGAAGGTGGTATAAACAGAATTTAGGACAAGCCACCAAGTTATCACGTGATCAGAGAGTTTTCTTGATGCGACTTTCCTATATGTAATTTCTTCTTGTTAGTGCCTTGTATGCTAATGAAATTATGATGGCAAAAACAGAAATATTAGCGAGCGATAAGAGTAATCCCACATTCGATAAGTTAACCAATTAACAAACCTCATACATGTATTAGTATAAAATAAGATGGCAGCGTCTCTGATCTCATGAAGCGTCTAAATAGAAATAACAACACCCAGACAACCTTGTTCATGTATTCATAGATTATATTAAGCGCTTAAAGCATAAGGAAGAGCGGGAGGAAAGAGTTTCACCTTATGTCGGATAGCAAATCAGAGCGTTGTCGTAGTCATCGTCAAGGATTCGAACTTTGAACTCAAGCTCAAACTCGAATCGAAAAGAGAAAGGGAACAAGAATGAGTATTCAGAACTGATAGCTAAAAGTGAACTTGTGAACCTTTGTGTGTGCGCGCGCTTATGAGTCTGTCTTTGTATATCAATGAACAAAAAGAAGCTTAGTGTGTGAATGTTTTTTTTTTTATTTTCGTGATTCCAGGCTTATCAATGAACAATTGAGAACACGACATTTATAGGCAAAGAATATAGTGATTTTTGGATTTAAAAATTCGGATTTGAACCTTCCATATCTTGCATTTATGAAGGCAAAGGATTTGAAGTCAAAAGCAAGAAAAGAAATCAAAATCAGAGACAAAAATACTCACCTTTTTAGAGCATAAAAATGACCTTAGAGCCGTTGGGAATTCCTTGCGTCGGATTCACAGAGGGTCGGTGAATGACGACTTAGGCGTGCCTGCATCGCCTTTTTTGCATCTAGGTGTAGTCATGGACTGAAGAAGGGAGGAGGCTGAAAATGGCAAAAACAACAATAATCTTGCCTGCTTTTGGTGATTTACAGAGGGAGGCGGTAGGATAGTCGCAAGATTTTTCCAGAGATGGAGAATGGAGAATAGGGAGGAAAGGGAAAGGTGAAGCGACGTGTTGGGGAGTGTGTGGTTGTTTTGGGAAAGGGAGGGTACAGCTGTGTGATACAGTTGTCTTTGGGGCCTAGGATGGGTAAATGGGTCGGGTAAGGCGGGTCGTGGGTATGAGCGTCATCTTTTAATCAGATGGTCTAAGATTAAGGGGATAAAAAATATATATATATTGACATGCTTTGTTTCAACTTCTTCTTCGTTTTCTTAATTGCTTTGATTTGTTTATCTTTGTATTGAGGATCTATCGGAAATAATTTTTCTGTCTCTGAGTTAGGAATAAGATCTGTGTACACTTGTCATCCCTAAACCCCAGTTTTTTGTGACTACACTAAGTATGCTGTTGTTGTTATATACACACACACACACACACATATATATATATATATATATATATATATATATATATATATATATATATATATATATTTGTTTATATAAAGGCATATTAGAATGGATTGCTAGCTATTGGATTGATCTGGGCGGCTAGAATTAACCGCAAAGAAGCAAAATCCGCATGAACGCTGACGTGGAGCATACAGATTGGCCGATTTTGCGAGTTGAGGATTGAGGGATGAAGGAAAAATTTTTAAACTCAATTGTGGCTATTTTGCAATTCAATTTATTTCAATTGTGGTCACTTTCTTAATAAAGTAACACTAATTGATAAAATTCAAAATTGATTAAATTGTAAAATTGTACCACTTATTAAGATATATTATTAATTAACTAAGCCTTTTGATTTAGACAAAGTGAAATATTTATTTAGAAATAGTATTAAAATTATAATTGAACCATAATTATACTTCAAATTCATACTTAAGTAAAATATTTATTTTTGATGTAGATTGATTTTCAAAAATATAAAAAATACGCCAAATAATGAATAGTTAATATTTATAAATATTTTTGGTGCTCAAAATTTATTTAAAAATAGTAATGATATATTTTAGGATAATTTGTCAAACAAAAATGGCAAAATTATCCAAGCAATGATTTTAAAATATTTTCAAACTTTATCAAATTTATTTTACTTTGTTTGAAAATTTTAGAAGCTTGAATAATTAATTAAAAATGTGGATAGCCAAAATTGGGTGTCAACAATTGTCCCTTTTTTTGACCACAAATGAGGAAAGAAGACGTGGGCGAAAAAATATTGACATAATTTAATTTTGGCCGATCACCAAAACATTTCTTGATATAAATCGTCATGAGTTATAGAGTTATGGTCGAGCTTTGGCTTCTGAGTTCCCTATATATCTCGATTTTCACGAGAAGTCAGGTCATATGTAGTTTGAGAATGAGTTATTAGTGTGGGTATGGCCGAACTCTAGCTTTGAGTTTCCTACATATCTTGGATTTCACGAGAAGGCAGGTCATATTTAGTTCAAGAAATGAAATAAGTGCAAGTGTTGATTGATTTTTTAAATTTGCCCCAGCGTTGAATTATGATGATACTAGTTTTTTTGTGATGGATGATGGCATGAATAGAGTGAGTAAGGTCGCGCTCGAATTTGAGCTACTTACATATCCCTAGAGGAGATGTGAATTAGGCTGGGTGTAGTTCAGGAGGACAAGTTAGGAAAAATTTTGAGTGATCCTTAAAATTTTAGCCTAGTGTTAGATTATGATAACATTGGGTGTGCAAGAGCGATATGACAGAATATTGAAAAGATCATAGTTAGATCTTTTGTAATCATAGTCGAGCTCTTTTGAAGCTTCCTACATATCCTTGAGATTTTGGGAATCCGACCAAGTGTAGTTCAGAATACTTTGGAATTTGAGTCGAGATTTGACAGTTGAAAAAGATCTCTTGAAGAGGGGATGTACTTTCGTAGCCTCCCAATTATAAATGTGGCGCAACACACCCATAACTGAGACTTTACTAGGTTGTCCTCATTTTGTTGGATCACTGTATGCAGATTGACTCTCAAAATTGTCGTAGTGTCTAGTTATGATGACACTGGGATGAAAAGGACCATGAATAGATCGTTGAAATCTAGTCAAGTTGAAGTTTGTGAAGATTAAGTCCGATGGAGTTTGGAAAGTGAGTCCTTGACTTTGCGAATGAGTTTGACATTTCTCATTAGCTTTGCCCCAGTTTGCTGCTTAAAGGTAGTTCCACATTGTAATATGTTGTCCTACAAAAGATAAAGGGTGACAGAATACCTGTGCAATTTAAAGTTGTAAGCTGATAATAGTAAGAGTAGAAAGTATAGCCAAACAAGTATTGAAGTCCCCGTTTGCCGCGCGACTTCTGATCACAAAGGTTGATGTAATTGAGATCTTTTTTGGCAAAGTGATTATGTTGAAAATTCGACTGATGGAGTGACTATAATAAATGCTTTGATTGGTGGCCCCAGTTGTGTAAAGCATCCATAATGAAAGCTAATTAGCAAAGAAACCATAATAATACTCAAATTGGTTGAGTCTTAGTAAAGAGGCCCATTTGATTGGAAGTAATAGCCGTAATAAGAATTTTTGCTAGCTTCTTGTAATAAAGCCTTCAATTGGTGGAGCATCTGTTAGTGAAAGAACCTCTAGTTGGCGGAGTTTTAAAATAAAGAAGACCGGCTTGAATGATAGGATATTTGTAATAAAGAATCCCTGGAGGTGGATTAGCAACACCTTGTAATAAAGCCTCGAATTGATGGAATGACTTGTAATAAAAGAATATCGGGAGTCTCATAAAAAAGACTCATTCGATATGCAGGATATCTGTAATAAGAAATCCTCTAGTGTTGATTGATGAAGCTTTGTAATAAAGCCTCTAATTAGCGAAGCGGCTGGTAATAGAAGAATATCTAGTCATAATAAAGAAGATTCACTCAAATATGTAGGATATCTGTAGTAGGGAATCCCATGTTGTTAATTGATGAAGCCCTATAAATCCTCTGATTAGCAGGGCGACTTGTAATAAAAGTCTCTGAGTAAGAAAGCTTTGATTAGCGAAGCAGCTGTAGAGTTTTGACTTGCGGACAATTGGTAATGTTTTAGCCTCCGACCGGCGAGGCAATATACAAAGCCTCCAATTGGGTGTGTTGAATTGTAATGTAAAGGCCTCCGTCTGCATATTGACCTCAATCCAAACTCTCCAGTCCACATCTTTCTTTATATAGAAATTTCGTCGTTTTTTCCTCTTTTCGGATGATAAATCTTTCTCAGAACATGGAGTGTGAATCAAACCCATGTTTGAATTGAAATTGAGATACCGAGGTTGAATGAATCATTCCACCTGGCAACAGCAAAAGTGGAGTTTGGCACAGGTCAAAGGGGAAAGCAAGGAGGAATTCCACTTTCGAGCGGACATCTGAGCTCAGCAGCGCATTTACTATTTGGAGATGGATGGCGCCAGGCAGGGTAAAAAGAAGGAAAAATTGATATGTAAAAAGCCTCCTTTTGGCAGGGCAACTAAAATATAGAAACCTCCAACTAGGGGGGGGGGGTAGCCTCTGTCTAGTGGAGCAAATTGATATATAGGGCCTCCATCTAGCAGGGCAATTGAAATGTAGGGCCTCTATCTGGCGGGGCGAATTGAAATATAGGGCCTTCGTTTGGCGAATTCAAATGTATAAATTTTAATATGTGTCATTTTGTTGGGGTTGAACTGTCCTGTCCTATTGCTGGGGGCGGACTTGCCCTATCCCATTTTTTAGGCCGGACTTCCCTGTCTTATTGTTCCTTGTGAACTACCCTATCTATTACACTCCGTAAAAGTGGTGATTAGTAAGCGTACGCGTGGATTTGAGGTAGATAAAGAGAGTACGACGTGTGTAGAGAACCTCGAAAGTCGGGTCAAGCGAGGCCAGGCCGCAAGGACCAGCGCGACGCACCGGCACATTGGCGCCTTGGGCAGTGCAGCGCGCCATCCCTCTTGGCGCGTTGAGGGGCGTGACGCGGGGAAAGTTGTGGAGCGATGGGTGGCGCGGGGCGCCCCTGCCACCGCCCTAACTTGTATATAAGACCCTCCCTTCAAAGTTTAATTCATTTCCCACATATTAACTGGCAAGTGAAGAGGAGAAATGAGAAATTCAACCAAAAATCATCCGTTTGCGCCACGGAACGCCGCCCGAATTCAAATTAACTTCGGGCATCGAAGTTTAAGGTTGTAGGTAGCGTTACTATGGAGTTATTTTTATGAAATTCGCCCAACAAATCGTAACCCCGCCAAGCTAAAGTTGTTGGAATTGCTCCAAACTAATTTCTATACGATCACAGGCTTCGAGTGAGCAGTTCTCCTTTCTGGAATTTCAAGAAATTACGCGCGTTTTCGACTGTGTTTCGTTAAGTTGAAATATAGTTAATATTTATATATAAAGTTATCGTTTTTGCCGAATTTAGTACTGAAACTAGTTTCATTCTTCCAGTAGTACGATTTCAATTGAGAAAAGCTGTTGAATATAATCTGATACTCGCCAATTAAGCAGAAATCACCAATCCAGGTATGTTAAGGTGAATCCCTTTGGCAAGTTAGTTTCTTCAGTATCATAACTCAGTTTGATTCGCAGTAAAAATACTGTAAGCATATTTATTATAACTAGCTGTTGTTATTAACTGAGACCAACATTTCATGTTTAGTTTGGTATTGACTAAGCCTTGTATATCCTCCCATAACCAACCCCAAGATTACTAGCTATGTCGACGCTCGCGAGGGGCTAAATGACGTTGCTCCGAGGAGCGGTATGCCGTCCATGAGGGACGAAGATAATGTCCGAGGTCCTCATATAGACCATTCCATGGTTGGACTACTTTTATGCCGTATTGGCACACCCCGTCGAGTTCAGCACCCGGGGTATAGACAGTAGGAGTCCATCGGACTCAGACACAACTATAGTTCAGGGGCCAAGCGGTCTCAGTTGCAGATCCAAGGGACTGGTAGGACGGCTACAGTTATTAGATGACTCAGTATGACCTTATTAGGGGTATATAGGTTGAAGTATACCCACTAGGGCTTATGGGGCCCCCAAGTGGGTTATTCTGTGCTGGTTGTACTTTTTGGCTTATGGGAGCCAAGTAAGGTTCTTGTTTGCACTATTTATTGGTAGGTTAGACAGCAGGAAGGTAAGTATACAAGTTACATTTCCATCTCTTTCACTCAGTTACTTTCAGCTTTATTTTAAGTTTTATTCAGTCAGTTTCAGTTATTGTCTTATATATTCGGTACATACTGTACTGACGCCCATCCTTGGGGTGCTGCATTACTTGCCTGTAGGTGCGGATAGACGAGGGGCTGGTTCCTCTTAGCCTTCAGCCAAGATTGTCAGGAGAGTGGGCTCCTTTCCTCTTGAGCTTGTAGATAGAAGGTTTACTTCTTTTGATTGTATTGTTTTGGGTATGCCAGGGCCCTGTCCTAACCATCATATTACTCCTAAAGGCTTGCAGATTATTTTTATTTTTCTGTGGTTAGCTGTTGGTGGCCTTGTGGGGCCCATATGTGTTTTAGTTTACGTATTGGCCCTGTGGGGCCTTGTTTAGCTGTCAGTTAGCGGCCTTATCGACCATAGCTTAGTTTAGAACTGGATATACTTTATAGTCATAACTAGATATCATCGTGGTCTTGTCGGCCCGCATAGGATTCCCTGTTATTGCCTATTTCTGGTTAGCTGTTTTCCTTTACAAGTGGCTATAAGGTCTTGTCGGCCGAAGGTTGTATTTACAGAGGAGATATAGCCCATTGTTTTCTTGATTTGGGGAGTAAGCCTGCACTAGGAATGCACAGGCCTATTTAAGTCAGTTTAGATCCTAGTAGGGCACCAAGTGCCAGTTATGCCTCCCAAGATGGGGCGTGAAAAACTTGGTATCAGAGAAGGTCATGTCCCAGGGAGTCTACAAGCCGTGCTAAGTAGAGTCTTGTCTATGGATGTGTTATGCACCACATTCCATAGGCAGTAGGTTGCGAGGCATGATAGGATGGTTACTCTTCTTTCCTTATACAGTCGTGCTATAGAACTGCATAGTATAGGGTTGAGTCCCTAAGCTTACCATATTCTTCGTCTACAGAGAAATGTCAGACCTGCGACATTCCACGACTGGCCGGGAGTTGGACGTTGCAACAGGGGATGGAACTAGCAGGGTGCCTCAGTTAGAGTCAGCCCGATCTGAGGGCAATAGAGAGACTTCATCTTGGTCTTCCCAGTCTCCTCCGCCACGCCAGGAGCCATCCAGAGCGGTAGATGTTCAGCACCATCTCCAGCAGTTTCTATTCTAATGCCCTCGGACCAGGAGTTCAGGAGCGCTTTTTCATGATAGCTCAGATGATAGCTGCGCAGCGACAACCAGTGGCGCTCGTGGTTGTTGAGTCTTCGACAGGCCGGGTAGTTTGAGGGTCCGAGAGTTCCTCGCTCTGAGTCCCCCTATTTCATAGGGAAGAACCGAGATGAGGACCCTTAGGACTTCTTAGACCAGTTGCAGCGGATCTTCAGGGTAATGCATACCACGCCTGCGGAGTCAGTTGAGTTGGCAGTATTCCTGTTACGGGACATAGCAATATTATGGTACGAGAGTTGGGAGAGGTACCGAGGTAGAGATGTTCCCCCTCCGACTTGGTTCAGCTTTTCGGAGGCCTTCCTGGATCATTATCTACCGCGGGAAATCCGACAGGCCTGGGTTGCTCAATTCTTGCACCTAGAGCAGGGATTGATGAGTGTTCGGGAGTATGCTATGAGATTTGATTCCTTGGCCTGATATGCACCAACTTTCATTGACACCATGCCATCCAGGGTGCATTGGTTCATTATGGGGCTGCTTCCAGAGTATGTGGAGACTTGTGTTACGGCTACTCTGCGAGAGGACATGGATAGCACCCGTATCCAGACATTTGCTCAGAATATAGAAGGGATCAGGCAGCGACAACGAAGGATATAAAGGGGAAGCCAGGAGCAACACCGCAGGGCTAGACCTAGTGATACTCAGGCTGAGTAGCGCGGACCTAGGCACGACTGTCAGACAGACCATACAGACCCCCACTTCCACAGTAGCAGCAGGGTGGCAGACCTGGTCGTCGAGCAGTCAGGACCCAGCGAGAGTTCACGACCATTGGCTCTACAACAGCAGAGAGGGTTAGAGCAGAGTAGACTCACTATGCCACCTTGCCCTATTTGCAGTCGTTGTCATCTTGGAGCCTGTAGGTATGGTTCTACGGCGTGCTATTATGGACGAGAGGGTCACATGATGAGAGATTGTCCAGTCAGGGGTCAGAGTGGTCAAGACTGACAGAATAGATCTTCATTAGGGTCACGTGCCCCAGCATCTCCAGTTGGGCGCAAACCCTCAATTTCAGCCAGCAGAGGCCGAGGTAGATCAGGAGCATCCAGCTCGGGCACCGAAACGGATCACACTTATGCTCTACCGGGACGACAGGAGTCAGAGTCATCACCAGATGTTGTGAAAGGTATGCTGGACATTTGCTCTCATTCTGTTTATGTTTTGATAGTCCTAGGTTCCACTTTGTCTTACATTACGTCGTTAGTGGCTCGGAAGTTCAGTATTACACCAGAATTGCTTCAGCTACCCTTTTCAGTATCTACGCCTATTGGCGATTCTATTATAGCTAAACAAATCAACCAAGGTGTACAGTAGAGGTGGTGGGTCGCCAGACTTTTGCAGACCTAGTAGAACTAGACATGATTGATTTTGATGCAATTATGGGTATGGATTGACTAGCACCCTGTTATGCCAATGTAGAATGTTGGACCAAGACAGTTCGGTTCCACTTTCCCAAGGAGGTAACAAGAGAGTGAAAAGGTAATGCATCTATGCCAAAAGGTAGGTTTATATCCTATCTTCGGGCAAAAAAGTTGATTGAAAAAGGTTGTATTTATCACATTGTCAGAGTTCAGGATCTGCAAGCAGAACCCCCAACTCTTCAGTCCATCCCAGTAGTCAATGAATTTCCAAATGTCTTCCCAGATGAACTTCCTGGTATTCCCCCAGAGCGGGAAATTGATTTCGCTATTGATATACTACCAGGCACTGAGCCAATTTCCATCCTTGCGTACCAAATGGCCCCTACTGAGCTCAGAGAATTGAAAGAACAGTTGAAGGATCTACTAGATAAGGGATTTATTAGGTCGAGTACTTCACCGGGGGGTGTGCCAATCCTATTTGTGAGAAAGAAGGATGGCTCCCTCCGCATGTGTATAGACTACCGGCAGTTGAATAAAGCCACCATCAAGAACAAGTATCCGCTTCCCAGAATAGATGATTTGTTTGACCAGTTACAGGGGGCGAAGTACTTCTAAAATATTGATTTAAGGTCTGGATATCACCAGGTTCGGGTACGGGAGAGAGATATCCCGAAAACGGCCTTCAGGACCAGTTATGGCCATTTTGAATTTTAGTCATGTCTTTCGGGTTGACGAATGCTCCTGCACTGTTTAGGGACCTGATGAAGCGCATCTTCCGACTGTATTTGGACTTGTTTGTGATTGTGTTTTTTGATGACATCCTGGTGTATTCCCGTTCAGAGGTAGATCACCGAGATTATTTGTGAACGGTGCTCCAGATTCTCAAGGATCGTCACCTGTATGCGAAATTTTCTAAATGTGAGTTTTGGTTGAATTCAATAGCCTTTTTGGGTCATATTGTATCAGATGCTGGTATTCAGGTAGATTCATAGAAGATTGAGGCAATAAAGACATGGCCCAGGCCTATAACTCCAACTGAGGTATGTAGTTTCTTGGGGTTAGCTGGATATTACAGAAGGTTTGTGGAGGGGTTTTCTACCTTAGCAGCACCTCTAACCAAGTTAACTCAGAAAGCAGCTAAATTTCATTAGACTAAGGCATGTGAATAGCGTTTCCAAGAGTTGAAAAATAGATTGACATCGACACCAGTCCTAGCTTTGCCAAAAGGTTCAGAGGGTTATGCAGTAAATTGTGATGCTTCAGGTATCGGATTAGGGTGTGTCCTGATGCAACACAGTAAGGTAATTGCTTATGCTTTGAGACAACTGAGAAAACATGAAAAGAACTACCCCACCCATGACTTGGAGTTAGCCGCGGTGGTTCATTCTTTAAAAATTTGTAGACATTACTTGTATGGGGTGCACGTGGACATCTTTACTGATCATAAAAGCCTCCAATATATCTTTACATAGAAGGAATTGAATCTACAGCAGCGTCGCTGGTTAGAATTGCTAAAGGACTACGACATGAATATTTTGTATCATCTAGGGAAAGCTAATATCGTGGCAGATGTCCTCAGCCATAGATCCATGGGGAGTTTGGCATACCTAAGGCCGAAGCAGCGAGAAATGGCTCGGGAGTTGCACCGTTAGCCAACTTAGCTATTTGGGTAATAGATTTAGGTGGCAATGGGGCAATAATTCAGAATACAACAGTATCATCCCTGGTAGTGGAGGTAAAAGAGCGACGGTATGAAGATCCTTAGTTGGCACAGCTCAGAGATAAGGTACAACAGGGGGAAGTATCAACTTTTGAGATAACCGGAGACGGAATTTTAAGATGTAGGGGTCACCTCTGCGTTCCATATGTGGCAGAACTTCGCCAGCAGATCATGGCGGAGGTACATTACTCCCGTTATTCCTTGCACCCAGGTTCAACAAAGATGTATCACGACATAAAAGAGATTTACTGGTGGCCGGGAATGAAGAAGAGTGTAGCACAGTTTGTAGCGCAATGCCCTAATTGCCAGCAGGTGAAAGCAGAACATCAAAAACCCGGCGGATTGACACAGGAGATAACAGTGCCCATGTGGAAATGGGAGGCAGCTAATATGGATTTTGTGATAGGGTTACCCCATACCAAACGTAGATTTGGTTCCATCTGGGTGATTATTGATCGATTGACGAAGCCAACTCATTTTCTACCAGTTAATACCACTTTCTCAGCTGAGGATTATGCCAAGCTTTACATTAGGGAAATAGTTAGATTACATGGTGTCCTAGTGTCTATTATTTCTGACAAAGGAGAAAAATTCACAGCTATGTTCTGGCAGTCTTTCTAGAGGGGTTTGGGAACACAAGTTAATTTGAGTACAACATTTCATCCTCAAACAGATGGACAGGTAGAACGTACAATTCAGACGCTCGAGGATATGTTACGGGCGTGTGTGGTAGACTTTGGGGGTAGCCGGGATGAACATTTACCCCTTATCTAGTTCGCCTATAATGACAGTTATCATTCGACAATCCAGATGGAACCTTATGAAGCTTTATATGGGTGGAGGTGCAGATCTCTAGTTAGTTGGTTCGAAGTCAGAGAATTAGAGTTAATTGGACCAGACATGATCCATCAGTCAGAGGAGAAAGTGAATCTTATTAGAGAACACCTGTTGACAGCTTGAAGCCTCCAGAATTCTTAAGCTGATGTACGACATAGGAACTTGGAGTTCAATGTAGACAACTGGGTGTTTCTGAAAGTCTCGCCAATAAAGGGCATAATGAGGTTTGGCAAAAAGGGTAAGCTTAGCCAGAGGTTTATTGGGCCGTACCGAGTACTCCGGAGAATAGGTCAGGTGGCATACCAGCTAGATTTTCCTTTAGAATTTGAATCCGTTCACCCGGTCTTTCATGTGTCGATCCTACGAAAGTGCATAGGGGATCTGTCCCGAGTTGTGCCAGTTGAGGACGTCCAGATTACTAAGGAGTTTCTTATGAAGAAGTCCTAGTGGACATACTAGATTGGCAGGTTCGTAGGTTGAGGACTAAGGATGTTGTCTCTGTAAAAGTACTGTGGAGAAATAAGAATAGAGAAGAAATGACTTGGGAAGCTGAGGACGACATGAGATCTAGATACCCTCATTTTTTCCAGGCTTAGTCTAAAGTATGTAGTTAAGGTAAAAATGTTGATTTAATTGTTGTTTTGTGCTTTACGTTGCATGTATTGTTCAGTTGATTATAATTTCGGTGATGAAAGGGTTTTTGTGATGTCATATAAGATATCTGTACTGGACTTTTCTGTGTTTCGGGATTTTTTGATAATCCGTATTACAGGAGAGACTCTGCCAAAATTTTTCTGGAATAATAGTCCTAAAAGAGTTAAGCTCCTGTAAATCAAGTAGACATTCGAGGAGTAATGTTCCTTGGGGGGGGGGGGGGAGGATGTTACACCCCGTAAAAGTTGGTGATTAGTAAGCGTACGTGTGGATTTGAGATAGATAAAGAGAGTACAATGCGTGTAGAGAACCTCGAAAGTCGGGTCGAGCGAGGCTAGGCCGCAAGGGCCAGCAAGACGCGCCGGCACACTGGCGCCTTGGGCAGCACGGTGCGCCAGCCCTCTTGACGCGTTGAGGGGCGCGAAATAGGGCAAGTTGTGGCATGATGGGCGGCGCGGGATGCCCCCCTGCCACCACCCTAACTTGTATATAAGACCCTCCCTTCAAAGTTTAATTTATTTCCCACATATTAACCGGCCAGTGAAGAGGAGAAACGAGAAATTCGACCAAAAAACGTCTGTTTACACCGTGGAACGCCGCCCAAATTCAAATTAACTTTGGGTATAGAAGTTTAAGGCTGCAGGGAGCATTACTACGAAGTTATTTTCACTAAATTCGCCCGGCAAATCGTAACCCCACCGAGCTAAAGTTGTTGGAATTGCTCCAAACTAATTTCTATACGATCACATGCTTCAAGTAAGCATTTCTCCCTACTGGACTTTTGAGAAATTACGCGTTTTCGACCTTGTTCCGTTAAGTTGAAATATAGTTAATATTTATATATAAAGTTATCGTTTTTGTTGAATTTAGTACTGAAACTAGTTTCATTCTCCCAGTAGTACGATTTCAATTGAGAAGAGCTGTTGAATATATCTGATACTCGCCAGTTAAGCAGAAATCACCAATCCAGGTATGTTAAGGCGAATCCCTTCGGCAAGTTAGTTTATTCAGTATCATAACTCAGTTTGAATCCCAGTAAGAATACCGTAAGCATATTTATTATAACTAGCTGTTGTTATTAGTTGAGACCAGCATTCCATGTTTAGTTTGGGATTGTCTATACCTTGTATAGCCTTCCATAACCAATCCCAGGGTTACTAGCTGTGTCGACGCCTGCGAGGGGCTAGATGACTTCGCTCCGAGGAGCGGTATGCCGTCCGTGAGGGACGAAGATGAGGTTCGAGGTCCTCATATAGTCCATTCCATAGCTGGACTACTTTCATGCCGTATTGGCACACCCCGTCAAATTCGATACCTGGGATACAGACAACAAGAGTCCACCGGACACATACACAACTATAGTACAAGGGCCGAGCGGGCTCAGTTGCAGACCTAGGGGACTGGTAGGACGGCTATAGTTATTAGATGACTTAGTATGACCTTGTTAGGGGTATATAGGTTGAAGTGTACCCACCAGGGCATATGGGGGCCCCGAGTGGGTTATTCTGTGCTGGTTGTACCTTCCGGCTTATGAGGACCAAGTAAGGTTCTTGTTTGCACTATTTATTGGTAGGTTATACAAAAGGAAGGTAAGTATACAGGTTACATTTCCATCTCTTTCACTCAGTTACTTTCAGCTTTATTTTAAGTTTTATTCAGTCAGTTTCAGTTATTGCCTTACATATATAGTACATATTATACTGAGGCCCATCCTTGGGATGCTGCATTACTTTCCTGTAGGTGCAGATAGACGAGGAGCTGGTCCCTCTTAGCTTCAGCCAGGATTGTCAGGAGAGTGGGCTCCTTTCCTCCGGAGCTTGTAGATAGAAGGTTTACTTCTTTTGATTGTACAGTTTTGGGTAGGCCAAGGCCCTATCTCGACCATCATATTGCTCCTAGAGGCTTGCGGATTGTTTCTATTTCCCTGTGGCTAGCTGTTGGTGGCCGTGTGGGGCCCATATGTGTTTTAGTTTACATGTTGGCCGTGTGGGGCCTTGTTTAGCTGTCAGTTAGCGGCCTTATCGGCCATAACTTAGTTTAGCACTGAATTTATTTTACAGTCATAACTAGATATCATGGTAGTCTTGTCGGTCCGCATAGGATTCCCTGTTATTGCCTGTTTCTGGTTAGTTATTTTCCTTTATAGGTGGCTATAAGGCCTTGTCGGCCGGAGGTTGTATTTACAGCGGAGATATAACCCGTTGTTTTCTTGATTTTGGGGAGTAAGCCTGCACCAGGAGTGCACAGGCCTAGTTAAGTCAGTTCAGATTCTAGTAGGGAACCAAGTGCCAGTCATGCCTCCCAAGGTGGGGCGTGACACTATCCTGTAAGATGAGCTTAAAGGACAGGACCCCAACTAACTCTACTAAGTCTGAAGATTGAACTGGCATGAAAAGACATGAATCAAAATTGACATCCTTGGATGATGAGGACTCACCAATACTGTGCTGAATTTGAAGCAAGATCGAATCTAGCGGCGGGGTTGAGACTGATTACCTGAACCTATATCATGAAATAATATATCAAAAAAATATATGATTAGTACTTTGAATATACTGAGTATGTAGGATGAGTAAAAACATGAGAGTAAGGACAATATGCTAAAAATCATGATCGTGATAGTCATAAAACATGAGTTGTTCATCACAAACTGAAATATAAGGTTTTGTAAGTAAAACCGTAAAGCTTAACATGTTAGAAATCATAAGTGAAAATCATAAGCTAATCAATGGGTCAAAATACTATAAAACATGACATCATAAATCCTAAACATGAACAACATGAAACATGAGGAAAAATGGGAGATTCTCATAACCGACATACTCCAAGTGAGCATCATGGAGCCCGACCTATACCCCTAGTAGGGAGGGTGTACATACCTTGCCAAGGGTAAGAACCATGAAGGCTTGGTATTACTCATGAGCCCAACAGCGTACGGAATACACTCACAATTGGCGAGGACCCTTTATCCTACAGTAGCACGTAGTTCTGAGACCTGGGTATGCTGAATCATGACCTAATCAGTGTTAAATACTACTCCCAAAATCATACATAATGCTCATAATCATACTTAAAACATGGTTTTGCATGGGATAGTTTAAAATAAAATTATGAATTCATATACTGTTTGACATACGTGAACTAGCCATGAAAACACTGTTGAAGATTCAACCATGATACATAAGCTTGATATCATGAGATTCATACATACTTGAGTAAATCATGCTAACTTGAAAATAGAGACTTATGAGAGTTTTTCATAGAAATCATATAATCATAATCATAAAACACAAGTAGAATCATGAGAGAGTCAATTTCATAAGAGATCGTGGAGTTTTTACATAAAAGGGTCTAACCCTAGAAATTCATGAAAATCATAATTGGAGACATAGGAGAATTGAATTCATGAGATTAGACTTGAGATGGACATGAATGTAAAGGAAATCCCCAATTCATGATTCTACATACTTGGCTTTGATGAATTCTTGTTTAGACTTGAGACCTAAGAGAGTTGAGAAGAAGAAAAACCCTAGTTGCTTGAGAGCCTTGAGTGGTTTGAACTTCAATCTATGATGTTCTTGAGAGGAATGAGAGTTTAGGATAAGAAAAACCCTCTAATACACCCTCTAGAAAACCCAAAACAACCTAGTTTTGAAGTTAAAAGCATAGGATTGAAAACAAGCTGTTTTGAGAAAACTGGGCCCAGATTTCCTTTCTTTTCTATATATGATCCACGCTCTCTTTCTCTTTGAATTCGCACTTAAAAACAACTTTCCCAGTGGTTCGAGTCCTCCTACGACTCGTACTAAGTTTGGCAGCCACAAGTCCTTCCTAGAACAATTCTCTAAATCCCTTACTTCGGACCATCAGTATGCCTCATACAATCCTAGTAGGAGTCGTAGTAACCAATTGTTGTTTCAAGACAAATTCTCTGCTAAATGACCCATGGTATGACTCGTACCACGCTCCTATGACTCGTACTGAGAGTCTTCTTGAGGGAAATTTCCAGTTTCTCCACATGATCAAACTCCAAGTCTAAGGTTTAATCTTTGAGACTTTTAGGGTGTTACATTATCTCCCTTTTGGGAACATTCATTCTCGAATGGAGACTAAATAAGATAGAAAGACAGGGAAAGAGCTTCAATCCCAATACTGAATGCTATAGACTGAATACCGATGGAGTGACTGACCCCGTACTAAGATATATAGTTGAATTGAGCTCATGAAACATACATACATGCTAAAACATGAGAGTAACTAAGAGACATGAAATTGAATAACATACGCAGGAAGAAACTAGTACCTCAAACTGGAAATGTGCTAGAAGAAAAAAGATGTGGGTATTTGGCCATCATATGTGCTTCGGCTTGCCACATAGATCCTTCAACTAGTTGATTTCTCCATAAACCTTAATGGAAGCTACCTCATTAATCCTCAACTTCTAAACCTGATGGTCAAGAATCTCAACCGGAACCTCATCATAAGTGAGGTTATCCTTCACACCAATAATCTCCATAGGCACAAGTGGAGCTGGATTGTCAATGCACTTCTTCAACAATGACACATGAAAAATTGGATGCACTAATTTCAACTCCATAAGCAACTCCAACTCATAAGCCATATTGCTGACACGCCTCCAAATCCTGTAAGGTCCAACATATCGGGGAATGAGCTTTCCTTTCTTGACAAATCTCATCACCCCCTTCATTGGTGACATCATTAGAAACACCCAATCATCAACATTGAACTCAAGCTTCCTCCTTCTCATATCTGCATAGGATTTCTGATGACTTTGAGCTATCTTCAACATTTCTCTAATAAGTTGAACTTTCCCATAGCCTCATGAACTAAATTTGGCCCTATCAATATAACCTCGCCTACCTTAAACCATCCAATAGGTGATCTACATCTTCGCCCATAAAAAGCCTCAAATGGAGCCATTGGAGTCATAACTGTTGTTGTAGGAAAACTCAATGAGAGGCAAGTGATCATCCCAACTACCCTTGAAATACATCATGCAAGATTACATGTCCTCTAAAGTTTGAATGATCCGCTCGGCTTGAACATTTGTCTGAGGGTAAAAAGCTGTGCTAAGCTTCAGTTGAGTACCATGGTCCTTCTGAAACAATCTTTAAAACTGAGAGGTGAATTGAGTACCCCTATTAGTAATGATGGACAAAGGGACTCCATGCAACCTGGACAACTCCCAAATGTAAAGTCTAGCATAGTCCTCGGCTGAATCTTTAGTCTTAACTAGTAGGAAATGTGCTGACTTAGTCATCCTGTCTATAATCACCCATATGGAATCATGTTGTCAGCGGAAAACCTGTGACAATATCCATGTTTATCTCTTCCCACTTCCAAGTAGAAATACTGATATCCTAAGTCATACCTCTAAGTCTCCGATGCTCAACCTTAACCTGCTGGCAATTCGGACACTTAGCTGCAAATACTGTAATATCCTTCTTCATGCTAATCCACAAATGGACTTCCTGTAGATCACTGTACATATTGGTGGCACTTGGATGGATAGAATACCAAGAGCTATGAGTCTTTCTCAATATCCGCTCTCTCAAGTAATTGATGTGCTAATATTTGATGCCACATTTGATGCTATTAACTACGAATAAATGCAAGTTCTTGAGCAACTTTTGTTAGATTTGATTATGTTTGTGCTGAATGTACAAGAAAATATTCTCAGGTTGAAGATGGTTTGAAAAAGGCTTAGAAATTTAAAGTGGTGACCATTCTAATGGGTCGTCCACCCTATACGGCCCGTCAATTCCATCGTCAGACACTAGAAATTCAACAAGATGTGCATTTGAAGGTGATAGCTCATTTGACGGCCTATCAACCATGTGTCAGAGGGTCAGCTGTACTGTCAAGCTTAGGCAGTGATTGCATAAAAAGATGTCATTTTGACGGTGTCTATGAAAAACCATCAACCACTTGACAGACCGTCAAGACCGGCGTCAGTCCTGATGTTATACCCCTAAATTCTTAAGATCAAACCCGGGAGTTAAAATGGAGAAAATAGAATTTTCTGCACCAGGTCAGAACGACTCATCCTGTGACCTGTCAGGATGACCACAAGTCATTAAGTGACTTGTGGTGAGATGTTTGACTTAAGTTGGAATTTTAAGT
Source organism: Datura wrightii (assembly GCA_035772735.1). Classification (NCBI taxonomy): domain Eukaryota; kingdom Viridiplantae; phylum Streptophyta; class Magnoliopsida; order Solanales; family Solanaceae; genus Datura; species Datura wrightii. The sequence goes on along the minus strand of JASDFA010000006.1, from coordinate 82,508,732 downwards.
TTTTGGGTAACCACGGACATGACCACGAGTCGTGGTCAGCACCATGACTCTTTGAGTCAGCCGTGGTCAGAGGCAGTGAAGGAAGCAGGAAGGGCAGGCAGTGTACCTAACGAATGGACACCACAAGTTCTGGTCAATTCCACGATTCATTAGGTGGGTCATGGTCAGCATTGGTTAAATGTTTTATGTTTTGGGAAGTGAAGGCGATAGATTGTGACCACGAGTCATGGTCACCGACAACGACTTGTCCACTCCCTCGTTGGGACTGGTAGTCTATTTTTCCCTGCGAGTTTTGTAAGGGATTGTCTGTAATTTCTATGATCCTAAGGCTTAAAATGCGTCATTTTAAGCTCCGAATAGTGAGTTTTAAGAAGGGTAAGTTCATTTTAAGCTATTCCTAATTCATGCATGCAAGTTTAGAAGTCTAGAGGGGTGATCAAGCTCAATCTCTCAAGGTTCCTTCTCAATTATTCCATGGGAAATTAGAGAAGTTGTAGAATCAGATTCTCTCAGGTATATAAGGTTATGAATGGGTGAAATTGTTCACACCCATGACCAATCCCTCTCGAGTTCATGAATATCTACATGTTAATTCCATAGGAGTTTAACCCAATGCATGAATTCCTAAGTTTCTACCATGGGTATGATCTAAGCATGTTTAAATGATGAATTATGATTAATGAGCAGATTTTACAATGTTTTAAATTATAAATTGTGTTTTCAAGTTTTCTAAACTATGATGCCCATCTATGAATGTTCATAAAAGTTGAGATCTATGAGATATGTGTTCAAGGATGATGAGATATTTATGAAGAAAGTATGATTTCGAAATACCCATGTTCATGTTCATGTTTTCAAGTGAATCAAGTATTTTCAAGCATGTTTAAGTATTGGTCAAGCCCATATGTTCAAGTATGATTTATGATTTCATGTCAATTAGCTTACCACATGGTTTTGGAGTCAAGACTCCCAATTATGTTTAGCTTGTGGTATAGCTTGAGCCAAGTCTCCTCATGTATGCTTTCAGATTATATATGTATATGATTATTCAGCTTCTTCACTAGACGATGGTCAGCTTCGTTGAAAAATGATGGAGAGCATATGTATTTTTTTGGGAGTAATGTCTAGCACCGAGTAGGCTAAGGGTCAGTCACCCCTATGCCTCAGATCTACGAGCCAACGTATGTATGTTCAGATTATTCAGTACCTCCTTTGTGAGCTTTCCCTTGCCGAAAGGGGCCTTCAACTTGATATCGATATCATGGTAGCATCTTTAGCCCTGGCAAGGCTTTGGATGGCTCTATCCACTCGAGTGTGATAGTGGGGACCACGTAAGCTCTATCGTGGTAATGTCGATTATATGACGAGTCTCCCATTGCTTCTCATGATTTCAGTTATGCATGTTTATCATTCATGATACATATACATACCTATATATATATACATACATATATATATACACATACATATATATATATACATACATACATATATATATATATATATATATATATTTAAGTAGGTTTGACCCAATGTTCAGTTTTATTTTTAATTATCCGTTTTCAATTTTGGATCATTCGAATCAGTTATGATATGCAGTTATGTTCAGATCATAATTTCAGAAAATAGCATGCAAGTCTTACTCTCAGAATCTTATCTTGATTATGTTTTTTGAAATGCATTATTACTGATTTTACTTAAGCGGTTTTACTTACCTTGCATACTTGGTATATTCCACATACTGGCCTGCATACTTTATGCTGTATCATTTCATGATACAGGCTCTGACATCTAGACTCAGCCCCGTCATTAGCCATTCCCGGAGTTAGAATCCTTTCTCAGTTGGTGAGTCCTCATCTCCCGAGGATCATTCCTTATCAATTATCTTTGTATTTTCAGTTTCAGACTTAGAGAGTTAGTTGGGGTTTTGTCCCATCAACTTATCATAAATAGAGGCTTTTCAGACATAGATTGTATTCAGTTTTAGATTCATGTTTGTATTATAAGATTATGTTATGTTCACACTTCCATTATGTTTATTATTATTAATCTTCTAATTTTATTGGTTGAGTTAGAGGTATGTTCATGCCATGGGTCGACTTGGAGTCTTTCGGGGATCCTTATCTCATGTCTTGATCCGAGCGTATATTTGGGTCATGAAAAACTTGGTATTAGAGCAATAGGTTTTGAAGTGTCCTAGGGTGTTTGAAAGCTGTGTTAAATAGAGTCTTTTTCATAGGTGTGAAACACGCACTTATGACGAAGAGGCTATGAAACGTTTAGGAAATGTTCCCTTCTTTCATGATCTAAGTCATGCGATGAAATGTCTCTCTATCCTTTTAACTCGTGCTAATCATGCCTCCCTGTAGAGTTAACGATAGAGGGAATGGAAACGAAAATGGCCACGAGGATGGCAATGGAGACGGGCACCAACAGGCCCCACCAGCCCATGAAAACCATGCACCAGAGCCGATTTCCCATGCTGAATTTAGGGTAGCCATTTAGATGCTAGCATAGGCCTTGACCGCCTAGGTCAATCAGCAGGCGGTAGAGCATGTCCCTCAGAATGGGAATGCGATGGCAGCATGAGTCAGAGATTTTCTAAGGATGAACCCTCTAGAGTTTCTTGGGTCAAAGGTGGATGAGAATCCACATGAGTTCATTGACGAGATTCAAAGATCACCCAGGTCATGGGGGTGACCAGAGAGGAGTGCATCGACTTAGCCTCGTATCAGTTGAAGGGGGTTGCACACATTTGGTTTAAACAATGGAAGGACACTAGGGCAGTTGAAGTAGGCCCTATCAGCTGGGATGAGTTCTATGCCACTTTTTTAGATTGGTTCTTCCCTCATGAGACGAGGGAGCTAAAAGCGGGCTGAGTTTGTGAATCTAAAGCAAGGAAAGATGACAATGCAGGAGTATGCCTTAGAGTTCACTCGTCTGTCCAAGTATGCACCAGAGTTAGTGGTTGATCAGAGAGATTGAGTGAGCAGGTTTGTACATGGAGTGGCAGACTACCTGGACAAGGATTGCAGGACCGTGCGGTAGAGTTTCAATTTTCGGGTGAGCCAGCCTTAGAATAGAAGGGTAGTTCAACTATGTTTTTAGGTCGTTTCATTTCTTACCTTAAGGCTAGAAAGATGATCTCCAAGGGTTGCGTGTACTATCTAGTTAGGGTTAAGAATGCTACGTTTGATACCCCGACTATCCAGTGTGTTCTAGTAGTATGTGAGTATCCAGAAGTGTTCCTCGATGATCTACTGGGAATCTCCCGAGAGAGAGATGGATTTTAGTATTGACCTTCTTCTCGATGTGTAGCCTATATCTATTCCTCCCTACAGAATGGCTCCAATCGAGCTAAAGAAGTTGATGGAGTAGTTGAAGGACCTTCTAGACAAGGGTTTTATCAGACCGAGCAAATCCCCATAGGGTGCACTAGTTCTTTTTGTCCGAAAGAAGGATGGTTCTCTTTATATGTGTATTAATTATCGGCAATTGAACAAAGTTACCATCAAGAATAGGTATCCAGTCCCCAGAATTGATTATTTTTTTGACCAGCTTCAGGATGCTAAGTGCTTTTCGAAGATAGACCTTAGATTCAGATAATATCAGCTCAGGGTTCGGGAGAGTGCATCCCGAAGACAACTTTCAGGATGCGGAACGATCATTATGAGTCTGTAGTTATGTCTTTTGGACTAACAAATTCTCATGTAGCTTTTATGGATTTGATGAACAGGGTGTTAAAGGCATACTTGGATATGTTCGTGATTGTGTTCATAGATGACATCCTTATATACTCTCAGAGCAAGGAGGAGCATGCCGCTCACTTGAGGGTGCTGTTACAAACTTTGAAGGATTGTCAACTGTATGCTAAGTTCAGCAAATGTGAGTTTTGGTTAAACTCAATGACTTTTTTGGGTCAGTGGTGTCAAATGAGGGTGTACAGGTAGACTCTCAGAAGATAGAGGCGGTAAAGAATTGACCCAGACCGGTGGATCCTTCAAATTTCAGGAGTTTCTTGGGTTTAGCTGGGTATTATCAGAGATTTGTTGAGGGGTTTTCATACATTGCATCCCCGTTGACCATATTGACCCAGAAAAAGGTGAAGTTTCAATGTTCGAAGGCTTGTGAGAAGAGCTTCCAAGAGTTGAAGACTCGACTTACCTCAGCACCAGTGTTAACCCTACCCGAGGGTATCGATGGGTTTGTGGTATATTGTGATGCTACAAGGATCGGCCTCGGTTGCATTTTAATGGAGCATGGTAAGGTTATAGTGTATGCTTCCAGGCAACTGAAGGTTCATGAAAAGAATTACCCGACTCATGATCTGGAATTGGCGGCGGTAGTATTTTCCTTGAAGATTTGGAGACATTACTTGTACGAGGTCCATGTGGATGTGTTGGACCACAAAAGCCTACAATATGTGTTTACCCAAATGGATCTAAATCTGCGCTAAAGGAGGTGGTTGGAGCTACTCAAGGATTATGATATGAGCGTCCTTTGCCATCCGAGTAAGGCTAATGTAGTAGAAGAAGCACTTAGTAGGCTCTCTATGGAGAGTGTGTCTCATGTAGATGAGGGGAGGAAGGAGCTGTTGAAGGATGTGCATCGATTTACATGGTTAGGAGTTTATTTGGTTGACTCAGCCGATGGCGGTGTTATTGTGCAGAACGGATTAGAATCATCCTTGGTGACTGATGTAAAAGCCAGACAAGACAAGGATTCTATCTTGGTGAAGTTGAAGGAGGCTGTCCAGAATTACAAGGTAGAGGTCTTCTCCAAAAGGGGAGATGGTATGCTTTGATATTATGGTCGCTTATGTGTTCCGAATATTGATGATTTGAGAGATCGAATGTTGCACGAGGCTCATGGTTCCAAGTATTCCATACATCTAGGTACCACCAAGATGTATCGTGACCTATGGGAATTCTATTGGTGGAATGACATGAAGAAGGACATTGCAAAATTTGTGGCTAAGTGTCCCAATTGTCAATAATGAAAGTGGAGCATCAAAGAGTAGGAGGTGTGCTACAATACATCAGTATTCCTACTTGGAAATGGGAGGAAATCAATATGGACTTCATCACAGGGTTGCCTCGCACTTGTTAACAGTATGACTCCATTTGGTGGGTCGTGGACAGGTTGACCAAAGCCGCTTATTTTCTAGCGGTCAAAACTATCGATTCAGTGGAGGATAATGCCAAACTATACATTTGGGAGCTAGTTCGGTTGCATAGAGTTCCCTTGTCCATCATATCCGATATAAGTACTCGGTTTACCTCCTAGTTTTGGAGGTCATTTCAAAAGGGATTGTTACTTAGGTCATGCTCAGTACAACATTTCACCCGCAAATGAATGATTAGGTGGAGCGGACTATTCAGATTCTTGAGGACATGTTGAGAGCATGTGTAATTAGCTTCAAGGGTAGTTGGATGATCATTTGCCTCACATCGAGTTTGCTTATAACAACAGCTACCATTCCAGCATTCAGATGGCTCCGTTTGAGGCTCTCTATGGGCGGAGATATAGATCGCCTATTGGTTGGTTTGAAGTAGGTGAAGCTGCGATGATAGGACCGGATTCAGTCCATGAGGCCATGGAGAAAGTTCAGCTTATAAGGGGCAGGCCAAAAACAGCTTAGAGTCACCAAAAGTCCTATGCGGATATTAGAAGGACAAAACTTGAGTTTGAAGTCGATGACTGGGTGTTTTTGAAAGTATCTCCCTTGAAGGGAGTGATGAGGTACGGAAAGAAAGGAAAACTCAGTCCCCGTTATGTTGGTCCATACTAGATTGTGAAACATGTTCGCAAGGTGGCGTATGAGTTAGAGTTATCCTTAGAGTTAGCTTCTATCCACCCAGTTTTTCATGTATCACTCTTAAAGAAGTGTTTGGGTGATCCAACTCTGGTTGTTCCGATTGACAGTGTCAGTGTGAGAGACACCTTAGTTATAAAGAGGTTTCGGTGGAAATATTGGATCTTCAGGTTCGAAGGCTAAGAAACAAAGAAGTAGCTTCCGTTAAAGTTTTATGGAGGAATTAGCATGTTGAGGGAACTGCGTGGGAAGCCGAAGCAGATATGATGGCTAAATACCCACATCTATTCCCTTCTGGATTAGTTCCATCTTGAGGTTTCACTTTTCCCTAAAACTCTATTCAATTTCATGTTCAGTTCATGTGTCCCAGTTCCTTTCATGTCAAGGCATGTATGTATTATTCGTGAATTCAGTTCAGTCATGTTGTTCAGTTCGGAGGCAGTCATTTCGTCAGTTTTCAACTTATATGATCAGTATTTGAATAAGATGATTGCATTTCTCTACTTTTTTGTATGATTTTCAACATTTGAGGATGAATGTTCCCAAGGGGAAGATATTGTTATACCCCAAAAGCGCTAAGATTAGACCCGGGAGTTGAAATGGAGAAAATAGGATTTTCTGCACCAGGTGACTGAACGAGTCGTCTGGTGACCCGTCAGGATGACCACGAGTCGTTAAGTGACTCATGGTGAGGCATTTGAGTTAAGTTGGAGTTTCAATTTTTGGGTAACCACGGATATGACAACAAGTCGTGGTCAGCACTACGACTCGTGTGAGTTAGCCGTGGTCAGAGGCAGTGAAAGATGCAGGAAGGGCAGGCAGTGTACCTAACGACTGGACACCATGAGTCGTAGTCAATGCCACGATTCATTAGGTGGGTCGTGGTCAGCAGTTGGTTAAAGGTTTTATATTTTGGGCAGTGAGGGCGACGGATTGTGACCATGAGTCATGGTCACTAGCAATGACTCATCCAGTCCCTCGTTGGGACTGGCAGTTTATTTTTTCCTGCGAGTTTAGTAAGAGATTTTTCGTAATTCCTATGATCCTAAGGGCTAAACTATGTCGTTTTAAGCTCTGAATAGTGAGCTTTAAGAAGGGTAAGTTCATTCTAAGCTATTCCTAATTCATGCATGCAAGTTTAGAAGTCTAGAGGAGTGATCAAGCTCAATCTCTTCAGGTTCCTTCTCAATTATTCCTTGGGCAATCAGAGAAGTTGTAGAATTAGATTCTCTCAAGTATGTAAGGTTATGAATGGGTGAAATATGTTCACACCCATGCCCAATCCCTCTCAAATTCATGAACATCTACATGTTGATTCCATGGGGTTTTAACCCAACACATGAATTTCCTAAGTTTCTACCATGGGTATGATCTAAGCATGTTTTAAATGATGAATTATGATTAATGAGTAGATTTTACAATGTTTTAAATTATAAGTTATGTTTTCAAGTTTTCTAAACTACGTTGCCCATCTATGAATGTTCATGAAAGTTGAGATCTATGAGATATGTGTTCAAGCATGATGAGATGTTTATGAAGAAAGTACGATTTCGAAATACCCATGTTTATGTTCATGTTTTCAAGTGAATCAAGTATTTTCAAGCATGTTTAAGTATTGGGAAAGCCCATATGTTCAAGTATGATTTATGATTTCATATCAATTAGCTTACCATATGGTTTTGGAGTCGAGACTCCCAATTATGTTTAGCTTGTGGTATGTTTTGAGCCGAGGCTCCTCATGTATGATTGCAGATTTTATATGTATATGATTATTCATCTTCGTCACTAGACGATGGTCAGCTTCATTGAAAAACGATGGAGAGCATATGCATGTTTTTGGGAGCAGTGTCTAGCACCGAGTAGGCTAAGGGTCAGTCAACTCTGTGCCTCAGAACTACGAGCCAACATAGGTATGTTCAGATTATTTGGGACCTCCTTTGTGAGATTTTCCTTGCCCCAAGGGGCCTTCAGCTTGATATCGATATCATGGTAGCGTCCTTAGCCCTAGCAAGGCTTTGGATGGCTCTGCCCACTTGAGTGTGATAGTCGGGACCACGTAAGCTCTATCGTGGTAATGCCGGTTATATGACGAGTCTCCCATTATTCCTCATGATTTCAGTTATGCATGTTTATCATTCATGATATATATACATATATATATTAAGTAGGTTTGACCCAATGTTCAGTTTTACTTATGATTATCAGTTTTCATCTTTGGGTCATTCGAATCAGTTATGATATGCAGTTATGTTCAGATCATGATTTCAGTAAATAGCATGCAAATCTTACTCTCAGAATCTTATCTTGATTATGTTTTATGAAATGCATTATTACTGATTTTACTTACTTAAGCAATTTTACTTACCTTGCATACTCAGTATATTCCACATACTGATCGCATACTCTATGCTGTATCGTTTCATGATACAGGCTCTGACATCCAGACTCAGCCCCGTTATTAGCCAATTCCCGGAGTTAGCATCCAGTCTAAGTTGGCGAGTCCTGATCTCCCGAGGACCATTTCTTATCCGTTATCTTTGTATTTTCAGTTTCAGACTTAGAGAGTTAGTTGGGGTTCTGTCCCATCAACTCATCAGAAATAGAGGCTTTTCAGATATAGATTGTATTCAGCTTCAGATTCGTGTTTGTATTATGAGATTATGTTATGTTCAGACTTCCATTATATTTATTATGATTGATCTTATGCTTTTATTGGTTGAGTTAGAGGTATGTTCATGCCATGGATTAACTTGAAGTCTCTTGGGGCTCCTTGTCCCATTTCTCGACTCGGGTATATGTACGGGTCGTGACACCTGAAGAGACGTAGCTTGCTACTAGAGAAGCAGTGTATGACGGTCCAAATGATGGACCGTCATCTTGATGACGAGTCGTCAGTTTGGGCATCAGTGGAAAGGCGAGCTTTCATGTTTGAAGTGTAAATTTAAATTGTCTTAGACTAGAAATAGTAGCAGCTAGGTTATTTTCAATATTAGACTTTTGGAGAGAAAAACACTGACTTTATACGTTACTTTCAAAAAGTTCTTAAGTAGATATTGTTGTATTCCTTGGAATTGTAATCAAGGTTTCATATTATCTTGGTAAGTTGAATCTTTTGTTATGAATATAATTGCTGTGTGATTCCAATTATCATGTGTGGTAAAGTTTCATAAGGGTTTGTGTGAGTCATGGTAAATTGACACGGCTATGGTGATTTACGTGTAGATTAATTTAATGCATGTTGGCATTATGACTTCCTTCATATTGAACGATCTCTAATGGTTGCAAACATTAGAAGAAATCAGATGTTTAACTTGCTTTAGTAAGAGGTATAAGACCTATAAAAACAAGTGAGAATAAAGATTCAAGATTTTAACCCTTATCTAATGATTAATGCCGTAGTAAGATTAATCAACTTAGGTTATCTATTGAAGTTCGTCATTTGTCACTCTTAGTTTGAGAAAATAAGAGTGATATATGTCTGAATAGGTTGAGAAACATTTGAATGGATTAATTGAATTGATAACCTGTATACATAGCATTAAATGAGTCCATTATAGTTAATCACCAAATGTTGTTAAGAAATTATGATGAACCAACCCTAGTTTTATCTCTTCTTGAATTTAATATTAATCAATTATAGTTCGTATCTCTTGTTTTTGGCTAATACTATAACATAAATAGATTTCCCAAACCCCCAGTATTTTAGAAATAATAGACTAAAAGTAAATATACTCACATAAGACATAGTTTTCACCATATTCCCTGTAGGATTCGACCCCAACCTTGTTGGGTTCTATATTTGACAATGACTGCATTATACTTCTTAATATAGAGGTCAGGCGTATCAGTCATCCCATTCGAAACACATAATCGGCCCTGATATCGGAGTACACCATCTCCCTCTTGGAAGAAAACCTCCACTTTCTGATTCTGGACAACTTCCTTCAACCTCACTAAGATAGGATCCTCATCTTGCTTTGCCTTAACTTCTGTCACCAATGAAGATTCTGAACTATTTTGAACAATGACACCACCATCCACTAAATCAATAAGGCGAACCCCCAAGCGAGCAAGCCTATGAACATCTCTAGCCAACTGCTTTTCCATCTTCCAAATGGGTCACACTCTCTGTGGACAACCTATTAAGAGCGTCAACCACTACATTGGCCTTCCCTGGATGATAAAGGACACTCATTTCATAATCTTTTAGAAGCTCAATCCATCTTCTTTACTGCAAATTCAGGTCCTTTTGAATAAACACATGTTGAAGGCTCTTATGGTCTATGAACACATCAACATGCACCCCATACAAATAGTGCCTCCAAATCTTCAAGGAAAACACCCGCTGCTAACTCAAGGTCACGCATAGGGTAATTCTTCTCATGAGTCTTAAGCTATGTCAAGCAATAAGTAATGACCTTCCCATGCTGCATCAACACACACCTAAGGCCAACTTTAGAGGCATCACAATATACTATAAAACCATCCATGTCCTCTGGTAGGGTCAAAACTGGAGCTGAAATAAGTCAAGTATTTAACTCCTAAAAACTCTTCTCACAAGCATCGGACCACTGAAATTTGACCTTCTTCAGATTCGACTTGGTCAAAGATGAGCCAACGGATGAAAATTTCCCTACATACCTTCTGTAATAGTCATCTAAGCCTAAAAAGCTCCTATTTTAGTAGGAGTGATAGGTCTAGGACAGTTCTTCACTACCTCAATCTTTTGAGAGTCTACCTGAACACTACATGCCCAAGGAACGCAACTGATTTCTGCAAAAAACTCACACTTGCTAAATTTAGCAAAAAACTAATGGTCCTTAAGAGTCTGCAGCACAATCTTCAAATAGGCAGCATGCTCCTCCTCACTCTAAGAGTATATGAGGAGATGATCTATGAAGACATTGACGAACATATCCAAATACTACTTGAACATTTTGTTTAGCAAATCCATAAAAGCTGCAGGAGCATTCGTTAGTCCAAAATCCATAACCACAAATTCGTAGTGACTATACTGAGTCTTGAAGGCTATTTTCAAAATGCTGCACTCTCTAACCCTGAGCTAATGATAGCCGGATCTGAGGACTATCTTTGAAAAGCAACTAGCACCCTGAAGTTGATCTAACACGTCATAAATCCTGAGGATGGGATACATATTCTTGATTGTGACTTTATTTAACTAAGGGTAATTGATGCACATCCTAAGAGAACCATCATTCTTTCGTATGAACTGGAGTGGAGTACCCCATGGGGACTTACTAAGCCTGATGAAACTCTTAACTAAGAGATCCTTAAACTTTTCTTTCAACTCCTTAAGCTTAGCTGAAGTCATTCTGTAAGGAGAAAGGATATGGGCTGCATATCAAGAAGGAGGTCTATCCCAAAGTCAATCTCCCTCTCAGGAGGGACTCTTGGTAGATTATCTAGGAACACCTCTGGATACTCACAAACAACAGGGACTGACTGAAGAGTCAGGGTCTTAGACATAGAATCCTTAACCCAAACTAAGCGGCATACATAATCCTTGGAGATCATCTTCCTGACCTTAAGGTAGGACACAAAGCGACCGACAGACACTGTGAAACTACCCTTCCACTCTAGGACTGGTTCACCCAGAAATTGAAACTCTACTATTTGGGTTCTATAGTTGACTAAACCATAGCTAGAGTATAACTAATCCATATCGAAGATAACATTGAAGTCGGTCATGTCTAACTCTACTAAATCGGCTAAGGTGACTTTCTAAAGAACTGTAATAGGGCAATTTCTGTATATACTCCATGCTAAAATTGACTCATTGATCGAATTAGAGACTGAGAAGGGTTTTGAGAGGATTTTGGGATTAACACCAAAACTGATAGAAACATAGGGAGTCACGAAGGATAATGCGGGCCTTGATAACTTCCAAAATACACTTCGCTTTTATGAAAGAGAGTAAATGATCGCTGCTCAAAACAAGTAACCCGATGGATGTCGGGGTCGAATCCCACAGAGAATTGAGTCGATAATTCAAAAGTTATAAACTAATTCAAACTAGAGCGCATAATTGTTCAATATTTGAAAAGTAATTTGGGGGGAACTAAAAAAGGGAAAATTAACTAACTAATTCTAAACTAAAACTAATTTGGGGGAATTCCAATTGAAGTAATCACAAGTGAGAGGCTAGGGACATTCTACGGGTGAGATCATAATTAAATAGGGAATTTCTTCATTTCCTTAGACTCAAGTGTAAATAATCTCGTGAAGTAGGTAGTCTCAGCTTCTCAGTTGATTTGGATTGGCAACTACACTATTCCTAGCTATTAGCATCCAATTATGAATGAGGAAGTAATTTCAGCTATTTCTAGCTTAATTATACAATCTCCTATCCATGCCCACTACTAGATTCCCTTCTGATACTTAATTATTCTCTCCCGAGCAACAATCAAGTAAGGATAGATAGACCATATCATTATCAATAAATCTCCATCAATAGATTGAAGAGAATCTAGTGTATTTACACTTAATTGAACAATATGAAGATTAATCTAGCAATACCCATCTATAATTCAATAAGAATCCAAGAGCAATTTATCGAAATCCCCATCAAATTAACAAACCCACTATGAATATACCTCTAGCTAGCAAATTAATAAAGCATAATTAAAGGTAGAGAGAAGATACCAAGAGGATTTCCCTCACATTCATTGCATTAGCTTCACCAATTTGCTTTACAAGCTCTTACAACAATGGTGGAATTCCCTCAAAATGGGTTAAAGAAAAAGAAAAAGAAAAGAACTATCTAACTCTACAAATCTATTGAGAAAAGATTCTACTAAAAATTATATGAAGAAGATGAAAATTAGATGAATGAATTGATAAATCCCTCCAATCCCCTATTGTTGGTGTACAATGGAGGTTATATATCTATACTTTCTTGTGTACAACCTTCTAAAAGTGCCCTTGGAGGCTTCTAGGAGCTTTAGAAACCTTTCTGGACGTTTTTTCCCTTCCATCAGCGAAATTGGGTCACTTGCCCTTCATACTGTGAACAGCCAGTGCCAAACTACGAACAACTGATGCCAACCTGTGAACAACTGGTGCCCACCTGCGAACAGTCGGTGCCAACCTGCGAACAACCTATGCCAACCTGCAAATAGCCTATGCCTACCTTTGAACAGCCGATGCCAACCTGTGAATAGCCGGTGACAACCTGTGAACCACCGGCGAATAGATGGTGCCAACCCGTGAAGAACCGATTGGTTAGCCGGTCTGGGCAATAACTTCGGTGCTTCACCCGCGTTTTGCCCTTCTGGATCCGCGTTTAGCTGATTCAAAGCATGTCCTTCACCTCTTTTTGTGCTCAAATCTTCCCTTATCTTTGGTCCTCTCCCTCATATGCTAACTTATCAATTTTCTTCTCAAATTCCATGTGTTTTGCTCGATTTTATGCTTTCTTTACTCACGTGCGGTACCTATAAAGAATTCAAGAGAAAGGGCATAAAATCCACTTAAATGATTAAAAAACTAAGCAAAAACTCATAATTAGGAGTCTAATGAGTTTGTAAATTTCCAACTCATCAGGCCTCTAGGTCTAGCAATGCATAAATATCAAGATGGAAAACTCGTAATATAGTCGTGACCACACCTGGTGAGCTCTCTTGATCCTGGGGGGGGGGGGAATAAAATGCATAGAAATGATTTTGGCACTGCCCGCCACCAGCACTAGATGATGCGTACTACTAGGATGCGTGAGCTTCTGGCATTACTGAAGAAGTGGTTAGGGAAGGGCCTCTACCATTTCCCTGCTAGCTGAAGGACAATCTCTGAGTTTGTGCCCGAGCTTCCCACACTAGAAGCAAGCATCTGAACCAACTAAGCACTCTTTAGGGTGGTCCCTACCATACTTCTTGCAAACAGGGAATGTGCGTCCTCCTGACATGCTCCCTTGAGTCCTAGAGCTGGATGTTCTACCCCTCTAATCACCTCTAGTCCTGGATGGACACTAGCTGATGATTGAGCTGGAGCTGATGACCTCTGATGGGACTGTAAGCGATGTCCACCATTGGACCTCTTCCTAGAATACTCAAAGTTCCTTGTCCGAGCCTTCTTGGTCTCCCTCTCCATCTCCTTCAATTTCTCCTCCTCTATCTGTTGTGCATAGATCATAAGTTGAGAGATATCTATGTCGCTGATAAGCATGCAGTCTTGCACTCTTTAACTAGCAAATCTGAAACCCCTGACACAAATTTTCTAATGCGAGCTCTCGACTCGGCAACCATCTCCCGAGCATACTTGGACAACTAGGTGAACTTCAAGGCATACTCTTGAACCATCATGTTATTCTGCTCAGGTTGATGAACTCTACTACCTTTGCTTCCCTTAACTCTCGAGGAAAGAACCTATCTAAGAAAGTTGTCACAAACTCATCCCAGTCTATAGGAATTGCTCTTGCCTTACGACCTTCCTTCCACTGCCTGAACCAAATGTGAGCTACCCCCTTCAGCTGATAGGAGGCCAAATCTGCACTCTCCTCTCCTGAAATCCCCATAATCTGGGTAATCTTATGGATCTCATCAATGAACTCCTATGGATCCTCATCCATCTTAGAACCATGAAACTTTGGCGGGTTCATCCTGGTGAAGTCTCGCACTCTTAGCCGCTACTGCACTCCCATTAGGGTTCAAAGGTGAAATCGCCTACTGGTTGACCAGGACCGTCATAGCCTCTGCCAACATCTGGAAAGTAGCCCTAAACTTGGCATGAGTCACCTGCTCATTCAAAGGGTCCGCTAGAGCTGGTGGGGCTAGTTGATTCGCATTGCCATTGCCATTCCTTCTTCTGTTGGCTCTTTGGGGAGGCATTTTCTGCAAATGTGTATAACACGAGTTAGAAGAATAAAGAGAGTTGGACTTCATCGCACAATATAAAACATAAAAGAAGGGAATTTCTTAAAACTTCTCATAGCCTCTCCTCATAAGTGTGGCATGCTTCATACCCATGAAAAAGACTCTGCTTAACGCGACTTTCAAACACCCTAAGACATACCTAAACCTAATGTTCTGCTACCAAGTTTGTCATGACCCGAGCATAGACCCCAGACATAACATGGGACCTAGAACCATGAATATTTCCAAGCTAACCCATGGCACATGCATAATATAAATATAAGCATACACTAAGCAGAATAAACATAATATAAGGCTTACGCGAAAGACTAAGATATCATAAAATGTCTAAAAGACAAAAAGTTAAATAGATGAATATCAATACATCAACTCCGAAAAGCCTCTAATCATAGGAAGAGCTACAGACTCTCAATTTAGCTATCCACATGAATTCAAAATGAAGCACAGAGCATGCAAGAGTCAAATTTATGAGCCTAAGTGTCTCTACGAAACATTAAATTTACCTAACATGCTTCTCAATTTAAGGATCACTTGCATCTTTCAGTCATGTGTAGCACTCAACAAAAGCATCAAGCATTGAACTAGTTAAGGGTTCTAAAGAAAAATCCTAACGACTAATTTTTCCTCAAAACGGTCGTCATGCATCTATAATCGGGAAAACTCCCTAACTATGACTCAAAACAATACTTTTCAAAAAAATATAAAAATTTATTCTCGATTCAAAGGGCCCCTCTTCTTAAAAGAGCCGAAAAGAAAAGTCAAAGTGTGGGAGAAATATGCTTTACTCAAAATTTTCAACCAAAATCACTTCAAAATAAGCACATGCTTCACCCTCACAATTATCAAATAATTTTGAAATTCCCTCACCCCAAACTTATATAATGATATGTCCCTAAAGCATTAATTAAAATCAAACTAGGATTGGGATACTTCTTGAGGCCTCTAGGCCTAGCTAGCAGCATGTTCACAAGGGTCAGTGACCCCACACTCATTCTTCCTTATGCTCCTTAGCTTCCTTTTGTGGATACTCAAACTTCCCCTAAAAACAGGCGTGATACAATAAAAATAAAAGCAAAACAAAAGAAATTTCATACCTGTGGTACAACTTGGGTTGCCTCCCAAGCAACACCTAATTTAAAGTCGCGCACGACGTGAGTTACATCCCTTTCAAGATGTCCTCAACCTCTTCTTCCTTTTCGAGAATAATCTCCTTATTTTCTTTACTCTTAAGGGAACAACCTCCACACTTTCCCTATTTTTTACCATCATATCTTTATCATAGTCAATTTGCAATCATCAGACACAAGCTCAGGTTGCCATTTCAGCTTGGGCTGGTCTTCTTCCTCAGCTTCGGGTCTTTTCATAAGAGCTTTTAAATGAGGGATTATCATCTTGAACTATTCCACCCCACACTCATCCTCTTCTAATGTAGTGATCATACAGAGATCCTTATAGTGTGTCAGGGTGTTGAGTGCTTTGTACACTCTAAAATTTTCCTCCTCATCATTAACTCTCATCTTCAAGTTGCCTACCCTGACATTAATCAATGCTCCTCGAATTGCTAAGAATGGAAGTCCAGATTAATAGGTACCCTATCATTAATTTCAAAGTCAAGAATAATAAAGTCAGTAGGGATTATGAATTTACCAACTTTGATGAGCACGTCCTCAATGATTCCCTCCGAAACCATTTTGCTTCCGTCAGCCAGCTGCAACACCCCTCTGGAAGGTCTTGGTTTTCCCAAACCATGTGTATTGAATAATGAATGGGTCATCAAGTTCACACTTGCCCCTAAATCACACAAGGCCTGCATCAACTTACTTCCACTAGTTTGTATTGGGAGGGTGAAACTCCCCGGGTCTTTGAGCTTCTCAGACAACTTTTTCATTACCCTTGAGCTGCACTCTTCAGTGAATGCTACAGTCTCCACATCAACCAACATCTTCTTGTTTGATACCACCTCCTTCAAATACTTAGCGTACTTGGGAATTCCCTGTAAAATATCAATTAGAGGCAAATTTATATGAAGTTCCTTAAAAATATCAAAGAACTTCTTAAAACATGCATGCTTCTTTCTTTTATAATCCTTTGGGGAAATGGTGGTGGTAGTCTCTTCACTAGCTGCTGTTCTGGTTGGGCATTGTTCTCTGCATCTACCTCGGATTTACCTTTATCTGGAGACGAGCATGGTTTTATCATTTTGCTTGTACCTCATTATTCTTCTATTTTAAAGGTGCATTATCTAGATCTAGCTCACTCCTCAAACTGATAGCAATGACCTGCCTCGGGTTTGGATCTGTGTTACTTGGTAAACCCCCTTGAGGTATGGTGTTTTGAGTCATAGCTTATTGCTCTATCTGATTTTCTAATTCCTTGTGGCAAGCCACTGGTTATTGAGCTCAACTACCATTTGTGTCTGGTTAGCCATGATTTTCTGCAACATCTCCTCTATGTTTCTTGATTGGGCATTAGCTTATTGTTGCTACTAAGGCTGTAGATAATTGTGACTCTAACCTTAATTTCCACCCCAAGAGAATGTAACACCCCAAAAGTCCCTAAGATTGGATCTGAGACTTGAAGCAGAGAACCCGCAAGAGTTGGCACTAGGACATAGTGCGGCCCTTGGGACGGGTTATAGGTAGAACATATGGGTCGTTGGTTCATCCGTCTGTTAGAGGTTCAAAGAATGGTGGAAAATTGCCCAGAACCAATGACTGAAGAGACAACTAGTAGGTCTTTAGGTTAGGTCATTTGTTAGGGTCATTGTATCAGGGTCAGAGAATGGTTGAGAGTAGGTCCAGGTAACAATGAAGTAAGGGTCGGCCTATAGGTTGTACCAACAATTCGTTGGTTTGGCTGTAGGTTCCACCTGGCAATTTTTTTATATGATTTTCTAAGGATATTTTTGGAACTTCCTAAGTTTTTAACTCCTAAGTGAGGTCATTTGTGTTTCTTAATGGGTGTATTAAGGGGTTTTACTTAGCCCTAACCCTCATTCTTTTCAAACATTGTATGTTGGAAATCATCTCTCAAGGGAAAGCTAGTATTCTTCATCTTCTTCTTTTCAAATTCTCTTGGGTCTCCAAATCCAGTCAAGGAACTCTTCAAGCTAGGTATTTAGGATAATGAATGGGGAATTTCTTCCACCCTCATTCCCAATTCAAACTCAATTTCACGAATTCAGATCTCCAATTATGATTTTATTGAAATTCTAGGGTTAGACCCAATTTGATGAAAACTCTATGATCTCTTTTGATTTTGATTTCTTCATGATTTAAACTATGTTTTATGATTATAATTGCATATTTTCTACAATGGAATCTTGTGAATCTATACTTTCACGTTATGTTGGTTTACCCAATTATTTATGAATTTTATGAATCTCAAGCTTATGTATCATGGCTGATCTTTGATATTGTTTTCATGGCTAGT
Source organism: Datura wrightii (assembly GCA_035772735.1). NCBI lineage: Eukaryota > Viridiplantae > Streptophyta > Magnoliopsida > Solanales > Solanaceae > Datura > Datura wrightii. The sequence goes on along the minus strand of JASDFA010000006.1, from coordinate 82,490,597 downwards.
TCACGTCATGATTTAAACTAGTCCATGCAAAACCAAGTATATTTCATGATTATGATATGAGCACCATGTAGGTTTTGGGAGTAATATTTAACACCGAGCGAATAAGGGTTCTAGACAACCCAAGTCCCATAGCTTTGTGCCACTGTAGGTGTGGGGTCCTTGCCAGTTGAGAGTGTCTCCATCGCCTCTAGCCTAAGTAATCCTTGCAAGTTGAGAGTATCTTCCTTATGCTACTGGGCTCATGAGTGATATCATGCCTTCATGGTTCTTACCCTTGGCAAGGTATGGACACACCTCCCAGCTAGGGTTACAAACTGGGCTCCATGTATGCTCACTTGGAGTATGTCGGTTATAAGAATCTCCCATGGTTCCATGATTTCTACACATGTTCATGTTTATCCACAGAAATCATGCATTGCTGTCACAAATACATAGCAAAAATTTTTAAAACAGGGGCAATTTTTCAAAAACAACAAAAGTAGTGCATATCCATTGGATGAGTATTCCTAAATTACTTGCTAATCAAACAAAAGTAACAACTGAAAACAAAAAAATACTAACACATGCCGGTTCTACTAGATAGCATGTCTAAGGGAAAAGAAACACGGCAAGAAAAACCCTCAAACGAACAAAAATATCCCAAAAATACAAGTACACCCCCCTATTTAAAAAAAATGAGCTTCGTCCCCGAAGCATAGAATATAAGTATGAAGGGAAAAAGGACATACCTGTGGCTACTCAGACTTCGCCTCTCATGGGTTGCCTCCCATGCAACGCCTAATTTAATGTCGCGGCACGATGTTACTTTTGTGACTTCTCAGGCATCATCAAGGCATACTTCCTCCACTCTTTTCAATGCATCTTCATCTCACAGATACATTTTTATTCTTTTCCCATTTACTTTGAACCTTTTTCCTTCTTTGTTCTCAAGTTCCACTACACCATACAGAGACACTTGCACTACTCTATAAGGTCCCATCCATCTAGATTTCAACTTCCCAGGGTGCAGCCGGAGTCTTGAGTTAAATAACAATACCAAGTCGCCTGGGCTAAACTCCCTTCTTGTAATCTTTTTTTCATGATAGATCTTCATTCGTTCTTTATAAATTGCTGCAATCTCATACGCCTTAAGTCGAAATTCATCCAATTCATTGATCTGGTTCAATCTTAGCTTGGAAGCATCATTCTAATCCTTATTTATCTTTTTCAGTGCCCACAATGCCTTATGCTTTAATTCAACTGGTAAGTGGCATGCTTTACCACAAACCAGTTGGTAAGATGACGAGCCAATGGGAGTTTTATATACTGTCCAGTAAGCCCACAATGCATCATCAAGCTTCCTAGCCAATTTGTCTGGCTCATATTTACTGTCTTGGAAAGAATGGTCTTGATTCCCTATTAGAAACTTCTAGCTGCCCACTCGATTGAGGGTGATAAGGTGTGGCTACCTTGTGCTTGACATCGTACTTCTACAGTAAAGTTTTGAAGAGGCGATTGCAGAAATGCGATCCACCATTGCTGATTATAGTTGTGGGAGTACCAAACTTGGAAAAGATATGCTTTTGAAGGAATGTTGTAACACTCTTGCCTTCATTGTTTGGTAATGCAACAACCTCCACCCATTTTGATACATAATCCACAGCCACCAGAATGTACTTCATCCCATATGAGCTAATGAATGGGCCCATGAAATCAATGCCCCACACATCAAATAATTCTACCTCTAAAATTGGGGTTAATGGCAACTCATGTTTCCAGGTAATATTGCCTTTCCTTTGGCACTGATCGCATGACTTGGCAAGGTCGTATGCATCTTGATGAATAGTTGGCCAATAATATCCTCATTGCAAAATTTTATGTGCTGTTCTGGTGCCACTATGATGCCCCCTACAGGGGACGAATGACATGCCTCCTATATGCTCAGCATCTCCATTTCTGGGACACACCTATGAATGATCCCATCTGCGCAAATGCGGAATAAATATGTCTCATCCCAATAATACTGTCGGAGATCAAATAAGAACTTCTTCTTCTGGTGAGGGGTCATGTCCGCTGGCATTATGTCACTAACCAAGTAGTTAGCTATCTCGGCAAACCAAGGGATCAAGTCCTGTGATGCAGCTAATACCTGATCATCCGAGAATGCATCATTTATCTCAACCTCCATCTGCTCCTTTACTTCAGACTCCAGTCTGGATAGATGATCTACCACCTGGTTCTCTGTTCCCTTTCTATCTTTTACTTAAAATTTAAATTCTTAGAGCATGAGTACCAACCGAATTAATCTGGGTTTGGCATATTTTTTAGACATAAGGTACCTCAATGCAGCATGGTCTATGTGAATGATCACCTTGGTTCCGAGCAAGTATGCTCGAAATTTTTCAAATGCAAATACCAGTGCCAATAGTTCCTACTCTGTGACTGTATAATTCTTTTGGGCTGTATTTAGTGTCTTGCTAGTGTAATAGATTGGATGAAAGATTTTTTCTCTCCTTTAACCTAAAACAGCACCCAGAGCAACACCACTAGTGTCACACATTACCTCAAAGGGGAGAGACCATTGTGGAGTTATGATGATAGGAGTAGTTGTGAGCTTTTCTTTTAGGCACTCAAAAGCCTTTAGACATGCCTCATCGAATACAAACTTTACCTCTTTCTCCAATAGTTTGCACAATGGTTGTGCTATTTTGGAAAAATCCTTGATAAAGCGCTGGTAGAATCCTGCATGCCCTAAAAAGCTTCTAACCCCTTTGATGGAAATAAGGGGTGGCAGTCCTGCGGATAACTTCAATTTTTGCCTTGTCCACCTCGATCCCTTTTCCCGAGATTTTATGGCCCAACAGTATGCCCTCTTTAACCATGAAATGACATTTTTCCCAGTTTAGGACCAGATTGGTTTCCTCACATCTTTTCAGCACTTTGCCTAGATGCTCAAGGAAGGATTCGAATGACTCACCTACAACTGAGAAATCATCCATAAATACTTTTATGGTGTCTTCTACCATGTCTGAAAATATGGACATCATACAACGCTGAAAAGTGATTGGTGCGTTACACAATTCGAAGGGCATTCTCTTGAAAGTAAAGGTCCCATATGGACAAGTAAAGGTGGTCTTCTCCTGATCTTCTGGAGCGATAATGATCTGATTGTATCCTGAATATCCGTCAAGGAAGCAGTACCATCCTCTACCTGCCAGTCTATCAAGCATCTGATCCAGGAATGGCATTGGAAAGTGATCCTTTTGAGTGCAGCAGTTGAGTTTCTTGTAGTCCATGCATACACGCCATCCCGTGACCTGTCATGTTGGTATCAACTCATTCTTTGCATTGGGAACCACCGTAATCCCTCCCTTCTTTGGTACGCATTGAACAGGACTTACCCATTGACTGTCAGCTATGAGATACATCACCCCAGCGTCCAACCACTTGATAATCTCTTTTTTACCACTTCTTGAATGGGCGGGTTCAGGCGACGCTGATTCTCTATGCTTGGCTTAGAATCTGGTTCCAGCTGGATCTTACGGGTGCATATGCCTGGTGGGATTCCGATGATATCAACTATGGTCCATATGATTGCTTTCTTGTATCTTTTCAATATGTTGACCACATCTTCCACCTACTCATCGGATAAGGTTGCCGCGACTATAACCGGCAAGGTGTTGTTTTCTCCAAGGAATGCATAATTGAGATGTGGAGGTAGTGCTTTTAGCACAAGGATAGGTGGTTCCTCCACAGATGGTTTGGCTGGTGGTGTTGAACGGTTCTTTAAATCCAGGTCTAGCTTCTTCGGGCTGAAGCTATATGACCCTAACCCATTTAAGGAATTAACCGTCTCTGTGTATTCTGAGCTTCCATTATCTCCATAATTCATTATCACAACTTCTAAAGCATCATAAGTCACAATTCCTTCTACTAAGGTTGGCATCTGCTCGTGTTTTATCTTTGGGTGTTTGAGTAGAGGGTTTATCCCTAGATGAAAACCTGAGGATGTCAAAAAAGAAAAACAAAAGAAAAAGAAAACGTCAAGTGTAAAGTAACTACAATTAAAAACAAGCTAATAGCCTTGTCTTAGCCGTATTCCCCGGCAATGGCGCCAGTTTTTGATAACGCTCAAACCACACTTCCAATTGAAGTATGAAGCGGACGTTGTCAATAAAGAACCCAACTAGAGGTTGGGGTCGATCCCACAGGGAATATGGAAGATCTAGATTACAGCAGCTAAATGAACTTGTATGGTAATTACTTCACAATGGGGGGATTCTAATAAAAATCAATAATAGAAATAAAAAGCAGTCAAGATTATATTTGTGAATCAATAATTAAAGGATAACTAGGGTTTGTGTTCCCCATGGGTTCATAACAGCTTTGGGTATACACTCGTGAGCTTCACCAATACTTACTTACAGAACTTATAACTTAGGTTCATTCAAATGATCGACCAATCCCTATTGAATGACTATCCTCAATTACTCGACCAAGTCTCATGAGTTTTGTAAACTAACCGTTATCACTAAGTTCCAGATATAACTATCATGCGACCACCACTCAAGTTAATATAGCGATCATCAAGATCAAGGCTCTATTGTAATTCTCTTTTCCTAATCTCCACCTCTTCGGCCAAAGCAAGTAAAGAATTTAGGCACTTCCTAACGTTGCGCACCACTAAGAATCATTAAAGATGAAGAGACTACAATATAAGTAATTAGTATTGGTTTTAGACTCACTTTGTGCAACTGTAACTTGTTAATCTGCCATGGTTCCCCTAGCTATGGAGGTTTTAGCCTCTCATAGTTGCAAGGTTGTGATTTGTGTTCATTATTGAAGACATAAAACAATACTTACAAAGATGATTAAGAAAAACAATTCCTTCACTTAATCCACGAAATCTTGAATAACAAGTAGCAAGAACAAGATGAATTCAAGAAAAGGTTGATCACAAGGTTGAAACAACTCAATTCTCTCTTTCAATGATGTGAAATTGTTTACTACAATGTTTTCCTACTAAAATTAAGTCTATTCATCGTCCACTCTGAAAAATAAAACATAAAAAGTATTTATAGGGACACAAGAATCCTTTTCCTAAACTAATAGGACGACTTTCCATATCTGTAGCTGACCTCATCACGAGTCCACCTACGACTCGTAGGGTCTTCTCATGGACCGTGGCATAAACTCGTGGCTTGAAGTGTTTGCTGAATTTTGGCTAAGTGTTGGGCCAAGGTACGATTTGTACCAACATCCTACGACTCGTACATTGCACCCGTGTCTTGATCCTGATATTTTGAAATTTGTCTGAACTTCACAACGACTGGTATGGTACGACTCGTACCTTCATCTCACGGGTCGTAGGGTACTCTCATACTGAGAATCAGCCTCCTGTGCAATTCTTTTGAATTTCATCACAACTGACTTACCACGACTCCTACCACCATGGTACGATCTGTGACAAGTCTCAAGGGATCAATCTTCTAGGTTAAACTTTCAGCTTCTCAAGGCCCTCAGTACCACTCGTAGGTCTATCCTATGAATCGTAGTATGGACTGCACTTTTTGCCCTTTTTTTGCACACTTTTTAGCTTCCTTTTACAATTTATTGTTCCAACACCCATTTATCCTGATATCAAAGGAAAAATGCCTCATATCCATATAAATACACCTAAGTCCATGATATTTTTTTTTGTTTTGAGCATCAATAGTGCTATAAATCCACACCACATCATAGACCCTCTTAGCTATAATGGAATCACCGATGGGGGTAGACACTGAAAAGAGTCGCCGAAGCAATTTTGGCATGATACCGAACTTTTGAGCCACTAACGGTGTAACATAAGATAAAGTGGAGCCTGGGTCTATCAAAGCATACAAAGAATGAGAGCAGATGTCCAGCATACCTGTCACAACATCCGGTGAAGATTTTGACTCCTGTGGCCCCGGTAAAGCATATGTGTGATCTGGACCAATACTTGAACTGGAAGCCCCTGATTTGCCTCGGCCTCTGCTGGCTGGAGCTAAGGGCCTGCGCCCTACTGAAGGGGCTGGGGCATGTGACCCCACTAAAGATCTATCCTGTCGATCCCGATCGCCCTGACCTTTAACAAACAGTCCCTCATCCGATGACCCTCTTGTCCACATGCATAACATGCCTTATAACCATACCTGGATGCTCTAGAATGACATTGGCTGCAAGTAGGGCAAAGTGGTATAGTAAATCTACTCTGCTCCGACCCCCTCTATTGTTGTGATCCTGCTGATCGTGAGCTCTCGCCGGGCCCTGACTGTCCCCGACGACCAAACCTGCTCCCCGACTGCTATTGTGGACGTGGGGGTCTAGGTGGCCTATCTGATAATCGTGGTTTGGGTCTACCCTGGGACTCTGTCTGCATATCACTGGGTCTACTCCTGCGGCGCTCCTCCTGACTTGCCTTCTCTATCCCTCCCTACTGCTGCCGGATCCCCTAAATATTCTAGGCAAATGCCTGAACACGAGTAGTATCCATGTCCTCTTGCAAGGTAGCTGTGATACAGGTCTCCACATATTCTGGATTCAGCCCCATGATGAACCGGTGCACCCTAGCTGACATAGTATCTACAAAGGCGGTGCATATCAGACCAAGGAGTTAAATCTCATAGCACATTCTCGAACATTCATTGAACCTGCTCCAAATGCAAAAATTGATCTACCCTGGCTAGGCGGATCTCCCATGGCAGATAATGATCTAAGAACGCCTCTGAGAAACTGGGCCAAGTTGGAGGGGGAATATTTCTGCCTCGAGATCTTTCCCAGCTCTCGTACCATAGTACTGCAATGTCCCACAACCGAAACACTGCTAACTCCATTGATTCTGTAGAGGTGGCATGCATTACCCTAAAAATTTGCTGCAACTGGTCCATAAAATCTCGAGGGTCCTAATCCTGATCTGTCCCTGTGAATTGCGGGGGACTCAATGCAAGGAATCCTCAGACCCTCACGCTACCAGACCCTCCTGAGGATTTTGCAACTACCGGTGCCACTGGCTGACGCTGTGCAGCCATCATCTGAGCTACCATAACAACAACACCCCTAACCTCTTGGTCTGATGGTATCGATATAGGTACTGCTGGAGGGGGTGCCGACACATTTGCCGCTCCGAGTGGCTCCTAGCATGGCGGAGAATGCCGGGGAGATCGAGATGAAACCTCCCAGTTGCCCTTAGACCGGGCTGACTCTGGATGAGGCACCCTGCTAGTGCCCTTTCCAACTGCTACATCCAATCTCCTGTCAGTCGTAGGGTGTCGCGGGTCTGCCATTTCTCTGTAGATAAAAGAATATGATAATCTTAGGGACTCAACCCTATACTATACAGCTCTGTAGCACGATTGGATAAGAAGAAAGAGAAACCATCCTATCATGCCTCGCAGCCTCCTGCCTATAGAATGTGGTGCACAACACATCCATAGACAAGACCCTACTTAGCACACCTTGAAGACTCCCTGGGATATGACCTGATCTGATACCAAGTTTGTCACGCCCCACCTTAGGAGGCATGACTGGCACCTGGTGCTACTAGGATCTGAACTGACTTAACTGACTAAGCCTAAGCACTCCTGGTGTAGGCTTACTCCCCAAATCAAGAAAACATCGGGCTATATCTTGGTTGTAAATACAGCCCTCGGCCGACAAGGCCTTATAGCCACCTATAAAAGAAAACCAGCTAGACAAAAACAATAACAACAGGGAATCCTATGCGGGCTGACAAGGCCACCATGATGACTAGTTATGACTATAAAGTAAATCAGTGCTAAGCTAAACTATGGCCGAGAAGGCCGCTAATCTATCAGCTAAACAAGGCCCCACATGGGCAACATGTAAACTAAAGCGCATATAGGCCCCACATGGCCAATAACAGCTAACCACAGGGAAGTAGAAATAATCTGCAAGCCTCTAGGAGTAATATGATGGTCAGGACAGGGCCCCGACCTAACCATAAACTGTACAATCAAAAGAACAACCTTTTATCTACAAGCTCTAGAAGAAAGGAGCCGACTCTGCTGCTAATTCTGGCTAGAGGCTAAGAGGGATCTGCTCCTTGTCTATCCGTCCTAGTAGGCAAGTAATGTAGCGCCCCAAAAGGGCGTCAGTACAACATGTACCGAGTATGTACAATAACTGTAAATGACTGAATGTAAAAGATAGAGCTGAAAATGACTGAAAGAAAAGGGATAGGAGTCATACCTGAGTAGCTGGATTCTCTATTATCTAGTCTATCAATAACTAAAGCAAACAAAACCTTACCTAGCCCCCATAAGCCGGAAGGTACAACCAGCACAGAACAACCCACCTGAGGCCCCCATAAGCCCTGGTGAGTACACGTCAATCTATATACCCCTGGTGGTACCAATCAAAGTAAGTGCAACATTGACTCAAAGACATGACATTTTTCCTTAAGAAGTCATCTCTCAATCTATCATAGGGAGATGTCACCTGATTCAACACACAAAAAAAATAAAAACAAAATTTGCTCCTTGGGAAAGAATCGTGGTATAAAGAAAATCCTTGGAGTTTATTCCTATCTATTATCTATAAAGGCGATTTGCAAAGCATGGGTTAAGAATTACTTGAAATATAATACCAACCCGTCAATTGCAACTTATCTCATTAAAGCAAGAAAAACAACCCAACAATTTAATTAATTCAAAACAGGACGAGGGCATTCGTTCATCTAAGCAACCATGCCAAATACTTAAAAACATCAAAAGCAAGCCCAACAAGGTAAACAAGAGCCAATAATCAAATGAAAAACAAAATGACCAATAGAAAAAGAGCACCCCCACCCCCAACTAAAAATTATACATTGTCCCCAATGTACAAATGACGAATAAGGAGGGGTAGGAACTCCCTGAACCAGCTACTCCTTGCCATCATCTTCAGCCGCCTCATCCTCACTACTACCATCTCCATGCTTATCCTCATCGTCCTCCCCTAAGCTCACAACAAGTCATCACTAGGGCCTCGAGCTGTGTGTGGGGCAACCATGGCTTTATCTAAGAAGCTTACAATAGGATCAACTAATGGTGCCCTGCTTCTCAATTCTCTCACAGAAGCCCAAAGAGAGGAGGCCGCTCCCTCAACCACATCAATCCTGGAGCACAACTTATTTAAGCTGTCAAAAACATCCTTCATGTTCTTCATCGACTTCTTGATGAGGGCAAGCAGATTCATGGACAATTTTTTTAGTTGATTTTCATGAAAGTGGGTCATCTCAGCCAAATTCTAAAGCGAACTCGACCTGGAAGATGAAGGTGGTAGTGATAACTCCTGATGTGGCACTTTCACCAAAACATGTCCCGACATCACGGGATTAGGATCATTGAGGTCGGGGGCCAATGGAACCACATCAACGTCATGGGCTGTGTAGTTTTTTGGGGTATCCCAGGTTTGCAGTTGCTTCTGCTTGCTTTTAGGAGCATCTGCATCCCTCTTTTGTAAATATCAATCACCCCGGTAGTAGAGCTAGGCCGTTCATTCGGAAATTATGGGATCCCTTCTCTAGCACATAGATGGCTGATGAGAACGGGGAAGGGCATGGAGAGACCTTGCTGGAGGTCCTTTCTTTTGAATTGTGTAGCGACTATCTCGCCTAAGTTAACATGCACTCAAGACATGACGCATGTGATCAGGATGGAAGCTTCAATATTAATCCACTGATCATTCTTGGAGGGCATGAGTCGATAGCATACTAAGTCAAGCCACAATTTGGCTTCGAATTGGAGGTCTTGCCTCAGAATCTCTCCTCCCATGGTGGCCCATAGCGGTTTTCTATCTGCAATAGTCGGAGCCGCTCATAAACGTTAATCGGCCTTGGTTGTCACCTTTTACGTGAACTCACTCCCTGGTTTAATTTATCACCCCAATAGATAGAGTTTACTGCTTCTGGAGTTATATCCACCCCTATTCCACGGGCCTAACTGATGGAAGATTTGGAAACTCACCACTTTCCTGTGGTGTTTCCTTGAGTCTTGCCTCACTTTATATGAGGCATAGAACTTTACCACCAGGTTGGGGTAGTAACCATATACAACATCCGAGAATGGGTGCCACTATCACTCAGCGAATTGCTTGTTGATGTTGGGGAATTCTTTCCCAGCCTCGCTAGATCGAAGCGCTTTTCTAGAGTCAAAGGCCGGTCCTCATACTTGATGTAGTAGTCCTTCATTCCATCTATAAAGAATCGGATGGCATCTCAACTATTAGGTGGGACTTGGGCTTCCTTTAGTTTTCCTTTTCCCTTGATTTTAGAGGATGCTAGGGCCTTCCTTTTGTCCTGTTGCTTAGAAGAAGACATTTTCCTGTAAGACAACGTGAGTGCCACACACAAGAACCAAACTCTTTTTGTATTTTTTGTTAAGGAAAATAGAAGACAACTTTAAGCTAAGATAAGGAAAGAAAAAGAAGGAAATTAGATTGCTATAAAATAACTCAGCAATAAAAATCACTGGCAACACCTGCATTACACCTGCATTTCATATGTGAGGACCTAAGGCCTGTAGGTGAATCACAGGTGCAAAACAGTAACACTGCTCTTTGACACTCACACATGCATTTCATCTGCACTTCGTAAATGGGGATCTATGGCTTGTAGGTGTAACACAGGTTTGAGGCAGTGAGCCTAAATCTCACTCCTTATTCTTGCACTGCACCTGTGTTCCACAGGTCAAGATCTGTGGCACGCAGTTGCTCAACAGAGGCCAAAATCACACCCATACGATTTCACACAAATTTCCCAAGAAAGTATGGACAAAAGTATTATCTAATAGGTACTCAGACTTCCCTGAAAGATATGCCATAATATTAATCAACAAACAAGACCATTATAACCACCCAATGACTTTTCTTAAGAAGGATGTTACCCCATCTATCATCGGGAAAAATCAAGTGACTAACCCGAACCACATTCATCAAAGCAATTTCAACATATCACATTACTCACCCACACTATCACATTTTCATCTACATCACAAGAACACAAAAGAGATGACAATTTTCGCTTAAGAAAGAAGTCACTCTATCTATCATCGAGAAAATCGTGCATCTCAAGAAAATTGTTTACTTATACTTCACCCCAACTAAAATTTCAAAATTTAATAGCACACCCAATAGATATAGCATCAATACACAAGAATTCCTACCCATTTGATATTTGTAATTCCAAGTCAGCCACAACACCCAAAAAAATCAAATTCAACAAAGACATGAAGAATATTTATTTGGGAAAATGGGTACAACATGGGCATGTAAAAGGAAAAACTATAATGCTTGTTGTACCACATATATCATTAAGCTCACGTAAACAAAGATAAAAAATGAGGAAGCATACTAAATAGAGTAAGTAGAAAGATGAAATTTGAAACTTGAAGCATTTCTTCAAAAATGGCTGACCCAAGCCCTCTTCTTCTTTGTTTTAGTGAATGAAATGGTGTTTGATGGTGAAGAGGTGAAAGAGTTGTGCTTTTTATAAGAGAGTGGGAAGTGAAGGGATTGGTGGAATTGATGGTGAGTTAAAGAGGGAGTATAGGAATTTATAAAGGTTATTATGGGGTGAAGAAAATGGGAAAGTGGTTCAGAAAATGGGGTTTTTGGAAAGTGGGGAAGAAGTTTAAAAGACATGGGGTGGATCTGGGTCGAGTTGGTCAACTGGGTCGATCAACTTTTAAAATTTAATTCATACATGCGCCTGCACTAGACCTGCAGCAGCAAATTTGCATCTGCAAACTGCAGTCCAAACACAGGTGGACTTTATTCTTGCCCAGTGCACTGCCTTGGAGGTGCAATACACTGGCGTCTCGCAGATCTGCACCTATGTTTCACAGGTGAGATGTAGGTCACTTCAATTTTTCATGATTTCTTCCCATATGTACTGCCTCAATCTTGCACTACACAGATTTGCATCTGCGTTTCGCAGGTGAGGCGCAGGTTCTCATCATTTTGCCAGGCATCCTAGACCATACCTGTACTTGAAGAATTCTAGGCTTGATCTCCTTTGGGATCCTCTAAACTTGCATGTATGGGGAAAGAATAGGTTAGAATAGCTGTCACGACTCACATCACGACTTGTACCTCCATACCATGACTTGTGGTTACCATCCGTAGTCACCACTGATTTCCCTGACTTCTCTGAAGTTTTCCACTTGTCAAACCACGTCTGATACAACCAACCTATGAGTCGTTAGGTCCACCCATGGTCAATGCTTCCAAGATCCTTAGTTCCTTATCACGAGTGCAGGCCACAACTCGTTGTTTCACCCTATGAGTCGTACCCTGACTCATTCCCTCCAAATTAATGCACAAAAGATATGACTACAGACCACAATTCATCCTACGAATCTTGACATGGTCCCATGAGTTGTACTTTGACTCGTCACTAATGGGCCTTCTGCTACAGATTCTGACCACGAGTGATACGACAACTCGTTACTCCTTCCCACGACTCGTACGACGTCTCATTTTGAGTTATTTTTCAATCATTTTCTACTGATCACATTTCAAATACGAGTCTAGTCTTAGAAACCTTCGGGTATTACAATATCTCCTAATTGGAAACGTTTGTCCTCGAATATGGGTAAACATACTGAATAACTGGGGAAAAGAACTGCCATGCCAGTTACTGAATATCTGAAGCTGAAAACTAACGGAGTGACTTACTCCAGACTAAGATACATGACTGAACTAAATTCATGAATCACATATACATAGGCACTAACATAAATGAAACTGAGAGACAGGAACTAGACATGAAATCAATAGAGTACTAAGAAGGAAACTGATACCTCAAGCTGGAACTGGGTTGGAAGGGAAAAGATGCGGGTATTTAGCCATCATATCTGCTTTGGCTTCCCACATAGCTCCCTCGACAAGCTGATTTCTCCATAGAACCTTTACTGAAGCTACTTCTTTGGTCCTCAACTTCCGAACCTGAGGATCAAGGATTTCAACTAGAACCTCTTCATAGCTAAGGATATCCTTCACATAAATGCTCTCTACCGGAACAACCAATGCAGGATTACCAATGCACTTCTTCAATAGCGATATATGAAAAACTGGATGCAATGACGCTAACTCCGTGGGCAACTGCAACTCATAGGCCACCTTGCCAACACATCTCACAATCTTGTACAGGCCAACATATAGAGGACTAAGCTTTTCTATCTTTTTGAATCTCATCATCTCCATTCATGAAATACACTTTCAGAAACACCCAATCATCAACTTCAAATTCGAGTTCTCTCCTTCTCACATCCGCATTGGACTTTTGACGACTCTGAGATGTTTTTAGCCTTTTCCTTATAATTTGAACTTTCTCCATAGCCTCATGAACTGAATTTGTCCCTATCAATGTAGCTTCACCTACTTCAAACCAACTAATAGGAGATCTAAACCTCTGCAAATGAAGAGCCTCAAACGGGGCCATCTGAATGCAGGAGTGATAGTTGTTGTTATATGCAAACTCGATAAGAGGAAAATGATCATACCAACTACCTTTGAATTCGATCACACATGCTATGAACATATCCTCAAGTGTCTGAATGGTCCGCTCAGCCTGCCCATCTGTCTGCAGGTGAAAAGTTATGCTAAGCTTGACCTGAATACCAAGTCCCTTCTGAAATGACTTCCTAAATTGTGAAGTGAACTGAGCACCTCTATCTGATATGATAGACGAGGGACCACCATGCAACCAAACTAACTCTTGAATGTACAACCAAGCATAATCCTTAGTTGAATTGGTAGTTTTGACCGGTAGAAAATGGGCTACTTTAGTCAACCTGTCTCAACCACCCTAATAGAGTCATACTGTCGGTGTGTACGAGGCAACCCTATGATGAAGTCCATATTGATCTCTTCCCACAAGTGGGGATACAGATGTCTTGTAGCACACCTCCAGGTCTTTGATGCTCAACCTTCACTTGTTGACAGTTCGGACACTTAGCCACAAATTCAGCTATGTCCTTCTTCATGCCATTCCACCAATAGACTTCCCATAGGTCATGATACATCTTGGTGTCACCCGGATGTATAGAATATTAGGAACCATGAGCATCATGCAACATCTGTTCTCTCAAATCATCAATATCCAAAACACACAAATGACCCTAATATCATAGTACACTATCTCCCCCTAGGGAGAAAACCTCTAACTTCTTATTCTGAACCGCTTCCTTCAACTTTACTAAAGTAGGATTCTCATCTTGTCTAGCCTTGACCTCAGTCACCAAGGAAGATTCTAAGCCATTCTAAACAACACCACCACTATCTGTTGAATCAACAAGGCGAACCCCTACTCGAGCAAGCCTATGGACATCCTTCACTAACTCTTTCCTTCCATCTTCCACATGAGAAACACTCTCCATGGATAGCCTGTGAAGAGCATCCACCACTACACTGGCCTTGTTTGGATGATAAAGGACACTCATATCGTAGTCCTTGAGAAGCTCTAACCACCTCTTTTGTCACAAATTTAGGTCCTTCTGAGTAAACACATACTGAAGACTCTTTTAGCCCGTAAACACATCCATATGGACCCCATATAAATAGTACCTCAATATCTTCAAGGCAAACGCCAATGCTGCCAATTCTAGGTTATGCGTCGAATAATTCTTCTCATGGGTCTTATGTTGTCTTGAGGCTTACACAATGACCTTACCATGCTGCATCAATGCACAACCAAGACCACCCTAGAGGCATCACAATACATCACAAATCCATTTGTACCCTCAGGTAGGGTCTCCATTGGGGCTAAAGTGAGTCGAGTCTTTAACTCTTGAAAAGTCTTCTCACAGGCATCCAACCACTGAAATTTAACTTTCTTCTGGATCAATTTAGTCAACAGTGCTGCAATGGATGAAAATCCTTCAACAAACCTTTTGTAATGCTAGCTAAACCCAAGAAACTCCTAATATCCAAAGGATGAACTGGTTTAGGACAATTCTTTACAACTTCTATCATTTGAGAGTCCATCTGCACACCCTCGCTTAACACCACGTGACCCAAAAAATGCTACTGAGTTCAGCCAAAATTCACACTTGCTAAATTTAGCAAACAACTGGAAATCCTTGAGAGTCTACAACACCATCCTCAAATAAGCGGCATGCGCCTCCTCACTCCGATAGTATATCATCTATGAAGGCAATCACGAACATGTCCAAATACGTCTTTAACACCCTGTTCATCAAATCCATAAAAGTTGCAGGAGTATTCGTTAGCCCAAATGACATAAGTACAAACTCATAGTGACCATACCGAGTCTTGAAGGCTGTCTTCGGGATGTCACTCTCCCTAACTCTGAGCTGGTGATAACCAAACCCGAGGTCTATCTTCTAGAAGAACTTAGCACCCTAAAGTTGGTCAAACAAGTCATCAATTCTCGGGAGGGGGTACCTGTTCTTGATTGTAACCTTGTTCAACTGCCGGTTGTCAATACACATACAAAAAGACCAATGGGGACTTTCTAGGATGATGAAACCCTTGTCTAGGAGATGCTTCAACTTTTCTTTCAACTACTTTAGCTCAACTGGAGCTATTTTGTACAGAGGAAGATATAAGTTACATATCAGGAAGAAAGTCAATTGCGAAGTCAATCTCCCGCTCGGGAGAAACTCTTGATAGATCATCTGGGAAAACTTTCGGGTACTCACATACTATAGGGACTGACTGGATAGTCGATGTCTCGTATGTAGCATCCTTAACTCGATCTAGATGGTACACACAATCCTTGAAAATCATCTTTCTGGCCATAAGGTAGGAAACAAAGTGACCTACAGGCACAACTGAACTACCCTTCCATTCTAGGATAGGCTCACCCGAAAACCGAAACTCTATCGCACAATTTCTACAATTCATTGAAGCATAACATGCATGCAACCAATCCATACCAAAGATAACATCAAAATCAGTCATATCTTACTCTACTAGATCCGCTGAGGTGACTTTCTAAAGAACTGTGACTGGGCAATTTCTATATATCCATCGAGCTATAACTGAGTCACCGACTGGAGTAGAGACTAAGAAGGTTTCTAACAGGACATCAGGACTAATTTAGAAACTACTAGCAACATTGGGTGTCACAAAAGATAGGGTAGCCCCTGGATTTAACAATGCATAAACATCAAGATGAAATACTCGTAACATACCAGTAACCACATCTGGGAAGACCTCCTTCTCCTGGAGGATAATAAGGCATAAGACCTGTTCTGACGCTGACCACCACCTTCACTAATGGATGCACCCTATGGAGCTGAGCATGCTGGTGGAGCTGCTGATCTAGTGGCTAGTTCTTGACCTCTACCATGGACTTGTCTGACTGAAGGGCAGTCTCTGAGCATGTGGCCGGGCTTCCCACACCCAAAACATGCCCCTGAACCTGCTAAATACTGACCGGTGTGCCTCCTACCACACCTGTCACAAACTGGAATGCTGGGCTCTACAGACTGGATCCCCTGACCTCGAGAGCCTGATGCCCGTCCTCTATGATCACGCCTAGACCTATATAGCACGCTTGCTGATAACGAAGCTGGGGCTGATGACCTCTGTGGGACTTCTGGCGATGTCCACCACCAGACTTGTGCTGGGAGAACTCAAAACTGTCTGTCCTGGCCATCTTGGCCTCTCTCTCTCTTCTTCATCTGCACCGCCTTTACCTACTGGGCATACAAGACCAATCGGGAGAAGTCAATGTCCTAATATAGCATAGCGGTCCTGCAATCCTTGACCAAGTAATCCGCCACCCCATTCACAAATCTGCTCACCCGAGCCCTCTGATCGACCACTATGTCTGGCGCATACTTAGACAATCGGGTAGACTCTAGAGCATACTCTTGGATGGTCATATTATTCTATCTCAAATTCATGAACTCAGATGCCTTGATCTCCCTCATCTCCTGGGGAAAGAATCAGTCTAAGAATGTGGTGAGAAACTCATCCTAACCAATGGGACCCACTCGGACTCTGTGGCTATCCTTCCACTACCTGTACCAAATATGAGCGACCCCTTTCAACTAATAAGAGGCTAGGTCTGCACACTCCTCTCCCGTCACCCCCGTAATCTGGGTGATCTTTTAGATCTCCTCAATGAACTCATGTGGGTCCTCATTCACTCTCGATCCAAGAAACTCAGGAGGATTCATCCTGAGGAAATCCCTGACTCTAGCTGCCGCTGCGTTCCCATTCTGGGGCACGTGAGACACGGCTGCTAGTTGACCTAAGCTGTCAATGCTTGTGCCAACATCTGAATAGCTGCCCTAAACTCAGCATAGGCAACCTACTCGAGCACGTGATCCGTTGGGGCTAGTAGGGCTTGCTAGTGCCCCTCTCCATTGCCATCCTCATGGAAATTTCCATTTTCTTTGTCGTTCCTTCTTTTATAAACTCGGTAGGGAGGCATAATTCTGTAAATGCATATAACATGAGTTAGAAGGATAGAGAGATACTTCATCGCATGACATAGATCATGAAAGAAGGGAAATTTACTAAAATATTTCGTAGCCTCTTCGGCATTAGTGTGGCACGCTTCACACCTATTAAGAAGATTCTACTTAACGTGGCTTTCAGACACCCTAGGTATCACAACTCGAACATAGGCCCGAATCTAGACACGAAACCTAGAACCATAAATGACTCCAAGTCGGCCCATGGCATGAACATGAAAACTAAAGCTCAACATAATTAATGTGGAAAAACTAACATTGGAAATAGTGGAAGTCTAAATATCTAATAACATTTGAACAACAGAATACATGACACTGATCAGAAGCTGAATACATACTATGTCTAATAAGCCTCTACAATCTGATGAATTGATGGGACAAGACCCCAACTAACTCACTAATAAACTGAAATTGAAAATAAACTGATAAAAAGGTCCTTGAAGGATGAGGACTCACCAACAAGTTGAGAAAATGCTAAATTTGAGGATTTGGCTAGCTGCAGGACTGAACCTGAACATCCGAGCTTGTATCATGAAAGGATACAACATAGAGTATGCAGTCAGTACTTAGAATGTACTGAATATGCAAAGTAAGTAAAACCGCTAAGTAAGTAAAGCTGAAATCATGCATATCATAAAACATTTCATCATAAGATTTTGAGAATAAGGCTTGCATGCTATTATTTGAAAACATGATTTAAATATAGCTGAGCATCATAACTGAATCGAATGACCCAAAGCTGAAACTAATAATCATAAGAAAAACGTAACATTGGGTCAAACCTGATGAAAACATAATATCATAACTGATAAAGATGCATTACTGGAATCATGAGGAACAATGGGAGACTCATCATATAACCGACATTACCATGATAGAGCTTACATAGTACAGATTGTTACACTCATGTGGGTAGAGCTGTCCAAATCCTTGTCAGGGCAAATGGCGCTACCATGATATCGATATCAAGTTGAAGGCCTCTCTGGAGCAGGACAAGATCACAAGGGAGGTCCCAAAGAATTAACATACCTACATTAGCATGTAGTTCTGAGGAATAGGGTTAACTGAACCCTTAGCCTACTCAGTGCTAGACACTACTCTCAAAAACATGCATATGATCTCCATCATTTTTCAACAAACCTGAACCATCATCTTTCGACGAAGCTGAATCATAACATTACATACATAGTCTATAAACATGAGGAGCCTCGGCTCAGACCATACCACAAGTTGAAAAGGAGGAGTCTAGACTCCAAAACTATGTGGTAAGCTAATAACATGAAATTGAAGTAAATCATGAAGCATACTTGATCATATGGGCTTGCCCAAACTAATACATGCTTTGAAATAGACTTGATAGTCAAAATCATGGATATAAACATAGGTAATTCGAAATCATACTTTCATCATAGACATTTCATCACACTTGAAAACGTAGATAATAATCTCAACTCTTTATGAGCTTTCATAATTGGGCATCATAATTGGTAAAAATCTGAAATCATTATAAAACATGCATGAATCTTAAACCAATATTAGAAACATGAATATAATAGAATTTACCATGATTGGTACTTAGAAAATTTCGCAAATTGGGTTAAAACCCCATATATTCATCAACCTTGAATTTCATGAATTTAGAAGAGGATTTGGGCATGGGAGTGAAGGAATACTCCCATTCATAACCCTACATACCTGGGTACTTTGATTTCACAGTCTCCCATGAAAACCCAAGTAAATTGAGGAAGAACCTAAGGAACCCTTAAGCTTGATCTCCAATGAACTCTTTAATCTTGCATGCATGGAATGGGAAGGCTTAAAATAGGTTAAGAACCCTTAAAACCCTCTTAACTAAGCTTAAAATGACATAGTTTAGGACCTAGAGGCTTAGGAATTACAAAAACACCCTTACTAAAATGCAGGGAAATTACTCACTGCCAGTCACCACGAGTGATACCACGACTCATGGTGTACACCTCGTGACTCACTCATTAGGGGCACTACCCAAAATCAACCACCAAACCTGCCCTTGGCCACGACTAACTCCACGAGTCGTGGAGTCACTTCCCGACTCATGGCTGCCTCTCGTGGTCACCCCCAGACCAAGAATCATTGCCACTCATCCCCTTACTTCACGAGTCACTTAACGACTCGTGAAGTCCTCGCATGGATCACTGGACGACTCATCCTGTGGCCCAAGCTACATTTTCCTGTTTTCTTCGCTTAAACCCTCAGGTCTAATCTTAGGTACTTTTGGGGTATTATAATATCTCCCCTTTGTGAACGTTCGTCCTTGAATGTGAATGAACATACTGAAAAGATGGGGAATAAGACTATCATCCCAATACTGAACATCTAAAGCTGAAACTGATGGAGTGACTAACTCCGATCTAAAATACATGACCGAACTGAATTCATGAATCACACATACATGCACTGACATGAAAGAAACTAGAACACACGTACTGAACATGAAACTGAATAGAGTAATAGGGAGGAAACTGATACCTCAAGTTGGAACTAGGCCAAAAGGGAAAAAATGTGGGTATTTAGCCATCATATCTGCTTCGGCTTCTCACGTAGCTCCCTCAACATGCTGATTTCTCCACAAAACCTTTATTGAAGCTGCTTCTTTATTTCTTAGCTTCCGAACCTAATTTTCAAGTATTTCAGCAGGAACCTCTTCATAGATAAGGTTGTCCTTTACACCTAAGCTCTCCACCGGAATAACCAAAGCCGGTTCACCCATGCACTTCTTCAAGAGCGATACATCGAAAGCTGGATGTATTGAAGCAAATTCTGAGGGAAACTCACACACATAAGCCACCTTGCCAACACGTCTCACAATCCTATATGGGACAACATAGCAGGGACTAAGTTTCCCCTTCTTTTTAAATCTCATCACTCCCTTCACGGGAGATACCTTCAGAAACACCCAATCATCAACTCCAAACTCCAATTCTCTCCTCCTCACATTAGCATAGGACTTTTGATGACTCTGAGCTGTTTTCAACCTTTCCCTTATAAGATGGACTTTCTCCATAGCCTCGTGAACTGAATCTGGCCCTATCAGTGTAGCTTCACCGACTTTGAACCAACCAATAGGCGATCTACACCTCCGCCTATAAAGAGCCTCAAACGGAGCTATCTGAATGCTGGAATTTTAGTTGTTGTTATATGCAAACTTAATGAGAGGTAAATGTTCATCCTAAATACCTTTAAAATCAATCACACATGCTCTCAACATGTCCTCAAGAGTCTGAATGGTCGGCTTAGCCTGACCATCTGTCTGCGAGTGAAAAGATAGTTGAGCTTGACCTGAGTACCAAGCCCTTTCTAAAACGATCTCAAAAATTGGGAGGTAAACTGAGTACCTCTATCTGATATGATGGAAAAGGGCACTCCATGAAACCAAACTAACTCCCGAATATATAATTTTGCATATTCCTCTGTTGAATCGGTAGTTTTGACTAGTAGCAAATGAGTTGCTTTAGTCAACCTGTCTATAACCACCCAAATAGAGTCATATTGTCAATGAGTACGAGGCAACTCGATAATGAATTCCATATTGATCTCCTCCCACTTCCAAGTAGGGATACAAATGTCTTAAAGCACACCTCCAGGTCTTTGATGCTCAACTTTCACTTGTTGACAATTCGAACACTTAGCCACAAACTCTGCTATGTCCTTCTTCATGCCATTCCACCAATAGACTTCCCGTAGGTCATGGTACATCTTGGTGGCACCTGGATGTATATAATATCCGAAACCATGAGCCTCATGCAACACCCGATCTATCAAATCATCAACACCCGAAATACATAAACGACCCTGATATCATAGTACACCATCTCCCCCTTGGGAGAAAACCTCCACCTTCTGATTTTGAACCGTTTCCTTCAACTTTACCAAAATAGGATCCTCGTCTTGCCTAGCCTTCACTTCAGTCACCAAAGAAGATTTTGATCAATTTCGAGCAATGACACCACCATCTGTCAAGTCAACAAGATGAACTCCTACTCGTGCGAGCCGATGCACATCCTTCACCAACCCTTTCCTCCCTCATCTACATGAGACACCCTCTCCATAGAATGTCTTTTAAGAGCATCTGCCACCATATTAGCCTTGCCCGAATGGTAAAGACACTCATATCATAATCTTTAAGAAGCTCCAACCACCTTCTTTGATGTAGATTTAGATCTTTCTGGGTAAACACGTACTGTAGGCTTTTGTGGTCCGTAAACACATCCACATGGACCCCATACAGATAGTGTCTCCAAATCTTCAAGGCGAATACTACCGCTGCCAACCCAAGGTCGTGAGTTGGATAGTTCTTTTCATGGATCTTAAGCTGCCTGTAAGCATAGGCTATAACTTTACCGTGCTGCATTAATACAGAACCAAGGCCGATCCTCGAGGTGTCACAATATACCACAAACCTATCGGTACCCTCAGAGTCAACACCGGTGCTGAGGTGAGTCGAGTCTTCAACTCTTAGAAGCTCTTCCCTAAGTCCCCTTACCATTGAAACTTCACTTTCTTCTAGGTCAACTTAGTCAATGGTGCTGCAATGGATGAAAACCCTTAAACAAACCTCCGATAGTAACTAGATAAACCTAAGAAACTCCTGATATTTGAAGGAATAACTGGTCTGGGCTAATTTTTGTAGCTTCTATCTTTTGAGAATCCACCTGTACACCCTCACTTGACACCACACGACCCAAAAATGCTATTGAGTTTAACCAAAACTCACACTTGCTGAATTTAGCATACAGCTGGTGATCCCTGAGAGTATGTAGCACCACCCTCAGATGAGCGACATGCTCCTCCTCGCTTCGAGTGTATATGAAGATGTCATCTATGAACACGATCACAAACATGTCCAAATACGGTTTGAACACCCTGTTCATCAAATTAATAAAAGGTGCAGGAGCATTCGTTACTCCAAAAGACATAACTACAAACTCATAGTGACCATACCAAGTCTTGAAGGCTGTCTTCAGGATGTCACTCTCCCTAACTCTGAGCTGATGATATCCGAATTTGAGGTCTATCTTTGAAAAGCACCTAGCACCCTGAAGTTGGCCAAAAAAGTCATCAATTATGGAAAAAGGATACATGTTCTTCACTTTGACCTTGTTCAACTACCGATAGTCAATGTACATCTGAAGGGAACCATCCTTCTTTCGGACAAATAGAACTAGTGCACCCCATGGAGACTTTCTTGGTCTAATGAAACCCTTATCTAAGAGGTCCTTCAACTGCTCCTTCAACTCCTTTAGCTCAGCTGGAGCCATTCTGTAAGGAGGAATAGATATAGACTTCATATAAGGAAGAATATCAATACCAAAGTCGATCAACAGCTCTGGAGCGATTCCCGATAGATCATCTGGAAACACTTCCGCATACTCATACATTGTAGGAACTAATTGGATAGTTGGGGTCTCGGATGTAGCATCTTTAACCCTAACTAGATGTTACACGCAACCCTTGGAGATCATCTTTCTAGCCTTAAGGTAGGAAATAAAACGACCTACAGGCACAACTGAACTACCCTTCCACTCTAGGACTGGCTCACCCAAAAATCGAAACTCTACTGCATAGGTTCTACAATTTACTGAGGCATAATATGCATGTAGCCAATCCATGCCAAAGATAACATCAAAATCTCTCATGGCTAGCTCTACTAAATCTGAATGAGGTGACTTTCTAAAGGACTGTGACAGGGAAATTTCTGTATACCCAAAGAGCTATAATTGAGTCACTAACTGGAGTAGAGATTGGGAAGGGTTCTGATAGGATTTCGGGACTGACTCCCGAAATTACTAGCAACATAAGGTGTCAAGAAAGATAAAGTAGCCCTTGTATCTAACAATACATAAACATCAAGGTGAAATACTCGCAATATACCAGTCACCACATCAGGTGAAGTCTCCTACTCCTGACGAGATGCGAGGGCATAAAACCTATTTTGACGCTGACCACCACCTGCACTAGTGGAGGCACCCTGCTGAGCTGAGCGTGCTGGTGGGATTGCTGAATTGGTGGCTGGGTCTTGGCCTCTATCCTGTCCTTTTCTAGCTGTTAGACAGTCTCTGAGCATATATTTGAGCTTCCCACACCCGAACAAGCACCTGTACTTTCTAAGCACTGACTAGTGTGCCACTTGCCATAATGGCTCAATAGGTCTGCTCCCCTAACCTCGAGAGCTTGATGCTCGTCCCCTCTAGTTGTGCCTATATCTGGATGGCACACTCACTATTGATGGCGTCGTGATAATCTCTGGTGGGACTGTTGGCGCTCCCATTTCCAGGCCTCTGCTAGGAGAACCCAAAACTTTCGGTCCTGGCCCTCTTGGCCTCTCTCTCCCGCTCACTTACCTGTACCACCTCTATCTGCTGGGCGTATAGAACCAACTGTGAGATATCAATATCTCGATGAAGCATAGCAGTCCGACAATCTTTGACCAAATAGTCTGCTATCCATGCACAAACTGGCTCACTCGAGCCCTTAGATCCGTCACCATCCTAGGTGCATATTTGGAAAAGCAAATGAACTCTAAAGCATACTACTGGACTATTAAGTTGTTCTACCTCAGGTCACAAACTCAACTGCCTTGATTTCCCTATCTCTCGGGGAAAGAACCGATCCAAGAACGTGGTAAGAAACTCATTCCACCCAATGGGATCCACTTTAGCTACTCTACTATCCTTTCACTATTTGAATAAAATATGGGCAACCCATTTCAGCTGATAAGAGGCTAGGTTTCTGCATTCCTCCCTTATCACCCCCATAATCTGGGTGATCTTCTGGATCTCATCAATAAACTTGTGTGGATCCTCGTCCACCTTCGATCCGAGGAACTCAAGAGGATTCATCTTGAGTTAAGTCCCTGAATCTTGCTGCTGATGCATTCCCTCTCTGGGGAACATGTGTCACCCCCTGCTGGTTGACCTGGGCGGTCAATGCATGTGCCAACAGCTGGATGAATGCCCTAAACTCAGCATGGGCAACTTGCTCGGACACATGATCCTCAGAGGCTGGTGGGGCCTACTGGTGCCCATCTCTATTGCCATTCTCATGGACCTTTCCGTTCACATTCCTTGTTCCGTTAATCGACATGGAGGCATAATTTTGAAAACGTGTATAGTAAGAGTTAGAAGGATTGAGAGACATTTCATCGCACGACATAGATCATGAAAGAAGGGAAATTTCCTAAAATGCTTCGTAGCCTCTTCGTCATAAGTGTGGCGCGCTTCATACCCATGACAAAGACTCCAATTAATGCGGCTTTCGGACACCCTAGGACACTTCAAAACCTAATTCTCTAATACCAAGTTTGTCATGACCCGAACATAGGTCCGGATCTAGACACAAAATCTAGAACCATAAATGGCTCTAAGGCGACCCATGGCATGAATATGACAACTAAAGCTCAACATAACTAATGCGAAAAAAGTAACATTTGAAATAGAGGAAGTCCGAATATCTAATAACATCTTAACAACGGAATACATGAAACTGATCCGAAGATGAATACATACTATGTCTGATAAGCCTCTACAATCTGATAAGTTAGGACAAGACCCCAACTAACTCACTAATAAACTAAAACTGAAAATAAACTGATAAGAAGGTCCTCGAAGAATGAGGACTCACCAACAAGTTGAGAAAATGCTAACTCTGAGGATCTATCTAGCGGCGGGACAAAACCTAAATGTCCGAGCCTGTATCATGAAATGATAATACGGTCAGTACTTGGAATGTACCGAATAAACAGCTAAGTAAGTAAAGATGAGATCATGCATATCATAAAACATTTCATCATAAGATTTTGAGAATAAGGCTTTCATGATATTATTTGAAAACATGATTTAAACATAGCTGAGCATCATAACTGAATCGAATGACCCAAAGCTGAAACTGATAATCATAAGAAAAATGGAACATTGGGTCAAACCTGCTGAAAACATAATATCATAACTGATGAACATGCATTACTGAAATCATGAGGAATAATGGGAGACTTGTCATATAATCGACATTACCACAATAGATCTTACATGGTCCCAACTATTACACTCAAGTAGACAGAGCCATCCAAACCCTTTCCAAGGCTAAGGGTTCTATCATGATATCGATATCAAGCTGAAGGCCCCTCGGGGGCGGGAAAGCTCACAAGGGAGGTCCCAAAGAATCTGAAAATACCCACATTGGTACGTAGTTCTAAGGCACAGGGTTAACTAAATCCTTAGCCTACTCGGTGCTAGATACTACTCCCAAAAACAAGCATATGCTCTCCATCATTTTTCAACTAAGTTGAACCATCATCTTTCAATGAAGATGAATCATAACATTACATATATAGTCTGAAAAAATGAGGAGCCTCGGCTCAATCCACACCACAAGCTGAAAAGTGGGAGTCTAGACTCCAAACCCTTAACACGAAATTAAAGTAAATCATGAAACATACTTGTAATGCCCTGGAAACTCAAAGACTAGATCCGAGACTTAAATTGGAGAAAACTGAAAAATCTGCACCAGGTCACAAAACGATTCATTCTGTGACACGTGGGGAGTCACCACGAGTCGTTAAGTGACTCGTGGTGAATCCTGGGAGGTTAATTTGAAATTTGGAGTTTTGGGTGACCACGAGTCGTGGTCAACCCCAAAAGTCGTGGTCAACCCCAAAAGTCATGATATGACCCGTGGTCAGGACCAATTTTAGGCTAGGAAAAGGTTAGGCAGTGAACCTAATGTCAGGTGACCAGGAGTCGTGGTCCATGCCATGACCCATTAGGTAACTTGTGGTCAAGACTGGGTCAAGAAGTAGAGGAGGTTGACAGTGTACCCAACGGGTCCACACCACGACTCGTTTGGGACACCACGAGTTGTGGTGTCACCCATGCGGACTCCTAGGTGTTTAAGGCAGTGCTCCTCAAGAGAAGTGACCACGAGTCATGGTCACCAACCATGATCCATTAGGTCACCCGTGAGTACTGACAAACAGTTTTTCCCTGTGAGTTTTCGGGGGCCTTTCGGTAAATTTCTACCCTCCTAAACTTTACACTACGCCGTTTTAAGCATACTTTTAGACTTATTAGTAGGATTAAATAATTTCTTTCCTTATTCCCCACTCAGACCTTCAGAAATCCGATCGTAGGACATCTCTCAGAGTTTTTCAAAGCAAGAGCTAGGGCAATCTTTTTTCCTTAATTTCTCAAGGAATTCTTCGGGCTTTTCCACCAGGTGTGTGGGAATTCAATAGAGAAATAGTTCTTCCTTGTGTCCCTAAATTCCTCCCTATTTCTCGTTATTAGTGGTAGCCTTGAAATTACTGAATGTAAAGAAATTGCTAGTCATACTTCGTCTAAATCATGTGAAATATTTTACAATGTTAATATTAGATAGTTTCCATCATTTTGTGATTGAAATGATGTTAAGTCTTTTGAACTGAAATTTAGCTCTATTCCTTGCACTAGAAAAAAATCTGGAATTTGCATTAGTGCTTGGATATCGAATTTTAGATTGATTTTATCCGTTTGGGAACTCCCTTTTTGTTAGTAGCACTGAATCTCAATTAGAATATTGCCAATTCAGTTTTAGTAAGAATGATATAATTCTCAGTGTCAGTCAGAAAATGTCAGTTGATCACTTTGACTACAGAATTTCCCGAGGTGTTAGTACTACCTCCCAGTTATCAGAATTAGATTCAGAGTTCAGCTTTATTGGTCCACTAGGCGGTCATGACACTTTAGATATATAACTATAACTAGCCTTAGGACCCCAGTTACAAATTTTAGTTTGGTTCTGTAGATGGTTATGACATTTCTAGATAAGCAGCTCTGACCTGTCTTAGAACCCAGTTTCAAAATCTAGTCCTATAAGAATCTCGGGGTGCTTTCAGATATGTATCCCTGACTAGTATTGGGCCCCTATTTCGAACTATCAACTTAGTATTCAGTCTAGGATTATCCAGTGGGAGTAGGACTTAGCACCGGGCGGACTGGAGTTCTAGCACACCCTCGATTCCCAAAACTACGTAGCCACCGTAGGTTATAGTATTTATTGGCCTGATTGGCCGCAGATTCTTGTGATCACCAAGTTCATGCCTTTATACTCTGGCAAGGTATATTGGGTCCTATAAATAGGGTGTATACATCAGACTCCACGTCTAGCTCACATGGTTATATGTCGGTTATAGACTCTCCCACTAGTCAGTTCAGTCCAGTTTCAGTTTAGTTCAGATCAGTATTCAAGACTTAGTACATGCTGTGACCAATAGACAGGGTCTTTTATACCACCTCAGTATTTCAGTTATTCAGTTCAGTAGCTTTAGTTGGTCTTTGCATGTCTTTTCAGTTCAGTATTTTCTTTTATTTATCCCATTGTGTTATGTTCCTCCCACTTACTCAGTACATTCAAAGTACTGACGCATACTTTTATGTTGTATCATTTTATGATACAGCTGCAGGATCTCAATCTCAGCCCCATTAGCCAACCACTCACCAAAGATCTCAGCTATTCCAGTTGGTGAATCCTCATCCTTTAAGGATGGAGATTTATTGCTTCAGTTCTACTTTCATTTCTCATTATTTAGATTTGGAGTTAGCTGGGGGCTTGTCCCTACAGCTCATCGATCATAGTGGCTTTCATACGTAGATTTGTTTTTCAGACAGAGAATTTGTTTTTCAGACTTGTAGCTTTGTTCTAATATTTTCAAATATTATGATCCAGTTTATTTCCTATAAGTATTTATATTTTGCCTTTAAACTTCCGCTGTATGTATTTGTATGTACTCAGGATGCCAGTATATGATAGCCCAGGGGTTGACTTGGGGTCACTTGTGACTCCAAGTGCTGTGTTCCATCCAGGGTATAAACCCGGGGCATGAAAAACTTGGTATCAGAGCACTAGGTATAGAGTATCCTTGGATTTCTAAAACTCGCATTGAGTAGAGTCCTCTTAATGGGTGTGAAGTGCGCCACACTTATGACGGGGAGTCTATGAGATGTTATTAGGAAAAACTCCCTTTTATTCATACTCTTTTATCGTGCTTTGAACTTCAATACCAGAATCATTCCCCTAACTCGTGCTCTACTTCATTTCAGTGAATCATGCCTCCATGATGCGGTAACAGAAGGAGGGCCAGTAATGCTCAATGACCTACCTCACCAGCACCGACAGCCCCTCAGGATAACTCGGTATCTGCCGTAGTATTCAGGGCGGCCATTTAGCTGCTCGCCCAAACTATTACCAACCAGGTGAACCAGTAGGTGGTTCCAATCAACAACAATGATTTTGCAGTAGCTGCCCGAGTGCGGGACTTCACCCGGATGAACCCTTCAGATTTTCATGGGTTTAAGGTGGGAGAGGACCCACAAGGCTTTGTGGACGAAGTTAAAAAGATCACCTGAATTATGAGTGTCAATCCTCAGAGAGTGCTGACTTGGCCGCCTACCAACTGAAAGAGGTAGCCCAAGTCTGGTATGAGCAGTGGAAGGAGGGGAGGCTAGCGAAAGCAGGATCGGTGGAATGGGAGGAGTTCACTACAACCTTCCTGGACAGATTCTTTCCTCAGTAGCTCAGGGAGGCAAAGGTGGTGGAGTTCATAAACCTGATACAGGGAAATCAGACAGTAGAGGAGTATGTTCTAGAGTTCATCAGGTTGTCCAAACATGCTCCAAAGATGGTGGCCGAGCCAAGGGCTCGCATGCTAAAATTTGTTAATGGGGTGTCGAACCTGATCCTCAAAAAGTGCAGGACAATGATGCTGATCAAAGATATCGATCTCTCCAGCCTGATTATCTATGCCCAGTAGATTGAGGTTGAAAATTGAGGGACATGGAGCGAAAGAACAAGCAGGCAAGGACTGGCCAATCAGATTACGGCCACCAGAGGTCTGGCAGTAGAAGCCGCCCATAGCAGCAGTAGTAGAGAGCTCCAACACCTAGCTTAGCTAGCACTCCTACCTATCGATCTCGCCAGGATCGAAGGGGTGGAGCATCTGACTCTTAGTCCCAGAGTTACAGTGCCGGTAACAGGTACCAGCTTGCTCCAAGTGTGGCAAGAACCACCCAGGAGAGTGTCTTCAGGGTCGAGAGTGCTATTTTGGTTGTGAACAACTTAGGCATCGGCTTAAAGAATGCCCGTCAACAGAATGGGGGAGATCACAATCCACTACCTCAACAACTCCAGTAGGCCGACCAGCTCAACAGGCAAACACATCAGGTACGAAGGGCGGTCAACACCAAAATAATTTTTATGCATTATTATCTCGTTAGGATCAAGAAAACTCACAAAATGTGGTCACGGGTATGTTACATCTTTTCCATCTAGATGTATATGCTCTGCTTGATTTCGGGGCCACACTGTCATTCATAACTCCCTACGTAGTAGTTCGGTTTGATATCAGTCTAGAAGTCCTCTCAGAACCCTTCTCGGTCTCCACCCAAGTTGGAGAGTCAGTTAGAGCCAGTCGGGTGTATAGAAACTGCCCAATCTCAATCTTCAATAGAGTCATTCCAGCTAACCTTGTAGAGTTATACATGATCGACTTCGACCTCATCCTTGGCATGGATTAGTTACACTCCGATTATGCCTCAGTTGACTGCAGAACTAGGATCCTCAGGTTTCAGTTCCCTAATGAGCCAGCCTAGAATGGTCGGGCTGTAGTTCAGCGCCAAAGGGTAGGTTTATTTCCTACCTTAAGGCCAGGAAGCTTATTTCTAAGGGGTGTATTTACCATCTAGTTCGGGTCAAGGATTCTGACTCTGAGACTCCAACTATCCAGTCAGTCCCTGTTGTCAATGATTTTCTAGATGTGCTCCTCGAAGATCTTCCCAGAATCCTCCTAAATGGGAAATTGACTTTGGTATAAACCTTATTCCAGATACTCATCCCATCTCCATCCCTCCTTATAGAATGGCTCCGGCTGAACTTAAGGAGTTGAAGGAGAATTTAAAAGATCTTCTAGATAAGGGTTTTATCAGACCCAACATCTCTCTCTGGGGTGCTCCAGTACTATTCGTGCGAAAGAAAGACGGTACCCTTAGAATGTGCATCGATTGTCGTTAGTTGAACAAGGTCACAATCAAGTATCCCCTACCCAAAATTGACGTCTTGTTCGACCCACTTAAGGGAGCCAGCCGTCCAAAGCCTTTCCAGGGCTAAGGGAGCTACCATGATATCAATATCAAGCTGAAGGCTCATTCGGGGTAGGAGAAGCTCACAAGGGAGGTCCCAAAGTAACTGAATAATCCTACGTTGGCACGTAGTTCTAAGACTCGGGGTTTTCCTAAACCCTTAGCCTACTCGGTGCTAGACACTGCTCCCAAAATTATGCAAATGCTCTCCATCATTTTTCAAGGAAGCTGAATCCATGATTTTTCAATAAAGCTGATAATGTAATAATATGCATAGTCTGAAATCTGAATATAGGGAGTCTTGGCTCAAAACATACCACAAGCTGAAAGTGGGAGTATTGACTCCAAAATCATGTGGTAAGCTAATATTATAAAACTGAACTAAATCATAAAAATATACTTATATCATATGGGATTGCCCAAAACTTTAACATACTTAAAGTAGACTTGATAGTAAAATTCATGGATTCATATATGAGTAAATGATGAACATTCTTTCATGCTAGATATCTCATCATACTTGAAAACATAGATCATAAACTTGATTTTTCATGAAACTTGCATAATTAGGCAAAATTCTTCTAAAACTTGAAATCATGAATTTATAATCAATTTGCATATAAAAGTTGCTCATGAATCTTAAAACATCATTTGAAACATGAAGGGGATTGACCCATGAATTAAACATAGAGAATTTCATAAATTGGGTTAAAACCGCATAGAATCATACACTTGAATTCATGAACTTTAGATGGGATTTAGGAATGAGAGTGAAGGGAAACTCTCATTCATGACCCTCATACTTGGGTAAGCGAATTCTAAACCCTTTCTTGAAAGCCCAAGAGATTTGGGGAAGAACTTAAAGAATTCTAGGCTTGATCTCATTTGGGATCCTCTAAACTTGCATGAATGGGGAGGGAATAGATTAGAATAGGCTAAACCCTCTAAAAACCTTCCTAACTGACCTTAAAACGACGTAGTTTAGGGCTTAGAAGCTTAGGAATTATGAAATTGCCCTTACTTAAATCGCATGAAATTTTACTCTGCCAGGTGTCACGACTCACACCACGAGTCGTACCTCCATGCCACAACTTGTGGTTTCCATCCATAGTCACCACTGATTTCTGTCACGCCCCAAAACTAGTGTAGGGCGCAACTGGCACTTGATTCGTAATTGATCGAGAAGCTGGCTATATAGCGTCTAAAAAAATGTAATACTAAGGTCGACCAAGCCACTTGTTACAACCAAGCAAGATAAAAACTGGATCCATATGGTCTCAATAATGATGAATAAGCAACTTGTAAAGCCGACATGGTTGCAATAAAGCTAAATAGAGCAATGGAAAGCCAACACGACTATAAAACCAAAACTACTACACAAACTAGTCCACATCAGCCTCTACAGAATAAACAAACTGAAATGCACGGGACAGGACCTCGGCCTACCCCTACTGTACATAAAACTCAAAATACTCAAAACTAAGACATGGCTCCTGTAAGAGAGGAGCATACCAATATTCCGCTGAAATTTGGCTCCTATTGCGTCCTATGATCTGAGCCTTGGCCTTTACCTGTAGCACGATTGCAGGAGGGGTCCCTAGATGAAGGGACATCAGTATGAATAAAATGTACTGGCATGTAAGGCTAAAAACTGGTAACATATAAGATAATAATGGTAACTGAGCCAGAAATGAGGAATAGCGACAACCCGGAATCTTAAAAATCAAAACCTGACAATAACTTAATATTGAAGTGTAAATACAACCATCTAATACACAATAAAAACTATAACTGAAATTCCACTAGCTAGCTGATCATAAAATCCATATAAAATTCATCCAGCCAGTGTACCACACCGCGGTAAAAATAAAAATGCCTCCAGCTAGTGTACCACACCAGGGTAAAATAATAATACCTTCAGCCGGTGTATCACACCAGGGTAAAATCAATAAATATTAATCATAATCATAAATGGAGCCGATATGTCTTATACTAGATCAATTTAACACGTATAGCATAGAAATGACGAATACTAAATATGTGGCCTGCATAAGCCTCCTTTGTACTGCATAACTGCAAGTGAGCATGTATAACATGTAAAGTTAGAAAACAGCACTTAGATGCATGTATTCAAAACTAGTATAAATCATAAGAAACTGCAGATGACCTAAGAGTTTCAACAAGATTTATAGATCGTGTTCAAAGGGACATTAGAGCTCAGAGACTCACTAGCTTGTCGTTTGGCTTAAGGGAAAGGGATTATGAAATCTCCCCTTGGCCTGACATATTTCATAACATACACATAAGATAATGTACAACCATAACAAGGCAATCCTAATTCAATAAGCTCATTTACCCTTAATAGCTTGCGACGTCTTAACTTGGTTTAAAATCGTTTACACGTCATCATCTTGGCTCTTTCACCAATTTTAGTTAGCAACCAGACCTTTAAACATATTTAACATTGCACACACATACACACACGCATGCACACACACATATATGTATATAAAATACATTAAGGACCAGCTAACAGTACCAACGCTGAGGGGTCTCTAACTTGATGTACAACTACGACAACAACAACACGATGTCCCACTTTAAATGCCTCAATTGGGCTAGAAATAATCGCAACATTTAACCTCAACCAAACATGAAAATTTAAATGCTTAAATGAAGCTTAACATATTGCCTCAATAATTTTAAAGAGGTTGCTGGCTCATTCAATTCACATCGCACGAATCGTGCTTAAAAGAATGAAGGATAGGGTCCCTTACATACCTTTTTTTTTTCGGCGAGCTTTCCTATGTTGTTTCTTTCTTTCAAAAATCAACACTTATCCACCTAAATTACTTGAGTTTATAACCAACTGAAAATTCCATTTCAAGCCAATATATCCAGGCAAAACATCATACCAACAACAGCGACAACAAAAACACACAAGACAATATTTTAGCATAATGCTACAACTTGTTCTACACACTTTTAATGAAAGAATGGAAGAGGAAATTAACTAACTTCCTTTGAAACCAACTACCACCAACATGGAGTTTATTTCCAGTAACAGACAGCTACAACAACCTTCAAAAATGAGCAATAACCTTCAGCAAAATTGCACCAAAAATGGCAGCTAAACGTGGTGCCCAACATCTAGTTTCAAGCTAGGATTCTTGCATGTTTGAATACTAAAAAAAATTTATCTTTTTCTGGGGGTTATTCTTGGTTAAAATATGAGTATTTGAATTCAACTTCTTGTCAAAAAATGCAGAAACCTTGTTGTTCAAAACGCAGCAAAAATAGTTCACCAATATACCGAACACACCTCCAACTTCTAGTCTTTTAATCCAGAATTCAAGCAAGGTTAGTAGTTGAATTCTTACCTTTTATGATTGTTTTCTAATCCCTACCAAAAGGGAGCATATATGTAGCTTAGAACAACTTCAAAAACACAGAAAATTCACCACAACAATACTGCCCAAATACAGCCAAAACAACCACTAACACACCACCTTCACCTTGTGATTGATCCCCTTCACTTAGCTTTAGTTTTAATGGAGTTTAGCATGGTGTTTTCATTAGTTGTTTTCTGAAAATTTGAGAGGATTTCAGAGGATAAGCAAGAACCTAAAATCTGGAAAAGTTGAAAATGATCTCATAGCACAAAACTTAAAATATAAAGTATTTGGGCGGTGACCGTTTTAAAGGAGGTGGCCACATCACTGCCCGATACTGTCACCGTAAAATGCCTATAACTTTTTACTCAAACTTCGATTGATGAGCGGTTTGATATTTTGAAAAATAGACTCAAAGACCTTTAATTTAATAGTTCATGGGGCTGCTAATTCATACTATATTGGGAGATATGGTCGTTTAAAGTTGACCCTTACTTATAAACTTCACATACTCTTTGTTGTTCCTTTCGTACACATTTCCCTTGTCATCTACGACCAATATACAACTCATACTTCCCTAACATAGCATAAAAACACCAAATAATCACCAAAATGTTTTTTCAGGGTGTAACATTCTCTCCTCCCCAGGAACATTCGTCCTTGAATGGAAATGAATTTCTCTTAATATGATTCAAAATAGATACTTAGAAACTTAGGTATCAAACACATACCTTAATATGATGTTGACATCGTGAATAGTTGAGGATATTTCTTCTTCATTTCCTCCTCAGCCTCCCAAGTTACTTCCTCGATGTTAGTACTTCACCACAATACTGTAACCAAGGCAACTTCTTTGGTTTGAAGTTTCCTGACTTGCCAGTCAAGATAGCAATTGGGACCTCGGTATAGGTCATCTCGTCAAAAATTCGGACTTCATCGACAGGCATAACACGGGCTGGGTCTCTTATACACTTATGCAACATTGGTACATAAAATACTGGGTGGACTATTTCTAGCTCTATTGGAAACTCTAACTTATAGGCTACTTTGTCTATCCTGCAGATAATTCTGTAAGGCCCAATATATCTAGGGCTCAGCTTGCCTTTTCAGCAACATCGCATGACGCCTTTCATAGGCGACACTTTTAGGAAGACCCATTCATCAACAACAAACTCCAGCACTCAACGGCGTACATCCGCATAAGACCTCTACCTGCTCTGGGCCGTCTGAAGTCGATCTCTAATAAGTTTCACCTTGTCAATAGCTTGCTGCACTAAGTCTGGCCCCAATAACTCTGCCTCACTAAGTTCAAACCATCTCACTGGCGACCTACACTTTCGCCCATATAGAGTTTCATATGGGGCCATTAGAATACTCTCTTGGTAGCTATTATTATAGGCGAACTCAATCAAGGAAACATGATCATCTCAGCTTCCGCCAAAATCTAAAACAGAGGCACGCAACATATCTTTAAGTGTCTGAATGGAGCGTTCAGCTTGTCCGTCTGTCTGAGGATGAAATGCGGTACTAAGGCTTACCTGAGTGCCCATGCCTTTCTGGAAAGACTTCCAGAAGTTTGCTGTGGACTGAGCACCTCTATCAGAAATAATGGATAAGGGTACACCATGTAGGTGAACTATCTCCTGTATATACAGCCTGGCATAATCCTTTGCGGCATAAGTCATCCTGACTGGCAAAAGTGAGCTGATTTAGTCAACCTATCTACTATTACCCAAATAGAATCATGCTTCCTTCTCTTTTGAGGCAATCCTGCAATAAAATCCATTTTAATCACCTCCCATTTCCAGTCAGGAATTTCTATATCCTACACTAGACCTCTAGGCCTCTGGTAGTCGTCCTTCACCTATTGGCAATTGGGACACTGAGTCACAAGACCTATGATGTCCTTTTTCATGCCATTCAACCAATATAGCTACCTCAGGTCACGATACATCTTCATGGCACCTGGATGTACTGAATATCGAGTTTAATGAGCTTCATTCATAATATGTTTCCATAGCTCACCCACATTAGGTACACATAGACAACTTTGGTATCTAAGAATTCCATCAAGTATAGAATCAAATAGGCTTTGCTTCTGCTGCGGTATATTGTCTCTTAGTAAGACCAACTCTAAATCATTATATTGTTGTTGCTTAACTTCCGCTACCAAGGACGATTCTTCTGTGTTTTGGACAATAACATCCCCATCTTCGGCATCTAGTAACCAAATCTGCAAGTCAGCCAACTGCTATAGAGTCTTCATTATTTCAATCCTGTCAACCTGAATATGACTCAAGCTACCCATACACTCGCGACTTAGCACATCAGCTACAACATTTGCCTTGCCCGAATGATACAGGATGCTAACATCATAATCTTTCAGCAATTCTAACCACTTTTTATGGCGTAAATTCAACTCCTTATTCTGGAATAGGTACTGAAGTATCTTATGATTAGTAAAAATATCAACATATACCCCATACAGGTAGTGACGCCAGATCTTCAACACAAACACCACCGCTGCTAACTCTAGATCATGGGTAGGGTAATTCTGCTCGTGCTTCCTCAGCTGCCTCGAAGTATAGGAAATCACTTTTCCATGTTGTATCAAAACACAACCTAAGTCAATCCTGGAGTTATCACAATAAACCACATAACCCTCTATACCTTCTGGAAGAGTCAAGACAGGTGCTGAGGTCAACCTATCTTTCAACTCCTGAAAACTGTGCTCACACGCCTCTGACCACTGAAACTTAGTTGCTTTATGAGTCAACTTTGTCAATGGCGAGGAGATAATAGAAAAACCTTCTATAAATCTGCAATAGTGGGTGTCAATCCTAGAAAACTATGAATCTCTATAGGATTCAAGGGTCTAGGCCAACTCTTTACTGCCTCTATCTTCTAACTATCCACTCTTATACCTTCAGCTGTAATTACATGACCAAGGAAAGCCACAGATGTTAGACAAAATTCACACTTCAGAAAATTTAGCATACAACTTGTGCTCCTGAAGAGTCTGTAACACAACTCTCAAGTGATCTACATGCTCTGCCTCTGAACGTGAATAAATCAGGATGTCATTGATAAAGACAATCACGAATACATCAAGGAAGGGCCTAAATACCATATTCATCAAATCCATAAAAGTTGATGGGGCATTAGTAAGCCCAAATGACATCACTAAGAACTCATAATGCCCATATCTGATTCTAAAGGAAGTCTTAGGGATATCATCTTCCCTAACCCGTAATTGATGGTACCCGGATCTCAAATCAATCTTTGAGAAGCATCTAGCATCCTATAACTGATCAAACAGGTCATCAATCCTGGGAAGTGAGTACTTGTTCTTAACCTAACCTTATTCAGCTGCCTTTAGTCAATACACATTCTTAATGACCCATCTTTCTTTTGCATAAAGAGCACTGGTGCACCCCAAGGTAATACACTAGGTCGAATGAATCCCTTCTCAAGAAGATCTTCCAATTTCTCCTTTAATTCCCTTAATTCTGCTAGAGCCATTCTGTAAGGAGGGATCGATGCAGTCTAAGTACTTGGAAGTAGATCAATAGCAAAATCTATCTCCCTTTTAGGAGGAATTCCAAGCAAATCCTCTGGAAAGACCTCGAGGAACTCATTTACCACAGAAATTGACTGGAAAGTCACAAGCTCAAATTCAAAGTTTTTTACCAAATCCAAGTGAGAAATACATCCTTTGGATATAAACGTCTAAGTCTTAAGGTATGAAATTAACTTACCTTTAGGCGTAGCGACATTACCTTACCGTTCCCGGACTGACTCACCAGGAAAATGGAATCTAACAACCTTGTCTCTGTAATCAACATTAGCATAACATGCCGCCAACCAATCCATACCCATAATGACATCAAAATCAACCATTTCAAGCTCAACTAGATCAGCTAAGGTTGATCTATTACATACCAATACTATATAGTTTCGGTAAACTCGTCTAGTTAACACAGATTCACCAATTGGCGTAGAAACAACAGATGGTATAGATAATAGATCAGGGACTATCTCAAACTGACTCGCAACCAATGGTGTAACATAAGAGAGTGTAGAAACAGGATCAAGCAATACATATACTACACGAGAATAAACAATCAAAGTACCTACAACACCATCAGGTGAGGCCCCCTGGTCCTGCCGATCGCCCAAAGCATAAAATCGATTATGGGTTGCCCCGGAACCAGAAGCCTCTCTCCCTCTGCCTCTTCCATGGCCTGCTACCAACTGAGGATCAAGTCTAAGAGGTCAAACAGAGAATACGAAGAAATCGCTGATCGCGCTTGATTTGCCTCAACCCTATCTAAACAATCCCTCATAAAATGCCTTGGCTACTTGCAACGATAGCATACACTTTGCCCCTGATGGAACTGACCAGAATGAGATCTCCCACACTGAGAACAAGACGGAAATGCTGGTCTCCTTTATCCCACTCGCTCCTATCGTTGAGAGCTAGACGGAGCTGGGCCCTAATCTCTTCTCTGTCCCTGAAACTGAGGCGTGACACTCTGTACAAGCCCAACTGACTACCTGGATAACTGAGCCCTTGGGTCACCCTGCGGCCCTATGTAAGGATCCACGGTCCTAGCTCTCTTCCTTTGCTCCTACTGTCTCTGAGTATCCCGTAATTGATGAACTAAATCCTCCGCCCTCTGAGCAAAATCTTAAATTTGTGCAATGTCTATTTTCTCCTGAGTAGATACCCAAAAAATCTCAAGCTATACGAATCCCCAACCTTAACACGAACCGATGAACTCTATTCTCTATCGTCTGAACCATGAGTGGAGCGCACCTAGCAAGAGAATTAAACTAAAGACAATACTCGTGCACACTCATACTACCCTGCTCTAGGTGCAAAAACTACTTAGCTTGAGCCTATCGGAGCTCCCTAGGTAGATAGTGTTGCACAAAGGCCTCAGAGAACTCTTCTCACTCGGCTGACAGTGCATCAGCTCCTCTGGATCGAGCCCAAGCCTCATACCACAATATAGCCACATCACGTAGTTTGAAGGCCGCCAACTCTACTTCCTTAGTCATTGTAGCTCGCATCACCTTCAACACCCTATATATCTGATCAATAAACTCTTGAGGATCCTCGCTCAGGTCTGATATGATGAATATAGGAGGGCTCAAATTGAAGAACTCGCAGGCCCTAGAACTCTCAATTACCTGACCTATATGTCTCTCTATTACCTCCAATCGCGGCTCTTGATCTATGGCTATATGAGCCATCAGCTGAACAACTCCCTCAAGAGTCTGTCCTTCCGGAACAACCAGAGGTACCACATACATAGGAAGATCTACCACTCTATTACCCTCAGTTACTGTTGGTGCCGGAGGAGCTGGAGGTTTATCTGCCACTACTCTAACCGGTGTTGGAGGAACTGTAATACCTGGGGTAGGAGACTCACTTTGAGCCTCTGACCTGTCTCCCTGATCCATTGGAGGGCGACTTGTACCCTCTACAACGGCTATGCCAATCAACCTCGTAGTCATCTTCCTTATCACAGGCATACTCTGAAATAATAACACGATTTAGATATTGTTATACTTATGCCCTCGCTCCATAGCACGAACTATTAGTAAAAGAAGTGAAACATTCCTAGATGTCCTATAGCCTCCTAAGTATAAATATGGTGCACAACACACCCATAAGAAAGACTTTACTAGAAACGGCTTTGTGGACTCCCTAGGACACGATTTCACTCTAATACCAAGTCCATCACACCCCAAAATTGGGGTGAGGCGCAACTGGCACTTGATTCATAATTGATCGAGAAGCCGGCTATATAGCGTCTAAAAATGTAACACTAAGACCGACCAAGCCACCTATCACAATCAACCAAGATAAAAACTTGATGCATATGGTCTCGATAATGACGAATAAGCAACCTGGAAAGCCGACAAGGTTGTAATAAAGCTAAATAGAGCAATGAAAAGCCAACACGACTACACCATCAAAACTACTATACAAACTAGTCCACATCAGCCTCTACAGAGTAAACAAACTGAAATGCATGAGATAGAGCCCCGGCCTACCCCTGCTGTACACAAAACTCAAAATAGTCAAAACTAAGACATGGCTCCTGAAAGAGAGGAGCATACCACTATTTCGCTGAAATTTGGCTCCTATTGGGTCCGATGATCTAAGCCTCGGCCTATACCTGAAGCACAATTGCAGGAGGGGTTCAATGAAGGGATGTCAGTACGAATAAAATGTACTTGTATGTAAGGCTAAAAACTATAAACATATAAGATAAAAATGATAACGGAGCCAGAAATGAGGAATAGTAACAACCCAAAATCTTGAAAATCGGAACCTGAAAATATCTTAATATTGAAGTGTAAATATAACCATCTAATGCACAATAAAAACTATAACCAAATGCCAGCGACCAGCCAACCATAAAATCCATATAAAATTAATCCAGCCAGTGTACCACACTGGGGTAAAAATAAAAATGCCTTCAGTCGGTGTACCACACCGAGATAAAATAAAAATACTTCTATCCGGTGTACCACACCAAGGTAAAATCAATAAATCATAAGCATAATCATATATGGAGACGGTATGGCTTATACTGGGTCAATTTAACACGTATAGCATAGAAATGATGAATACTAAATCTATGGATTGCATAGGCCTCCTTCGTAATGTATAACTGCAAGTGAGCACGTATAACATGTAAATATAGAAAATAGCACTTAAGTGCATGTATTCAAAACTTGTATAAATCATAAGGAACTGCGGATGACCTAAGAATTTCAACAAGATTTATAGATAGTGTTCAAAGGGACATTAGAGCTCGGAGACTCACTAGCTTGTCGTTCGGCTTAAGGGAAAGGGATTATGAAATCTCCCCTTGGCCTGGCATATTTCATAATATACACATAAGATAAAGGACAACCATAACAAGGCAATCCTAATTCGATAAGCTCATTTACCCTTAATATCTTGTGATGTCTTTACTTGGCTTAAAATCATTTACATGTCATCATCCTGGCTCTTTCACCAATTTTAGTTAGCACCAGACCTTTAAACACATCTAACATCATATATATATATATATATATATATATATATATATATATATATATAATATACAGTAAGGACCAGTTAATAGTGCCCACACTGAGGGGTCTCCAACTCGACGTACAACTACGACAACAATTACCACGATATCCCACTTTAAATGTCTCACTTGGGCTAGACATAATCTCAACATTTAACCTCAACATGAAACTTTAAATGCTTAACTGAAGCTTAACATACTGCCTCAATACTTGTAAGGAGGTTGTCGGCTCATTCAAATCATAACGCACGAATCCTGCTTGAAAGAACGAAGGACGGGGCGCCTTACATACCTTTTTTTTCAGCGAGCTTTCTTATGTCATTTCTTTCTTTAAAAAATCATAAATTATCCCCTTAAATTATTTGAGTTTATAACCAAGTGAAAAATCAATTTCAAGAAAATATATCCATCCAAAACATCACATCAACAGCAACCACATCAACAACACACAAGGCAATATTTTAGCTTAATGCTACAACTTGTTCTACACAATTTTAACGAAAGAATGGAATTAGGAAATTACCTAAATTACTTTGTAAACAACTCCCACCAACATGGATTTTATTTCTAGTTACACACAGCTACAACAACCTTCAAAAATGAGCAGTAACCTTCAGCAAAATTGCACCAAAAATGGCAGCCAAACATGGCGCCCAACATCTAGTTTCAATCTAGGATTCTTGCATGTTTGAATACTAAAAAGAACTTACCTTTTGATGGAGGTTATTCTTGGTTAAAATAGGAGTATTGAATTCAACTTCTTGTCCAAAAACGTAGAGACCTTGTTGTCCAAAACGCAGCAAAGCCAGTTCACAAACACACAAACACACCTCCAACTTCTAGTCTTTTAATCAAGAACTCAAGCAAGGTTAGTAGTAGAATTCTTATATTTTATGCTTATGTATAATACCTACCAAAAAGGAGAATATATGTATCTTAGAACAGATTCAAAGACACAGCAAATTCACCACAGCAATACTGCCCAAATGCAGCCAAAATAGCCACCAACACACTACCTTCACCTTGTGATTGATCCCATTCACTTAGCTTTAGTTTTAATGGAGTTTAGCTTGGTGTTTTCCGTAGTTGTTTGCTGGAAATTTGAGAGGATTTTAGAGGATAAGCAAGCACCTCAAATCTAAAAAGTTGGAAATGATCTCATAGCACAAAACATAAAATATAAAGGTATTTAGGCGGTGGTTGTTTTTAGGGCGGTGACCATATCACTGCTCGATAGTGCCACTGTAAAATGCCTATAACTTTTTACTTGAATTTCGATTGACGAGCGGTTTGATGTTCTGGAAACTAGACTCAAAGACCTTTAATTTAACAGGTTGTGGGGCATTTAATTCATTATATATTGAGAGATATGGTCATTTAAAATTGACTCTTACTTATGAACTTCACATACTCTTTCGTACACATTTCCCTTGTCAACTATGACCAATATACAACCCGTAATTCCCCTAACATAGCATACAAGTACCAAATAATCACCAAAAAGATTTTCTAGGGTGTAATAATTCCCCTAACTTCTTTGAAGTTTTCCATGGGTCAGACCACAACTCGTATCAACCTATGAGTGGTTAGGTCCACCTATGGTCAATGCTTTCAAGATCCTTAGTTCCTTCTCACGGGTGCAGGGAACGACTCATTGTTTCACCCTATGAGTCGTACCCTAACTTGTTCCCTCCAAATTAATGCACAAAAGATCCCTTACAATTACTGACCACGGTTCATCCTACGACTCATGACATGGTCCCACGAGTTGTACCTTGACTCGTCACTAATGGGCCTTCTGCTGCAGATTCTAACCACGGGTGATACCACGACTCATTACTCCTTCCCATGACTCATACCACAAGTTGTTCTGAGTCATATTTCAAATATTTTCTGATGATCACATTTCAAATTCCGCATCTAGTCTTAGGAACCTTCAGGGTATTACAAGTTGGTTGGAAGATGTACCACTTGAGGACACCTCATTGTCTCTAGTGTGCCATGCTATATTAGTCTTTGTCATCCTATCAAGAAGTGCCTTAGCCATTCCAAATGTTTGGTACATGATTGAACCACCTGTAAAATTCTTAGCCACTAATTTGTTGATGGAACCAAGAGGCAACTCCTCCAACCATACCATGGCCTCTCCTATTAAAGAGAATGGGTATAATCTCAAATAGATGGATTCTTGGCTGATGTGGGTGATATTGAATGGTTGGAAAATTTCAATAAAGTTTCAGAGGTGTCGATTAGCATCCTCACTAGCTTGTCCCCCTAACAACCCCTTCATTTGCAGCAAATGCAACATAGTTCTTGTGACGTGAAAACTGGCATTCCCTACTATGAGTGGTAGGTGAATGACACTAGCTACATCATTAATCATAGGATCATCCTCTCCTTCCATTAAACCATCCACGCCACCCTAGATACTTGCCTAGATCATTTTTACACACCTAAACACATAGCAAAAACATAATAACAACAAAAAAATAACACAAGATGAAAAAGAAAATTTGAATCAATAAACAACTAATGGAAATCACAACTCAATTCCCTGGAAATGGCACTATTTTTTATAACGCTCAATACATCTCTCCTAGTTAAGGGATGTGGCAGCGGTTGTTGCCAAAAAAAAAAATACCCAACAAGTGTTGGGATCGAATCCCACAAGGAATTGAGAGCGATACTCCAAAAATTGTAAACTAACTCAAACTATAATGCGTCATTGTTTAACATATGTAAAGTAAAAATTTGAGGAAAAGGGGAAACAATATTGAATTTAAGTTTATGAAATGAGATTGAGCAAGTGATTTGTTGTAAGTTACAGGAAAGGGCTAGGGATGTGCAATAGATGAAGTGAAAACTAGATTAGGATTGATCAATTGCCTTAACTTCAATTTCTAGCATGGATAGCATGGATCTAAATACATCCTCTTGTTTTTCAACCA
This sequence comes from Datura wrightii, assembly GCA_035772735.1. NCBI lineage: Eukaryota > Viridiplantae > Streptophyta > Magnoliopsida > Solanales > Solanaceae > Datura > Datura wrightii. The sequence goes on along the minus strand of JASDFA010000006.1, from coordinate 82,446,559 downwards.
TAAGAATGTTTTTGCCTTGAATTTTCTCAAACCCCAGGTCAAAATCAAGTAATCATTCACAAAGATAGAGGAAGGGTCAGGCTAAACCTAGACTTAACCCTTTAATAGAGTGGGGATGTGGATTTTGACTATCTCTAGCTCAACCCCACACATCTGCACTCCAAATCATCACTATTGTTTCCTCAACCAAATCTCACTCTTCTTTCTCAAGCTCAAGCAAGATAAGTAAGCAAAACTAGTGTTTTCAACCACTAATTTCTTAATTAAAATTTAGAGAAAACAATAGATCCATGCTTATAGGTTGAGGTTAAGAACAATTTATCAATACCCAATCAAGTTTAAGAACTCATCAAGCACAGACCCCTAGCTAACAATTTAGCTACTCATTAATGGAGATAGAGAAAATTACCCATGGGTAAATCATCAACAATCATCATATTAAATAACCAATTAAGCTTTCAAAATCCGTAACAATGGTGTACTTTGCTAAATGAAATTAAAGATAAAAAGAGGAAGAAAAAGGAATGTGAACTTTCTATCTCTCTACTTCTCTCTACAAGTCAGTTCTATGCTATGATATGTTATCACTTGGGTGTGTATAATTTGGGGTAAAATCTACACATCTCCTTGCATATCTTTCTAAGTTTTCCCTTGGTAGCTTGTCAGGTACTTTTGTACCAGAGCTAGACATTTTTGCCCTTGTCAGCGTATCTGTCACTTGTGCGGTACCTGTATTTTGCAGTTGCCAACTTGTGCTTTGCAGGTTCTTTTCTTCTCCATAACTAGTGCTAATTGTGTGGCATCTATGTTTCATAGGTGCCAATATGCCACATACATGTTCTTCACTTCCAACAAAGTGATTTTTGTTCAAATCTTCTATTTTACTTTTCTAAGTTCAACACCTGCACAATCAAAGAAAAAAGGCATAAGATCTTCCTAATTTGTATAAAAAACAAAGAAATAATTCATGCTTAAAACTTAATGAGTTGGTAAATTACCAACTCATCACCCACCAGCTCCAATGGATCCTTTGGATGAACATGTGACTCTTGTTGAGTTTAGGGTTGCTTTTCATATATTGGCCCAAGCGATGACGACACAAGTCAACTGGCAGACAGTTGCATCTATGAACCCTAATAGATATGCTACGACAGTGAGAGTGTGAGACTTCACCAGAATGAACCCGCCAGAGTTTCATGGTTCATAGGTGGACGAAGATCCATAAGAGTTAGTTGAGGAGATCTAGAAGATCACCAAAATCATGGGGATTTCTAGAGAGGAGAGTGTGGATTTGGATCCCTATCAGCTAAAGGGGGTAACACATATTTGGTTCAGGAAGTGGAAGAAGAGTCGTGGAGTAGGTGCAATCCCTATTGGCTAGGACCAATTTATGATATCTTTCTTAGACAGGTTCTTTCCCTAGAGATGAGGGAGGCGAAGATGGAAAAATTTATCAACTTGAAGTAGAACAGCATGTCAGTTTTGGATTATGCCCTAAAGTTCACTCAATTGTCAAAGTATGTTGTGGAGATGGTTGCCGAGCTGAGCGCTCGCATAAGTAAGTTTGTATCAGGAGTCTCCAACTTAATGGTCAAGGAGTGCAGAACTACTATGCTTATCAGTGATATGGATATCTATCGACTGATGATTCATGCCCAACAGATTGAGGAGGAAAAGCTGAAGGAGAAAGAGAGGGAGACCAAGAGGGCCAAGATAGGGCACTTTGAGTAATCCCAGCAGAGGAACTATGGCGGACACCGTCCCCAGTCATAGTAGAGGTCATCAGCCCCAGTTCTATTATTAGCCAGTGTTCCATCTAGGCTGAGTGTTGATCAGAGAGGCAGAGCATCGGGCTCTAGAGGTTAGAGGAGAATATCAAGCGATCGCACTTTCCCAACTTGTGGAAGTGTGGTAAAAACAACCCTGGGAGTGTTTGGTTGGCCCAGTTCTTGCTTCGGGTGTGGGAAGCCCAGACGTAGACTCAAGGACTACCAATCATCCAAACAGGGTGAGGGTAAAGGTCGTGTTCCAGATACATCTTCAGCATCTCGCCCATCTCAGTAGGGCGCATCTTCTAGTGCTGGTGGTAGATAGAGTCAGAACTGTTTCTATGCACTATCATCCTGTCAGGAGTAGCAGAGCTCACCAGATGTGGTTACAGGTAAGTTACGAGTTTTCTATCTTGATGATTATGCATTGCTAGATCCAGGGGACATATACTCCTTTGTGGCTCCTTATGTTGCTATCAATATTGGTGTTAGTCCCAAAATCTTATAGAACCCTTGTCAGTCTCTACTCCTATCGGTGAATCAATTACTGCACAATGGGTATACAGAAATTGCCCTATTATAGTCTTTTAGAGAGTCACCTTACCCAACATAGTAGAGTTAGAAATGACTGATTTCAATGTCATTTTTGGTATGGATTGGTCATATTCATATTATGCCTCAGTCAATTGTAGAACCCTATCAGTAGAGTTTCGATTTCCAAGTGAACCAGTCTTAGAGTGGAGGGGTAGTTTAGCAGTGCCAGTAGGTCTCTTTGTCTCCTGCCTTAAGTCTAGGAAGATGATCTCCAAGGGTTGTGTATATCATTTAGTCCAGATTAAGGATTCTATGTCTAAAACCCCGACTCTTCAGTCATTTCCGATTGTATGAGAGTATGCTGAGGTATTCCCAAATGATCTACCAGGAGTCCCTCGCGAGCGGGAGATTGACTTTGGTATTGACCTTCTCCCTGATACGTAGCTCATATCCATTCCTCCTTACAAAATGGCTCCAGCCAAGCTAAAGGAGTTGAAGGAACAATTGAAGGATCTCTTTGATAAGGGTTTCATCAGGCCTAGTAAGTTCCCGTGGGTGCTCCAGTCCTCTTTTCCTGGAAGAAGAATGGTTATCTCAGAATGTGTATTGACTAATCAAGAAAAAGTATCCCCTCTACAAGATTGATGACTTGTTTGATCAGCTTCAGAGTGCCAAGTGCTTTTCAAAGATAGACCTCAGATTCGGCTATCACCAGTTCAGGGTTAGGGAGAGTGACATTCCGATGACATCTTTCAGGACTCGATATGGTGACTATGAGTTTGTAGTTATGTCTTTCAGACTAACAAATGCCCATGCAATTTTTATGGACATGTGAACAGGGTGTTCAAGTAGTACTCAGATATGTTCGTTATTATCTTTATAGACGACATCCTGGTGTATTTTGGGAGTGAGGAGGAGCATGCCGCTCACTTGAGGATTGTGTTACAGACTCTTAATAACTGTCATCTATTTGCTAAGTTTAGAAAGTGTAAGTTTTGGATGCAGTAAATTTCATTTCTTGGCCATGTGGTGTCTAGTGAGGGTTTTTAGGTAGACTCTCAAAGTATAGAGGCGGTGAAGAACTGGTCTTAAACTGTCAGCTCTACTGATATTAGGAGCTTTTTGGGTTTAGCTAGCTACTACTGAAGGTTTGTAGAAGGATTTAACGATGTTTAATCCACAAATGAGTGGCTAATTCCTCTTCTTGCTGAGGTTAAGAACAATTGTATTGAAATGTAGTTATTGATCAATTGGGTTTTTCATCTTTTCTTCCATGGTTGTTCTATTGATTCTTGTTCTTACTGCATTGATGTGTGGCCAACGTTAATGTACATCTAGAAAGTCCGGTTTCACTCAAGAGAGCAAGAAATTGGAAAGTTGTGAATCAATAGGATATGATCTTTTCTTAGTTTGGGAAAATTGAGGATTGATTTACCTTTAAGATAGAAATACACCTGAAAGTCGTATTGGTCAATTAAGGAATCGGTTTTGTAGGGCTAGAACATGAATTTCGTTTAATCATAGAAATGTAGGTGGACGGTTCATGATTCTTAAGTTAGGTTAAATACGAGAGTTTTAATCCATTGGCTATAATTCTTGACTAGCAACCGGAGGAAAGATTAACCAACATTGTATCGATAATTAGTTTCTATACATGTTCATTTAGCCTCAGTATGCTCACATTCATAGTTCAGACTCACATTAGATATTCGTTTTAGACTTAGCATACAATTAGAAATCAAAATATATCAAACTCTTCTTTGCACTGTTGTTTTCTTTTTTAGAGTTAAAGTATAGTAACACTTAAGTAGTTTTTACCTTATCCCAGTCCCTGTGGGATCGATACTTGGCTTACTTAAGCCACTTTACTACTTGTTCGACCATGTGCACTTGCGTGTAGTAATTACCCAAGAGTAGACACTCGAACAAGTTTTTGGCGCTGTTGCCGGGGACTGGCAATTGGTGAATTTTTCTTAAGTGTAAATTTACAATTTTTTTTCTTATGTGTTGACAACTTGGTCTTAGCCTGTATTTCGCAGATATAATCTCTATTGAACACTGGCAAGAGACAAGGAGCTGGTGGACTCATATTTAGAGCTTGAAAGACAATTTCATCGTCAGCGGAGAGAAGCTCTAGAGAAAAAGCCACAGTTGCTCAGACAAACAATCATGGAGCAACAACAAAATCCACCAGTGGTAAGGGCAATGTTAGTGCCCGAGGAGATGGCAGCTAGGCCGGTTCGCGAGGTGGCAATCCCACATGCTAACAATGTCACATCTAGCATCCGCAGACCTGAGCCAGGAGGGACGTTCGAGCTCAAACAAAACATGGTGCAATTGCTGCACACCAGCGGGCAGTTCACAGGTCTCCCTCATGAGGATCCACAGCAGCATCTCCAAAATTTTTTGGAGATAAGTGACACTTACATCCCCGCTGGAGTGTCATCAGATTATTCCAGGCTTACATTGTTCCATTTTCACTATTAGGAGAAGCCAAGAGGTGGTTGAAAGCTGAGCCACCAAATTCTATTACTACGTGGGATGATCTTGCAAGGAAATTCTTGATATGATTTTTTCCATCCGGTAAAACAGAAAGACTTAGAAGTCAAATTCTAAGTTTCAAACAGAGAGATGGGGAGAATCTATATCAGGCTTGGGAAAGATTCAAGTCCATGTTACGGGATTGTCCACATCATCATCAATCCAATGAGGTGCTGGTGCACACTTTTATAGAGGGATTGGAACCCCACACAAAAATCTTGCTAGACTCAGCAGCTGGGGGGCAGGCACTGGAGAAAACTTATGAGGAGCTATATACCTTGTTAAATCGTATTTCGCAGGGAAATCCGGAGTGGAATGCTGATTCATCAAGAGGAGGAACAAGGAAAGCAGCAGGAGTTCTGGAAGTGGATGGTTTTACAGCTATTGCTGCACAGATAGCTGCTTTACAGAATCAACTCAACACCCACTTCAGTAACATGACAATGAACCAGACGCAAGCCCCAGTGAATGTAGTGCGGCAGGTTTGGTGTGAAGTGTGCGGGAGTAGTGAGCACTCAACTGAGTGTTGTGGAGCAAATCCTGACTCGGTGAACTTTATGGGAAATGTACAGAGGAACAACCACCAACAGTATGGCAACAGCTACAATTACAACTGGAGGAATCACCTGAATTTCTCTTGGGGTAGCAACAACCATCAAGGGAAAAGTTCAAGTCAGGGGGCACAGAGGAATCAAGGAGGGCAACAGAACTACCAAGCACAATATAGAAACAACAATGCCCCTCCTCACCCACCATCACCCAGCATTGAGGAGATGTTCAAGATGATGATAGCTAACCAAGCTCAATTGCAGGCTGACTATGTGAAATTGGCAGCCGAGGTGAAGAAAAACCAGTTAGCTACTAAGGCACTTGAATATCAATTTGGGCAATTTGCTGGAGCCCAAAACACCAGGCCTAGAGGAGGACTTCCGAGCGACACAGATCCCAACCCCAAGAAGGTGAATGCGGTGACCACAAGGAGTGGTTTGCAGCTTAAAGAGGTGGAACCAGAAAGACCACCTCAACAATCGGGAGCAGCAGAAGTTGAGAGGGAGTAAAGTGATGAGAGGGGGAAGAAAAAGGAAGCTGAATCAGAAAGACCACCACCCCCGTTCCCTCAAAGATTAAAGAAACACAAGGAGGAGGCGTGTTTCAAGAAATTCATGGAGGTTCTAAAGCAGGTACATATTAACTTACCTCTTGTTGATGTTTTGTAGGGAGTGCCGAAATATGCAAAGTACATTAAGGACATCGTGACGAACAAAAGTCGGTTGACTGAGTATGCTACAGTAGTTCTCACAGAGGAGTGCAATTCCCGGATACAAAACCGACTGCCCACAAAGTTCAAAGATCCTGGGAGCTTTACGATACAAATTACAATTGGGCAGAGTATCCGAGCTCGCGAATTATGTGATTTGGGAGCGAGCATTAATTTGATGTCGTCATCGGTATTCAAGAAGTTGGGTCTAGGGAGTCCTAGACCAACAACAGTGATCTTGCGACTAGCGGATCGGTCCTTAGCCAGACCTGATGGCATTGTGGAGGATGTGCTGGTGCAAGTGGGCTCCCTTATCTTCCCGGTAGATTTTGTCGTGCTGGATTTTGAGCCAGACGCAGAAGTCCCATTTATTTTGGGACGTCCCTTCTTGGCGACTGGGAAAGCGCTGATTGATGTAGCTGCAGGATAGCTAACAATGCGAGCACACGACAAGGTGGAAGTGTTTGATGTATACAAGGCCACCAAGCTCCCGACTGTGTCGAGGAACTCTCGGTGATCAACGTGATTGATCGAGCTGATGATGCGCAGATAGTTGAATCACTAGAGTTATTGGGAAAACCATCGGAGCGATTTAAGCACTACTGGGGTGAGGACGGTGGTCGAGAGAAAACATCCATCACCCTAGAAGATGATTGAGCTGAATGACGTCGAGCCGCGATGGTAAACCAGGCGCTGCACGGGAGGCAACCCGTGAAATTTTTCTTTGTAAAATGTGAATAGATTTCTTTTTCTTTTTCTTTCTTTTGATTAACAACAAAATTGTTAGTTTTTATTTTTATTCTTATTTTTTTATTTTTTGAGTGAATCCTATAATTCTAACCAATCTCTTGTAGTAAGATGAATTTCAGGTTGAACAGAGGATAAATGCGCAAGGGATCGCAAAGGAAAATCCGAGGTATGAAAATCAATAAAAAGTGGCAAAACAGTGAGCTAGGACGATGGCTCCGTGTCACGGAGGAGGGACTTCGCGTTACCCTCCGTGACACGTTGAGGTGTAAATCTGGAATTTTTAAAATTCCAGAACACCCACACGATAGCTCCATGTCACGGAGGGCATGCTCCGCGTTACCCTCCGTGACACGTTGAGGTATATATCGCGACGGGTCACATCGGGTCACCGGGTGACCCGCGCGAATTTCCCACTTTTTAACCCCGATTCCCCCTCTATTTTCCTCATTTCTCATACTCTCCGCGACCAACCTCCCAAAACCCCCTTCCCCCTCAACGTGACATGGACTTAGGCACGTAATTTCATCAAGTTTTCATTACTTCTTCGAATTCAAGGTATGTTCTTCAACTCTATCTCAATTCTTGTCGAAATTTTTCGATTTTGAACATGTGAGATGAGCAACACTTTCCCTAAGTAGAAATTAAGCTTAAATTCAATTGAATTATTGTTGATTGATGTTCGGAGTAACGGTGTAATTGCTTGAACTCGACAATTACATAGCTTAATCGAATTTTTGATAAAATCATAGCTAGGGCTTGACTTTGAGTTTGGGATGGAGAAATTTAGTTGAACTAGTGAAATTCATGCTAGGTTGAACATGTTGGGGGAGATGAGTCGATTGTGCGAACTGTGATTATGCCAAAAGACTGACGGATTCTCGGGTTAAGAAAATATTGGAAATTGCAAGAAATGGGCGAATTGTATAGGATCATGTAGTTAAAAGTTTTCTTTTGCTTTTCCTTGCTAAGTGCTATGGGATAACATGTTATCGATAGGTAAGGATTGTGGTTAGCTGTGCGAAGTCTGAGTGGTATAGGGAATATATACCGTCGAACTCTCCCAATGCACTAAGCATGTTTGTTATATTTGGTTGTTTGTTTGTGTAAATAAGTACAATCTTGCCTTAATGTTGTAATTTTGGCTAAGGACTAAGTGTGGGGTAGCCTAGCTTAACCCAACCTCAGTCGAAGCTAATTTTAATTGGCTTAACATTGAACTTGTTTGTTTGTTTTGACAGGAACAATGGCAAGCAGGCAGGACAAGGGAAAAGGCGCATCAACATCTGGCGCCGGAAGAAAAAGAATTAGACTGGGCACAGCAGTCCCAGCAGCACCAGCGGTTCCACGCGGCCAACGCCGTCAATACGGAACCAGGTGGGTGACAGAGGAGGGGGAAAAATGGTACGCAAAGCACAAGGAGAGCAAGTACTTCCCCGAGGAACACATAGCAAGGGAACCGTTGGCACAAGAGTTCCCCAGGATTGTCCAGAGGATCGAGGCAGCTGGGCTGAACTTCATCTTTGAAGAGCCCAAGGAATGCAACTTGCACTTGATTCGGGAATTCTACGCCAACTAGAACCCGACTCTCAGAAGTCACACCATCAAAATAAGAGGGCAAATAGTCACTTTTGAGCCCACCACCTCAATGCTATCCTAGGGGCACGGGACACAGACGCCCATGTGCTTCGACAGCTGGATATCACTCCACCATATGCAGACATCAGACACACTTTATGTGGAACCCAATCAACAGCTCGGTGGAGCAGACATAAGGAGAGGGGCTACCATCAGACCTTGCCTTACTCACAAATGAACAGGGAAGCCAGGATATGGCTGAAAATTGTTTTGTTCCTGCCTAATCCCGGGGGTGCATATGACGGATGTGACCCAGGATCGTGTATGCTTGGTGTACGCCCTGATGAAAGGGCTGGAGATCAATGAGGGGCGGTGATTATCTCCGCCATGAAGAGAGCCCGATTGCATCAAGGGCACATATACGAATTTGGTGGACTACTCACCACATTCCTTAGGGGCCTGGATATTGAAGAAGAGGCCCTTGACTACATCCCGCAGACGGAGCGGCGGGCCTTAGATGTCACCAAAACTATATCACCCGACACCACCCACGGGCCAGTTCTTACACTAGCCGAGCGACATGCTCGAGATGATCAGTACATGGCTCGTATGTACGGGATGCAAATGCTCCAGCTGCGAATAGGCGGGAGGCCGGCGACAGAAGAGGAGCTATGGCAGCTCGAGCTAGACTACCCTTTTGGTGAAAATGCCAGGGTTCTATGCTGAGTGGGGCCAGCTTTTGTAGAGCCCACGGATGATGATGTCCCCACAGATGAGGAGACACATCGCGAGGACTCCGATGTGGAGTCCGATGATGACGATGGGGGTGATTCAGACATGGGAGATGAGGCAGCAGCACCTGATGAAGAAGTGGAGTATTTTGATTGATCAGGGAGTTCCACCACCTAATTTTTGTGCTATGTTAATTTTTGTGAACACTAGGGACAGTGTTTGATATAAGTGTGGGGTGGGAGTAGTTAAGTGTTGGTTGTGTTGTTGTTTATGTTTATGTTCTGTTGTTTGCCTGTGAAAAATAAAAATTTTTGGTGACCCTGTGATCGTGATGTTTCTGTTTTGTATTGTAATTAAATGTGAAGCTGTTGTGTGCTGCTGAATGTTGTTAGCTGATTTTGTACATATTTTTGTTTTATCGAAATGATCGATATGTTTCAAATTTTTAAATTTTTTTTTTCAATTCTTGGGTTTCTCAGCGTTTGTTTTCGGTTCTTTTATTGAGAATGGTCCCGTTGAACCGAAGTCTTAGTTAGTGACTGTTCCCTATGATGGATGGATGACGACCGTCTTAAGGGAAATGTAGTCTTCAGGAGTAGATTTTTTTCATTTATTCTTCAGTTGTTTTCTTTTGTGGGTTGCAACCCAGAACCTGTAGTTACTTTATGGATGCAGAATTCTGGTTGTGTGTTGTACATGATATTTGAAATGCAAAGGTGATTCATATGAAAGCATGAAACTCTATAAATATGTTGAGATACCTAGGCCATAGAGTCAAGTCAGTGTGATTGAGGCTTAATTCTGAATTTTTGTAATTAGCTGATTGAAGAGTCTGTGAATATGTCTTGAATTGAGCATGTGCAATAGATGTGGGGTGAGGTTTTGGTTATTCCATGCTATTATGAAATGTCTAGAACTTGCCTGGTGTGTGTACGAAACGAAATGAAGGACGTGTATTGTAGAAAGGATGTAGGCATTTCTTTTTTTTCAACCGAAAGTTTCTCTTTTTCATTATTGTACCCACCTTGGTTGTACACCCTAGTTAGCCCGTTGAGCCTTTAGCCTATTATTTTTTTTCTTTTGTCAAAACTGTGTAAACCGAGCTTAACCTCTTCTTTTCATTAGCCATAAATTTGATCCAAAACTCTTAAGCGCTTAAGAAGAGAAAATAATTTTCCCAAAGTGTCAAAGAGTGAGAATGGTGAAAAGAAAAGAAAAGTAGAGTGATGAAAGAAAAGAAAAGGTTGAAGGTGCACTTGTTATAAATTAAATATAATGAAGGTGTATGAAAAATCTTTGTTATTGAGTCAAGTGTGCTTAATGAGATGGGTCAAAATAAAGACAGACTTCAAGAAGGGGAGGATGAAGGAAGAAACACTGCCCATGAGTTTGATGGGATGTATTGAAAAAGCGCTTAAGGATGCTAGTGGTTATTATTGGCTAGCCCAATATTTGCTAGTTCCGTAGCTTACATTACAACCCATTAAAGTCCTACGTGATCTTACATCACACTTCTTTATATTAGTGGAGTAATACACTAAAGGCAAGCCTATGGTTCATGGCATGATGCATGTGAATTCTTTTGGGAGAGAGAGTGAAATTGTTTCTATATGCCCCTGAATGAATCATTTGAGTTCATGTGATGAAAAAGGGGAAAATTCTCTTGTGTTGTGAGGGAACATGCTTGATGAGAGATTATATTTCATATCGGATATCTTAATCAGCTGATTTGCATGAGTTTTCCAATATCGAGAGTCGACTCTTAAGTCTATGAGGTCTTGATGTGTTGAAGGTCATTGCATTGATAGGACCATGCATGTTTTCTTGATGATTTACTGTATTAAATAATCAGTATAACCATAGCTTGAATTGTCGAACCAAAGTAGCCAGGTTGGGGTGTCAATTGCATGAGGTGTAATCTTATTGTTCGGGGACGAACAAGGATTTAAGTGTGGGGTAAGTGATCTTGGGCAAATTTATATGCCCAAGGGATTCTCAAATGTGTCGTTTTAGCCTTGTTTATCTATCAATGTTTATACATTCTCATGTGATTGAAAATAAAATGTGAATTTATAATAATCAACATGATTAGCATTGTTTTGCAGGTGAAATATAATTTTGGGAAGCTAAAATGCGTGTTGGGAGAGATCGGGGTTGGACTCGGATGTTAGGAAGGGAAAAAGCATTGGAAGGCACAATTTAAAGGGGCTCTGCGATGGAGCCATGTCACGCTGCCATCGCGGATGCCTTCTACCTGGAGAGGGAATTTTCGCCAAATTCCAGTGAAGGTGCGCGTTGGGGGCCGTGGCACATTGGCCTAGCCCCGCGTTACACACCGTGCCACATTGGGCCTCATTACCTGGACTATCAGATTCCAGTAAGGGTCCACGTTAGTGGCGTGTCACGGAGGCAGTGCTCCGCGATGCACTCCGTGACACGTTGCTTGTTATTCCGGGAAAAATTCCCACTAGTATAAATAGAACACTTAGGTTCATTTTTAATTATTCTGACTTGGTGGAGCAAGAACGTGGGTTACAGGCAGTTGAGGGGACGAAATTATCAGGGTTTTTCTCTATCTCCTTCTTCTTCAATTCAATTGCTTGTATGTTTAACACTCATTTAACGATGTTTAATCCACAAATGAGTGGCTAATTCCTCTTCTTGCTGAGGTTAAGAACAATTGTATTGAAATGTAGTTATTGATCAATTGGGTTTTTCATCTTTTCTTCCATGGTTGTTCTATTGATTCTTGTTCTTACTGCATTGATGTGTGGCCAACGTTAATGTACATCTAAAAAGTCCGGTTTCACTCGAGAGAGCAAGAAATTGGAAAGTTGTGAATCAATAGGACATGATCTTTTCTTAGTTTGGGAAAATTGAGGATTGATTTACCTTCAGGATAGAAATATACCTGAAAGTCGTATTAGTCAATTAAGGAATCAGTTTTGTAGGGCTAGAAAATGAATTTCGTTTAATCACAGAAATGTAGGTGGACAGTTCATGATTCTTAAGTTGGGTTAAATACGAGAGTTTTAATCCATTGGCAATAATTCTTGACTAGCAACTGGAGGAAAGATTAACCAACATTGTATCGATAATTAGTTTATATACATGTTCATTTAGCCTCAGCATGCTCACATTTATAGTTCAGACTCACATTAGATATTCGTTTTAGACTTAGCATATAATTAGAAATCAAAATATATCAAACTCTTCTTTGCACTGTTGTTTTCATTTTTAGAGTTAAAGTCTAGTAACACTTAAGTAGTTTTTACCTTATCCCAGTCCCTGTGGGATCGATACTTAGCTTACTTAAGCCACTTTACTACTTGTTCGACCACGTGCTCTTGCGTGTAGTAATTACCCAAGAGTAGAGACTCGAACAGAGGTTTTCTCTCAAGGGAAAGATGGTGTACTCTAATATCAGGGCCAACTACGTGTTCCAAAAGTGGAGGACTTGAGAGAGCATATGTTGAGAAAGGCTCACGCTCTCAATATTCTATCCATCCAGGTGCTACCCAAATGTACCATGATCTACAGAAATTCTATTGGTGGAATGGCATGAAGAAGGACATTACAGAGCTTGTGGCTAAGCGTCTAAATTACCAGCAAGTGAAGGTTGAGCATCAGAGACTGAGAGGTATGCTACAATATATTGGTATTCCTACTTGGAAGTGGGAAGAGATAAATATGGACTTCATCAAAGGGTTGCCCCATACATGCCCACAGCATGATTTTATGTGGGTGATTGTAGACTGAATGACCAAGTCAGCACATTTCTTACTAGTCAAGACTATGGATTCAGTCGAGGATTATGCTAGGTTGTACATTCGGGAGTTAGTCCAGTTGCTTGGACTTTCGTTGTCTATCATCTCAACTAGGGATACTCAATTCACTTCTTAGTTTTGAAAGTTGTTTCAGAAGGGCCTTGGCACTCAGGTCAGGCCTAACACAGCTTTTTACCCACAGACGAATCATCAGGCCGAGCAAACCATTCAAACTCTTGAGGACATGTTGAGAGCTTTTATGGTTGATTTCAAAGGTATTTGGGATGACCACTTTCCTCTCATTGAGTTTACTCACAGCAATAGTTACAACTCCAGCATGCAGATGCGTCGTTTGAGGGTCTTTATGGGTGGAGATGTAGGTAACCTATTGGAAGTGTCACGCCTCGAGTTTTTCACCCTGGATGGAACACAGTACTTGAAGCCACAAGTGACCCCAAGTCAACCCCTGGTCTATCTTACACTGGCACTCTGAGTAGCAAAAATACATATAGCGGAATTTGTAGCAGGAATATAAATATTTGATGAAAATATACTGAATCATAATACTGAAAATAATAGAACAAACTACAAAACTGCGAGAAAACAACCAAGTCTGAAAATTGAGACTAAGTCTAAAAGCCACTAGGTCAGATGAACTGCTAGGACAAATCCCCAGCTAGCTCTAAATCAATTGAAAGAAATGAAATCATAACTCAGACAATAAATCTTCGTTCTCAGAGGATGAGGACTCACCAATTCTGAAAGCTGAGGTCTTCGTGAAGTAAATGGCTAACGAAGCTAGGACTGTGATCCTGCAGCTGTATCATAAAATGATACAACATAAAAGTATGTATCAGTACTTTGAATGTACTGAGTAAGTGAGAATAACGTAACATAATGAAATAAATAGTAAAGAAATGTTGAATTGGAAGACATGCAATAACCAACAGAATCTACTGAACTGAAATAACTGAAATGCTGAGGTGGTCAAGAAGACCCTATCTGATAGTCAAAACATGTTCTAAGTCTGGTATACTATTCCGGACTGAACTGGACGGACTAATGGGAGAGTCTATAACGGACATGTAACCACGTGAGCTAGATGTGGAGTCCAATGTATACACCCTACCAGGAGTACCAAATATACCTTACAAGGGTATAAAGGCATGAACTAGGTGATCACAATAGTCTAGGGCTACAACAGGCCAAAAAATACTGTAACCTACGTTGGCAACATTGTTTTGGGAACCTGGGTGTGCTGGAACCCCGGTCCACTCGGTGCTAAGCCCTGCTTGTACTAGAATTCCTAAGGTGAACACTAAGCTGATAACTCGAAACTGGGGTCTAAGACTAGTCAGGGATATATAACTGAAAGTACCCTGAGATTCTTATCGTACCATATTCTGAAACTGGGTTCTAGACTAGTCAAAGCTTCTTATCTAGAAGCGTCGTAACCGTCTAAGAAAAACTGTAAATCTGTCTGGGGTCCTAAGGCTAGTCAGAGCTATCTGTCTAAGTGTCATGACCACCTAGTGGACCAATAAATTGAGTTCTGGATTTGATTCTAATAACTGGGAAGTGATATTGACACCTCCGGAAATTCTGTAGTCAAACTGATCAGTTGACATTATTCTGGCCAACCCGGAGGTTGCTAAAAATCTGACTGATTCTAGGCTGACATTTCTGAGTATACAAACTTTCTGACTGAAATTGTCTAACATACAATTGACTGAGTTTCTAACATATACAAATATATAAAAACCCTTAACTCTGAAAGATTCAAGCAATTTTCGAGAATTCAACATTTATGCAGGATTCTAGTTTCTATTTTCAAGAGTTAGGGATAAAATTCACATTCAACGGAACCGACATCATTTGAGTTACAACTGGTGGAAACATATAAAATTAGCATAGAATAATATTCCTCAAGAATTAAACAGGAAATATGATAGCAATATCTTCAGAATCAAAAATTCAGGGCTAGAACTATTAGTGAACTGAGGAAGAGTTTTCGGGGACACGAGGGAAGAATTATCCCCTTGTTGAATTCCCACATACCTGACATAAAATTTCAAAGAGAAGGAAGCTTGAATCTGCTGCAATGGGTGTGAAGCCCTAGTCTTGCCTAAGAGGTCTTGAGAGAAAACTACGATCGTTTCTAAAAGTTTGTGTGGGGAATAAGGGGGAAAATTGTTCAATCCCTCTAATATCTATGAAATTTTACCTAAAATGACGTAATTTAGGGACTAAATAGGTAGGAGATTACAAAAATAATCCTGGGCTAAAATCTGAAATCTGGTCGATGGGGTCACCATGAGGGAACTAAAGACTCATTACTACCACTCACAAGTCGTTACATCAATCGTCAAGAACACTATCCCAAGCTTCACCAGGGACTCCTGATGTCCCACCTCACGAGTCATTACTGGTAAACATGACTCGTGGTCACCGTCCGTTAACCTCACTGCCTCGACCTTGAACAATAAATTACCAAATGACCACGACTCACCCAACGAGTTGTGGTGTCTAACCACGAATCGTTTGGTCCTTCCGTCAAGTGCACAGCCTCCTCCTCTCATCTCCTCACTACCACTCCCCACGAGTCACACCACGACTTGTGGTCACCTCCAATGGTCACTTAACGACCTGTCCTGTGCCTGGTGACAGATTTTCCAATTTTCGGCAAATTTTCTATTTTTATGTTTCGGGTCCAATCTTTGAGTTTCCAGGGCATCACAATATCTCCCCCTTGGGAACATTCATCCTTGAAAGTTGGAAAACACACAGGAAAGCAGAGAATAACCTTCATAATATACAAATACTGTTCATTTAAATCAAAACTAACAAAATGGCTACCCCCGTTTCAAAATACATAGCTGAACTGAATTCACTTTTCATATATACATAAAAAATCATAAAGGAAACTTAAAAACATGATTTGCCCCTAACAACTAAATTGGTTTCTAGAGAAAGACTATTATCTCAAGCTATAACAAAGTTGATAGAGAACAAGTGTGGGTATTTGGCCATCATATCTGCTTCAGCCTCCCAACCTGCTGATTTCTCCATAAGACCTTGACTGAAGCTACCTCCTTGTTCCATAGCTTATGAATCTGACGGTCAAGGATTTTAACTGGAACCTCCTCGTATGAGAGACTATCCTTTATTTCTACACTTTCTAATGGCACAATTGAATTTGGATCTTCGATACATTTCTTCAAAAGTGACATAAAAAATTGACCTCATTATTATAAATAAAGTTATTGAATATTTCAAATAAATCCCTAAATTCGAAAGTTCCCGTTATCCAATAAAAACCTAAAATCACATGGAATATAGGGTGTACAGATGCCAACTCTGAAGGTAACTCTAGCTCATAAGCTACCTTGCCAATTCGCCTCAGAATTCTATAGGGTCCCACATATCTCGGACTGAGCTTCCCTTCTTCTCAAAACTCATCACTCCTTTCATGGGAAAAATTTTCAGATAGACCCAGTCATCCACATCAAACTCCAATTCTCTTCTCCTCACATCGGCATAAGATTTTTGACGACTTTGAGCTGTTTTCAATCTTTCTTTGATGAGTTGTACCTTTGCAAAGCTTCATGAACCAAGTTTGGCCCGATTATAGCAGCTTTACCCACTTCAAACCACCCGATAGGAGATTTGTACCTTCTACCATACAATGCATCAAATGGGGCCATTTGGATATTGGAGTGATAACTGTTATTGTACGCAAACTCGATAAGAGGCAAGTGGTCATCCTAACTGCCCTTGAAATCGATCGCGCACACTCTCAACATGTCTTCTAAGGTCTGAATAGTCCGGTCAGCTTGCCCATCTATTTGTGGGTAAAAAGCTGTGTTGAGCTTGACTTGGGTGCCTAGTCCCTTCTGAAAAGACCTCCAAAAATGTGAGCTGAACTGAGTATCTCTATCTGAAATGATGGATAATGGCACCCCATGAAGTCTAACCAACTCTCGGATATAAAGTCTAGTATAATCCTCAGCTGAATTTTTCATTTCAACTGGGAGGAAATATGTTGCCTTAGTCATCCGATCTACTACTACCTAGATGGAGTCATGTTGCCAACGAGTTCTAGGTAGACCATAATAAAATCCATATTCACTTCTTCCCACTTCCGCGTGGGTATGCTGATATCCTGGGTCATACCTCCCGTTCTCTGATGCTCTACCTTGACTTGCTGACAGTTCGGGCACTTAGCTACAAATTCAGCAATATCTCTCTTCATGCCGCTCCACCAATAAATATCCCCCAGATTTCCATACATTTTAGTAGCACCAGGGTGAATAGAGTACCTCAAACTATGTGCTTCAGCCAATATCTGTTGCCTCAGGTCACTGACGTCCGGTACCCACAATCTTCCCTGATAACAAAGCATACCATCTCCCCCTTTTGAGAAAGCCACAACCTCTTTCCTGAGAACTGCTTCCTTGAGTTTAAAAAGGATGGGATCTTCATCCTGTCTGGACTTGACTTCCACAATCAAGGAAGAGTCTGACCCGCTTTGAATCACTACTCCACCCTTAACTTAGTCAACCAACTGCACCCCTAACCGAGCTAGCCCGTGAACATCCTTTGCCAACTCCTTTTTGCCTTCTTCAACATGAGCCACGCTCCCAAAGACACTCTATTTAGGGCATAAACCACCACATTGGCTTTGCCCAGGTGATATAGCACGCTCATGTCATAATCCTTCAGGAGTTCTAACCATCTTCTTTGGCGAAGATTCAGGTCCTTTTGACTGAATACATAACGAAGGCTCTTGTGATCGGTGAAAACATCAACATGAGCCCCGTATAGGTAATGCCTCCATATTTTTAGCGCAAACACCACTGCTGCTAACTCCAAGTCATGAATGCAATAATTCTTCTCATTAACTTTGAGCTGTCTGGAGACGTAGGCTATCACTTTGCCCCGCTACATCAAAACGCAATTGTTTCCAATTCTGGAAGCGTCACAATATACTACAAATCCTTCTGATCCTTCTAGTAGGGTCAACACTGGAGAAGTAGTGAGTCGAGTCTTTAACTCCTGAAAACTCTTCTCACACGCATCCGACCACTGGAACTTCATCTTCTTCTGAGTCAATCTAGTCAAAGGAGATGCTATGGAAGTGAAACCCTCTACAAAGCATCAGTAATAACCGGTCAAACCCAAGAAGCTTCTGATTTAGGTTGGGGAGGTGGTTCTGGGCTAGTCTTTCACTGCTGCTATCTTTTGAGGATCAACTTAAATTCCCTCACCTGAGACTACATGACCCAGGAAAGTCACGGACTTCAACCAGAATTCGCACTTGCTGAACTTAGCGAATAACTGACGGTCTCTAAGTGTCTGAAGTACCATCTTCGGGTGATTAGCATGCTCTTCCTCATTTTTGGAGTATACTAGAATGTCGTCGATTAATACGATGATGAACATATCCAGATACTACTTGAAGACTCTGTTCATCAGGTCCATAAAGGCCTCAGGGGCATATGTTAATCCGAAGGACATAACCACGAACTCGAAGTGCCCATACCGAGTCCTGAAAGCTATTTTAGGTATGTCACACTCTCTGACTCTTAGCTGATGATACTCCGACCTGAGATCAATTTTGGAGTAACAGCTGGCCCCCTGAAGTTGGTCAAACAGGTCATCAATTTTGGGTAGGGGATATCTATTCTTGACTGTGACTTTATTCAACTAACTGTAGTCGATGCACATTCTGAGAGTACCGTCTTTCTTTCACACGAGTAACATTGGAGCACCCCAAGGAGAGATGTTAGGTCTAATAAAACCCTTATCCAGGAGATCTTTTAACTGCTCCTTCAACTCCTTAAGTTTAGCCGGAGCCATTCTATAAGGAGGGATGGAGATGGGCTGAGTGTCTGGAATAAGGTTTATGTCGAAGTCAATTTCCCATTCTGGATAGTTGGGGTCTTAGAGTTGGAATCCTTGACCCGAACTAGATGGCAGATACATCTCTTGGAAATAAGATTCTTGGCCTTAAGGTAGGAAATAAGCCTACCCTGCGGCGCTGAACTACTGCTCAACCATTCTAGAGCTGGTTTGTTAGGAAACTGAAACCTAACGACCCTAGTTTTGCAGTCAATTGAGACATAACTAGAGTGTAACCAATCCATGCCGAGAATTAGGTTGAAGTCGACCATTTCTAACTCAACGAGGTCAACTGGAATGACTTTATTACAGATTGAGATTGGAAAGTTTCTACATACCCAGCTGGCTCTAATTGACTCGCCAACTGGGTGGAGACTGAGAAAGGTTCTGATAATACTTCTGGGTTGATATAAAATTGAATCACGGCGTAAGGAGTCACAAATGTTAGTGTGGCCCCCATATCAAGTAGGGCATATACGTCTAGGTAGAAAAGGCATAACATACTCGTGAACACATCTGGTGAGTTCTCCTAGTCCTGACGAGATGATATTGCATAAAAATGACTTTGGCATTGACCGCCCTCCGTACCTGATGTGTTGGTCTATTGAGCTGGTCGGCGTGCTGGAGCTACTGAGGTGTTGGATTATGATCTCCCTCGCACTGCTGATGGGCACTCCTTAAGCCAATGCCCGAGTTGTCCACAACTAATACAGCCCTCACGGCCGTGAACACACTCTCCTGGGTGGTTCTTGCCGCACTTGGGGCAAGCTGGATATCTGTCCCCAGCACTATAGCTCTGAGCCTGAGAACCAAATGCTCCACCCCTTCGATCCTGGCGGGACCAAAAGGTAGGGGCGCTGGCTAAGCTGGGGAGTTGGAGCCCTTTGTTGCTATTGTTGTTGTTGTTGTTGTTGATGCTGCTGCTATAGGCGGTTGCTACCGCCTGATCTCTAGTGGCCATGATCTGACTGGCCAGTCCTAGCCCGCTTATTCTTTCCTTCCATGTCCCTTAGTTTTTCAATCTCGATCTGTTGGGCATAAACAATCAAACTGGAAAGGTCGATATCTTTAGTCAGCATCGCGGTCCTGCACTCCTTGAGGACTAGGTTTGACACCCCATTCACAAACTTCAGCAGCGAGCCCTTGGCTTAGCCACCATCTCTGGAGTGTATTTGGACAACCTAGTAAACTCCAAAGCATACTCCTCCACTATTCTGTTCCCCTGCATCAGGTTCATAAATTTTGCTACCTTGGCTTCTCTGAGCTCCCTCAGGAAAAATCTATCCAAAAAAGCGGTGTTGAACTCCTCCCACTACACTGGTCTTCCTTCCGCTGGACGCCCCTCCTTCCACTGCTCATACCAAACCTGGGCTACCCCTTTTAGATGGTAGGCAGCCAAGTCCGCACTCATAGATGAGCTGACACCCATTATACGGGTAATCTTCCTGATCTTATCTATGAACTCTTAGGGGTCCTCCCCCACCTTGGACCCCTAAAATGATGGAGGATTCATTCGGGTAAAGTCCCACACCCTAGAAACTACTACAGACCCGTTGTTACTGACTGGAACCACTTGTTGGTTCACCTAGTTAGTCATGGTTTGGGCAAGTAGCTGAATGGCACCCCTGAATTTAGCAGTTTTCACCGAATTGTCCTGTGGGGCCACGGGGGCTGGTGGAGTAGTCCGTTGGGTATTTCCAGCCCTCCTTCTATTTCTGCATCGTGGAGGCATATTCCACTGAAATGAAGCAGAGCATGAGTTAGGAGAATGATTTTTGGAACTGAATTTCAACACACGATAAGGAGTATGAAATAAAGGGAAATTTCCTAATGACATCTCATAGCCTCCCCATCATAAGTGTGGTGTGCTTCACACCCATGAAGAAGACTCTACGCGATGCGGCTTTCAGACAACTGAGGATACTCTGAAACCTAGTGCTCTGATACCAAGTTTGTCACGCCCCGAGTTTACACCCTGGACAGAGCACGGTACTTGAAGCCAAAAGTGACCCCAAGTCAACCCCTGGTCTATCTAACACTAGCACTCTAAGTAGCAAAAATACATATAAAGGAATTTGTAGCAAGAATATAAATATTTGATAGAAATATACTGAATCATAATACAGAAAATAATAGAACAAACTACAAGACTACAAGAAAACAACCAAGTCTGAAAACTGAGACTAAGTTCGAAAGCCACTAGGTCTGATGAACTGTTGGGACAAGCCCCCAGCTAGCTCTAAATCAACTGAAAGAAATGAAATAATAACTCAGACAATAAATCTTCTTTCTTAGAGGATGAGGACTCACCAATTTGCAAAGCTGAGGTCTTCAACAAGTAAATGGCTAACGAAGCTTGGACTGTGATCCTGCAGCTATATCATAAAACGATACAGCATAAAAGTATGCGTCAGTACTTTGAATGTACTGAGTAAGTGAGAGTAACGTAACACAATGAAATAAACAGTAAAGAAATGCTGAACTGGAAGACATGCAATAACCAACAGAATCTACTGAACTGAAATAACTGAAATGCTGAGGTGGTCAAGAAGACCCTGCCTGATGGTAAAAACATGTTCTAAGTCTTGTATACTATTCTAGACTGAACTGGACTGACTAGTGGGAGAGTCTATAACTGACATGTAACCACGTGAGCTAAATGTGGAGTCCGATGTATATACCCCACCAGTAGGACCCGATATACCTTGATAGGGTATAAAGGTGTGAACTGGGTGATTACAAAAGTCTGGGGCCAAAATAGGCCAAAAAATACTATTACCTACACTGGCGACGTAGTTCTGGGAACCTGGGTGCGCTGGAACCCCGGTCCGCTCGGTGTTAAGTCTGGTTCCCACTGGAATTCCTAAGCTAAATACTATGCTAATAACTCAAAATTGGGGTCCAAGACTAGTCAGGGATATTACTGAAAATACCTTGAGAGTCTTATCAGACCAAATTCTGAAACTGGGTTCTA
Organism: Datura wrightii; assembly: GCA_035772735.1. Lineage (NCBI taxonomy): Eukaryota > Viridiplantae > Streptophyta > Magnoliopsida > Solanales > Solanaceae > Datura > Datura wrightii. The sequence goes on along the minus strand of JASDFA010000006.1, from coordinate 82,424,758 downwards.
CACTAGTCAGAGCTGCTTATCTAGAAATGTCGTAACCGTTTAAGAACAAACTGTAATCTAACTGGGTCCCTAAGGCTAGTTAGAACTATTTGTCTAAGTGTCATGACCACTTAGTAGACCAATAAACTGAGTTCTAGATTTGATTCTAATAACTGGGAAGTGATATTGACACCTCAGAAAGTTTTGCAGTCAAACTAAGCCAACCTGGGGTTGCTAAAAAATTGACTGAGTCTAGGCTGACATTTTTGAGCTTACAAACTTTTTGACTAAAACTGTATAACATAGAGTTGACTGAGTTTCTAACACATAAAAATATTATAGAAACCCCTAACTCTGAAAGATTCAAGCAATTTTCGAGAATTCAATACTTATGCAGGATTCAAGTTTCTGTTTTCAATAGTTAGGGCTAAAATTCACATTCAATGGAACCGAAATCATTTGAGTTACAACTGGTGGAAAACATATAAAGTTAGCATAGAATAATATTCCTCAAGAATTAAATAAGGTTTAATAGAAATATCTTCACAATTGAAAATTCAGGGCCAGAACTGATAGTAAACTGAGGAAGAGTTTTAAGGGACACAAGGGAAGAACAATCCCTTTGTTGAATTCCCACATACCGGTCTGGAAATTTCCCCTAGAAGGAATCTTGAATATGCTGCAATGGGTGTAAAGCCCTAGTCTAGCCTAAGAGTTCTTGAGAGAAAACTACGATCGTTTTCTAAAAGTTTACGTGGGGAATGAGAGGGGGAAACCGTTCAATCCCTCTAATATCTCTAAAATGTTACCTAAAATGACTTTGTGTAGGGACTAAATAGGTAGGAGATTACAAAAATAACCCTGGGCTAAATTCTGAAATCTAGTTGACGGGCTCACCACAAGGGACCTAATGACTCGTTACTACCACTCACGAGTCGTTACATCAATCAGAAAGTGCTCTGCACCAAGCTTCACATGGGACTCCTGACGGACCACCTCACGAGTCGTTACTAGTGACCACGAATTATGGTCACCATCCGTTAACCTCATTGCCTCGACCTTGAACAATAAGTTACCAACTGACCACGACTCACCTAACGAGTCATGGTGTCCAACGATGAATCGTTTGGTCCTTTTGTCAAGTACACTTACTCCTCCTCTCATCTCCTCACTTCCACTCCCCACGAGTCACACCACAACTAGTGGGCACCTCCAACGGGTCACTAACGACCCGTCCTGTGCCTGGTGACAGATTTTCCAATTTTCTGCAAATTTTCAATTTCTAAGTTTCGGGTCTAATCTTTGAGTTTTTGGGGAATTATAGGATGGTTCAAGGTAGGTGAGGCTATGTTGATAGGACCCAATTCAGTTCATGAGTCCATGGAGAAAGTTCAACTTATCCGAGAGAGGTTGGAGACAAACCAGAGTTGTCAAAAGTCATATGCGGATGTTAGGAGGAGAGAGCTTGAGTTCTCCGTTAATGATTGGGTAATTCTGAAGGTGTCACCCATGAAGGGGGTGATTGGAAAGAAGGGGAAGCTTAGTCCCCGGTATGTCGGTCCTTGTAGGATTTTGAGGCGTGTTGGCAATATGGCTTATGAGTTGGAGTTGGCGGCGGTGTTAGCTTGGCTATATCCAGTTTTTCATGTGTCCTTGCTGAAAAAATGTATTGGTGATTCAGCTCTAATTGTTCTGGTAGAGAGTATCAATGTGAAGGATCGCCTTACCTATGAGGAGGTTCCGATTGAGATCATTGACTGCCAGGTTCATAAGTTGAGGAACAAGTAGGTAACTTTAGTGAAGATTTTATAGAGAAATCAACTAGATGCGGGACCTATGTGGAAAGCAGAAGAAGATATAATGGCTAGATACCCGCATCTTTTTCCTTCCAATTCAGTTCCATCATGAGGTACTAGTTTCCTCCTTTGTATTGTAATCAGTTTTATGTCTCTCAGTTACTCTCATGTTTTAGCATGTATATATGTTTCATGAATTCAATTCATTCATGTATTTCAGTTCGGAATCAGTCACTCCATCAGTACTCAGTCTATAGTATTCAGTTTTGGGATTGCGACTATTTCCCTATCTTTCCATCTTATTCAGTCTTCATTCAAGGATCAATGTTCCTAAGGGGGAGATAATGTGTAATACCCCAAGAGTCCCTAAGACTAGACTCGGGATTAGAAATATGATCAACATAAAATTCTTGAAATATGACTCAAAACGTCTTGTGGTATGAGTCATGGGAAGGAGTAATGAGTCATGGTACCACTCATGGTCAAAATCTACAGCAGGAGGCTCAGTAGTAACGAGTCCAAGGACGACTTGTTGGGTGATGTAACAGGTCATGGTTTGAAGTCGTTGTTTGTCTCTGAGGTACCATGGTTGGATGATACGAGTCGTGGTAAGTACCCGTGAGAAGGTGCAATGAGAGTTGGCGCAGAGGACACAAATGGGTCCAACGACCTGTGGTTTGATGGTATGATTCATTGTTTGACCCATGGTGGAAGTTTTAGAAGCTTTACTTGTGGAGTCAGTGGTGATAACGAGAGGATAAAACAGGTCGTTGTGTCAAGTAACAACTCGTCCTTTCAAGTCATCATTTGAAGGCATGAGAACTGAGAAAATTTGTAAGGAAGTAATGGGAAATACCACGAGTCGGGGTATGAAGGTACGACTTGTGGTGTGAGTCGTGACATATGGCAGATTAAAATTTTCTGCGATTTAAGTAAGGGCATTTTTAAAATTTCTAAGCTCCTAAGCCCTTAACTACGTCATTTTAAGCTCTTTAAGAGGGTTTTAAGAGAGTTTAGCCTATTTTAACCCATTCCTTTCCCATTCATGCAAGTCTAGAGAATCCTATAGGAGATCAAGCCTAGATATCTTCAAGTTCTTCTCCGAATCTCCTGGGCTTTCAAGGAAGGGTGTAGATTCAGCTTACCCAGGTATGTGAGGCCATGAATGAGGATATCTTCTATCCTCATGCCCATAATTCCCCTTAATTTCATGAAGCAAGTCTCAATTCAAATTATGATTTAAAAGTGATTTTAATCTAATTTCATAAATTTCTTACAAATTGTTTATGGGTTGATTCCCTCTGTATTTTAAAGTATGTTTGATAATTAATAGGTATATTTTATTCATGTTTTAATTACAAATCCATGACTTCAAGTTTTAGAAAATTTTTCCCAATTATGCAAGTTTATGAAAAGGTATAGTTTATGATTGAGGGTTTCAAGTATGATGAAATATCTAGCATGTATGAATGTTTACAAATTACCCATGAATATATTTATGATTTTACTTATGATGTCGATTTCATGCAAACATGATGTTAAGATTTGGGCAAGTCCACTCAAGTTAAGCATGACTTTATGATTTAGCTAAGGCGAATAAGTTCAGTTATCTCAAGTTTTGGAGTCAAGACTCCCCATGTATTAAGATTTAAGTTATGTGTAGATATATGATTATATGAGCATTATATATGTTTTGGGAGTAGTTTCTAGCACCGAGTAAGCTAGGGGTTCCAAGGTTGCCCAGTCTCATAAACTACACGCCAATGTAGGTATACTTTAGGGTCTCTCAAGAGAGCATTTTCCCAGCCCAAGGGCCCACCGTGATATCACACTTTATTTAATCCTTGGCTCTAGCAAGGCTTAGGATGATCCTTCTCCACGTGGGCAAGACATGGGATCATCATGCACTCATACATGATGGGTGTCGGTTAAGATGAGTCTCTCATTGTTCCTCATGATTTCAGTAATGCATATACTATAAGATACTATGATATTTTCAACAGGTTTGATCCAAGGATTGGTTTACAAGCTTTCACCTATGATTTTGGATATGGAAAGCAATATGCACTTATTTCAGTTTATGTCTATTCATGTTTTCAGATATCCGCATGCAACCTTTACTCTCAGAATCTTATAATGTCATGATTTATGTTATGCATGATTTTAGTTTTACTTACTCAACCTGTTTTACTTACCTTGCATACTTAGTATATTTTAAGTACTAACCGCATACTATATGTTGTATCATTTCATGATACAGGTGTAGACGTTTAGACTTAGTCTCGCCGCTAGTCAGTCACCTAAGCTTGAGTCCAGTTCTCCAGTTGGTGAGTGCTCATCCTTTAAGGACCTTTAGTTAGTTGAGTGATCTCATTCAAGCGCACACAAGTGAACGTGGTCGTCAAGTAATATAGGATTGTTAAGTCCAGATATCTTACCCACAGGGACTTGCCAATTTAATTGTTATAAGGATGTACTTTGATTTCACTAATCTATGAAATAGGTAAAATGAATATGTGTTTGGAGAATTAAACTACTAAAACTTCAATTTTAAAAATTAACTAAAAAAATAGCAAGCTTGATTGTATTTTGATAATGATGACAGAGTAGGGCAATGGCACTTGGTTGGTTTCAAGTTGAGTTTTCCAAATGTAATTAAACTAGCATGATTCTTCCTACGGTTGTTAGTTGCAAGTTACTATCCCATTTCTTGTCACTATCCCTAGCATCCGAGAACTATTTCATGAACCCTAAAGCCTATATCCCTATGGTCGCAAGAGAACAATGAAACAACGATCATTCCTACTTGTATTTCAACTAAACGGGGTTAAAGAGTATATCACTATCCTCAACAACAACTTCTATTCTATCACCAATGGGTTCAAGAGTATTTGAATTTTCATTCTATATTTATTTTTAACCCTTTCGATTCCCTTTCCCAAGTTCAACTGAAAGCCAACATATTACTTACAAGGTGATCAATCTCATAAATAATAAATTAACACAAATAAATACAATCAACCATAAAAGAAGAATCAAAACTAAATGTCTATCAAACAATCAACCATTCACCATGGCCACAACCCTAGAATATGAGTTTAGCCACTCATAGACAATTGGAAAAACAAATAGTCAGTCATCATCATGCAAAAATATGAAGTAAAGAAGAGAAAATCTAGTTGTGGAACCTTGTCTTCCTTCCAAATGGCTTACAAGCTTTCATGAATGAAGTATGGAATAAAAATGATAAGGACTTCTTCGAAGAAGTCCAAAACTACGTAATAAATGACCAAAAGCTGATATTTATGAGCCTTCAAATGACCTTTCTGCTCTTCAAGACTTGGCTTTAAAATCATCATTTTTCATCACGGAATAGCTCTAGCATGCAGCCCCTCCTATCTCGCCACAGAATTAGTTAAATTTCCAGCAATTTCAGCTCTAGATAGGGTCTGGCATACCGCCCCCTTCATCTCGCCAAATTTGTGAAATGCAATTTTCTTAAGTTTGATGGCTTGCATGGCGCGCCAGCCATAGCACCAGACTTAGATTTTTTTCTTTGAAGTTTGGTACTTGGTGTGGGGCGCCAGCCATATCACCAAACCTGTCAGATCCTCAAATCTTCATTTCTTATATCATTTTGAGCCCATTTTTCTTAGTTTTCTGCTCAAATCAACTCAAATCATTTGTTAGCGCATAACACACACATACACATGAATTTAAGCATAAATTAAGGATTATGAACTCAAAATATGATCAAATATGGGTAAAAACATGGCAAATCGGCATGAAAGTATGCCCAACATCACCACTCCACACTTAAATCATTGTTCGTCCTCAAATAATCCTTAAAACATACCTAAAATCATGTTTCACCATCATACTTGACAGCTCTATCAACTCATACTCAACCAACTAGCATAGAGCTTACATAAAGTGTTTTATCATCATAACAATTCTCAACAAAGCACATAGAAAGATTTCACAATCAAGAACATACAACCTCTATAAATGACTCATCTTTTTAACATAAAAGGCCAACATGATTAAGTGTGACGCATGCAACAACTAGTACACCGAATTAAACCTCTTGCACCCCTCACTTTATTGATGTTTCTCTCTCAACTTCATCAATATAAGACATGGTACATAATAAGTAAGGCACACTCACACTCACAAATGATGTAATGAACATATGCAACATACCATAGGCTTTCCCTTCATGTACGTTAAGACTCCAAATTGCTTCAAGAGATTAAGATCATAACGACTTTTCTTGGTTGTAATGTCGGTTAAGGGATGGGTAAGATTGATATTTTATTTTATAGTGACTACCACCCTAAGCACTTTTAAGACATATTTCACTTTACTTGTCCACCACCTCTTTCCTTGCTTGTTCACCTTTCCTTTACTCACCCTTGTCTTTTCTTTTCATGCCCCATTTTTTTACTACTTGGCTGCTAGTTTTCTAATCATAGAATAACTAAGAATTTTGCAATTAAAGCTCTCTTTTTCAATTTCCTAGCAGAAAGTAGACAAAAAAAATTTTATGAGCACCCCTTTTTCTCACTTTTCTTTCCTCACCACAACTTTTCTTTTTCCCTTAACATTATACTTCAGTGGACCTTTACTTTCAAGTCTCAAAGTGCTTGAGACTACTTTGGATCAATAAGTGTGAGGTCTCAAAACAAGAGGAATTAAAATACTATTGAGGCTGAGAAAGAATAAGGCTTTTAGGCTCAAAGGGGTTAACTATGGAGAATGACTAGGAAGGTAAAACAACTATAGGAAAAAAATTGGCTTCTTCAAAGAAGTGCCTTGATCATCTCTCAACTCCCTATCAACTAGTTATCCTACATAAACTAAGGCAAGTTCTATATGCTATGATATATACATACAAAACAATTTAGCTCACTCTCATGGAAACAAGAATCTAATCAATTTTTACAGCTACACATTCACACAATCATTTTGAATGACAAGTTAAATTCATAATTAAGCCCTCAGGATATGTTGAGTCAAATTAAAGAGATATGTGCCTCTCTCAAGGATTCTAACTCATGCAATCAAGATGACCACTCTATTCACTCTAGCATAGCGACTAAGCAGAATATCAACAAGCATATAAGTGGATGACCTACGACTCAATCCTAAAAAAATATTTAAAAAAATGCGATGGAACTTCCCTTAAGATGGTCGTCATCCATCTAACATAGGGAAATGTCCTTACTCTATGACTACAATGACTCAAACAAAACAAAACAAAAAATTACCAAGTTCAAAGGGATCCTCTTCGGAAAAGAACTGAGGCCATCAGAAAAACTGAAGGGTGGATGAGACATGCCATTTTCAAAAAAATTAAACTAAACTTGCTGGCATGCTCACCCATAACCTCAAAATTTTTGGATACATACGCTCACCCCACACTTAAAGCTTTGCTCTGTCCTCATAGCAACTAAAGTTAACTATTAGATTACAGTGATAGAATACTCCCTGGACCCTCTAGGGCCTAGCTATCAGCATGCGCATAGATTTATAGGGTGCACGACCCCACACTTAAGCTCAAGACGTGCTCCTTAGCTTTGATTTTGGGTACTCAGACTTCCCATGCTCTGCACAACAAGCACCTGATTTAATGTCGCGGCACGATGCCATCAAGTTTCACCACTTTGATCTTATAAATTTCACCCATAGTTTCTTTTCCAATTTTCTATTATGCTCAAGGGGTGGTAGTGTAAACATAAAGGGACCAAGTAATAGATGTTACATCTTATACTTCATGGCCCTTGAGTGAGGGATGTCGTTGTGTGTCTTTGGCATAATGAATTTTAGAATATAGGGTAATTGTTCCTCATCTACACCTCTCTCCATAGGTTTGGAAGCTCTATTTATAGGTTTCCCCTCAAACAAAATGTCGAGAAGTGTTTAGAATAAGGACCAATATGCCCTAACTCCATGATAATTATGCTTAACATCCTCACTTTTATCCACCTCCTAAACATCGACATCCACCAACAGAGAATGGTTTAATGGTTGGGATTCTTCTTCTTGTTCCATGCATTGGCTAGTATTCACAACACTCTGTAGTTGGGCCTCAGATGCCCAAAATTTTTCATTCAAAAGACCCTGCATGTCATGGATACTTGAGCCAAATTGACCCATCTCTTGTATGAGCTTTATTCTCCTTTTCACTTGAGGTTCCTCTTGAGTATTGGCTAAGGACGTGACTTGAAAATCATTAAAAGTTGTAGTCTCAGCCATCATCTCTGTAAGCTTGGCACTCAACCTTTTTAAGGCTCCTCCCTATTCAGTAAGCTGCTCCCTCATTACTACTATATGCTCCAGCATCATTTTTTCCATATTGTTTATTTGAGTATGATGTTCCTCCTCTTCATTATTCCTGTAAGCATCAAAAACAACAGGAGGAACGTAATAGGGGCTTGGGGAAGGGGAATAAAAATGTGGACAATGGCTCCAATGTCCATCCAGAACACCACATACACCACAAGTATTACGGTTTTGACACAAGTGGGGTCCTCCACAATTCAGATGTGGATCACCAAAATATGAATACCCAACATTCAACTTATTTATATACCAAGATGTCATGTCAAGAAGAGTGGTATAATACTAAAAAATAAAGAAAAAAATAAAAATCTATATAATATATACAGAATAGGAAAATAAAAATCCTAACCTACAAACGATTAAACAATATGTAAGTCCCCTATAGCGGTGCCAAAAACTTGACGTCGCCTAAGCGCGTGCAAGCGCACATGGTTATCAAGTAATATAGGATTGTTAAGTTCAAATATTGTAACCACAAGTACTTGTCAATTTAATCGTTATAAGGTTGTACTTTGATTTCACTAATCAATGAAATAGGTAAAATGAAGATTTTTTGGAGAATTAAACTACTAAAACTTCAATTGTAAAAATTAACTAAAACGAATTCAAGCTTGATTGTATTTTGATAATGATGACAGAATAGGGTTATGGAACTTGGTTGGTTTCAAGTTAAGTTTTCCAAATGTAATTAAACTAGCATGATTCTTCCTAAGGTTGTTAGTTGCAAGTTACTATCCCATTTCTTGCCACTATCCCTAGCATCCAAGAACTATTTCATGAACCCTAACACCTATATCCCTATGGTTGTAGGAGAAAAATGAAACGATGATTATTCCTACTTGTATTTCAACTAAACAGGGTTGAAGGATATATCCCTATCCTCCACAAAAACTTCTATCCTATCACCAATGGGTTCAAGGGTCTTTGAATTTCCATTCTATATTTATTTTTAACCCTTTTGATTCCCTTTTCAAGTTTAACCGAAAGCCAACAGATTACTTACAAGGTGATTAATCTCATAAATAATAAATAAACACAAATAAATACAAACAACCATAAAAGATGAATCAAAACTAAGTTTATTTAGTCTGTTAAACAATCAACCATTCACCATGGCTACAACCTTACGATATGAGTTTAGCCACTCATAGACATGCGTAAAAAACAAATACTTAGTCATCATCATGCGAAAATACAAAGTAAAGAAGAGAAAACCTAGTTGTAGAACCTTGTCTTCCTTCCAAATGGCTTATAAGCTTTCATGAATGAACTATGGAATAAAAATGAGTAAAGACTGCTTCAAAGAAGTCCAAAACTATGTAACAAATGATCGAAGGCTTATATTATATATGAGCCTTCAAATGACCTTTATGCTCTTTAAGACTTGGCTTTAAAATCAGCATCTTTTGCCATAGAATAGATCTGGTGCACCACCCCTGCTATCTCACCACAGACTTAGTCAAATTTCTAGCAATTTCAGCTCCAGATAGGGTCTGGCGCTCTGCCCCCTTATCTTGCCAAATTTGTGAAATGCAATTCTTTAAAGTTTGAGGGCTGACGTGGTACGCCATTCGTAGCACCAGACTGAGATTTTTTTCTCTGAAGTTTGGGACTTGGCGCGGGACGCCATCAATATCACCAAACCTGTCAGATCCTCAAATCTTCATTTCTTGCATTATTTTGAGCCCCTTTTGCTTAGTTTCCTATTGAAATTGTTTGTTAGCGCAAAAACTACACACACCTGAATTTAAGTATAAATTAAGGATTATGAACTCAAAACATGATCAAATATGGGTAAAAAACATGGCCAATGGGCATGAAAATATGCTCAACATCATTGAGCTATGTTATTACCAGTTTCAGACTTCTAGTGAGCTAGTTGAGGTGTTGTCCCATCAGCTTGTCAGTATGTTTGAGGCTTTTTAGACATAGGCTTGTACTTTTAGCTTCAAATTCTATGTTGTGATATTTTCGTTGGATAAACGTTTATTATTCAGATTTTTGCTATTTTATATTTCAGTTATCAGCTTTGTTATAATGATCTTTAATTCATGTCATGGGTTGACTTGTGGCCATTTATGGTTCTAGGATTCATGTCTCAATCCGGGCCTATGTTCGGGTCATGACAAACTTGGTATCAGAGCAAAGGTTCAGTGTGTCCTAGGGTGTCTGAAAGATGCGTTAAGTAGAGTCTTTTTCATGGGTGTGAAGAGTTCCACGCTTATGAAGAAGAGGCTACGAAACATTTTAGGAAACTTCCATTCTTTCATGATTCTATCTCGTCTATGAGTTCAACTCTCTCAATTCCTCTAACTCTAGCTTTATGCATTTCTAGAATCATGCCTCCATGTTGTATAAATGGAAGAAGGAATGGAAATGGAAATGTCTATGAGGATGGAAATAGAGATGGGCACTGATCTTGGGCAAATTTATATGCCCAAGTGATACTCAAATGTGGAATTTTAGCCTTGTTTATCTATCAATGTGTATACATTCTCATGTAATTGGTAATAAAATGTGAATTTATACTAACCAACATGATTAGCATTGTTTTGCAGGTAAAATGTAATTGTGGGAAGCTTAAATGCATGTTGGAAGATATCGGTGTTGGACTCGGATTCGAGAAAGGGACAAGGCATTGGAAAGCAGAAAATAAAGGGGCACCGCGATGGAGCCGTGTCACGCTGCCATCGCGGAGGCCTTCTGCCTGGATAGGGAATTTTCACCCAATTTCCAGAGAGAGTACGCGATAGGTCCGTGGCACGGTGGTCTGGCTCCGCGTTGCACGCCGTGCCACGTTGGGCCTTCTTTCCTGGACCCCCAGTTCCAGTGAAGGTCCGCGTCGGTAGCGTGTCATGGAGGCAGTGCTCCGCGATGCACTCCGTGACACGTTGCTTGTTATTCTGGGAAAAATTTCCACTAGTATAAATAGAACACTTAGGTTCATTTTTCAATATTCTGACTTGGTGGAGCAAGAACGTGGGTTACAGGCAGTTGAGGGGACGAAATTATCAGGGTTTTTCTCTCTTTCCTTCTCCTTGTATTCAATTGCTTGTATGTTTAACACTCATTTAACGAGAGTGGCTAATTCATCTTCTTGCTGAGGTTATGAACAATTGTAGTGAAATGTGATTGTTGATCATATTGGTTTTCCATCTTTTCTTCCATGGTTGTTCTATTAATTCTTGTTCTTACTGCATTAATGTGTGGCCTATGTTAATGTACATCTAAAAAGTCCGGTTTCACTCGAGAGAGCAAGAAATGGGAAAGTTGTGAATTAATAGGATATGATCTTTTCTTAGTTGGGAAAATTGAGAATTGATTTACTTTCAGGATAGAAATATACCTGAAAGTCGTATTAGTCAATTTAGGAATCGGGTTTGTATGGCTAGAACATGAATTGCATTTAATCACAGAAATATAGGTGGATGGTCCATGATTGTTAAGTGGGGTTAAATACGAAAGTTTTAATCTCTTGGCAATAGTTCTTGGCTAGCAACCGGAGGAAAAGACTAACCAAATTATGTCGATAATTAATTTCATTACATGTTCGTTTAACCTCAGCATGCTCTCATTCATAGTTCAGACTCACATTAGATAGTTGTTTTAGATTTAGTATAAAAATTATAAATCAAAATATCAAACTTTTGGTTACGCTGTTGTTTGCATTTTTAGAATTAAAATATAGTACACTTGAGCAGATTGCACTTCATCCCAGTCCCTGTGGGATCGATACTTGGCTTATTTAAGCCACTTTACTACTTGTTCGACCACGTGCACTTGCGTGTAGCTTTATACCCAAAGAAAAACCAACCGAACAAGCACCAGTAAGCCCCACCGATCCAAACAGATCCCATGCCGGAGCAGGTTGCCCATGCTGAGTTTAGGGCAGCCATTCAGATGTTGGCACAGGCGTTGACCACTCAGGTCAATTAGCAGGTAGTGGCTCATGTTCCCTGGAATGGGAATGCAGCGGCAGCGAAAGTTCAGAATTTTCTCAGGATGAATTCACTTGAGTTCCTTGGGTCGAGAGTGGAGGAGGACCTACACAAGTTTATAGAGAAGGTCTAGAAGATCACCCAGATTATGGGGGTGATGGGGGAGGAGTGTGCAGACTTAGCCTCCTATCAGTTGAGAGGAGTCACTCATATATGGTATAGGCAGTGGAAGGATAGCCGGGGAGTTGGAGTAGGCCTCATTAGTTGGGATGAGTTTCTCACCGCATTCTTAGATTGATTATTTCCTTGGGAGATGAGGGAAGTCAAGGCAGTCGAGTTTGTGAATCTGAACAGAACAACATTACCATCCAGGAGTATGCTCTTGAGTTCACTCAGTTATCTAAATATGCGTTGGAGATGGTGGCCAATTAGAGGGCTCGGGTGAGCAGATTCGTGAATAGAGTAGCAGATTATTTGTTCGAGGACTGTAGGACTACTATGCTTCATCAGGACATTGACTTCTCCTGATTAGTCTTGTATGCCCAGTAGATGGAGGCGGTATATATGAAGGAGAGAGAGAAAGAGGCCAAGAGGGATAGGACAGACATTTTTGGATATTCCCAGTAGAGGTCTGGGGGCGAACATCGTCAGCAGTCCCACAATCGATCGTCAGCCCAGCACCGTCATCAGCCACTATACCATCCAGGTCTAGGTACGATCATAGGGGGAGGACATCAGGCTCTCGAGGTCATGGGAGCAGGTCAGGAGAGCCTAGCATTCCATTTTGTGGCAAGTATGGAAGGAAGCATCCCGGAGAGTGCTTAGCGGGCTCAGGTGCATGTTTTGGGTGTGGGAAGCCCGTACATTTGCTTAGAGATTGTCCAGCGGCCAGACAGGGCCATGGTAGAGGTCGTGACCTAGCTTCCAGTTCAGCAGCTCCACTAACATGCTTATTTTAGCAGGGTGCATCCACTAGTGTAGGTGGTGGTCAGCGTCAGAGAAGGTTTAATTCCCTGTCATCACGTTAGGAGCATGAGATCTCCCTAATATGGTCACTGGTGTTTACAAGTATTCCATCTTGATGTTTATGCACTATTAGATCCAGGGGCTACCTTATCTTTTATGACTCCTTATGTTGCATTAGTTTTAGAGTCAGTCCCGAAGTCCTATCAGAACCCTTCTCAGTCTCTACTCCGTCGGTGACTCAGTGATAGCTCGGCGGGTATACAAGAATTGCCCTATCACGATCTTTCAGAAAGTCACCTCACCTCAGCCAATCTAGTAGAGTTAGACCTGACTAATTTTGATCTTATCTTTTGTATGGATTGGTTGCATGCATGTTATGCCTCAGTTAATTGTAGAATCTATGTGGTAGAGTTTTGGTTTTCAGATAAGCCAGTCTTAGAATGGAGGGTTAGTTCAGTTGTGCCTGTAGGTCGCTTCGTTTCCTACTTTAAGGACAGAAAGATGACTTCCAAGGGTTTTGTTTACCATCTAGTTTGGGTCAAGGATGCTCTATGTTCGAGACCCCGGCTCTCCAGTCAATCCCTATAGCATACGAGTACTTGGAGGTTTTCCCAGATGATCTACCAGGAGTTCCTCCCGAGTGGGAGATTAATTTTGGTGTTGACCTTATTCTCAATATGCAACGTATATTTATTCCTCCATATAGAATGGCTCCAGATAAGCTAAAAGGAGTTGAAAGAATAGTTGAAGGATCTTCTAGATAAGGGATTCATCAGGCCTAGCAAGTGGAGGATGGTTCTCTTCGTATGTGCATTGACTACCGACAGTTGAACAAGGTTACAATCAAGAACAAGTATCCCCTCCCATAATTTATGACTTGTTTGACCAACTTCAGGGTGCTAAGTGTTTCCCAAAAATAGACCTCAAGTCCGGTTACCACCAGCTCAGAGTTAGGGAGAGTAACATCACGAAGACAGCCTCCAAGACTTAGTGTGGTCACTATGATTTTGTAGTTATGTCTTTTCGACTAGTGAATGCTCCTGTAGCCTTTATGGATTTGATGAACAGGGTGTTCAAGCCATGCTTAGATATGTTCATATTGGCTTCATAGACGACATTCTCGTATACTCTCAAAGCGAGGAGGAGCATGCCGCTCATTTGAGGGTAATGATACAGACTCTCAAGGATCACCAGTTGTTTGCTAAATTCAGCAAGTGTGAGTTTTGGTTGGACTCAGTAGCATATTTGGTCCACGTGGTGTCAAGTGAGGGTATGTAAGTGGACGCCAAAAAAATAGAAGTTGTAAATATTTGGCCTAGACCAGTAAATCCTTCGAATATCAGGAGTTTCTTGGGTCTAGCTGGCTACTACATGAGGTTTTTTGAAGGATTTTCATCCATTGTAGTATTGTTGACTAAGTTGACCCATAAGAAAGTTAAATATAAGTGGTCGGATGCCTGTCAGAAGAGTTTTCAAGAGTTAAAGACTCGACTTACTTTAACCCCAGTATTGACCCTACCTGAGGGTATAGATGAATTTGTTGTGTATTGTGATGCCTTTATGGTTGGTCTTGGTTGTGGTTGATGCAGCATGGTAAAGTCATTGCATATGCCTCTAGAAAACTTAAGACTATGGGAAGAATTACCCGATGCATGATCTGGAATTGGCATCTATGGTGTTTACATTGAAGATTTGGAGATATTATTTGTATGAGGTCCATGTGGATGTGTTTATGGACCACAAGAGCCTATAGTATGTTTCACCCAGAAGGACCTGAATTTGCAACAAAGGGGTGGTTAGAGTTTCTCAAGGACTATAACATGAATGTTCTTTATCATCCGAGAAAGGCCAACATAGTGAAGGATGCTCTTAGCAGGTTATCCATGGAGAGTGTTTCTCATATGGAAGATGGAAAGAAATAATTGGTGAAGGATGTACATCGACTTGCACGATTAGGGGTTCACCTTTTTTATTCGGCGACTGGTGGTGTCATTGTTCAGAATGGTTCAGAATCCTCTTTGGTGACTGAGGTCAAGGATAGGCAATATGAGGATCCTATTGTGGTAAATTTGAAGGAAGAGGTCAAGAATCAAAAGGTAGAGGTCTTCTCCAAAGGGGGAGATGGAGTACTCCAATACCAGGGTCATTTGTGTGTTTCGAGCGTTGATGAATTGAGGGAGTGGATGTTGCATGAGGCTCATAGTTCCTGATATTTTATACATCCAGGTGCCACCAATATGTACCGTGACCTACGAGAAGTCTATTGGTGGAATGACATGAAGGATATAGTGAAGTTTGTGGCTAAGTGTCCGAATTGTCAATAAGTGAAAGTGGAGCATCAAAGACCAAGAGGTGTGCTACAAGACATCAGTATCCCCACTTGGAAGTGGGAAGAGATAAATATGAATTTCATCACAGGGTTACCTCACACGTTGACAGTATGACTCTATTTGGGTGATTGTAGACAAGTTGACTAAAGCAGCCCATTTCCTACCAGTCAAAACTACCGACTCAGTGGAGGATTACGCTAAATTGTATATTCGGGAGTTAGTTTGATTGCATGGAGTTCCCTTTTCCATCATATCAGATAGAGGTACTCAGTTCACCTCACAATTTCGGAAGTTTTTTTATAAGGGACTTGGTACTCAGGTCAAGCTTAGCACAACTTTTCACCCGCAGATGGATGGTAAGGCCAAGCGACCATTTAGATGCTTGGGGATATGTTGAGAGCATGTGTGATTAACTCCAAAGGTGATTGTGATGATAATTTACTTCTTATCGAGTTTGCTTACAACAATAGTTACCACTCTAGTATTTAGATGGCTCTGTTTGAGGCTCTTTATGGGTGAAGATGTAGATCGCCTATTGGCTGGTTTGAGGTAGGTGAAGCTACATTGATAGGGCCAGATTCATTTCATGAGGCTATGGAGAAAGTTTAACTTATAAGGAAAAGGCTGAAAATAGCTCAAAGTCGCCAAAAGTCATATGTTGATTTTAGGCAGAGAGAGCTTGAGTTTGAAGTTGATGATTGGGTATTATTGAAGGTATCTCCCATGAAACGGGTAATAAGGTTTAGAAAGAAAGGGAAGCTTAGTCCCTGATATGTTGGTTGCTATCGAATTGTGAGACGTGTTGGCAAAATGTCCTATGAGTTAGAGATACTAGCGGAGTTGGCTTCGGTACATCCGGTCTTCCATATATCATTATTAAAGAAGTGCATTGGTGATCTGAATTTGGTTATTTCGGTGTAGATGTAGGTGTGAAGGATAACCTTAGCTATGAGGAGGTGCTAGTTAAGATTATTGATCATCAGGTTCAAAAGTTGTGAAACAAAGAAGTAGCTTCAGTAAAGGTTCTGTGGAGAAATCATCTTGTCGAAGGAGCTACGTGGGAAGCTGAAGCAGATATAATGGCTAGATACCCACATTTATTCCCTTTCGACTCAGTCCCAACATGAGGTATCAGTTTCCTCCTTAGTACTCTATTCAATTTCATGTTTAGTTCATATCTCTCAGTTTCTATATGTCATCATGTGTACGTGTGATTCATGAATTTAGTTCAGTTATGTATCTTAATCTGGAGTCAGTCACTCTGTCAGTTTTCAATTTCAGTCATTTAGTTTTGGAAATTACAGTTCTTTCCTCAGATTTCTAGTATGTTTAACCCACATTTGAGGACGAATGTTCCCAAGGGGGAGATATTAGAATACCACAAGAGTCCCTAAGACTAGACTCAGGATTATAAATGTGATCAGTAGGAAAAGCTTGAAAAATGACTCAGAACAACTCATGGTATGAGTCGTAGGAAAGAGTAACGAGTCATGGTACCACTCGTGGTCAAAATCTACAACAGGAGGCTCAATAGTAATGAGTCTAGGGAAGACCTGTTGGGTTATGTAAAGGGTCGTCGTTTGAAGTCACTTTTTTTCTCTGAGGTACTAGGGTTGGATGGTATGAGTCGTGGTACAACTCAATGTAAGGAACAATGAGTCGTGGTAAGTACCCATGAGGAGGTATAGTGAAAGTTGGTGTAGAGGCACGGATGCGTCCAACGACCCGTGGTTTTATGGTACGATTCGTTGTTTGACCTGTGGTGGAAATTCCAGAAGCTTTACTTGTGAAGTCAATGGTGATGACGAGAGAATACAATGGCTCATTGTGTCAAGTAATGACTCATCCTATCGAGTCATCGTTCAAAGGCCTAACAACTAAGAAAATTTAGAAGGAAGTAATGGGCGATACACGAGTCATGGTATGGAGGTAGGACTCGTGGTGTGAGTCGTGAGATCTGGCAGAGTAAAATTTTTTGCAATTTAAGTAAGGGCATTTCTGAATTCCTAAGATCCTAAACCCTAAACTAAGCCGTTTTAAACTCTGTTAGGAGGTTTTTAAGAGGATTTAGCCTATTCTAACCCATTCCCTTCCATGTATGCAAGTCTAGAGGATCCCATAGGAGATCAAGCCTCGAAAGCTTAAAGTTCTTCTCCAAATCTCTTGGGCTTTCAAGCTAGGGCGTAGATTCAACTTACCCAGGTATGTGAGGCCATGAATGAGGATTTCTTCCACCCTCATTCCCATAATTCCTCTTAATTTCATGAAGCAAGTCTCAATTCAAATTATGATTTAAAAGTGATTTCAATATAATTTCATAGATTTCTTACAAAATGTTTATGGGTTGATTCCCTCTATATTTTACAGTATGTTTGGTGATAAATGGGCAAATTTTATGCATGTTTTAATTACAAATTCATGAGTTCAAGTTTTAGAAGATTTTGCCCAATTATGCGTTTATGAAAAGGTATAATTTATGATTGAGGGTTTCAAGTATGATGAAATATCTATCATGTATGAATGTTTACAAATTACCGATGAATATATTTATGATTTTACATATGATGTCTATTTCATGCAAGCATGATGTTAAGATTTGGGCAAGTCCACTCAAGTTAAGCATGATTTCATGATTTAGCCAAGGCTAATAAGTTCAGTCATCTCAAGTTTTGGAGTCAAGACTCCCCATATATTAAGATTTAAGTTATGTTTTGATATATGATTATATGAACATTATATATGTTTTGGGAGTAGTGGCTAGCACCGACTAGGATAGGGGTTCCAAGGTTCCCCAGTATCATAAATTACGTGCCAATGTAGGTATACTTTAGGGCCTCTCAAAAAAGCATTTCCCTGACCCAAGGTCCCACCATGATATAACACCTTATTTAATCCTTTGCCCTAGCAAGGCTTAGGAGGCGCTCCTCCACATGGGCAAGATGTGGGATCATCATGCGCTCATACAAGGTGGTTGTCGGTTAAGATGAGTCTCCCATTGTTTCTCATGATTTTAGTAATGCATATACTATAAGATACTATGTCATGTTTTCAACAAGTTTGATCCAAGGATCAGTTTATGAGCTTTCACCTATGATTTTGTATATGGCAAGCCATATGCGCTTCTTTCAGTTTATGTCTATTCATGTTTTCAGATATCAGCATGCAGCCTTTTCTCTTATAATCTTATGATGTGATGATTTATGTTATGCATGATTTCAGTTTTACTTAATAGCTTATTTTACTTATCTTGCATACTCAGTACATTCCAAGTACTGACCGCATACTCTATGATGTATCATGTTCGGCTGTGTGTTATACGTATCTAAACCGACACGCAAGTGCACGTGGTCGAACAAGTAGTAAGTCCAAGTATCGATCCACGGAGACTCTGGATAAGTGAAATTTGCTTAAGTATACTATACTATATCTCACTTCTAAATATGCTGACAACAACGTAACCAAAAATTGAATAAATTGTTTTATAAATCCGATACTAAAACTACTAACAATTATCTACTTTGAATTTAAACTATGGATATGAGCATGCTGAGGCTAAAGAACATGTAATGAACTGATTATCATCATAAATTGGTTAATCTTTTCTTCCAGTTGCTAGCCAAGAACATTAGCCAAGAGATTAAAACTCTCGTATTTAATCTCACTTAAGAATCATAAACCATCCGTCTACATTTCTATGATCAAATGCAATTCATGACCTAGCAATACAATTCCAGTTCCTAAATTGACTAATACGGCTTTCAAGTATATTTCTATCAGGAAAGCACATCAAAACTCAATTTTCCCAAATCAAGTAAAGAATAATATCCTATTAATTCACAACTTTCCAATTTCGTGGTCTCTCGAGTGAAATCGGACTTTTTAGATATACATTAATATAGGCCACACACCAATGCAGTAAGAACAAAAATTAATAGAACAACATGGAAGAAAAAGATGAAAAACCATATAATTCAATAATCAAAATTCATCACAATTGTTCATAACCTCAGCAAGGAAGGGAATTAGCCACTCATTTGTGGATTAATCCTCCTAAAACAAGTGTTAATCATACAAACAATTGAATTAGAGAAGAAAGAAGGAGAGAAAAAACCCTGAACTTTTCGTCCCTCAGCTGCCTGTAACCCACGTCCTTGCTCCACCAAGTCTGAATTATGAAAAATACACTTAAGTGTTCTATTTATACTACTGGAATTTTTCCCGGAATAATGAGCAACGTGTCACGGAGTGCATCGCGGAGCACTGCCTCCGTGACACGCTGTGGACGCGGACCCTCACTGGAAATTAGGGGTCCGGGAATAAAGCACCAATGTGGCACAGCGTGCAACGGGGAGGCTGGCCACTGTGCCACGGAGCTGTCGCGAGCCTCCACTGGAAATTGGTGAATTTTTCACCCTCCAAGAAGAATGCCTCCGCGATGGCAGCGTGACACGGCTCCATCGCGGAGCCCCTTTAATTTGTGCAGTCCAATGCCTTTTTCCGTGCTCGATTCCAAGTCCAACTCCGATATCCTCCAACATGCATTTTAGCTCTTCGAAATCACATTTTACCTACAAAACAATGCTAATCATGTTGGTTAGTATAAATTCACATTTTATTACCAATTATATGAAAATGTATACACATTGCTAGATAAACAAGGCGAAAATGATACGTTTGAGTATCACTTGGGCATATAAATCTGGCCAAGATCACTTACCCCACACTTAAATCCTTGTTCGTCCTCGAACAACAAACATACATTTCATGCAATTTACATCCCAACCTTCGCCACTATGGTGCGACAATTTGAGCTACGGTCATACCGATCATTCAATATTGCGAATCATCAAGAAAACATGCATGGTCTTAACAATGCAATGACCTTTAATACATTAAGACTTCCCAGACTTTAAGAATCGACTCTCGATATCGGCAAACTCATGCAAATCAGCTAATCAAGATATCCGACACGAAAATCAATCTTTCATCAAGCATGTGCTCTCACAACTCAAGAGAATCTTCCCCTTTTTTTGCTCATGTGACACACAAACATTCAAGTAGGGGCATGTAAAAATTAATTTCACTCTCTCTCCCAAAAGAATTCACATGCATCATGTCATGACCCATAAGCTTGCCCTTAGTGTATTACTCCACTAATATAAAGAAATGCAATGTAAGATCACGTAGGACTTTAATGGGTTGTAATGAAAGCTATGAAACTAGTACATATTGGATTAGCCAATAATAGCCACTAGCATCCTTAGGCGCCTTTGCAGCACATTCCCATCAACTCATGAACATTGTTTCTCTCTTTTCTTTTGTTTTTTCATCATCCCATTCTTGATGATTTACTTTAGTATGGCCCATTTCATTAAGCACCCTTGACACAATAACAAAGGTTATTCATGCACCTTCATTAGCATTTATTTATAGCAAGTGCATCTTCAACCTTTTCTTTTCTTTCGTCACTCTGCTTTTCTTTTTCTTTTCACCATTCTCACTCTTTGACACTTTGGGAAAATTATTTTCTTTTCTTAAGAGCTTAAGAGTTTTGTATAGACTTTACGGCTAATGAAAGAAGGAACTAAGCTCAGTTTAAGCTTTTTGGACAAAAGAAAGAAATAATAGGCTAAAGGCTCAACGGGCTGACTAGGGTATACAATCACATAAAAGGGGAGTATGACAAGAAAAATTAGAAACTCTCGGTTAAAACAAAGAAATGCCTACATGCTTTCCAACACTACACCTCCTTCATTTTGTTTTGTACACACACCAGGCAAGTTCTAGACACTTCACAATAGCATGGAATAACAATACCTCACTTCACACTTTATGCACATGCTCGATTCAAGATGCATTCACAGACTCTTCAATCAGCTAATTACATGAATTCAAACATTAAGCCTCAATCACACCGAATCGAACTCTACAGCCTAGGTATCTCAACATATTTACAAAATTGCATGCTTTCATACGAATCACTTTTGCATTTTGAATATCAGGTACAACACGCAACCAAAATTTCACAACCATATAGTAACTACAGGTTCCGTGATGTAATCCACCAAAGAAAGAAAAAAACTGAAAATAAATTAAAATAACTACTCCTACCGACTACATTTCCCTTAAGACAGTCGTCATCCATCCATCATAGGGAACGGTCACTAACTATGACGTCGGTTCAATGGGACCATACTCGGTAAAAGAACCGAAAACAAACGTCGTGAAACCCAAAATAAAAAAATTGAAAAATTTTGCAAAACATCGATCATTTCGATAGAAAAATTATTTACACAATATTTTAAAAATATCGATCATTTCGGTAAGCAAAAAATATTTACAAAAATTTTACAGACTCAGCTAGCAATATCAATCATTCCACAACACACATCAATTTCACAAATATGTACAAATACAGAACAATTTGCAAATTCACAACCACAGGGAAACATACATACAAAAATACAGAGGAAAGCATACAAGCAAACCAGCCCAGCCCAGCACCTAACTACTCCCCACCCCACACTTAAACCGAACACTGTCCCCAGTGTTCACAAAAATTAAAAATCACAAAATTGGGTGGTGGAACTCCCAGATCAGTCAAAGTATTCCACTTCTTCATCAGGTGCTGCTGCCTCATCTCCCATGTCCGAGTCGCCTCCATCGTCGTCATCGGATTCCTCCCGACATGTCTCCTCGTCCGTGGGGACATCATCGTCAGTGGGCTCTACAAAGGCTGGCCCCACTCAGCATAGAGCCCTGGCGTTTTCGCCAAACGGGTAATCCAGCTCGAGCTGCCATAGCTCCTCCTCCGTGGCTGGTCTCCCACCAATCCTTAGCTGGAGCATTTGCATCCCAAACATCCGCGCCATGTACTGGTCATCACGAGCATGTCGCTTGCCAAGTGTCAGCACTGGCCCGTGGGTGGTGTCGGGAGCCTTAGTTTTGGTCACATTCAAGGCCCGCCGCTCCAACTGCGGGATGTAATCCAAAGCCTCCTCCTCGACATCGAGGCCTCTGAGAAAGGTGGTGAGTAGTCCACCGAAACCATACCTGTGGCCCTGGTGTAATCGGGCTCTCTTCATGGCGGATATAATGACCGCCCCAACATTAATCTCCAGCCCTTTTCATCAGGGCATACACCAGGCAAACACGGTCCCGGGTCACATCAGTCATGTGTACCCCCGGGATTAGGCACGAGCAGACTATCTTCAGCCAGATTCGGGCTTCCCTGTTCATCTGAGAATATGGCAGAGTCTGGTGGTAGCCCCTTTCTTTATGTCTGCTCCATCTAGCTGTGGATCGAGCCCCACACAGTGTGCGTCTGATGTCAGCATACGGTGGGGTAATGTTCAGCTGGCGGAGAACGTGGGCGTCTGTGTCCCGCACTCCGATAATGGCATTTAGCTGTTGGGGTTCCAGAGTGACTATCTGCCCTCTGATCTTGATGGTGTGGCTTCTGATTGCCGGGTTCCAATTAGCATAGAACTCCCGGACCAGGTGTAGGTTGCATTCCTTGGGCTCCTGAAATATGAAACTTAGCCCAGCTGCCTCGATCCGTTGAACTATTCTGGGGAACTCCTGTGCTAATGGTTCCCGTGCTATATTCTCCTCTGGGAAGTATTTATTCTCTTTGTGCTTAGCATACCACTTCTTCCCCTCATCAGTCACCCATCTCGTTCCGTATTGGCGGCGCTGGCCGCGTAGAACTGCTGGTGCAGCTGGGACTGCTGTGCCCAGTCTAAGTCTTTTCCTTTCTGTGCCTGAAGTTGATGCACCCTTACCTTTATCTTGCCTGCTTGCCATTTTACCTGTCAACACAAGTAAACAAGCGCAATGTCAAGCTAAATGAATATTAACTTCGGCTAAGGTCGGGTTACGCTAAGTTTACCCCACACTTAGTCCTTAGCTACAGTTACGATACTACGGCAAGAATAACTTTATTTACACCAAAATACCAGCCATACAATTCATGCTTAGTGCGTTCAACAAGAAAAATTCGACGGTATAACTTTTGCGTACTACTCAGACTTCGTACAGCTAATCCCAATCACTACCATGGCTAGCATTTCAACCATCGCACTTAGCCAAGAAAAACAACGAAACAAAAACAAAAACAAAAATTCTATACACATGAACCTATATAACCAACCCAATTTGAACAAATTTCAACATTTTCCCTAAACCCGAGAATTCGTCGTCTATTACATTCAAACAATTTCCTACAATGACTTATCTCATTTCACAAGTACACCCGGGCATATTTTCACGAATTTAACACATTACCAACTTCAAATTCAACAACACAGCCCTAGAATTGATTTCTTCCATCAAATTCGAATAATTCATGCAATCAACAAGTTCAAAAGCTCATTACAACATTCCGAACATTTATCAATCAACAAATAACTCGAATTCATGCTTAATTTCGACTTAGGGTGATTTAGTTCACCTCCCATGCTTAATTTCGAATAAAATCGATAAAAACTTGAGAGATAATCGGAAGACATACCTCGAAGTTGAAGAACCGAAGAAAACTTGGTAATTTGTTGCCTTAAGCCGTGGCACGTTGATGGGAGAGGGATTTTGGTATGTTTGGTCGCGGAGGAAAGTGAGAATGAGGGAAAAAAAGGGAGAAATCGGGGTTTAAAAAGTAGAAAACACGCGGGTCACCCGGCAACCCGGTGTGACCCGTCACAATTTACACGACAACGTGTCACGGAGTGCATCGCGGTGCACTGCCTCCGTGACACGAAGCCATCGTGATAGCCCTCTGGAAATTTTAAAATTTCCGGATTACAACTCAACGTGTCACGGAGGATAACGCGGAGGTCCTCCTCTGTGACACGGAGCTATCGCCCCAGCTCACTGTCTTCTACATTTTATTACTTTTTCATACCTCGCCTTTTCCTTCACGATTCCGTGCACATTTTTCTCCATTGACCTAAAAATCATCTCACTAAACAAAATTGGTTAGAATAATAGGTTTCCCCTAACTAAAAATAAAAAATACTAACTAAAAACGAAAAAAAATTCTAATTAAAGAAAAAGAAGAAGAAAAATCTATTTACACTTTACAAAATGAAAGAAAAAAACAAATTTTCACGGGTTGCCTCCCGTGCAGCGCCTGGTTTACTGTCGTGGCTCGACGTCATTTACGCTCAATTGTCCGCTAGGGTGATGGACGATTTCTCACGATCATTGTCCTCCCCCCAGTAGTGCTTACACTTATCTGGTGGTCTTCCCATCCACTCTCGGGAATCATTCATTTGCTTAGCATTACCATGATCAATTACATTGATCACCGAGAGTTCTTCATGCACCATCGGGAGCTTGGGTGCTTTGTACACATCGAACACCTCTACCTTATCGTGTGCTCGCATTGTCAGTTGCCCCGCAGCTACGTCGATTAATGCTTTGCCGATTGCCAAGAAGGGTTGTCCCAAAATAAATGGGACTTCCGCGTCTAGTTCAAAATCTAGAACAATAAAATCTATCGGAAAAATTAGGGAGCCCACTTGCACTAGAACATCCTCAACAATGCCATCCGGCCTAGCTAAGGATCGATCCGCCAACTGCAAGATTACGGTTGCAGGTCTAGGACTGCCTAGACCCAATTTTCTGAATATCGATGATGGCATCAGATTTATGCTCGCTCCCAGGTCACACAATCCACGAGCTCGGATGCTCTGCCCAATAGTAAGCTGGATAGTAAAACTTTCAGGGTCTTTTAGCTTCGTGGGCAGTCTATTTTGGATCCGGGAAGTGCACTCCTCCGTCAAAGCCACCGTGGCATACTCAGTCAAACGACTTTTGTTGGCCACGATGTCTTTAATGTATTTGGCATATTTAGGCACTCCCTGCAAGACATCAACAAGAGGTAAGTTAACATGTACCTGTTTAAGCACCTCCATGAATTTCTTGAAACACGCCTCCTCCTTGTGTTTCTTAAGTCGTTGAGGGAACGGGGGTGGAGGTCTTTCTGATTCAGCTTCTTTGGTCTTCCCCCTTTCCGAACTTTTCTCCCCCTCAACTTCTGCCTCTTCCGAGTTTTGAGGTGGCCTTTCTGGTTCCACCTCCTTCAGCTGCAAACCACTCCTTGTGGTCACTGCATTTACCTGCTTCGGATTCGGATCCGTGTCGCTCAGCAGTCCTCCTCTAGGCCTTGTATTTTGGGCACTAGCAAATTGCCCAAATTGATACTCAAGAGCCTTTGTCGCTAACTGGTTATTTTTCACTTCGGCTGCCAATTTAACATAGTCAGCCTGCAATTGCGCTTGATTAGCGATCATGGTCTTGAACATTTCCTCAATGCTGGGTGATGGTGGTGGAGGAGGGGCATTATTATTTCTGAATTGAGATTGGTAGTTCTGTTGCCCTCCCTGATTCCTTTGCATACCCTGACCCGCACCTTGGCCTTGATGGTTGTTGCTACCCCATGAAAAATTTGGATGGTTCCTCCAATTTGAATTGTAACTACTCCCATACTGCTGATGATTTCTTTGTGCATTGCCCACAAAGTTAACCGAATCAGGGTTGGCTCCACAGCACTCAGCTGAGTGCTCACTGCTTCCACACACTTCACACCACATTTGCTGGACTGCATTAACTGGGGCTGAAGGCTGGTTCAAAGTCATGTTGCTGAAGTGGTTGTTCAATTGATTCTGCAAGGCAGCTATCTGTGCAGCGATAGCTGTAAATCCATCCACTTCAAGCACTCCTGCTGCTTTCCTTGCTCCACCTCGTGATGAATTAGCATTCCATTCTGGATTGCCCTGTGAAATCCGGTTTAGCAAAGTGTACAGCTCCTCATAAGTCTTTTCCAGCGCTTGCCCTCCAACTGCTGAATCTAGCAAAATTTTGGTATGGGGTTCCAAACCCTCAATAAATGTGTGCACCAACACCTCATTGGACTGATGATGATGAGGACACTTAACACAATATCACCAATTGCCCAGTCTCCCCGGCAACGGCGCCAAAAACTTGTTCGGCTGTGTGTTATAGGTATCTAAACCGACATGCAAGTGCACGTGGTCGAACAAGTAGTAAGTGGCTTTAGTAAGGCAAGTATCGATCCACGGAGACTCTGGATAAGTGAAATTTGCTTAAGTATACTATACTATATCTCACTTCTAAATATGCTGACAACAACGTAACCAAAAATTGAATAAATTGTTTTATAAATCCGATACTAAAACTACTAACAATTATCTACTTTGAATTTAAACTATGGATATGAGCATGCCGAGGTTAAAGAACATGTAATGAACTGATTATCATCATAAATTGGTTAATCTTTTCTTCCAGTTGCTAGCCAAGAACATTAGCCAAGAGATTAAAACTCTCGTATTTAATCTCACTTAAGAATCATAAACCATCCGTCTACATTTCTGTGATCAAATGCAATTCATGACCTAGCAATACAATTCCGGTTCCTAAATTGACTAATACAGCTTTCAAGTATATTTCTATCAGGAAAGCACATCAAAACTCAATTTTCCCAAATCAAGTAAAGAACAATATCCTATTAATTCACAACTTTCCAATTTCGTGCTCTCTCGAGTGAAATCGGACTTTTTAGATATACATTAATGTAGGCCACACACCAATGCAGTAAGAACAAGAATTAATAGAACAACATGGAAGAAAAAGATGAAAAACCATATAATTCAATAATCAAAATTCAGCACAATTGTTCATAACCTCAGCAAGGAAGGGAATTAGCCACTCATTTGTGGATTAATCCTCCTAAAACAAGTGTTAATCATACAAACAATTGAATTAGAGAAGAAAGAAGGAGAGAAAAAACCCTGAACTTTTCGTCCCTCAACTGCCTATAACCCACGTCCTTGCTCCACCAAGTCTGAATTATGAAAAATACACTTAAGTGTTCTATTTATACTAGTGGGAATTTTTCCCGGAATAATGAGCAACGTGTCACGGAGTGCATCGCGGAGCACTGCCTCCGTGACACGCTGTGGACGCGGACCCTCACTGGAAATTAGGGGTCAGGGAATAAAGCACCAATGTGGCACGACGTGCAACGCGGAGGCTGGCCACCGTGCCACGGAGCTGTCGCGAGCCTCCACTGGAAATTGGTGAATTTTTCACCCTCCAAGCAGAATGCCTCCGCGATGGCAGCGTGACACGGCTCCATCGCGGAGCCCCTTTAATTTGTGCAGTCCAATGTCTTTTTCCGTGCTCGATTCCAAGTCCAACTCTGATATCCTCCAACATGCATTTTAGCTCTTCGAAATCACATTTTACCTACAAAACAATGCTAATCATGTTGGTTAGTATAAATTCACATTTTATTACCAATTACATGAAAATGTATACACATTGCTAGATAAACAAGGTGAAAATGATACGTTTGAGTATCACTTGGGCATATAAATTTGCCCAAGATCATATCATTTCATGATACAGGTTCAGACGTTCACACTCAGTCTCACCACTAGCCAGTCTCCCGAGCTTGAGTCTAGTTCTCCATTTTGTGAGTCTTCATCCTCTGAGGGCGTTTAGTTAGTTGAGTTATGTTATACAAGTTTCAGACTTCTAATGAGCTAGGTGGGGTGTTGTCCCATCAGCTCGTCAGTATGTTAGAGGCTTTTCAAATATAGACTTGTATTTTTAACTTCGGATTCTGTGTTGTGTTGTTTCCGTTGGATAAACATTTATTATTCAGATTTCCACGATTTCAGATTTCAGTTATCAGCTTTGTTTTAATGATCTTTAGTTGTCATGTTCATGCCATGGGTTGACTTGGGGACATTTATGGTTATAGGTTCCTATCTCGATCTGGACCTAAGTTCTGGTCACGACATAATGTAACTATAATGTCCTAGAAACTCAAAGATTAGACCCTGGACTTAAATCGGAGGAAACTGGAAAATCTGCACGAGGTCACAGAATAGTAGTTCTGTGACCCATGAGAGGTGATCACGAGTCGTTAAGTGACCCATTGTGAGGACTGGGACTTACTTAAAAATTTTGGAAAAAGGGGTGACCACGGGTGTGACCACGAGTCGTGGTCAGCACCACAAGTCGTGGGGTGCCCCGTGGTCAAGATTGATTAAGAATTAGAAGAGACCAGACAGTGTACCTAACCAGTCCTCACCATGACTCATTTGGGACTCCACGAGTCATGGTGTTGCCTGTGGGGACTCTAGGGTAAATGTGGGCGGTGTGGTCCATGAGAGGTGACCACGAGTCGTGGTCACTGGCCACGACCCATTAGGTCCCTCGTGGGGGGCCTAAAAGTCAATTTTCCTGTGAAATTCCTAGGGGTGTTTCAGTAATTTCCTAACCTCCTAGAACCTAAACTACGTCATTTTAAGCATATTCTCAGATTATTAGAGGGGTAAAACTATTTCTTTCCTGATCCTCCCCATCCAGACTCTGAGAAAACATCAAAGAGTGTCTCTCAGGAAATTTCAGAGCAAGAACTAGGGCAGTCTATTCCTCCTCAGTTTCTCAAGGAAATTCTTCGGGCTTTTTCACTAGGTATGTGGGAATTCAACAAGGGAATAGTTCTTCCCTTGCGTCCCCAAAATCCTTCTTGTTTTCTCTATAAGTTCTAGCTCTGCAATTTTCGAATGTGATGAAATTATCTGTCAGACCTTGCTTAAATCATGTGAAATACCATTTATGTTAATTGTTGATGTTTTTCCACCAGCTGTGACTATGTTGTTTCTTATCCTTGTAATGTGAAATCTAGCCCTCGTCTTGAATCAAAGAAACTAGAATCTTGTGATAGTGTTTACATATTGAATTTTTGCTTGATTTTACCAGTGTTGGGAACTCTCATCTTGTTGATTGTATTTAAAGTCAGTTAGACTATTGTCAGTTCAGTTTTAGTCAAAGTGTTAGAATATCCAGTGTTAGTCAGAAATGTCAGCTAATCAGTTTGACTGCAGAAATTCTCGAGGTTTCAATAGTACCTCCCAGTTATTAGAATCAAATTCAGAACTCAATTTTAGTTATCCACTAGGTGGTCATGACACTTTAGACAAGCAACTTTGACTAGCCTTAAGACCCCAACTTCAGATTTCAGTTAGTTCTTTAGACGGTTATGACGCTTCCAGATAAGCAGCTCTGACTAGTCTTAGAACCCAAGTTGCAGAATATGGTCTGATAAGACTCTCAAGGTGTTCTCAAATTTGCACCCTAACTAGTCTTGGTCCCCAGTTTCGAGCTATCAGCTTAGTATTCAGTCTAGGACTATCCAGTGGGAGTAGGATTTAACACCGAGCGGATTGGGGTTCCAGCGCACCCAGGTTCCCACAACTACGTTGCCACCATAGGTTACAATTTTATTTGGCCTCATAGCCCTAGACTTTTGTGATCACCCAGTTCATGCCTTTATACCCTGGCAAGGTATATTGGGTCCTACCGATAGGGTGTATAATCGGACTCCACGTCTAACTCACGTGGTTATATGTTGGTTATAGACTCTCCCACCAGTCAACTTAGTCCAGTTTCAGATCAGTTTAGATCAGTATTACAGATTTAGAACATGTTTTTGACCATCAGACAGGGTCTTTTAGACCATCTCAGTTATTTCAGTTATTCATTTAAGTAGCTTTAGTTGGTCATTGCATGTCTTTCCTGTGCAGTTATTTCATTTCTTGTGTATGGTTTCTCTCACTTAATCGGTACATTCAAAGTACTGATGCATACTTTTATGATGTATCATTTTGTGATACAGCTGCAGGATCTCAGTCTCAACCTCGTTAGCCGATCGCTCCCTGAAGACTTCAGCATTCTAGTTGGTGAGTCTTTATTTTTCTAGGACGGAGATTATTTGATTCAGTTATATTTTCTTTCTTTTTCTTTAGATTTGGAGTTAGCTGGGGGCTTGTCCCAGCAACTCATCAGTTGTAGTGACTTTCAAATACAGATTTGGTTTTTTATACTTGTAGCTTTGCTCAAATATTTTCACATGTTATGAACCAGCTTTATTCTTTCAAATGTTTGTTTTTTTTCTTTAAACTTCTGTTGTATATATTTATATGTTACTCAAAATGCCAGTGTATGATAGAGCAGAGGTTGACTTGGGGTTACTTGTGAGTCCAAGTACCGTATCCCGTCCAGCGTGTAAACTCAGGGCGTGACAAACTTGGTATCAGAGCACTAGGTTTAGAGTATCCTCGGATGTCTGAAAGCCGCATCGAGTAGAGTCCTCTTTATAGGTGTGAAGCTCACCACACTTATGATGGGGAGGCTACGAGATGTTATTAGGAAAATTCCCTTTATTTCATACTCCTTATCGTGTGTTGAAAATCAGTTCCAGAATCATTCCCCTAACTCGTTCTCTATTTTGTTTTAGTGAAGCATGCCTCCGCAATGTGGTATCATAAGAAGGGCTGGTAATGCTCACCGAACTGCTCCACCAACCCCCGCAGCCCCTCAGGATGACTCAATGTCTACCGCAGAGTTTAGGGCGGCCATTCAGCTGCTCGCTCAAACTGTTACCAACTAGGTGAACCAACAGGTGGTTCCAATCAACAACAACGGTTCCTCCGCAGCTGCTCGAGTGCGGGACTTCACTCGGATGAACCCTCAGATTTTCACGGATCTAAGGTGGGAGAGGACCCACAAGAGTTAGTGGATGAAATTAAAAAGATCACCCAGATTATAGGCATCAGTCGCTCATAGAGTGCCGACTTGGCTGCCTACCAGATGAAAGGGTTGGCCCAGGTTTGGTATGAACAGTCGAAGGAGGGAATGCCAGCAAAAGCAGGACCGGTGGAATGGGAGGAGTTCACTACAACCTTCTTGGATAAATTTTTCCCTCGGGAGCTCATGGAGGCAAAGGTTGCGGAGTCCATGAATCTGAGACATGGAAACTGGATAGTAGAAGAATATGCTCTAGAGTTCACCAGGTTGTCCAAATATGCTCCGAAGATGGTGGCTGAGCCAAGGGCTTGCATACTGAAGTTTGTTAATGGGGTATCGAACCTGGTCTTTAAAGAGTGTAGGACAGCGATGCTGATTAAGAATATTGACCTCTCCAGCATGATTGTCTACGCCTAGCAGATTGAGGCAGAAAAATTGAGGGACATGGAGAAAAAGAACAAGCGGGCAAGGAATGGCCAATCAAATTATGGTCGCTAGAAGTCTGGTAGTAGAAGCCACCCACAATAGCAGCAGCAGTAGAGGGCTTCAACAACCAGCTCAGCCAGCATCCCTACCTTTCAGTCCCGTTAGGATCTGAAGGGTGGAACATCTAGCTCTTAGTCCCAGAGTTACAGTGCCAGTAACAGGTATTAAGCTTACCCCAAGTGTGGAAAGAACCACCCAGGAGAGTGTCTTCAGGGTTGAGAGGGTCGTTTTGGTTGTGGACAACTTGGTCATCGGCTTAAGGAATGTCCATCAGCAGGACGGGGAAGGTCACAATCCACTACCTTAGCAGTTCCAGTAGGCCAATACCTCAGGTATGGATGGCGGTTAGTGCCAAAACCGTTTTTATGCTTTATCATCTCATCAAGATCAGGAGAGCTCACCTGATGTGGTCACGGGTATGTTACGTCTTTTCTATCTAGATGTATATGCCCTACTAGATCCAGGAGCCACACTATCCTTCGTGACTCCCCACATAGCAGTCCAATTTGATGTAAGTCTAGAGGTCCTCTCAGAACCATTTTCAGTCTCCACTCCAGTTGGGGAGTCAGTTAGAGCCAGTCGGGTGTATAGAAACTGCCTAGTCTCAGTCTTCAATAAGGCCATTCCAACTGATCTTGTAGAATTAGACATGGTCAATTTTGACCTCATCCTTGGCATGGATTGGTTACACTCCGGTTATGCCTCAGTCGATTGCAGAACTAGAATTGTAAAATTTCAATATCCAAATGAGCTAGTGTTAGAGTGGACGAGCAGTAGTACATCGCCTAAGGGTCGATTTATTTCCTACCTTAAGGCCCATAAGCTTATTTCTAAGGGATGTATTTATCATCTAGTTCGGGTCAAAGATTCCAACTCTGATACCCCAACTATCCAGCCAGTCCTTGTTGCAAGTGAATTTCCTGATGTGTTCCCCAAAGATCTTCCCGGAGTTCCTCCTAAATGGGAAATCGACTTCGACATAGACCTTCTCC
Organism: Datura wrightii; assembly: GCA_035772735.1. Taxonomy (NCBI): domain Eukaryota; kingdom Viridiplantae; phylum Streptophyta; class Magnoliopsida; order Solanales; family Solanaceae; genus Datura; species Datura wrightii. The sequence goes on along the minus strand of JASDFA010000006.1, from coordinate 82,392,305 downwards.
AAGATACTCAGCCCATCTCCATCCCTCCATACAGAATGGCTCCAGCTAAGCTTAAGAAGTTAAGGGAGCAGCTAAAAACCCTTCTTGACAAAGGTTTTATCAGACCCATTATCTCTCCCTGGGTGCTCCATTACTATTCGTGCGAAAGAAAGACGGTACCCTCAGAATGTGCATCGATTACTGTCAATTGAATAAGGTCACAGTCAAGAACAGATATCCCCAACCCTTAATTGATGACCTGTTCAACCAACTTCAGGGAGCCAGCTATTTCTCCAAAGTAGATCTCAGATTAGGGTATCATCAGCTAAGATTCAGAGAGTGTAACATACCGAATATAGCTTTCAGGACTCGGTATGGCCATTACGAGTTTGTGGTTATGTCCTTCGAACTAACAAATGCCCCTGCAGCCTTTATGGACCAGATGAACAGAGTCTTCAAGAAGTACCTAGATATGTTTGTCATCGTGTTTATTGAAGACATTCTGGTATACTCCAAAAACGAGGAAGAGCATGTCAATCACCTAAGGATAGTGCTTCAAACACTCAGGACCGCCAGATTTTTGCCAAGTTTAGCAAATGCAAATTCTGGCTGAAGTCCGTGACTTTCCTAGGTCATGTGGTTTCGGGTGAAGGTACTCAGAAGATAGTAGCAGTGAAAGACTGGCCCAAACCTATCTCCCTAAACGAAATCAGAAGTTTCTTGGGTCTAGTTGGGTATTACCGACGTTTTGTGGAAGGTTTTTCCTCTATAGCATCTCCTATGACTAGGCTGACTCAGAAGAAGGTGAAATTTCAATGGTCAAATGTGGTGAGAAGAGTTTCCAAGAGCTAAAAACTCAACTCACTACCACTCCAGTGTTAACTCTACTAGAAGGATTAGATAGGTTTGTAGTATATTGTGATGCTTCCAGAGTTAGACTTGGTTGCGTTCTGATGCAGTGGGGCAAGGTGATATCCTACGCCTCCAGACAGTGCAAAGTTCATGAGATGAATTATCCAACTCATGACTTGGAGTTGGCAGTGGTGGTGTTTGTGTTGAAGATATAGAGGCACTATCTGTATGGGGCTCACGTGGATGTTTCACCGATCACAAGAGCCTTCAGTATGTATTTAGTTAGAAGGACCTAATCTTCGTTAAAGAAGAAGGTCAGAGCTCCTTAAGGACTATGACATGAGCGTGCTATATCACCTGGGCAAAGCCAATGTGGTGGTTGATGCCCTGAGCAGAGTGTCTATGGGGAGCGTGCTCATGTTGAGGAAGGAAAAAAGGAATTGGCGAAGGATATTCATCGACTAGCTCAGTTAGGGATACAGTTGGTTGACTCAGCTAAGGGTGGAGTGTTAATGCAAAGCAGATCAGGTTCCTCATTGGTTGTTAAAGTTAAGTCCAAACAGGATGAAGATCCCATCTTACTTAAACTTAAGAAAGCGATTCTCAGGAAAGAGGTTGTCCAAAGGGGGAGATGGTGTGCTCCATTACTTGGCAGATTATGCGTACCAGACATCGGTGATTTCAGAAAGCAGATATTGGCTGAAGCACACAGCTTAAGATACTCCATCCACCCTACTGCTACTAAAATGTACTGCGACTTGCGGGATATTTACTGGTGGAATGGCATGAAGAGAGACATCACTGAATTCATAGCTAAGTGCCCGAACTATCAGCAAGTCAAGGTAGAACACCAGAGATCGGGATGTATGACCCAAGAGCATACCCACGTGGAAATGGGAAAAAGTGAATATGGACTTTATTATGGACCTACCTCGAACTCGTCGGCAACATGATTCTATCTAGGTAGTAGTAGACCAGATGACTAAGTCAGCACATTTCCTCTTAGTTAAAACTACAAATTCAGCTAAGGACTATGCTAGGCTTTATATCCGGGAGTTGGTCAGACTTTATGGGGTGCCATTATCCATTATTTCAAATAGAGGTACCCAGTTCACCTCGCATTTCTGGAAGTCTTTTCAAAAGGGACTTGGTACCCAAGTCAAGCTCAGGACAGCATTTCACCCACAGATAGATGGTCAAGATGAGCGGACTATTCAAACCCTAGAAAATATATTGAGAGTGTATGCAATAGATTTCAAGGGCAGTTGGGATGACCACTTGCCTTTTGTCGAGTTTGTGTACAACAACGGCAACCACTCCAGTATCCAAATGGCCCCATTTGAGGCATTGTATGGTAGGAGGTGTAGGTCTCCTATTGGGTGTTGAGGATGGTGAAGCTACTATTATCGGGCCAGACTCGGTTCATGAAGCTATGCAGAAGGTACAGCTCATCAGGGAAAGATTGAAAATAGCTCAGAGCCATCAGAAATCTTATGCTGATATGAGGAGAAGAGAATTGAAGTTTGTTGTGGATGACTGGGTCTATCTAAAAATTTTACCCATGAAAGGGGTGATGAGGTTTGGGAAGAAGGGAAAGCTCAGCCAGAGGTATGTGGGACTTTACTAAATTCTAAGGTAAATTGGCAAGGTAACTTATGAGCTGGAGTTACCTTTAGAGCTGGCGTCTGTGCACCCAGTATTCCATGTGTCACTACTGAAGAAGTGTATCGTGATCCAACTTCAGTTGTGCCAGTGGACAGTGTGGGAGTGAAAGATAGCCTCTCATACGAAGAGGTCCCAGTTCAGATCCTTGACCGTCAGGTTTGTAAGCTGAGAAACAAGGAGGTAGCTTCAGTCAAGGTCTTATGGAGAAATCAGCAGGTTGAGGGAGCTACGTGGGAGGCCGAAGCAGATATGATGGATAGATACCCCCATTTGTTCCCTTCTGGCTCAGTTTCAGTTTAAAGTATCAATTTCCTCCCCAAAAACTGCTTTTAGTTCGTATGTTTAAGTTTCTTTCATGTAAATGAATATGTGTATGATTAGTGAATTCAGTTTAGACTTGTGATTCAGTTCAGAGGTAGTCATTCTGCTAGTTTCCATCTTTCATGATCAATATTTGTGTGTAAAGATTTCCATTCTTTGCTTTCCTATGCGTTTTCCAACATTCGAGGATGAATGTTCCCAAGGAGGGATATTGTAATTCCCCAGAAACTCAAATACTAGACCCGGGACTTAAACTGAAGGAAACTGAAAAATCTACACCAGGTCACAGAACGAGTCATTCTGTGACACGTGACAGGTGACCACGAGTCATTAAATGACTCGTGGTAAGGACTGGGGACTTACATAAAAATATTAGAAAAAGGGGTGACCACGAGTCGTGGGGTGCCCCGTGGTCAGGATTGATTAAGAATTAGATGAGGCCAGGCAGTGTGCCTAAAGAGTCCTCACCACGAGTAGTAGTGTTTCCCGTGGGGACTGCAGGGTAAATGTGGGCAGTGTAGTCCATGAAAGGTGACCATGAGCCGTGGTCACCAACCACAACTCGTTAGGTCCCTCATGGTGACCAACAGGAGGCTCTAGGCAGTGCACCTCACGATTGTGGCCACGATTCGTGGTCACTGTCCACGACCTGTTAGGTCCCTCGTGGGGGGCCTAACAACTAGTTTTTCTGTGAAATTCCTAAGGGTGTTTCAGTAATTTCCTAACCTCATAGACCCTAAACTACGTTGTTTTAAGCATATTCTCAGATTATTAGAGGGGTAAAATGTTTTCTTTCCTGATCCTCCCCATCCAGACTCTTAGAAAACATCGAAGAGTTTCTCTCAGGAACTTTTAGAGCAAGAACTAGGGCAGTCTATTCCTGCTCAGTTTCTCAAGGAAATTCTTCAGGCTTCTTCACCAGGTATGTGGGAATTCAACAAGGGAATAGCTCTTCCCTTATGTCCCCAAAATCCTTCTTGTTTTCTCTATCAGTTCTAGCCCTTAGGTTTTCAAATGTGAAGAAATTATCTGTTAGACCTCGCTTAGATCATGTGAAATACCATTTATGTTAATTGTTGATGTTTTTCCACCAGTTGTGACTATGTTGTTGCTTATCCTTATAATGTGAAATCTAGCCCGAGTCTTGAGTACAGAGAAACTAAAATCATGCAATAGTGTTTACATATTGAATTTTTGCTTGATTTTACCAGTGTTGGGAACTCTCATATTGTTGATTGTATTTAAAGTAAGTCAGACTATTGTCAATTCGGTTTTAGTCAAAGTGTTAGAATATCCAGTGTTAGTCAGAAATGTCAGCTGATCAGTTTGACTGCAGAAATTCCCAAGGTTTCAGTACTACCTCCCAGTTATTAGAATCAAATTCAGAACTTAATTTTAGTGGTCCACTAGGCGGTCATGACACTTTAAACAAGCAACTCTGACTAGCCTTAAGACCCCAACTTTAGATTTCAGTGAGTTCTTTAGACGGTTATGACGCTTCCAGATAAGCAACTCTGATTAGTCTTAGAACTCAGTTGCAGAATTTGGTTTGATAAGACTCTCAAGGTGTTCTCAAATATGCATCCCTGACTAGTCTTGGGCCCCAGTTTCGAGCTATCAGCTTAGTATTTAGTCTAGGACTATCCAGTGGGAGTAGGACTTAGCACCGAGCAGACCAGGGTTCTAGCGCACCTAGGTTCCCACAACTACGTTGCTGCCGTAGGTTACAGTTTTATTTAGCCTCATGGCCCTAGACTTTTGTGATCACCCAGTTCATGCCTTTATACCCTAGCAAGGTATATTGGGTCCTACCGATGGAGTGTATACATCGGACTCCACGTCTAACTCACGTGCTTATATGTCGATTATAGACTCTCCCACCAGTTAACTTAGTCCAGTTTCCGATCAGTTTAGATCAGTATTACAGATTTAGAACATGTTTTGACCATCAGACAGGGTCTGTGTTACACCCCGTAAATTCTCGACATGTAGATGGCCTATTCGGATGTTGGTTAAGAGTTTTTGAATGTCATACCTACTAGGAAAAGGCCCAGGGAAAGACTTAATAAGAAATCCGTCGAACCATCGCGGAAGGAGCCGGGGCAAAGCCCCTCCGCGATGGCAACGTGCCATAGAGGGAGGGCCTCCGCGTTGGCTCCGTGTCACAGAGGCCCTCTCCAGGCCCAAGTATATAAGCCTCTGTTTGCGTGATTTGAGGGGTATATAAAATGACACGCAAGTGCACGTGGTCGAACAAGTAGTAAGTGGCTTTAGTAAGCCAAGTATCGATTCCACAGAGACTTGGATGAAGTGCAATTTTCTCAAGTATACTATATTTTACTTCTAAAAATGCGGACAACAGTGTAACCAAAAGTTTGATAGTTTGTTTTATAATTTTTATACTAAAGCTAAAAACAATTATCTAATTTGAGTCTGAACTATGAATGAGAGCATGCTGAGGTTAAACGAACATGTAATGAAATTAATTATCATCATAATTTGGTTAATCTTTTCCTCCAGTTGCTAGCCAAGAACATTTGCCAAGAGATTAAAACTCTCGTATTTGACCTCACTTAAGAATCATGAACCATCCGTCTACATTTCTGTGATCAAATGCAATTCATGTTCTAGCCATACAATTCCGGTTGCTAAATTGACTAATACGACTTTCAGGTATATTTCTATCCTGAAAGCAAATCAAGACTCAATTTTCCCAAACCAAGTAAAGAACATATCCTATTAATTCACAACTTTCCAATTTCTTGCTCTCTCGAGTGAAACCGGACTTTTTAGATGTACATTAACATAGGCCACACATTAATGCAGTAAGAACAAGAATTAATAGAACAACATGGAAGAAAAGATGAAAACCAAAGAATCAATGATCAAATTTCATCACAATTGTTCATAACCTCAGCAAGGAGAGGAATTAGCCACTCATTTGTGGATTAAACATCTTAAAATGAGTGTTAATCATACAAGCAATTAAATTAAAGAAGAAAGAAAGAGAGAAAAAACCCTGATATTTTCATCCCTCAACTGCCTGTAACCCACGTTCTTGCTCCACCAAGTCAGAATATTGAAAAATGAACCTAAGTGTTCTATTTATACTGCTGGGAATTTTTCCCGGAATAACGAGCAACGTGTCACGGAGTGCATCGCGGAGCACTGTCTCCGTGACATGCTGCGAACACGGACCCTCACTGGAATTGGGGGTCCAGGAATTAAAGCTCAACGTGGCACGACGTGCAACGCGGAGCCAGGCCACCATGCCACGGAGCAAACGCGGACCTCCACTGGAATTTGGGCGAAATTTCCCTATCCAGGCAGAAGGCCTCCGCGATGGCAGCGTGACACTGCTCCATCGTGGAGCCCCTTTAATTCATGTTGTCCAATGCATTATCCTTTGCTCGCATCCAAGTCCAACCCCGATATCATCCAACATGCATTTTAGCTTCCTGAAATCACATTTTACCTGTAAAACAATGCTAATCATGTTGGTTAGTATAAATTCACATTTTATTACCAATTACATGAGAATGTATACACATTGGTAGATAAACAAGGTTAAAATGGTACTTTTGAGTATCACTTGGGCATATAAATTTGCCCAAGATCACTTACCCCACACTTAAATCCTTGTTCGTCCTCGAACAACAATCCAATACTTCATGCAATTTACACCCCAACCTCGCTACTTTGGTTCGACAATTTAGGCTACAGTCATACCGATTATTCAATACAGCAAATCATCAAGAAAACATGCATGGTCTTATCAATGCAATGACCTTCAATACATTAAGACCTCCTAGACTTTAAGAATCGACTCTCGATATTGGCAAACTCATGCAAATCAGCTGATCAAGATATCCGACACGAAAATTAATCTTTCATCAAGCATGTGCCCTCACAACACAAGAGAATCTTCCCCTTTTTGCTCATATGACTCACAAACATTCAAGCAGGGGCATGTACAAACAATTTCGCTCTCTCTCCCAAAAGAATTCACATGCATCATGTCATGACCCATAAGCTTGCCCTTAGTGTATTACTCAACTAATATAAAGAAGTGCGATGTAAGATCACGTAGGACTTGAACGGGTTGTAATGGAAGCTACGGAACTAGTAAATATTGGATTAGCCAATAATAGCCACTAGCATCCTTAAGCGCCTTTTCAACACATCCCATCAACTCATGGACATTGTTTCTTTTTTTTCATCATCACATTCTTGATGGTTTACTTTAGTATGGCCCATTTCATTAAGCACACTTGAAACAACAACAAAGATTATTCATGCACCTTCATTATCGTTTATTTATAACTAGTGCACCTTCAACCTTTTTTTTTCTTCCCTCACTCTGCTTTTCTTTTTCTTTTCACCATTCTCACTCTTTGACACTTTGGGAAAATGATTTTCTCTTCTTAAGCGCTTAAGAGTTTTGTATAGACTTTACAGCTAATGAAAAGAAGGAATTAAGCTCGGTTCACACTTTATGACAAAAGAAAAAAATAATCGGCTAAAGGGTCAACGGGCTGACTAGGGTATACAATCAAGGTGGGTACAATAAGGAAAAATAGAAACTCTCGGTTAAAACAAAGAAATGCCTACATCCTTTCCTACAATACACCTCCTTCATTTCGTTTTGTACACACACCAGGCAAGTTCTAGACACTTCACAATAGCATGGAATATCAACACCTCACTTCACACTTTTTGCACATGCTCACTTCAAGATGTATTCACAGACTCTTCAATCAGCTAATTACAGGAATTCAAACATTAAGCCTCAATCACACTGAATCGAACTCTATGGCCTAGGTATCTCAACATATTTACAAAGTTGCATGCTTTCATACGAATCACCTTTGCATTTTGAATATCATGTACAACACGCAACCAGAAATTCGCAACCATCCAGTAATTACAGGTTTTGGGATGCAATCCACCAAAGAAAAACTGAAAAATAATTGAAAAAATCTACTCCTAACGACTACATTTCCCTTAAGACGGTCTTCATCCATCCATCATAGGGAACGGTCACTACTATGACTTCGGTTCAATGAGACTAATCTCGGTAAAAGAACCGAAAACAAACGCCGAGAAACCCAAGAAGTAAAAAAAAACATTGAAAATATCGATCATTTCGATAGAAAAATATGTACAATTTAAAAAAATTTATCGATCATTTCGATAACAAAAATATGTACAGAATCAGAATCAGCTAGCAACATTCAGCAACACACATCAATTTCACATAAATTTACAAATACAAAACAACTTAACAATTCACACTCACAGGGACAAACATACATGACAACAGAAGAGAGCATACAAACAAAACAGCCCAGCCCAGCACCTAACTACTCCCACCCCACACTTAGTTCGAACACTGTCCCCAGTGTTCACAAAAATTAAAATAGCACAAAATCGGGTGGTGGAACTCCCTGATCAGTCAAAGTATTCCACTTCTTCATCGGGTGCTGCTTCTTTATCTCCTATGTCCGAGTCGCCTCCGTCGTCATCATCGGACTCCACATCGGAGTCCTCCCGACGTGTCTCCTCGTCTGTGGGGATATCATCATCTGTGGGCTCTACAAATGCTGGCCCCACTCGGCATAGAGCCCTGGCGTTTTCGCCGAAAGGGTAGTCTAGCTCGAGCTGCCATAGCTCCTCCTCTGTCGCCGGCCTCCCACCTATCCTCAGCTGGAGCATCTGCATCCCATACATCCGAGCCATATACTGGTCATCACAAGCATGTTGCTCGCCAAGTGTAAGCACTGGCTCGTGGGTGGTGTCGGGAGCCTTAGTTTTAGTAACATCTAAGGCCCGCCGCTCCATCTACGGGATATAGTCAAGGGCCTCCTCCTCGACGTCTAGGCCCCTGAGGAAGGTGGTGAGTAGTCCACCAAAGCCATACCTGTGCCCCTGGTGCAACCAGGCTCTCTTCATGGCGGAGATAATTACCTCCCCCACGTTGATCTCCAGCCCTTTCATCAGGGCGTATACTAGGCATACACGATCCCGGGTTACATCTGTCATATGTACCCCCGGGATTAGGCATGAGTAGACTATCTTCAGCCAGATTCGGGCTTCCCTGTTCATCTGTGAATATGGCAGAGTCTGGTGGTAGCCCCTCTCTTTGTGTCTGCTCCATCTAGCTGTCGATCGGGTCCCACACAATGTGCGTCTGATGTCCGCATACGGTGGGGTAATGTTCAACTGTCGGAGTACGTGGGCGTTTGTGTCCCGCGCTCCTATGATGGCATTGAGGTGGTGGGGCTCTAGAGTGACTATTTGCCCTTTGATCTTGATGGTGTGACTTCTGATCGTCGGGTTCCAATTGGCATAGAACTCCCGAACCAGGTGCAAATTGCATTCCTTGGGCTCCTCAAATATGAAATTAAGCCCAGCTGCCTCGATCTGGTGGACCATCCTAGGGAACTCCTGTGCCAATGGTTCCCGTGCTATGTGTTCCTCGGGGAAATATTTGTTTTCTTTGTGCTTTGCGTACCACTTTTTCCCCTCATCAGTCACCCATCTTGTTCCGTATTAGCGGCGTTGGCCGCGTGGAACTGCTGGTGCAGCTGGGACTACTGTGCCCAATGTGATTCGCTTCCTTCCGGCGCCCGAAGTTGATGCGCCTTTTCCTTTATCTTGCCGGTGTGCCATTTTACCTGTCAACCCAAGTAAACAAGATCAATGTTAAGCTCACGGATATTAACTTAGGCTAAGGTCGGGTTACGCTAGGATACCCCACACTTAGTCCTTAGCTACAGTTACAACACTACGGCAAGATTATCTTTATTTACACCCAATAAACAACTATACAATCATGCTTAGTGCGTTCGAAAAATTCGACGGTATAACTTCTGCGTACTACTCAGACTTCGTACAACTAATCACAATCACTACCATCGCTCACATCTTAACCATCGCACTTAGCACAGAAAAACAAAGAAACAAAAACAACAACCAAAATTTATCTACACGAACCTGTACAACTAACCAAATTCTTACAAATTTCAACATTCCCTCAACCCGAGAATCAGTCGTTCTATTCACATCCTAACAATTTGTACATCGACTCATCTCATTCAACATTTACATCCCGGCATAAAATTCACAAGTTCCATATATTTTCAACTTCAAATTCAACATACAAGCCCTAGAATTGATATTATCAATCAAATTCGATTAATTTATGCAATCGACAAGTTCAAGCAATCATAACGATATTCCGAACATTCATCAACAACAGATAACTCGAATTCATGATTAATTACTACGTAGGGCAATTTAGCTCACCTCCCATGCTCAATTTCGAAGAAAATCAACAAGAATTTGAGAGGAATTCGAAAAACATACCTTGTCTTTGAAGAATCGAAGAAAAATCATTGAATTTCTTGCCTTACTCCGAGTCACGTTGATAGGGGATGGGATTTGGGGGGTTTGGTCGTGGAGAGCTTAAAAAATGAGGGAAAAGGGAGGGTTTTCAGGGTTAAAAAGTAAGGAAATCGCGCGGGTCACCCGGCGACCCGGTGTGACCCGTCGCGATATACAGGGCAACGTGTCATGGAGTGCATCGCGGTGCACTGCCTCCATGACACGGAGCCATCGCGAGACTGTTCTGGAAATTTTTAAAATTTCCAGATTATACCTCAACATGTCACGGAGGTAACGCGGAGGTCCACCTCCGTGACACGGAGCTGTCGCCTCAGCTCACTGTCTGCCACTTTCTATTAATTTTTCATACCTCAACTTTTCCTTCGCGATTCCGTGCATATTTTTCTCCGTTTGACCTAAAATTCATCTCACTATACAAAATTGGTTAGAATTATAGGTTTCACTCTAAATACAAATAAAACAAAAACTAAAACGAAAATTTTTTGTAGTAAATCAAGAAAAAGAAAAAGAAAAGAAAATTCTATTTACACTTTACAAAATGAAAGAAAAAAATTTTCCACGGGTTGCCTCCCGTGCAGCGCCTGGTTTACCGTCGCGGCTCGACGTCATTAAGCTCAATTTTCCTCTAGGGTGATGGACGATTTCTCTCGATCACCGTCCTCCCCCCAGTAGTGCTTACACCTCTGGCCATTTACTAAGAACGTGGCACTCCGATCTTCTTGCCACAATTCTACCGCCCCGTGCGGGATCATTCTTACCACTTCAAATGGTCCCGACCATTTAGACCTCAGCTTTCCTGGAAACAACTTCAATCTTGAATTGAAGAGCAAGACTTTCTGTCCCAGCTCGAAAATGCGATGCACTACATGCTTATCATGCTATCTTTTAGTTCTTTCCTTGTAGTACTTGGCACTCTCATAGGCATGCCAGCGGAACTCGTCAAGTTCACTTAGCTGCATTAGTCTCTTTTTGCCCGCCAGCTCTAAGTCCATATTTAGCTTCCTGACAGCCCAGAAGGCTCTGTGCTCTAATTCCACTGGAAGATGACATGCTTTGCCATAGACCAGTCGGTATGGTGAGGTTCCAATCGGTGTCTTGTAACCAGTTTTGTATGCCCACAACGCATCATCAAGTTTGCTTGACCAATCATTTCGTTGTGTATTTACCGTTTTCTGGAGAATCTGCTTCACTTCTCTATTTGACACCTCTACTTGCCCACTAGTTTGGGGGTGGTATGTTGTCGCCACTTTATGGCGCACCCCATACTTGGCTAGTAATTTCTTGAAACTTGCATTGACAAAATGAGCCCCTCCATCGCTGATAATGGCTCGGGGTGTCCCGAACCTGGTGAGGATGTGTTTTTTCACAAACTTCGTTACTACCTTGTTGTCATTTCTGGGACAAGCTATTGCTTCCACCCATTTTGATACATAATCTATGGCCACCAAGATGTAACGATTACCAAATGACGGTGGGAATGGGCCCATGAAATCAATGCCCCATACATCAAAGGGCTCAACTTCTAATATATTCTGCAGCGGCATCTCTTGTCTTCTGCCAATTGCTCCTGTACGCTGACATCTATCACACATTTTGACATACGCTATAGAGTCTCTGAACAGTGTCGGCCAAGAGAAACCTGACTGTAGAACCTTGTGTGTTGTTCTCTCACCTCCGTGATGACCCCCATACAATGAAGAATGACAGCCGCTCAACACCTCTGCAATCTGACTCTCTGGGATGCATCTTCTCATTACCTGATCTGGTCCTTGTTTAAATAAGTATGGTTCATCCCAAACAAAGTGCCGGCAATCATGCCTCAATTTCCTTCTTTGTTGGTCTGTTGCCTCAGGTGGGTAGACTCCGCTCACTAGCAAGTTGACTATGTCTACATACCAGGGAACTTCAGCTTCCCCAACTGCCAAGAGTTGCTCATCTGGGAACTCTTTATTTATGTTATCACTTTCCATCACATGCGACCGGCTTTCCAATCGTGATAGGTGATCTGCTACCTGATTCTCGCTCCCCTTTCTGTCTTTGATCTCAAGGTCGAACTCCTGCAACAACAAGATCCATCTGATCAACCTAGGCTTAGCATCCTTCTTGTTGAATAGGTACTGAATCGCTGCATGGTCTGTGTACACCACAACTTTCGAACCCACCAAATAGGACCTGAATTTGTCAAATGCAAACACCAAGGCTAGCATTTCCTTCTCTGTGACTGTGTAATTGCTTTGGGCCGTATTCAGTATTTTGCTTGCATAATGAATAGAATGAAAGATTCTATTTTTTCTTTGCCCCAATACTGCTCCCACAGCCACATCACTGGCATCACACATCAGCTCAAATGGTTGTTCCCAGTCCGGAGAAGTGAGGATAGGCGCTTCTATCAATTTCTGCTTCAACTCTTCGAATGCTTTAACACACTCATCATTCAACTCAAACTTCACCTCTTTTTCTAGCAATCTGCATAGTGGTCTAGAAATTTTGGAAAAGTTTTTGATGAATCGTCTGTAGAATCCTGCATGCCTAAGAAAACTGCGCACACCTTTCACTGACACAGGTGGTGGCAACTTTTCAATAACCTCGATCTTAGCACGATCGACTTCCAACCCCTTTCGAGACACTTTTTGGCCAAGGACAATACCCTCCTTCACTAAGAAGTGGCATTTCTCCCAGTTTAATACAAGGTTGGATTCCTCACAGCGAGCCAGCACCCTGTCAAGATTCTGCAAACAAGTAGCAAATGAATTACCGAAAATAGAAAAATCATCCATAAATACCTCAACAAAATCCTCCACCATGTCATGGAAAATAGCCATCATGCATCTCTGGAATGTGGCGGGTGCATTGCATAACCCAAACGGCATTTGCCTGAAAGCATATGTCCCATAAGGACAGGTAAAATTAGTCTTCTCTTGATCCTACGGAGCTATGGCTATTTGGTTATAACCAAAGTACCCATCAAGGAAGCAATAATATTCCTGTCCCGCCAACCTATCCAATATTTGATCAATAAACGGGATGGGGTAATGATCTTTCCTCGTGGCTTCATTCAGCTTCCTGTAATCCATGCAAATCTGCCAGCCTGTGACTGTTCAGTTAGGAATCAACTCATTTTTCTCATTGGTGACCACAGTCATCCCCCCTTTCTTTGGAACACACTGAACGGGGCTGACCCATTCGCTGTCTGAAATTGGGTAGACCACACCTGCATCAAGCCACTTAATTATTTCTTTCCTCACCACATCCTTCATTGCTGGATTTAGTCTCCGTTGTGGCTGAACGGTTGGTTTGGCTCCTGTCTCCATGAATATCCTGTGGGTACAGAAAGCTGGATTGATACCCTGAATGTCTGACATTTGCCAACCCATTGCTTTCTTCCTCTTTCTGAGGACACCCAACGTTGCCTTCTCCTGTGCCTCCGTCAAGTCTGCAGAGATGATAACTGGTAACATCTCACCCTCCCCCAAAAAGATATATTTTAAGTGGGGAGGCAATTCTTTCAGCTCCAGCTTCGGTGCCTCCTCAACGGATGGTTTCAGCAAAGGTTCTAGAGACCTCATCAATGATTGAAATTCCTGTCTCCTAGGATGATTTTGTGCTTCATTCAACATTTGGACCATTCCATATGCCTCTCTATCTCCAAAATGATCGGAGTGCGTCAACACTATTTTCAATGGGTCTTGAGATTCAACAATCTGACGAAGTTCTTCATGTTCAACCACATTGATTGCTGAAAGCTCCTCATGTATCGCTGGCAGCTTCATGGCTTTAAACATATCAAATACCTCTATTTTGTTGTGTGCTTGCATTGTTAGCTGCCCCGCAGCTACGTCAATTAGTGTTTTCCCGGTTGCCAAGAAAGGACGTCCCAAAATAAATGGGACTTCCGTGTCTGGTTCAAAGTCCAGCATGACAAAATCTACCGGAAAAATTAGGGAGCCAACTTGCACCAGAACGTCCTCTACAATGCCATCAGGTCTGGCTAAGGATCGATCCGCCAATTGCAAGATTACAGTTGTGGGTCTAGGACTCCCTTGACCCAACTTTCTGAATACCGAAGATGGCATCAAATTTATGATCGTTCCAAAATCACACAATCCACGAGCTCGGATGCTCTGCCCAATAGTAATCTGGATAGTAAAACTCCCAGGGTCTTTTAGCTTTGTGGGCAGTCTATTTTGAATCCGGGAAGTGCACTCTTCCATTAGAGCCATCGTAGCATACTCAATCAACCGAATTTTGTTTGCCACGATGTCCTTTATATACTTAGCATATTTTGTCACTCCCTGCAAGACATCAACAAGAGGTAAGTTAATATGTACCTATTTTAGCACCTCCATGAATTTCTTGAAACACGCCTCCTCCTTGTGTTTCTTTAGTCGTTGAGGGAACGGGGGTGGAGGTCTTTCTGATTCAGCTTCCTTAGTCTTCCCCCTTTCAGTACTTCGCTCCCTCTCAACTTCTTCTGCTCCCGACTGTTGAGGTGGTCTTTCTGGTTCCACCTCTTTCAACTGCAAGCCACTCCTTGTGGTCACTGCATTTACCTGCTTGGGATTGGGATCCGTGTCAACACTAAGAAAATAAAAATACAGTAAATTAACACTTAAAACAAATTCACCAATTGCCAAGTCCCCGGCAACGGCGCCAAAAACTTGTCCGCGTGATTTGTGGGGTATATAAAATGACACGCAAGTGCACGTGGTCGAACAAGTAGTAAGTGGCTTTAGTAAGCCAAGTATCGATCCCACAGAGACTTGGATGAAGTGCAATTTTCTCAAGTGTACTATATTTTACTTCTAAAAATGCAGACAACAGTGTAACCAAAAGTTTGATAGTTTGTTTTATAATTTTTATACTAAAGCTAAAAACAATTATCTAATTTGAGTCTGAACTATGAATGAGAGCATGCTGAGGTTAAACGAACATGTAATGAAATTAATTATCATCATAATTTGGTTAATCTTTTCCTCCAGTTGCTAGCCAAGAACATTTGCCAAGAGATTAAAACTCTCGTATTTAACCTCACTTAAGAATCATGAACCATCCGTCTACATTTCTGTGATCAAATGCAATTCATGTTCTAGCCATACAATTCCGGTTCCTAAATTGACTAATATGACTTTCAGGTATATTTCTATCCTGAAAGCAAATCAAGACTCAATTTTCCCAAACCAAGTAAAGAACATATCCTATTAATTCACAACTTTCCAATTTCTTGCTCTCTCGAGTGAAACCGGACTTTTTAGATGTACATTAACGTAGGCCACACATTAATGCAGTAAGAACAAGAATTAATAGAACAACATGGAAGAAAAGATGAAAACCAAAGAATCAATGATCAAATTTCATCACAATTGTTCATAACCTCAGCAAGGAGAGGAATTAGCCACTCATTTGTGGATTAAACATCTTAAAATGAGTGTTAATCATACAAGAAATTGAATTAAAGAAGAAAGAGAGAGAAAAAACCCTGATATTTTCATCCCTCAACTGCCTGTAACCCACTTCCTTGCTCCACCAAGTTAGAATATTGAAAAATGAACCTAAGTGTTCTATTTATACTGCTGGGAATTTTTCCCGAAATAACGAGCAACGTGTCACGGAGTGCATCGCGGAGCACTGTCTCCGTGACACGCTGCGGACGCGGACCCTCACTGGAATCGGGGGTCCAGGAATGAAAGCTCAACATGGCACGGCGTGCAACGCGGAGCCAAGCCACCGTGCCACGGAGCAAACGCGGACCTCCACTGGAATTTGGGCGAAATTTCCCTATCCAGGCAGAAGGCCTCCGCGATGGCAGCGTGACACGGCTCCATCGTGGATCCCCTTTAATTCATGTTGTCCAATGCTTTATCCTTTGCTCGCATCCAAGTCCAACCCCGATATCATCCAATAGTATTTTCAGTTTAAACATGCTTGCTATATGTGATTATTGTTTGTTGAGACCTATTTGTGTTATGAGGGCACCCTTTGAGCGTCCTTGCCGCCCCTGGGTTGGTAACTGTGTCGACCCACCGTGAGGGTGGGGATACGCCACTCCCAGGAGTGGTATGCCGTCCGCAGTAGGACGAAGATGGGATGGAGCATTCCCCATATCAGGTTGATCAGCATAGCAGTATAGCTCACCCTGTTGTGCGCTTGCGCCCAGGGGGCAGATTACAGATATAGATACAGATACAGATTACAATTTACAGTACAGAAGTCCTTCGGGCTCAGACATAATTATTTGTATCAGAGGCCATAGCCCGAGATGGAGACCCAGGGGGCCGGTAGAGGTGCTCGTAGTTAATAGACGAGTGGAGTGATTTATTTTTGGGTGGTTTTGACCCGGGTAGGGGTATATAGATTGTGTGTTGGTTGGCACCTTCTGGCTTATGGGGGCTGGTATAGGTTCTTGTGGTTATATATATATGTATATACATGATATATATTAGTTGATAGACAGTAGGTCACCATGACGACAGGTATGATTCTACCTTACCTCCAGCACAGATAAGCCTATTCCAGATTCTGCTAGTTCAGACCGTTTAGATACTTCCTGCTATTCAGAATTTACTAGCATTGTTGTTTATATCCAGTCATGTTTAGTTTGCTTTGCATATTCGGTACCAGTGGTATTGACGCCCGTTTGGGGCGCTGCATTACTTGCCTGCAGGTACTCATAGACGAGGAGCCGATCCCTCATGATTCTAGCTAGCTCATAGAGTCATCAGCTCCTGTCATCCGGAGCTTGATATTCAGAGGTGTAGTTCATTTTCTTTTGTTTTATAATACGGCTAGGTCGGGGCCCTGTCCCGACCATCTTATCAGTATTCTTAGAGGCTTGCAGATTGTGTATATATATCTCCCTATGGTTAGTTGTGCCGGTCGTGTGGGGCCGTGCGTTTGTTTAGCTGTTTAGTGTTGTTGATTGTGTTGGTCGTGTGGGGCCGTATTCAGATAGTAGTGGTGACCTTTCCAATAACGTAGATGTTCAGTATTCATTATATTGAATTGGAGACAACTAGACAGCATGGTGGCCTTGTCGGCCCGCATAGGTTTCCCTATATGAGAGTGACTCTAGTTAGCTGATGTTATAGTACAGGTAGCTATAGGCCTAGTTGGCCAGAGGCTGTGTTTACAGCCGTTATATAGCCCGTTGGTCCTGTGAATCTGAGTTAGAGCCAGCCAGGCACCAGATGT
Organism: Datura wrightii; assembly: GCA_035772735.1. Taxonomy (NCBI): domain Eukaryota; kingdom Viridiplantae; phylum Streptophyta; class Magnoliopsida; order Solanales; family Solanaceae; genus Datura; species Datura wrightii. The sequence goes on along the minus strand of JASDFA010000006.1, from coordinate 82,374,893 downwards.
GCTTAGGCTCAGTAGTCTAGCAATTCAGGTCCTAGAAGGGCACCAGGTGCCAGTCATACCCCTCAAGGCAGGGCGTGACAAACTTGGTATCAGAGCAGGTCGTGTCCTAGGGAGTCTGTAAGTCGTGATAAGTAGAGTCTTGTCTATGGTTGTGTTGTGCACCACATACTATAGGCAGGAGGTTGCAAGGCATAATAGGATGGTTACTCTTTCTTCATATTTAGTCGTACCATAGAACAATATAGTATAGGGTCGAGTCCTTAAAACTTATCATATTCTTTGTCTACAGATAAAAATGGCAGACTAGCAACACCCTGCCACAGGTAGAAGGTTGGATACCGCAGCAGGAGAAGGCACCAGCAGGATGCCTCAGCTTCATTCAGAGTTAGCCCGATCTGAGGGCGATATAGAGGCATCATCACAGCCTTCTCAGTAATCCCCATCTCACCAGGAGCCATTTGGAACGACACCACCTCCGATAGCTCCTGTACCTACACCATCCGACCAGGAAGTTCGCAGTGCAATTGTTATGTTGGCACAAATGTTGGCCACTCAGCACCAGTCAGTGCCACCTGTAACAGCAGAGCCATCAGGTGGATCTGGCAGTTCGAGGGTCAGAGAATTTTTGGCATTGGGTCCCCCACAGTTCACAGGGTCATATCAGGCAGAGGACCCCCAGGATTTCCTACATCAGATGTAGAGAATCTTCTGGGTCATGCATGTGACACCTATAGAATCAGTTGAGTTAGCAGTATTTCTGTTGAGAGACGTAGCAGTATTATGGTATGAGATGTGGGAAAGGTCTCGAGGGAGAGATGTTTCCCCTCTGACCTGGTCCAGCTTCTCGGAGGCCTTCCTGGACCGTTATTTTCCACGGGAGATCCGATAGGCCCGGATGGATCAGTTTTTGCACTTGGAACAGGGGGCAAGGAGTGTACGAGAATATGCCTTACAGTTTGACTCCTTAGCCCGCTATGATCCATCTTTTGTGGACACTATGCCATCCAGAGTCCAACAGTTTATTATGGGTCTGAACCCAGAATACATTGAGGCATGCATGACAGCTACATTACGGGAAGATATGGACATTGCCCGAGTGCAGGCCTTTGCCCAGACTATAGAGGGCCTTAGACAGCGGCAAAAGGACAGTAGACAGACAAATAAAGAGCAGCGCCACAGGGATAGATCAGACGATATACAAAGGGAGACTCAGAGAGGACCCAGGCCCCAGTTGTCAGACAGGCCCCCTAGACCCCCACCTCCACCACAACAGTAGAGGGTAGATTTATTCGTCGAGGGCAGTTAGAGTCTGGTGGCAGTTCTCAAACGATGGATTCACCTCAGTAGAGGAGGGTAGAGCAGAGTAGATACACACCCCCACCCTGCCCTATTTGCAGCCGACCTCACATCGGAGCTTGTAGATATGGCTCCTCAGGATGTTATATTTGCGGGCAGGAGGGGCACCGGATGAGAGATTGTCCGGCCAGGGGGCAAGGTAGCCAAGATAGACAGGACAGGGGATCCGCAGGGCCATGAGCTCCAGCAGCCTCGGCAGGGCGTAGGCCCTTAGGTTCAGCAGGTAGAGGCCGAGGTAGATCAGGAGCCTCTAGTTCAGGTACGGGCTCAAGCCGTACCTATGCATTACTAGGGAGACAAGACTCAGAGGCGTCTCTAGATGTGGTAACAGGTATGATGACTATTTGCTCATGCCCTGCTTATGTACTGATTGATCCAGGGTCCACTTTGTCCTATGTTACCCCATTTGTGGCTCGAAAGTTTAGTATTGCACCAGAATTTTTACAGCACCCCTCTCAGTATCTACACCCGTCGGTGAATCCGTTATAGCTAGCAGAATTTATCGAGGGTGTACAGTAGAGGTTGCTAATCGTCAGACTACAGTAGATCTGGTAGAACTAGAGATGATTGATTTCGATGCCATTATGGGTATGGATTGGTTGGTGCCGTGTTATGCCAACGTAGAATGTTGGACCAAGACGGTCCGATTCCACTTTCCAGGGGAGGCAGTGCGAGAGTGGAAGGGAAGCACAGCTATGCCAAAAGGTAGGTTTATTTCCTACCTTCAGGCGAGGAAATTGATAGCGAAGGGATGTATTTACCACCTAGTCAGGGTTCAGGTTGTTCGGGTAGAGTCTCCGAAACTCCAGTCTGTTCCAGTGGTGAATGAATTCCCTGATGTATTTCCAGATGAGCTACCTGGTATTCCCCCAGAAAGGGAAATAGATTTTGCAATCGACTTGCTACCAGGCACTCAACCTATATCAATTCCTCCATATCGTATAGCTCCTGCTAAACTCAGAGAATTAAAGGTGCAGCTGAAGGACCTTCTAGATAAGGGTTTTATCAGGCCGAGTACTTCACCGTGGGGTGCACCAGTTCTATTTGTGAGAAAAAAGGATGGCTCGCTCCGCATGTGTATAGATTACCGACAGTTGAATAAAGTTACAATAAAGAATAAGTACCCGCTTCCCAGAATAGATGATTTATTTTATCAGCTACAAGGGGCCAGATATTTCTCCAAGATTGACTTACGGTCCGTATATCATCAGGTTCGAGTTCGTGAAAGAGACATTCCTAAAATGGCCTTCAGGACCCGATATGGCCACTTTGAATTCTTAGTTATGTCTTTTGGGTTGACGAATGCCCCAGCAGTATTTATGGACCTGATGAACAGCACCTTTAGACCATACCTGGACCTGTTCGTGATAGTATTTATCAATGATATTCTGGTGTATTCTCGCTCAGAGGCAGACCACCAGGCCCATTTACGGACAGTGCTCCATATTCTCAAGGACCGTTAGTTGTATGCTAAGTTCTCCAAATGTGAATTCTGCCTGAACTCAGTAGCCTTCTTAGGACATATTATGTCGGATGCTGGTATACAGGTTGATACGCAGAAAATAGAAGCAGTCAAAACATGGCCTAGACCTACCACTCCGACTGAAGTCCGCAATTTTCTGGGATTAGCGGGATATTACAGAAGATTTGTTGGGGGATTCTACACTATAGCGGCACCTCTGATTAAACTGACGCAGAAAGCAGTAAAGTTTCAGTGGACAGAGGCATATGAGCAGAGTTTCCAAGAATTAAAAGATAGATTAACCTCCGCTCCAGTATTAGCATTACCAGAAGGTACAGAAGATTATTCGGTGTATTATGACGCATCAGGTATTGGGTTGGGTTGTGTGTTGATGCAGCACGGTAAAGTGATTGCGTATGCTTCCAGACAGCTGAGGAAACACGAAAAGAATTACCCTACCCACGACCTGGAGTTAGCCGCAGTGATCCACGCCTTAAAGATGTGGAGACATTACTTGTATGGCATCCATGTGGATATTTTCACAGATCATAAGAGCCTACAGTATATCTTCACTCATAGGGAGTTGAATTTGAGACAGCATCACTCGTTGGAGTTATTGAAAGATTATGATGTGGACATTCTGTATCATCCGGGAAAAGCCAATGTAGTAGCAGATGCTCTCAACCGTAAATCAATAGGAAGTTTGGCGTATTTGCAGCCCAAGCAGCGGGAGTTGGTCAGAGAAATACATCAATTAGCCAGCCTAGCCATTCGTGTAGAAGAAACAGAGGACAACAGAGTGGTAATTCAGAACATCGCTGTGTCGTCATTAGTTGTGGAGGTAAAAGAACGACAATATGAAGATCCTGACCTGGTCCAGCTTAAGGACAGAATTCAACAATGAAAAGTGCCAGATTTTCAGATAACTGAGGATGAAGTGTTGCGATGTAGGGGCCGCCTTTGTGTTCCAGACGTTTCAGGGCTCCGCCAGCAGATTATGAATGAGGTACATTACGCCCGCTATTCTCTCCACCCAGGCACGAGGAAAATGTACCACGATATCAAGGAAATCTACTGGTGGCCAAGTATGAAGAAGGAAATAGCAGAATTTGTAGCCCAATGTCCTAACTGCCAACAGGTAAAAGCGGAACACTAGAAACCAGGCGGGTTAACTCAAGACATAGATGTGTCTCTCTGGAAATGGGAAGCAGTAAACATGGATTTTGTGGCAGGATTACCCCGTACCAGACATAGATATGATTCCATTTGGGTAATAGTTGACAGACTGACGAAATCAGCCCATTTCTGCCAGTGAAAGCTACTTTCTCGGCCGAAGATTACACTGAATTGTATATTAGAGAAATAGTTAGATTACACGGTGTTCCGGTATCTATTATCTCTGACAGAGAAGCACAATTTACAGCTAGATTTTGGCAGTCATTTCAGAGAGGTCTGGGAACGCAGATTAATTTGAGCACAGCACTCCACCCTCAGACAGATGGACAGGCTGAACGCACTATTCAGACGCTCGAGGATATGCTACGGGCGTGTGTGCTAGATTTTGGAGGTAGCTAGGATGAGCATTTGCCACTGATTGAGTTTGCTTATAATAATAGTTATCACTCAGCTATCCAAATGGCGCCCTTTGAGGCACTGTATGAGCGAAAATGTAGATCGCCAGTTAGCTGGTTTGAAGTGGGAGAGTCAGCGCTGATTGGGCAACACATTATTCAACAGTCAGAGGAGAAAGTAAAGCTTCTCAGAGAACGCCTACTAACTGCACAGAGCCGCCAGAAATCGTAGGCTGATGTGCGGCGCAGACACCTGGAGTTTGATGTGAATGACTGGGTATTTCTGAAAGTATCTCCGATGAAAGGGGTGATGAGATTCGGAAAGAAAGGTAAGCTCAGCCCGAGGTTCGTTGGGCCTTATCAGATTCGTCGAAGAATAGGCCAAGTGGCATATGAGTTGAACTTGCCTCCAGAATTAGATTCTGTTCATCCAATTTTTCAAGTATCTATGCTAAGGAAATGCATAGGAGACCCATCTAGAGCAGTCCTAGTCCAGGATGTCCAGGTTACGCAAGAACTGGCCTATGAAGAGGTTCCAGTAGCTATCTTAGACAGATAGATTCGTAGATTGAGAACTAAAGATATTGCGTCTGTCAAGGTACTATGGCGTAACAGGAACCGAGAGGAGATGACTTGGGAGGCAGGGAAAGATATGAAAACCAGATATCCTCATTTGTTCCAAGCCTAGTTAGATAACAGGTATGTTAGTATTGTTATTTTATATAGTGCCTTGTAGTATATGTATAAATGAGATAGTCGACTCTCGTCTTTTATGAGATGGATACTATAGTATTGTGTGGAGTACCTGTATTAGACTTTTCTGCATTTTAGGTTCTTGAGATAGTCCATATTACAGGGGATACTCTGCCAAAATTTTTCTAGAAATAACTTGAGAAAGTCGAGAATTCTTATAAATAGAAGTTCACATTCGAGGACGAATGTTCTTAAGGGGGGGAGAATGTTACACCCCGTAAATTCTAGACATGTAGATTGCCTATTCGCATGTTGGTTAAGAGTTTTTGAATGTCATACATGCTAGGAAAAGGCCCGGGGAAAGATCGGATAAGAAATCCGTCGAACCATCACGGAAGGAGCTGGGGCAAAGCCCCTCCGCGATGGCAACGTGCCACGAAGGGAGGGCCTCTGCGTTGGCTCCGTGTCACGGAGGCCTTGTCCAGGCCCCAGTATATAAGCCTCCAACTTCACTTTTAAAGTTATATTTCATAAATTTTTTAGAAAAGTCGAGAGAAAACAGAGGGGGCGAATGTTCTTTGATAATTTTTGTCCGATTACGCCGTCAAACGCGGTCCAAACTCAAATTAACTCCAGATACTGAGGTATTAAGCAGTAAGAAGCATTCCTAAGCATTTAGTTCGTGAAATTCGGCCGGCGAATCGTCGTGCTACCGAACTAAGGTAAGTGGAATTGCTCCAAATTAGTGTCAATATACTCCTATCCCTAAGGTGAGTATTTCTCCCTTCTAGACTCTCGAGAAATAGCGAGTTTTCGATCGTTTTTTCGATAAGCCAAAGTTTGGGCTATATATATATTGAAAGTGATGTTTTCTTCCATAATATTAGCGTATTTAACTCTAATTGATATGTATATGAATGCAGTTGGGAGAAATAGCAGAAATAGCAGTTGTTAGACCGTCTCAGTTATTTCAGTTATTCATTTCAGTAGCTTTAGTTGGTCATTGCATGTCTTTCCAGTGCAGTTATTTCATTTCTTGTGTATGGTTTCTCTCACTTACTTGGTACATTCAAAGTACTGATGCATACTTTTATGATGTATCATTTTATGATACAGCTGCAGGATCTCAGTCTCAACCTCATTAACCGATCGCTCCCCAAAGAATTCAGCCATTCTAGTTGGTGAGTCTTTATTTTTCTAGGATGGAGATTATTTGATTCATTTACCTTTTCTTTCCTTTTATTTATTTTTGGAGTTAGTTGGGGGCTTGTCCCAGCAATTCATCAGTTGTAGTGGCTTTCAGACACTGATTTGGTTTTTCAGTCTTGTAGTTTTGCTTAAATATTTTCAAATATTATAAACCAACCTTATTCTCTCAAATGTTTATTTTTTTTGCTTTAAACTTTATCTATATATATTTATATGTTACTCAAAAATTCCAGTGTATGATAGGCCAGGGGTTGACTTGGGGTTACTTGTGACTCCAAGTACCATGTCCCATCCAGAGTGTAAACCCGAGGCGTGATAGTAACACCCCAAAAGTCCCAAAGATTCTATCTAAGATTCGAAGAAGAGAACCAGTAGGAGTTGGCACATGACATAGTACGACCCTTCCAAGGGTCGTAGGTCGAACATATGGGTCATTGGTTGACCCATCTGTTAGAGATTCAGAAAATGGTTAAAAATTGCCCAGAACCAGCGACTGAAGGGATGACCCGTTGGGCCTTAGGATGGGTCACTTGTTAGGGTCGTTGTATCAGGTTCAATGAATGGTTTAGAGCAGGTCCAGGTAACAACGAAGCAAGGGACAGCCCGTAGGTTGTACCAACGGTTCATTGGTTTGGCCGTAGATTCCACCTGGTAGTTTCTTTATATGATTTTCTAAGGGTATTTTCATAATTTACTTAGTTTTTAACTCCTAATTGAGGTCATTTTGGGTTTATTAAAGGGTGTATTAAGGGGTTTTACTTAGCCCTAACCCTTATTCACTTCAAACACCGTAAGTTAGAAATCATCTCCCAAGGGAAAGCTAGGATTCTTCATCTTCTTCTTCTGAAATTCTCTTGGGTCACCAAATCAAGCCAAGAAAATCTTCAAGACAGGTATGTAGGGTCATGAATGGGGTATTTATTCTACCCTCATTTCCAATTCAAACTCAATTTCACAAATTTAAGTCTCTAATTTTGATTTCCTTGAAATTCTAGGGTTAGACTTAATTTGATGAAAACTCCATGATTTCTTTTGATTTTGATTTCTTCATGAACTAAACTATGTTTTATAATTATAATTGCATTTTTTATACCCTATACTCTCGTGAATCTCTACTTTCAAGTTATGATTGTGTAATACCCCAGAAGTGCCCAGGACTACACTCGGGATTTGAAATGAGAAGTAGTAGAAATTTGAGAATTTTTCTCAGAATGAGTCGTGGTATGGGCCTTTGGTGGGGCTAACGACCTGTGGAAGGTTCCCGTGGTGAGAAGCTGCAAAATTGGACCGGGAAGTAACGGGTCTCAAAACGACCCATTGGTTTTTGTAACAAGTCATTGGATGGGAGTCGTTGTAAGGTTGGTCTTGATTAGGAAAGAAGCGATGAGTCATGGGATGACTTGTTGTTGGGAGGAACGAGTCGTTGTAAGAGTCTGTTGGGAGGAATCCCAAGATAAGGGAAATGGTGACCACGACTGGAAATGATGAGTCGTTGGAGCTTGTAACGACTCATCTTTTCTGGTCTTAGAAGGAGACCTGAGACCAGAATCAGGGATGAGACAATAAGAGGAACGACGACTCGTGGGAGCTTGTAATGATCCGTTGGATCAGTCATGGTCACCGGCAGTGCAGATTTTTCAAGTTTTTATTAAGGGTAATTTCGTTATTTCTAAGCCCTAGGGTCCTAAACTACGTAGTTTTAAGCTCTGAATAGTGTGTTTTAAGGGGTTAAGTTCATTCGAAGTATCCCCACTCCATGCATGCAACCTAAAGCATTCCTTGAAGATCAAGTTTGAGAGACTTCATCAAATTCTCTCCAACTCCCTTTGGGTTTTCTAGTAGGTGTGTGAATTCAATTTACCCAGGTATGTGAGGCTATGAATGAGAGTTACTTTCACTTTCATGCTCAAAACTCTTCTCAATTTCCATGGATTTCAATTTTAGATTTAAGTTTCATAATCTACGGGGTTTATTGCAATTCTTGTGAAATTCTCTATGATCTATCTATGGGTCAATTCCTTTTATGTTTTAAATCATGTTTTATGAGCTATGGGTAGATTTTATGACTATTTTGAATATAAATTTATAGATTTGAATTTAGATCCAACTATGCCCAATTATGTATGTTCTTATGGAAAGTCAGGTTATGATTTCATTATGGTCTTGATCTAAATTAGCCAATTATGATTTATGCCTTATGATATGATTTCCCTCAAGTACTTATCATGGATTTGTGAAATATCGAGTATATATATATATATGGTTTACAAATATGCATGAATTTCACGATTTATGGACTTATGATTATGGCCGACTCATAGGCCTTATTACATCGCTAGTTCACGTACTTCAAGTATGCTTATGATTATTATGAATTTAAGCTAGCCCATGAATCTCGCGTATGTTTCCCCTACTATAATATGAGCACTATATATGTTTTGGGAGTAGTATTTAACACCGAGTAGATTCGGGGTCCAAGCATACCCCGAGTCTCAAAACTACGTGCCAATGTCAGAGGCTTTCGGACATTATGTAGAAATCAGGTTGTTGTTAACTGCGTCCAAGCGCCCACGCAAGCGTACGTGGTCTTACAAGTAATACAGTGGCCCTTTTTAAGAGCCGGATGTCGAACCCACAGGGACTGGGCCAATTCAGCTAATTATCAAGTTCAAGTGTGATATTAACCCTCACAAGTGTTGATTATAAAAGTTTTCGATAAATTCTATTTAAATCTAGAGGTGGTCATAGAAATAATCTGAAAAAACATAAAAAGCAACTAGAGCTAAGGCCTGATAATCATGCAATGCTATACTTTGTAATGGTTCAAGTATGAAATTATCAACTGTTGTCTCACAAAGTTGAAAATGCAATGTTCATGGTCTCTCGAGCCTCTAAACACGACAAACTAGCCTCACAACAACATCGTTGAGCGGGGATATGACATCCTAGTTCGTGGGCAATTCAACTACATGGATATGGTTTACGGGGTTTATGCTCTTGATTATGGACTTTCGTACCTCTAATCATTTAACTCAACTTAGCTTCACAACTACTTCTACGAGTGGTGATGTGACCATTGTAAGCCAGTGTCTTGCTCTTATCCCGTTTTATCAACCAAGCAAGGCAAATTAGGTATACGTTCTATCCTAACTGCGAATCTTATCTAAAGATAAGAACTTGCTCCCTACATTCTCTAGTTCTTGCTTAAAGTTGCTCTTTCAAGATTTTACCTAAGCTTAACATATTTGTTTTCATGGTTATCAAGCATAAAAACAACCATAATGTAGAATGTAAGACAAAACAACAATTAACAACTCAAACCAAAACAAGTTCATGCAATTACAATCATATCGCGTAGCCCCAACCCCAGAGGAAGGGTTTTAGCCACTCATGTTCGTACAAATACTCAAAAACATAATTAAAGTGATGTACTTATAAGAATAGATAAAAGAGAAAGTAAATTTTGTGAACCCTAGGTGAGTTCTTCACTTCTCCCTTCGCTCCTTTATGGTTTTCAGAAAATATTTCGTGACAATTTGACTTTTGAAGCTAAGGGTCCTATTTATAGTAAATAGGGAATGCACAATTTTTGCCCGTCATGGAATGGCTCCGTGGCACGGAGGTGGTCGCGCTCATTTACCTCCGTGACACGGAGATATCGCGACAACACACCGGAATTTGCATAAAAATTGAGCTTCGGCAACCTCCTGCCGCGATGGCAGCATGGCACGCTGCTTGTGCAGCTCGTTTGCACCCGTGACACGGCCCCTGTTGCGCAGCTGTGCGTGGCGTGGCACGGTGCTGGCGCGTAGGTGGCCTACTTGCTGCCTTCTTCTAGCGCCTGGCATTGGCGGGGCACGGCGCTGGGCGCGGCACCCTTAGCGCCGGCCAGGAGGCACAACGCGCTGGCCGTAGCGCCAGGCTGGCTGGCGCGGTGCAGCACCTGGTGCGCTGGGCCATCGATCCCGGCCTCCTGCTCGCTCGATGTCGTATTCGTATACTCGTTCCCCCGGACCTTTTTCTACGTGCATCATACTCCAAAACTTTCAACATATGCACGCACACATCGATTAAACACTATCCCCTCTTAGGAACATTCGTCCTCGAATGTCCTCTTAGGCTTAAAAGACTCGACTCTAAAAACTATTGCCAAAAAAATTTTGGCAGAGTCTCCTCTGTAATATGGACTATCCAGAAACCTGAAACACAGAAAAGTCCAACATAGGCATCTCACAAGACGCTACAAGCAGCGATACAACATAGCTTCACCATATATATATATATATATATATGAATGACTGATAATAACGGTAACAAAAGTAACTATACAACACCTGAATATCTTGAGCAGTTACATATCAGGACCCTTGAAACAAATAGACGCGTCAGAAGTTCTACTTCGCCTTGATTGTGATTGTCTAAGTTTATACACTATTGGCATAGAGCCTAGAACTACTGAGGAAATCCAGACTTAATTCCATCCTTAATTTCTCATTTCCCATCGGCTAAACTCTTGTTCCTCTTTAAGTCTTTTAATGGATCATATATTGATTCCCAATGTAGCCCTTACTGACTTGGCAATCTAGTATAACTGTTGGAGCCTCCGTGTGCGACGATGACTCTCCCGTAATCTAAGCATTCTCAACTGGGTCAATCTGAGAAAAGATCTCTTACGCACTTGCCTATTGTTGATACATAGTCTTGAAAAAAAATATTTTGATAATTTGTTCGACACAATAATGGAAGTTAAGGGTAGGATAAAAGATAATCAGAAAGCCAGAATGGACTTAAAGGAATATTGCAAGATAAAGGAACTATGGCCACAGGAATCACATAATAATAAACTGTTAAAGCCCAAGGAGAGCTTTTCATTCACATTGTATGAGAAATGAGAGGTTTGTGAGTAGGTTAAGAATATAAGAGTACTTGAGGGCTATGCTTCAAATTTGGGAAAACTTACAGATATGAATGAAGGAAAGTTGTGTAGTATGATAAGCGGTGGTTGTCATGTTTTCATGAAAACTTTGATTTCTATTGCATTTAATTGGTTACCTGACAGGATATAAAAGTCAATTACTAAGGTAAGTCTGTTCTTCAAAGATTTGTGTTGTAACACTCTGTGAGAAGATAACTTAGAAAAGATGGATCAAAATATTCCTATGATTACCACTAAGTTGGAAAAAACCTTTTCATCTGGCTTATTTGATATGATGGAACATTTACTAATTCACCTCGTACACGAGGCATCCTTTGGAGGCCTAGTTCAATACAGATGGATGTATCCATTCGAGAGGTACTGATTCTAACTTAGTATGTATACCATGAATTCCTTATTTATTTTTTAAACTTATTACTAACTAACATGAAGTTTTATACAGAACAATCGGCAAGTGCAAAAGAACTGCTAAACAGAGGTCTAAGATTGAAGGATCTATCTGCAAAGCTTATCTTGCAAGTAAAAACTACTCATTTTTATTCTTATTTGTGAATCTTATCTTGCAAGAAAACTATGCATTTTTGTTCTTACTAATAGTAAGTGTGAATATGAGAAACAAGACAACTCACAATGATGACGGTGATATTAATCCCAACCACTCGCCGATTTTAATTTTTAATCAACCAAGTTGAGGTTCTAAAAAATTAACCAAATGAGGATTGAGTAGTATGGAGATGCAATCAATTATAACACATGTTTTGCTTAATTGCCCTGAGATATAGTCATATCTCAAGTAAGTTTTGAATTATGTTATTGAATAACGTCATTTAATATTAAGGGTTAAACTAATGAAAAATCTCCAATTTATTGGATAGTTACTTTGTAAGCCAGTGGAGTAATGATGTCATATAAAGAGATTTTTCGATTGGTTGAAAAACTACGTAAGTGTTAAAAATTATGATGAAGATATAAGTACAATATAGTCATTTACTAAAAATATTTTTTTTTTTGTTTAACACTATGTAGGTTCATGCTGAAAATAGTACTAATGAACATTTACAACTGGGGAGTGATGTAGCACGCGGGCCTGATAGTCAAATTCAGTCAATGAATAAGAATTGTGTGAATGGTTTAAAGTTGCAAACAGAAGAAATAAGTAAAATAAAATCCAGTAATAGCGAAATATGCATTAAAGGTAATATAGACGGTTTTGGACCAATTATTGATTATTACAGTGTGAAACAAGAAATTATGGAAGTTAAGTATCTTGGATGGCTGAGAAAAAAGATAGTACTATTTCCGTGTAAGTAGGCAAAAGGTGAATCAACAACATAATATAATTGAAGTTAAGCACAAAAGACAGTATGATCGTTATGATCCTTTGATCATTGCACAAAATGCTAAGCAAGTGCATTATGTTCCATATTCTTAGCGTAGAGATAAAACTAATTGGTGGGTGGTTATAAAGATTAAGTGATGACGCAAAAATTACACCTTGCAATAAAGTATAAAATGGTTGTCATCAAATATAGTAACTGTAACACCTCAGGTCCCGGAGTAAATTCCCGTAGCAGAAAGAATATAGAAGTTTCAGACCTGGTGCAGGAGTGATGGAGGAAGTGACGTCCCATCAATTGTATGATGGTGGAGTTGAAAGTCATTAGTCGTACGACAAACTGTCACTTGTCCCATCGAGGTCTGGTCCCTGCAGCTTAAATGTGGCGGAGGTTTTGACGGACCATCAAGTTAGTGACGGCCCGTCACTTGGGCCAGCATTTTAGGCCCTTTTGTTTAAAGGGTGACGGAGAGCCGATGGACTGTCAACTCAATGATGGCCCATCACAGTGGCCGTCACTTGGGCAAAGTTTTTGGGCCTTTCTATTAAAGGTCGACGGTGGTAACTACAAACCATCGGGCATGCGACGGACAGTCACATAGGCCGTCAGACGTGCAGCGAGCCAAATTCACATATTTCCGTATATTTTATCCAGGGGTATTTTCATATATTCCCACTCTTTTAAGTCCTAAGCTACTTCATTTTGGAAATACTTTCAAAGGATTTAAAGGGGTAAATAGTTCTTCTCCGACATTCCCCACTCAAACTTTCAGAGCATCATTACGTAGAACTCGGAGCTCTGCTCTCTAGCTAAGAACTAGGGCTTCTAATTCTTTTTAGAATTTTCAAGCTACTTACTCTGGGATCTTTTCTCCAATTATGTGGGGATTCTTTCATCCTTGTGCCCCAAATTTTTTTCTATCTGCAAGAATTATGAGTTAGGGCTTTTCAGAAAAATTATGAATGTTTCTTAGATTTAATCGCTTTCTGCAAGTTTCTTTAACCCTATAATGTGATCTCCATGTTATTGAATCAAATTTCATAGTATGGCTTCTAGCCCTAGTTTTAGCACGACTTTTGGGTTGAACTTTGCATGATTTAAAAGTTAGCCTGGATTTCTATTATTCCACGAGTTGTTATCTGAGTTTGATTTTCAGCATGCATATTTCAATTTAAGTTAGTATTTTCATATTATGGGTATACTTAATAGCCTCCAGAAATATTAGCTAATCAGTTCATATCTTTATTAGTCTATCAGTAAACTCAGTATTTCATAATTATCAGGTCTTTTAGGCTCTCAAAACCCTTCCATATAAGTAGTTCTAACATAGCCTTAGGACACCATTTTGAGCTATTAGTAAAATTGACTATCTAATTATATATACATATGTTTAGTGTCATCAGTTGGGAGTAGTACTTAGTACCAAGCAGGTCGGGGTTCCGCACACCTAGGTTCCCAGAACTACGTACCACCGAAGGATTTAACTCGAATCAGTTTTACAGTTAGTGATCACATAGCTCATTCACTGTGGGCCCTATTGATGAGGAGTAAACATCGAAATCCACTTTTTGCTTGCATGGTTATATGTCAGTTAAAAGATACTCCTACAAAAAAGTTCAGTCTTAGGTCACAGAATATGTTTATGACCCTTAATCATCTTTATCAGTTTTTAGTAAAAACTTGTTCGGCTGGTGTTATATGGGTATATAAAACGACACGCAAGTGCACGTGGTTGAACAAGTAGTAAGTGGCTTTAGTAAGCCAAGTATCGATCTCACAGAGACTTGGGTTAAGTGCAATTTGCTCAAGTTTACTCTAATTTACTTCTGAATATGCTGACAACAACGTAACCAAAAAGTGGATATTTTGTTTTATAAATTTTATACTAAAACTAAGAACAATTATCTACTTTGAATTTAAACTATGGATAAGAGCATGCTAAGGTTGAACGAACATGTAATGAAACTGATTATCATCATAAATTGGTTAATCTTTTCTTCTAGTTGCTAGCCAAGAACATTTGCCAAGAGATTAAAACTCTCGTATTTAATCTCACTTAAGAATCATAAACCATCCGTCTACATTTCTGTGATCAAATGCAATTCATGTTCTAGCCATACAATTCCAGTTCCTAAATTGACTAATACGACTTTCAGGTATATTTCTATCCTGAAGGCACATCAAAACTCAGTTTTCCCAAACCAAGTAAAGAACAATATCCTATTAATTCACAACTTTCCAATTTTGTGCTCTCTCGAGTGAAATCGGACTTTTTAGATGTACATTAATGTAGGTCACACACCAATGCAGTAAGAACAAGAATTAATAGAACAACATGGAAGAAAAAGATGAAAAACCATATAATCAATAATCAAAATTCATCACAAGTGTTCATAACCTCAGCAAGGAAGGGAATTAGCCACTCATTTGTGGATTAATCATCATAAAACGAGTGTTAATCATACAAGCAATTGAATTAGAGAAGAAAGAAAGAGAGAAAAAACCCTGAACTTTTCGTCCCTCAACTGCATGTAACCCACGTCCTTGCTCCACCAAGTCTTAATTATGAAAAATGAACTTAAGTGTTCTATTTATACTAGTGGGAATTTTTCCCGGAATAATGAGCAACGTGTCACGGAGTGCATCGCGGAGCACTGCCTCCGTGACACGCCATGAACGTGGACCCTCATTGGAACTGGGGGTCCGGGAATTCAAGCTCAACGTGGCACGGCGTGCATCGCGGAGCACTGGCTCCGTGCCACGGAGCAAACGCGACCTTCACTAGAAATTTGGTGAATTTTCACCCTCCAGGCAAAATTCCTCCGCGATGGCAGCGTGACACGGCTCCATCGCGGAGCCCCTTTGATTCATGTTGTCCAATGCCTTTTCCTTGCTCGCATCCAAGTCCAACTCCGATATCATCTAACATGCATTTTAGCTTCCCGAAATCACATTTTACCTGCAAAACAATGCTAATCATGTTGGTTAGTATAAATTCACATTTTATTACCAATTACATGAAAATGTATACACATTGCTAGATAAACAAGGCTAAAATGATACTTTTGAGTATCACTTGGGCATATAAATCTGCCCAAGATCAATCTCAAGTTTGGGTCTTTTCATATTGTTTAGCATTTTCACTTATAATGCCTTTTTCAGCATAATTATATATTTTTGTTTGCATGACTTCACATACTCAGTACATTCAAAGTACTGATGCATACCACCTATGTTATATCATTTTATGATATAGGCTTAGCAGCGTAGTTAGTTCCCATCAGATCTTGTCCAGTAGTATTTCAGTGGTGATTCCTCATCTCTTAAGGACTGAGGCATTTTTTTAAAACTTTCAGTAGTATTGTTTCAGTTTTTTAGACTTGGAGTTAGCTAGGGACTTGTCCCAGCAGCTCATCTTTAGTAGAGGCTTTTCAGACACCATTATAGTATTTAATTACTTCTGTTTCTCCAGTTTTCCTTCAGTATTTATATTTAGTATTTTAGTATTTAGTTATGCGTTTGCTCAGTATATATGTTAATTGCCAGCCATGTCAGATCATGTTATGTCATGGGTTAGCTGAGAGCCATTCATGGTTCTAAGTATCGTGTCGCGTCCAAGGTGTAGACTCGAGCCGTGACAAAAATTGGTATCAAAGAATTAGGCTTAGAGTGTCCTAGGATTTCTGAAATCCACGTCAAGTAGAGTCCTTTTCATGGATGTGAAGCACACCACACCTATGAGGAGGAGGCTACAAGGCATTTTTAGGAAAAATTCCTTTTCTTTGTGATTCTTATCATGCGTAGAGTGAGAATCTTTAAAATGTCCTTCTAACTCGTGCTCTACCATTTTCAGTTGACAATGCCTCCCAAAAGAGGAAACGGAAGGAGGGCTGGTAATGCCAACCAACAAGCCCCACCAGCTCCAGCAGCCCCTTAAGACGATCAGGTAATACCTGCTGAATTCAAGACTGCTATTCAGATGCTAGCTCAGGCAATGACCAATCAGGCAACCAACAGACCATCGTACCTACCAATGCAAGTGAACCTACAGCTGCTGCTAGAATTTGGGACTTTACTCAAATAAATCCCTCGAAATTTCATGGGTTTAAGGTAAATAAGGACCCACAGGACTTTATCAATGAGGTTCAGAAGATCACCCAAATCATGGGTGTTACCTCCATCGAAAGTGCAGAGTTGGCTACCTATCAGCTGAAAGGAGTGGCTCAGATATGGTATAGACAGTGGAAGGAAGGGAGACGGGATGGTGCAGGTCCGGTGAAGTGGGACGAGTTCAGGTCGTGTTTCTAGACAGGTTCTTTCCCTGGGAGTTAAGGGAAGCAAAGACTGCGGAGTTCATAAATTTGAAACAGAATGACATGATACTGCAGGAATATGCCTTAAAGTTCACTCAACAATCAAAGTATACTCTGAAAATGGTTGTTGAGTCGAGGGCTCGTATCCTTAAATTCGTAAATGGCGTCTCAGAGTTGGTGGTTAATGAGTGTAGGACTGTCATGCTCATCAATGAGATAGACATCTCCAAGCTTATCATCCATGCACAGCAGATAGAGGCAGAGAAACTAAAGGAGATAGAAAGGGAAAGTAAGCAAGCAAGGACAGGTCAGTCCGAGTGTTCGTAGTAGAGGTCGGGTGAAGCTAGTCGTCCACAGCAACAATAGAGACCTCAAGCACCCTCTTCCGCCAGTGCTCCTTCCTCCAGGCCCCATAAAGATCAGATGGGTGGAGCATCAGGCTCCTAGTCTTAGAGACATGTCTCCAGCAGCCGCACCTTCCCGGTATGTCCTAAGTGTGGTAAGAACCATTCGGGTGATTGTCGTATGGGCAAGGACGGTTATTTTGGTTGTGACCGGCTGGGTCACAAGTTGAGGGATTGCCCATCATTAGGACGAGGGAAGGCCCAGTACACGACATCAGTAGCGCCGTTAGGTCGCTTAGCTTAGTAGGGTACTACTTCGGGTACAAGTGGAGGTGGTCAGCGTCCAAACTAGCTTCGCACCAAGACAATGATAACTCACCTGATGTGGTCACTGGTATGTTACATCTCTTTCAAATAGATGTTTATGCTTTACTATACCCAGGAGTCATACATTCTTTCATGACTCCTTATATCATAATTCAGTTTGATATTAGTCTAGAAATTCTCTCAAAGCCATTTTCAGTTTTTACTCCAGTTGGTGAGTCAGTTAGAGCCAATCGGACATACAGAAACCACCCGGTCATGGTGCTACAGTAAGTTGCCATAGTTGATCTAGTAGAGTTAGATATGGTAGTTTTCAATCTCTTTCTTAACATGGACTGGTTACATTCTTGTTATGCCTCAATTGATTGCAAAACCAGAGTGGTTAAATTCAAGTTTCCTAACGAACCAATCCTAGAGTAGAAGGGTAGTACCTAAGGGTCAGTTTTTCTCTTACCTTAAGGGAAAGAAAATGATTTCTAAGGAATACATCTATCATCTAGTTGGGGTTAAGTATTCTAGTTCGGAAACCCCCACTCTTTAGTCGGTTCCTATTGTAAATGAGTTTCCAGATGTGTCTCCCAAAGATATTTCCTGGAGTCCCTCCCGAGCAGAAAATAGACTTCAGCATAGACCTTCTCCCAGATACCCAGCCCATCTCAGTTCCTCCTTACAGCATGGCCCCAACTGAGCTTAAAAAGTTAAAAGAACAACTAAAGGACCTTTTAGACAAGGGTTTCATCAAACCCAGCATGTTTTCATGGGGTGCCCCAGTCCTATTTGTGCGAAAGAAGGACAATACACTCAAAAGGTGCATCGACTACTGTCAACTAAACAAGGTTATAGTCAAGAATAGGTATCCTCTAACTAGGATTGATGACTTTTCAACCCACTTGATCACACCCAAATCACACCTCGCAATTGAAGTATAAAGCGGTCGCTGTCAAATATAGTAACCTAACAAAGGTTGGAGTCAATCCTACAGGAAATAGGCAGAAACAGTATGTTAATGATGAAAATAAACTAATTTATATTCTATATTTCGGAAGGGGGTTTCCAAATAAAGAAAGAAAATAATTCTAAAAATAATTGAGTTTGTATCAAATTGATGAAGCTAAGCTAGGACTGTGTTCCTATGATTTCATAACTTAGTAGGCATTTACTAGTGATCTATCCTAGTGAATTTTATGTAAGACTTACATTTAGTATATCTAATGTTTTTAGACTTAAGAATTACACTTATCTCCTTTCGATCTCAAAGTGTATACGTTGTGTTTAGCAATAGACATTAGATGCTTCCAACCTCTCCTCTCTGTCTCAAAAGTGTGTATATTCTAGCTTTGCAATAAATCTTGACTTTAACTATCCTCGATTAGAGCTCAAGTTAATTAGGTGAGAATTATTAATCTCAAATTGCCATTGTTACTCTTCTTTTCTAACTTCAACCTCCTTGGTCGGGAAAGTTGAAGATACAGGCACATTTCAATATTTGCAACTGCTAAAACTTTAATTAAAATGAAGATAATAACAATCCACTCAACTTACCATTCAAGAATTACTATTTTATTATGCCAACATTAGTTAATCCACAACCTAGCCTAAGAGATTTAGCCGCTCATGTTTATCACAAACCAAATAAAATATGTAACAGAAATCATAATGAAATACTTACGAGAATATTTAATTGAGTAGAAAATCACCAAGACTATATTAAATCACTAGAACTTGATGAAATTGCAACAATTGTAAAACTAAACTATTCCACAAATTCTCAATGTATGAACTGTGCAATAATTGATTGTAAATTCTAAAATACGTTGGATGACAAAAGACTAAAAATTGACCACTAAAACATGTTATGAAAGGGTATTTATAATAGTTGATTCAGCCTTCATTGTTTGTTATGGATTTGAATTGGGTTTTGCAGCTTCAGTACTTTCTGACCGTCTGGAACCATGTAGCGTGTCGTGCCTCTCCATGTGCTGCATCACTAGCACTCTACATCACTGGCACGCCGCGCTGCTCAAAGCACCAACATGCCTGCGCGCATGGCACAAGTGTGCCTACGCGATGCCAACTTCTATCACTTTGTCTTGTTAACTCCGTTTTGCCAATCTTGCTTTTAAACCACTGTCACACCCCGCCTTGGGGGGTATGACTTGCACCTGGTGCCCTACTAGGACCTGAACTGCTAGACTACTGAGCCTGAGCACATCTGGTGCCTGGCTGGCTCTAACCCAGATTCAGGGAAACAACGAGCTATATAACGGCTGTAAATACAGCCTCCGGCCGACTGGGCCTATAGCCACCTGTACCTGTACTGACAGCTAACCAGAACATATCAATATGGGGGAGCCTATGCGGGCCAACAAGGCCACCATGCTGTCTAGTTATCTGGAACTCAACAATGAAATACTGGGAAGCTACGTCACCGGCAAGGTCACCACTACTGTCAAGTTATGGCCCCACACGGCCAACATAAAAGAAACAGAAGTACTAACAGCTATACAACTGCACGGCCTCACACGACCGGCTCAACTGACCACAGGGAAATATATATAGACTGCAAGCCTCTAGGAATAACGATAGAAATGATTGGGACAGGGCCCCGACCTACCCGTACTGTACAACAAAAGAAAACAAAATACACCTCTGGGATTCAGTCTCCGGATGACAGGAGCTGAATACTCGATCGCTGACAGGAATCACGAGGGATCGCCTCCTCGTCTATGAGTACCTGCAGGCAAGTAATACAGTGCCCTACCGGGCGTCAGTACCGCTGGTACTGAGTATGTAAAGCAATAACTGAAAGAGATATCTGAAAACAACAATACAACTGATGAAACTGAAATAGGAAGAAAAGATTAACTGTCTGATAATGTAGAACTATGCCTACTCTTAACTATACTGGAAGGAGTAGGAGTCATACCTGGAGATGTGTCGTTCTACTGTCGATCTACTCGTATCTAATGTGACATGGCATAACATGACATAACATAATATAGCATACACAAACCTTACCCGGCCCCCAAAAGCCGGGAGGTACAACCAGCACAAAATCTATACCCCTACCCCGGTCATCCCATCTCCTAAAGTAACTATAAGCATTCTGCCGGTCCCCTGGGTATGCACTTGGTCTCGCTGAGCCACTGACTATAACTATACCTGAGTCTGGACGACTCCTGAATCAACACCCGGGCGTATCCGCTCGACAGGGGTGTGTAAGGGCCGACCAAGGCACAATATGGGGAAAACTGGCATCCCATCTTCATCCCCTGTGGGACGGCATGCCACTCCATAGAGCGACGTATCCTCGTCCTCTGGCGGACGAGTCGATACAGCTATTAACCTTGGGGCGGTCAGGGATGCTAGGTAATCCAACCCCAAGACAATACAGTGGTCTCAACTAGTAATACTATCTGCATATATCACATGCTGAAGCTAATAATTATAATGTATCTGTGTCTACTGTATGCTGAACTAGTGATAGCGATATGTATGTACTTAATTCATGCTGAGACTGATAATAGTGTATATGTACAAATATAATCTTCTGTCGTACTGTACTGTATACTGAGTTTCTGTAATAACATGATTTACTATCCCTAACATGCTTCCTAAACTTCATTTTTAACCTATCATTCTACTTCTGAGATGCCTTACGGATATTACATTGTTTTACTGGGTTTCAACTGAATCCGATATTATCCTACATTCTGTATTACATCACATACTGGGCATGCTGTGCAGTTCCTAACACTTGTATTAGAATCTATATCGTGCTAGCAAGTTTCATGCTAATTATAACATAATGCTTCTAATATCGTACCAACATTCGTAATAAACATAACACATGACTTCTAAATATTCTACTGGCCTTTAAATTACTTTACTATACCGAGCTTACTAACTTGCCGAGGAAACTATCTTTACATACCTTCGCTTCTGATTTCCCGACTAACTGGCGTAGCTTGGTCAGTATTTCAGCTATTTCTCCCAACTGCATTCATATATATATCAATCAGTACTAAATACAACTTTATTCTGAGGAACGACATTACTTTCGATATAATTATAGCCTAAACTTAGGCCTATCGAAAGACGGTCGAAAACTCGCTATTTTTTAGAAGTCCAGAAGGGAGAAATACTCACTTCACAGCTAGAAATACATAGACATTAGTTTGGAGCAATTCTACTTACCTTAGCTCGGTAGCTCGACGATTCGTCTGCCGTATTTCACGAAACTAAATCCATAGGAATGCTCTCTGCCGCTAAATACCTCGGTATCTGAGGTTAGTTTGAGTTTGGACAACGTTTGGCAGCGTAATCGGACGAAATTATATTACCCCCTTTGTTCTTTTCTCTCCTCTGGTTTTTCCTCTCTGTTTCACTGGAAATTTATTAGTTTAAATGAATTAAAACCGAAGTGGGGCTTTATATACTTGGGCCTGGACAAGGCCAACGTGTCACGGAGCCAACGCGGAGGCTCCACCTACGTGACACGTTGCCATCGCGGAGGGGCTCTGCCTTGGCTCCTTCCGCGATGGTTCGACAGGTTTCTCATTCGCTCTTTTTCCCGGGCCTTTCTTTAGCACGTATGGCCTTCAAATACGCTTAACCAACGTGCGAGTAGGTCATCTAGGTGCTGGAAATCCTACGGGGTACAACATTCTCCCCACCTTAAGAACATTCATCCTCGAATGTAAACTTCTATTTAGAGGACTTCCCAACCTACTATCTAGAAAAATTTCGGCAGAGTTTCCCCTGTAATATGGACCATAGCAAAAACCTGAAATGCAGAAAAGTGCAACACAGGTACTGCACATAATATTTTAAGATTCACTGGATAGCTAAGTATCAATCTTTCTATTTTATACACATACAACCATAAGGTACTACATAAGTAATAATACGGACATACCTGTCGCCTGACTAGGCCTGAAATAGGTGAGGATATCTAGCTTTCATATCTTCTTCAGCTCCCACGTCATCTCCTCACAGTTCCTGTTACGCCACAATACTTTGACAAACGCAATATCTTTAGTCCTCAACCTGCGAATCTGTCTGTCTAAGATAACTACTGGAACCTCTTCATATGCTAACTCTTCTGTGACCTGGACATCCTGAACTGGAACAACCGTGGAAGGGTCTCCTACGAACTTCCTCAACATGGATACATGGAATACTGGGTGAACAGATGCTAACTCTGGAGGCAAGTTCAATTCGTATGCAACTCGGCCTATTCTTCGCTGAATATGATATGGCCCAATGAATCTCGGGCTAATCTTGCCTTTCTTGCCAAATCTCATCACCCCTTTCATCGGAGACACTTTCAGGTATACCCAGTCATTTACCGCAAATTCTAGATTTCTGCGCCGTATATCTGCATAAGACTTCTGGCGGCTCTGAGCAGTCAGCAGGCGTTCTCTGATAAGCTTTATCTTCTCCTCTGACTGTTGAATGATGTCTGGCCCAACCAACGCTGATTCCCCCACTTCGAACCAGCCCACCGGTGATCTACATTTTCGCCCATATAATGCTTCAAAGGGCGCCATCTGGATTGCTGAATGATAACTGTTATTATAAGCAAATTCAATTAACGAAAGATGCTCATCCCAGCTACCCCCAATATCTAGTACACACGCTCGTAGCATATCTTTGAGCGTTTGGATAGTCCGCTCAGCCTGCCCATCTGTCTGAGGGTGGAATACTGTGCTCAAATTGATCTGCGTTCCCAAACCCCTCTGGAACGACTGCCAGAATCTAGCTGTAAACTGTGCTCCCCTATCTGAAATGATGGATACCGGCACTCCATGTAATCTAACTATTTCTCTGATATATAATTCGGCATAATCCTCAGCCGAGAAGGTAGCCTTCACTGGTAGGAAATGAGCTGATTTTGTCAGCCTGTCAACTATTACCCAAATGGAATCATTTCTGCGTCTGGTACGGGGTAACCCTGTTACAAAATCCATATTTATCACTTCCCATTTCCACGTAGGCACCGTTATATCTTGCATCAAACCGCCCGATTTCTGGTGCTCCGCTTTCACCTGCTGACAGTTAGGACATCTAGATACAAATTCAGCTATTTCAGCTTTCATACCTGGCCACCAGTAGATGTCTTTGATGTCGTGGTACATTTTCGTTGCTCCTGGATGGAGGGAATAGCGGGCGTAATGTACTTCATGCATAATCTGCTGGCGAAGCCCTGAAACATTTGGAACACAAAGGCAGCCCTTACAGCATAGCACATCATCCTCAGTCATTTGGAAATCTGACTCCTTACCTTTCTAAACTTTATCTCTGAGCTGGACTAAGTCAGGGTCCTTGTACTGTCGTCCTTTTACCTCTGTAACTAATGATGACACAGCAGAATTCTGAATTACTGCTTTATTATTTTCTGTTTCCATTATTCGAACGGCTAAACTAGCTAGCTGATGAATTTTCTTGGCTAACTCCCGCTTCTCAGGTCGCAAATACGCCAAACTCCCCATTGACTTACGGCTCAGGGCATCTGCTACAACATTACCTTTTCCGGGGTGGTATAAAATATTCACATCATAATCTTTTAACAGCTCCAACCAGCGACGTTGTCGCAGATTCAACTCCCTCTGAGTGAAGATGTACTGTAGGCTCTTGTGATCTGTGAAAATATCAACATGGACGCCATACAGGTAATGCCTCCACATCTTCAAAGCGTGGATCACTACGGCTAATTCCAGGTCGTGGGTAGGGTAATTCTTTTCGTGTTTCCTCAGCTGTCTGGAAGCATATGCAATTACTTTACCATGCTGCATCAACACACAACCTAACCCGATGCCTGATGCATCGCAATACACTGAATAACCTTTTGTACCCTCCGGCAACGCTAACATTGGGGCGGAGGTTAATCTGTCTTTCAGTTCCTGGAAGCTCTGCTCGCATGCCTCTGTCCACTGAAACTTTGCTGCTTTCTATGTCAGTTTAGTCAGAGGTGCCGCAATAGTCGAGAACCCTTCAACGAACCTCCTGTAATATCCTGCTAACCCCAGAAAGTTACGGACTTCAGTCGGAGTGGTAGGCCTAGGCCATGATTTAACTACTTCTATTTTCTGCTTGTCAACTTGTATACCAGTGTCCGACACAATATGCCCTAAAAAGGCTACTGAGTTAAGCCAGAATTCACACTTAGAAAATTTAGCATATAACTGGCGGTCCCTGAGGATCTGGAGCACTGTCCGCAAATGAGTACGGTGATCTGCTTCAGAGCGAGAATACACCAGAATATCATCAATGAATACTATCACGAACAAGTCCAGGAAGGGTCTGAAAATACTGTTCATCAGGTCCATGAAGATTGCCGGGGCATTCGTTAACCCGAAGGACATAACTAGAAATTCAAAATGTCCATATCGGGTCCTGAACGTTGTCTTAGGAATATCTGTTTCACGTAGTTGAACCTGGTGGTATCCGGACCGCAAGTCAATCTTAGAAAAGTATCTGACCCCCTGCAACTGATCAAATAAGTCATCAATTCTGGGAAGTGGGTACTTATTCTTCATTGTAACTTTGTTCAATTGCCGATAATCTATGCACATACGGAGTGAGCCATCTTTCTTTCTCACAAACAGAACGGGCGCACCCCATGGTGAAGTACTCGGTCTAATAAAACCTTTATCCAACAAGTCTTTCAGCTGCTCCTTTAATTCTCTGAGTTCTGCAGGAGCCATACGATAGGGAGGAACCGATATCGGCTGAGTGCCTGGTAACAAATTGATAGCAAAATCTATTTCCCGTTCTGGGGGAATACTAGGTAACTCATCGGGGAACACATCCGGGAACTCGTTCACCACTGGAATAGACTGGAGCGTCGGAGATTCTGCTCAGACATCCTGAACTCTGACCAGATGGTAAATACATCCCTTAGATATCAATTTCCTCGCCTGAAGGTAGGAAATAAACCTACCTTTTGGCGTAGCGGTGCTGCCCTTCCACTCCCGCACTGCTTCTCCTGAGAAGTGGAATCGGACCGTCTTGGTCCAACATTCAACATTGGCAAAGCACGGCACTAACCAATCCATACCCATTATGGCATCGAAGTCTATCATTTCTAACTCGACTAGATCTACTGTGGTCTGACGGTCAACAACCTCTACTGTACACCCTCGGTAAATTCTGCTAGCCACAATAAAGTCACCGACGGGCGTGGATACTAAAAAGGGCTGCTGCAATAATTATGGTGCGATATTGAACTTTCGTGCCACAAATGGAGTAATGTAGGACAAAGTAGACCCTGGATCAATCAATACATAAGCAGGGTGTGAGCAGATAGTTAGCATACCTGTCACAACATCCGGTGACGCTTCTGAATCTTGCCTCCCTGGTAAGGCATATGTGCGGCTTGGACCCGCACCTGCACTGGAGGCCTCTGATCTGCCCCGACCCCTGCCTGCTGAAACAGAGGGCCTGCGCACTACCGAGGATGCTGTAGCTCATGACCCTGCGGATGCTCGGTCTTGTCTATCCCGATCCTCTTGACCTCTGGCTGGGAAATCTTTCATCAAATGGCCTTCTTGGCCACAAATATAACATCTGGTGGAGCAATACCTGCATGCTCCAGGATGGCGTCGACTGCATATAGGGCAAAGTGGTAGGGTATACCTACTCTACTCCGCCCTCCTCTGTAATGGTGAATCTGCCATCTGCGAGCCTCTACCGGTCTCTGACTGCCCCCTGCGGCTAAATCTACCCCTCTGCGGCTGTGGCGGAGGCGGGGGCCTGGGCGGCCTATCTAACAATCATGGCCTGGGTCCTCCCCGAGCCTCCCTCTGTAACTCAACTGGCCTATCCCAGCGGCACTGTTCCTGATTGGCCCTCCTGATCTCCCGATGCCGCTGTCTGATGCCCTCAATATTCTGGGCAAATGCCTGAACTTGAGCAATGTCCATGTCCTCTCGCAATGTGGCCGTAATACAAGTCTCAACATATTCTGGATTCAACCCCATGATAAAGCGGTGTACTCTGGATGCCATGGTATCAACAAAGGCCGGCGCATACCGAGCCAAAGAATCAAACTGCAAGGAATATTCCCGAACACTCATGGCTCCCTGCTCTAGATGTAGGAACTGGTCTACCCGGGCCTGTCGAATCTCCCGCGGCAAATAATGATCCAGAAAAGCTCCTGAGAAGCTGGACCAGGTCGGAGGGGAAACATCTCTCCCTCGGCACCTTTCCCAGCTTTCATACCACAATACGGCGATGTCCCGTAACCGGAATGCTGCCAACTCAACTGATTCTGTAGGCATGGCATGCATAACCCTGAAAATTCTCAGCATTTGATCCAGAAAATCCTGAGGGTACTCTGTCCGGTCCGTACCTGTAAACTGTGGGGGATTCAGAGCCAAGAACTCTCGGACCCTCGAACTACAGGGCCCTCCTGCCAATTCCACAACTGTAGACGGCATCGGCTGACGCTGGGCAGCCATCATCTGTGCTAACATAACTACCGCACTCCTAACCTCCTGGTCGGAAGGTGTCGGTATAGGAACTGCTGGAGGTAGTGTCGCCCCAGGTGGCTCCTGATGTGGTGGAGACTGCTGAGAAGGCTGGGACGATGCCTTTGTAGTGCCCTCTGATCGGGATGTTTCTAAACGAGGGTGAGGCATCCTGCTGGTGCCTTCCCCTGCTGCAATATCTAAACTCCGGCCTGTGATAGGATGTCGCTGGTCTGACATTATCTGTAACCAAAGAATACAGTAAGCTTTTAGGGACTCAACCCTATATTGTACCGCTCTACAGCACGACTGAATAAGAATAAAAGACAATCATCCTATCATGCCTTGCAGCCTCCTACCCATAGTATGTGGTGCACAACACATCCATAGACAGGACTCTACTTAGCACGGCTTGCAGACTCCTTGGGATACGACCTGCTTTGATACCAAGTTTGTCACACCCCGCCTTGGGGGGTATGACTGGCACCTGGTGCCCTACTAGGACCTGAACTGCTAGACTACTGAGCCGGAGCACATCTGGTGCCTGGCTGGCTCTAACACAGATTCGGGGAAACAACGGGCTATATAACGGCTGTAAATACAGCCTCCGGCCGACTGGGCCTATAACCACCTGTACCTGTACTGACAGCTAACCAGAACATATCAATATGGGGGAGCCTATGCGGGCCGACAAGGCCACCATGCTGTCTAGTTATCTGGAACTCAACAATGAAATACTGGGAAGCTACGTGACCGGCAAGGTCACCACTACTGTCAAGCTATGGCCCCACACGGCCAACATAAAAGAAACAAAAGTACTAATAGTTATACAACTGCACGGCCTCACATGACCGGCTCAACTGACCACAGGGAAATATATACAGACTGCAAGCCTCTAGGAATAACGATAGAAATGATCGGGACATGGCCCCGACCTACCCGTACTGTACAACAAAAGAAAACGAAATACACCTCTGGGATTCAGTCTCCGGATGACAGGAGCTGAATACTCGATCGCTGAGTGGAATCACGAGGGATCGCCTCCTCGTCTATGAGTACCTGCAGGCAAGTAATGCAGCGCCCCACCGGGCGTCAGTACCGCTGGTACTGAGTATGTAAAGCAATAACTGTAAGAGATATCTGAAAACAACAATACAACTGATGAAACTAAAATAGGAAGAAAAGATTAACTGTCTGATAATGTAGAACTATGCCTACTCTTAACTATACTGGAAGGAGTAGGAGTCATACCTGGAGATGTGTCGTTCTACTGTCGATCTACTCGTATCTAATGTGACATGGCATAACATGACATAACATAATATAGCATACACAAACCTTACTCGGCCCCCAGAAGCCGGAGGTACAACCAGCACAAAATCTATACCCCTACCCCGGTCATCCCATCTCCTAAAGTAACTATAAGCATTCTGTCGGTCCCCTGGGTATGAACTTGGGCTCGCTGAGCCCCTGACTATAACTGTACCTGAGTCCGGAGGACTCCTGAATCAACACCCGGGCGTATCCGCTCGACAGGGGTGTGTAAGGGCCGACCAAGGCACAATATGGGGAAAACTGGCATCCCATCTTCGTCCCCTATGGGACGGCATGCCACTCCATAGAGTGACGTATCCTCGTCCTCTGGCGGACGAGTCGATACAGCTATTAACCCTGGGGCGGTCAGGGATGCTAGGTAATCCAACCCCAAGACAATACAGTGGTCTCAACTAGTAATACTATCTGCATATATCACATGCTGAAGCTAATAATTATAATGTATCTGTGTCTACTGTATGCTGAACTAGTGATAGCGATATGTATGTACTTAATTCATGTTGAGACTGATAATAGTGTATATGTACAAATATAATCTTCTGCCTTACTGTACTGTATACTGAGTTTCTGTAATAACATGATTTACTATCCCTAACAAGCATCCTAAACTTCATTTTTAACCTATCATTCTACTTCTGAGATGCCTTACGGATATTACATTGTTTTACTGGGTTTCAACTGAATCCGATATTATCCTACATTCTGTATTACATCATATACTGGGCATGCTGTGCAGTTCCTAACACTTGTATTAGAATCTATATCGTGCTAGCAAGTTTCATGCTAATTATAACATAATGCTTCTAATATCGTACCAACATTCGTAATAAACATAACACATGACTTCTAAATATTCTACTGGCCTTTAAATTACTTTACTATACCGAGCTTACTAACTTGCTGAGGAAACTAGCTTTACATACCTTCGCTTCTGATTTCCCGACTAACTGGCGTAGCTTGGTCAGTATTTCAGCTATTTCTCCCAACTGCATTCATATATATATCAATCAGTACTAAATACAACTTTATTTTGAGGAACGACATTACTTTCGATATAATTATAGCCTAAACTTAGTCCTATCGAAAGACGGTCGAAAACTCGCTATTTTTCAGAAGTCCAGAAGGGAGAAATACTCACTTCATAGCTAGAAACACATAGACATTACTTTGGAGCAATTCTACTTACCTTAGCTCGGTAGCTCGACGATTCGTCGGCCGTATTTCACGAAACTAAATCCGTAGGAATGCTCTCTGCCGCTAAATACCTCGGTATCTGAGGTTAATTTGAGTTTGGACAACGTTTGACAGCGTAATCGGATGAAATTATATTACCCCCTTCGTTCTTTTCTCTCCTCTGGTTTTTCCTCTCTGTTTCACTGGAAATTTATAAGTTTAAATGAATTAAAACTGAAGTGGGGCTTTATATACTTGGGCCTGGACAAGGCCAACGTGTCACGGAGCCAACGCGGAGGCTCCACCTCCGTGACACGTTGCCATCGCGGAGGGGCTCTGCCTCGGCTCCTTCCGCGATGGTTCGATAGGTTTCTCATCCGATCTTTTTCCCGGGCCTTTCTGCGAGTCTACTTTTATGCTTTCACTAGACACCACATGGCCCAAGAATGCCACAGAGTCCAACCAAAACTCACTCTTGTTGAACTTTGCATACAATTGGCGGTCCTTGAGGGTCTGGAGCACTACTCTCAAGTGAGCAGCATGCTCCTCCTCGCTCCGAGAGTATACCAAGATGTCATCAATGAACACGATCACGAACATGTACAAATATGGCTTGAACACTCTGTTAATCAGGTCCATAAAAGCTGCAGGAGCATTCGTTATTCCAAAATACATAACTACAAACTCGTAATGACCATATTGTGTTTTGAATGTTGTCTTTGGAATATCACTCTCTCGAATTCTAAGCTGATGATACCCAGATCTAAGATCTATCTTCGAGAAACACTTAGCACCATGAAGCTAATTGAACAAATCATCGATCCTGGGTAAGGGATACTTGTTCTTGACAGTGACTTTGTTCAACTGTCGATAATCAATGCACATACAATAGGAACCATCTTTTCTTCCGAACAAATAATTCTGGTGCGCCCCATGGAGACTGGCTTGGTCTAATGAAACCCTTATCTAGCAAATCCTTTAACTGATCCTTCAACTCTTTTAGCTCGGCTGGAGCCATCCTGTAGGGAGGAATAGATATAGGCTGCGTATCGTGAAGAAGTTCAATACCGAAATCAATCTCCCGCTCGGGAGGAACACCTAGAAAATCATCAAGATAGACCTCTAGATACTCACATACTATTGGAACTGACTGGATAGTCGGGGTCTCAGACTCAACATCCTTGACCCTAACCAAATGATACATGTAACCCTTAGAAATCATTTTTCTGGCCTTGAGGTAGGAAACGAAGCGACCTACAGGCACAGTTGAACTACCCTTCCATTCTAAGATTGAATTACCCGGGAATCTGAACTCTACTATCCGGGTCCTGCAATTAATGGAAGCATAACAAGCATACAACTAATCCATGCCGAGAATAACATCGAAATCGGTCATGGCTAACTCTATCAGATTTGTTGAGGTGACCTTATGGAGAACCAAGACCGGGCAATTTCTATACATCCGTTTAACTATAACTGATTCACCTACTCGAGTAGAAACCGAGAAGGATTCTGACAAGACATCGGCACTGACTCCGAAGCTACTGGCTACATAAGGTGTCACAAAGGACAAGGTGGCCCCTGGATTTAACAATGCATAAACATCAACATGGAAGAATCATAACATACCAGTAACCACGTCCGTGGAGACCTCCTACTCCTGACGGGATTCTAGGGCATAGAATCTGTTCTGGCGCTGACCGCCAGCTGCACCAGTAGATGCCCCCTGATGTGCTGAGCGAGGGGGTGGGGCTGCTGAGCTAGAATCTAGGCCACGTCCCCCAACCTGATCCTGTCTCGCTACTGGACAATCTCTAATCATGTGTCCGGGTTGCCTACACCTAAAACACGCGCCCGAACCTGCCAAGCACTGGCCTGTATGCCCTCGGCCACATTTGCAACAAGCTGGAACACCTGAATCTGCGGGCCTGCTGCTCTGACCCCTCGAGCCTGATGCTCGCCCTCCCTGATCATTCCTAGGCCGAGATGGCACACTCAAGGATGATGAAGCTGGGGCGGATGATCTCCGATGGGTCTACTGACGGTGCCTACTGCCAGACCCCTGCTAGGAGAATCTGTGGCCCTCCGTCCTGTCCCTCTTGGACTCTCTCTCTAACTCGAATATGTTGCCTCCATCTGCTTGGCATAAAACACCATCCGAGGGAAGTTCATATCCTGATGGAGCATAGAAATCCTATATTCCTTATCCAAGTAACCTGCTATCCCATGCACAAACCTGCTCCCTCGCACCCTATGGTTAGCCACTAACTCAGGAGCATACTTCGATAGACGGGTGAACTCAAGGGAATACTCTAGTATCGTCATCCTCCCTTGCTTCAGATTTACAAACTTCGCTGCCTTTAGCTCCCTCATCTCCCAAGAGAAGAACTGATCCAGGAATGCAACATGGAACTCTTCCCAAGTGACCGGACCTACTCCAGCAACCCTGCTGTCTTTCCACTGGCGGAACCAAATATGTGCAACCCCTTTCAACTGGTAGGAGGACAACTCTGCGCACTCTACACCGCTCACCCCCATAACCTGAGTGATCTTGATAACCTCATCCACGAACTCGTGTGGGTCCTTATCTACCTTGGACCCAAGAAACTTCGGCGGGTTCATCCTCAAGAAGTCCCTGACTCGAGCCGCCATTGCACTGCCGTTCTGTGGAACATGCGCAACAGCCTTCTGATTGACTTGAATGGTCAAGGCCTGCGCAAGCATCTGGATAGCGGCCCAAAACTCAGCGTGGGCGGCTGGCTCCGGTGCCTGAGGCTCATGAACCGGTGGGACCTGCTAATGCCCACAACCCATGCCATCCTCGTGGCCTTCACTGTCTCCATTTCTCCTTCCATTCATCCTTCGAGGAGCCATGATTCTACAATCGCGAATAGCATGAATTAGAGGGATAGAAAGACTATTCACCGCACGACATAGATCATGAAAGATGGGAACATTTCCTAGAACGTTTCGTAGCCTCTTCGTCATAAGTGTGGGCCGCTTCACACTCATGAAAAAGACTCTACTTAACGCGGCTTTCGGACTCCCTAGGACACTTCAAACCTATGGCTCTTATACTAAGTTTGTCACGACCCGAGCATAGACCCAGATCATAGACACGGGACAAGGGACCCGAGAGACCCCTTGTCAACCCATAGCATAAGCTTTTCACTAAATCACTCAATAAACATGAAGAAAACATAATTATAAACTCAGGGGAAGTCTAACTTAACATAACTTCAGAATAAACATCTAAAGTTGAATACATGTCAAAGTCTGATAAACCTTTAATCTGGATGAGCTGATGGGACAACGCCACCAACTAGCTCACAATACTGAAACTGAAAGTACAACCAAGATAATTGAAAGTCTAGTCCTCAAAAGATGAGGACTCACCAACCAAGCAGGTACTGACTCTGATAAGCGACTACAAACGGAGTTGGACCTAAGAACCGGATCTTGCATCATGAAATGATGCAGCATAGAAAGTATGCGGTCAGTACCTGGAATGTACTGAGTATGCAAGGTAAGTAAAACCGCTTAAGTAAATAAATCATTTAAAACATTCCATGACATATCATAACCTTTTAAGTGAAAATAGAAGGCTACAGGAAATCATTCTGAAATCGTACTGTTATAATAACATGACCATGCATAGCTTTAGAACATCATGATTGACTCGAATGACTCAAAGCTGAAACATAACACTTATATTAAAAGCTGAACATGAGTCAAACCTTGCTTCTTGAACATGCATACACACGATAATTATCATGAGTAATGGTTATGCAAATTCAAATGATATAGACAGTGGGAGACTCATCACTTAACCGATATACCACGATAGAGCTTACGTGGTCCCAGCTATTACACTCAAGTGGGCAAAGCCGTCCAAAACCTTGTTAAGGTTAGGGATGCTACCATGATATCGATATCAAGCTGAAAAGGGCCAATGGGGCCGGGGATAGCTCACAAGGGAGGTCCCAATAATACAATAGAATCAACCTACGTTGGTGCGTAGTTCTGGGACGTAGGGTTATCGACCCTTAACCCGCTCGGTGCTAGACTCTTCTCCCAAAACATGTAATGCTCCACATCGTGTAAATACGAAGCTCAACATCGTCTACTGACAAAGCTCAACATGAAATCATGCATAAAATCAACAACATATGAAACGAAGCTCAACATTGTCCATCGACAAAGCTCACTATGAAATCATGCATACACTAGACATCATATAAATATGAAGCTCAACAATGTCATTTCGACAAAGATTAGAATGAAATCATGCTTAGACTCAACATCATGTGAAATGAAGCTTAACATTGTCCTTGACAAAGCTCGACAATAACATGCATAACAATTAAGGATTTACGCATAGAGAAGCCTATACTTTGAAACATACCACAAGCTAGAATTCATAATAAGGATTAAAGGAAAATTTCATCTCAACTATGTGGTAAGCTCATGTTGGGGAAAAATCACAATTTGAAATTATCATTTGGGCATAACCCAAAGCTCTATCATACAATCTTCTTTAAGAACATCATCAAAATCAGGGGTAAGGTTGGAAACATGCCTTTCATCATCTACTCCATCATCATCACATTCTATTATGAACTACCCACACATGGGCGTTTTAGTTTCAATTTTAGAAAGACAATTTCTGTAAAAGAAATTAAGTTAGAATCCGCCCAAGCTCAGTGAATCCCCAATATCAACTCAATTTAATCATACCCATGAGTAGAGATGCAAGAATCATACAATTGAATGAAAACCCATACTTGATCATCACAAACCAATCACAAATTGATAGGGAATGGGCATGGGTGTGGTAGGAAGCACCCACTCATAGCCTTACATACCTGGGATTGAAGAATTCTAACCCTTCCTAATTGCCCAGCTGAGATTCCAATTGGAAACTTTGAGAATTCACCTTGATTCTTCTCCTCAAACCCCCAACCTCGCATGCATGAAAGTAATGGCCTAAGATGGGTTTTTCTTTGCTAAAACCCCTCTATTACGAGCTTAGAACGACGTAGTATAGGCCCTTAGAACTTAGGAATTACGAAAAAATCCTTACTGAAATCGCTGAAAATAACTGTCATGGGTCCTAACGGACGACCCGACGACTCGTCATCAGGGCACAGATCCGTTGGTTCGCTCGTCAGGTTCACTGGATAACCGGTCTGCCGGGGCTCCTAACGAGTGACATGACGACTCGTCCCCAGCAGCCACTACTCGTTTCCACCTCCCGTCAAGTGCACTGGATCAATTTTACAATCTTCCTCCAGAACCACCCCACGACTGGCATGACGACTCGTGGTGTCTGACCACGAGTCATTACATCGCCTGTGGGGACCTAGAGTCCCTCATCCTTCCAGGCCTTCCCACGAGTCACCTGACGACTCGGGGGTCTCCTCACGAGTCGTTTAGTGACTCGTTTTGCAACTGTTGCAATATTTTTCAGTTTTTTCTTCGATTCACTTCCGGGTCCGTTTCTTGAATTCTCGGGGTATAACACTAGATTAGTCAAGAAAGTATTAGTAACGTATATTCAAAGAATAAAGTGTGTGTTAGAAGATAGCGGAAACTAAATGGACTTGGGCATTCTTAGCCCCAATCTGATTGTTGTGGTCCATTTCTACTGTTGTGAGCTTGGCTTCTCTCATCTATTCATCTTTCATGGGATGACGGACTGACTCGAAGGGTAATATTATGTTGGGCCTTTGTCCCAATACACAATGAGGAAAATAGGGAGCCCATTGGACTTAAGCGTGATTTTACATGTGGCACAAATGAAAGGTAGAAGTTAATAAAATGCCTAAACTAATTAAATAAACTGAAAATAGATAATCAATTAGCATATATTCATTATACTCCAGCATATGTGATAGGATTTAGAAGCATATCTTACCGGAGGTAATGGTGAAATAAGTGACTCCATATTTTCTCTGCGGAATGGGATGACAAAAATTTGGAACTTAGACATGCAAATATTACGAACCTATATTTCACAATCATTCTTCAAAGCTAGGCGATAAGACCCTAAGAATCATGATTCTTAATAGCTAGGTTAGATCCCTGAACCATTTTCCTCCTTCAATAAAATGTGATGGGACAGTAAGAGAAATATATAAGCAAGTTTAGAGACTCACTACTGAATAACAAACATAATGTGAAATTAATTTGAGCATGAAATTTATTTCAAATTCTTCAGAGAAGGGAGATAAACTTTCGTAAATAATAAAGCCGAAACACTATTGAGTACTCAACATTTCAAGATTGAAACCCATATTACTTAACAACAATAAAATCGAGGTTTTTAAAATAAAAGAGGCATAAAAACATTTAAATATGAAACCAAATTATACAAAGAGACAAACTCTAAAAAAATAGAGACTCCCACCCATCACTTTATATCCAAAAAAAGAAAAAAAGAAAAAAAATCTTATCACTAGAGAGAGGAAGATTATATTAAAATGAATGGGCAAGACAAAGAATAAGAATGCAATTCAAATAAATGTCCAACGAGGGGTAAAGAGAAACAGGCAATATGAAAAATTAAATCTTAAATAAGCTAAAATCTAGAGAACCCAAAGAATGTCAACATTTATTTTACCATTAAATCAGATAGTTGTAATTTCAGGCTAGTATTCTTGAAGTTGTGACCAACAATACCAGTAGCTCTTAGACATGCTCATGATAGGTAATATATTTACAACACAATTTAAGAAACTATAAAGTCAAATTTGATTGAATTCTCATAATTCAAATATAAAAATCCTTGATTATGTTGGTGGCACTGTACATACTGTGTGTGCTGAGATATGATAAAATATCTTTGAGGCATTTTAGGCCGCGTTAATTTTGACTATAACACTACAAAAATCTAAGCAAAGACAAAATTTAAAAAATAAAAAGATAAAACAAAAAAAGAGTAAATAAAAGCTTATGTAGAGCATCTTGCTTCCTAAAGGAACTAAGTGGCCAAATACACTTTCACAACGTTCAAATTAGAGTTGCATATTTTCCTATCAAGTCACTGCTTAACCCTTTCCCTTCTTTAGTAAAATAAACTAAAGATTTCGTTGCAAAATGCTACCAGTTAATAGTATAATAAGAGGGAGATGGACGGGAAACAAAAGACTAAATTCAAGTAGCATAAAAGATTAAACTATGTCATTTCATAACAAACATGACATTGACATAGGTGTTTAATGATCAAACAAGGTACTATGAATGTTAAAGGTGCAACAACTCATAAGCATGGTTTCTAAACAAGCAAATTTAAACCTAAAGAGATTCTATTAAGACTAACTTTTATTACTTATTATTTGAGTTTACATGAATATGAATAAATAAGGTGGCCACATATCGAAAATAGTAAAAAGTAGCAAGTTTTTAAGATAGGGGTTCGTCGTGCTTCAAGTATTGAAACATAAGCTTTCGATATTCACAATTAAAACCATGTTTGGAGTCATACTAATAGTTTACTATGTTAACAAAGTTATTCTCTTAACTCAATTATGTGGCTTAAACATAATACCTTAAATCAAGATTTCTCTTTACTACATAAATAATAACTAAAAGTAACTTCAGAAGAGAAAAAAAATAAAAAGAAAAAAGAAAATCTTAACCCATGATTTTGAATATATACATCAACTAAAATATATGACTCATAATTTCTAAAGAATTAATGAATACAGAATGACATGTTTTAAATGGCATTAAAGATTGATGAAATAACCTATTGAATATCTTAAGAACTAAAAGAAGTGAAAGAAAACTAAGAAGATTTTCACGGTAGATACAAACCACAGGATCGAGAAAGATCTCTCTCTCTCTCTTTCTTTTTTCTTTTCTTTTACAATATTTTAATCTACAACTACAGATGCGCTTTCGAAAACATTGTTGGGATAGAGCACTCAAATAAAATAGTATAAGAGTTTCCATAGGCATAACTTCTAGAAAGAAAAATTCTTAAATATCTAGAAAAATTGAAACAACTACAACAACAACATGAGAAAAACATTAGATGTCGACAAAAGATAATCCATGTTAGGAACAAAAAATAAATACACAAAAAGCAAGAAATAATCTAAAATCTTCATAATCGAAAAAAGAAAAGGGAAAGAATTGCTAACCTTTTGTGGTGCAGTGAACTAGGGACGAGGATGAGTTTGAGGATGGCTTTCACTGTTTTGGACACCAACAACAGACAAACATAATAGAAATTCAAATAGATTAGGTCACGATTTTTCGAAATTCAAGCAAGGACTAAAGCTTAAAATTTTGAAAATCCCAGATCAAGGTCGATGAAAAATCCCTCTAACTTGAAAGATGAAAATGGATTTCTATTTATAGAACCCAAAACCACTAAGGTATTGTCCTTAAATGGGACTTTAACAGTAACAAAAAGGAAGGGGGGGAAGGGCTTACCTAATTCCGGATTTAAAAGGATGGAGATCCATCTTCACTCTCACAAGCTATCAGCGAAGAAGGTGAGATTTCCAGCAAATTTCGAGGGCTGGGGAGATGTGTTTGCAGATGAGGATAAGGGAGAGAGAAAGGGTTTGCAAGGGTCTGGATTTGGGGATCATTGTGAAAGATAAAGGAAAAAGAAGATGAGAGAAAGAGGTGTTGGGTCTATGAGGGTGTAAAAGGGATGGGGACATGCGATCAAATCTGAAAAGGGTCTGCTTCTTTTTATTGACTTGTTTTGGACCGTCCGATCAAGAGCTGAGATTAAACCAATGGAAAAGAAGAAAAAAATAATAATGTAAAAATCTGATTTGATATATATATAAATATAAAATTAAAAGAGGGTAATAAAAAATAGCTAAAATTAAAATCATTTTTAAAAAAATCAATGTGAGATATAAAATTTGAGACAAATTATTTTTTGATTAATTAATCAAGTTTCTTGAATTTAATTATATATATATATTAGAGGGACTAATCGTCAAGCTTAAATCGTAAATGACTTGCGATTTGCAAAATGACATGCGTACTTAATATAACATTTGTTCTCAATATAAAAATATTTTTTAAACTAATCAAATAGGTATATTTAACATTTATTTTTTAAAAAAAAAAAAATATATATATATATATATACACACACACACACACACATATGTTAGGATATTATACCAAATGAAATGGCTGACTATTATCAAAATACTTTGATTATGTGAAAAAATAAATATTTTACTCTATTTGTCATTCGAGAAGCTGAATTATTAATTAAAATGTGGAGGGCCAAAATTGGGTGTCAACAATGTCATATAAAACCAAAGAAAACATACATAAATTATTCTCAAAGCATAGCTAAGTATGAGCAAAATATGGCAAATAAGTGTGTAAATATGCCTACATCAGGGGTGCGAAGAGCCAGGGGATGATAGGTAGAGAAGTAGTAAATAGCTTATGTGTGTGTGTGCGTGTGTGTGTATACTTATATAAATTTGATTATATTTTATCTTCAGGACAAAGAATTGGGTCGCGACCCGACACATGAGGATCTCTTTCGGGTTACACATGTAAAGAAGAAGAAGAACGAGTCGGATTCGGACACATGGATCGAGCAAAGGGCTGAACAAGCCTATGTATGTACCTACAAGTTACATATAATTAGTAATATGTAAGTTTGAACTCGCCTATACTATTTTTTCTTTTTAATTATGCAAATGGATTATCAATGATACTTGTGTTAGTACAATCAAACCCAGCAAGCCCAAGGTGGGCTAACCAGCCTCCGGCGAATGTTGCTACCCAAATCTAAACTGACAAAGTGACGGAGGGGGGGGGGGACAAAAGGGGAGAGTCTACGGTCTAGGCTGTAGGAACCCAATTCGACGGATCCAGTTCAAACTAGAAGGTAAAGCCAAGCTGAGGGTTTGATGATGTTCAGATCGCTGCTATATCATAGAAGATCAAACACCTTACATGTGCCTTGGCGGATGCCAAGGAAAAATGCATTGCTAAAAGCAAGAGCATGTGTCATACAATCAAGACACAAGTGAATAACCTCCTTAGTAGCGGAGTGTATAAACATGCCCATTCTCCTCCACCTTGGTTGAAGATGAGATTTCTAGTGATGACGGAGATGAGCCTGTCGAACGGACACTTAGTTGCCAGGATTTCTACTGTTGAACATTGAAAATAAGTTAAAACTTTGTAAATACTGAAGTTTTTAAATTTTGATTGACTTTATAGATCCTTTTGGTTAATCTATTATACTAAATTTGGTGTTTTTATTCGATAATTACTATGTAATTAATGTTGTTATTGATTTAGAATTGATTTGACCGAAATTAGTGCTAGATTATAGTTGATATTGAATTGAATTTTAATTTGGTAGGTGAAAAATGCAGGAATTGTAGGTTTACATATCTACACTGTCCATTGGCTTTTTGTAAAAAAAACCACATACAGAAACCTAGAAAATCGATCTTGTCAGTTGATTTGTTCTTGGATATAAAGAACATACTGACGTACAAAGTCAAATATGTTTGATTTTTTTAAAATAATTTATTAATTAAAAAATTAAGGTTGTTCGTTAGTAATTTATTTTTTCACATCGGGTGGCATTTTAAAAAACCCACCAAGTTGAATTTAATAAACCAAGGGACATCCCTCGGTAGTAACCAATATTGTCGATCGGTTTTCTATTTTTGACGAGCCAAATTTCGATCCCTATCATGTCACGACCCGAGCTGAGGCCCCGGATCGAGACACGAAACCTAGAATCACAAACGGCTCTAAGTCGATCCATGGCATGAACATAACAGCTAAAGAGCATACATTAAATGGAAACTGATAAACTAAACATTAATAAGCGAAAGTCTGAATACATATCAACAATACAGATTCAACACTGACAAAGCTGAAGTTCTACATATTGTCTGAAAAAGCTTCTCACATAACTGAAGAGCTGATGGGACAACATCCCCAACTAGCTCACTAATACTCTGAAAACTGAAAGTAACACAACTCAACAATCTGAAGGTCCTCATCCTTAGTCCGAAAACTGAAAGTAACACAATTCAACAATCTGAAGGTCCTCAAAGGATGAGGACTCACCAATAAGAGGACCAGACTAAATTGTGGAGACTGGCTAACGGCAAAATTGAGTCTGAGCGTCTGAACCTGTATTAGGAAACGATACAACATAGAGTATGCGGTCAGTACTTGGAATGTACTAAGTATGTAAGGTAAGTAAAATAGGCTAAGTAAGTATAACTGAAACTTTGCACATAAATATAAATAGTAAGATCATGAGAGTAGGGATTGCATGCTAATATGTGAAAACATGTATAACCATAATTGAATCTCACATCTAAATAGAATGACCTAAAGCTAGAATATAGAATCATATGGCTCTCCATAACTGATATCATAAGTAAAAGCTTATAAACTAATTATTGGGTTAAACCTACTGAAAATATAATATCATAAGCCATAAATATGCATAACTGAAATAATGAGGAACAATGGGAGGCTCGTCTTAACCGACTACCACCATGTATGAGCGCATGATGATACCATATCTTGTCCACGTGCAGGAGGGCAATCCTAAGTCTTGTCGGGGCAAAGAATAAGTAAGGTGTCATATCATGATGTGCCCTTGGGTGGGGGAAATGCTCTCTTGAGAGGCCCCAAAATATATCTACGTTGGCGCGATGTTTATGAGACCGGGAAACCTTGGAACCCCTAGCCTACTCAGTACTAGACACTACTCCTAAAACATGTATAATGCTCATATAATCATATTCTAGAACATAACTTGAATCTATACATTTGAGGAGTCTTGACTCCAAAATATATATATATCTATCTTTTGATCTTGTTAGCCTTGGCTAGATCATAATACATACTTATTTTGTGTGGGCTTGCCCAAATCTCAAAATCATGCATACTTAAAATATAATTCATAAAGAAAATCATGAATTCATACATGGGTAATTTGTAATCATTCATTCATGCTATATATCCTATCATACTTGAAATCATAAATCATAAACTTGACTTTTTCATGAACTGGCATAATTTGGGCATAATCTTCTAAAATTTGAAATCATGAATTTGTAAGCAAAACATGCTTAAAATCTGCCCATGAATGTTCAAATATACTTTAAACTATAAAGAGGATTGATCAATAAACAATTGATAGAGAATTTTAAAATTGGATTAAAACCCTTTTTAGATCATAACTTGGATTGAGACTTGATTCATGAAATTGAGGAGAATTTGAGCATGAGAGTGAAAGGAACCCTCATTCATAGCCTTATATACCTGGGTAAACTAAACCTACACTTGTCTTTAAAAGCCCAAGAGATTTGGAGAAGAACGTGAAGAATTCTAGGCTTGATCTTCAATGGGGAATTCTTGATCTTGCATGCATGGGAGGGGAATGATTTAAAATAGGTTAAACTCCTTTAAAACACCTCTTTTAGAGCTTAAAATGACATAGTTTAGAGCTTAGAAACTTAGGAATTATGAAAACACCCTTACTAATTCCGCAGAAAATTACACACTGCCAGAAGCCATGACTGACACCTCGAGTCATACCTCGATAGCACGACCCGTAGTTACCACCCGTCGTCACCACTATTTTGCCCTGACTTCTAAAGTTTTCCATTGGTCAGACCACGACTCTTACCATCAAACAACAAGTCATTGGATCCAGTTGTGGTCATTGCTTCCAAAATCCTTAGTCCCTTCCCATGAGTACAAGTCGGGACTCGTTGTTTCCCACAATAAGTCGTACCATGGCTCATTCCTTCCAAACCCGATACACCAGAAACCCATTATGACCACTGACCACGAGTTGTACCGTTAACCTATGACTCGTGGTTTGCTCTCATGGTTCACTCATCCAGATCCTCCATCCCCCTAATGAGTCGTACAAGGACCCGTGGTTTCCCACAACGGGTTGTACAACGACTCATACCTTCTAACCAGGGTAGCTCAGTCCTCAAACAATGGTTCATCCTACGATTCATTGGTCCTTCCTATGACTCGTACCCAATTCGTCCTGAGATATTTTTTCAACTTTTTCTGCTGATCATATTTCTAATCCCACACAACCTTAGGAACTTTAGGGGTATTACAATATCTTTCCCTTTGGAATATTCGTCCTTGAATGTGGGGTAAACATACTGAAAGGCTGGGGAAATGAACTACAATCCCAAATACTGAACATTTGAAGCTAAAATCTAACAGAGTGACTAACTCCAAACTGATACGCGTGATTGAACTTAATTCATAAATCATACATACATTCTAGAACATGAAAGGAATTGAGAGACATAAGCTTAACCTAAAACTGAATAGAGTATTAAAGAGGAAACTGATACCTCAAGCTAAGACAGAGCTGAAAGAAATAAATACGGGTATTTAGCCATCATATCTGCTTTGGATTCCCAAGTAGCTCCCTCAACGAGTTGATTCCTCCATAAGACTTTCACTAAAGATACTTCTTTGTTCCTCAACTTCCGAACCTAACGATCAAGGATCTCAAGGGTACCTCTTCATAGGTAAGGCTATCTTTCACGACTATACTCTCCACCAGAACAACAAAAGTCGGGTCACCAATACA
Organism: Datura wrightii; assembly: GCA_035772735.1. Taxonomy (NCBI): domain Eukaryota; kingdom Viridiplantae; phylum Streptophyta; class Magnoliopsida; order Solanales; family Solanaceae; genus Datura; species Datura wrightii. The sequence continues at coordinate 82,331,761 of JASDFA010000006.1, read as the reverse complement.
CTTCTTCAATATCGATACATGGAAAACTGGATGCACCGACTCTAACTCTACTGGTAGCTCCAACTCATAGGCCACCTTACCAATATGTCTCAAAATCTTGCATGGGATAATATATCGGGGACTAAGCTTCCGTTTCTTTCCGAACCTCATCACTCCCTTCATGGGAGACACCTTCAAGAACACCCAGTCATTAACTTCAAACTCAAGTTTTCTCCGTCTAACATCCGCATATGACTTTTGATGACTCTGAGCTATTTTCAGCCTTTTCCTTATAAGCTAAATTTTCTCCATAGCCTCATGAACCAAATTTGTCCCTATCAACGTAGCTTTTCCTACCTCAACCAACCAATAGGCGATATACACCTCCTCCCGTAAAGAGCCTCAAACGGAGCCATCTGGATACTAGAGTGGTAACAATTGTTGTAAGAAAACTCGATAAGAGTTAAATGATCATCCCAACTGCCTTTGAAGTAAATTACACAAGCTCTCAACATATCCTCAAGAGTTTGAATGGCCCGCTCGGCCTGACCATCTGTCTGCAGGTGAAAAGTTGTACTAAGCTTGACTTAAGTACCGAGTCCCTTCTGAAACGATCTCCAAAATTGTGAGGTAAACTAAGTATCTCTATTTGAAATGATGGAAAAGCGAATTCTATACAACTGAACCAACTCTCGAATGTACAATCTAGCATAGTTCTCATCTGAATCGGTAGTTTTGACTGGTAAGAAATAAGCTGCTTTGGTCAACCTATCTACCACCACCCATATAGAGTCATACTGTTGGAGAGTGCGAGGCAATCCTGTGATGAAATCCATATTGACATCTTCCCACTTCCAAGTAGGGATACTGATGTCTTGTAGCATACCTTTAAGTCTTTGTTGTTCAACTTTCACTTTTGTTGACAATTCGGACACTTAGCCACAAACTCTATCATGTCCCTCTTCATGCCATTCCACTAATAGACTTCCTATAGGTCACGGTATACCATGAGCCTCATGCAATATCTGTTCTCTCAAATCATTGACACCCGAAGCACATAAATGACCCTGATATCGAAGCACACTATCTCCCCTTGGGAGAAGACCTCCACCTTCTGATTTTGAACCACTTCCTTTAGCTTCACTAAGATAGGATCCCCATCTTGCCTAACCTTGACCTTAGTCGCCAAAGAAGATTCTGGACCATTCTGAATAATGACACCACAACCTGTCGAATCTGCGAGACGAACCCCTAATCGTGCAAGCTGATTTACATCCTTCACCAACTCTTTCCTTCCATTTTCCACATGAGAAATACTCTCCATGGACAGTCCACTAAGGGCATCTGCCACTACATTGGCCTTGCCCGAATGATAAAGGACACTAATTTCATAGTCCCTGAGCAGCTCTAATGATCTCTTTTGTCACAAATTCAAGTCCTTCTAGGTGAACACATGTTGTAGGATCTTGTGGTCCATAAACACATCCACATGGACCTCATACAAGTAGTGTCTTCAAATTTTCAATGCGAACACTACCGCTGCCAACTCTAGGTCATACGTCGGGTAATTTTTCTCATGAGTCTTAAGCTGTCTAGAGGTATATGCAATGACTTTACCATATTACATCAACACACATCCAAGACCAACCCTAGAGGCATCGCAATACTCAACGAATCCATCTGTGCCCTCTGGTAGGGTCAATATTGGGGCTGAAGTGAGTCGAGTCTTTAACTCCTGAAAACACTTCTCACAGGCATTCGACCACTGAAATTTGACTTTCTTTTGGGTCAACTTAGTCAACGGTGCTGCAATGGATGAAAATCCTTCAACAAACCTCCTGTAATAGCCAGCTAAACCCAAGAAACTCCTGATATTTGAAGGATTAACTGTTGACGATGTTCGCTACTGGACCTTTGCTGGGAAAACCCAAAGCTGCCTGTCCTAACCCTCTTAGCCTCTCTCCCCCTTTCCTTTATCTAATCCGCCTTTATCTTTTGGGCGTATATAACTAATCGAGAGAAGTCTAGATCACTGTTCAACATTATGGTCCTACACTCCTTGACCAACGAATCTGACACTTCATACACAAATATGTTCATACAAGCTCTCTGACCCGTGATAATTTTCGATGCATACTTGGAAAGCCGGGTGAACTCCAAGACGTACTCTTGCACAGTCATATTGTTCTGCCTCAAGTTGACGAACTTCACCGCCTTTGCCTTCCTCAACTCCCTAGGGAAGAATCTGTCTAAGAAGGTAGTCATGAACTCATCCCAACTCATGGGAACAACGCCCACTGCTCTACCGTCCCTTCACTAACAATTTCAAATATAAGCAACCCCCTTCAGCTGATAGGAGGCTAAGTCTGCGCTCTCTTCTCCTGCCATCCCCATAATTTAGGTGATCTTTTGTACCTCCTCAAGAAACTCATACAGATCCTCATCCACTCTTGGCCCAAGAAACTCAAGTGGATTCATCCTGAGAAAGTCCCGAACTCGAGCCGCCGCTGCGTTCTCACTCTTAGGGACATGACCGCCACCTGCTAGTTGATCTGAGCGGTCAAAGCTGGTCCAACATCTGAAAAGCCGCTCTCAACTCAGCATGATAGACCTGGTCGGGAAAAGGACCTGCTGATGCTGGCGGGGCTTGCTGGTGCCCATCTCCATTGCCATCTTCATTGTCATTTCCATTTCCATTCCTTCTACCATTTACTCGGCGTGGAGGCATAATTCTGCAAACACATATAGCACGAATTAGAAGGATAGAGAGGTAATTCATCGCATGACATTAGGGGTGGGCAAAAAAACCGAAAACCGAAAAATCGGACCGAACCGAATTAATTCGGTTTTTCGGTTTCGGTTTTTTCGGTTTTTCGGTTCGGTTTCGGTTTTTTTTTTAACTTAATTCGGTTTTCGGTTTTTTTCGGTTACGGTTCACCGGATTTCGGTTAAACCGAATAACCGAATTTATAATAATTTTTTTTATAATTAATAATTAAATTAAATAAAAAAATAAAAAACCCTAAAGTAATAACTAGTACTACTCAGTACTCACATCACAGGCCACAGCCCATAGCTACTGCCTACTGCTAGACACCACACCACTCGACAGAAAATGAGAAATTAGAAATCAATCGACAATCAGGAAGCCGTCGGCCGTCGCCATCGCCCGTCGCCCGTCGATCGTCCCCCGTCAGGCCGTCACCCATCTCCTGTCGCCCGTCGCCCGTCGCCCATCGGCACGTAGTCGGTACTCTCTGGTCTCTGCCTCACCAGTCACCAGCCGTCGGCCATCGCCCATCGGCTGATCGACCCATCCCTCGCCGGCAGCCGCTAGCCCGCTATCTATTTCTATTATCTCTGTAACTGTAAGTTATCCACTATTCCACTATTCCACTTATCCTTAATCAAGATTCAACTCATTCAAGAATGTGAATATCAGAAATTAAGAGAGTACAAAGACTACAAACTAAAATAATACGTAGAGAGTAGAGACAGTGCAAATGGAAGTGCTCACTTTGTTTCCAATGGATTTGACCAGTATTTGTAGTGTGAATACATTGGGTTGTCCAAATCTTCAGCTATCCCATATGAAAAATGAGCACCTCCACGGCTCCACGATCCATCATCTTTGGGGCAACAAAGTGGAGTAGTCTATACATACTTAATAGTTAATATTTTGACTCTTTGAATAATCTTTGTCTTTTTGATATATCATTTGTTGTTGTTGGTTGTTGATTTGTTGATTGTTGGTTAATTATTTATGATTGTTCTTATTAATTTTGTATAGATGGATGATGAAAGTAGAGTAAGTGAAGTCGGTTCAACTGACAACTCACTAGATACTCAAACTGAAACTTTGGATACAATTACAAAGAAAAGGAAAGAAATGCAACCAAGATCTGAGGTTTGGGGTCATTTTGATAAGATAGTTCAAAATGGTATTGGTAGACCAAAGTGCAAGTACTGTAAGAATAATTATGCTGCCCATACAAGTAAAAATGGAACAACGGGTTTGAAACAACATTTGGATAGGTGCAAGGCATATAAAACTATCGTTGAAACTTCTTCTCAAATGAAATTATCTTTTCAAACTCAAGATGCCCCCCTTTGGAAATTTGAACAAGATGTAGTTAGAAGGGCTTTGGTTGAAATGATAATTATCGATGAACTACCATTTAGCTTTGTAGAGAATGAAGGTTTCAAGAAGTTTATGAGCAAAGCCCAACCTCTATTTAGAATTCCTTCCCGTAGAACAATAACTAGGGATTGTTATGAAGTTTATAGTGAATTGAGACAAGATTTGAAGAAGTCTTTTAAAGAAGTCCAACCAAAGATTTGTCTTACCACAGACACATGGACATCATTGCAAAGAATTAATTATATGTGTTTGACTGCTCATTTTATTGATAGAAATTGGGTGTTGCATAAAAGAATATTAAATTTTTGCCCAATATCTAGTCATAAGGGTGAGCAAATGGCAGAGGCGATTAGTAATTGTTTACTTGATTGGCATTTGGAAAAGGTATTCTCTATCACTGTTGACAATGCATCTTCTAATGATGTTACAATTAAAGAATTGTCTAAACAGCTGAATATGTGGGGAACTAATATAATGGAAGGTAAACATCTTCATGTGAGATGTATGGCTCACATACTTAATCTGATTGTCCAAGAAGGTTTGAAAGAAATCGATCCTTCTGTCAAAAGGGTTCGACAAATGGTGAAGTATGTTAAATCATCCCCTGCAAGAACAAGAAACTTTAAGAAATGTTGTGAAGTCCAAAAGGTAGAATGTGATAAAACATTGACGCTAGATGTTCCTACTAGGTGGAATTCCACCTATTTGATGTTGGATACGGCACAAAAGTTTGAGAAGGCCTTTGATTGGTTTGATCTTTTTGATGACCAATTTAATACTTGTCTTTCAACTAATGTGTGTGAAGATGAAAGTGTTGCAGGTCCGCTCGAATGTGATGATTGGGCGAATGTGAGGAATGTGGTTAAGTTTCTTGAAAGATTCTACGAACTCACTGTAAAGGTTTCAGGTTCACAATATGTTACTTCTAATGTTCATTTTGAGGATATATGTGAGCTTGATGCATATTTGAATGTGTGTTTTGCAAGTGAAGATCTTAATTTGAGTAACATGGCTCAACGGATGAAACAAAAGTTTAAGAAATATTGGGGTTGTCCTGAAAAGATGAACAAAATGATTTTTATTGCTTCTGTGTTGGATCCTCGAAATAAGTTTGTGTATGTTGGCTTTGCACTTGAAGAACTATTTGGGGAGGAAATAGGAAAGAAAGTAAATGAAGGAGTGCGTGATTATATGACTTCTTTGTTTGAAGTGTATATAAAACAATATTCAAAAGGATCTAATCAATCATCTCCATCTAGAACTACTTCATCTCAGCATACATCTGATACATATAGTTCTGGCACTTCTCTAAGTATGAAAACAAAAGCCTTGAGAACTAAGCTTTTCTTGAAAAAACAAAAAGAAGATTGTGGAAGTGGAGGTGCTAAATCAGAGTTGGATAGATACATTAGTGAAGACCAAGAGCCTGATTCTGATGATTTTGATATATTAGATTGGTGGAGGGTTAATTCTCCCAGGTTTCCTGTTCTTTCAGAGTTAGCTCGTGATGTGTTGGCTATTCCAATTTCAAGTGTGGCTTCAGAATGTGCATTTAGTACTAGTGGTCGTATTCTTGATCCATTTAGAAGTTCATTGACTCCTAAATGTGTGCAATCTCTTGTTTGTGTCCAAGATTGGCTTAGACAAGAGACTAAGCCCATTTGTGTTGAGGAAAGTTTGGAGTATCTTGAGAAACTTGAGCTTGGTAAGATTTTATGTTTTTTAGTTGTTTATTTAGACTTTTAAGTTTTAATGCAATAATAAATTAGTAGTATACTAATTTGTGTTTTATGACATATTTGATTAAATTATCTTTAGAGATGGCAATAAATGGAAGAGAGTCTTACATTGTTGATGTATGATTGCAATATGCAATTTGCTACTAGTGCGGTGCCTACGGCTACTAGTGGCCGGTGAGTTGAATTATTGATTACTTTATTTATTTGGTCATTGTCATTTACTCGTTTGTCTCATACTCTCTCATCTCATAGTCTCATTGTCATTGATGATATTTTTTTGTAATATTGTTTTTTTATCTTGAAAGTTGAAAGTTATATTCTAATTTTTTATTTTATCTTACCATTTATTAGGTTCAATGATCAACGGTTCAAGTTTAATCATGAAGATTATGTCATTCGGCCATCAAGTGATGTGATGCTTTATGTGATTATGTCAATTGTCATTGAGAATTTGAGAATTGAGATGGCAAGTTACTAAGTTATGCCATTTTGAAGTGTAGGCGGTAGCCGGTACGCACTCGATTTATATAATTTTAATTTTTATTTATAAATTTATAATTGATAATTTGATATTAATAAAAGAAAGTTTCACAATCACAGTAGTTAAACCTTAAAAGTAGATCATTTTGAATTAAAAAGCTTGAAATAATTTATATTTTATTTAAATGCAGCCCATTTTACAATCAGAAAAAAGTCCATCAACCAAGCCCAAAAAAACCGAATAACCGAAATAAATAAACCGAACCGAATTAAAAAAAACCGAACCGAACCGAATTAAAACGGTGCGGTGTTTGGTGTTCATTATTCATAACCGAAAACCGAAAAAACCGAACCGAAATTTGAAAAAACCGAACCGAAACACCGAACGCCCACCCCTACATGACATAGATCATAATAGAAGGGAAATTTCTTAAAATGTCTTGTAGCCTCTCCCTTATAAGTGTGGTGTGTTTTACACCCATGGAAAAGACTCTACTCAACGCAGCTTTCAAACACCCTAGGACACTCTGAACCTTTACTTTGATACCAAGTTTGTTACGACCCGAGCTGAGGTCCCGGATCGAAACACGGAACCTAGAACCACAAATGGCTCCAAGTCGACTATGGCATGAACATAAAGGCTAAAGAGCATACATTAAATGGAAACTGATAAACTAAACATGAATAAGCAAAAGTCTGAATATATATCAACCATACAAAGTCAATACTGACAAAGCTAAAGTTCTATATATTGTCTAAAAAAGCCTTTAATATAACTGAAGAGCTGATGGGACAACATCCCCAACTAGCTCACTAAAAGTCTGAAAACTGAAAGTAACACAACTCAATAATCTGAAGGTCCTCGAAGTATGAGGACTCACCAATAAGAGAATTGGACTAAGCTGTAGAGACTGGCTAATGACGAAACTGAGTCTGAGCGTCTAAACCTGTATTATGAAATGATATAACATAGAGTATGCAGTCAGTACTTGAAATGTACTGAGTATGTAAGGTAAGTAAAATAGGCTGAGTAAGTATAACTGAAACCTTCCATATAAATATAAATAGTAAGATCATGAGAGCAGGGACTGCATGTTGATATCTGAAAACATGTATAATCATAACTAAATCTCATATCTGAATAAAATTACCTAAAGCTAGAAAATAGAATCATATGGCTTGCCATAACTGAAATCATAAGTAAAAGCTTATAAACTGATCATTGGTTCAAACCTGCTGAAAACATAATATCATAGGTCATAAACATGCATAACTGAAATCATGAGGAATAATGAGAGACTCGTCTTAACTGACAACCACCATGTATGAGCGCATAATGATCCCATGTCTTGCCCACGTGGTGGAGGGTCATCCTAAGCCTTGCCAGGGCAAAGGATAAGTAAGGTGTGATATCACGGTGTGCCCTTGGGTGGGGGAAATGCTCTCTTGAGAGGCCTCAAAATATACCTACGTTAGCGCATATTTTATGAGATCGAGGAATCTTGGAACCCCTAGCCTACTCGGTGCTAGACACTACTCCCAAAATGTATAATTCTCATATAATCATATTCTAGAACATAACTTGAATCTATACATTTGAGGAGTCTTGACTCCAAAATATATATATATATCTATCTTTTGATCTTGTTAGCCTTGGCTAGATCATAAAACATACTTATCTTGTGTGGGCTTGCCTAAATCTCAAAATCATGCATACTTGAAATATAATTCATAAAGAAAATCATGAATTCATACATGGGTAATTTGTAATTATTCTTTCATGCTAGATATCTTATCATACTTGAAATCATAAATCATAAACTTGACTTTTTCATGAACTTGCATAATTTGGGCATAATCTTTTAAAATTTGAAATCATGAATTTAATCAAAACATGCTTAAAATCTGCCTATGAATGTTCAAATATACTTTAAAACATAAAAGGAGATTGACCTATAAACAATTGATAGAGAATTCTATAAAATTGGATTAAAACTCTTTTTAGATCATAACTTGGATTGAGACTTGATTCATGAAATTGAGGAGAAATTGAGCATGAAAGTGAAAGGAACCCTCATTCATAGTCTTACATACCCGGATAAACTGAATCTACACTTGTCCTTAAAAGCCCAAGAGATTTGGAGAAGAACTTGAAGAATCCTAGACTTGATCTTCAATGGGAAATTTCTAACCTTGCATGCATGGGAGGGGAATGATTTAGAATAGGCTAAATTGCCTTAAAACACCTCTTTTCAGAGCTTCAAACGACGTAGTTTAGGGCTTAGGAACTTAAAAATTACGAAAACACCCTTACTAATTTTGCAGAAAATTACACATTGCCAGGAGTCATGATTGACACCACAAGTCGTACCTTGAACCACAACTCGTGGTTACCACTCGTCGTCACCTGTTTTTTCGTGACTTCTAAAGTTTCCCACGGGTCAGACCACGACATGTACCATCAAACGACAAGTTCATTGGATCCACTCGTGGTTGTTGCTTCCAAAATCCTCAATCCCTTCCTACGGGTGTAGCCATGACTCGTTTCAGACAATGAGTCGTACCATGACTTGTTCCTTCCAAACCTGATACATCAGAAATCCGTTACGGCCACTGACCACGAGTCGTACCACCAACCTACGACCCGTGGTTTACTCTCATGGTTCATTCGTCCAGCTCCTCTATCCTTCTAATGAGTCGTACAACAACCCGTAGTTTCCAACAACAGGTCGTATAACGACTCGTACCTTCTAACCAGGATAACTCAGTCCTTAAACAATGATTCATCCCACAACTCGTTGGTCCTTCCTGCGACTCATACCACGAGTCGTCCTAAGATATTTTTTTAACTTTTTCTGCTAATCACATTTCTAATTCCGAGGCCAATCTTAGGAACTTTCGGGGTCTTACATATCAGTCCGTCGGTTGACTGTCGATTTTGCTCAAAAAACCTATGTTGTTCATCCGTATTGGCTCTCGTTTTTTGAGTAGTTCTTTATAGTGTTCTCTAGACTCTCAATCATGTTGTACTAGATCCCTCTTCTACATTCTTTTCCTCATTCATATCTATCCTCAGACCAACTATATCCCTACTCCTTATAAACTCTTAATTTCCATCTCCCAGAGTTATGTTGAATTTCATTCTCTCTATATGTAACTGAGTGAGGGTAGTTGTTGCCAATTTAGCTCCCTCATGCGATCAAGCAAAACTTTTGAAATATGATAAATTATTCAATTTGATATTTGAAACCAAAGTTAAATCCTAGCACGAACATATTTCTAATGATCGAGATTTGATTAGCTAACAAAGGATGATTCTAAACTATGAAACTTGCAAAAATATTTTTAACTAGCCTTAGCTAGCAGCAACTATCACCTTTGGGAGTTGCCGCCTACTATAAGTCACATGTCCAATCGAGCACATAATACTGAACAAACATACCATTTTTATCAGCCACAGAAGAGAAGAAGATGAAAGAAAAGAAAATGAGTCAGGTAAAACGGGTGGATTTCTAAAAGGAATTGGGTATTTAAAATTGAGGTTGAGTTATTTAATTTTGAGCTTGATACTTGTTATTTCATTAAAATTAAGAGCAAATTTGTACCCACATATAAGGGAGGGATATATTTGGAATAGAAAAATAATTGAGGGGTATATTTAAATTATTTTAGACAGTAAAGAGATATTTTTGACCCCTTTCTGCTATGAAATTGAATAATATTATAGGGTGTGTTTCATCATTTACAATTTTAGCCTCTAGGCTATTGAATTATTTTAGAGGGGGTGTTTCATCATTTACAATTTTAGGCTAATACAAAATAGAAGTATAATGAAAAGTTGGAAGGAACCCCTGGCGCTATTTTCCAGTTTCAGTCATTCAAAGGGCTTTTACAAGTTTCCCTCCTCCATTCCCTAATGGCTTCTTCATCCACAGCTCTCCACATAATTGACGACGACGATGTAAGCTCTCTATACGTTTGTGCGCGCGCGCGCTCTTTTGTTTCTCTTTGCTTTCTTCTTGTAACCCTCACTCTATTTTGCACAGGAGTTTGATTGGGACTCAGCTGTGAAAGAAATCGATGGTGCTCTCGAAGCAACAGCCATTTCCAACAGACCATCTTCTTCCGATTTTGCTTCTACTTCTCATTCAAATCGCCAAATTAAGGAAACCCACAAATACCCTTTTTCTTCTTCTTCTTCTAGACAATCCACACTCGATAAATTTATCCAAAATTCCTCCAAGAATTCTGAGAAATCTAGTCGAGAACAGGAAAATCGAGATGGGTTTGGAGAAAAGAACGAAAATGAATTTGAATCTTGTGGGCCTAGTTATGTTAAGGTTGATCCGGAGGCTGCAAAAACTTGGATTTTCCCAGGTTCTTTTTTCACTGTATTTTCTACTTCATCAATATCCTACTTCAGATCTGTTTTTACATATTAATGTTTTATAGAAGTTAAAAATGTGAGCATTTATGATCTTTTTACGGATTCTTCATTTGACTTGATGCACATGTCCCAAATGAGATCACATTTGGGTCCCAAATAATATAAACTTGGATTAAAGCTGAACGTGTCTGTACCTGATGCAAACATGCACACTAATCAACATAAATGTAGGATTTGTTGGGCTAAAACAATCTAATGATACTCTTAACATACTGTGGTGGTAAAATTTTCACGGTCCCCTATTTGGTCCCTGCCATTTTACCCTTTGTTTGGATGGTGGTTACCCATGGTATAGTATGGTATCGTTACTAAGAGTACCATGTTTGGCTGAAGTTCAAGCATATGTGCCTTTGGTTCAGCCAAAAAGTGGCTGAACTATGTGCCATAAGTTCAAGCAATAAATGGCTGAACCTTAGGCATACGTATCTTATGTTCAGAGAAAAATGCCTGAAGTTTGCTTGCTTTCAAATTTGCTGAAGTTAGACTTTGACAAACCAAACTTCAGACGCGAATATCTGAACTTTAGACACCATGCCAGAAGTTGATTTACCCGCTGAATGTTAGACACTGATTTAAAGCTGGTAAACTTGCAAAACTTGAGGAACTTTGGGTATAACTTAAATGGGGGTCTTGAAATCTATGCACTACCCCTGGAGTTATTTCGTCCGCTTTGGCCCAAGCCTGCACGGTTTTCCCTAAAATGCCTAATACCATTAAGAGTATTCAACACTTCATATGTATTTTCTTTTTCTTTTCTACTTCTCATTTGGGACTTTATTCATACGCACCCACAATCTTCCTCTTGAACTAAGTTCCACATGATCCATCACTATTCATGGGCCGATGTGGAGATTAACTATGTGTCCCCCACATTATTTGAGTATATATGACCACCAAGCCCACAATCTTCTCCTTTTTGTGTTGTCTTCAAGCTACGGGTAAAGGTAGTAAACCAACCGATAGCTAGGCATAGGCAATAAGTCGGGCGCCACGCCATCACTCCACTATTTCTTCCGCCAAATCATTCGGTCTAATACCTTTTGTTAGGGTAAAACAACCCAAAGATACCCTTAACATAGTGTGATATTATCCGTTTTGGGCCATGCCCACACGGTTTTCCCCAAAAGGATTCATAGCATTAAGACTTAAGAGTATCCAAAACCTCATAGATAGCTTCTTTTTCTTGCCACTTTTCATGTGGGAGTTTTTCATACACACCCAACAGGTATAAGAGTTACTTTAGTTTTTTATTGGGCTTTTTAGGAATTAATAGATATGATTTGTTGTATTCCCAAGGGGATGACTGAGCGGTTGAGTTGTATAAGTACAACTTGGAGATCCCGTGTTCGAATCTCAACCACAATACTTGGCAGTATCTTTTCCATTCTTGGAGAGCCAACCTGACAACTGCACTTGTGGGTGTAGTAGGCTGCCAAATGAATCAGTTGAGGCCCGTGTTTGTTGGTCGAAGTCACCACCATTATTAAAAGAAAGAATAAAGAATAAAAACCATGTGTTATATTTCATCTGGCTAATTATTGTTATCCTTATACACATAACATAGAAATGGTGTGAAAACAATTTTATGTTGATTTTTGAAAAATAATTATAATTTTCTTTGCCAAGTGCTAGTGTCCCCCCCACCTTTCTTTTTATAGTTTAAGACTTTTTGGTTAAATTTTAAGCACACTATCTCAGTGTGCTAACCTGATACCTAAATAAATAGATTATGCTGCTTGAATGAAACTTTTGCATGGATAATAATAAGCTCTATGATTCAAGTGTTAGTCTTTTACTATCTTTTAGATAAAGCAGTGTAGTAGCTTCTTGGAATGAAAGACTCATGTTCACTTAACTTCTTTTTCCTTGCAGTAAATTTCGATCGTCGTGATTATCAATTTTCTATCATCCGCACTGCTCTTTTTAGCAATACCTTAGTGACATTACCCACAGGACTTGGAAAGACATTTATTGCTGCTATTGTAATGTATAATTATTTCAGGTGGTTCCCAGAAGGTAATGCAATTCTACAGCTGTCTTATTTCTTCTTCTTTCAAACTTGTCACCACACTATTTCTAGTAACTACCACGTCATGTCTCTACATTGGAGAGCTAATTTATGAGAAGCAAGATTAGTCTCAGCTGAATCTGCTGAAATCTTGAGCTCTACAAGAATAGCAGGTAGTGCTTTGAACATCGGGATTTACTCTCCACATCCCGATAACTAAACCTAATTTAACCTCTACATATATTAAGAGTAAAATGTTGAATAGACTGGGAAGTTTAAATAATGGTTTAATTGTGAAATGTTTAGTCAATAGCGTGTCATTGGGGCTTTACTCTCCACTTATTCTTCATTGTATGGTTTAGATGGAATCAACATAATTTCCCAACTAAAATCAAAAGGTTGTATCGCATCGAGATGCCAATTTGTTTTCCACCTCCAATGAGAAGGGAATTGGTAACCCCCGATTCAGTCGCCGGTAGATCTAGTGAGATCCCGGACACGCAAGGTCCCAGTTCATGAGAAATGCATGGTTCCCCCGTGGTTCAAGGGACGGATGTTTGTAGTCCTCCTCCTTCTTATCTAACACCACCTCATTCATCTAGATGACAAATAAAGTTGCACAAGTGTGACTTGATCAGTTCTATAGCAAATTTAGGACTCATGCTTTCTTGTCCCTTTATCCTCTTTATGTTGATGACATCTTTTACAATTTCAACTATCACGCACCCTGTATAACAAAGAACAAAAGGATTTGTTTTGAAATATGTATTAAGAATCCACATGCAAAAATTCCCACAGATACCACACATCTGCTACATGCTGCAGAAGAGCAAGTTTAAATTCATGATATATGAACCGATAAACCTAGAGCATTTTGATTCATAAACTTCAGTTTTAGGCTCTTGTCATTTGCCAATAATCATTTTGATTTCAATGCACCTCTGTCAGCAGCTAATTTAACTTGCTACATTTTGCTTTGACTTTTCAAGGTATTGTTCTGAGTTCTTGTGCATTGAGTGCACTTCTTATGCTAATAACTGTGAAGTATTATGCAGCAACCATATTACGGCAGATACTTCATTTTATGCATATTTTGAGTTTGTGAACAAAGGAGATGTGAGTTCTTAAGATGGCTGAATCCCGATGAGCCCTTCAGTTACTGATGACAATCCTGTTTATATAATATGTTTATAAGATATTTTAAATCCCTTGGATTAACTGCTGTGGATGGTGTCCCAATGGCAGGAAAAATTGTTTTTGCAGCTCCTTCACGCCCACTTGTTCTGCAGCAGGTGGAAGCATTACATAAGTTTGTAGATATTCCACAAGTAAGCTAGGAGTTTTGTGTTTCTTTATATTATTTTAAAGTTGTTTTCCTAATCCAATGTCTTAAAGAGCAAATGTACTGTTATTTACATTTTGAGAGAATTGTTACTAAACTGATTGCAGGAGTGCACAATTGATCTGACAGGTCAAACAAATCCTTTGAGAAGAGCGAGTTTATGGAAAGAGAGACGAGTTTTCTTTGTTACTCCACAAGTGCTGGAGAAGGATATACATTCTGGTGACATTCTGCACTCTAGTGTGGATACAGTTTTGTGTTTATAGTTTTCATGTTCTCCAGAGATTCGATGTTTAACCTGCACATGATTTGTGCTTTCATGATAGGAAATAGAACTTAACTTCCGGTTAGCTATTTGAATTTCTGGATATCAATGCACAAGCTAGAGGAGAGTCACTTATATTTGTATAATTGGATCACTATATCGTCATCAACCGTAATCTCTCTTATTAGAGGTGTTGAAACATGTCTAAAACCGAATCTATATATTTTGTTTATTTCTTGACATATTCTTGGAGGTATTTGACGTATTGACTCTACACTTTCTGCAGATAAGAAGCTATTTATCTAACAAATGAATTTTGTGATTATGCCTTTCTTATTTTAAAGAAAAAACATATTTAAGTATTTACTAGAAACTTGAGGACGCTATTATATTAACGTTCCAGATTTGAATAAGAATTACAATAGGTTAATTGCTCTGGCCAAATTGAATTGTCTGCTTAGATACTATCTAATTATGCTCCAAATATGAAAAATATTAGGTAGTAGAGGTATCCGATGGTTAAGATTGAAGATGTCAAGTTGTAGTAAATTTAATTATGTTTACTTGATGATAATCAGTTTGAGTATAACTCGTTTAGGTTAATTGATGCACAAAACATTGTTATTCACTTCATGAGCTTTTAACAGTTTCATAACTGCTTGAATTACTTGGATCTGATTATGATTTTCCTGTTCATTATGGTCGTTGCCAGTTCCTTCCTGATATTTTTATTTTTCATGATTATGGTGTCATTGGTTTTCCATATGGAGGTGAATTGTTCGTTAGCAGTAATCATATGAGTCAACTTCATTCTTTAGGGGATTTGGGTATCTGTATTTTAGATAATGATTATGGTGCTTTTTCCAAGGGACTGCATGCTTCTTCGCAAACTTGATTGCTGTCCCTTCTTGATTCTAAATGGAGCTCATCTTGTGCTATCTTGGAAAAAAAAACATAGTATACATAAGGGGAAGTTCTCCAACGGTCAGAGCTTAACATATGATTGCTAATAGCCAATGGCTCATACCCAAGTAGATCCAACTTAGAGGGTGTTTAGTTTTAGCTTAAAAGCTGCTTTTAAGCACTTTTTAACTTTTTATAGTGTTTGGTTTTACCAAAAAGTGCTTAAAAAAGGTTGAAAAGTGCTTTAAAAAAAGCCAAAAGCCAAAAATTGGCTCTTACCAACTTATTATTTTTTTGGCTTATAAGCCATTTATGTGTGATCAACTTATTTACCCTTTTATCCCCATAATATTTTCCTAATTCCAATAATACCCTCACTCAAATAAAACACTATAACTCCTTTTCTTCTTTTCATTCTCTTCCACCGGCTGCACATTTCTTTGTTGTTCCTCTTCTTCATCGTTTTCATCATTTTCATCATTTTTTCTTGCGTTTTGCTCGGATAATTATACTCCTAATAAAAAGTATTATATAAGTAGAACTATATTAAAGGGGAAATTTGGTGGACACTAAGGACCAAAAAATGCTCTCAGGCACCTTTCCCGAGACTTCTCTTTCCTACTTCCTAGGATTGTAGAGCACCTTTTCCGGTGACTTTTCAACCAGAAAATTGCCGGAGTTTTCCTTTTTTCTTTTGTCGTTTAAGTCTAATGGGGGATTGTAGAATTTTTTATCATGCTGGGTTTAAATCTTATGATATTGCCGAGTCCAGTTCTAGTGCAGAAACATGGTTTGAATGGACGGAACACAGCAGACATCTGATGAGGAGAGCGACCGTAAGCCTCAAAGTTATGAAATGGACAGTTCAGGTTTTTATTACAGCATCCAACCAAATCAGACAGTCAGGAGATGGAAGCTAAACGACCACTATGTTTCTGCACTCTTAAATACAATGAACGTGGTAGGTACAACAGCTTTATTGCTTTACAAGGGGGAAACAGAGCAGTTATTATCACTCCGGAAGTCTCATTCAAAACTGGATGGGGGGACATAGCCCAGAAAATTATTAGACTCATCAATGCTCCAACAGACAAGGGAGTTAATACATCAGCTAGGAACACACGGCTGGCAACCTCATACATAGAAGAATTCAGAACCAACAGGTGGGCGAGGGAGGGGACAGATAAATCAATGCCTAAAGTATCGAACAACAGAATCATCATTCCTGGAGCCTTGGTCCCTGCTGAAGAGGATGTACTTTCATGGCACAAAATTGTGAAACACCAACTTTGAATGGCATTCGAAGATGGGCAAACAGTAACTGGAGAACTTCTCATGGAGTTTATGTATATGAGATGAATGATTCACACTTTTTGTTCGAGATGCCGACCAGGAAAGAGGCAGAGCATGTTCTTCAAGGTGAGTGGAGCTGGAAGAAGACTAGAATGACTCTCAGTTGGTGGTCCCCTTCATCAGGATGTTGGCCAGACGAAATTCCCAGAAACTGGTTTTGGATACGACTCCTAGGGTTGCCACTAAATCTATGGTCTCAAACCACGTTCAAAAAAGTTGGGGACATGTGCGGTGGCTGGATTGAGACTGAAGAAGAGACCAAACTCAAAAACCATCTTCACTGCACAAGGATCAAAATTAAAGGAGATGGCAGATCTGTCCCGAAAGAGGTAGAGTTGGAATGCGAAGGATTCATCTACAAGATTCTGATATAGTGCGAGATGCCGGCGACCGTAAGAACAGAAAAGCAGAGTGGAAAAAGTGTAAGGGAAGGACCGATGAGTAAAGAGGTGATCGATACAGATATAGCTGGTGACAGCTATCCAACGCTTTTACCGACAACTGAGATACATGTCATGTGGGCTTATCGAAAGAAGGGGCAGTGTTTAATATGAAAGCACATGACAGACACGCTAGAAAGGTAGGAAACCCTATTCAGCCCCAATAATTGGGCCGAAATAACATGCATGGCCCAATACCGGCGGATCCCTTAATACAGAATAGGCCCAGGACCATTCATGCAGCAACAAATAGTGCAGATCCTCCGGAGATAGAAATCCTCACAAATATCGATCCCAAAGTGGGGAACTCCAGCAACCACTGAAGGCGAACTCGGTGGGAGGGAGATAACTTCTACTCCTATTTCTATCCCGATAGCTACGACAAGTAGCAGACATGCAGAGACTACATTGAATTGCATCAGGAAAAAATCAAAAGTGGGGGAGAATGCACAATTGGGTAATGCCAGTGGTAATCTTCTCCCGCTCACGATAACAGGGGAACAGGAACTCAGTTGCACAATGGAAGACTATGATCAAGACTTCCAATTACAACCTGCAAAAAGAGGGGAAATCTGGGAAATTGTAGACGCCGAATCGATATTAGTCGGAAAACAAGACATAGGCGCAAACAGAGAAGGGGAGACGCCTATATGGGTCAGACAATATCTCATAAAATTAAGCAAATTATTTTGGAGTTGATTTCCAGGGACACGAGGAAGAAGCTATGGAGCTACTTATGCAGATTGACAGCAATAGAAAAGCAAGAAAGATGGAATCCGAGAGCAACATCAAGAAAAATAGATTTAAGGGGGCACAAGAGCTGAAAGGATTGATATCTTTTGATGTCAAGTTTAAGGGCAATGGGAACAGAAACAGGGGAAGGACTTTGACTCTAACTGATTGATGAAGTTTAAATTAGTTACATGGAACGTGAGGGGGCTAAACAATGGGGACAAAAGGAGGTTGGTGAAGAATTCCTTAATGGAATGGGGAGAAGACATCGTATGTCTACAGGAGACAAAATTGGAGGGAGATGTAAGTGAAACCATAAAGAAAATATGGGGAGGAAGATGGGCAAGCTTTGCCTGCATAGAGGCTAGTGGAACCGGGGGTAATTTTAATGATATGGGATAAGAGAGTATGGAAAGGAGAGGTCATACAAATTGGGAGTCATTCTTTGACGTGCAAATTTGAAGGGCAGTTGCAGGATTTTGAATGTCATATCACAGGGGTATATGCTCCAAACTGTGATAAGGAAAGAAGTGAAGTATGGGGAGAAATAAGTGTTGTAAGGGGTCTGATGGAGGGTCCTTGGGCAATCTGTGGGGATTTCAACACAGTTAGATTCCCTACATAGAAGAGAAATCACAAGAGAAGGACCACAACTATGATGGAATTCTCAGACTTCATAGAAGATGTGAACCTTATCGATCTCTGACTAGAAGGAGGCCTATATACCTGGTATAAAGGAGATGCACATACTACTGCTTTGAGAAGTGACAAAATTTTGATCTCTGAAGAGTGGGATGAAAGATTTAGCAACATCCAACAGTCTCTTCTCCAAAGAGTGACTTCTGATCATGTTCCCACAGTACTGCAGTTTGGAGACTGGGAGCAGCAAAAATCTTATTTTAAGTTTGACAATTGGTGGCTGAATACAGAAGGCTTTGTAGACAGAATTAAGAATTGGTGGACCTCTTTCGATTTCACAGGCAAACCAGATTATATTCTAGCCTATAAAATGAAAGCATTGAAAGACAAGCTAAGGGAGTGGAGAAAAAGCAGCCAAGGCAATCTGAAGGCACGGAAATCTAATTTGCTCAATCAAATAGCAGCTTGGGATAAAATACTAGAGAACAGGATCCTAACAGAGGGGGAAATGGTATTGAAGGCAGCTATGCTAGTGGAATATGAACAATGTTTGAGACATGAGGAAATAACATGGAGACAGAGGTCCAAGGCCTTATGGCTGAAGGAAGGAGACAGGAATACTAATTTTTCCACAAAACAACTAATGCACACAGAAGGTGTAACAACATCGATCAACTTATGATTCAAGATGAATTAACCATAGAACCTCAGAGAATCAAGAGCGAGATCCTAGCTTTCTATGAAAAACTCTATTCTGTGACTGAAGTATGGAGACCATCAAGCAACTTTGAGAACTATCCAACAATTTCTGAGGAAGAAAAGGTTATTCTGCAAAGCAGCTTTGAAGAACAAAAAGTATTCGGGTGTTTGAAAATGTTTTCTATGGACAAGGCTCCAGGTCCTGATGGTTTTACAATGGGATTCTTCATCAAATGCTGGGAGGTGCTAAAACAGGATATCATGGAGGTTTTTCACAACTTCCACTCCCAGGCCTTCTTTGAAGGAGTTTCAATGCAACCTACATAGCCTTGATACCTAAGAAGAGTGGTGCAAAAGAATTGAAGGACTTTAGGCCTATAAGTCTAATAGGCAGCATTTACAAAATCATTGCAAAGGTCTTAGCTGAGAGGTTGAAAAGGGTAATGGAGAAACTGGCAGATCTACAACAAATGACCTTCATTAAAGGAAGAAAAATTATGGATGCCATCTTGATAGCCAATGAAGCAGTGGATTCAAGACAGAAACAGAAAAAGCCTGGTATCGTTTGCAAGTTAGATATTGAAAAAGCATATGACCATGTGGATTGGAATTTCCTCCTAAGCATGCTGAAGCTAATGGGGATTGGTGATAAATGGATTAAGTGGATGAAGTTCTGCATAACTACTGTCAAATTCTCAGTAATCATCAATGGTTCACCAGAAGGTTTCTTCAGAACTCAAAGAGGTCTTAGGCAGGGGGATCCTTTGTCTCCTTTCCTCTTTATAATTGTCATGGAAGGTTTTAACAACATGGTCAAAGATGCTAGAATAAAGGGGTGGATCAAGGGTTTTGAGGTTGCAATGAATGGACAGAACAATGAGGAGATCACACATCTCCAGTATGCTGATGACACACTGATCTTTTGTGATGCAGAGGTGGAGCAACTGAAGATTCTGAGAATTATTTTGGTCCTCTTTGAAGGCGTTTTTGGGCTACATACCAACTGGAGAAAGAGCCATATTTTCCCTGTCAACAAGGTGGTTAACATGGAAGATTTGGCTATGATCTTGGGGGGAGAAGTGGGGACCCTACCTACTTCATATTTGGGAATGCCATTGGGGGAAAAATCAAAATCTATAGGAATCTGCAATAAGGTACTGGAAAAATGTGAGAAAAAGTTGTCAAGATGGGAATGTCAATACTTGTCTCTGGAGGAAGGCTCACTCTGATAAATTCTGTACTAGACTCTATGCCAACATATATGATGTCTGTTTTCCCTATCCCTATAAAAGTTATTGAAAGAATGGATAGCGTAAGAAGGAAGTTCCTATGGCAAGGCAATAAGGAAAAGAAGGTGTACCATCTGGTTAAATGGGAAGAGGTAATTCTCAACAAGGATC
Organism: Datura wrightii; assembly: GCA_035772735.1. Taxonomy (NCBI): domain Eukaryota; kingdom Viridiplantae; phylum Streptophyta; class Magnoliopsida; order Solanales; family Solanaceae; genus Datura; species Datura wrightii. The sequence goes on along the minus strand of JASDFA010000006.1, from coordinate 82,311,194 downwards.
AAGGTGGTCTGGGAATCAAGAATCTGAAGAATCATAGCAAAACACTTAAAATGAAATGGCTATGGAGGTATTCTCAAGATCTTGAGAGTTTATGGAGCAAGGCGATCAAAGCTAAATATGAGGCAGAAGACAACTGGATGACAAAACCAGTCAATTCAACTTATGGTGTTGCCCTATGGAGATCTATCAGGTTTCTATGGCATGTTCTTAGGAATCAAGTTGCCATAAAAGTTCTAAATGGTGGTAGGACATCTTTTTGGAATGATAACTGGCTAGGTATTGGAGCTTTGAAGGACAAGTTTGCTGAAATATTTGCTCTAGCACAGCACTAACAAAGATCCATAGCTGAAGTGTGGTTACCTGAAGATTGGAAATATGATATTGAGAGGAGATTTGAATGATTGGGAAATGAGTAGACTGACTTTTTCCAACAGCTGGAGAATTTTGCAGGATTACAGGAGGGGGAGGACATGCTGAAATGGGAGGGACATAGCAGTGGAAGATTCAATGTCAACACTGCCTATAAAATGCTGAACCAAACCCAGTTTCAAGGCATCAACTGGCCTTGGAAGCACATTTGGAAGACTAAGATACCTTTCAATGTTGCAAGCTTCACATGGTTACTGGCAAAGGAAGCTGTACTTACACAAGAAAATCTAATCAAGAGGAAGTGGATCCTATGCTCAAGATGTTTTTATGTGAAAAAGAAGTGGAAACAGTGGTACACCTATTCCTACACTGCAGAATAACTGATCAGCTATAGAAGATCTTCATTAATCTCAGAGGCTTAGCTTGGATAATGCCTAGAAAGATTACTGAAGCTCTATTCAGTTGGGAAGTAGCTGGAGCTGGAGCAATTGATAGAGGATGGTTCCTGCATGCATTTGGTGGACAATTTGGAGAGAGAGAGGAATGCTAGATGTTTTGAAAACATCAGTAATACAGTGCAAAATATCAAGCTCAACTGTATTACTCTCTTCTATTTTTGGTGCAATCAAATTTACCCTCAAGACACCATCTCTATTTTAGATTCTTTAGGCTCCTGTTAAGAGGTTAGATTGAGGGGCTTTCTTTTGATCAATTTGTACATAAGGTTTCAGTACAACCAATGTACTGTTTTGTGATTAATATATACAAATGTTACCTTCTCAAAAAAAAAAAGATTTGCCTGATTTTATTCAAATTATATATATTAAAAATAAAAAATAACTTAAATAATTAGTTTATATTAAAAATAAATAAAAAATATAAATTAATTTAAATTTTAATTACTTTAGAAATAAAAATATCATAGTAATATGCTTTTTATAGTGTTAATAGCTTTAAGGACATTTCAATCATTTGACAAAAAATAAGTGCTTAACAACACTCATGTACCAAACACATCAGTAACTTTTTTTCAGCTTCAATACTTTTATACAAACACGTAACTGCTTATTTATAAAATAAGTTTCAACACTTTAAAAAGTGTTTTAAGTACTTATGTTTAAAAGCCACTTTTTTTCAGCTAAATCAAACGGGCTCTTAGCATCGCTTGATTGCTTTCTTAGTATAAATAAAATGCTGTTGGTGTAACCTTTTGGTTTTAATTCTTTTATAATGCCTGAATGGAGACATGCTGAAAAGTTGCTAGCACATCAATCATGAGTTCTTGCATATAAATGTGTTAATTCGAGGAAATACTTAATGACTAGAGGTTGAATGCACATTGAATATATTTCTTTTGGATTAAGATAATTGTAAATCTCATATCTTTGTAATATTCCCTTCTTAGACCATATTGAACATTTATGAAGTGATATCTGTAAATATATCACAGGAATATGCTTCATGAGAGATCTAGTTTGCTTGGTAATCGACGAGGCTCATCGCGCAAGTGGAAATTACTCTTATTGTGTAGTAGTTCGTGAGGTTTGTCATTTAGCTTCATTTTATATTCTAGCTTTCTGATATGATTCTTAATGTGTCTGTCAGATTACTTGCTCCCTGGTTTTGATGAAAGCAGACCTTCTAAACATTGCTTCCTACCTATTTCAACGCGACAGTATTTTGGAACTTTATGAGTTGCTTTGCATGTGACCTGGTACCTGTTTATGATCATTCTCTCCTTTCAGTTGATAATCAGTATTTCCTAAAAAAATTAGATAACTGGGAAATATGCTCAATCTTCTATATGTCGACTATTTACTATTTAGAGTTGTTGCATGAGAATACCTATTCTTGTGAAGGTGAGAGAACTAGAAAGGTGATCACCCTCTCTCCTTTTTTGATAAAGTACCCTTTCACCCCATGTAAGCTTCTATAATCTGGACAATATATCAACAATTTGGTATTCTGCACTCCACAATAATTATTACAATGATATGGAGCTGCATGGTTTTCTTTTTCATAGAAAGAGGTGTTCAGGAAATTTAAAGTCCTCTATGTAACTTTATACAAGTACAGTCTATGTAACTTTTATTCATGAATTGCAGCACCAAGATGGTACTGTCTGAGTTCAAAAGTATCATGGATTTGATTTCTCAAGTGTGAACAGAATCAATGAAATGCAGCACTAATTCTATGTCGGTTGTAAAAGACTTTTTACTCCAAGTTTTTCGACGGAGAATCACCCATGTGCTTTGAGTACAACAAGAAGCAAAGCTATAGATATTCAAGAATATGGGACCAAAAATTCAATGACACTCTATTTTTCGAATCTGTCAGTGTTATCAAAGGCAAAAAGTGCAGAAAAACTCTAAGGTTCATTGGGACGTTAGCACAAAGCGCAAATAAAGGCAAATGGAGAAAAATACAAATATGTATGTGCAGTCCAAGACTAATAATTATGAGCATGAATAATAAATATATGGACACAAAAATTGATCTTTTTAACAATAAAGTAAAATCTCATTTGTTTAGTGTCGCCTCTTCAGGATTACACTCATTTGAAAGGAAAAATATGCCTTAGAGGCTCGATGACGAGACTGAAGTGTCCGCTAAACAAATCGAAACGCCCATCATGTTTTGCATCTCACTTCAAGGCTAAGCGCACCTTTGACAAGACTAATCTTCATTGTAATAACCAGAGTTCAGGAAAGCACACGCTTCGTCGCTTTAAGCGCGAAGCGACACAAATCCGCTGCTTACCAGTAGAAGCGACCTCAGGTAGAAGAAGCGTGCGCTTCTATGGCGGAAGCGTGAAGCGGGTTGAAGCATGAAGCGACCCCGAAGCGGTCGCTTTTCTTTTCTGGGCTGAGTTTTAATGTCCTATTTTAAATTTAAAAAAAAACATTTGCTGCTCGGCTGTAGGGTTTTTTTTTCACGGCTACTTCTACTTTCTTCATCGCTGCTTCAGCCTTGGTACAGGTACGTAATTTTTTTTTCTTTCTTCTTCTTCTCCTTTCTTCTTCTTCTTCTTCTTCTTCTTCTCTTTTCTGCTCTGTTTTTCTGCGGCAATTTTTTTCTTCTTCTTCTTCTCTTTTCTGCTGCCATTTTTTTTTTCTTCTTCTTCTCTTTTCTGCTCTGCTCTGCTGCTGCCATTTTTTCTTCTTCTTCTTCTTCTTCTTCTTCTCTTTTCTGCTCTGTTTTGCTGCAGCAATTTTTTTTTTCTTCTTCTTCTTCTCTTTTCTGCTGCCAGTTTTTTTTTTTATTCTTCTTCTCTTTTCTGCTCTGCTTTTTGCTGCTGCCATTTTTTTTCTTCTTCTTCTTCTCTTTTCTGCTCTGCTTTGCTGCTGCCATTTTTTTTTTCTTCTTCTTCTTCTTCTCTTTTCTGCTCTGTTTTGCTGCGGCAATTTTTTTTTTCTTCGTCTTCTTCTCTTTTCTGCTGCCAGTTTTTTTTTATATTCTTCTTCTTCTCTTTTCTGCTCTGCTTTGCTGCTGCCATTTTTTTTTCTTCTTCTTCTTCTTCTCTTTTCTGCTCTGTTTTGCTGCGGCAATTTTTTTTCTTCTTCTTCTCTTTTCTGCTCTGCTTTGCTGCTGCCATTTTTTTTCCTTCTCTTTTCTGCTCTGCTTTGCTGCTGCCAAATTCTTCTTCTTCTTCTTCTTCTTCTCTTTTCTGCTCTAAGCCTCTAATATTGATAGATTTTCTTAATCCTAACAGCTATTAAAAATGGGTGACCCGGCTTGGAAATATGGGAGAAAAGTAAGTGAGACCAATAGGACAGCATTTATATGTGTGTTTTGTGACAAGATAACTAAAGGCGGTATCTTTCGTCACAAACAACATATTATTGGTACTTATAGGGACGTCTCACGGTGTACAAAATGTCCAGAGGATGTGAGGGAAGAAATAAAAAAATATGTCGAAGGAAAAAAAGATTTAAAACGTCAAATGTTACATCAACCAAATGTGACTAATTTTGATGATGATGATGATGAAATGGAAGAAGGTGAAGCTGCTGATTTGTCATTTCCTTCAAAATCACAAAAATATTCACAGAGTACATTTGCATCAGTTTCTTCAAGTTATGGATCAACCGGTACGAAAGGTCCTTTAGATTGTTACTTTCCACAGAAGTTCGGAGATGGTGCAGGGAAAAATGATAAAAAAAGCTTGCATGATACCGCCAAGGCGATTTTGAGAGATCGTACAGTTGCGGCCTTTTCACGGTGGATGTATGATGCAGGGCTCCCCTTTAATTGTGTCAATTATGACACTTTTGGAGCCTTTATTGAAGTCGTAGGCCAATGTGGTCCTGGAATGAAGCCTCCCACTTATCATGAAGTTAGTGTCACCTATCTAAATAAAGAAGTGGAAGAGACCAAAAAAACTTTGGAGGATCATCGGATAGAATGGAACAAGTTTGGATGTTCCATTATGATGGATAAGTGGACGGCAAGAACCGGAAAAATAATTATCAATGTGTTAGTGAACTCTCCAAAAGGAAGCCTATTTCTTGAATCCATTGATGCGAGTGACTCGTCTACTGATGCCATCAAAATGTTCTCCTTGTATCAAAAAACAATAGAGGACATTGGAGCACAAAATGTTGTTCAGGTTGTTACAGATAATGCAGCTGAAAATGTTAAAGCGGGTGATATGTTGCAATGGGTGTTCCCGCACATATATTGGACTCCTTGTGCAGCTCATTGTGTGAATTTGATATTTGGAGGCATTTTCAAAGAGAGACCATTCACAGGTGTTTTCACCAAGGCAGTTAAGGTACATTCTTACATTGTTCAAAGACCTTTGTTGTTGAATTTGATGAGGAGATTCACCAAACAAAGAAACTTAGTAAAACCTGGAAAGACTAGATTTGCTACTGCTTTCTTGACCTTGCATAGTATGCACACACAAAAGGCCAATTTGAGAAGCCTGTTCATTTCGGAAGAATGGAACAACAGTAAATTTGCAAAAGAAGTGGTGGGAAAAGAAGTTGCACGCATAATGCTTTCTTATACCTTTTGGAATAATGTTGTTTATGCTCTTAAAGTTGGTGGTCCCTTGATTAAAGTTCTTCGTTTGGTGGATGGTGAGCAAAAACCATCAATGGGATACCTTTATGAAGCGATGGATAAGGCTAAAGACGCTATTCGAAAAGCATTTACCGACGAATATAAATATGCAAAGGTCTTTGAGATCATTGATAGAAGGTGGAAGGATCAGCTCCATCGACCTTTGCATGCAGCTGGTAATATTTTGAACCCGTCACTCTTCTATCATAACAATGATATGGATTTATTAGGTAAGGATGTGTGGGCGGGATTCCATAAATGTGTCGGTAAGTTGGTAGTTGATGAAAATATGCAAGATTTAATAACGGATCAAATTAGCATTTATAGGAGTGCTGATGGACTTTATGGAATACCAGCAGCTATTAGACAAAGAACGAGGAAGTCACCAGGTGAACATGTGCTTCTACGTTTCATTATAACTTTAACTTTTAGTCTATTTCTTAGTATCTGCTAGTTATTAAATCGTCATTCTACTTTAATAGTTGAATGGTGGAGGCTTTATGGTTCAGAAACACCAGAGTTACAAAAGTTCGCCATCAAAGTTTTAAGTCTAACTTGTAGCTCTTCTGGGTGCGAGAGAAACTGGAGCGTGTTTGAACATGTAAGAAATTAGAGGAAAGATTTCGTAGTTTGAGATAACTAAATATCTCAATTTTCTTAACTCGTACTAATTGCTTGCCAATATTTATTTGCAGATTCATACAAAGAAGAGGAATAGACTAACCTTAAAGCGCCTCAATGACTTGGTGTTCATAAAATACAATAGGACATTAAAGCGTCGCTACAATGCGCGCCATGAAATTGATCTAATTTGCTTGGACAATATTGATGATGCCAATGAATGGCTAGCTGGAGTTGAGCATGCTGAAGATGAAGCAATTTTTGAGGGAGATTCGGATTTCACTTGGGGTGTTGTTGCGGAAGCAAGTGGAGTTTATGAGTACCGTTATGGTTTAAGGGCGAGTACCTCAAGTTCAAGCTTACATAGGAAGGGAAAAGAAGTAGCTACACACCTAGTTGAATGAAGATGATGATGGAGTTGAAGAAGATGATGAGCAATATAATGATAAGAGAGAAATACAAGATTTTGACAATCTTGTAGAAGTAGAGATTTAGACGAACAAGAAATAGTTGTTGAACCATTAATAACTATGATTTTGTTTGTCTTATTGTATTTTGTGATATCTATTTTTGGGCTTTTAATTTGAACATTTGCTAATATATATTGTCCCTATTTTTGGTCTTTTTTCGTTAAAATTACGTTTCACTTCAATGAAGCGAGCGCTTCGCTTCACGCTTCATGCTTTAAGCGAAGCAGGACCTTGTCGCTTTTTTCCGCTTTACGCTTCCTTGAACACTGGTAATAACTAATAATGGATATAAAGGGATTATGGGAATAATTTATTTGCTTCAATTTTCTTTATGTAGAAGTAGAAACTGATTGTTGGTCTAGTGCCAACTTTATATACCTGATTCAGCATTTTACCTCAGATTTCCTATTTTGGTTTTCCCTGCTAAAGTCTAATCCTCGGCCCTCTACCTGCAAGTGATCATTAATTTGGCCCATTTCCAAATTCCAACCAGACAGGCTTCTACGAGCTCCAAAATTCAAATGCTTATTTTATTTTCTCAAGGTCCATTCTGATGTATATTTTTAATTAGGTGCCAAGAGAAATGTGAGGATCATAAGTGTTTTTAAAAAAAATGGCAAGTAGTACTGATATAGCACAAAAATTGTGCCTAAATAGAAGGAAACCTTTACCTTTCTGTGTTTCTTTGAGTCACTTTTCCCCTAAGTTGCTTGGACTCGAATGCAGGTGTCCGATACGGGTGCGGATCTAGAGGTCGGATCCTTCATGATCTAAATTTTAAGATTTAGGGATACGGATTCAGGTATAGATACGGGTGCAAGGATTTCGTCAAAAATAATTTAAATCTAAAAATAGAGTTATATGGCTAAATTATGTGACATTATGTGGAAAACTTACAAGGTATTCCGAGGAGAAAATATTGATCAAGAGGAGAATCCAATAAGGAAATAAAAGGAAAAAGACTGACATAGAAATTTCTATATAAAAGGTATTCCATTTTCTTCAATTCCACCTTAGCTTTTGTTTTGATTACAAAATTATTGTATTTGTCCCGAATTTCGCCACCCATTTTGGTCAAAGTACCCAAAATCGGTTGATTAACTCTGATATGAATCCGACACCCACACTCACACCCATGTTGTGTCGATACGGGTGCAGTACCGAACATGAAGAGTCCGAGCAACTTAGCATTTTTTCCTAACACTTATCTGTTTGCCAAGAAAAGTGTGTTTGAACCTTTACAGGAAGAAAGAGAAGATACAGAGTGTGGAATATTGCTCCATTAGCTCTTATGTGGGTGGTTTAGTGAGAGAAATCGATAGTTTTTGATGGAAACAGAATTAATCTTGTACATTTAAAGTATAACCTTTTATCCTTTATTCTTTTTAGGGCACCCATGGGATTGCTGTTTGTATTGGTGTCTTTTTTGGGGAACCATTTAGTTGTAGAGAACCATTTAGTTATAGAGAACCATTTAGTTTTGTAGGTTCACAATTTTGTGATGTACCTCTTGGATACAGGAGTGCTTTCCCTATATTAATGAATATATTCCTTAATTTGTTTTTTTAAAGTTGCTGTCCCCAAATATAAGGAAACATTAGGGGAAGTCTTAGATTTTCAGGCCATTTCCTGTCATGCATAGCCCCGTCCCAAAGTGCAGTTTCAGACATTACGAACCAGGCTAGAAGTTGTGTGACACCCCAACTCCTGCTTGAGGGGGGGATGATAGAAATTCTAATCCTGGTTAGCTTAGGACTCTACAATCAGCGTGTATGTTGTCTTACTGTTTTATGTGTTTAAGCGTTACTCCTAAAACATAGCTGCCAAGTTATAGTCCTACGGGTATATTATACTTGGTGATAACATAACGTGTACGTGACATACACAAATACTGCTAGAAGATAAGCATAGCCAAGGAAGTAGGTTGGAGGACTCTTCTGTGTGTGTTTTATGAATATTTCCTTGTACAGGCATCGTTAGCAATCATCAATATAAACAGATTTTAAACTTCAGTTGTGTTCTTACTATTATTTTCTTCAGAAATTACCATATTGATTCTTTAATTTATCTATATTTGGTTGGTGAAAATTCTAACTTTTTTGATTTATTTGAAGTTGATGGCCTTTCATGTCCAAGTCAGGATATTAGCGTTGACTGCTACACCTGGGTGTAAGTAACTATTTATCTGCTGGACTTTTGTTGGAATTTAAATCAATCTCATGCCTTATGCCACCCTTCTTACTGGGATTTTCCATATGTCAGCTAAAAGGCAGGCAGTTCAGAAAGTGATAGATAACTTGCAAATATCAACACTTGAATATCGAAATGAAACTGACCCAGATGTGCTCCCATATGTGCATGCTCGAAAGATTGAACAGATAACAGTATAAATTTAACACCCTTTTGGCTCTCTGCTAAAGCTTTTTCTTTGTAGTTTATATTCAAAATTTTCTAATATACTTTCAGGTTCCCATGGGCCAAGATGCCATTGAAGTTGGTGAACTCCTCTTTGAAGTAATGGACCCATTAGTGACCCGGCTTCGTGCATACGGACTACCAGTTAATAGAGACCGCCGGACAGTATGGCTACTAAACTTGAAAATTCTTTAGATGTTTTATTTAATCATGTTATAGTTATTTGCTACATTTTTGGATGTGCTGTTCTGACTAGTCCGTCAACGAAGTTCCGGTATAGGATAGTTGTTCAATGAAGTTTGTCGTCATCCTCTTTTCACGTTCTTCCTATTTATGTTCTGGTTATTTTTTTCTTTCATGTTTGCAATTGTACCCTCCCCAGACTCCACTTTCTGGGACTACACTAGGTATGTTGTTTGCAATTCTTGGTGGATTTTTGTGATGCAGTCTATTTGTTAAACGGATGCTAATGCCTCCATGTGGCTCCTATCCTGCGAGCCTGGAAAGTTGTTTGAATCTAAGGCGCATATAGTGTATGGTTTTGATTGCATTATTTGATGAAGACTATCTTGCGATAGTTTCCGAGGCTCTGCAATCCTTTTTTAGCCTTTTCTTACTTATTTGATGATGAGCCTTCCCATGCTTCCTGCAGAAGCATCTATTCTCCTGAGGTCCAGGTTTCTGCACGATGATTTGTTCAGTCTTCACTTCCTCTTTATATTTTGGCCTAATGACATCATTATTGAGTTTCCACTTCACTTGGGGATTACTCTGCCCAAGCACGTTGCCCTGTTTGTAACCATGCTCTGATAGAAGGCTCGAGTTTTCAAATATTATAAGAGAAGATGCACAAGCAAAGAATGTTGTGCATCTTTCTTTCCATGTGGGTTGGCCCAGTTAGTAGTTGCAAAGTAAAATGTCTGTTTAATTTGTTAAAGAGTGGAAAATAAAGCTTTAAGTGGTAAATTTGATTCAATGTCATTAGTAAAGAATAAATCTCAAAAAGTTGAATTGTAATTTCTGTTTCAAAAATCCTGACTTTTTTTTTGTTCTTAATGTCTTTCTCATCACTAAACTCAAATGTTTGGGGCGTGTAAGCTCTTTCCAGATTGTACTAATATGATTCTAGAGGTTTCTACTCTAAAGTACAGATAAGGACGATTTTCAATCTGTGAGATAATCAGAGTAATATAAAATATAAGGGGTCATATTGAGCGAGCAGGGGATAGTAGATTGAACTATCGATTTGCTAAGGTATCATGTTTTCCAATTTCTGAAGATATTGGTCTTTTATTCTTCTAGGGGCTTGATAAGACATGGTAACCATGTTCATATGTACATATAGAATGTGCTCTTCTTCCATTTCAGCTATTTTATGTTACTGTTGTCACTACTAAAATTGGATAGCACAATCCCTCTTCTATATATGTAGTTGTCTTTGTTTTTTTTGTTGTTGTAAGTCTCTCTCTCTCTCGCTATATATATATATATGTGTGTGTATGTATGTATGTATATATATGTATATATTATATACATATATTTATATAGATATACTTGTTCCTTTCTTAAGGTTTGTTTGTCTTGTCCAATTTACAGTTAAGCCCACATCTGATACTTGATTCAAGGTCAAGATTTCGTGAAGCTCCACCTCAAAATTTGCCTCAAGTGAAGTTTCAAGAAATTGATGGACTATATGGAGTTCTTATAACACTTTCCCATATAGTGAAGCTGCTCTCGAGCCATGGGATAAAATCTGCATTTGAGATGCTTGAAGAAAAACTGCAATCCAAGTTTGTCCTCTTTGATCTTCCAGAATTTGATAAATTAAACTTGATGAAAGAATGTATTTCATTTTCAATGAGTGGATTTGGTTCAAACAATAATAGCCCGCCGAATAACATACTGCCCCAATTCATTTCAACGTGACATCATATTTCTGACGACCAATTGCATCCAAGATATTGTCATATATGTATTGTGCAGTTAATTTCACCTCCTTTGTGCAACTTCTACCTCTTCTTTTCTGAAAGGTTAGATAGTTTAATGGAAGCTTTTGTCTATTCTCTAAACATGTACATGTTGTTTACAGGTTGTTCGGACGACTGATGGGCAGAAATGAAATTCTTTTGAAAGTAAAGCGTTTAATGCAGCAAGTTGTATCTCATGGTGCTCCTAGTCCTAAGTTATCAAAAATGTTGGAAATACTGATTGATCATTACAGTATGTTACATATCACATTCTTCTGTTTATTTGGTGTTTATTCATATTAACTGTTCAATGAGCAGCTTGTTTGTGTTTACTCTTGGATATAAAATGGCTTTGAAGCATGTTTTTAATGGTTTTTGGTTCGGACATCATTTTAATAATGTAATCTTGATTGTTTATCAACAGGTTTGAGAGTTTGGTTGTGTTACTTGATTCTTTTGATTTTGCAAATTCATTTTAGGATTGTGCTTGTTGTAAATTTTAGATTTCTCCCATCTTAGTAATCCTAATAGAGGCAAAGCTAGTGGTACATCAGCAACTATTATCCTTTGACTTTAATATTGGAGAACTGTGATTTAGTTTCTACTGTTTTTTAGTGAAGCTTTTGGTTACTTCTTTGGAAAAAAATTCAAACTTAACTTTGTTGTTTAATCCGAGGGAATTCTAACTGGATAATACATTCTTCTACCAATCCCGTCTTTCACAAAGCCAAAATTTTAACTTATTTCTTTGGTTACAGTCTGGTCTGTTCGTAAAATTGTTGAATCATGTCAATGAAAGATAAACATTTTCTACTGATAACTGTGTTCCCTGTTAGGAAGTTTTAAGGCCACCAAAACAAGCAGGGCAGAAATTTAGGCCATAGATAAGCTCCTTTGGTAATAATACCTTACTACACATTAATTTTTCAAGGTAAAAACTTGAATCATGAATGCCTCACATACTTTAGATGGATTACCATCTTCTCAGCACAGTGTTGCACTCATGCTCAGGGTACTTTTACCCTCTAGAAACTGACAAATCAAAGTCAACATTATTCTTTGCTAATGATGGATTTGAAGTTCATTTGTAGCTTATGGTGCAAACTGGAGTACAGTCAAATCTTGGCTAGCGATTTATATTTGTAATATTTTAAATAGATATCTCACTCAATTTCCTATATGGTGCATTAAGTTAGCAAGAAGAAATGTCATCTCATATGCAAATTGTCAATTGCAGAGGTTGGTTTTATGGAAAGTGGAATCCTGTAATATCAGATACTAAGTTATTAGTAGTTTTCACTCTTTCTCTGTTTGTGTAAAATAATGTAATTACCAATTTCAGGTCCTTTCTTTTAATTATCCTTCATCATATAGTCAATTGTAATTCTAGGGGTCCCCCTCCTTAAGTTTATCAGATGATGTAGTTTTTTATGTTGCTGGAATTTATCAGGATCAAGTCAGTCGTAGAAAATATAGGATTTCCTTTTTCTTTTTTTCAGAATTCTTGTTTGGACTCTGGACCTTCTCATGGTAAAATATAGTGCATCCTACTTTGTTATTTCCTTTGATATCTTTCCATCTGTTGCAGAAATGAGTGATCCAAAAAAATCAAGGGTTATCATTTTCTCAAATTTTAGACAAAGTGTCAGGTATAGCCTCTCTCAGTCCCTCACAATGCTATTCTCACACTTCAGTTATTTGGTTGCAATTGGTTTTTTTCCCCTTACCTTTGAATTCTGAAAACCTGATTTGGTTGCAGTGACATATTGCTTTCTTTGAGGCGTTTAACGGATTTAGTTAAAGCTACTGAGTTCATAGGCCAAAGCTCAGGTATCCCTAATACATTTCAGTGGATCAATTTCCTACTGCCTTGGTATTTTAATCTGTTTCTTTGTTAGACAAGGGCTATTTCCTCTTGCAAAAAGGCCGTCTGCGTGTTCTTATGCAATAATTTAAGAGTGTACTGGTCATTTCTCCTTATGTGGCAGTTTATTATCATTACCATGTTTGCTGAAATTCAAGGTTTTACATAGCAATGGCTGCTATTTTTTATGGTATCAGTTGGTCTACCGTCATAACTCATAGTTACAATTTTCTGAACTACATCTGTTCTAATATGCGTCGTATACTTGCATTGCCATTTTTCTGTGTCTCACCAGTTACTACATGTTAGAACCACATCTTTCGGTCAGGGTGTGAGCTTCGGTGCGAGCCCCAAACCAATACGCTTGAGCTACGAAATTCAAAAATCTGAATCCTTTCTGAGTTTGATGATACAGCTATGCAGTAATAACTAATTTTGCTTCCCCCCTCCCCCAAACAGACAAGTAAAAGAATGACATTATACAATGGAGAAATGCATGCTGTAGCAAAAGTAAGCTATGATAAGTCTGAGTGTCTTATCAAAAAAAAAGCTATGGTAAGTCTGAGTGAAACTTAAACTACTGTGCTTTAGTCTTTATGACAAAGTTTGTAGCCTCAGTGTTTTCAAAAGCTCACTTTAGGCATGCTTAAGTCCTGAAGTTAGGTGAAGCTCAGATAGGCACTTTGGTGCAGGCACCGAGGTACTAAGGCAAACGCCTCATGGGCCATGGATTGTCCTTAAGAGGGTAGTACTAGACAATAAATATCTAATGAAGTAACTATATTAATTGTTATCAAAATGTTATGAATTTTTTAGTGATTAGGTATATAAGAACTTAGAAATTTAGTCATGAAAAACTTACAATTGTATTTTAACATCTAAATCAAATGGTTGACAGGATTTTTTTCCTCATATATTTCTCTTAATTATAGTTTTCTCAGTTATCTTGTCCAAAAAGAAATTGGTTGTCTTTATGGTGATTCTTTTTTCACGCAAAACACACACACAAATTCCTCATTTGCCTTTCTCGCTAAAGCCCATGCTTTAATTGTGCTTTACGCATAAAGCCCCAGCAAAAACTTGGCGCCTTTCTACTCTTTTTGCCTTTGACAACGCTCACTGCCTGTTTCTGGTGCTCATATTTCGGTTATCATGTGAAACACTTATTATTATCGGTCCTCAGGATGGAACTACTATGGTAGTCCCTTCCCTAAATTGGAGGAAGAATATCTTTTTACTTCCATGTTGTATCTTTCCTCAAATATTTCGGTTTGTCCTAATTCCTGATGATAATATGCAAACTGAAATTTGCCTCCACACATCTCTTTCATTTTTAGTTCTGCAGTTCTTATAGAATTATTTCATGAACTCCTTTGCAGGCAAAATGTCAAAGGGCCAATCACAAAAAAATCAACAGGCTGTTTTGGAGGTAATTCTCTTGCTCTCCTTCTATTGTCACTTGACAATTGGCCTTTCTTGAATTGACTTTTCTCATGTAGAAATTTCGAACTGGTGAATACAATGTCATTGTTGCAACATCAATTGGTGAAGAAGGTCTGGACATCATGGAAGTAGATCTTGTTGTATGCTTTGATGCTAATATATCACCTTTGAGAATGATTCAGCGCATGGGCAGAACAGGAAGGAAACATGAAGGACGAGTTGATATCCTTCTCATCTAGTTTAGGCTTTTCCTTTTTTCTTTCTTTCATTTGCAAAATTGTTTTCTTTAAGTACAACTTCTTTTTCTCTGCACTTGCAATATTCAGTTTCTGGCGCACAGATTATTTTTAATGTGTTTATTTCAATGGATTTCCTTAATGAAGTTCTACTTGTTTTAGCTTATGAAGGAAGAGAGTTAAAAGGTTACTTGCAAAAGCAAACAAGCGGCAAGACAATTATCAAAGACATGAGAAATGGGGGAATGAATAGCTTTTCATTTCATTCCAGTCCGAGGATGGTATGCCATATCAACAGATTCTCAAACCAGCTTCATGCAAACCATAACCTTCTTAAGTTTGTATGTTTGTCTATTGTAGATTCCACATATTTTTAAACCAGAAGTCCAGTTTCTCAAGCTATCAATTCCACAGTTTGTTCCTCGTGGAAAAAACACCAAAGATGTTCACCCTATCCAGGTGTCTGCATTCCAGAATAAATTAAGTGATGAAGAAGCAAACCTGCTCGCAAAATATTTCAAGTTTACTGGTCAGGAGGCTCAGGACACATGGAGACCATCACTTATTGCCTTTCGTCATTCCCAGGCATTTCCATCCAAAGTGCACAGAGTGGTGCATTCATTTAGAACAGGGATGCTAATAGATGCCATGCAAAATTTGCAAGAAATGCCTTTTCCTCGAGATGTCAGAGTTTCTAGCAATGAGGTTTTCACATAGACATCTGCTTAACTTTTTATTTGTAGAATAACTGAAAATTGAATCACTTCTCTTTGATGGCTCAGGATGAAACTTCAGAAAATTTGTCTATGAAAGTTGAAGCTACCGAACCATGTGAAAAAAATCTGAAAGGTAAGTTATTCTTTATTTGTGTTAAAAGGTCTGGACTCGAAGAGGGAGTCGATTTCACGTACTTCCCTGGGTCCTTATCGCTTTTCCCCAGTTCAGGGTATGGGTTCTTTTTCTATGTTTGAAAGTCCTGGTGTGTACTCCCCTACTGATCTGACTCCAGCTGATTCTCGAGAAACTAATTCTCTCTCTCGATCTAGATCTACTTTACCGACAAAAGCTCTTAATGAATGAGTAATGAGTTTGATTCACACTATGAAAAGCAGAGGAAATAGAATATTATATAGCCTATAGCTATAGGGCTAGGCTCTGCTCCTCGCTCGAGTTACCATCTTTCTTAGATTTCATTCCTGTTGACTAATCCGAGTCCTTGAGAGCTTAGACGTCAGCGGGGAAGAACTCCTTAAGAATTTCATCGGCTTCTCCTCTCTTGCCCTCTTGATGGTATCCAGTTGAAATGGTTGCTGGATAGCCCCTAGTTCAAGCTCTAAGTCAAGCATTCATGCACCAAAGACCTCTGACTATGCTCCTCAGCGTAGGAAAGAAAAATCCCATTTTCCTAATACGTACTACTGTGCAGCAGATGATTTAGCTGCCCTTCTTCCCCCACCAGCTTCTTCTTGGCATCAAGCCAGCCCTTATTCCTTACATCAACAGTCAATCCTGCATAAAAGAAAGGCTACTGACTTGTCTGATTCAACAAGGGAAAAAGGCATCCATTCAAACTGCTCTCATTCCTATTTGACACCAAGAGAAAGAAAACCTGGAGCCTTCCTCTCTGTCCACTCCTTTTTCATAATCATAATATAGATACTTGATTGATTCATCAGAAAAACTATTCAGCAATTTGAACATTTATTTATTGATGTTTGATAATCTATTTACTTCCCTAATATATTGGCTCTACATTACCACTGAGTCTGACCAAAATTATTGATTCTTTTCAGCAAATGGTTGGTATTGATATTCAAGGATTCAACTATTACAAATCGTGCTATGATATGTTAATTTGCCTTTGATAAGATGCCTTCAATAATCTACACCAGTTTTACATGATGCAGCAGATATATCTCCAGCCATTTCAATGTAACAGCATTTTGTTGTCTTAGCATCCATCATAATTTAATGGAGATGTGTAAAAGATGGAGGTTGCACATTTTTATTTATGCCAGTAAAATAGAAAAGATCTATCCTAGTGAACCTCCCCCCCGAAACAAGAAAGTAAAAGATCTGACTTATGGTGCTAGTATAGACAAGAAGTGCATTGGTCCAATTTTCATCATGAACTGGACCTTATAACACAAATTACATATTCCATTTCGCCCTGGGGTTAATCTCAATGGAGGAAACGTTGAAATCATTCAACGTATTGCCTGCATTTTCTCTTTTTTTTTTGGAGAACTGTAACTTGTATTATATCACCAAAAACAGTGCTAAGGTAGCACAGAAACCATATGTACAAAAGTCTCTAATATCCACTATGTTCCAGTCAAATTGAATCTAAAACATCTATGACAGATACAGTGTCATTAGAGTAGTTTTGATTACACCAAAAACAAAGCAGTAGGATAAAAGTTCAGCTTGATCTTCTGCACATCATACTCTATGCCTTCAAAACACCCAGAGTTTCTTTCCTTCCAAATTGTCCGCCATATGCAGCGCGGAATCATTCTCCATCATCTCTTATCCTTTGCTTGTGTTCCTGCTTCTTCCCAACTTATGAGAGCTTCTGATGCTTTCCTTGGCATTGTCCATGATGTACCTTTGAGGTTTAGGATGATGCTTCAAAGGTGACCTGTGAACTTACAGCGCAAAAAAAGGTGGTTGACTGTTTCTGCTTCATTTTTGCACAAAAAGCATCTTGAGCATAGGATGCGTCCCCTCCTCTTCAGGCTGTCTAAGGTGAGGACAGCCTCTCTTGCTACCAGCTATTTGAAACAGGCTATCTTTTGTGGCACCCTAGCTTTCCACATTTGTTTCCATGGCCAGTTGGATAATTGAGGGTGTCTTTGGTCCATCAGCTTATAGGCCACACTGACTTTGAAGTGACGCTTGCTGCTCCCTGTCCTTCAAAGGGTATCTTCTCCTTGTTGTACACCATCGAACTGTCCATTGATACTGAGGAAATTGGCCACCCTCTGAATTTCCCAATCATTGACTTCTGAAGTTTATATTCCAGCCTTTAGGTGTCCATAATTCAGCTATGGTTTTCCTTTGGTGGGGTACTAGGTTAAAAATATCAGGAAATGCCTAGTCTTGTCTTCCTTCCTCATGCCAGTTGTCTTTCCAGAAGTCTATTCTTCTTCCATCCTTAACCCTGATCTTAGTTTGGGTCTTCAAATCAATCCACAAAGCTCTGATAGATCTCCACAAGCAGACCCCATATGTAGTGTTGACTTCCTTAGTCATCCATTCATCCTGTTGTTCATAATGGCTATGATGACTTTTCCCCATAGAGCTAGATGTTCATTGGACAGTTTGAACAAACATTTCGTTCTTAGTGCATTGCTGTGAATCTTCAGATTTTTAACACCCAGACCACCCTATCTCTTCCCTGAGATGACAATTCTCCATTTGACCAAATTGTAACCCTTTTTTTCTTTATCTCCTTACCAGAAGAATTTCCTCCTGATGCTGTCCAACTTGTTGATGGCCCCTGTAGGAATAGGAAATAAAGACATCATCTAAGTTGGAAGTGCATCAAGCATTGCTTGTATAAGAGTCACTCTGCCATCAAAAGACAGGTACTGAGTCTTCCATCTTGCAAGCTTTTTCTCACACCTCTCTATTACATTGTTCCATATCTCCTTAGATTTTGATTTTTCTCCTAGGGGCATGCCTAGATAAATGATAGGTAAAGACCCCACTTGCCCCCTTAGAGCTGCCAGTTAGTCCATGTATGTTACATCATTGATGGGGTATATAGGAAAATCTTCCTCCAGTTTATGTGCAGACTTGAGATCTGTTCAAATAATAGTAGGATGATCCTACGATGCCTCAGCTGGTCCTTTTCAACATCACAAAGGATCAGGGTATCATCTACATACTGTAAACGAGTCACCTCCAAACTCTCACTTCCAGTCTTGGCTACTTCGAAAACCCTTATCCATCCATACCCTTTTGCTGTTTTGATCATATCATTAAGGCCTTCCATAGCTAATACAAAGAAGAAAGGGGACAGTGGGTCCCCTTGCCTGAGTTCCCTCTGTGCTTTGGAAAAACTCACCGGTGTGCCATTAATCAGTATGGAGAGGCTTACTATTGAAATGCAGAACTTGATCCAACTTATTCATTTTTGCCCAAAACCCATTTTCACCAACATATTCAGCAAATAATTCCAATTAATGGTCATATGCTTTTTCTATGTCCAATTTGCATAGGATACCAGGTTTTTGAGATTTCTTCCTTGAGTCCATTGCTTCATTGGCTATCAAAACTGCATCTATGATTTGTCTGTTCTTAATGAAAGCCATTTGATGAGCATCCACTAATTTGGAGATCACACAATTTAATCTTTCTGTTAGCACCTTAGAGAACAGTTTGTAAATACTCCCTATCAAGCTAATGAACATATAGTCCCTGAGTTCTACTGCACCTTTCTTCTTTGGGATGAGGGCTATGAAAGTAGATTTAAGCTTTTTTCAAAAACTTCATGATCATGGAAGTTTTGAAAAGCTTACATGTTATCCTGCTTCACTATCTCACAGCACTTGATGAAGAAACCCATGGTAAAGCCATCAGGACCAAGGGCTTTATCGGATGCACACATTTTCAAGCAACTCATGACTTCCTCCTCTTCAAACTTTCTGTGTAGTGATTCCCTCTCTTCTGCCGTTAGTTTTGGACCATTAAAGGACTGATTGATAGGCCTCCTGTGGTTTGTTTCATTGTATAACTTTTGATGAAACTCAGTGATTTCTTCCTCAATTCTGACTGGATCATCAATGACCATCCCATTGATTGATAATTTATCAATGTTATTGTACTTCTGCCTCCAGATATCCTTCATTCTTTAATAAGGTCTCATATTCTAGGGTTAAAGCTGTCTTCTTTTCTAACTCCTCTGTCAAAATTCCGGTACATGGGATGAGATTCAATTCTACTAGTTGACTCAACAGTTTCTTCCTTTGTATCCCTATGTTTCCCTCATGCCCTTTACTCCACTCCTTAAGCTTGGATTTCAAAGCTTTTAATTTGCAGACAAGAACATAATCTGGCTTACCTTCATATTTGAAGGAGCTCCACCCAGTGTTTTGGACGGCAAAATGCGACAAAAGGCGACAAGGGCCTACCTCGCCTCGAGCGGTGAGGCGCTCGCCTTTTTGAAGTGAGGCGCCAATTAATATAAAAAAATTAAAATATTTAATTGCATATATAAGTAATCAAAATCACAATAGCAAGAACATATATTAGCAAATATTTTAATTCAAAAACTAAAAATAGATAGTACTAGTGAACATTAAAAGTCGAGAACTTGAATGACTCAAGTCTCAAAGTCTCAAACAATCCATAAGTCATAAAATAAGCAATAAGCCAATACTAAAACTCTAAAAGTCTACTCTTCTTCAAGACTTTTAAAATCTTCAAGTCTAATATCAATTCATTATATTGCCCCTCATCTTCTTCCTCCTCGGATTCTTCATCAACTAGGGTCCGAGTCTGACTTGAACTTGTAGCTTTTGCTTTTCCCTTGTCAAATGACCTTGACCTTGAAGAAATTCCCCTAACCCTAAGACCATAGATATTATTCTCAACTCCAGCCGCCATAGCAACATTACCCCAATTAAGATCACTTTCCTCATATACTAGTTCATCTTCTTGATCTTCGGGGCCGCCAAATAGCCATTCATTTGCCTCATCAATATTATCCAATAAAATTGGATCAATGATATCACGAGCATTATAACGACGTTTCAATGTTCTATTGTACTTAATGTACACTAGATCATTGAGACGCGATAACACAAGCCTATTCCTCTTTTTGGAATGAATTTGCACATAAGTTGTAGAGAGTAATTAGTAGATAGTAGATACTAATAATGGCTGACTGCAATATAGAAATAAGAATATAATAATTCTTCTCCTCACATGTTCAAACACACTACAATTTCGCTCGCATCCGGATGAGCTACAAGTTAGACTTAATATTCTCATGGCAAACTTTTGCAAGGTTGGAGTTTGACTACCAAATAGCGACCACCATTCAACTATAAAAAAATAAATGTAAAGGTTAATATTTAATAAGTCAAATTACTTAAGTTAAAGGCTTAAAGCTATAAAGACAACTAAACCAATTCACTTACCCGGCGACCTTGTGTCTCTAGCTCTGATAGCCTGACCGGAACCAAACAACCCATCTGCTATTTTATACTTAGCAAGCTCACCAACTAGTATATCTTGTGTTGCTTCATCGGGGACCATCTTCTCAACAGATTTATAGTAATTATCCCACACTTTGAAACTTATTTCTTCATTCATGTTGGCTTTATAGTACAATCCCGGTTTCAAAATATAGCCGGCCGAATGCAAAGGCCGATGGAGTTGGTCAGTCCACCTTGTATCAGTGATTTGAAAGACTTTCTCGTATTGCTCCCGATCATTACCAAATTCCCGTTCAATAGTTTCCTTGGCTTTATCCATTGCTTCATGAATATAGCCCATTGGTGGTTTTTTTTCCCCATCCACCAAACGAAGCACCTTGATCAAAGGGTCACAAACCTTAAGAGCTCGGACAACATCGTTCCAAAAGTGTGTAGAAATCAGAGTGGCAACAACTTCTTTCCCCAAAGCTTCCTTTACAAATCTACTTGAAGCCCATTCGGGAGAGAGGATCAAAGCTCTCAAGTTCTTCTTTTGCAAGTACATAGCTTGCAAAGTCAAAAAGGCCGTTGCGAATCTTGTTTTGGCCGGTTTCACCAAATTTCTTTCATTGGTGAATTTTCTCATCAAATTCAACAACGGCCTTTGACTAATGTAAGAATATACCTTGGTGGCCTTCTTGAAAGCTGTAATTGTAAAAGAAATATTATTGTAATTATTAGACTAGGCCTAGCTTAATAAGTATTAACTATTAAGTATAAACTATTAAGTCTAAATAAAGTTAGAAGTTAGAACTAGAAGAGAGGACAGCAGAGAGCTATTACCTAAAGCATAAGGGTTGATCTTGAATATGTCACCAAACATCAAATTGATGCAATGGGCAACACATGGAGTCCAATAGATTTGTGGGTACACAGCCATCATCATGTCACCCGCTTTCACCATTTCACTAGCATTATCAGTGACAACTTGTACAACATTTTTCTGTCCAATTTCTTCAATTGTCTTCTCAAACAAGTTGTACATTTTGTTGGCATTGGTAGACTCATTGCTGGCATCAATAGAACCAAGAAATACACTACCTATTGGACAATTCACCAAAATATTGATGATCATCTTTCCATTACGTGCTGTCCATTTGTCCATCATAATTGAACAACCAAACTTTTGCCATTGCACTTTATGCTCCTCAACTAGTGCATCTACTTTCTTCACCTCTTTTTTTAACTGAGTAACTCTAATCTCATGATATGTAAGAGGCTTCATTCCCGGGCCATATTGATCTACGACCTCAATGAATTTATCAAATGACTTATAATTGACACAATGAAAAGGGAGCCCCGCATCGTACATCCACGATGCAAAAGCATTTACAGCTCGCTCCTTTAATTTTTTTTTTGTATCATCAATTCCTTCCCGTCCTCCTCCCTTTCCAATGCCTCCCTTTTGTTGTGGTTTTTTGTGAAAATATAGATTAAGAGGACCTTTAGTCATGTTATGTGCCGTGGATGAGGCACTACCACTACCACTAGAAGAAATTTTCTGCGTTTTGGAGGGAGGCATCATTTTATCATATTCATCCATATTATCATCATCATCAATCACATTAAACGCTGGTTCGTGTATTTGATTATTTGGGTTACTTGTGGCTTTGTTTTCGACAAATGCCCTTACTTCTTCCCTAACCTCCACCGGACAACTTGGACATGCTTTTACATTCTTATTTTCCCCCATCAAATGGTGTTTGTGCCGAGTAATACCACCATTATATGTATGTTTACAAAACACACATATAACCAAGTCTTTCGTTGGTCCTTGTATACCATAATTCCATCCGATGTCTTTTTTTTGCTACTAGTATCGGATTGAGACGCCATTGGAATTGTTGCTCATTAACAAATAATTACTATATTAATTAATATATAAACTAAATAAATTTAGTTGGGTAGAAATAAAAATAAAAAAGACTCCAATTTATTTTTTTAAAAATGGGCAGTGCATTGTGGTCTGTAGCAGAACAGAGGGAGAAGAAGCCGAGAAGCCAGGTGAGAAGAAGGAGAAGAAAGAAGAAAGCAGAAGAAGAAGATTAGAAGAAAGAAGAAAGCAGATGAAGAAGAAAGAAGAAAGCAAATGAAGAAGAAGAATAAGAACTGAAGAGGAAGAGCATACCTGGTCGGCTGTCTCTGGTCTAGAGACTGGAGAAGACGAAGGCCAGAAGCTTAGAAGAAGAAGGAGAAGTCGCGAAGGGAAGGTAAGTCTTGAAGGTGAGTTTGTGAGAAGTTACGAAGACCTAATTTAAAAAAAAAAAATACAAAAGGCGACGCCATTCATCGCCTCGTCGCCTATGTCGCCATTCCCACGCCTTTTGAACTTGGCGTCTCCGCGATGGTGAAAGGCGAGAGTGCCTCGCCTTGCCTCGTCATGTCGCCTTTGGCGAGAGGCGGTCGCCATTTACAATGCTGGCTCCACCGTTCTTTAACTTTATCTAAGAAACCTTGTGTCACCAACCACCAATTCTCAAACTTGAATAGCTTCTGCCCGTATGCCACTAGCCCCCCTGTAGTGCTATTGGTGTATGATCTGAGGCCAACCTTTGCATGGTCCATTGCTTTATATTGCTAAAGCTTCCGTCCCATTCTTCTGATATAAAAAATCTGTCAATTCTGGAGGCAATACCTGAATTTTTCCCTTTGAACCAGGTGTAGTTGTCTTCTTGTAACTATAGATCAATCAATTTCACGTCCTCATAAAATTTGAGAATTCCATCATCCTCTTTGTTCTTCTGTTGCAATTCCTCTTTTCAGATATGTATCTGGTGACATTGAAATCACCACAAACTGCCTAAGGACCTTCCATCAAACCCCTGACGCACTGATCTCTTCCTAGACCTCCCTCCTTTCAATGTAAGAGTTTGGGGCATATACCCCCGTTATATGACAAGCAAAATCTTGCAGTCGTGCCTCAAATTTGTAGGTCAAAGTATATGTACATGTTTCCAGTACCTCCCCCTTCCATATTCTGCTGTCCCACATGAATAAGATGCCTCCTCTTGTACCACTGGCTTTTAGACTTGCAAATTTTGTCCATCTACCTCCCTATATTTGCCTTACTATATCTGTAGTGTCCCCCTATAGTTTAGTTTCCTGAAAGCATATGATGTCTGCCTTCCAGTCAACTACCAAGCTTCGAATGATTCTCCTTTTATTCCTGTCGTTCAGCCCCCTCACGTTCTAGGATACTAATTTGCACTGCATGAAGTATTTTCTAGTATCTTCCTCCCCCTAATCCTTGGCTCGCTACTTTTGAATTTGACATCAAAACTCATCAGATTCTTGAGCTCTTGCATCCCTTTGTCTTTGTTCTTTCTAACCGCACTTTCAGCCTCCATTATCCTGACCTGTCTACAACTATCAACCTGTAGCAATAGTTCTAGGGCCTCCTTTTCGTGCCCTTGGAAATCAATCCCCAATAATTTGCTTAGTTTGATTAGGTTTTGCTGAACCCATTTGGAAGACTCCCTGTCTTTAAACCTAGAATCTTGTTGATTCTGGATAACCAAAGGAGTAGCTTCATCTACCTCCCAATTTGGTCGGGTGGTTATCACATTATTGTCTGCTTCTTTCATAACTGCGTCATCCCCTTGTTTAGATTCGGTGCTCCATACTTGCGCTTCCTTCTCTGTTGCCATCTGCATAATAATTCCCCCATTCACCGCCTCCATTATGTTAAAAACAGCCTTGTCCCACACGGTGGAGGGGTGGGCCATCTGAGAAAGAACATGCAGTAGATCCTGTTGATAAGTCGGCTCCAATGCTTCTAGAGACTTTGGATTGAGAGGCTCTGTATACTTATGGGCTTGTATGTCATTAAAAATGACTTGGCCCGCCAGATCAAGCCCAAAATCCTTTTGTCTATTCATTTGGCCCAAACCTGCTAAGGCACTTAAGTTGCGCATGTGCTTCTCACGTGTGCCTGTTGTGTAATGACTTCTAGCTGTCCTGGGTATCTCACCCACGTGCCTTTTGATTCCAGAATCCCTTTGCAGCAGGGATTTGTGTCCTTTCTCGCAGTTGCATGCCTCCTTTTTCCTCTAGGTAATAGCTTTGTCTGGATCATACACTTGACCATCATCCCCGATTGAGTGACAGCGCATCTCCGGCAAACTTTCATACTTGACCTTACTTTCCGGCCAGATTGGTATATGGAATCGAAAGCCTCCTCTAGTAATAGCAACCTCTGTAGGTATGTTCCTACTGTCATTCTTCACCAGAATTTTGGCCTACTTTAGATGATTTTTAAGTTCCGATTCCACCTCCGTCAATATCCATCCCCAGCACAGGTCTCCAATTTCTTGAAGAACTGTTTGAGACCACAGATGTAGTGGAATGCCCACAGCCTTTATCCATGTCTCTCCCACCAATGTCTCGTTTGTAATGCTCCCAGCCCGGGATTCCATCAATCCAGATGCATTCTCCTTTTTTTCCATATCCATTCTCCTTCAATGATTTGCTCCGCCATGTGCCTGTTTGGGAATTCAAACAGGAATTTCTCATCATTCATCTCTTAAAACTCACTCCAAAGGATTTTGTCCAGGTTGAGGATGTCCATCTCCTTATGTCTGCCAGTGTAGGCTTTTCTGCTGTGTCCCCTCCAAAGTAGCCCATTAAACACCTGTTGAGTAGCTCACTTTTCCTGATCGTCGTCTGTATCCTCAATCAGAACCTGCAATTCTTTGCTATTCACCTTCGCCACTCGTAAACTTTTTGGTTGCCATTTACTTTCCTGAACTGCCCTGGAGTATGGATATTTGTGCTTTGTTAACCTTGGTTGTACTTCCCCTCCTTTAGCACTTGGACATTTAATGAAGCCTTTCATCTTTAATGCTATCGCCAACCATCCTTCATTAAGTGCTAACTCAGGAATAATCAGAACTGACCTTCCTCCGCTAGTTAATGAGATGATACTTATATATCTTCCATAACTGTTGCTTTTCCTATTGCAGAAATTCTCAGTACCTTGGTCTACAAGCTTCCATCTCCTATTCCTTGTGTCCTTATCCTTTTATGCATCTTTAAGAATCTCGCAGATCCATCCCATACACTTGTTGCTTATGGTTGATCTTCACATCATTTTGCATCTCCTCTCCACCCACTCGAACCAAAAGGATTCCTCTGAAGACCATCTAGTAATATCATAAGATTTGAAACCGGCATTTAAATAGATTCTGTTTTATCTCATCTTTTTAACCTAAAAGAGAAAGTCCTGTGTCTGAGGCTGCTAGAAAAAGAAAGAAAGGTTGGGGTTTCTGGGCGGTGGTTCCACCGGAAAAGGGTGGGTTCCCTCTCCTAGGAAGTAGGAGAGAGAGAGTCCTTGGGAATAGTGCGTGAGAGCTTTGACTTCGAAAAAAATGTTAAAAAGAATCATAAAATTCGTCGTTTTTATTTATGAATTAACATAAACTTTCAAAAGTATTTCTAGTCTGTTTGTATCTCGGTTTGTGCTGTAATTAAAAGAGACAATGGTCAGAATTCCTCATTGTATTATTCCATGAATAAGAGCTATCATGTACAAGTGAAGCTATCTAAGGATACAAAACCAGAAAAAATCCCTAAATACCTCTACCAATGATTGTGTGATGTATAGTTTTTGAAAAGGTGCCTTTATGCATTCTATAGCACTTCTCCTCAAGTTGGAGCATAGATATTAATAATGCCCAATTTGTTACAAAGATATTTTTCCTGAATTCCATTTAAAGCCTTCGTGAATATATTACCCAATTGTTCTTCTGTCTTGACATAAACCATGGAAATTAGGTTCCCTCGGATGTTCTCACGGATAAAGTGACAGTCAACCTCAAATTCTCAAGCATTGCTTTAGTCCATTTAAGATGATTCAATGCCTCCTTCACGGTTTTAGGGATAGGAATAGAGTCTAGAGAGACAATCAAACTACTAGATGCATGAGATAAGTGGTTACAAAATTAGCAATGGAATATGTAGATTTGCATTGACGTGTACTTTTGCAAACAGCAATTGGAAGGTCAAGATCTTTTGGAAGATCAAAGGGAGGAGGATCTGATGACAAAGGAATTGGTGCATGGCATGTATCATTGGTCCTTTCTTTTTGAAATAAACTTGAACAATTGATGGTCTTGTTGAAGCAGAAGGTGCAATTACTGACTTGAGACACAATAATCAGTTGGTGTTCAATAGTAGAACTGGGAGATGTAGGAGGAACATCTTGTTTCAGTTGAAGCATATGAAGGTGTAACTCTGTAGATTAACCACTCATCTTCCTCCCCCTAACTTATAGAAATTGGAAGTGCATAGTAGAATGGTCTACTTCATGAAAATACTACATTAGTTGACACAAGATGTTTACCAAGTTTAGTAGAGTAGAAACTAACAATGATACCCTCCTGAAGATGGGAATTGTCTAAGAAAACACACTTCAAGGCCTTTGGGTCTAACTTGGTAAAAAATGGTCATACATCTCGAACATATCATGTGCTCCTAGACACCTTGGGCCACCGGGAGTAATCATTTGTTTGGAAAGAGAACATTTTAAGTTACATCACATTAAGCACAATAGAAAGCTGCAATTGATTAGAACACAAACTGTAGAGGTCGCTCGGCCCAAAACTGTTTAGAACTTTTGTTGGAACATAAGTGCCCAAGCAGATGCCTATTCTTTCTCTCAATAAGTTTTTCAACATAAGATGACCGGTGGAGAATCCCTTGCTGTCTCATGTAGGACAGAAATGAGTATGACATGTATTTTTTGGAATTAGCACTTAGTATATGCACCAAAACATTGAATTGAGTTTTAACTTCAGGATTGAGGGCACAAAAATGGGAAAATACTTTCGAAGGCTGAGAGGTTCATAATATAAATCCAAGTCAATCAAGAAAGTAATCCACAAAAGTATCAAAATACTTATACCCAGTTTTGGACACAACAAGAATGGTCCCCAACATCAAAGTGAACTAACTCAAAAGAAAATACTGCTCGTTTATTTAACCTTGGACCTAATGAGCTATGATAATGTTTTGCAAAGTGGCATGACTCACAATCCATTGAAGAGATATTCTTAAACTGAGGACATAACTTTTTTTAACTTAGGCGTGAAGGATGTCCCAACCAACAATCTGTTTTAAATGGAGACGTGACACTAGAGCTGACAACATACCGAGGCACCCATTCATCAAGGATATAGAGGCTTTACGTCCTTGCTTCGTCATAAGATCCTGAACTAGACAATGATTAGGATAAAATGAGATTGAACAATTTAGCCTTTGACAAGTCTACTCATAAAGGTTTAATTAAATGCGAGTTTTGGTACCCATAAATACGACATGGTAATAGAGGAGGTTGGTTTAATAGTTCCAGGTCCCAAGCTATTACAGGTTGGCCTGTCAACTACAATCATCAGAGAGGATGCATTGTGTGATCGAAAGCTAGAAAAGTGTTAAGATTACCTGTCATGTGATCCGTGTCACCTAGATCGATCACTATTATTTGTTTGAAGAAGAGATAAAACATGCTTTATCTGGTCCGACAAGAATTGTAACTAAGTGGATTCTTTTAAGTGCACAAGAAGAGTATGGTGGACTGGAAGCAAACACTTTCTACTAATATTAAGTCAAGTAACGAACTAACAAGAGTTAAAAACAGGTTTCAGATGTCTACATGTAACAAGAGTAGTAACCACAAGAAAGTCAACAAGAACATCGGGAAGGTGGTCTGCCAAACAGAATAATTATATTATTTTTCTGAAGGTATTCGGTGTGCCTGCTTTGGAATTTTAGAAAACTTGATCTAGAGTCCTTAAATGTGTCTGTATTGGATATTTCATGAATGTTGCCTTTCAAGATTATTACACCATCG
This sequence comes from Datura wrightii, assembly GCA_035772735.1. Lineage (NCBI taxonomy): Eukaryota > Viridiplantae > Streptophyta > Magnoliopsida > Solanales > Solanaceae > Datura > Datura wrightii. The sequence goes on along the minus strand of JASDFA010000006.1, from coordinate 82,282,690 downwards.
CTTTTGTCAAAAAAAGATTATTACACCATCACCTCTTCAGGGAAAGAGTAATAAGGAAATAGAGATGATTTTCCCTAGTTCTACTTTTGAAACCATAGTGAAATTGGAGAAACAATTCAGGAGGGGGGGGGGGGGGATATTATTGGCATTTAGATAAGCCTGATTTGATAACTTACTTAAGGATAAATAGAGCAGAAGAAGCCATCATGCAATCTCTTCTGCTTGTGAATTATCAACATTTCTTAATACGTTAGATTTGCCTATTGCTCATAGAAGAAGAGTTAGATCTTGCACAAAACATCCTTTATCTAATTTTATCTCCTATAATTCTCTGTCTCCCTCTTATATAGACTTTGTGATAAGAATGGGGTTACTAGAATAAAACACGAAAATAATGCTGAAGCAAAACTATGAAGATTAAAGACAAGAATTGAAAGATATATGAAATTCGAGAATAAAATCCCCAAATTTCAAAATTAAGTATTAAGAATCCTAATTGATCTTAGTATTCAAAATTAGCGGATTAAAACTAATAATGATACTAATAGAGTCAATTCAAGAACTTAAATCAAAAGGTGATCTAGACCTCTATTTTGAAGAAGTTAGAAACAATAATTGGTATAATACTAATTACCTTCTTTAATTTATGAATAAGAACTAAAATTATCAAGTTACCAGTTACTCTTACCTCTTAAAGAATCGTTCTTATAAGATTGTAAAATAAATCTCAAGTAGCCACACACAAAGGTGTAAAGAAGAGAAACTCTCAAATTAAAATAATTTGTCTAATCAAGAACAACAAAATCCACCCTATATATAGGAGAAACCTATTCCAAATAGCATAGGACTCAAATCTACTTTTATGGAAATAATTAAATGCTAAAATCTAACTAGGAAACTTTTAACTATGAAAGCATTTAAAAATAATACCAAACTCTTCCCTAGCAAAGTAAGGAGAAATTTCCAAATTCCTGACCAAAACACATAGCTTTGGCGTGAATCAGCCCTCTCTTTTGGGAAAAATTTCAGCCCCTTTGTGGGATTGAAGTTCAGCTCTTTGGGGCTCCACGCGTGCCCCAAATTCCTCCGCTTGACTTGAGCCATGAAATATGTGTAACACTTAACCCATTCTTCCCCATAAATCTTGGACTTGTGTTTGGGCTCTTCTTCCACGAAAAACATCTTGATTTCTCATTGAAGCTCAACAACCTTGTCTTGCAACTCCTTAGCTTGTGACCTTGACGAAGGTCTTCTATATCGTCATCCTTACCCATGGAGCTATCACTTTACCTTGTTTATTGCTTTTGTGTCTATTCCCCGGATCTGGAGGGAAACATTTAATTTGGTAATCCTAAATGGAAGCAGTTATGATTGAAGAAATGAAGGCCTTGTCATTTCACCACCAAACAAGAAGCTGGTTGACTGCAAATGGGTCTTTACTGTGAAACGCTCAAGCTGAGAGTTCTATTGAAAGATTAAAAAACAAGATTGGTGGCTAAGGAATTCTCTCAAACTTATGGATTGAATATCACGAGACATTCTCCCTTGTTGCTAAAACGACAACTTAAAATTCCTTTGACCTGTGCACCTAATCTTGATTGGGACTTGCAACAATATGACGTGAAGAATTCATTTTTTCATGGAGACTTAAATGAAGAGGTGGATATGGAGATCCCTCCTAGATTTGATACTGAACAAAGTCAAGGAAAGGTGTGCAGACTGACGGTAGCTGTTTATGGACTCAAGCAATCCGTTAGAGCTTGGTTTGACAGATTCTTCAAATGGTTATCATACCCTTTTCATAAGATCTCGAAAGGGTAGACTCACTCTTCTCCTAGTTTATGCAACAACATCAACATACTCAGTGTAATCCAACAAGTGAGGTCTGAAAAAGGTGGTGGTGTCTACTAGCCTTACCCCTACACTTGTGAAGGTAGAGAGGTTGTTTTCAATAGATCCTTGGCTCATAGTCTATGTTGATGACATATTGATGACCGGAGATGATAAAGAGAAGATAACCCAATTAAAAGAAGTTGTTGACACATGAATTATAAATCAAGGATTTTGGAACATTGTAGTACTTCTTGGGAATTGAGTTTGCTAGATTGAGAAAAGAGGGATTTTTATCTCTCAAAGGATGTATATTTTGGATCTCTTGAAAGAGATTGTATATAGGTTGCAAACTAACAGAATCAACCTTTGAAAATAATCACAAGTTACAAACAGGAGTTGGATAGTAGCAGACAAAGAGAGATATGGGAGGTTGGTTGGGAGACTTATTTGTCTCTCTCACATTAGACTAGATATAGGCTGTTCAGTCAGCTTGGTGAGTTAGTTTATACATGATCCCCAAGACACTCATATACAAGTTGTCTTGCACATTTTACGGCATCTAAAGTCTGCTATAGAGACAGGCCTGTCTTTTCTCCAGACACGGTTACCTCTAGATAAACGTCTACATAGCCATGGAATGGATAGGTCTGTATATGACAGAAGAACTAAATCCGATTACCGTAAGGGAACAAGTCACTTGAGAAGCAAGAAGCAAAGGGTAGTTGTCTTATCAAGTGCGGAGGAAGAATATAGAGCTATGGCCTAAGGTGTTAGTGAACTTCTTTGGGTACAAACATTATTAGAGGAATTGAGATTGTCTGAAATAGGGGAATTTCCTTGTATTGTGACAACAAGGCTGCAATCAACATAGCTAATAATCCTATTCAACATGACCATACAAGGCATTTTGAAATTGATCGGCACTTCATCAAGGAAAAGGTTACAAGTGGTATTTTAGCTACTTCATCAAAGAAAAGGTTACAAGTGGTATTTTAGCTTACTTCATGTGACATCACAGAAACTACTGATGTGCTTACAACAGGTCTTACCAGACAGACTTTTCATACATTGATTTGTAAGTTGGGCATGCACGATATCTTTTCACCATCTTGAGTGGGATTGTTGATTGTTTGATTAACTTGATTCTAGGAGATTTTATGTCCTACAATAATTATAGGAGATCTTATTTTATTTAATTGTAATTAACATTAATTATAGGAGATCTTATTTTATTTAATTGTAATTAACATTGACTCTCTTTCCTAAATTAGAGATAAGACTTAATGTGTACATATCTTAGCTGATAGGTTCTACAAACATACTGAAATACAAATACAAATAAGCCTATTTTTCTTTCTCAGATTCTACATGACCAAATCCCCATCCCACAACCGTTGTGCGACAAATTCAACAGTGAAAATAAATGAACCTTGGGCCTAACTCAAATTTTCAAAAGTTAGCTCAAGATCATATAAGGAGACCAAATCCCTATCCCTAGACCGATGTGGGAGTGGGACAAACTCAACATCACCGCACGTCCAAGCCTGCCAATTGGAGCGTAGATAACATAATATGAGGACCCTACATTAAATAAGCCAAGAATTGGGATGGGTATGGCTTCTAATATCATATTAAAAGACAATGGGAGAATTCCTCATCGTTTTACTCCAAGAATAAGACCTATTTATACATGTATAAATGAATCTATCTAAGGAAACAAATAAAAAGAATCTGTAAGTGCCTATGTACATTCTGTATCATGTGCAAAGGTGGTTATGAGTATCCTCTTCAATCTACTTATAAGAAAGGTATTCTCTTCAATCCTCTAATAGACTAGCTCTTATTTTATTTGTCGATTATTTAAGAATCTGGTTCTGGTGCTATAATGATCTTTTAGACATGAAATATAGCTGGCTGTGCTTCATTGTCCATGCCTGTAATATGTTAAGGCGTTATCCAAACAGCTGAAGCTACCATTGTTATGTTTTCATGAACAAGCTCATGTTTCTATTTTCTTGGTGAATAGAGGCAAGAGGGTCAAATAACATCAAAAATTTACGCTAATGTCCCCTTGATCATGATTCTTACAAATTTAAGAGCATTGCTTATTTCTTATTTCTTCTACTCAAGCAAAGGAAAATAGAAGAGAAACAAGAATAGTCCAGAAAAAAGGAATCTGGATGTATATCTGTACTCGCGTCTAAAATATTTCAGATTCATACAGGCTGTCCTAATGAAGATGATTGTAAAACAGAAAAAAATAATGACTCCATTCCCGTGGGAATCCCAAGTAATAGAAAGACACTTCTTCTGGACATACTTCGAGGGGAAAACTCTCGTGCACATGGCTTCCTCTTCAATTCAGAATTTGTAAGTCTTGATGATCAGGGGAGGGTTATAATCTCATCTATCGCCCAACTATCTCTAAAAGAAACTTTGGTTTCTAAATTTACAAGCACCAGATTATTTGAAAAGTTCAACCTGCCAGAAAAAGATCCTCTTCATGGAAAGGTTTCATTGAATGAACTGGAGGAAAAGAATAATGGAGTCAAAGGTGTTTCTTCTACTCAGATAGTTACTGCAGAAAAAGTTAATCTGGAAGCTTCAAGAATCTGTGTGTCTAATTCAAAGCAACAGAAGATATTTGATATCTGTGAGAGTAATTTTGGAAGTCCAGATCACAAGGTTAAACCAGAAGGTAAGAGCATAGGTGAGAGTCTGGAAGTTCAAATTCGGGGAACACCAACAGGAGATGATGATCCAGACAAAACGTTTGGAGATATGGAGCTTAGTCCACGTCTGACCAATTTTATCAATAGCGGCTTTGTCCCAGAATCTCCTACAACTGACGGTCCGTTTCTTTTCCTTAAGCCAAGTCTTTCGACGGAACTGTGCCCTTATATTTTGGCAGCACTTTCTTTTATTACCTTAAAAGTTTTATCTTTTCTTTTGCAGCAGTGTTTAAGGATAAATGTGTACAGATCATGGTTAAAGACCTGTTTTCAACACCAAAAAGATCTTCAAAACAGAATGAAAGGACAGTGGGTGGCAGTAGTGCCTGTGGAAAATATAATGAATCAACTCCTATACAAAACGTTGACAGTAATGAACCGAGAAGTTGCAAATACACTAGTCTAATTGTTGAAGATAAACAAACTCCTATGGCAGAACTGTCAGGCAAAAGCTGCAGCGATGACTGGCAACTGCGCTCTACAGATAAATCAGGTAGCATTGGGAAAACACGGAAGTTTAGAAGATTGCTCAAACACAGTGATCTTCCTAGAAGAAAACCACCAGACAAGCTAAATACTAGTACTTCCAGAAAAGAGACAGCTCTGTGTGGCAGTGCCAATCATACTGGTTTCAAGCATGGAAGAGCTATAGGTAACTTGAGTGCTTTATTTTTCTATCGCAAGAGACAGCATGCTTGCTGCTAATCCTTCCTGCCTTTCAATACTAGAGGGTTTTAATTGACAATTCATTTTTCAAAACCTTCTAAAGGATTTACTATTCTATGTCATTTGGGAAGTAAGCTTATCTTGATGAAAAACTGGATATTGATGCATCTGTTATTGCGATCAGGTGAGAAACGAAAGCCAAACATTGCGACAGACTTCATTGAAGAGGAAGCTGAGTAAGTTCATTCTTACTGGAAATCTCATGCTTCCTATTATAATTGGTGCTAGTTAGCTCACTTCTTGAAATAAGCACTTATAGATGGGTTGCATAGTCAATACGCTGACTTGCTGCTGGTAGTACTCACCGATGGTATAATCTGGTTGTATAAGTTTTATTTTGTTCATTTGATTTCACCGAGGAGCACTGAAAGATGTTTGAATTCCTTCTTACTTTTCGTATTTCACTCTTCATAAGAATTGAGTACCCCGCCCTTTCATTCTTTCGTAGTCGTGGGAGTGTGGATTACTGAAGTCGTAATCTTGAGCTCTTTGCTCCTCTTCTTTGTTTATTATGGCCTGACAAGGCATTCCTTTCATTCATGTCTGATTCCTTCCTCAGTCTTGTAATGCTTCTTCCAGTTTCGTTTCTTTTCCTGTCCAAACTTTGTCCACTACAGAAAGGGAAATGTAAAAGTTCCTCAAGTATCCGAGGGAAAAAGTGAGTTTCTAGCAACAGATATTGAGATAAAAATTATAACATGGAGACAGATATTAATTCACCTGGAAAATTGGGTGGAATCCTTAATCTGTGTAGTAGTTTTGTTTAGAATAAACTTGAGATATTCTTCTGTCTTAAAGAATGGTACTTACTGTAGATAGCTACTGTCTGAGTACTCATTATAAAGGAGTAAAAGGAAAGTATGAGAGCAATTTTCTGTGGTATCATCGTGATTCTGCACCTGCATAATTAATGACGCGATAGACATGTCCAATGCCGAATGAGTTTGTTCTGCAGCCCATTGATGTTTAGAGTATCCATCCTACAGTTAATGATCCAAATGGCAAAATAACCACCCTAAATCGGTTACAAAGTCAAATTTTCATACATACAAAACAAGGAAGGACAACAGTAGCAACGCAATACCAGAGAAGGTGAGAAATTTGGTGTTACATATGAACTTTAAGGATGGTGAACCAAGGAACAGGGGGAAGATAACATCTTCTCAATGATGATCCTGTGTTGTCAAAGGTGCGCTTAAAGCGCGCTTAAGCCCTGAAGCGAGGCTCAAAACACTTGAGCGTTTCGCCTCGCTTAATGTGCGCTTTAATGTAATCATTAGGGTTCTAAGACAAACTTTTCCTTGCAAATGAGCGTTTCCTGAAAAGTTGACACTAAACAATTGATATTTCACTTAATCCTAAAAAAGTTCATTTTCTTTGTCCATATATTTGTTATTCATGCTTATAATTATTAGTCTTGGACTAGATATATATACATTTGTATGTTTTCTACCTTTGCGCCTTTTCTCATTAAAGCTCAAGCTTTATTTGCGCTTTGCGCTTAAAACCCCAATGGACTTTAGAGCTTTTTTGCGCTTTTCGCTTTTGATAACACTGATGATCAAGGTAATCTCGTGGAATGTCAAGGGGTAAACAATGAGAATAAGAGGAGGCTGATCAGAAGTCAAATTCAACAGTGGGGGGCAGATTTATTTGTTCTGATAGAGACCAAATTGGAGGGAGCAGAGGCAAATGTTATAAATCAGCTATGGGCTAACAGATGGTTGGGAGAACTACATCTAGATGCAATAGGTAGAAGTGGTGGGATTGTAGTGATGTTGGACAAGAGACGATGGAGAGGGGAGTTAGTGGAGAGGGCTGGCCAATCGATATCTTGTAGATTTGAGGGTATGCAACAGAATTTCAGCTGGGTTCTAAGTGCTGTTTATGCCGACTGTAACAGGGCAAGCAGAAGGGAGCTGTGGAGGGAGCTATCATCCATAGGCAACAGATGCACAGACCCCTGGATGATATGTGGGGATTTCAATGTCACAAGATATCCCAGTGAGAGATCAAAGGGAATGAGACTAACAGGAGCGATGTCTGATTTCTCTAAGTGGATTAATAGTATGGAGATGTTTGATCCTCCTTTACTTGGAGGATCTTTCACTTGGAGGAGAGGTGAAAATTCAGAAACAACCTCAAGGCTCGACAGGTTTCTATACTTAAATTGATGGGAAGAGTCCTTTTCCCAAATCAAACAGTTAGTAATGGCTAGGTTGGGATCAGATCACAATCCCATAACGCTCACATGTGGTGAACTAAACATAAAGAAATCATATTTCAAGTTTGAATAATGGTGGATGAAGGTAGAAGGTTTCAGTGAAACTGAAGAAATGGTGGTCCTCTTATGAAGTCAGAGGGACTCCCTCCTTCATACTAGCATCCAAACTGAGATTCCTAAAAGGAAGATTAAAAGAATGGGGGCTGGAGAATAGAGTGGATTTGGAAACATAAGAAAAAGGAAATCTGGAACCAATTGGCCTGTCTGGGAGAACTACAGGATTAGATGGAACTCACTGAAGATGAACTACAAAAAGTTTAATTACCATTGGAGTGTGAGGAGATCTCTAGAAATGAAGAGAAAACATGGAGGCAAAGATCCCAGAGTGCAATGGCTGAAATTGGGTGACGGGAACACCAAATATTTCCATAGGATGGCCACAACTAATAAAAGGTTCAACTCAATTGAGAAGCTAGAAGTGGAGGGAGTCGAAGTGAATGATCCTGAAGGTATAAAAGAGGAAATTGTCAACTTCTATCAGAAGCTATACAATGAGACAAAAAGCTGGAAACCTAATTTCAATCTGCAAGGGACTTGTAAGATCAGTACGGAGGAAAAAAGGTGGTTGCAAAGGCAGTTTGAGGAAGAAGTACTAGAGGCTCTGCAAATGTGTGCAAATGACACGGCCCCTGGACTAGATGGCTTTCCAATGAGTTTTTATCAAAATTTCTGGGAGATCATCAAGGAGGATGTCATGAACTCTTTGAGACATTTCCATGAACATTAGGTGTTTGAAAAAAGTTCGAATGCTACCTATGTTGCACTGATCCAAAAGAAGGCAGGGGCAGCAGAACTCAGGGACTTCAGGCCCATAAGTTTAATAGGAGGAATATACAAGATAATAGCAAAGCTACTGGCAGAGACGCTGAAAACAGTGATCTGCAAATTGGTGAACAAGCACCAAATGTCTTTTATAAAAGGAAGACAAATCATTGATGTTGCTCTGATAGCCAGTGAGTGTGTAGACTCTAGGCTAAGGGGAAAGGAACCTGGGATTCTATGTTAGATATTGAGAAGGCCTATGACCATGTCAATTGGAGCTTCCTTTTGAACATTCTGCAACAAATGGGCTTTGGTCAAACTGGGCTAAAGTGGACTGATTTCTGCACTAAAACCATTTGGTTCTTAATTCTGGTGAGTGGAGAACCTGCTGGTTTTTTTCCTTCAGTAAGAGGACTTAGACAAGGGAACCCTCTTTCCCCTTTCCTTTTCATTCTTGCAATGCAGGGCGTTAACTGCATGATGAGAACACCACAGAATGACTGGTTGAAAGGGTTCAAAGTTGACACCCATTTGAGAGAAGATATGCAGATTTGTCACTTGCTGTATGTTGATGACACATACTTTTTGTGAAGCTAAAGAGGAACAGATTAGAATGATCAGTGTGATATTACTGGTTTTGAGGTAGTATCTGGCTTAACAGTAAATTGGAGGAAAAGCAGACTATTCCCAATAAAGGAGGTCCCTCATATGCAGAGTTTAGCTGATATATTGGAATGCGAAGTTGAAAAGTTACCTACAGTATACCTTCGGATGCCATTGGGGTACAAACATAAAGAGTTGGCAATTTCGGATGGGATTATTGAGAAAACAAAGAAGAAGTTGGCAAACTGGAAGGCTCAATATCTTTTTTTGAGAGGGAGAACTACTCGGATAAACTCAGTCCTAGACTCCCTTCCAACATATGTGATGTCTCTTTTACCACTGCCTTCCCAGGCTAGACAAACTAAGAAGGGACTTCTTATGGTTGGAAAATAAAGAGGGCAAGGGCATTCATCTGGTAAAGTGGCAGACTGCACAACTATGCAAAGGGTCTGGTGGTTTGGGGATCAGAAACTTGAGATTACATAATGAATGCTTACTGTCTAAATGGTTATGGAGATTCAATGCAAAAGAATGTGCTTTGTGGAAGGAGGTAATATTAGTAAAATATGGTCAGAGGGATCACTGGTGCTCCAATGATGTCTGCAGCACTTATGGTTCCTCTGTGTGGAAAACCATCAGGAAATTGTGGAGCCAATTGACAAGAGACAGTGAGTACAGAGTGGGCAAGGGCTCTAACATCTCTTTTTGGAAGGACCTCTGGATTGGTCAACAACCCCTAATGAATGCCTTCTCAGATCTCTATTCAATTTGCAGCCAACTTGAAGCAAAGATAGATGAAGTATGGTCACCACAAGGCTGGAACTTGGTCTTCAAAAGACTCCTAAATGATTGGGAAATTGCAGAAGTAGCTGAACTGCTAAAGAGATCAGTGGTTTTAAAGGTACAAATATAGAAGCAGATACAGTACAATGGAAGCATAACAGAGATGGAACATTTACAGTGAAGAAACTCTACAACAAGAGAGTAAAGATGCTAGCAGGAGCCAAATTTGGACCTCGGAAACAGGTGTGGGGCAACCCCATACCAACTAAGATAAAATGTTTCACTTGGTTGGTAGTGAGAGAGGCTTGTCTCACACATGAAAAGCTTCAGAGGAGGTGATCCCAGATAGCCTCACGGTGCTCACTATGCAAGGAAACAGAGGAGACAAATAACAATCTGTTTCTTCATTGCAAAGTCATTGCACAAGTATGGGCTATGTTTCTAAATCTAACTCAGACAAGATGGATAATGCCTGAGCACACAACTGATTTGTTAAGCCGCTGCGTTAGAAGGGGGGGGGGGGGAGTAAAAGGCAAAAGAAGTGGTGGAGTATGATACCCTCATGCATCTGGTGGACAATATTTGGGGGGGGGGGACAATAGATGTTTTGAAAATATTACTAACTCAATCTAGGGGATCAAATGGATTTGTATGAAAACTTTTTATTTTTGGTGCAAAGAAGAGAGGATAGAAGATGCACCCAAGGGTGTGACCTAGTGGTCAATGAAGTGAGGGAGAAACATGAGGTCTCGGGTTTAAATCTCAGCAGAGACAAAAAACACTAGGTGATTTCTTCCTATCTGTTCTAGTCTTAATGGACAGAGTTACCTAGTACTTGTTGCTGGTGGGAGGTGGTAGGTATCCTGTGGAATTAGTCGAGGTGCGCGCAAGCTATCCAAGAGAGGATAGAAGATATTAGCCAAATTGTAGATTTCATAGGCTCTCTATAGTCTGGTAGGAGTTGTTTTTGGTGTCTGTTTTTGTGGATGATGTAAATTTGAACTGGTAGCCAGCATAGCCTAATGCTGAGGAATACAACTTTACTTTTGTCAAAAAAAAATATAATGAATAGCCAGCATAGCCTAATGCTGAGGAATACAACTTTACTTTTGTCAAAAAAAAAATAATGAATTTTATGCGCCTAATGACATTTCATACCTTGTTGAAAAAATTATAAATTCATTATTAAAAGCTCATGTGAACAACAAATAATTTTCAGTTTACAAGCGCGCGCACACACACACACACACATATATACAGGAAGCGATTTGAAAAATGCTCCGAGGCACAGTCTCCAAGGCTTTTCTCTCTCTCATACTTCTTAGGAGCCGGAAACACCTTTCTTTGGTACCTTGCAATCCCTCACTTTTTTCCTTCTTCTTGTTTAGTCCATATTTTGTTCGACCAAACTTTGAACAACTGGTTTTCATGGAAAATCCTATATATTTCAAATTTGGGGGGGGGGGGGGGATCTTACAACAATACAAAAACTAAGTCTTCGAATCAGATGTGATTTGAATGGGTGGGGAGCTCTAGATTGTACATTAGGAGCAAAATGTTAAGCAAAGGAGCTTTGTTATGGTTGAGTCGAGGGGCTGCGAGAGGCCTCAAAGGTTAAGGGAAAGAGTTTCCAGTCCTGGAAATGCAGAGATCTGGCTACCTATTTTTATTCTTCTCTCAAGTTCAATAAATATGATAGATACATTTTGTTTATAGCAGTTAACAGGGTATCCAAGTCCGTGATTATTCTTCCTAAGAACAAATTTGGTGTTGTCTCAAAAATTGAATGCTTCATTAATAGGGAGCAAAACACTTTGTGGAAATATTACAAGAGAATTTGAATCTAATAACATAAGGGGGGAGGGGAGCTTTAAGGAGGCTTTACACAAGAATAGATGGGCTCATAATGAGCTTGAGGCTTTAGGGGAGAAGGGGCCTTTGGAAGCTTCTACCCAGTTAGATGATAATGATCTTCTTTGTAGTTGTCTGGTTGGGAGTTTTACTAATTGCAATGCCATACCCACACGCAACGATGTAATGAGGTGGGCACAACAGATCTGGAAAGGAATACACAACCTCTAAGTCTTCGACATGAATGAAATTCAATATCTTTTCGAGTTTCAATCAAAGAAGGTTGTTGAACACATCTTAACGGGAGATTGGAAGAGACAAGGAAGTAAATTGAGACTTGAATGGTGGTCTCCCACTTCAGGGGCTCACCCGGACCACACTACGTTTGATTGGTTCTGGGTAAGGATATTAGGGCTTCCTCTGCATCTTTGGTCGTCCAAAGTGATGAAGAATATAGGTGATACATGCGTTAGCTGGTTGGGGACGGATGAGGAGACGAAACTCAATAATCACATGAGGTGGACTTGTATTAAAGTTAAAGGGCCATCGGGAAATATCCCAACCACTCTTGAGGTCGTTGATAGTGATTTTACTTTCACACTTCCTATATGGTGTGAAGCTCCGGGGAGGTACAAGAGTACAAGGGTTGACGAACCTTGAGGTGTTAGTCCCATGTATGAGAATGAAGAGAACATTCTGCAACCCTTTTTGAAAGAGAGGGACGGGGCAAGGATTTGGGAAGACAGTGATAGGGGAAAATATATCTGGTATTGATAAGGATATGGGGAAATATACGGGGGATAAAAGAGGATACATGGGAAGCAGCAACGGTTATTCTCCTACTATGGACCCGAGACAATTGTCTAGATGGGCCATCCCCTATTTTGGGTTTTAATGGATTAGATCTGGTTCATTTAATTGAAACGAAGATCTTTCAAAAGACTCTTTTGGGCCTTCCTTAGCCTAGAGTTCAATTAACATTTTCTAGTCAAACCCCATTAAGATTCTGACAGCTGAACTTTTTATAGAGCACATCAACATAGTTGTGGGAGAATATCCCACCAATCATTAGCAATCAGAAGCGAATTGGAGGCCATTTCGAAGATGGAGGAAAAACAAGGGAAAGGAGAGACTCAATTTGCATAAGTGCACATATGCAAAGTCTCCCTAATAAGAATTTGCACAACAGTTATGCGGAGGAAGCAGACGAGTTGGCGTAAGAAAATTCTAGAAAAGGAATAACTCAGAAAGACAACCAGTTGGTCGTTTCTAAGGATTCAGTTCCATTATAAGTGAAAGACGATGCCAGTGAAGAAGAATTAAGGAACGGGCTACTCCACGGGTGCATTCAAATGTCATTAAATTAAGCTAACAATTTGGTGCTTCTTTTGAAGGTTGTGAAAAAATTGCGTGTGAGCTTTTCTTAGAGATAGACCAGAAGAGGGGGTTGAACATAAGTTTGGGGACACTATTGTATATAAGTAGTAGAGCTATGTTCCCAAAAGAAGTTAGAAATCCAGCTTTTGATGTGAAGCTCAAGAATGGGGAGCGGAGGAGCAGAGGGGATGACACCTATTATTAATCAATGAAAGTCAAAATACTTTCATGGAATGTGAGCGGGCTTAATAGGGAGAACAAAAGAAGTTTAGTCAAAAATCTAATTCTACAATAGGGGGTTGATATATATGTACTTGTTGAAACCGAATTGGCAGAAACAAAGTTTAATTTATTCCAACAGCTATGGCATAATAGGTGGTTAGGGGAAGTTCATATGGGGGCCATAGGTAGGAGCGGAGGAATAGTTGTGATGTGGGATAGAAGGGCATGGAAGGGTGAAATGGTGGACAGTGGAGGGAAAATGATCACTTGCCAGTTTGATGGCATTAATCAGGACATGTCCTTGTATCCGAGTGCAGTTGATGCTGAATGTAACAGGATAAAGGAGGGAACCATCACCTAGAAGTCTGTGTTATGGACCATGGTTATTTATGGTGATTATTTAGTGACTAGATATCCTGCAGAAAGAACAGATTGGTAAAGAATTTCAAGTGCTATATCTGAATTCTCTGAGTGGATAAATAACATGGAACTGTTGATCCTCCTTTATTTGAAGAATGATACACATGGAGGAGGGGTGATAATCATAGAAGTGCTTCTAGAATTGACATGCTTCTTTTCTCTTATCAATGGGAGGAATTATTTCCTCAGGTTAAACAATCTCCTCTTACAAAGACGGTCAAATCACAGCCCTATTTTGTTGACATGTGGTGATTGGTAGTTTAAGAAGTCTTATTTCATGTTTGAACAGGGGTAGATAGGTGTGGAGGGATTCAAAGACAAATTGCAAGATTGGTGGGACTCATTCAATAGCATTGACACTCCTAGCTTTATTTTGGCATCAAAGCTGAAGATGCTTAAAGGGAAATTGAAAGAATGGGGACTATGTATGAATAAGCAATTTCTATTACAATCTTTCTCTAAATAAATGCAAGAACCAAAAGATAGATTCAAAACTTGGCATGGTGTACATAATAAATATGGGCAAAACAGGCCATGTTCACCAATTCTGTCACTAATACCTATGGAGTTTCAGTTTGGAGGTCAATAAGGGACCAGGAACGTGGGCAATGGTCACAAGATTCTCTTCTGAAAAGATGATTGGAATGGCCAGGTGACTTTGATGAACTCCTTTCCTGACCTATTCTCTTTCTGCACTAATCCTGAGGCTAAAGTGGCTGAAAGCTGGTCCATTAATAGATGGAAATTCATTTTAGGAAATATTTGAATGGTTGAGAAGTGGATAGATTGGCTCACTTTTTACAAGAAGTAAGCAGCTTCGAAGGAACTTCTTCAACTCCAGACACAATCAATTGGAAGCATGCTACTGATGGAAATTTTTGTGTGAACAGATTATACCAAAACAAGGCGAGGGGAGCAGCCAGGCGGGGGAGCAGGACCATGGAAACAGATCTGGAAAAGTTGAGGACCAACTAAGGTTAAATGTTTTTCCTGGTTTGTGGCTAGGAACACATATCTCACATAGGAAAGGTTGAAAAGAAGGGGATTCCAATTAGTCCCTAGATGTTCCTTACATAATGATGCAGGAGACTAATAACCACTTGTTTTCGCATTGTAAAATAACTTCACATATCTAGTCAATGCCAGAACATAGTGCTGATCTTTTGAGTTGTTGGATTAGGAGAGGTGGAAGTAAAAGCCAAAAGAAATGGTGGAAAGTAATTGGAGCATGCATATGGTGGACAGTGTGGAAAGAGAGGAATGGGAGATGTTTTTGAGTGCAGGTTTAATTTCATTCAGAAAGTTAAATGGAATCATATTATATCCTTTCTTTTTTGGTGCAAAGAGGAATATATTGATGAAAGTGAACACATAGTAGATCTTTTAGGCTCCTTGTAATTCTTTTCTCTTTTGAAATCTCTTTGGGTTGCTAGCATGTCCTTAATGCTGAGAAATACAACACTATCAGTTTAAAGAAAAAAAAAGAAATTGCGTATATAAACAACGATGAACCTGCTTGCAACAATGAAGAACTGTAGCTTAGCCGTTTAGTGGGGTCAATGCTGTGGGAAGGGTCTGAGGTTGAACCTCCACATAGGCGAAAATCATTTGCACTCACTTTGATTTTTGAAGTAATGGCGGGTTACATTGGACTTAACTAAAGATAAGAAAAATTAGGCAACTCTACTCCTAGACTCTTAGGAGTACATCACACTGTTGGAACAAAACAAAAATACCGGATGCAAAAATATTGAAATATTTGGTACATGAAGCCCCAATCTGATAGATATATATCAAAGTCAACAATCTACTTATTATAACATAGATAGCAGATAGCTATCCAAAGGAAAAGAAGACTGGCAGATTCACATGTGGTTTTCCTTTTAATATATTGTTTGCAAATTATCAATTATTTTAAGTTGTTACTTAAGGTTATATAGTTATGGTTTTTAAATAGTTTACTTATTTTACTTAGTTTAAATTCTTCTTTAACATATAAAATTGCGAATCTTCTTTCTTTCTTCTTTGGTATACATGAAAATTATATTTGTTGGTTTTTATTTATTATTTGTTTAAAAAATTGTTTTTTTTTTTGTCTTTATTTTATTTATGGTGTTTCAAATGGTGACATTGATTGTTATCTCGATTACATAATTAAAAGAAATCATAAAAGCTTAAATTGCACTAGAGGAAAATTTGAGGTCTTATAAGTGGCTAAAACTTGATATATGTGTTTCTTTTTTGTTACTTATTTTGTTTTTCTTTGCGACTTGCTTGATGTACAAACACAAGAATATGTGTAATTGTATAGTAGAAAACGATGTTATTTTGTCTAACTATTTATTTTATTTTTAAATGGCATATCACCTCAAAACAACATTTTTAAAGGGTATTAAGCGAATGTATATACGATAATCTCTACTGTCCGACTATCAAATTTGAGTTTCTGTGTTCATTTGACCCTGCTTGTTCAAAATCCTGGGTTCGCCACTATCTCCTGATATGTTTCTAAAGTAATGGTTCTTACACAGGGTGTCTTCAGAAGTTTCAGTATCTGATGACGAGGAGGATAAGCAGGATTTCAGTTCATATGATGATAGTTTCATAGATGACAGAATAAATCCTACAGCAGCAGATGGTCAGGCCGAGGCTGGTGAAGTTGACATGATAGCAGTTTACAGGTTTTCATTAATTTCATCTCTTTATTTTCTGTTATGTGTTAGAAGTCTCTCCCTTTTCTAGGCATTTTTAGTATTGATTCTTTTGAAGATTTTAGAGGTTAAATATCCAACTTCAATTTTGGGAGGAAACTGTCCTATTTTGAACAAAATGGTGGTAACTGATCATTAGGTTGAAACAAAGGAAAAAAATGTAAGAATATTTTGGGACGAATGCATAATAAGACTAGGCTGTCACATATAACTGAATCTTAAAATAGCTTACAAGTAAATCAAAATTGAACAAGCAGTTGAACAATCAGGATAGGTTACTCAATTTATTCAGCTTCTACCTGCAAGGGACTTGCGTGCCTGCGCTCTGGATTAGAACACAATTAATAAGGATTAAATTATTAATAGTTTGCGGTTCTTGCTTCAAATTTAAGAAGAGAGGCTATAAGCACTGATCCCTTTGTTCTTCAGAATGTATCATCTGGGGGTACTTTCAGTGAGACAAACCACTTCAGTATGTGAAGTGTGAAGTGATGTGGTGACAAACTTCTTGGCTGAAATTTATAATTTCTTAGCTGGTGATGCACTTTGTTTTATCTGGTTTCACCCTAATATAGTGGCTGTAGCGGCATTGTAAAACCCCCTTCCAACCCAAAGAAAGAAAAAAGAAAATAAAAAGTTCGAGAAAAGTGAGGAATCTTTTATCATCAAGTGCTTCATTCAATTATCTCTAGTTAAATCTGTTTTTATTAGATGTGCTTTAGTTCAGTAAATATTGTTTTTTTTTCTCCTGAATCAACATGAAACCTATTAAATTACTATATTCAGGAGTTCAACAACGCCTGTTGATGTAGTGCTAAAAAGATGCAATATTTGTGGTCTATCTTGTTTTCTTGGACCTTACCAAGCTGAAAACTCTTGTAAATGTGAGAAACAGCTGGTAGCCTCTCTTATGAAAATCTTGACCAAAAAGTTCTTATTGCTTAGTGTCTGCTTACCAGAACCTGGCCTATAAAAACATAAAATTCTTATGCCCATGGAGCCCTGGGCTATGTCAATGTTTCCATGATATATTTGCTTCTGCTGCTAAAAAAATGAACTGGACTTTTAGTTCATCATTGCAATATTTATTGAATCGTCAATTAGGAACTCATACATCAATTTGACATTCTCTATCATCAGCATTCTTCCAGGATTCTTGTAGTTCGCTAGGAATTAAGTGAAAGTTAAAATTTAATTGACTAAACTGATAATTTATCTGATACTCTCACATTGATCTCGTTTGGCTGTTCTCGATGAGAGTGAATACAAAAATGAATTAAAGAAAATGATGATTTAACATAGCTAGGTCGAATTTTAGGACTAGAAAAATCATTCATATTTGCTTAACCGGAAAGGGTCATATTTAGTTATTTACCCATTTACTTTGAGAAATTGTTTATATATACCCTTTGTTTGAGGTTTTGGATTTAAATGTCTTTACCATTACATGTTGGATCAGAAATGGCCCTCTACGTAATGGACCTCCTGGATCCACCTTCTAAATGGGCACATGGAGTTCATATGTTGATACCCAGTTATTAGCCAACCCATACCCAAATTTCTTAACCCGTTAGCATTTTAAGCCATCTCCTTCTTGCAAAATAGCAAAATTAGGGTTCTTCCACGTTCTAAAATTGCTCTTTACTTCCTACTCAATTGTGTTCTTTTATAAGAAAAAAAAACTCGCCAAATGAGTAGGAAGATTTATTAATTTCATTCGTGGTATTTCAATGTCACGACAAGTGGAAAATACATCCTTTTCTATACCTTCCACCACCTTTCATAGTGTCTTGGCTCCTTTGCGCTCTTCTTTTCCCTTTTTATTTTCATTTTTTTAGAAGAAATTGTCGTGCTCTAAGCAACAAAATCTTCTGCCGCCATTTTCAAGTGGTCTTCCAAGAAAAAGAATTAGAGCAGAAAATAGGGAGATATTCACAAAACTACAACTCTTTTCACAATGTTAAGTTCAATCCATATCAAAATAAAAAATCAAAGAAAGAAAAGTTACTTCACACAAACGTGGAAGAACCCTTTTCTCTTTTCAATGAAGGAGATAGCTCAGATTCCTGTGCCAGAAGGCCTTCTTGCAGATGATTTCTAATCAGTGTACCACGAGTGGCTTCTCGATGATAAGTTGTGATTACTCTTCTTGATACAATTTCAATTTTTTAGGCAGTTGACAATGGATTTTTAGATTGGATAAATGGGTTCAGAAATCTAGGTGAGGTTGACTATAACCGGGTATCAACACATGGACTCCACGTGTCCATTTAGAATGTGGCCGGAGAGTTCCGTTAGGTGAGGGCATTTGTTATCCAAAGTGTAAAACCAAGGGCATTTAAATCCGATAACTTAAATGAAGGGTAAATATAAATAATTTCTCAAAGTATAGGGGGGTAAAAATGTACAACTTGAGATCTAACTTTGCTTAGAGAAGTCTTTGTGACTCAAGAAAGCTTGGATGCTGATTCTTTATGCTTTAAACAATGCTATCTGCACTCCATGATATATTTGTGTATATACAACAATATACCCAGTATAATCCTACAAATGGAATTTGAGGAGGGTAGGGTGTACGCAGACCTTATCCGAATGATATACATATATTTTATATTGTCCT
Organism: Datura wrightii; assembly: GCA_035772735.1. NCBI lineage: Eukaryota > Viridiplantae > Streptophyta > Magnoliopsida > Solanales > Solanaceae > Datura > Datura wrightii. The sequence goes on along the minus strand of JASDFA010000006.1, from coordinate 82,263,766 downwards.
TGACTATGCACAACATTGTTGGTATTAACCCCATTCCCAACAAAATCAATTAATAAAAAGAAGAAAAGTAGCCGAAGAAAGGGAAAAGATCAATCTGTTCTGGATGGAGCACATGGGTCTTGTCATTCATGCAAAGTGATTCAAATGTTGTAAACAATATATATATATATATATATATATATATATATATATATATATATATATATATATATTCTGCATGACTTTCTTGAATGTTATTGTGAATTGCTTCAGGAATGAGGGTGTTTGTTATTTGACAAAGTACCCATTTTATCAGGCAGATAGATGCCCTTTTAGATATAATTTTCATGTTAATTAAATTAGCATGTCAAGTGAGATCAACTGATGATCATGGCTTCATTGCCTTGTTTTTTGGACCTAAGCCCATCTTTAATCACAGGCGTTCATTGCTCACTCAGTCACCAGTTCTAAACCTTTCAACTGATTATACTTCTGATTCTGAGGATCCAACTACCAGAGTAGATGAAAGCAAGAGTTCATCTGGAACAGCAGATCATCACACACCTCAAACTGAGCCGAAGTCGATAACGAGAAATTCCTCAAGCTTTCAGCAAAGTATTAATAGAATCTCACCAGAAGCCATGCCATGCTCAACTACTTGTTCTTTGAGAGAAAACAATGGCAATTTAGAGAATCGGAAAAGAAAGTTGAGCTATTATCAAGAAACTTCACTGCCAGTTGTTAATTTACAAAATGAATTCTCTCGTCATTCTACAGCTGCTGGTGGAAACTTGCATCTTTTAGATGAAGCAGCAGAGAATGTAGATGGTGATCCATTTGATGATGACCTGTTCTATCAAAGTATTGATTTTGATGCAGTAGAACAAGAGGCTGCTAGAATGCTTAGAAACAAATCACAGTCCTCGGTACAGAATACAGTGACTTCAATACCTATGACTCAAATTCCTGATGGCAGAAACGCTCCTTCATTTGATCTGGGAATTTAGTTTTGCCTTCTTAACTGTGGTAGTATAATGATCAGTTATATAAAGGGGGAAAAAATAATAACAATAATAATAATTATTATTATTATGTTAATGATCTGTCCAGAGTAGGGGATAGTAGTTGTATTTATTTATTTATCATTTTAATAATGAGGCGTATGTATGTATGGACACATTTATGAGTTTTGCTGTATATAATTTCAAAAAGTAGTGTTTCCATAGTCCAAGTAACGTTGTCTTATTTGTCACAAGGAGCTTAATGTTTAAAGCACTTGTACATTATCTGTTGAATGCAAGATCATCTTTGACTGTTTCAGGAACATTACATGTGCAGGAGATTTGAATAATCTATGTATTTGAAATTTGAGCATCTAACAATTTTGTGGCCATATCTGGCAATTGGTAGAAGATAATATATTTAATCAAAGTTATTAATGAGACACATGCTACTACTCTATCGGAGAAGCTCAAAATAGTTTATGCATTAAAGACCGGCCAATAACAAATTCTATCTACTAAGAATAAAACAATTGATGAGTTGAAATAGTCCTATTTCTAATCAAATACTAAATGATTTTAGTAGTCTAGATGGGTATCAATCTTGGCAATAACTTTTTAATACTCAGATTTTTTTTAATCTCAGTGTTCCTTTAAACTAATTTAGCTCCGGTGATGGGGTGACACAGAATTCAGGCTTTATTTTGTTTTCTTTCTTTGAGTTAATAGTTGAAAGCACATTTAAACTATCACATTTTCATATCTCAAATATCGAGTTTGAAATCAAAATAATATATTATTGGGCATAATATATCAAAATGATATATGAAAAAAATTATTGACTAAATCAGACAGTTTGCTAATATTTGGGTCAACTGTTTCCCTCACTTAACGTCCTTCAGCCTCCATCTGACGGACGTTAAGTGAGGGAAGCAGTTTGCCCAAATATTGGTGAATTGTCTAATTTGGTCTATATTTTTTCTCATATACCGTTTTGGTATATTATGTCCAATAATATACTATTTTGAAATGGAGCTTGAATGATACGAGCTTCTTCGACGGCAAACATGGCCTCTGATGGAATCCAGGTGAAGGTTGCTCAAATCCACAAGTGGCACCTCCAAACGTTGTTCCACCGGATAATGATTTGTGACGTGTGCAAAATCTGGAAAGCTCACCGCCTTAGATTACCCACCGAAATTTACTACCCATGTGAAGACGAAAGCGGACCCCCTTCACATGCCATCACATGGGCTTCCTTGGATATATTAGGCTAGCTGATTTATTAGACTGTTTGTTTTATTAGGTGTCTGTTATTAGGCTTTGTAGATGAGTTTGCCTAGTTAATCATGCCAGATTTGTTTTTATTAGGCCATATAAATAGGTGTGCCATTTTCGTTTTGTTAGGCTGTCTAGAAAGATGTGTCGAGTCTATTTTGTATTGGGTCTTATCTTGTAGTCTCCTAACCCTATATAAAGGAGGCTAGGTTGTACATTATAGATAAGAGTCGAATATAGTTGACTGTAGCTAGAAGAGTCTTGTAAAAATTTCCTATGTTCAATAGTATGAGGGTTTGCTAAATTTTCTCTTGTTCTTCCTTTCAAAAGGCATGGTATGGCTGATCCTTGAAGTAGTATAGGACCTCGACATGTTGGGTAAGAAAACTTGTTACAAGTACAATAGTTTTTCGAAGTTTATAAAAAGCTAAATTTATAAGTAGAGTAAAAGATTTCCCGAGTTGTGTAGCTTGGCAAATCGTTCGGGTGGATGTAGAAGCTAGCCCTTTTTGTAGGAAAATTCTTTTATGTCTATGATGAAATTTACTGCTCGACTGACTTGGCAAGTCGTCCTCCGGGATGTTGAAGCCGGGTTTTGTGGCAAGCCGTCCTTCGGGATGTTGAAGCCCAGTCCCCTTCATAGGAAAACTATTGTGCCTGCAATCTCGCCGCCTTGCCCGTCGTTTCCTCGCCCTGTCTTGCCCTAGGTGGTATCAGAGCCAGCCCATCCTTTTGGAGGGAGGAGCAGTTTGAATAGTTATGAGAGAGTCTACGTCTAGTCCTTGTAAATATTCTTCTTCGTCTAGTCTTTGTAAATCTGTCACTAAAGTACCTATATCTCCTACACTTAGTAAAACTCTGTCTTGTAAATATGACTATCTTTATGAAGTAGATATACTACCCGATGAAAATAAAACGTCTTCTACATACTTACCTCTTCTAAATCCTTATTCTGACTTTGCCAAAGAGACAACCCATCCTTGGTTACAAATTCGTTCCTTAGTCCAACATAAATCGAAAGGGGTAAAGGAATATATTGCTGCTTCGAAACTCGATCAACATCCTACTCTTGCTACTCAAGAGGAACAGTTTGTTACCCTGCAAATCCCCAATGATTTTCCAAAGCAATGAAACAATCACGGATTCACCAATATTCATTATGGTGCTGTCCGAATCGCCTTGTCATATTATGGAAGGAAAGACCAATATGTTGCTGCACGCCTTTCACTCCTTGATACTCGATACCAAGAGTACCAACTTGCAAATTTGGGTACAACTGAGGTCACCTTGAACACTGGGACAGTCTTTGTTACGTTATATCCAAATTTCAACATGTCCCTAAGCGACCCATATCTGACTAAAGCCTTAAAGATCTAAGTCTAAATACAAGGAGCTCCACAAACTAGAGATGCTATCCAGGCAACTCTTCACTATCAAATAGCTTAGCGAGTTCAGAACCATGCCATGGATCTTTCATTTCCGGTGGAGATGATGCTTTACTGCTACATGCAGATGCCACTAACGGAACTACCACATGCACCCAAATACCCAGAAAAATATCAAAGGAAGAACTTGTCAAAATTCTTCCTGACTCATGGGTTACTAACTATGAGCGGATGAGAGAACCTCCTGTTGAACCTCTCCGATCCATGGAACCAATCTTTGTCAAAAAATAGGATAAAACTGTAGCCATCAGCTTTGACCACTCTTATCTCAAAAAACCAAATAGCACAACCTTTTCTCTTCAGATGTACCAGCCTACACTGAACCTTTGCCTGAAGATGAAGAGGATCCATTCGATTAGAGCCTTCTAGCTGTCATGAGTGAACATGATTGGATCAAACAGTTCAATCATGAAGGTCGTGACATATGGTGGTTCAAGTGTCCCTTCACTAGGCACTATCCTTGGGATATCGAACGTGACTGCCAAGAATGTTTGGAGGATGAAGTTGAATATGTAGAGAAGAGAGCCAAACCCAAAAAAAATAAAGGCAGATGCTCAGAAAAGAAATTTCGTAAGCGATATGAAAATAGGGATCCATCAATTGGTTCCCTGAGCCACCCAGGAAAGTATGAATTCCTTGTCTCCTACAAACCAAGATCGGCCAACTCTACCTACTCTAGCCAAAAAACCTCACAACTCTCAAATATTCATGATGAGTCCATCCAACTCCAGTCATACTCCAGAATTCCCATCACAAACACCCCTTGAAAGAGATGGTGTAAACCATGTACCAAAAATACCAAAGAAAAATATTGTGTTACCCACCATAGAAAAGCTACCAACCAGTGATATTGAGGCTACCATCAACTGGCAATCAGAAAATGCAATCTGACAGAACACGTTGTTGACCAACATCGACACTTTTCTCAAGAACGTTGTTCACACACAAAACAAAATGATAATCAAGATGGAGAACATTGAAAATAAAGTGGAACAGACATCCAGTCAACATGTTGGTCTCGTGTTCTCCAAGAAAGTGGAACAGACATCCAGTCAACATGTCGGTCTTATCCGAGCCCTGGGATTGTGACTGTAAAATATGCAGTATGAGATTTGTCCACCAGGCACCTTACTTTTCCACTTTTCACATCAACAAAAAGAGATGGCTGATATCAAAGAGCAAATCAAACAACTGAGACATGGACCTTTTGAGCCACAAAGAACCCAAAGCCACTCTCCAAAGTCCTCCTTTTTTCCTATGTCATCACAGACATATTCACTTCCTAAATTGGCCCGTCCAAGTACTACCTCTCCTTTCATTCCACATGAGAAAATCGAGTTTGACATTGCTAAATGGGTCTGGTAAAAGAAAGATGCTCTTACAGCACAAAAGCAGGCCAAACAAAGGAAAGAGGTTGGAGAAAGTTCCAAAGAGCCAGATCCAGAAAACTTGATGATCCCAGATCAAGTTGTTCGGGATCTCTATGTCTTGGAAGAAGATGATAGCACAGGATCTAGTACCGAAGAGACAATAGATAGCGATCCTACAGATGAAACTAGAGAAGCGGAGACTGAGTCAAGTGAGAATCTCTCACTAGACACCTCCGAGGAAGACAATCCACCGTTATACATGAATCGACCAAGAGAACCAGAAGTTTCTGAAGTCGATGATGATCAAGACGGGATGACTATGGCCCAATTTCGAAAAGAAGACCAGAGCAACCAACGCCAAAATTGGTTAGAACTAGGTTTTATACTCTTACTCTCGATGATGTCAAGGTTTCAAAATGGCTTTAAAGGATCCAAGATTTCCTTACTTGGATGGTAAAGAAACACTTGATAGAGCGAGAGAAGTATCTAATCCTGTCAGGGTTCACGTCAAGGTTCTCCAGCATCCTTAGAGATTGGTGGACTGCACTGGGGATATATGATAAGAATACTTTCCCCACGTCCCAAGACTTTGCTTTCAACATCTGAATCCTACATGAAGTCTTTTGTGGAGATACAGGCCAGAGGCAAGAAAAGCTACGAAGACAATTCTTCGAGATAAAATGCGTATCATTCGATAGAGATGTCATTGATGTTCATTTCCATAAGATGGAAAAAATATACTTTGAACTAGGTGGAGACGCCAGTTTGAAGCAAGCCTTCGTTTCATCCTTGCCAAAGATGTTAGAAGGACGAATCATGACAATTGTTGAGAAAAGGTTTCAATCAATCACAATCCCCCAAGTCGGCTATATAAGGCAAGCAATTTTCATGGGGCTAAAAGATATCTGTACAAAGAGATTTGTACGAAGAGATCTTTTCTGAAGCAGATCATGCACAATAATCCAGCCCTTGATAAAACTTGCAGCAGAACTGACCTAATCACTAGGTCCAGTTGCTCTTGCTATGCCCCCAGAAGGCAAAGCAGATTCAAGAAATACAAGAAGTTCAAATGGCCAAAGCCTACTGAGGGAAGATCCAAATTCACCAGGAGAACAAAATACTCCAGGAGAAAGTATACAGGCAGGTTACAAAAGAATGACAAATGCTTTATCTTCCACAAGATCGGACACTTTGCAGAGAACTTTCCTCAAGCTAGAAGATCTATCCGGCTTCTTACCGAGATAGAAGAATACGCTGATGTCAAGGACAATGATCTTGAATCAGTTCTTTCAGTGGAAGATGAACCATCAGAGGACACTCTTTTCTCCATGGATGTATATGAAGAATATGGGCATGACAATTACCAGATTTCAGAGGCTGAGGAAGAAATCAATAGCATTGTCAATATTCCTCAAGTCCAGCTGAATGTTTATCCATCCAAATGGGATAAGCCGATTCAAGTTATTGCCTTCATGGATACTGGTGCAGCATCGTCGTTGATGAATCCAATAGTCCTTCTCGATGATCAATGGATTTCCCATTCCAAGAACTTTAACACCGCATAAAATGGAATCTTGACGACCACGGTCATCACAAAACACCCGATAACTATTGAGTTCTTCCAGGATTAAAGTTTCAGAACAAAGTTGTTTGGATTAGATGTCCCAGGAAAGGATCTCATAATTGGGTTCGATTTCTTCAGACAACTCAAGTATGGACTCCATATTGGAGCCTATGGAATAACATTCAAAAAGCAATTCAATCCATACTCAGAAGTGTCATGCCTATTCCAGATCACCGAGGACGGGTAAATCAGAGAGATCGAGCAACAATTGATGAAACATTCATGTGCTGAATCTCACAAGGAGTTTATGAAGAAATGTAGAGATCCACTCTAGCTGAATAAAGAGTTTTTCATCAAACTCCCTTTCAAGAAAAATGAAAATATCAACCCAACCAAGGCAAGCCACTCTAGCATGAATCTAGAGCACCTTTAGCTTGCAAAGAAGGAGTGTGCTGAACTCATGGAGTTTGGATTGATTGAATCATCTGATTCTCAATGGGCATGTGAAGTTTTCTATGTCAACAAGAGAGTTGAGCAAACAAGAGGTAAACTCGGATTAGTCATAAACTACCAGCCACTTAACTATTTCCTCCAAGATGATAAATTCCCTATACCAAATAGGCTTACCCTATTTTCACACTTAGCCAAAGCTAGATATTTTTCCAAGTTTGATCTTAAATCTGAATTTTGGCAATTGGGGATACATCCTGAGGAAAGACCAAAAATAGAATTTTGTATTCCTGACCAACACTTCCAATGGAAGGTTATGCCATTTAGGCTGAAACCTGCACCCTCTCTATTCCAAAAGGCCATGATAAAGATCTTTTAGCCTATCCTCCACATCTCACTAGTATACATTGACAATATCCTATTGTTCAGTGATACTCTGGAGGAACACCTTGCCTTACTTCATCATTTTCATGATATAGTAAGAACTAATGGAGTCATGCTCTCTACAAAGAAAATGGTCCTTGTTCAGAAAGAGATTGATTTCTTAGGGATGCATTTTAGCAATGGAGCATACAGTCTTGGTCCGCACATATGTTAGGAACTACTCAGATTTCCAGCCACCAACTTCACCACAAAGCAGCTTCAACAATTTTTAGGGGTCATAAATTATGTTAGAGATTTTATTCCTAAAGTCTCTACATATATTTATCCACTTACAAAGATGCTCAAGAAGAACGCCCAATCATGGGATAAGGAGTGGGATGAAGCTGTCTAAAAAATAAAGCAGATGTCCCAACAGGTGAAGACTCTCCATATTCCTTCAGATGGAAAGAAGATACTGCAGACTGATGCCAGCAATGAATATTGGAGTGCAGTTCTTCTAGAGGAGAAATATGGTTATAGAAAGACATGCGGATATGCTAGCGGAAGATTCAAGCTGAACAACACTATCATTCCACCTTCAAGGAAATTCTTGTTGTAAAGAATGGAATCAAGAAGTTCAACTTCTTCCTAATTCACACTGAATTCTTGATCGAGTGGATATGAAGGCATTCCCGAAGATGATCCACATAAATTCGAAGATACTTCCACATCTGCAAATTCTCAGATGGGCACAATGGTTCTCCCCTTATAAATTCCAGGTCAAGCACCTGAAAGGAAAAGATAATTTCCTGGCAGACTTCCTATCCCGACCAAATGAATTCGCAAAAAGGTTTTTCGCCAGAGAAATCCAAGAAGATGAAAGAACCAGCCGTCCAGGTGTTCACGATTACCAACCCATCAGGTCCCAGGTCATCGAGGCTTCCCAGCCATCCACCGACTTGTTCAGTCAATATGTAGACCCATTCGATCCATCAATATTGATCGAACCGACAGACTTTCTATAAGCTACAGGTTTTCATAAAGTACGGAGGATCCATCCTAAGTTGTATGGAGTCAACCTGGAATACCCGTTCTACCGTGTGTTCATACCACTTGCCAATGATTTTCCACAGGAACTCTTATGGTTCTTCTGATACTTATGTCACCAGTATTACATCCTTATGGAATTCAAGTGCAATGTATTAGGGACTTTGACAAGATTGAACCAGCCTTGAAAATATTCCTAAAATGGTTTAGGCCATGGAAGTACTGGGTTCAATGTTTGAAAAATTCATACGGTGCAAAGGTGTTCATGCTATGTCGACTGATAAAGTTAATCAGCGGAAAAGTCTATGCTGAGCCAGAACTCTCTTTCTGTTGGAGATTTCCAGTCTCTATTTTGTCCTTGAAAGAAGAGTACTACGAAGCAGAAAGATTTATCTTCTCGAAAAATAAGTGCATTCCAAAAGAGGTTTGGCCAAAAGAATAGGTGCCATGGAACCACACTGATAAACATCCTCACTGGGAAGAAGTCCGACAAGCAGCAAAGGAATATCAGGCACCCTACGAGATCACCAGAGATGAGATCACTCAGGCCATCACACGGATAAGACTGAACGTCCCGTCAAATACTCCATCACAGAGCTGTCAAAATATGGAGCAAGCCATAGCAGGAACGTCAAGCAATAAATGTTACTTCACAAGATCGTTGAAACGAAGCTTGAATGATACGAGCTTCTTCGACTGCAAACTTGGCCTCCAACGGAATCCAGGTGAAGGTTTCTCAAACCCACCAGTGGCACCTCCAAACGTTGTCTCATCGGATAATGGTTGATGACGTGTGCAAGACGTTGGACTCTCAAATATCCATTGTTTCATTTAGCTACCTAACTATCATTCTCTTTGTATTAAAATACACCTCAATGTTGAGTTAGCCTACACGCACCTGTTGTCAATCGATTCTGAATACATATTTGATCAACTCAGCACTAATGTATTTTTTTAATACAAAGAGAGTGATAATTTAAATAGGTAAATAGAATAATACATAATTAAAATATAAAATTTGTGAAAAAAAATAATAATTTAAATATATTTTTAATCATTAAATCTTTTATTTACCTTTTTAATAATATGTTTTGATTAGTAGTGAGATCAAGGAGAAGCAATTTCACAAGTTAGAAGGACAGATAAATTGAGAATATTACATATAACCGTTGTGGCAAGCTAGAGTATATCAACAAGTATTTTTCAAGCTTAAGAGAGAAATGAAATAGCAAAAAGTAAAAATAAATATGGTGACAATGAGAATAATGTTGCTATTATTGTTAAAGTCTATCTTCTCTTTGCATGTGATAAAAATATCATTCAATTAGTATGCCATGAGATTATCATATCATGTCACGCCCAATAAAATAGTTTTTTATTTTTATTTTTTTAAATCTATTACTTGTAGTAATTTTAGAGAATTAAAAATAAGTAATGATGGTAAGATTAAGGTAACTGACATTAGTATTAGGAATGGCAGATACATCTAGACAGAGTGGGATGGGATAAAGTAAATCTTCATCGAATAAAATTTTGATCCGTCCAGTCTTCTCTTATTTAATATTTTTTTAAAAAAAAAAATTGTCCAGACCTATTAAGCCTATCCCACCCTGCCTCATTTAGCTGCTTCTTCTTCTTTTTTTCATTTTGTGATATTCTATTTATATAATTTGAAAGATATAGAAAATGGCAAAAAATTATCATAAGACTGGCCATAAAATTTCTTATAAACCAGATCAAGAAGACTAATTAAATATAGAATTTAATTTTCAATCATTTTCATTGTATATAAAGTTTAATGGATGTTTTTTCATGTATTTTCCCTACGTAAATCTTTTTTCTACTATGAATAGTTCGTTGACCATGTTGTCATTTTTGTTCTATTATTATGAATAGCCATTAAACATTATACAGTCAAGATTAATATCATGTTCCGATTCCATAGCTAAGAGTTTGATTACTTCTAAGAAAATTTGGTTTCACTGTATGTGAAATTTAATGGCTATGTCTATCCATATATGTTATCTTTTACTAGTGTCTGAATTAGATATTTGATAAAAGAGTGTGTAAATTTTTTTCTTGATTATTTTAGGAGAGCACAAAATAAAATTTACACTCATAATAGCTAATATTTAACCTCTATATATTTCATAATTTTCCGAAGAATGCGCACCGGACCACTGTTTCGCCTATAGTTACGTTGTTCCGCCCATATTCTTGAGAATTAATCAACTTATAATATAGCTAAAAAATTATCACTAATTAGTTCAGTTGGTTAGATTCATATATTCCATGCAACAGAGATCGATACATGAAATGAATCAGTAATATTTATGGGCTTGAGCCTGTTTTTCTTCAAAACCCATATCTTGTCTTCTCCATTTGAACTTGGGAAAGTACATAAACTATCCCTTAAAAGTAAGTTAATTATCCTCATTTGTTCTCTCTCTCTGTTTGAATAACTATTACATATTATTTTATAATGTCTCGCATTATATTGTGTGGTAATGTATCATGAGAAAATTGAGTAAGAGGTAACAAATAAGTTTTGAAATTAAAAAAGGTGTCATTGACTTGGTCAACTATCATTAACTAAAAAGTAGATATAGTTAAAGTGATTAAAAATTTTAGAGTATAAATAAGAATTTTGATAACTTAAAAAAAACTTTCCTCCTAAATTTTCAATTTCAAAATTTAAATTTCACTTCTTTTTTATCTTTTCATCACTTTCTTTTTTCTCTTTCTCTTTCTCTTCTCTCTCTAGATTTTTCTCTTCTTCTTCTTCCTCGTCCTCCTCCTCCTCCTCCTCCTCCTCCTCTTCTTCTTCTCCTCCTCCTCCGTCATGTCGTTGTTGTTGTCACTTCTACCGCTACCGTGGCCACCATCGTCATTGTGTTCATCTTTTTTATTGTGTTATTCTTATTTCTACGAGTTTTTTTTCTCTGGTCACGAGCTTGAAAATATATAATTTTTTTAAGCCATTGAAAAATTCTGCAGAAAATAATAACTGCTGAAACAGATGCAACAGTTGCTGAAAAATATGCATCAACTTCTGAAAAATATGCAGCAACTGAATATATTTCAGCAGTTGCTGCATATTTTCAGCAGTTACTGAATCTGTTGCAACAATTGCTGCATTTGTTGTTGTAAAACTGAAATCCAAACTGCGCGGCAATGGTGATGACAAATGAAGTGGAGGAGGAGCTGGTAATGACAATAGAGAAGGAGGGGGTAGCGATAATGACGGAGGAGGTGGTGGTGGTGGAGGAAAGGGAGGTGAGATGGCTGGGGGGGGAGGATGAGGCGAGGGAAGGGAGGGAGGAGTGGAGGAGGTGGGGCGGCGTGGGCAGGAGGGGGTGAATAGGGGTAGGGAAGAAATAGGGGCTTTGTTTAAATAATAAAACTTGAGAATTTTTAAAATTAGTGTCATTAAGACTAATCTTAAAATTGTCACATCTACTCAATAATTAAAACTTGTGTCACTTTTTTTTTAGTTTTGAAACTTTTTTTGTCACCCTTAATTCACTAGCCCATGTATCATACTATATTATTTTAATGAATATAATATTTACCTAGATCGTATTATTATCCGTCATTATATAAGGTCAGACATTAAAAATTTGAAAGGATGACCTACCAGAAAAATGAGATATGGAATAGAGCTATTGTGAAAAGATAGAATAAAGGATAAAATAAGATTATTAAATAATAAGTAAAAATAAAATACGACAAAAAATAAAATAATGACTCGATCACATCAAATTAATCTTTACATAAAATTAAACTTTTCGTCATTACTTAATAATAAATTTAACAATACAATATAATAAAATTAATATTATATTCAACCTAACAACACTGGAGAATACAATAAAGTTTTAAGCAACAAGATATAAATATACATGTTTTCTATTGTGTGGAACAAAGTGAAAGTATTACGTTGATAAGATACAGACCAAAAGTTATCAAATTATTACAAGAGTTGTTGAACGGGACAGGTGAAGCGCGTAGTGCACGTTGTGTCTGGACATGAGTGTTAACTGACAAAAGTCAAGAACGATAATATATTAGATAATATATGACATCTAATTATTATAGATCTTTACTAATTTGTGAAAAATAAAACTCCTAATATTTAATGTTTTAAAATTGACTAAAATTTTACTATCTTAAATCTTTTCTTATTTGAACTATATTAAAAGTCCTAACATTTAAGATTTTCAATTACAATTCTATTAACTTATATATCAATCCATTATTTATTAAACTAACTAATTATACATCACAATATTTTAATACAAAAAAAATAAAATAAAGAGTATAATTTTATTATGTATTAATACGTGAACTCCTCTTCCTCCTCCTTCTTCTTCTTTTAAAAAAATTGTTTAATCGAATTTTTTTTGTAGAAACATAATATATTTTAAGTTGTTTTAATTAATTGAATACTCTTGTTCTTTACTCTCTTTAGTTAAATCTACAATAATTTTTTCATTTCAATTTATGTGAAGTGTTTGACTAAACGCATAGACTAATAGAAAGAGAAAAAAGTAGAACTGAAATTATCTCATAAATGGTAAAATGAAAAGTTTAAAATTAATTTGTTATTAAATATTTAAAGTACGAAGCTTTGTAGCAAAATATCATCCACCTTTTAACCCTTTTAAAAATAGAGTTCACACTTGACACAATAGTTATTTAATTATTTTTTTTAATATTTAGAATTTTAAAATTAACTAAATTTTATGTATTAAATTCTTCCTTAAAATATATAGAAAATATTAATATTTAGATATACATATAATGTATGCATTTAAGTGCTCATGTAAAAGTAAATATTTCTTTTACCTTTTAATTCAAATATTATTTCTATGACATTTTTGTTTATTGAAACAAATATTAGAACAAACTGAAGAAAGAACTACTAGATTGAATCAAACTCTTAAATATCATTTATCAATTTGAAATTCATAATTTTCTTTTTAAATTCTTATATTGTTATACAAACACATCTTTTAAATATTATTTATGCTATTTTTATAAATTTATTCTTATTAATATGACGAACACGTGTGAAGTGCGTACACTAAGACTAGTATGATAAAATAGTGTGATGAAAATAATTAAAAATAATAATTTTATATAATAATTATATAAAAATAGTAAATAACAATTTTTTCTATTGTAATATTATTTAATGAAGGGCAAAAAGTTCAATCAACAGTTTTAAGGATCTTCACATTTTTAATATAGTGTGTGTGTGTGTATGTTGTCATATTTTTCATGTGAATTTAAGTATTTTATCCAAGTACGTATTTTAAATTATTAAATTTAATTTGATTATAATTTAAATACTAAATTGATTCATTTTTATAAATAAATATTTTATTTTATTTAAGTTTGAAAGTTTAAATACTCTCCCGTTTCTTTTTAGGAAAAATTACATAATGCAGTATAATTATAAAAATTTATATATAGTGTTTACAGTTTTTAAATTATTATAATATGATTTTATTTCATTTAATGTGTTATCTATTTATTTTTTTACTTTGTATTTGATTATTTTTTACCTCTATCCTATTCCTCGCTTTAAATCTCTCCAATAACCACCCAACCCCTCTTCCATCTTCTCTCTCACTCGACGTTCATCGCCAACCTAGATTTTTCGGTCATTAATTCAATCCACGTTTTCACGATCTTGCAGGTTCCAAGTGTATAGAATTCATTTAAATTAGGTAAGTTTCATTCGTGATTTTTGTTTAATTTTCAATTTAAGATATGTATTTTTTGTATTTTAGATAAAAATCTTCAACCGTGTAATTTATCGAATTTTTACTAATCACCTTTATGATTTTCGGAGTCTCAAATAGATTATAGAACCCCATTGATTGTGCTAAATGATTTTCTTATTTTTTGAAAATCCTATTAGTGCATTTTATAGGTTATATATACTATGTATATTTGATTTTTAGGATTTCTATTTGTGTTTAGTTGTATTTATGACACAATGCAAACACTATTATGTTATACAGATACACATACATACATACACACACACACACACACACACACACATATATATATATATATATATATATATATATATATATATATATATATATGTATGTATGTATGTATGTATGTATGTATGTATGTATGCATGCATGCATGTATATATTATATATGTATGTATGTATATATGTAGGTATGTATCAATGTACACAGTTTCTTTTAACATAGATACATATTAGTACTCTTTGATACAATTAAATATACAATCCTTTATGCCTTTTTTGAAATTTATTTGTTAAAATACAAGTATTTTGTTATATTTATGATACAATTCATTTTTTTGATAATTCAAAGAATGATAAGTATATGATTATAGAAATAAATCACTTTTTCAGATTTGCTATACAGGGTGTTAATGTAAAATTAGAATTCCATCCATTTTTAAAGTCCAATTAATTAAGGAATGTATTAATTATGAATTGCGTGAATAATGGTAAGTGATTATTTAGAAGAAATATAATCCCTAAATCACTCACTTAACTAGATATTTGTATATGTATTTGATGTGTTTTACCTAGATTAAATACAACACATGTCACATAAAATATTGTCATTTTATGTAAATAATTAAAATGTTGCTACTTCAGTCTATTTTCGGTCTAAATGTTGTCATTTCTGTAATTTTCTCTTCTTTTTACTCGCAAGAATAAGTTTTGTGCACCCTTTAAGAAAAATCAATAGAAGTTGCAATTTGACTAATATAACCATATTAGTTGATAGGTACTTTAAAAACGTATAATAATCATTCTTTTCATATTCTAAAGTGACTTAAATACAAAGGATAGAGTTGAAAAAAATGGGTCAATTATTTCTTGAAATTTGAATTAGCAACGATTTTAAAACAATTATTTTTAATATACCTAACAACTACTCCCTTTGTTTCAAAATAAGTGGTGTTTTTACCCTTGGAAAAACACCATTAATGTTTTCTTAATTATGTAAAACACCATTTGTTTTAAAATAAAATTGAAAAGCTAAAATATCACTTATTTTAAAACAGAGGCAGTAAAAAGAAATGGAGTAAATATTTCAAAATAAGTACTTTTAGTATATCTATCAAGTAAAAAGTCCGGAGGGATAAGAATATATCTTTTAGTTTACAACTGTAGAAAATGGAAAAATAGATAATGCTGTTGGGATTCTCACATATTTAAATCTTCAGACATGGGACTTTTAAATTTTTGCCATAATTCTTTTGGATTAGCAGGGTTACAGTATGCTAATAGCGTAACAAATAAACGTCGAAGACTATATGGCATCTGGTAATTAGAAGCTTCTGACATGCATTCAATTAAGTTGTTATCAGAAGCTAGCAAACCTCTTTTTTCTGCAGATTCTCTAAATGTGGCGTAATACTTTCCGTTTACAGTCATAAGATCTTTGTATGACTTTGGTCCACGTATATTCATCAATAACAACCGAAGGTAATATCTTTCTCCTTCAGTTGGATGACAACTAACAATACGTCCAATAGCATAACCTTGTTTTCTGCGTGTTAAAAAAAATTACTGAAAAACAAATGAACTTACCTGGGAGATATCTCGCATAACTAAACGAATCCCGAAAGGAGAGCGATAAAAAAAAAGTTGTCACATAGCAAAAGTTTAAAAAGGGGTCCACTTTTTGATGAGTCATTTGAAAATGCATTAAACGAACCACATTTTGAGCAAAGTTACCTATGTCCTTTACTGTCCAAGAAAGAAAAAGTACAAACATATAATAAATGAGTACAATAACTTTAAACAACAAAAGATTGAAATATCCAAATTGTCCCTAGAGCATGAAGCAGCCAATACTGTTACTGGTTGGAGCTAAATGACGGAAATGCCCTTGGTCGTACCAAGGGCTTTCACTTATTATAATTAATTTAATCTCAAAATTACAGTTAATAATGTTATTAGCTATATTTATCTTAAGATATTATTTTTTATTTATCACACGATTAACTTTTTAAAAATGAAGCTTGATAATAAAATATTGAATTTCAAACTAAAAAAATAATTTTAAAGAAAAGAATCATTACCAATGATTTATTTATTTTCTCAGATGGTCACTCAATTATGGATAGTTCACTAAAAAAGTCATTTTTCTTTGTTTTATAACTCAAAAGTCACTCAACTATTGGTGTTTCACTTATAAAGTCACTTAACTATTGATATTTCACTCATAAAGTCACTCAACCAATTATATAATTTTTTTCATTTAACTTTTTTGATATAGAATTTTTATTTTAACTCAAATTTATAAGAAACAAAAAAATACTTATTTAAACCATTTTTTCACCCGCCCTACTGAGTGAGTCCTACTTAATTTTTCATTTTTTATTTTTTCATAAATTAAGTGTGTAGTTATTTAGAGGTGCACATTGTGGAGATTTTATCTCCGGGTCTCACTATATCACTTCAATAATGAATGAAATGTAAAAGAATTTACAAAGTAAAAATTTTATGACTGAGTAATAAACGAAAACGATGAATACAATTTAAAATTTTAAAAATTATAATTTTATTTCATATAATTTTATATCATAATTTTAAAATATAATTTTATCTCGCATAACTAAACGAATTCCGAAAGGAGAGCGATAAAAAGAATACTGTTCATTTTCAAGCCAAGCGCCATGCAAATGAAGCAGAACAAGTGTACGCTTATTTATTTATTTGTTGAAAAAGTATAGGACACTGTCATTTCCTAGAATTTTTTTGATATGAGATATGGAGTTACAATTGGATTGCTACACTTGGAGAAAAGGAGCAACATTATGCTCCATCCCGGAGACACAATACAATTTACCACTTACCCAAGAATATTGGCTACACTATCCTTCTTGTAGACTTTAGAATAACAAACTAGATAGTAATAAGTTGATAGCTGAAGTTGGTGTTCTAGGATATCTTTTTTGTTGTTGCATGACTGCATCCATTTTCACTATTTGATTATCAGCATTCTATGGTAAGTGTTGTACCAAATGAAATGATTTATATGATCTGTTGGGATATTAAATGCAGTTTGATTATGGCTCATCCTGTGTATCTGTCATCGTACAATCAATCGCTTAAGATTTATTTTTACATACGTTTACCATCAGAGTACTTGTTGCTTGCAAATAGTGCACTTTGTATTTTCATAAGGTGTCCACCTGCAATACAATCAGTTCCTTAGTAAGAGCGTGTCAAAACGATGACAGATACACAGGATGAGCCATAATCAAACTGCATTTGATATCCGAACAGATCATATAAATCATTTCATTTGGTACAACACTTACCATAAAATGCTGATAATCAAATAGTGAAAATGGATGCAGTCATGCAACAACAAAAAAGATATCCTAGAACACCAACTTCAGCTATCAACTTATTACTATCTAGTTTGTTATTCTAAAGTCTACAAGAAGGATAGTGTAGCCAATATTCTTGGGTAAGTGGTAAATTGTATTGTGTCTTCGGGATGGAGCATAATGTTGCTCCTTTTCTCCAAGCGTAGCAATCCAATTGTAACTCCATATCTCATATCAAAAAAATTCTAGGAAATGACAGTGTCCTATACTTTTTCAATAAATAAATAAATAAGCGTGCACTTGTTCTGCTTCATTTGCATGGCGCTTAGCTTGAAAATGAACAGTATTCTATACTTAAGTCTGGAAAATAGTAAAACTCTAAATGCAACATGTGAAGTTGCAGTCTTATTCACATAATGTTATTAAGGAAGAAAGGGAAAAATCACAAGAAAGAAAATTTGAAATATTAACCAACAAAACCTACAGAAAGAATACAACAAATTTTTCTCAAGATGGTATTCTTATCAACAACCTAAACAATTGGTCTACAAAAAGAACTAAATCTCGTGGTCTTGATAAATTCTTTTATTCTAAGTATCAACAATAGAGCCTTCCACGGACCACCGCAGTTTCAGTATCTCAAGATTTCAGAAGAGAAGCAAAGGTAGTAAGTCATCACGTCAGATATACAATATCCGGAAAAAATAATTTTACTGAAAAAATATAAGCAAATAAAAGAAGGACATCTCTCTTCTGAAACCTGCATACTTTTCCATGTTTTACAATTTCCCTTTTCGAGAAATGAATTGAGATGGCTGAATAAGAAATCTGTGCATATGTGAATGGAGTAATAAACATGCATTTCATAACAAGATGAAAAGAGTCTCTAATCAAATGGGTTTTCATCAAAGAGTTCAATTTCTCATATCTATACATCTCTAATGACAATTTTCAAATGTTATAAAAAGTAAGAAGTTCATTAGTAGTTATCCTAGAGAAGTACATGATTCTCATCTCTTTTAGGAGTCGCAGTATAGACTTAGTTTCCATAGTAGATCTGTATAAAGATATGTTTAGCTTAGAACTTATTCATTTCAAGAAATATGCTCAAGTTTCAACCCTCAAAGGCGAAATATTTAACAATTGAATGATTACAGTTTCAATCATTCAACCAAAACAGGCAAGCAAATCTTTAAGTACCAAGAATGGGTGGTAGCCAAGCTTAGCCTTATAAAGTACAAAATTCTTTCTTTTTTTGTTACAAATCAGCTACCAAATGACTTCTTAATTCATCGTTATCAACATAGATAGATTTGACAATCAAGCTGTAATCTTCTTAGTCTAAAATACAAGTGTATTATCAAAAAAGTAACTTGATATGCATTATTATATAACAAATTATTTGCTCTGGTCTCACTCAAATGTATTGGCAAATTTATTTGCTTTCCTATTACTATTTCTTTTTCCTTATAAGCCTATTGTAATTATTTGTGAAATATATAAGTCTGACAAAGATGTTGAGGTAGTACCTGATATTTAACTTCTAAAGTCCCAACAGAGGAAAGCTTATGATTCCGGATATTCTCTGACTTTTGCTTTCTCTGTCATTCTATACCAGTAAGTTTCTACGATAGAGATCTATGAAATGGGTCAATTTATTTAGCTTTCTTTAATAACATTTGAGTTCTACAGAAAAATGCATTTCAACCTCATTGGTGTGAAGATTTTCTTTTCTGTGCATGTGCAAAACAGATTACGACATGAATGCATCTTAGCATGTAGCTCAGAACTTAGATGAAATTTTAGCTGAGAAAGAATAACAAATTGACACTTTGATAACTAACAACCATGAGAATTTTTCAACTATTGGACATGTTGCATAGCCATTTCTATCCACTTTTTGCAATATATTTTGCATGTTCTAGTATTTCAATAATTAGAAATTACGTGAATCAGATTTAAAATTTAGATACACCCAACACTAAGACAAATGCATATTAGAGCAGTATGGATTCAATTGGTGGTGTAACGACAATGGTCTATGGTGTTAAATACATGGCTCCTTCATCACTATATACAGGTTCATAGGGAACAGAAGTCCTGCCCTGTGACAGCAGAAAATAAAAATCCATTAGATGAATAACGGTTCTTTATTCGGTCACCCATGAATACAAAGTTAAAAGGTCTTTTTGGCAGCATGTCTCAGATGACATTAAGCTCACAAGGGAGGTGGAAAAGTTCAAAGAGGTGAAGTTGAGTCTCCAGCTTCTGCACTAACCTCAAGATAGTCACATGTCGTTTTATCAGATGACACAACCATGATGCATAATGTCATTCTTTCTTCCATCTATTAAAATAACAAGAGCCATAATTACTTAAAGATCCAACCTGAATACTCCCATCCACAATATAAGAAATTCAAATTTAAAAAAAAAAAACTATGGCAAGATTGTCTTGTTTCAAATACAGTCAAACCTCGTTATAATGGCAATATTAGTCTAAAATTTTCAACTGCTATAGTGAAATGCTATTATATATATATATATATATATATATATATACTGACATTTGACATTTAGATCTTATTTAGCTGAAATAAAAGTATGCAAAAATCTTGTTTAATAATTTTGTTTACCAAGAAAGAATGTATTTACTAACCAATTTAATTAAAAAAAAAGTGAATGCAAAACAAAAAAAAGCAAATATTGTTAGAATTTTTAGAGTAGCATTGGATCACTACATTAAAGTGAAATATCAGTATCTAATAGTATATTACCTTATGATGTTTTACCATTTTTGGTTCCTCAATTATTGCTAAATTTTCATTTCAGTTCTTATAATATCTGATTAAATATATTTAATTTTTGATTAGTTGAAATATGCACTTTTGGTTCCTTTTCCCGGTATTATTAACTGTTCTACCACTTAATTGTTCATATTTATATGTTTTGTTAAACTTGTATTGTTACTTCATATTCAACGGTAATATAATTCTAAAAAAGTTCAAACGTAACATACTCGCACATAAAAGGACTAAAGTTACACATTCTAATTAATTAAATATTAAATATGTTAGAGTCATATATTACAAAACTCAAAATTTATGAATAATTGAGAAATAAAAAAAAATGCTATTATCCTAAAAACTAATGAGCTGGATCTTCTCTGTATTGTTTTATATAAGTTGAATGGTCAATTTAAGAGGTCTAAAATAATTAGACACATTGTATTGTTTTATACAAGTTGAATGGTCAATTTAAGAGGTCTAAAATAATTAGACACATAGTAATAGCTCTTTGCTGAATAAATACTAAAAAGATGCAAAATTTGAGGGTAAAAAATCGCGTGTCTACGATTAAAAATTTTCACAAAAAGCCATCGCAAAATTAACCTTAATTAAAGACTTTATTGTCTGGTAATTTGTGTCCTAATAGCTCATAGTCGATAGAGACAAGACGAAATCCCTTTTATTTCAACTCATAATACTCTACTTATACTACCAATTTCATCACGAAGAAAATTAATTGGTCTAACGTTTAGAGTGTGAAATAACTAAATTTTCGACTGATCACATATCCAAGTAGAAAATTAATGGTAACAAATAATTTATGACTCTGGTGATAAAGCGATAAGTACTTTCCTTCTTAACTGAATGTATCCAATTTAAATCTTGCTATACAAAATTATCTTTATTAAAAAATATTTTATCTTTAATTAAAATTTTTGTGATGCAAATATAAATTTAATCAAATTTTAATATAAATATTAAAAATTGATGGAGAAATAAAAAGAAGCGATGGTAACAAACAAATAGTGTAAATTAGGCCAGCAAATTGAATTAATGGGTCGGTCGGATACGGCCGAAACTGAGCGGCAGTTTGGTTGGAAACAAAGAAAAATAAACAATAATAAAAATAAATAAATGAGTAAAAATTTTCGGACAGATCTGAATCCGGCGGCTAGGAGTTAGTTTTTTCCGGCGAGCAGAGGCAGAGGAAGATAGAGGAGAGGGTGCGACGGAGACTCATAGAGAATTGACCCACATGATATATTATATACTGACAAGATATTATTGAGGACTGGTTTAGTCCTTTAAAAAGAAGCTCAGTCATCTATGGTACCCACATAATATATATATTATGTACTAACATGATATCATATATATATATATATATATCATATACTGACTGAGTATCATAGAGGATTGACCCACATGACATATTATATATTGACAAGATATTATTGAGGATTGGTTTAGTCCTTTAAAAAGAAGCTCAATCATCTATGGTACTCACATAATATATATTATATATTGACAGGATATCATAGAGACCAGTTCATTCCTTAAAAAATAAAAAAAGTACTTCTCAGTCCTTTATATACACACATAATATATATATATATATATATATATATATAATGTATCATAAAGAACTGGTTCATTCCTTAAAAGAAACTCTTTAATCCTCTATGATACCCACATAATATATCATATATTGACAAAGTATCATAACTAATAGTTTATTTCTTCAAGAAAAATACTATGTCATCTATGATACCAACTGGTATATATCATATACTGACAGGATATCATAGAGGACATATTCATTTTAATATTCTAATTTTTATAATTTTTTAGAAAATTTTACTTGTAAATAAAATACAAACAATAGAGTCTTATTTTAGATATAAGTTTTGTTTACATTTGCAAAATTTTAAAAAAATTATAAAATATGTTTTTATTAACTTAGATTCAAATAAATAGCTAGTGACTTTAATTATCTATGATACACACATGGTATATGTCATATACTGACAGGATATCATAAAAACTAATTCATTTCTTCAAAAAATATTTTTCAATCCTTTATGACACCCAGATGATATATATCATATATTGACAGAGTATCATGGAGGACTGTTTATTCCGTCAAAAGAAAAAATTATTAAAAGAAATCTATAAAGAAAGTTTAAGTTTAATTTTAATTTTAGTGTTTTAATTTTTATAACATTTTTAGCAAGATAGTTTTGATAAAAAAAATTATAAAACATAGAGTCATATTTTGAAAACAAGTTTTGTTTTCACTTGTAAGAGAGAAAAAAATTATTAAAAAATATATACTTTTATTAATTTAGAATTTAATAAATAAGCTAGTAATTTTAGTATTTGTTTTCATAGTTACTTTTTGTTTATTCCTTATAAAAAAGAGTTTAGTTTTATATGATACCAATCTAGTATACCGATAGAATATCATAAAGGACTAATGCATGGTTGTGGTCATACTGATGTCATGCACAAAAAAAAAATATAAGCAAATTTATAATTACTTTGAATCGAATAAGTTCTTGCAATATTAATAAATAAGTGAGTGAATTAGAATTATTAATTTACTTAAGATAGAATATGAACTTTTCCTAATTTTTGGGATCTTCTTGGCCTATCTAATGAAATATCTAGTTTCATAAGAATGGCTTCGAGTTGATACTATCAAGAGCAAGATATACTAGGAGAAAAAAGTTATGATATGTAAACTTTAATGATAGTAGTGTGTACTAAGTAGGGGTAGACATGGTATGAACTTATGGTATATATTAAATATTATATTAAAATAAAAAAATTTAATATTGTGATTTTGATATTATGATTTGTGATATGATATTTGATATGATTTTAAAAATACTTTGATATTTAGTGTGGTATTTGATATTTATAAAAAAAATATCAAAATATCGAATATCATACTGAAGTATATAGGTACATATATAATTCATACATATTATTATCATAATACTAGAAAATATATAATATTAACAAAAAACTAGTTATTTAGATGTTGAAACTTTGACTATTCTATTTTAATTGATTATTTTTTTGTGTAATAGATTCAAGAAGGAAATTATTTATACTTTTTTTTCAATATATTTACAATGTAAAATGTTAGTATGATATAATTGTGACATTTCTTGAAAAATCGAAGTTATAATTTTCTATTATATGCGTATATGTAATTAGTCAAAGTCGAATAAACTATCATTATCAATTTACCGTACCATAAAATACCGAAACCGAACTTTAAAATACCGAACCATACCGCTTAATTTTATATGGTAATGATACAATATTTTTAAAAAATCAAATGTCAAAATTATCATATCAAAATTTTAAATACCGTACCATATCATATCATGCCCACTTCTAAAACCACGTACCGGCCTTGAAAGCAAGAATAAAGGTTGCAAACTCAGTTTGCAAACCATGTACCGGCCTTGAAAGCAAGAATAAAGGTTGCAAACTCAGTAGGCAAACTACCTACTGAATTAAAAAAACTTTATTCCGGCAACTGTGAAGAATCCAAACATTTCCGTACATACGTTAGAACATAAAATAACATGATTGCATTTACTTCGCTTGGAGTAAAGTACGATAAGAACTTAGCAACTAGAACTAAAGGTATTTACACATTCAAAGTTCAAGGACAAATGTATCATTTTTTGTCCAATCTCGCCACTTCAGATGACAAAACAAAAATTTACAGCTTTATTTTTATGACAATGAGACTAATATGATTAATAAAGTTGCTTTTTCTGAAAAACTGAACAAATCTATTATTGCAAAGTTATAGACATATTAAAAATTAATCCATACTCTCTATTTCTAAAATCTCTCAAACATATTCCAGATTTATCCTATTTTTATATCGCGCTTAAATGTGATTCAACCTTGGACAAACGCACGTACAACTTACCTGATGTTTCCGAAGTTGCAGCTATATAGACCAACGAAGAATTAGAAAATCCTTCCTCAACACTGCATATTCGTATTTATACCCATGACAACTGTAACCAAATGATTCACTATTACTATGGTTGTTACGATCCACTGCAGTATCCTTTGTTGTTTTCATTTGCCGAAAACGGATGGTATTGTGGCATTTAAAAAATTTCACCAAAAATAAACTTACCTAGAAATCGTTCTGCTTGCAAAAATGATCAACTTCCAAGTGTGGCCAACATATTTGCAATTGATGGACTTCTGTATATTGAAGAAGAAATTTTGCAAAATAACAAACATAAAAGGAACACTGTATCTTGTCGTGAATATTATTGTTACAAACTTCAAATTAGAGATGATGAAGAAAATGAAATTTTACATTCGGGAAGATTATTCCAACAATATTCTGTAGATCAATATATAAAGCTTGAAATACAAAGATTAGACTTCTTGTTATTCAATCAAGATTTGTTTCGCACTGAAGTATTAGCAGGATTAATTGATCTTCTAAGACTAGGAGAAAGAGAGGCTTCAAATATTGGACGAAAAACATTCCTCCCTGCTAGCTTTACAGGAGGTCCAAGAGATATGCGTCGTCGATATATGGATGCCATTGCTTTAGTTCAACACTTTGAAAAACCTGACATATTCCTCACA
Organism: Datura wrightii; assembly: GCA_035772735.1. Classification (NCBI taxonomy): domain Eukaryota; kingdom Viridiplantae; phylum Streptophyta; class Magnoliopsida; order Solanales; family Solanaceae; genus Datura; species Datura wrightii. Next base: position 82,238,488 of record JASDFA010000006.1, on the reverse strand, counting down.
ATGACTTGTAACCCTTCATGGCCAGAAATACAACATCTATTACTACCAAACGATGAAGTACAAAATAGATCTGATCTCCTAGGTAGAGTATTCAGGGCAAAAGTTGAAGAGCTAAAATCTGATATACTTAAAAAAAATATATTTGAAAAATTGTCTGCTTATATGTATACTATAGAATTTCAAAAAAGAGGTCTTCCACATGCTCATTTTCTTATTATACTTGATGATGCTTATAAATTATTAACACCTGAGGCTTACGATAGAGTTGTCTGTGCTGAACTACCTGATTGTGACACAAATAAATATTTATATTCTTTGGTAATTAAGCATATGATGTACGGTCCTTGCGGAAGCTTAAATCCTACACATTCCTGCATGAAAAAAAGGGCCATTGTAAATTTAGGTATCCTAAAAATTACTCCACAAAAACATCAAAAGGCGAAAATTCGCACCCAATTTATAGGAGGCGATATATTGGTAAATTTGCAAAAGTTAGAACTCAATATCTTGACAACTCATGGGTTGTTCCATATAATCCATATCTACTTAGCAAATTTAACTATCACATGAATGTTGAAATTTGCGCAGATATTAAAGTTGTTAAATATATCTATAAATATATTTGTAAAGGCCATGATAAAATTACTTTCGACCTACAAAATAATGATCCTAATTTAAAAATCGATGAAATCATGGAATATCAATTAGGCAGATGGGTATCACCTCCAGAAGCTATGTGGCGTTTGTTTTGCGTTCCCTATTAGTGAAATGAATCCCAATGTTTACAATCTTCAGTTACATCTTGAAAATCAACAATTTGTTTCCTTTAAAACAACTACAAATCTAAATTCAATCTTAAAAAATTCATCTAATGGCAGAACGATGTTGACAGAATTTTTTTCTATGAACAAAACAAATAAACATGCCATAGAACTTAACTTATTATACAAAGAATTTCCGGAGTACTTTATCAGGTCAGTCAGTGATAAAATATGGACACATAAACAAGGTTATGCTATTGGACGTTTTGTTAGTTGTCATCCAACTGAAGGAGAAAGATATTACCTTCAGTTGTTATTGATGAACATACGTGGGCCAAAGTCATACAAAGATCTTATGACTGTAAACGGAAAGTATTACGCCACATTTAGAGAATCTGCAGAAAAAAGAGGCTTTCTAGCTTCTGATAACAACTTCATTGAATGCATGTCAGAAGCTTCCAATACCAGATGTCATATAGTCTTCGACGTTTATTTGCTACGCTATTAGCATACTGTAACCCTACTAATCCAAAAGAATTATGGCAAAAATTTGAAAGTCCCATGTCTGAAGATTTTACAAATATACTAAACATACAATCAAATAATATTTGCTTGCTGGTTTTAGATCATATAAATAATATATTACTTTCAATGGGACGAAATATAAACGAATTTAAACTCATACTAGAAAATATTACACCTTCTACGACTCTTCGTTTTAGAATAATGCAAGAGACTAGAGACATTCAATTAGAAAAAAATATAATTGTAGTGGAAGAAGATTTGCAGTTATATAAAAAATTGAATCAAGAACAACAAAAAGCATATACGACCATTATGAATAGAATATTCTCAAACGAATCAGCAGCCTTTTTTATCGATGGACCTGGAGGAACTGGTAAAACATTCTTATGCCGTGCATTACTAGCTACAGTACGATCAAAAGGATTTATAGCCTTAGCAACAACAACTTCGGGTGTTGCAGCTTCGGTGCTCCCTGGAGGACGAACTGCTCATTCTCGCTTTAAACTTCCTATTCATACAAGCGAAAACTACAGTTGTAATACAAGTAAAAAAGTTCCCTTGCGTCTCTAATTCAAGATGCGGAATTAATAGTATGGGATGAGGTCTCAATGGAAAATAAAAAGCTTGTCGAGATTTTTGATTTAGTCTTGAGAGACCTTACAGGAGTAAATACACTTTTTGAAGGAAAAGTTATTATTTTCGGAGGCGATTTTAGACAGACTTTGCCTGTAGTAAAAGGCTGTACAAAGGAAGATTTTATTCGTGAATGCTTATTGAACTCAAACATTTGAAATCATCTTGAAAAATACTATTTGACAGAAAATATGCGAGCGCGAGAAGATTCTACATTCTCTGAGTACTTACTTAGAATTAGAGATGGAAAAGAACAGCTTAATGAACACAATAAAATTGAGATTCCATAATCTTTTCTCATTCCTTTTACAACTGAAAAAGAATCATTAAATATTTTATTTAAAACTATTTACCCCGATCTAGACCTACTCACACATAACATATCCAATGTAATATCACATGTTATCTTAACAACAAAAAATGAGTTTGTAACTGAAATTAATCAAATTTTATAAACCAGTTTCCCGCAATTGCTATGACATTCATTGGCATTGACGAAACTATAGAGCCAAATGATCAAACCCAATTTGAGGACTTTTTGCATTCTCTAAATCCGGTGGGTTTGCCTCCTTATAAGTTGGTTGCAAACATACGTTTAGAGATAGCATGCTTTCTGGCAGCATATTGTTGTCTGCAGTGTTGTAAAAGTTCTTCCTTTTGTTCAGGAGGCATTTCCTTATAGGCAATATGGCGTTTAAGATTTTTCTCAATTTGACTATCAATCATCTGTGTTTTTCTGTCATACATCTATTTTAATTCTTTTATGTTAAATTATTTCTGGTAAGTTGGCAAAATTTAGTTCATTTCTACAACATTTATTTTCACAAAAGGATGTGAAACAGGAGAAAAATAAAAATATACACATAATAGTAAATGAAAATATTAACACATAAAAATAAAAGAAGAGAAAAAACAGTGTCTGCATAATTCAAAAAGCAGGGGAAAACATCAAACGAAAGAGGGGAGAAAAGCTGGAAAAGAGGAGCAACAACTTACTTGGAAGAAACAGAGAGGAAAAGCCAAACGAACAAAGAGCGGAAAATTAAAAAGTAAAATCAACTGCGAAAGTGATAAACATTTGTCAAATACCTGTCAGCAAATAACAGAAAAAACAGAGGAAAAAGTGTAATGACATGCAAAGCAACAGTTGAAAAGCAAATTAAACATTAATAAGAGGAAGCAATTTACCGATTATAGACTTTAATGTTTGTTGGATAAGTTCATGAACTTGTCAATAATTAGGGAATATATTGACAAGTAAATGCTATTTTATTTCCTAAAAGGCTGCAGTTATCATGCTATCTGCACTTAATCCTAGCAATTTATACATGTAAGTTTTTTAAAAGAATTTGCTATCTGTATTAACGCATAACTAAATTTGAATTCGTGCCGAAAAGTTTCTTTAATAAAGATTGAATAATATTTAAAATAATATTTTAAAATATTTATTTCTTTTAAAATAATATTGTAAAAGATGTATGGAAGATTTGAATATGAATTTACATACAAATATTTTAATGAGTTTATTGAGAAAAATTCATGTAGCTTTCGACTCTACAAGGTAAGTACTAATACGGTGTAATTTCTAGTGTGACCCAGTAGGTTTATTAAATAATTTGTTCGAAAGATACATGTTCCAAGAAAATGTTTATTTCTTTTTTTAAAAAATAATTAAATTTTTAAATGTAGAAAATTTAAAGCTTTTCTTTCTTTTTATTTGGTTGGGATTGTTTATTAAAATGCTGTTTCTTTGCTGTAGAGGATCATCATTTGCGATATATCATTACCTTATAAGAAGAAGTGCTACTTAAATGTAGCAAGAAAACTAAATTAGGTCTAAAAGAATCAAAGAAAGACAGGGATGAAGTACAAGAGAAGGAATGAATTCCAAGAGCTGATTTGTCTGATCTCTGGAAACACCACCAGAAATAGCTGATAAAATATGTACTCTGATCGAAATGAGCTGATAATAAAGAACTTTGACTACTTCTCTTTCTAAGTTTTCCGGCTGTATGTCTAATTTGTTCTTTATTTTACATGTCCTTTTTTTTGGTTTGTGATTCTATTTCAATTTCATTCAAAGCGACTTATTTTTTTATTTTTAACTTTAGGAGGAGATAGTGTTATGAGTCGATTAAATTAATTAATACTGTTTAAATGCTAGTTGACTCCTTGTGACAGTAATTTTAACATTTTAAAGCATTACCCTATAGAAAATTTGATAACTCAAAAGGTAAAAAGCGAAAAGTTTTTTTTCCCGATATATTTGAAGGAAAATAATGTAATAACATATAGGGAGAGTAATACGATATTGTTTTACTCTAGCTGTTAACTCTTTTAGCTTTTCCGCTATCCATTCTATCAGAACAAGGCGACATTTGGCTCCTTCTTTGTAATGGCCTAAACAATCTATTTAATTTTCATTTTTCTCTCCTTCTCCTGTTCTTCTTCCACTATTTATTCTTCTTTGAATTTTTTTTTTCAATTTCTTATTTAATTTCTATTTAGCTTTTCTTTCTAACTTTTTCAACCGTATGTCTAATTTGTTCTTTATTTTACATGTCCTTTTTTGTTGTTTGTGATTCTGTTTCAATTTCATTCAAAGCGACTTATTTTTCTATTTTAACTTTAGGAGGAGATAGTGTTATGAATCGATTAAATTAGTTGATAGTCTTTATGTGCTAGTTGACTCCCTTTGATAGTAATTTAATATTTTAAATCATTACCCTGTTAATTTTGATGGGATTAAAGCTAAGTTGAAAGCTATTTTTATTTTCGTCCATTAATTTTTAAAAAGAATAATATTTCTGTTGTTTGACCTAAGAAGGCAATCATAATGGAATGATTACTTTAGCATTATATTTTTTTCTAGTGTCTATATAGGTAACACTGTGTTTCAAGTAGACACTTGATATTAATTCCTTTAGGTCCACAAGTTCAATGAAAATGAAAAGGAGAAGAAAATAAGTGAATTGGTTCTCCAAGTGTACCTTTTTCAAGCTTGATGATTTGGAAGCACAACCTAAGAGCTTAGGAATATAAGAACTCCTATTATTTGAGATGGCCTACAATTGCTATGTTTTTCCATTTTACTTTTGTCGGTTTCATTTTAAGTTCCCGGTCAACTTAGTTGGTGGTTTGTATTTAATTTCATGTGTCTTCTTTTATACTAATGTGGTTTGCTTCAGACAGATGCACCTGTTTTTCCTTATTTCAGGTTCCATGTCCATCTCGTGATTGCACCTGTATTAGTCTTTAAAATTTTCCTTAACCCTATAAATATTAAATAATTAATTAATCCATTAACTCATATAACGGTTGAAGAACAAATCAACAGGATTAGTAAGGAGTAATCCAACAGTTGGTGCCATATTGATAGAACAAATAAAAAGACGCACTCTGCTCCAAAAGGAAAGGAAGTCATGTGGGTGGAGGGAAGTGTTCCTACCTAAAGAACTTCCCTTTTCAATGAAATATTCTAAGGGACTGTTTGGTACTCTTTATGAAAACTCATATCTGATTGTTTGCCGTGTGATATTCTTTTTGACATTCTTATACAATCACTTTGGGTACAGTCCCTTAGATAGTAATATTGTCTTCTTCTTCCTTTATTCTCTTATATAAGAAGCAGCAGTTTAGCTGCTTTAGCTATTTGTTTCATGGTCCTTAATTTGGCTTTTTGTGTTCATTAGCTATTTGTTTCATGGTCCTTAATTTGGCTTTTTGTGTTCAGGGGCATTTTGATAGTTTACATCATAATAAATCAATTTTATTGGTTATCAAAATATTTTACTGTTCCCTCAATAAAAACTTTCAGGATATCTTGACCAGTTTGTCCTTACCTTACCTTATTTGTCATCACTTATCAATATTTTATCAATTTACTAGACCCCCACGTGGACCTCTTCCCTGACACTCTTTATAATTGCTCTTTTCGTATATGCAAAATTTGCACATATTTTATAGTATCAATTTTTTAATTGTTTTTATAATTAGTATTAGTATAGTAAATTTAACGGAATATGTGCATTTATTTTCTGAGTTCTGCTCTGTATTTGTTATTTGGTATTTTTCTTATTTTGAGGTTGTTTTTGATTAGACGAAACATTCAATCTTTTGAAGGAAAAAAATATATTTATAAAATATATAATTTTATTATGTTATATCAGTTATATAGTTATTATATTTTTAAAATGTGTAATTTTAAATATATAATAATATTTATATAATAATAAAAAAATACTATCAAATATATTAAAAATTTAAATTAAGTCACTTATAAATTTTTAGGAGATAAAGGGTGATATAAAATCAATCTATTTTCGACATCATATCCGCAGTTAACCTGTTCATCCTAATAACATGATAAATTATTGAGTCCATGCAGATTATTTTTATAATTAGTATTAGAATAGTGAATTTATTGGAATATGTAAATTCATCTTATGATTTGCCTCACGGTATACTCAATATATTGAAGGAATTTTTTTTTAAATTTAAATTTTTAAATATATCATAACAACTATATAGTTACCACGTCTTTAAACGTGTGATATCATAATATTTATGTGGTAATAAATAATTATTATCAAGGGTAAATTGAATTACTTGTAAATTTGTAAAAGATAATTTTATAAAATAAATTAAAATAAAAATATATACTGAAACATAATAAATTATTGCACGGGCTTCAATTCACCTAGTTTATATTTTATTTATTTATTATTTATTTTTATTTTATATATATATATATATTATACGATTAATAAGTGAAAACCCTTGATACGACCCAGGGCATTTTGATAAATTGATTATAATAAGAGAGTTATTGAATGTGAAATAAAAATCAATAAGCAGTTGTAGTCCACAGTCGAGAGTCTACTAGCAATAAAATGAGTTGTAAAAAAGATATTGCATATGAAACACGTGTCTGCTGCATGCACTCCTCCATCTTCCATACTAAACACCTGTCCCATTTTTTGATATTTCCTTCATTCTTCCTTGTTATTTTGCTCTGTCATTTTCTCCTTCTTCCTCTCCTTCTTCCTCTGCTTGTTAGTCTTCACTGTTCATTCACCAAGGAAACGTGAAATCTCTTTTTCAGCATTATGGGAGTGTTACTTCGGACAATTGGCACGATGTACAAATTCATACAAGGTAACTTCCTCTTAATTTCACTTTTTTCCTTTTTTTTTTCGTTTTTTGCTTCCATTTTTCGTATAACCGATGTCAATCTTATCCTTCAAACGATTCTAGAATTTTACATTCTTTCACGTCAGTAGAAAATCCCGATTTTTGAAAATTTTTGAGGGCTTTGTAAACCCCTCTCTCCTTCACTGTTCATTGGCGGATTTGGGGGTTGTGAGAAATCCATCCCCAGAATCTGAAATTTTTCATATTTTTCTTTTTCGACTGTGCGGTTTTGGTGTGGGATTTTAATGGGTGGTTCAACCCAGAAATACCCTGCCTCTCTCTCTCTCTTTCCTTTGGCGCCAGTGGATAAAATTTAGGCGATTCCACCAAACCCCATCTCGAAAAACCTCCATAGAATAACCACAAAAGCATATTCATCACTCATCAGATCCTTATTTCAGGTAAAACCCAAAAAACACTTCATCAATTAAGAAATAAAACTTCACCTTGAGCCAAAACAAATCAAAACATACCCAATAAAAAGGAACAATTAAATTGCACACACATAGATATCTGTAGGAAATAAATAAATCTAAGATTAAAAAGAAAGGAAGAGAGAAATGAGAACCTTTCTCTGTTCTTACACTGCAAAGAGTATTGAAGGAGGAGGAGGGACCAAAAGAGAGAGAGAGAGAGAGAGAGAGTGATAAACAGAGAAGAAAAGGGGGTAAACAAAGACTTTGGTGATGAATTTTCTTGGTGGTTTCCTTTTGATATATGTGATAGAAATTGTGGACTTTTCAATAATTGCAAACTTCGCTTTATTTAAGGTCCTTTATTGCCTATCTGCCTAGCAATTTCATTTCCCTCTTTTTTTTATTAATGACACTTTTGACTTTCACTTTTTTTTTATTTGTCCTTCGGTGTTCGATATTTACGTTGAAATTTAATTAATTTAAATGATGCATCACAGGGTTCATTTTAGTGATAATACTTTCAATAGGATTTATTTTTATACTCATGGCTCAAACATGAAACCTCTGATTAATACTAAGAAAATTTAACTATTCCACCGTAGTGATAGTGATGGTCGTTTAGTTCATGATTCGTTTTAGCGATATGCATGGAGCCAACAACGAAAGGGGACAAACACAAATTATTAATATCATTTTAGCTAAGATGCTTCCTATCGTATTTTTCTCTCTATATATTAAGAGATGGAAGGAAAAAATTGAGTCCAACTTATTATATACAGATATTTTTAATCAATCTAATAAAGAATTTAAGGAAAAGGGCCAAAAATGCACTCGAACTATGCAAAATTGAACAAAAGTACTCTCCGTTAATAGTTTGGTCCAAAAATGCCCCTGTCATTAATGTTTTGATTCAAAAATATCTCTGTTATTAATAGTTTGGTCCTAAAATGCTCTTATTGTTACTTTTAAATCAATAATGGATTTTTCCTAATAAATATATATTTTTTAGACACATTATTTTTCTAATAAAAATATTATAACTCATCATTTATTTTCACATATATAAAATCACAATAATTCATCGTTAATTTTTATCTAGATAACCATTAAAAAAAATCTAATAAAGTAGGAAATATTTTTATTTCTTAATCTTTTTTAAAATAAAAAAAAGATAAACATCTGTCAATATAGGTAGTTTTAAGTTTTCTCCCACTCAAAGCAATATTAAAATATAAAATGCATTTACGTATAGCATTTATGTGGTTGTTTTCACCTGGAGATTTGCTGTGCTGCAGCAATATGTGTATATATTTCATGACATATTATTGTTAAATTGAAAAAGTTTTCCCTGCTTTCAGATATTTCTAAGTATATATATTAAAGCTTGATTTAAATAATACTAATATTTTCCAGCTTACTGGTTAACAATACCTTCTTTATTACCTATTATCTATATGGATTGCATTTGGTATGTTATGCTTATTAACTATTATATTATATAGGCTGAAGGCGCATCACAACGGCAACACCAGTAAGACCTGGAAAGGTAAGTCCATTGGGTGTCCAGGTATCCACAGTAGCTTCTCTAAGTTTTTCTATCTTTCTCCTCTTTGTCAATCTTGGGTATGCATTCTAGGCCTGTAGGATGTTATTTTTATGGTGGAATTTGAATTTAACTATTAAGGCCATGTTTATTTTTACTATTTAAAATTTATATACATATTATTCACGTTGTTTTAGATATTTAAATCTTTAGTACTAAACTATTTTTTGGTTTAATTTCTTCAATGAGTTCTTGCAAACCCCAGAGCTTTCTAAGGTCACTGGTCCATTTAGATCATTGGATCAAGAATACGTGAGCTCATATCTTTTATCTCTGAATATCTATAGAAAGTTATTATGGTGAAATCTCCCATTTAGTGAATGTCCGTTTTGTTCCTAATAATATTTCAGTCCTGATTAATGGACAATATAGTTTATCTGATGATTATATGAAGATCAAACAGATTTTCATTAAGTCTTATTGTTTAATGCACGACAAGCTATTCTTAAGCGAATTATGTTGTAAAAACTTGAATCTTGTTCTATGATGTTGCATAAATTTTTTTCTGTTGGATTTTTCTTTTGTAGGTGTTCAGAAAAATAACTAATTGTTACTGTTTTATGTTTCTTTCTCTTGATTTTGTGAATATATGGTGCTGTGTTGACACTCTGAAGTTAGCAATTCCTTTTAATTTTTAGTAATGTTGTTTAAATAAATATATGGTGTAGTGTTGGAAATGAGGTAAAATGGTTAATTTTTTGCTCTTTTCAGAAGTGTATAAGAGTGTTTGCTGAATTTTTCTTTTGTTGATATCCAGAAAACTCACTACTTGTTACTGTTTTATGTTTCTTTCTCTTGATTCTGTGAATATATGTGCTGTGCTGACACTGAAGTAAGCAATTCTTCTAATTTTAGTAATCCTGTACAAGTAAATATGTGTAGTGTTGAAAATGAGGTAAAAGGTTTAACATTTAGCTGTTTCTATGGTTCTTTGGTTCCAAAGGCCCCTAATATTTGACTGTGAATTTATAACCTGCTCAACTCAAGTTGTGAGGTTGATAGGAACTTGTAATTTATAATGTGATTACTTTTAGCAATTTTGTAAGCTATCTGAGTGATCATACTGATCTTGTCTATATGTATATATAGTGTTGGAACCTCTTTGTTTCAAATTTATACTGTAATCTGCTCAACTCAATTTGTGAGGTGGCTAGAAACTTGTAAATGCGATTACTTTTAGCAATTTGAAGTTAGTAATCTGATAAATGTATGTATAGTGTTGGAAATGAGGTAAAAGAATTAAATTTTGGTCTTTTTGTTTTAATTTTTCCTGTAATTCTGCAACCTGCTCAAACTCAAGTTGTGAGGTGGTTGGGAACTTGTAAAATGTGATCACTTTTAGCAAATTTTTTAAGCTGTCAGAGTGATGAGTACTATTCTTTATGTAATAGTGTTGGAAATGAGGTAAAAGGTTTTAAGTTTTAGATTTTAGTTTTTGACTGTATTTATGTAAACTGCCCAACTCAAGTTGTGAAGTGGCTAGGAACTTGTAAATGTCATTACTTTTTAATCAAGAAGTTGCTTGTTTAAATACAAGGTGAAACCAGAGGATATTTTGGGTTGGGAAGGTGTGTAGTTAACCACCAAACAACACTATTAAATGCCTAATTTAACTAATATTTATTGATATCACTATATTACAAAAAAAGAAAATGTGAGGAAAAATTGAATATATAATATTCACAACATATGATTTATAAATTTTATAAAACGAATGCTGATTAATTTGAAAAGTGAAGGGTCAAAAACACACCTAAAGTATCCAGTTTTTTTGAGCTTTCTACCTGAAGTATCAACAAATGTTTATCAAAATGCATTTGAACTATCAATTGCTTAAAGGCCACTAGCTTGTTGCCACAATGTTTTGATCTTTTTAGTTTCAGATGTGTTACGCTATGTTCCTAATATTAGGAGGAATATATTTTGCTATTTTTTCAATCTTAACTTACAGTTGTAGAAAATTACTACTATCTGGGAAAACTTGTTTAATATAGCTGATGAACAGTTTCAAAAGTAAATTACTCGTGAAATATTTGTGTACATATTCTTATGTTGATTTTTAAACATATTTAATTATTTTTTGACGGAGGGGTTCTTTTATATTTAGCATTATTTTATATTCTTTAAATCATTTTATAATTAACTTCTTCCCTAAGTCCTTAAAAAGTTGATCGAGTTAATTATTGAATTTATCTGCAAGCAAAGAGCTCTATTTCTGCTTTTGAAACTTTCACAAAAGTTTTGTCCATTTTCTTTCTGCCGATCTGCAAAAAAAAAAAAAAGGTGTTGTTTTGCTCCTTCATTTTCTTAAAGTTTTATTAACTAATTTAATAGATTCATAACATTATCTCCTGCTGAAGTTAAAATAGAAAAATAAGTCGCTTTGAATAAAATTGAAACAGAATCACAAACCACCAAAAAGGACATGTAAAATAAAGAACACACTTCTTGAACACAGAAAACTCGATGGCTTTCTAGCCTTTCAGGAATGATTCTATCCTACTCTGATACCATGATGAATTCTTATAATTTGTATGAACAAGAATTAACATGAAAGTAAATGAATAGAATGTGAGAACAAGATGAAGAAGGTGATGAACTTTTAAAGAAGAAGAAGAAGCTTACTCATTGATGTTGATTGTAGTTTGTGATAATCCTCTATTCATTCATATGCCTCTCTCTATATATAGATACATCGTAAATCATTGATGAGTTAGTAAAAGTTAGAAAGAAAAGCTGAATAGAAATTAAATAAGAAATCGAAAAAAAATTTTCAGAGAAGAATAAACAGTGGAAGAAGACCAGGAGAAGAAGAGAAAAATGAATATTAAATAGATTGTTTAGACCATTACAAAGAAGAAGACAAATGTCGCCTTGTCCTGATAGAATTAATAGCGGAAAAGCTAAAAGAGTTAGAGGCTAGAGTAAAAAACAAAGTATTACTCTCACTATATGTTATTACATTATTTTCCTTCAAATATATCGGGGAAATTTTTTTTTGCTTTCTACTTTTTGAGTTATCAAATTTTCTATAGGGTAATGCTTTAAAATATTAAAATTACTGCCACAACGAGTCAAGTAGCACTTAAACACTATTAATTAATTTAATGAATTCATAACACTATTTCCTCCTAAAGTTAACATATAAAAATAAGTCGCTTTGAATGAAATTGAAATAGAATCACAAACAAAAAAAAAGAACATGTAAAATAAAGAACATACTAGACATACAGCCGGAAAACTTAGAAATATAAACTTTTTAAATTAAAAAAAAATTCCTCCTACTAAAGCTTTTTCTCAATATGAAAATTTTTTTTTAATAACAGGAAATGTTACAATTTTTTTAAATTCTTTTTTGCATAAAGTTTTTTTTAATCTTTTTAAAAATAGAAAATGTTACAAAGGTTTTTTCCTTTTTTTCCCTTTTGCATACCCACGTTATTTTCCCTTTTTTTTAATAATCTTTTTTCCTTTTTAATAATATTGTCGTAATATTTTTATATTTTAAAAAAGATTTAATTTATAATTTTTTTCGCTTCTATAAAAAGATTTATAATTGCATAAGTTAATTAATCAACTCTTCTATATACCTTTGATTCCATCTCCAAGTTTGTATGTTTTTCTATTAATCTATCTTCATTGTGGATTTGGAAAAGACAATATAGTAATTGCTATGCGTGTTATCAGCTCATTTCGATCAGAGTACATATTTTATCAACTATTTCTGGTGGTGTTTCCAGAGATCAGACAAATCAGCTCTTGAAATTCATTCCTTCTCGTGTACTTCATCCCTTGTCTTTCTTTCATTCTTAACATGTATCTTTTGAGACTCATAAATATGAAATTAACACAAATTACTTAATAAATCTATTGGGCACTAGAAACAACACCGTATTAGTGCTTATCTTTTAGAATCCAAAGCTACATGAATTTTTCCCAATAAACTCACAAAAAAATTTGTATGTAAATTCATATTGAAATCTTCCATACATCTTTAAAAATATTATTTTAAAAGAAATAAAATTTTTAAAATATTATTTTAAATATTATTTAATCTTTATTAAAGAAACTTTTCGGCACGAATTCAAATTTAGTTATGGGTTAATACAGATATCGACTTCTTTAAAAAAACTTACATGCACAAATTGCTACGCTTATGTGCAGATACGATGATAACTGCAACCTTTGAAATAAAATAGCATTTACTTGTCAATGTATTCCCTAATTATTGACAAGTTCATGAATTTATCCAACAAACATTAAAGTCTATAATCGGTAAATTGCTTCTTATTATTAATCTGTAATTTGCTTTTCAGGTGTTGCCTTGCATATCATTACATTTTTTCTCCTGCTTTTCTTGTTACTTGCTGACAGGTATTTGCCAAATTTTTGGCACTGATGACAAATGTTTATCACTTTCGCAGTTGATTTTACTTTCTAATTTCCCGTTCTTTGTTCGTTTGGCTTCTCCTCTCTGTTTCTTCCAAGTAAGTTAGTTGTTGCTCCTCTTTTCCAGCTTTTCTCCCCTCTTTCATTTGATGTTTTCCCTTGATTTTTGAATTATACAGACACTGTTTTTTCTCTTCTTCTATTTTTATGTGTTAATATTTTCATTTACTATTATGTATATATTTTTATTTTTCTCCTGCTTCACATCCTCTTATGAAAATAAATGCTGTAGAAATGAACTAAATTTTGTCGACTTACCAGAAATAATTTAACATAAAACAATTAAAATAGATGTCTGACAGAAAAAGACAGATGATTGATGACCAAATTGAGAAAAATCTTAAACGTCGTATTGCCTATAAGGAAATGCCTCCTGAACAAAAGGAAGAACTTTTACAACACCGCAGACAACAATATGCTGCCAGAAAGCATGCTATCTCTGAAAAATTTCATGCTAACACGTCCAATCAACCAGATGCTTCTTCTGAGCCTCAAATCGTCATTTCTGAACAAACTACTTCTTCTATTCAGGACAATCCTTCTACTTCCCGAAATGGTTAGTTAAATCAAATTTTATTCCTATTCCTCACATTCTTTTACATTTAGCTCTTACATGTCTAAAATGTTGCAGGTCATAAACCAACACAAACAAGTTGTTGGAATATCAAGCAACTACCTTCTTGTCCAGCTACTTTAAAAAAAGTTCCTAACTGTAAATATTGCAAAGCCACAAGATTTCAATACGAAACTCTAAATTTCTGCTGTAATAATGGTTCCATAAGATTAGTTTCACACCAACTACCTACTGAATTAAAAAAACTTTATTCCGGCAACTGTGAAGAATCCAAACATTTTTGTACATACGTTAGAACATACAATAACATGTTTGCATTTACTTCGCTCGGAGTAAAGTACGATAAGAACTTAGCAACTAGAACTAAAGGTATTTACACATTCAAAGTTCAAGGACGAATGTATCATTTTCTGCCCAATCTCGCCACTTTAGATGATAAAACAAAAAATTTACAGCTTTATTTTTATGACAATGAGACTAATATGCTTGATAAAGTTGCTTTTTTCTGAAAAACTAAACAAATCTATTATTGCAAAGTTAATAGACATATTAAAAATTAATCCATACTCTCTATTTCTGAAATCTCTCAAACATATTCCAGACTTTTCAAATTTTTATATAGCGCTTAAATGTGATTCAACATTGGACCAACGCACGTACAACTTGCCTGATGTTTCCGAAGTTGCAACTATATGGACCAACGAAGAATTAGAAAATCCTTCCTCTATACCACACATTCGTATTTATACCCATGACAACTGTAACCAAATGGTTCACTATTACTATGGTTATTACGATCCACTGCAGTATCCTTTGTTGTTTCCATTTGCTGAAAACGGATGGCATTGTGGCATTCAAAAAATTCCACCAAAAATAAACTTACCTAGAAATCGTTCTGCTTGCAAAAATAATCAACTTCTAAGTGTGGCCAACATGTGTGCAATTGATTGACTTCTGCATATTGAAGAAGAAATTTTGCAAAATAACAAACATAAAAGGAACAGTGTATCTTGTCGTGAATATTATTGTTACAAACTTCAAATTAGAGATGATGAAGAAAATGAAATTTTACATTCGGGAAGATTATTCCAACAATATTCTGTAGATCAATATATAAAGCTTGAAATACAAAGATTAGACTTCTTGTTATTCAATCAAGATTTGTTTCGCACTGAAGTATTAGCAGGATTAATTGATCTTCTAAGACTAGGAGAAAGAGAGGCTTCAAATATTGGATGAAAAACATTCCTCCCTGCTAGCTTTACAGGAGGTCCAAGAGATATGCATCGTCGATATATGGATGCCATTGCTTTAGTTCAACACTATGGAAAACCCGATATCTTCCTCATAATGACTTGTAACCCCTCGTGGCTAGAAATACAACATCTATTACTACCAATCGATGAAGTACAAAATAAACCTGATCTCCTAGATAGAGTATTCAAAGCAAAAGTTGAAGAGCTAAAATCTGATATACTTAAAAAAAATATATTTGAAAAAGTGTCTGCTTTTATGTATACTATAGAATTTCAAAAAAGAGGTCTTCCACATGCTCATTTTCTTATTATACTTGATGATGCTTATAAATTATTAACGCCTGAGGCTTATGATAGAGTTGTCTGTGCTGAACTACCTGATTGTGACACAAATAAATATTTATATTCTTTGGTAATTAAGCATATGATGCATGGTCCTTGCGGAAGCTTAAATCCTACAAATTCGTGCATAAAAAAAAAGGGCCATTGTAAATTTAAGTATCCTAAAAATTACTCCGCAGAAACATCAAAAGGCGAAAATTCGTACCCAATTTACAGAAGGCGATATACTGGTAAATTTGCAAAAGTTAGAACTCAATATCTTGACAACTCATGGGTTGTTCCATATAATCCATATCTACTTAGCAAATTTAACTGTCACATGAATGTTGAAATTTGCGCAGATATTAAAGTTGTTAAATATATCTATAAATATATTTACAAAGGCCATGACAAAATTGCTTTCGACCTACAAAATAACGATCCTAATTTAAAAATCGATGAAATCAGGGAATATCAATTAGGTAGATGGGTATCACCTCTAGAAGCTATGTGGCGTTTGTTTGCGTTCCCTATTAGTGAAATGAATCCCAACGTTTACAATCTTCAGTTACATCTTGAAAATCAACAATTTGTTTCCTTTAAAACAACTACAAATCTAAATTCAATCTTAAAAAATTCATCTAATGGCAGAACGATGTTGACAGAATTTTTTTCTATGAACAAAACAAATAAACATGCCATAGAACTTAACTTATTATATAAAAAATTTCCAGAGCACTTTGTCTGGTCAGTCAGTGATAAAATGTGGACACGCAGAAAACAAGGTTATGCTATTGGACGTATTGTTAGTTGTCATCCAACTGAAGGAGAAAGATATTACCTTCGGTTGTTATTGATGAACATACGTGGGCCGAAGTCATACAAAGATCTTATGACTGTAAATGGAAAGTATTACTGTTATACCCCGTAGAATTTTCGGCACCTAAATGACCTATTCGCACGTTGGTCAAGCATATTTGAAGGCCATACGTGCTGGAGAAATGCCCGGAAAAAGATCAGACGAGAAACCTGTCGAACCATCGCGGAAGGAGCCGAGGCAGATCCCCTCCGCGATGGCAGCGTGTCACGGAGGAGGGGCCTCCGCGTTGGCTCCGTGACACGTTGGCCTTGTCCAGGCCCAAGTATATAAAGCCCCACTTTGGTTTTAAATGATAAAAACATTTAAAATTTCCAGAGAACAGAGGGCAAACGCAGAGGGAGAAAAAGGAACGAAGAAATTATACAAATTTCGTCCGATTATGCTGCTAAACGTTGTCCAAACTCAAATTAACTCCAGATACTGAGGTATTTAGCAGTAGAGAGCATTCCTACGGATTCAGTTTTGTGAAATACGGCCGACGAATCGTCGAGCCACCGAGCTAAGGTAAGTAGAATTGCTCTAAATTAGTGTCTATGTGTTCCTAGCTGTGAAGTGAATATTTCTCCCTTCTGGACCGCTGAAAAATAGCGAGTTTTCGACCGTCTTTTGATAAGCCTAAGTTTAGGCTATAAACTATATCGAAAGTGACGTTGTCTTTTAAAGTAAAGCTGTATTTAGTATTAATTGACATATTTATGAATGCAGTTGGGAGAAAATAGTTGAAGTACCGACCGAGTCTCGTCCGACAGACGAATAGTTCAAGGATAAGGTATGTAAAGCTAGTTTCCTCGGCAAGTTAGTAATCTTGGTATAGTACAGTAATTTAAAGGCCAGTAGAATATTCAAAAGCCATGTATGATGTTTATTACGAATGTTGGTACGATATTAGAAACATCATGTTATGATCAGCGTGGGACTTGCTAGCACGATATAGGTTTCAATATAAGTGTTAGGAACTGCACAACATGCTCAGTATGTGATGTGACACAGAATGTTAAGATATTCTTGTATTCAATTGAAACCCCGTAAAGCGATGCAATATCCGTAAAGCACCTCAGAAATAGAATGGCAGGCTAAAATAAAGTTTAGAACGCATGTTAGGAATAGTAAATCACGTTAATGCAGAAGCTCAGTATACAACATAGGTTGCAGCAGAAATACTATATTTCGTATAGCATTTACTCCACTACAGTCTGGCAGAAGACTATATTCATACATACATATTTACTAGCCTCAGCACGTATTAAATACGTACAGATTGCTATCACAAGTTCAGCATGTAGTATATACGATACTTTACCCCTATTAGCCTCAGCATGTGAGATATGCAGACAGTATTATTAGTTGAGACTGTTGTATTATTTGGGGTTGGATTACCTAGCATCCATGACCGCCCCAGGGTTAATAGCTGTATCGACTCATCCGCCAGAGGACGAGGATACGTCGCTCTACGGAGTGGCATGCCGTCCCACAGGGGACGAAGATGGGATGCCAGTTTTCCCCATATTGTGCCTTGGTCGGCCCTTATACACCCCCGTCGAGCGGATACTCCCGGGGTGTTGATTCAGGAGTCCTCCGGACTCAGGTACAGTTATAGTCAGGGGCTCAGCGAGCCCAAGTGCATACCCAGGGGACCGACAGGATGCTTACAGGGTTATAGGAGCTGGGATGACCGGGGTAGGGGTATAGATTCTGTGCTGGTTGTACCTCCCGGCTTATGGGGGCCGGGTAAGGTTTGTGTGTGCTATATATGTATGATATGTTATACTGTGTTACAGTAGATACGAGTAGATTGACAGTAGAACGATAAATCCTCAGGTATGACTCCTACTCCTTCCAGTATGGTTAAGAGAAGGTATGACTTACATTATCAGACAGTTAATCTATTCCTTCTACTTCAGTTTCATCAGTTATATTATTGTTTTCAGATATTTCTTTCAGTTATTGCTTTACATACTCAGTACCAGTGGTACTGACGCCCGGTGGGGCGCTGCATTACTTGCCTGCAGGTACTCATAGACGAGCAGGCAATACTACGTGATTCCTGTCAGTGATCGAGTATTCAGCTCCTGTCATCCGGAGACTGAATTCCAGAGGTGTATTTCAGTTTCTTTTGTTGTATAGTACGGGTAGGTCGGGGCCCTGTCCCGATCATTTCTATTATTATTCCTAGAGGCTTGCAGTCTGTATATATCTCCCTGTGGTCAGATGAGCCGGTCGTGTGAGGCCGTGCAGTTGTATAGCTGTTAGTACTCTTTCTTTCTTTATGTTGGCCGTGTGGGGCCATAGTTTGCCAGTAGTGGTGACCTTGTCGGTCACGTAGTTTCAAGTACTTCATGATTGAGTTATAGATAACTAGACAGCATGGTGGCCTTGTCGGCCCGCATAGGTTTCCCTGAATTGATATGTTTCTGGTCAGCTGTTAGTACAAGTACAAGAGGCTATAGGCCAATAGGCCGGGGGCTGTGTTTACAACCGTTATATAGCCCTTTGTTTCCAGAAATATGAGTTAGAGCCAGCCAGGCACCAGATGTGCCCAAGCTTAGCAGTCCAGCAGTTCAGGTCCCAGTAGGGCACCAGGTGCCAGTCATACCCTCCAAGGCGGGGTGTGACAATTACGCCACATTTAGAGAATCTGCAGAAAAAAGAGGCTTGCTAGCTTCTGATAACAACTTAACTGAATGCATGTCGGAAGCTTCTAATTACTAGATGCCATATAGTCTTCGACGTTTTGTTTGCTACGCTATTAGCATACTGTAACCCTGCTAATCCCAAAGAATTATGACAAAAATTTGAAAGTCCCATGTCTGAAGATTTTACAATTGTACCAAATATACAATCAAATAATGTTCGATTGCTAGTTTTGGATCATATAAATAATATATTACTTTCAATGGGACGAAATATAAACGAATTCAAACTCATACCAGAAAATATTACACCTTCTACAACTCTTCGTTTTAGAATAATGCAAGAAACTAGAGACATTCAATTAGAAGGAAATATAATTGTAACAGAAGAAGATTTGCAGTTATATAAAAAATTGAATCAAGAACAACAAAAAGCATATATGACTGTTATGAATAGAATATTCTCAAATGAATCAGCAGCCTTTTTTGTTGATGGACCTGGAGGAACTGGTAAAACATTCTTATACCGTGCATTACTAGCTACAGTACGATCAAAAGGATTTATAGCTTTAGCGACAGCAACTTCGGGTGTTGCAGCTTCGGTACTCCCTGGAGGACGAACGACTCATTCTCGCTTTAAACTTCCTATTCATACAATCGAAAACTACAGTTGTAATATAAGTAAACAAAGTTCCCTTGCGTCTTTAATTCGAGATGCGAAATTAATAGTATAGGATGAGGTCTCAATGGAAAATAAAAAGCTTGTCGAAAATTTTGATTTAGTCTTGAAAGACCTTACAGGAGTAAATACACTTTTGGAGGAAAAGTTATTATTTTCGGAGGCGATTTTAGACAGACTTTGCGTGTAGTAAAAGGCGGTACAAAGGAAGATTTTATTCGTGAATGCTTATTGAACTCAGACATTTGGAATAATCTTGAAAAATTCTATTTGACAGAAAATATGCGAGCACGAGAGGATCCTACATTCTCTGAGTACTTACTTAGAATTGGAGATGGAAAAGAACAGCTTAATGAACACAATAAAATTGAGATTCTAGAATCTTTTGTCATTCCTTTTACAACTGAAAAAGAAGCATTAAATATTTTATTTAAAACTATTTACTCCGATCTAGACCTACTCACACATAACATATCCAATGTAATATCACATGTTATCTTAACAATAAAAAATGAGTTTGTAAATGAAATTAATCAAATGTTTATAAACCAGTTTTCCGGAACTACTATGACATTTGTTGGCATTGACGAAACTATAGAGCCAAATGATCAAACCCAATTTGAGGACTTTTTGCATTCTCTAAATCAGCTAGGTTTTCCTCCTTATAAGTTAGTACTAAAGCAAAATTGTCCAGTTATTCTATTGCGAAATTTGAATCCTTCTGAAGGTTTATGCAATGGCACGCGCTTAATCAGCTGCCACTACCCACAAAGCTTAACCTTACATCATTTCTCGATATCAACAATCAAGCTTCCAGAGACACGAAGGAACAACTTAAGAATGCAGAATACAGTATGACTGTTCCGCTAAATCTATCACTAAACATGTTTTCCAACACAAGTTATTAATTTTTCTTCTCACCTATCCATCTATTGCTTACAAATTATTTTGGTCACAGATGTGCTTGCAATTGTTGTCAACTGCTTTCCAGCCAGATATGGTACAACTTTACAGAAAAGATTACAAGAACTCATTCTCATTGATACTGAGTAAAAGCATTTGCATTATTTCCTTAGCCTTGTTGTTTTACAACTTAAAGTTTTATACTATGCTGACCATTTCAGTTAAAATAGGAAGCAAACTTTCATATTCACAATATGGGAAGAGTCTATTATTGAAGACGAAGGGAAAAAATTGCTTGCACAATTTCAGCAACGTCCAATTATCCTTGCTAGGCGTATTGGAGTATCCAAATACAACGGTAAGTTATGAATAACAATCTACATAAATAAAGTATTACTGTAATTCTATTTTTTGTTTGATGAGTGTTAGAAAAAATTATTTAATTTTTTGAAATAAAATGCTATTGCAATAAAGGAAAGCCCCCTCTTTCTTCTAGAACTGATTGGATCATACATGAATATCATCTCGGCCTTCCCATAATTAATCCACTTTTTATTTTTCATTATTTGAAAAAGTTACTAACCATTATCTCTTCAGTTTAATTTCTTGTAAGTAGTTCTTGATTAATTGATTAAATAAATAAAGATTCAGAATTTAGATTTTTCATTTTTTGAATTGAAAGAGTGAATGTTAAAGATGCATATATTGTAAAAATATCTAACTCAAACGCTGTATTAAATTTTTTACATTACATGTGTATATTTTTAAAAGCATAATTTCGTTATCACCATTTCTTAGTTTATCTATTACTTTAACTGCTAAATACATATTACAAGTTTATCATTCTTTTAAAGCCCTGGTCTCAGGCCGTTCCTATTTCATACTACTCTACTATCTGACATTACTTCTTTCATTAAAAAAGTTTAGCATAAGCTAACAATTTATACCTTTTGAGTTAAATTTTAAGACTAACGTTTTAGCAATTTAATTTTGGAAACAGACCCGACAATTGAAAAATTCAAACATGAAAATCACTTACTGCTTAGTTTTTTTTGGATTTAATATTCAGAACCCTCTATTATTTTTGCTTTAAACTTCTTTTTCACTTCTTGGGTCATATAAACAGTAGATTACGACAACAAACATAATGGCTTAGAATAAGATCTGCATTTTCTCTTCTTCTCTTTTCTTCAATTTCCACTCTTCACTTCTCGGTATGATTTTAAATTTCTCCACATTGTATCAATACAATTTGTATATATGAGTTTCAGTTAGCTTTATTTCTTCACACAGTTACTTTTTAGCCTATTTTCTTATTTGAGATATTTCCACCAAAATTACTCACTTTTGTAATAAGATGTGTTAGATTACCGTTACTCTGAATGAGTCGGTAAAGGTCGTCATTTACCATCATCAGTCTTATTTATTAGCTAACTCTGACTAATATTCAGTTACATTGGAGACTTCACGATTGAAGTTTTCTCCCTGAAACATCTAAACATATACATTTTGAGACTTTCATAGAATTTTACAGATTGAACCTTAAGTCATTTTATTTTTATTGTCTTTCTATCCATTGTTGTTCATCAAGTTTCTCATATTTTTGCATAAATTTTTGAAATCAATAGTTGCTCATGACGGAAAAATACATTCACTTTTTGAATTATTATAATCTAATGCTAATCGTATTTTCGCTTGGTCTTATTGATATTTTCTTTCTATTCTTATACCTGCTTACTTTATTGATGAAACAATAATATTTTATCTTATGATATTAGTCAAAGTAATCATTGTTCTAATAAATATAGGCACATCATTGACTATAAAATTTAATACCACGATCCAAATCAATCCGCCTTACACACAATGCCTCCAACTGCGTTCATGGTATAACATTGCCGTTACATATATTGTATTTATTTTTTCCTATTAATTATAACTATTTTAAAGATTTTACCTTTTTTCCACACAAACAAGGCTGAGAAAAATACAGAAATGCTCAAGTCTTTTACAGCAAGAAGTACATCTCACTCTGGTTGTGTCATCTCTGTTCCAGTGGATGAAGAGATAGTCCCAATTGCAAACGCTCAATCACAACAAGACGTAAGACCAAATTCTATTAATATTATTCATAATTTATACCGCTATTTATTCTTGTAATTAACATAATTACTAATCTAACTTTTTTTTTAAAAAGGGACATTCCTTTTCCATCGAAGCAAAAATATCACTCTCAAATACACTCAAAAGTTGCTATGTTCTGATATGTCCAAACTGTGGACAAGAAGTGAGAAGTCGAAGGAAAAGAAAAATTCGCTGTATGAATTGCAATCAGGAAAATGTGTTAGTTCCAGGTATTTAGAGTCTAATTTTATGAACATATTCAGATGCAATATGTACAAAAAATTGTCTTATAATATTACCACAGGTGCCGATTTGACGTAAATCTGAAAGATGCTCCCGGCTCAACAACTGGAGTAATCATGGACAAAGAAGCTAAAAAATTATTATCTCTTACTGCTGCGGAGATTTATGATCTGGTTTCAGCCGAGGTAAATATTCTAATCAAATGATTTTCATTATATTTACTTTACAATTGTACTAACAAACACTTTAAAATATATTCTTCTCTAGAATGACTCACTGTCAATGCAAAATATTCAAATCAGGCTGAACCAAAACCTGTTCAGAATTCAAGTGAAAAAATCGTTTTCTCACATTGTTGGATCAACATTTCCAAAACTGTTTATTTTGTCCTGCATTGAAAAAGAGAACAACAAAAGATCAAAAAAGGACTTCGCTTCTTCTGATGAAGAACAACATAACTTGTTAAAGCTCAAACAAAAGCTGGAGCCACCAACTCCAGCGAAAAAAAAATAAAAGTCATCAAAAAATTTACTTTTGCACTTTAATTTAATAAACATTGTTTTCCTTTTAGCCTTCAAATATGTTACCCTCTTTCATACTTTAAGTTACATGCGTGTGTAGGTTAACCAACTTTCTTTTGCAATCACTTTTGGCTTTTTGGGTGGAACAAAGGTAATTCACTTGTTACTGTTTTATGTTTCTTTCTCTTGATTCTGTGAATATATGTGCTTGACACTGAAGTAAGCAATTCTTCTAATTTTAGTAATCCTGTACAATTAAATATGTGTAGTGTTGAAAATGAGGTAAAAGGTTTAACATTCACGCAATCTCCCATTTTGTTTCTTCCTAAAAGCTAGATCTTTCTCTTTGACTTTACACTTTTTCAATTTCTATTTGCTTTTTGCTGGTTTGCAGAATAAAATAGCAACATATCACAAAATGAATTACATCTATCAGTAACATATGCCTAACAATTATCTTGATTGTAATTAACCAAATAATATATTTATTTAAAAAAATGAATAATTAGTGTAAAACTATATAATAGTAGTATGTTAATGACATATTACTTATTTGGCGCCTTCTGTAATTATTGTTTCTGCTGGATTTTTTTTTTGGTAACTCTTTATTCTCATGTTATTTCTGCTCAATCTCATTTGATTAAGATTTAAATAATAATGTTCTGTTTTAGATGTTCGTTTTGAATTTGGTATTTTATCTCAAGCACATATTTATTAAAATAAACTAGAATGAGGACAGACATTCCATAGTTGCTCAGAGGTGGTAAAGTATTTGATTAGAAATTGAACGTTAATTTTCCATATTTAAAGTTAGATACTGATATCATTTACTGCAAATTAAACTCGGCCTTCTTTTATTCCATTTTCAAAGTTCTAATTTTCAAATTAAAATGCCTTTCACATATTGTCAATTTTTTCTATCTCTTCAGCTCACAGAAAACTTACTAATTTTACATTTCATAAACGTATTACAGCTTTTCGTGACAGCTGAAGCTTTTGATCGATTTGGTTCTTTCTCTACTACACGAGGGATGAGTTAATGAGTTAATACAACCAAGGTGATTCAAAAATTTTATATTTTTATGCCCTCTTTCTCATCATCAATTTCTGTCTCGCCTCTGCTTATTGTATGTATGATTTTTTCTTTAACATCTCCACTTCATTTTTCCTCTGCTTTCAAATATGTTCAACAATCGTTTGATTTGTCAGAGATGATAATCAATGGCTGGAGTTTCCATTCCTCTTTTATGGGGAGTTCTTCTTCTTCTTCTTCTTCTTCTTTTCCTTCTTCTTAATTTGTTTAATCATTCACGTAATTCGTAACCCGTAGTAGGTAATACTAAATGAATACTATATGTATACTAATCATTCACGTAATTCGTAACCCGTAGTAGGTAATACTAAATGAATACTATATGTATACTTACTGTAATATTTATTTAACCGAAATTGATGTATGTGATTTGATACTTTCCTCCATATGCAATAAATTCTTTGGCAGCCATGATGTCCTCTCCTTCTCTACGTCTCTTATGAAACGCAGGTTTGTGCAATTTAACATTTCTTGCATTGTTGATGAAAACCCCTAGAAAGACATCAACTATAGAATAAAATTACTAATTTGTATCGGTTTTGTTCATGAAAATATCATTATCTTGCACAATCTGATAAATTCTGCAAATTACTGTTTCCCATATTTGTTGGTCTATATATTATCTGTTAAATGTGCTATATTTGGTGTGTGTTCTTTTTTCTTTTTTGAAAAGTACATGGTATCTAATAAAAAGGATACCGTATGACATATATAACTTCTAAGATTTGAAACATGCTTTTGAAAGTAAAAGTTCCAATAAAAGATTTAATAAATGTATGAGTAAAATAGCATGTGCTTACTATACCCAGAAGTAGACTATTAAATTGTACATATTGATGTTACCGTGTTTGATATTTCAATTGAGGATCTGGAAATGAAGGATTTTTTAAGTTTTTCTTATTGTCCTATGGTCGGACTTAGTAAATATTATACAGGTATGATTTTGCTGTTGAGAATTTGCAGCTACCTGTAAGGATGATTATGCCTAGGTATATCTAACTTTGGTAAGAATTTAGGATTGAAGTGAATTTGGTAAGAAGAATTGTCAAAGGTGAGATGTGTTGAGAATTTGCTAAGATGTATTGAATGTATCATTTTGTGGCTGTGATAACTGGAGATCTGCTGAAACTACACTTAGCTGTGCAGTTGATACCTAACATTAAATCACTACAAATGAATTTTACCTTGATTGATGTTGCACTGTATGATTTTTCTTTAAAGTATGCAGATGATGGATGATGGATAAGCTACAATTTTTGGTATTTACATAATTTCAAATACTTAACGACACACATATTGAAATGCACAGGCACTAGTTATAATACAATGAAGAAAGAATTATCTTTTTATATTAAAAAGTTAATATTAGTAACTTCTTGTTTCCTTCTCTAATTTCTCTTTTTTAATGAATCATATATTTTTAACTCCTTAAACTAAAGGAGCAATATTATCTAACATATTGTTGTTTTTTCCTTTTGTCAGTCAACACTCATCTCCAGACACAACATGTACTGTTCCGCTGAACAACTCTTGTAATAAGTTGATAACTTTTGATTTTTATAGCAAATCTTATCAATGTAATACTTTCGCTTTGTTTCACATAGTAGGAAATATGTATATTCATATCTTGTTGCTTAAACGTTTAATTGCTTCAATCCAACAATTTCTGAAAAAAGGCCCGTGCTGCGCACGAGCACCAACCATCTAGTTTGGCAATACATTATAGTACAATGATTTTCTTTTTTTTTTGATTTCTTTTTCTATTTTTAGTAATAATTAATGCACCTTCATAATAATAACAATTAATGCATATTGATAAAATTATTTTGGTTCCTTCTTTTTTCAGCAATTATTGTTATTCTTTTTTTCTTCTTATTTTTGATGTTTTCTATTCTCCTATTGGTGCATTTTTTTTGTTTTTATTTTTCTCTTGTTAGTTTTTTTTTAATTTTATTTTATCTTAATTTTTATTATTTTTGACTTAGTTACATTTTTTTAATCCATTTCTATATTTTTGTATTTTCTTTTTATTTTTTTAAAATATAAAAATATTAACTAACTATTTTAAATTAATAAAAATAAAAAATTAAATAAGTTAGACTACAATAAGAAATAATTTTTTAAAAAAGTACTAAGCTCTACTACCTTATTTATTAAAATTTAAATTAACAAATAGTATCGTGATACACTAGAGCTTCCACCACGTAGAGGTTAAGAAAAAGGCCGAACCAAAAAAAAAATTTAAATTAATAAAAAAATATTTTTATAAGTTTTTTCTCTTTTGTGAATGAAAACAAAACTTACATCTAAAATATTGCACTATTCTTTTTTGTAATTATTTTTAAAAATTAACTTGTTAAAACTGATATACAAATTAAAATATTAAAATTAAGTGTAAATTTTATGATAATCTATCAGTTTATGAATATATATACCATGTAGGTATCATAGATGACTGAAAAGTGTCTCACTAAAGGACTAAAATTGACCTCAATAATATCATGACAATATGTATAATATATATATACTGTAAAGATATCACGGAGGATTGAGGATTGTCTCACTGAAGGACTGAAGTAGACCTTGATGACACCATGACAATATATAGATATATTGTGATGGTATCATGGAGGACTGAAGAGTGTCAATATATGATATTTTATGTGATTGTCAGTATATAGTATATATCATGTGGGTATCATAAATGATCGATTTGTGACTTTTTTTAAAAGGAATGAACCAATCCTCTATGATACCTTATCAGTTCAGTATATGATATATACTATATGAGTATCATAGAGGACTGACGAGTGTTTTAATTTAGAGAAATGAATAAGTCTTTTATGATACCTCCCCAATATATGATATTTGGTACATAATATCATAGAGGACTGAAGAGTGTAATATTTTGAAGAAATGAACCAGCCGTTTATGATACCTGTCAGTATATGATATATACCATATGAACATCATATAGGATTGAGTAGTAATTTTTTGAATGAACAAATCTGTCGTTTATAATACCATGTCGATATACTAGACTAGTATAATTGAAGGACGCAAACAATACTCTAGGATACTATGCTAGTATATTGATATATTGTCACGATCCAAGTGTCCATGATTGACACCTACACTAACCTCTCGATAGGTGAACCATCATTTTCCAATTTGCCCATTCATTTATGGATGCATTTAATCAAGACATAATTATAAAAGAAATAGCGGAAACTATTATAATTCCCAAGAACTAAAAGTCACTGTACGAAGGACTCTATAAATCATGTCTAAGAATAGTATAAAAATGAATAAAAATCATTCAGTATCTGAAAACAAAAGACACTTGTAGGGAGGATCCGCGGCAACCTGGATAGAGGTCAGGTCATCCTCGGATTTGATATCAATGTCAACTAGAGATGCGGTTGGGTTGGACTTCCTAGATCGCACTCTGCACTCAATAAAAAAATGCAAGTGTAGTATCAGTATAACCACTATGTACTAATCAGCATCATAGGCTGACCTTAAATAACAATAGATATATATCATAATTCAATAAACAACCTAGCATTCAAAACAGAACGAAACAAGCAATTTATAATTCAATGAAGCCAGTTCTCGAGCACAGGTTGGCCTACATACAACTTAGGCCTCGCTACTACGGTAACTTGATCGTTGCAAAAATCTCGCCTATACTGGAGAGGGTGCTCCTGCAGCGGTACTGCTCTATACAATAGCTCGACTTTGATGACCACCTTCATCTTTCCATAGTTCCTGTAACTTTCCACATCCAATAATATATTCATACATCAAGTCTAACTTCATCAACCAACCGGAACATGTAGATAATTTTCAACATTCAATTCACAACACATCACAAGCTCTAAATATAAGCAAAACATAAATAATGCAATAAGTCATATGCACATTGCAACACACAGGTAAATAACCTTGTCTCATAGATTTCTCATTTCTGAACTAACCTGCATATAATCTGATGTATGTACACACAACTCTGTCTCATACACTGTACACACATACCATAGGGTCTTATATTTTTTCTTCCGATCATAACCTGCAGGAGACTCTAAATATTCATGTACTGTATTGATCTGGTACGCATTCCCACTCATCTGCTCGTCCAGATGCTCAACTTGGACTCGGGCCACTCATATCCTGCTCATCCAGATACTCACCTTGGGCACGAGTCACTCGCCTCAGGATAAGAACCTATTATCCAAATCTCATCATCATATTCAATAAGCTATCAATTAGTCAACTCATAGGACAATTCAATAAGATTTATTAACCAGGATTCATAAGCACAATTCAACATACTATTAATTCAGTCAACACATATGACAATTCATAAGTACACCTCGGTTATCACAATTTGCATTACAAGTTATAACATCAGTTACAACTACAAATTTCAGAGTTCATTCGCAAGTGTAACCAACTTACCATAAATTCTAGAACACACAGTGTTCGGAGAATAATTAATCATGTTCATTAAATTATACACATATCAATTATTAAATAAAGTCTAAATCCTCGTAAACCATAACATACCTCGACTAGAGGACTCGAGTATCAAACTACTCTATTGGAGCCCTACCTTTTCTTAAAACCTCGGAACGCTCGAAATCTACGAACAATAATTACAAGAGTATTTTATTATCTACTCTTCAAATAAGGATCTTGAAAAATTCAAACCCATCCAACTCTACCTGATATTATGGTCTATTCAATGTTCAAATGTTAAAGTATTATAACCCAGTCCTATAATGGTCAGTCCAACCTAGTTCATGCAGTTTTGTACTCCTCTAGACCCCTTTAAGAAATTTTTAAGGTTAAAGGTTCTAACTTCACCTAGTTCTATGTCTCAACTACCATATGAATGAAGTTTTACAATCACATTCGCCCTAGGAAGTACTAGTTACTCATTTTTAGGCTTAGAAATCAACACCTAGCCATTCTCTTTTTATTAACCTTAGTTTTCCTAACCCTAGGGTTCTTAGCTAATAATTCACCATTAAGGATCACCCTTTGATTCTAGGATATTAGGGAATAAAAAAATACAAGAAATAACCCATAAACCTTACCTCGGGAAGGAGAACTACTCTGTCCTTAGAAAAATCTCCCTTCAACTTCTAGGAGTTCGTTCCTTAGAGTAATGGGGGGAAATCCCTAAAATTCCAACTTAACTAGGCATTCTGGCCAATTTCCCATTGCAGCGGACCACTATAGCGCCCACTTCTCCACTATGGAAGCCCGACTAGAAACCGCTCTGACCATTGTGGAGGACATCCGATCATCATAGTGGTCCCGCTGCAATAGAAATTTCACTGCTGCAACAGTCCACCGCTTAACTAGTAGCTCAGAATTCTGCACAGTTTTCCCATCCCAAAAACTAAGTCTTTCATCTAGACTTCTCAACACTTTTTGATAGTGCACCTAGCCATAAAACAACACACAAATTCATTTGTAGTCTCAAAATCCCTACGGGGATCTAATTCATTATGTCACTGATCATATCCAAATTACACCTCACAATGAAGTATAAAGCGGTCGCTATCAAATATAGTAACCCAACTAGGTAGGGGTCAATCCTACAGGGAATAGGTCAAAAATAATATGTTAATGATGATTAAATCAATCTATAGTCAATATTTCGGAAGAGGGTTGCAATAAAAGAAATAAATACTTTTAAGCAAAGAATTTTTTGTTATTAAATTTATGAGAAGAAACTAGGACTATGTTCCTCATAATTTTATAACATAGTAGGCTTATGTTATTAGTGATCTATCCTAGTGAATTTTGTGTAAGACTGACGATTAAGTTCATCTAACATCTCTCAACCTACATAGATGAATTTCACTCTATTTCCTCTTGGACTTTGGTGTTCATATTTTGACCTCGTCATAAGTCTTAGACTGACTATCCTCGGTTAGAGCTCAAGTCAATTAGATGAGGGTTGGTAACCTCAAATTTTTATTGTTATTTTCATTTCCTAACTTCAACCTCTTTGGTCAAGCAAGTTGATGATACAGACATATTTCAACTTTTGCAATTGCCAAAACTAATTAAAACAAAGAGAATAACAATACAATCAATTTCACCGTTCAAGAATCACTACGTCCATTAATTCATCATGATTCCCACAACTCCAGCTAAATAATTTAGTTGCTCATGCTTATGAAAATATTAGATAACTCAATGATAATAATTCAACAACTACAGAAAAATAATACAGACAAGAAAAGATAAAACCGAAATTCTCTAGCCTCTACAGCAACTCTTAGCTCTTTCCTTCTCAAAAGTTGCGTTCCAAAATGTTTTAAGGACTAGTAATAAATGTAAAAAAAATTTCATACAAAATAAACTGAGTATAATATAAATTAAAAATTAAATTAGAATTCGAATTTACACACCGCATTACGTGGAACAATACACCGCAAAGCTACCGCAAGGCAGATTTGATGCTTGGCTTTAATTGCTGCCAACTTTGTTTGTTGTCGCCTTTGATGTTGCTTACGTCAAGCAGGTTTTCAGGTATGTTTCTTTTCTTTTGCTTTCCTTTTTGATAAATATTAATATCATAATGCTTTCATTCCATTGGGTTGCCTACTTAATTTCCTCATTTTTTCATTTTTAATCCGTTTATGCTTCAAATTTCTTTATTTTTTTCATGCTTTAGTACTACACAATAAAATATAATATTTAGCATAAAGCAATATGATTAATAATCCAAAGACAATTAAAAATACTAAAATATGAGGCAAATAATGACTAAATATATGTATTTTTGTTCAAACATCAGTTAGCCCCCTACGGAACAAAACACAAGAAATGCAACCTAACTCATACTTAATCAGTTTTTACAATCATCCCATTTTGAGCTTTTATTAGCTCAACTTCATCATGAGAGTTCTACAAGGTGTTAAGGCTTTAATTATTTTATAACAACTGGAGGGGTTGTTATATCAGATACCAATTAAACCGTCGTTCATCCCCGAACGGTCAAAAAGAGCAAGGGACTAGAAAGTACCTAACTCAATGAAAAGCTGAGGATATTTTTTATGCAATTCTGTCTCAGTCTCCTAAGTGGCCTCCTCCACAAGACTATTTTTTCACAGGACCTTCACCGTCACGATCTCCTTGAACCTCAACTTGCGGACCTCTCTATCTAATATAGCTACTGATTTCTTTTCATAGGAAAAATTCTCATCAAGTAATACCTAATCCCAACGGATTATGTAAGTTCCATCTCCATGATACTTCTTCAGCATAGAGACATGGAACACATGATGAACTCTAGACGAGCCTGGAGGCAAGGACAACTCATTAGCCACCTCCTGCACTCATCGAAGAACTCAAACGGCCAATATATCTCGAGCTGAGCTTGCCCTATTTCCCAAACCGCATCATACCCTTCATGGGTGAAACCTTGAGCAAGACTTGCCCTCCCACCATGAACTCTATATCTCTAACTTTTCGGTCAGCATATTGCTTCTGCCTACTCTAAGACGCCAAGATTTTCTCTTGAATCGCCTCGACCTTTTCTAAGAATTCCTCAAGTATCCCATGGCCTTACCTCAAAGCCATCAAACCAGCCGATAGGGGATCTACATATCCTTCTATAAAAAGCCTCAAATGGAGCCATACCGATGCTTGAGTAATAATTGTTGTTGTTTGAAAATTCTGTCAATGGTAGGAAGTTGTCCCAATGATCCCTAAGTCTATCACATAAGCCCGAAGAATGTCCTCTAACACCTGGATCGTCCTCTCTGACTGCCCATTAATTTGCGGGTGAAACACTGTGCTCAAGTCCAGCCAACATTCGCACTTGGAAAACTTTGCCTACAATTGTTTCTCCTTCAACAACCCTAAGACAATCCTCAGATGATCCTTGTTTTCCTTTTTACTCTTTGAATATACTAGGATATCATCAATAGAAATGATTATGAATGAATCAAAGTAAGACTTAAAAATCCCATTCGTCAGGCTCATAAAAGCAGTGGGAGCATCGGTATGTCCAAATGACATAACCAAAAACTCTTAGTGCCCATGCCTAGTCCGAAAAGCTATTTTTGGAATGTCCTCGGCATGAATCTTTAACTGGTAATAACCTGACTTCAAATCAATTTTCAAAAATACTGACGCACCCTGAAGCTAATCAAATAGGACATCTATCAAGGGAAGGGGATAATTATTTTGGATGGTTACCTTGTTCGACTGATGGTAGTCGATACACATCCACATACTCCTGTTCTTCTTCTTAATAAGCAACACAGGAGCACCCCATAGAGAGACACCCAGACCGATAAATCCTTTACTAAGAAGTTCTTGCAGCCGTTCATTCATCTCCCTCAACTCAGTTGGTGCCATCTGATATGGCAGAATGGAAATAGGTTGGATCCCTATCTCTAAGTCTATGCAGAAATTGATGTGTGGTCTGGTGGCGTGCAGGCAAATCCACAGAAAGTATCTCTAAGAACTCATGAACAACTTGAATTGACTCTATGGGTGGAACCTTAGCATTAGTATCTGAATATGGGCTATATACACTGAACACCCCCGCTTTATCAGTTTTCAGGCATGAATAAGCAAAATGAATCAGAGTATCAAGCACATCACAAACAAAATTCAAACCCATAGGAAAATAAGCATAGAAATATAAGAAAATAGAACCAAGATCAAATAAAGCAATATCCATGTTATCATAAACATAATTGGTACCTTTAATAACTACATCTAAAGCCTCTGCCTCAGGTCTTCTTGAGAATTTATAGAAGTGAGATTGGCTGCCTGTTTGTGACCCGCTCCTGCTGGGCTAGGCACCATCTCTACCAGTTTGGGTGCCACTCTGCTAGGTTGGGCCCCACCTCTACCCGCTGAGTGGCCACCCCGCTCAAGATGAGGGTGATCCCTGCTGAAAGCACTGCCTCCCCTTACCCCCTGCAGTCGAGGCTCAAGAAGTCTAATGCAAAACAATTTTCCCCATTATCTGAACCTAAGGCACCACCTCTGAATGTGGTGATACTTTTCACACTCATGACAGACCTTATTTATCATAGGACTCTAAGCTGGGATGAACAAGATAGGACGGGGCCTAAAATCTAAACTAGCCATCTGTGTACCTTCCGTTGTACTTGAAGTACGCTGACTGGCCCCTGGCATACCCCCAGTTGATACTTGCATAGTTGACTAAACGGGGCATCTAGAGTACCCCTGAGGAATCAGATCCCTGGAGAAAGAGCCACTGAAATTGCCCTCTCTTCTAAGCCTTCTTCTCGGTATTCTTCGCATACCTATCTTGTTTAACCCTCCCTACATTCTTAAAATGCTCATCTACCTCCTGAAAGGTCTTACCCAATGAGATCATCTGTAAAGCTGACAACTAGATCTCCACATTCAAACCCTTCACAAATCGTTTGATTCTGTCCTCTTCCGTCGGCAGCAATGGTAAAACATACCTAGATAGAGAATGAAAATGGGCCTCATAGGCTGCAACTAAGGAGGTCCCTTCTCAATGCTAGTGAATCATCATGCCTCTGATCTTACAAAGTGCGAGGTACATACTTATCCAAGAAAGTGGAGTAGAATTGAGTCCATGTCAATGATAGTGATCCTGTCGGCCCGCACTCCATAAATGCCCTCCACTAGAGTTTAGCATCTCCTATTAACTGAAAAGTAATAAACTCCATGTTATACCCCGTAGAATTTCCGGCACCTAGATGACCTATTCGCATGTTGGTTAAGCATATTTGAAGGCCATACGTGCTAGAGAAAGGCCCGGGAAAAAGATCAGACGAGAAACCTGTCGAACCATCGCGGAAGGAGCCGAGGCAGAGCCCCTCCGCGATGGCAGCGTGTCACGGAGGTGGAGCCTCTGCGTTGGCTCCGTGACACATTGGCCTTGTCCAGGCCCAAGTATATAAAGCCCCACTTCGGTTTTAAATGATTAGACACTTATAAAAATTCCAGAAACAAAGAGGAAAACGCAGGAGAAGGGAAAGGAACGAAGAAGTAATATAATTTTCGTCCGATTACGCTGCTAAACGTTGTCCAACCTCAAATTAACTTTAGATACCGAGGTATTTAGCAGCAGAGAGCATTCCTACGGATTTAGTTTCGTGAAATACGGTCGACGAATCATCGAGCTACCGAGCTAAGGTAAGTGGAATTGCTCTAAACTAGTGTCTATGTGTTCCTAGCTGTGAAGTGAATATTTCTCCCTTCTGGACCTCTGAAAAATAGCGAGTTTTCGACCGTCTTTCGATAAGCCTAAGTTTAGGCTATAAACTATATCGAAAGTGACGTTGCTCTTTAAAATAAAGCTGTATTTAGTATTAATTGACATATTTATGAATGCAGTTGGGAGAAAATAGTTGAAGTACCGGCCGAGCCTCATCCGACAGACGGATAGTTCGAGGATAAGGTATGTAAAGCTAGTTCCCTCGGCAAGTTAGTAATCTCGGTACAGTACCGTAATTTAAAGGCCAGTAGAATGTTCAGAAGTCATGTGTTATATTTATTACGAATGTTGGTATGATATTAGAAGCATCGAGTTATAACTTGCGTGAAACTTGCTAGCACGATATAGATTCTAATACAAGTGTTAGAAACTGCACAGCGTGCTTAGTACGTGATGTGACACAGAATGTTAGGATATCATTGTATTTAGTTGAAACCCAGTAAAGCAGTGTAATATCTGTAAGACATCTCAGAAATAGAATGATAAGTTAAAATGAAGTTAGAAAGCATATTAGGAATAGTAAATCATGTTACTATAGAAACTCAGTATGCAGCATAGTTCTCAGTAGAAACACTATATCTTGTTCAGCATTAGCCCCAGTACAGTCTGGCAGAAGACTATATTTATACATATATACTATTACCAGCCTCAGCATGTATTAAGTACGTACATATTACTAGCGCTAGCTCAACATATAGTATATACAAATACTTTACCACTATTAGCTTCAATATGTGGGACATGCAGATAGTATTACTAGTTGAGACCGTTGTATTGTTGGGGTTGGACTACCTAGCATCCATGACCGCCCCAGGGTTGATAGGTGTATCGACTCGTCCGCCAGAGGACGAGGATACGTCACTCTATGGAGTGGTATGCCGTCCCACAGGGGACGAAGATGGGATGCCAGTTTTCCCCATATTTGTGCCTTGATCGGCCCTTACACACCCCTGTCGAGCGGATACGCCCGGGTGTTGATTCAGGAGTCCTCCGGACTCAGATGCAGTTATAGTCAGGGGCTCAGCGAGCCCAAGTGCTTACCCAGGGGACCGGCGGGATGCTTATAGCTATTATAGGAGATGGGATGACCGGGGTAGGGGTATAGATTTTGTGCTGGTTGTACCCCCCGGCTTATGGGGGCCGGGTAAGGTTTGTGTGTGCTATGTATGTTATGATATGTTGTGCCGTGTTATAGTAGATACGAGTAGATCGACAGTGGAATGATAAATCCTCAGGTATGACTCCTGCTCCTTCCAGTATAATTAAGAGAAGATATGACTTACATTATCAGACAGTTAATCTATTCCCTCCTACTTCAGTTTCATCAGTTGTATTGTTGT
This sequence comes from Datura wrightii, assembly GCA_035772735.1. Classification (NCBI taxonomy): domain Eukaryota; kingdom Viridiplantae; phylum Streptophyta; class Magnoliopsida; order Solanales; family Solanaceae; genus Datura; species Datura wrightii. Next base: position 82,202,086 of record JASDFA010000006.1, on the reverse strand, counting down.
TTTCAGATATTTCTTTCAGTATTGCTTTGCATACTCAGTACCAACGGTACTGACGCCCGGTGGGGCGCTGCATTACTTGCCTGCAGGTACTCATAGACGAGCAGGCGATACCACGTGATTCCTGTCAGTGATCGAGTATTCAGCTCCTGTCATCCGGAGACTGAATTCCAGAGGTGTATCTCATTTTCTTTTGTTGTATAGTACGGGTAGGTCGGGGCCCTGTCCCGATCATTTTTATGGTTACTCCTAGAGGCTTGCAGTCTGTATATATTTCCCTGTGGTCAGATGAGCCGGTCGTGTGAGGCCGTGCAGTTGTATAGCTGTTAGTACTTGTGTTTCCTTTATGTTGGCCGTGTGGGGCTATAGTTCGACAGTAGTGGTGACCTTGCCGGTCACGTAGCTATCCAGTACTTCATGGTTAAGTTATAGATAACTAGACAGCATGGTGGCCTTGTCGGCCCGCATAGGTTTCCCCATATTGATATATTTCTGGTCAGCTGTTAGTACAGGTACAGGAGACTATAGGCCAATGGGCCGGGGGCTGTGTTTACAGCCGTTATATAGCCCTTTGTTTCCAGAAATGTGAGTTAGAGCCAGCCAGGCACCAGATGTGCCTAGGCTTAGCAGTCCAGTAGTTCAGGTCCTAGTAGGGCACCAGGTGCCAGTCATACCCCCCAAGGCGGGGTGTGAAAAACTTGATATCAGAGCAGGTCGTATCCCAGGGAGTCTGCAAGCCGTGCTAAGTAGAGTCCTGTCCATGGATGTGTTGTGCATCACATACTATGGGTAGGAGGCTGCAAGGCATGATAGGATGGTTGTCTTTTATTCTTATTCAGTCGTGCTGTAGAGCGGTACAATATAGGGTTGAGTCCCTAAAAGCTTACTATTTTCTTTGGTTACAGATAATGTCAGACCAGCGACATTCTATCACAGGCCGGAGCTTAGATATTGCAGCAGGGGAAGGCACCAGCAGGATGCCTCACCCTCGTCTAGAAACAGCCCGATCAGAGGGCACTACAGAGGCATCGTCCCAGCCTTCTCAGCAGTCTCCACCACATCAGGAGCCGCTTGGGGCGACACTACCTTCAGCAGTCCCTATACCGACCCCTTCCGACCAGGAGGTTAGAAGTGCGGTAGTTATGTTAGCACAGATGATGGCTTCTCAGCGTCAGCCGATGCCGTCTATAGTTGTGGAGTCGTTAGGAGGGCCCGGTAGTTCGAGGGTCCGAGAGTTCTTGGCTTTGAATCCCCCACAGTTTACAGGTACGGACCGGACAGAGGACCCTCAGGATTTTCTAGATCAAATGCAGAGAATCTTCAGGGTTATGCATGCCACGCCTACAGAATCAGTTGAATTGGTAGCATTTCGGTTACGGGACATCGCCGTGTTGTGGTATGAAAACTGGGAAAGGTCCCGAGGGAGAGATGTTTCCCCTCCGACCTGGTCCAGCTTCTCAGGAGCTTTTCTGGATCATTATCTGCCGCGGGAGATTCGACAGGCCCGGGTAGACCAGTTCTTACATCTGGAGCAGGTGGCCATGAGTGTTCGGGAATATTCCTTGCGGTTTGGCCCGGGTAGACCAGTTCTTACATCTGAAGCAGGGGGCCATGAGTGTTCGGGAATATTCCTTGCGGTTTGATTCTTTGGCCCGGTATGCACCAGCCTTTGTTGATACCATGGCATCCAGAGTGCACCGCTTCATCATGGGGTTGAATCCAGAATATGTTGAAACTTGCATTACGGCCACACTGCGAGAGGACATGGACATTGCTCGAGTTCAGGCATTTGCCCAGAATATTTAGGGCATCAGACAGCGGCATCGGGAGATCAGAAGGGTTAATCAGGAACAGCGTCACCGGGACAGGCCAGTTGAGTTACAGAGGGAGGCCCGGGGAGGACCCAGGCCATGATTGTTAGATAGGCCTCCCAGGCCCCCACCTACGCCACAGACGCAGGGGGGTAGATTTAGCCGCAGGGGGCAGTCAGAGACTGGTAGAGGCTCGCAAATGGCAGATTCATCATTACAGAGGAGGGCGGAGCAGAGTAGGTATACCCTACCACTTTGCCCTATATGCAGTCGACGCCATCCTGGAGCATACAGATATGGCTCCACCGCATGTTATAATTGTGGCCAAGAAGGCCATTTGATGAAAGATTGCCCAGCCAGAGGTTGAGAGGACCGGGATAGACAGGATAGGGCATCTACAGAGTCACGAGCCACAACATCCTCGGCAGGGCGCAGGCCCTCAGTTTCAGCAGGCAGGGGTCGGGGCAGATCAGAGGCCTCCAGTACAGGTGCGGGTCCAAGCCGCACATATGCCTTACCAGGGAGGCAAGATTCAGAAGCGTCGCCTGATGTTGTGACAGGTATGCTAACTATCTGCTCACACCCTGCTTATGTATTGATTGATCCAGGGTCTACTTTGTCCTACATTACTCCATTTGTGGCACGAAAGTTTAGTATTGTACCAGAATTATTGCAGCAGCCCTTTTTAATATCCACGCCCGTCGGTGACTCTATTGTGGCTAGCAAAATTTACCGAGGGTGTACAGTAGAGGTTGCTGACCGTCAGACCACAGTAGATCTGGTCGAGTTAGAAATGATAGACTTCGATGCCATAATGGGTATGGATTGGTTAGTACCGTGTTTTGCCAACATTGAATGTTGGACCAAGACGGTCCGATTCCACTTCCCGAGAGAGGTAGTGCGGGAGTGGAAGGGCAGCACTGCTACGCCAAAAGGTAGGTTTATTTCCTACCTTCAGGCGAGAAAGTTGATATCTAAGGGATGTATTTACCATCTGGTCAGAGTCCAGGATGTCCAAGCAGAATTTTCAGCGCTCCAGTCTGTTCCAATGGTGAACGAATTCCCTGATGTGTTCCCAGATGAGTTACCTGGTATTCCCCCAGAAAGGGAAATAGACTTTGCTATTGACTTGTTACCAGGTACTTAGCCGGTATCAATTCCTCCCTATCGTATGGCTCCTGCAGAACTCAGAGAATTAAAAGAGCAGTTGAAAGATTTATTGGATAAAGGTTTCATCAGGCCAAGTACTTCACCGTGGGGTGCGCCAGTTTTATTTGTGAGAAAGAAAGATGGCTCGCTCCGAATATGCATAGATTATCGGCAATTAAACAAAGTTACAGTAAAGAACAAGTACCCGCTCCCCGGAATTGATGACTTATTTGATCAGTTGCAGGGAGCCAGATACTTTTCTAAGATTGACTTACGGTCCGGATATCACCAGGTCCGGGTACGTGAGAGAGATATTCCTAAGACAGTCAGGACCCGATATGGACATTTTGAATTTCTAGTCATGTCCTTCGGGTTAACGAATGCCCCAGCAGTCTTCATGGACCTGATGAACAGTATTTTTAGACCTTTCCTGGACTTATTCGTGATAGTGTTCATTGATGATATTCTGGTGTATTCTTGCTCTGAAGTAGATCACCGGACCCATTTGCGGACAGTGCTCCAGATTCTCAGGGACCGTCAGCTGTATGCTAAATTTTCTAAGTGTGAATTCTGGCTTAACTCAGTGGCCTTTTTAGGGCATATCGTGTCAGACGCTGGTATACAAGTTGACAAGCAGAAAATAGAAGCAGTTAAGTCATGGCCTAGGCCTATCACTCCGACTGAAGTTCGTAGCTTTCTGGGGTTGGCAGGATATTACAGAAGGTTCGTTGAAGGGTTCTCGACCATTGCGGCACCTCTAACCAAATTGACACAGAAAGAAGCAAAGTTTCAATGGACAGAGGCATGCGAGTAGAGCTTCCAGGAACTGAAAGACAGATTAACCTCCGCCCCAGTGTTAGCATTGCCGGAAGGCACAGAAGGTTATTCAGTCTATTGCGACGCGTCAGGAGTCGGGTTAGGTTGTGTGTCGATGCAGCATGGTAGAGTAATTGCATATGCTTCCAGACAGCTGAGGAAACACGAAAAGAATTACCCTACCCACGACCTGGAATTGGCCGCAGTAATCCACGCCTTAAAGATATGGAGGCATTACCTGTACGGCGTCCATGTTGATATTTACACAGATCATAAGAGCCTACAGTACATCTTCACTCAGAGGGAGTTGAATCTATGGCAACGTCGCTGGTTGGAGCTGTTAAAAGATTATGATGTGAATATTCTATACCACCCCGAAAAAGCTAATGTTGTAGCAGATGCCCTGAGCCGTAAGTCAATGGGGAGTTTGGCGTATTTACGACCTGAGAAGCGAGAGTTAGCCAAAGAAATTCATCAGTTAGCTGGTTTAGCCGTTCGAGTAATGGAAACAGAAAATAATAGAGCAGTAATTCAGAATTCTGCTGTGTCATCATTAGTTACAGAAGTAAAAGAACGACAGTACGAGGACCCTGATTTAGTCCAGCTTAGAGATAGAATTCAGAAAGGTAAGGAGTCAGATTTCTAAATGACTGAGGATGATGTGCTACGCTGTAAGGGCCTCCTTTGTGTCCCGAATGTTTCAGGGCTTCGCGGGCGGATCATGCATGAGGTACATTACGCTCGCTATTCCCTTCATCCAAGAGCAACGAAGATGTACCACGACATCAGAGATATCTATTGGTGACCAGGTATGAAAGCTGAGATCGCTGAATTTGTATCTAGATGTTCTAACTGTCAGCAGGTGAAAGCAGAGAACCAGAAGCCGGGCGGTTTGACGCAAGATATAACGGTGCCTACGTGGAAATGGGAAACGATAAACATGGATTTTGTAACAGGGTTACCCCGTACCAGACGCAGAAATGATTCCATTTGGGTAATAGTTGACAGGCTAACGAAATCAGTTCATTTCCTGCCGGTGAAGGCTACCTTCTCGGCTGAGGATTATGCTGAATTATATATCAGAGAAATAGTCAGATTACATGGAGTGCCGGTATCCATCATTTCAGATAGGGGAGCACAGTTTACAGCTAGATTCTGGCAGTCGTTCCAGAGGGGTTTGGGAACGCAGATCAATTTGAGCATAGCATTCCACCCCCAGACAGATGGGCAAGCTGAGCGAACTATCCAAATGCTCGAAGATATGCTACGAGCGTGTGTGCTAGATTTTGGGGGTAGCTGGGATGAGCATCTTTCGTTGATTGAATTTGCTTATAATAACAGTTACCATTCAGCTATCCAGATGGCGCCTTTCGAGGCATTATACGGGCGAAAATGTAGATCGCCGGTGGGCTGGTTTGAAATAGGAGAATCAGCATTGGTTGGCCCAAACATTGTTCGATAGTCAGAGGAAAAGATAAAGCTTATCCGAGAACATTTACTGACTGCTCAGAGCCGCCAGAAGTCTTATGAAGATATGCGGCGCAGAAATCTAGAATTTACGGTAAATGACTGGGTATATCTGAAGGTGTCTCCGATGAAAGGGGTAATGAGATTTGGCAAGAAAGGCAAGCTTAGCCTGAGATTCATTGGGCCATATCAGATTCGGCGAAGAATAGGCCGAGTTGCATACGAATTGAACTTGCCTCCGGAGTTAGCATCTGTTCACCCATTATTCCATGTCTCTATGTTGAGGAAGTTCATAGGGGACCCTTCTACAGTAGTTCCAGTTCAGGAAGTCCAGGTCACAGAAGAGTTAGCATATGAAGAGGTTCCCGTAGCTATCTTAGACAGACAGATTCGCAGGTTGAGGACTAAAGATGTTGCGTCTGTCAAAGTATTGTGGCGTAACAGGAACCGAGAGGAAATGACGTGGGAAGCTGAAGAAGATATGAAAGCCAGATACCCTCACTTATTTCAGGCCTAGTCAGGCGACAGGTATGTCCGTATTATTACTTATGCAGTACCTTATAGTTGTATGTGTGTGAACAAGGAAGATTGATACTTAGTTATCCAGTGGATCTTAAAATATTGTGTGCAGTACCTGTGTTGGACTCTTCTACATTTCAAGTTTTTTCTATAGTCCATATTACAGGGGAAACTCTGCCGAAATTTTCCTAGAAAGTAAGTTAAGTAGTCCTCTAGATAGCAGTGTACATTCGAGGACGAATGTTCTTAAGGGGGGAGAATGTTATACCCCGTAGAATTTCCGGCACCTAGATGACCTATTCGCACGTTGGTTAAGCATATTTGATGGCCATACGTGCTAGAGAAAGGCTCGGGAAAAAGATCGGACGAGAAACCTGTCGAACCATCGCGGAAGGAGCCGAGGCAGAGCCCCTCCGTGATGGCAGCGTGTCACGGAGGTGGAGCCTCCGCGTTGGCTCCGTGACACGTTGGCCTTGTCCAGGCCCAAGTATATAAAGCACCACTTTGGTTTTAAATGATTAAACACTTATAAAAATTCCAGAAACAGAGAGGAAAACGCAGGAGAAGGGAAAGGAATGAAGAAGTAATATAATTTTCGTCCGATTACGCTGCTAAACGTTGTCCAAACTCAAATTAACCTCAGATACCGAGGTATTTAGCAGCAGAGAGCATTCCTACGGATTTAGTTTCGTGAAATACGGCCGACGAATCATCGAGCTACCGAGCTAAGGTAAGTGGAATTGCTCTAAACTAGTGTCTATGTGTTCCTAGCTGTGAAGTGAATATTTCTCCCTTCTGGACCTCTGAAAAATAGCGAGTTTTCGACCGTCTTTCGATAAGCCTAAGTTTAGGCTATAAACTATATCGAAAGTGACGTTGCTCTTTAAAATAAAGCTGTATTTAGTATTAATTGACATATTTATGAATGCAGTTGGGAGAAAATAGTTGAAGTACCGGCCGAGCCTCATCCGACAGACGGATAGTTCGAGGATAAGGTATGTAAAGCTAGTTCCCTCGGCAAGTTAGTAATCTCGGTACAGTACAGTAATTTAAAGGCCAATAGAATGTTCAGAAGTCATGTGTTATGTTTATTACGAATGTTGGTACGATATTAGAAGCATCGAGTTATAACTTGCGTGAAACTTGCTAGCATGATATAGATTCTAATACAAGTGTTAGAAACTGCACAGCGTGCTTAGTACGTGATGTGACACAGAATGTTAGGATATCATTGTATTCAGTTGAAACCCAGTAAAGCAGTGTAATATCTGTAAGACATCTCAGAAATAGAATGATAAGTTAAAATGAAGTTAGAAAGCATATTAGGAATAGTAAATCATGTTACTATAGAAACTCAGTATGCAACATAGTTCTCAGTAGAAACACTATATCTTGTTCAGCATTAGCCCAGTACAGTCTGGCAGAAGACTATATTTATACATATATACTATTACCAGCCTCAGCATGTATTAAGTACGTACATATTACTAGCGCTAGCTCAGCATATAGTATATACAAATACTTTACCACTATTAGCTTCAATATGTGGGACATGCAGATAGTATTACTAGTTGAGACCGTTGTATTGTTGGGGTTGGACTACCTAGCATCCATGACCGCCCCAGGGTTGATAGCTGTATCGACTCGTCCGCCAGAGGACGAGGATACGTCACTCTACGGAGTGGTATGCCGTCCCACAGGGGACGAAGATGGGATGCCAATTTTCCCCATATTTGTGCCTTGATCGGCCCTTACACACCCCTGTCGAGCGGATACGCCCGGGTGTTGATTCAGGAGTCCTCCGGACTCAAATGCAGTTATAGTCAGGGGATCAGCGAGCCCAAGTGCTTACCTAGGGGACCGGCGGGATGCTTATAGCTATTATAGGAGATGGGCTGACCGGGGTAGGGGTATAGATTCTGTGCTGGTTGTACCCCCCGGCTTATGGGGGCCGGGTAAGGTTTGTGTGTGCTATGTATGTTATGATATGTTGTGCCGTGTTATAGTAGATACGAGTAGATCGACAGTGGAACGATAAATCCTCAGGTATGAATCCTGCTCCTTCCAGTATAATTAAGAGAAGATATGACTTACGTTATCAGACAGTTAATCTATTCCCTCCTACTTCAGTTTCATCAGTTGTATTGTTGTTTTCAGATATTTCTTTCTGTTATTGCTTTACATACTCAGTACCAACGGTACTGACGCCCGGTGGGGCGCTGCATTACTTGCCTGCAGGTACTCATAGACGAGCAGGCGATACCACGTGATTCCTGTCAGCGATCGAGTATTCAGCTCCTGTCATCCGGAGATTGAATTCCAGAGGTGTATCTCATTTTCTTTTGTTGTATAGTACGGGTAGGTCGGGGCCCTGTCCCGATCATTTTTATGGTTACTCCTAGAGGCTTGCAGTCTGTATATATTTCCCTATGGTCAGATGAGCCGGTCGTGTGAGGCCGTGCAGTTTTATAGCTGTTAGTACTTGTGTTTCCTTTATGTTGGCCGTGTGGGGCCATAGTTCGACAGTAGTGGTGACCTTGCCAGTCACGTAGCTATCCAGTACTTCATGGTTAAGTTATAGATAACTAGACAGCATGGTGGCCTTGTCGGCCCGCATAGGTTTCCCCATATTGATATATTTCTGGTCAGCTGTTAGTACAGGTACAAGAGGCTATAGGCCAATGGGCCGGGGGCTGTGTTTACAGCCGTTATATAGCCCTTTGTTTCCAAAAATGTGAGTTAGAGCCAGCCAGGCACCAGATGTGCCTAGACTTAGCAGTCCAGTAGTTCAGGTCCTAGTAGGGCACCAGGTGCCAGTCATACCCCCCAAGGCGGGGTGTGACACTCCACCCCATATTTCTCCACATTCCCCATCTTATGGAGCCCTTCACGACAATGGATGATGAATTCGTAGGCATCCTCAATTTCAGTGTCATAGAATACGAGAGACTTCATCTTGGTGAACCTCTAGAACAAATAATGCTCCACTCAAGTCATCACTGAATCAACCACGGTCTCAGAAACATACCTATGTCAAAAATACCATCCATCTAGAGAGCTATAATGGCAGCATACTGTACCCCCGAGTGTTGTCCTCTCGGAGCTACCGGTGCCTCTCCGTTACCCATTAACCCACTCAACAAGTTTAGAACCTGATCCAACACCTTTGAGGAAGTCAGAGCGGCTACAAAACCTTCCCAAATAGGGAGTTTTGCCTTCTCTATTGTCTCCTCTGCTATCCTATCTCGAGCCTCTAGAAGAATTAGGGACTAGGACCTTTCCTGGGCTAGAACAAAAACTAAACTCTGCCTCAAATTGGAGCCACCCTCCGTCCGTGGCCTCATCCTCTCTCTTTGGGTCGTCCAAACCGCAAGCCATGACCATAAAAGCCGGCTCAGGTACCACTTCTCGGACTCCTCCTAAGCATGTTCTCACCATCTATGAGAGAAAGAAAGAAATTTGTAGACACCAATTTAGATCACCAAATACCAATTGAAATCAAGTAATATCATGAAGGAAAGAAAGAATGGAGTTTTCCTAAAGTCTTGTAGCCTCTTGAAGAGTAGTATAGACGTCTCCATACCATTCCGTAAGACTCTACTAGACACGTCTTTTGTACAATGAGATCAAAGAACCTAGGGATCTGATACTATCTTTGTCATGACCCAAGTGGCCGTGATTGGTACCCACACTAACCCCCCAATGGGTGAACCATCATTTACCTATTTTCCCATTCATTTATGCACACATTTAATCCAGACATAATTATGAAAGAAATAGTGGAAGTCTAACTATTATAATTTCCAAGAACTGAAAGTGATTGTACGAAGGACTCTACCAATCATGTCGAAGAATAATATTAAAAAATGAATAAAAATCATTTAGTGTTTGGAAATAATAGACATCTGCAGGGAGGATCTACGGTAGCCTGGATAGAAGTCAGCTCACCCTCAAATTAGATATCAATATCAACTAGAGATGCGGTCGAGTTGAACTTCCTGGATTACAATCTGCACTCAATAAAAAGAAGTGCAAGAGTAGCATCAATATAACAACTATGTATTGGCTATGCATCATAGTCTGACCTTAAATAACAACAGATATATATAGTAATTCAATAAATAGCCCAACATTCGAAATAGACAATGAAACAAGCAATTTATAATTCAATAAAGTCAGTTCTTGAGCACAAGCTAGCCTACACACTGTTGAGGCCTCACCGCAGTGGTAACTTGATTGCTGCAGTGGTCTTGCCACAGTGGAAAGGGTACCGCTACAGCTGTACTACTCCAGGTAGTATCTTGACTTTGATGACCACCTTCATCCTTCCACAGTTCCTGTAACTATTCACATCCAATAGTATATTCATAAATTAAGTCTAACCTCATCAACCAACCAGAACATATAGATAATTTTTAACATCCAATTCACAACACATCACAGGCTTGCAATATAAGAAAAACATAAATAATGCAACAAGTCATATGCACATTGCAACACACAAGTTAATAACCCTTTCTCACAAATTTCTCATATTTGAATCAACCGAATCTCACATGGACCACTCATTATCTCATATAATTTTTTGTCTGCATACACAACTCTGTCTCACACACTGTACATATGTTGTTCCCAAATGCACGTGGTCGTACAAGTAATAGAGTGGTTCTTGCGAGTTGGATGTCGAAACCCACATACTTAAGTTTTTAGTGAATAACCAAATTCAAGTACTACTATAAATTTTCACATGTGTGGATGTTTTTCAACATTTTTTTATTTGTTGTAAAACTCTAAGATTGATCACGAACTAAGTGTACACAATAATTGAAAATATTCCAGGGTCAAGGTTTACATTCATGTCTAGTGTTAATTCATATTGGTTAAGTACTTATCTGGATTGTTGATTTATAGTGTTAAAGACAAGATTATGATCTTCCGAATCTCTAATCATTTTGCTTTAAATTTACCTCATAACTACATCGTTGACTGGTAATGTGACATCCAAATTCTATTGCATTTAGCTATCATCCCATTTTACTAACCAAGTGAAGCAAAACAGGTATATTTCTCTCCTAAATGCAAATCAATTTTAAGAACAAGATCACATTTCTTGCATTCCATATTCTATCCTAGGGTTTGCCTTTTCGAGTTTGCGCTAGAATTCTAAGTGTATTCTAATGTCAATCAAGCATTAAAATAATTAAAAACAAAATTGCAAGAACAATCATAAATGATAAACAATCAACCAAACATGAATTTAAGCCAAACAATTATGTTTGTAACCTCAACCCTAGAATAAGGATTTTAGCCACTCATTGTTCTACAAGAATCTAAAAATATATTTGATTTCATGTAAAAACAAGAATGTAAAATTAAAAAATGAAAAAAAACCCTAAAAAATGATGCCTTCCTCTTATCTTTAGTCGTCCTTTCTCTTCCCAAAATATATCGTGATCCCCTAAATAATGAGCTAAGTTTCCTATTTATAGGACAAGGATTTTTGCTATCGAAAAACACCTCTGTGATACGAAGCTGGTCGCACTGCTTAGCCTCTGTGACATGGCCTGGTCGCGCAACAACACCGAATAAGGAGCTGGCATGCATTGCCTTTGGCGAGGCACGACACTTGTAGTGCACGACACCTGGCGTGGCATGACGCTTTTGTGATTGCCTTTTGGATAAGCAGCTTGGGCACACAACACATAAGGTGGCACGACCCTCACGCGCATATCACCGGGCATGGCACGTTGCTGAACACGTCAATCTGCCGGTGTGGCACCGTGGATGGCGCGCTAATTCCTTGGGCTGTCACGCCTATGTCGTGGCAATGCCTTGCGTAGGCACTGACATCTAATCCAATTTGAACTTTTCTTCTTGCTGCATTGTTGATTATTCATCCTCACTTAAGCTCCTTTATTTTTTCACCTACAAAAAGAGCTAATCACATTTGTTAGTCCATGGCCACAAATTACGTATATGAGATTATAATCAAATTAAAGAACAAATAAGGCTAGATCATGGGCATAAAATAGTACTTGGATGTGTAAATACAATCAAGATCACCACCCAACACTTAAAACCTTTTCCATCCTAGAAAAAATCTTTTACATTTCATGCTACAAGAAGGCTAAAAAATTTTCGATTGAAGAAAGATCACTCAATTTAAGGCTACAACGACTGACATAGATGACAAGTTCTTATCAAGCATGTTATCTATAACACATTTATATTCATGAACAACTAAGTTAAGACCTCCTAGCCTCAAGAATTCACTCTACAACCTTAGCAAATTCATGCAAGTTAACCAATCAAGAGGTCAAATATGTAACTTATCTTTCATTAACCATGTGTCCTCACAACAAGAGAGCTACCCATTTTCATTCACAAATAAACAAGTTATAACAAGTATGAGTATGGGAATAAAATTTTGCTCACTCTTACAAAAGATTTCACATACAACATATAATGACCCTTATGTTTGCCCTTAGTGTACTATTTCACTAATATAGGAATATTTAAAAGTAAGATTAAGTAGGACTTTTCAGGTTGTAATGTAGGCTAAGGGACGGGTAGGTACTGTTTTGCCCAGTAATAGTGACTATCTTCCTTAAGCGCTTTTAATACATCACACTTTCTTATTAAGCACAATCTTTTCACCTAATTCTTCTCCTTCTCTTCTCATCTATCCTTTTTCTTTGTTTTCTTCTTTCTTTAAGCAATTTTATACTATTGGTAGGGAGTACTCGAGTATCAAACTTTTGCATCTTTTGTTCTTTTTCTACTCCTTGCCAACCATGTATGCATTTTAAAACAATTTCATCCTTAATCTTTTCTTCATACTTTCACACCCAATTATTCCCCTTTCTCTATATTCACTCCTTGTACTCTTGTACATTTTTCACTTTAGCGCTTAAGAGTTTTTTTAATCAAGTTCAAGGTTAATAGAAAGAAAAGAATTAAGCTATTTGTGTGGCTATCAATGAAGAGGCTAAAAGCTCAATGGAGATAACTAGGATCATACATCATGGGTAGTAAAGCAAAGGAAAAAAGCGTGTTTAATCAAAGAAATGCCTATATCATTTTTTACAATTAACATCCCTCATTTTGCTTTGTAAACACACTAGATAAGTTTTAGAAACTACATGATAGCATGGAATACACAAGAAACTTTGCATTCACTGCACATGTTTAATTCAAGACATGTAACACCTCAAAAGTTCCTAAGACTAGATTCGAGATTTGAAGTATGTTTAACAGAAAAAGTCTAGAAATTTTCTCTCAAGTACGACTAAAGGTACGAGTCGTGGTCATGTGGTATGAGACATAGGAAGACCTGTGGTTAAGTTTAGAGGCTTCTTTCCCCATACCACGAGTCCACACTACGAGTCATAGTTTAGTGGTACGACTCGTGGTCATAGAGTCATTGTATGAATTTAGGTTATCAGGTGTTGGTCCTATGAGTGGTTGTATGACTCGTAGTATGGAATCACGAGTCATAGTAGGAGTTTTGGAAATAATTAGAGAGTTGGATAAAATAGACTAGCTAGATATGAGAGGAATCTATGAGTCGTAGGTCGATTATACTACTCGTGGTACGAGTCGTATGACTAGCAGTGTCATTTTTTTCTGCAAAATTATTAAGGATATTTTCATAAATTCTAAGTTCCTAAATCCTAAACTACATCATTTTAAGCCCTAAAAGAAGTATTTTAATAGGGTTTAGCCTATATCAAGTCATTAGGCTTTCCCATGCATACAAAGCTTTGAATTCTCTTGGAAGATCAATCTAGAATTCTCTCAATTCTTCCCCAATTCTCTTGGGCTTTCAAGGAAAAGTTGAGAATCAGTTTACCCAGGTATCTAGGGGTATGAATGAGAGTTTTATTTCACTCTCATGCCCAAATTTCTCTTCAAGTTCATGAATTCAAGTTCTAATTCAAGCTTATGATCTTATAGGGTTTTAACCCAATTTTATGAAATTCTCTATGATATGTCTATAGATAAATTTCCCTCATGTTCCAAAGCATGTTATAAGATTTATGGGCAGATTTTATATACAAATTGATTATAAATTCATGATTTCAAGTTTTAGAAATTATGCTCTATTATGCAAGTTTTATGAAAAGTCAAGTTTATGATTCATGATTTCAAATTTGATGCGATACCTAGCATGAATGGATGTTTATAAATTACTCATATATGAATCTATGATTTTGACTTATGAAGTCTATTTCAAGTATGCATGATTTTAAAATTTGGACATGCCCCCACAAGTTAAGTACGTTTTCATGATTTAGCTCAGTTTTATAAAAATCAGCTGACCATATGGTTTGGAGTCAATATTCCCACATTCATCTTATGGTATATTTGGAGCCAGGACTCCCAAATATTCATATTTCAGACTATGCATGTAATTATGATTTCAGCTTCATTAAGAAACGATGGGAGCACCTTGCATGTTTTTGGGAGTAGTGTCTAGCATCGAGTAGGCCAGGGGTTCAGGTAAACCCCAGGTCTCAGAACTACGCACCAATGTAGGTTTATATATTTACATTAGGAACTCTCTTGTGAGTTTTCCCTTACCCCAAAAGAGGCCTTCAAGCTTGATATCAATATCATGGTATCTTCCTTAGCCCTGGCAAGATTTTGGATGGCTCTGCCCACTTGAGTGTAATAGTTGGGGCATCACATAAGCTCTATCGTGATGGTGTCAGTTGTATGATGAATCCCCCATTGTTCCTCATGATTTCAGTTATTCATGTTCATGACTTATGATATTATGTTTTGTAGCAGGTTTGACCCAATGATCAGTTTACAAGCTTTTACTTATGATTTCAATTATGACAAGTCATATGATTTCTATCTTCAGCTTTGGGTCATTCTATTCAAATGTGATACTCAGCTTATGACTATATGTGTATCAGATTTAGATTTCAGCATGCAGTCCTCACTCTCATGATATACTAATTTTATTTATATGCATCGTTTAAGTTAACATTTACTTAGTATGTTTTACTTACCTTGAATACTCAGTACATTCTAAGTACTGACTGCATACTCTATGCTGTATCGTTTCATGATACATGTTCGAGCTATCAGACTTCATTTCGCCGTTAGTCCAGCTTTCCCCAGTCTACTCAGTTTCCGCTGTTGGTGAGTCCTCATCTTCCGAGGATATTTAGTTTAGTTTTTGACTATGTTGTTTCAGTTTCAGACTTTAGCGAGCTAGTTGGGGGTGTTGTGCCATCAGCTCATCAGATAGTTTAGAGGCTTATCAGACAATCATGTAGACTTTCAACTTTGTCGAGTGTTGACACTATTTATGATCGTTGTTATATATTATGTTATTCAGTCTTTTGCTTATTCATGCTTAAGATATTAGTTTCCGCCTTGATGTATGCTCTTTAGTTGTTATGTTCATGCCATGGGTCGACTTGGAGCTATTCGTGGTTCTAGGTCTAGTGTCTCAGTCCGGGTTTCCAGCTCGGGTCGTGACAAACTTGGTATCAGAGCATTAGGTTTTGAAGTGTCCTAGGGTGTCTGAAAGCCGCATTAAGTAGAGTCTTTTTCATGGATGTGAAGCGCGCCATACCTATGACAAAGAGGCTATGAAACATTTTAGGAGAATTTCCCTTCTTTCATGATTCTTTCTTGTGCTATGAAGTTCAACTCTTCTACTCTCCTAACTTGAGTTATACGCGTTTGCAAAAGTATGTCTCCCTGAAGAACCAATGGAGGTCAGCCAGCCCCACCAACTCCAGCGGGCCCCCTATTTGGGCAGGTTACGGATGCGGAGCTTGGGGATGCCTTCAGAGTGTTGGTACAAGCTATGACACTCAGCTTAACCAGTAGGCTATCATATCCATGGATTCCACCGAAGAGACAACAACTACTAGGGTTTGAGACTTCATGGGAAAGAGTTCGCCTAAGTTTCTTGGTTTGAAAGAGAATAGGGAGTTCAAGGGGAGAGGAAAGAGAAACAAGAGGGCCAGGACGAGGAACTTTGAGTTTTCCCAGCAAGGGTCAGGTGGTGGAAATCACCCTCAGCTTCAACAGAAATCTTTGGCTCCGACTAGGGGAAACAAGTCTAGGGTAAGGGAGATTACATACCCAACATGCAAAAGATGTGGGAAGAACCACCCAGGGAAGTGCGTGGTGGGTTCAGGTGTTTGCTTTTGGTGCAAAGTGAGCAGAGAGACCATGCCCCGACCATCCCTCCAGCAGTGTAGTCCAAGAGGTCAGCGTGCTTGAAGTGCGGTAGGAAACACTTGAGAGAGTGTCTAGTTGGCAGATATGGTTGTTTCGGGTGTGGTAAGCTCGAACATATGCTTAGAGATTGCCCGTCGGCTAGACAGTGCAAAAATAGAGCCAGTGCTCCGGCCATTAGAATAACAACCCCAACAGCTCGCCCATCTCAGGTAGATAGGTGATCTTGGGCAGAATTATATGCCCAAGTGATGCTCAAATGCTCTATTTCATCTTGTTTATCTATCGTTATTTGTACATTCTCATGTGATTTGTAGTTAAAATGTGAATTTATACTAACCAACATGATTAGTGTTGTTTTGTAGGAAAAATGTAATGTTAGGAAGCTAAGTTGCATGTGGGTGAAAATCGGGAATGGACTTGGAAGCCAGCAGTGGAAAAGGTCAAGGAAAAGCAGCAAATAAAGCGGCTCCGCGATGGAGCCGTGGCACGCTACCATCGCGGAGGCAGTCTGCCTCGGATGAGTTATTTTGTCAAATTCCAGTGAAGGTGCGCGTCGGCACCGCGGCACGTTGGCCAAGCCCCACGTTACATGCCGTGACACGTTGCACATATTTACCTGAAACATAAAATTCCAGTTAGGGTCTGCGTTCGCACCGTTTCATGGAGGCAGTGCTCCGCGATGCACTACGTGACACGTTGCTTGTTATTCCAGGAAAAATTCCCACTAGTATAAATAACACACTTAGGTTTATTTTTAATTATTTTGACTTAGTTGAGCAAGAACGTGGGTTACAGGCAGTTGAGGAGACGAAAATCTTAGGGTTCTTCTCTAACTCTTTCTCCTTTATTTCAATTGTTTGTATGATTTATACTCATTTGATGATGTTTAATCCACAAATGAGTGGCTAAATTCACTTCTTGCTGAGGTTAAGAACATTTGTAGTGGAATGGAATTGTTGATCATTTTGGTTTTTCATCTTTTCTTCCATGGTTGTTCTATCAATTCTTGTTCTTACTGCATTAATGTTTGGCCAATGTTAATGTATATCTAAAAAATCTAATTTTATCTTGAAAAAGAAAGAAATGGGAATGTTGTGAATTGGTAGGATATGATCTCTTCTTAGTTTGGAAAAATTGAGAATTGATTTACCTTCAGAATAGAAATATATCTAAAAGTCGTATTAGTCAATTAAGGAATTGGTTTCGTATGGCTAGAACATGAAATTCTTTTATCACAAAAATGTAGGTTGAAGGTTCATGATTCTTAAGTTGGGTAGAATACGAAAGTTTCTCTCCATAGGCATTAATTCTTGACTAGCAACCTAAGGAAAGATTAATCGAATTGTATCGATAAATTACTTCCCTACATGTTCGTTTTAGCCTCAGCTTGCTCATTACTATAGTTCAGACTCACTTTATAATTTTATTTTTGATTAGTATAAATTAGGAAATCAACTCTCAAAATCTTCTTTAAATTGTTGTCTGCATTTTTAGAGTTAGAGTTCATTAACACTTAATTCGATTATTACCTTGGTTCAGTCCCTGTGGGATCGATACTTGGCTTACTTTAGCCATTTTACTACTTGTTCAACCACGTGCACTTGCTGTAGTTGCGAAACACCCCGAACAAGTTTTTGGCGCCGTTGTCGGGGACTGGCAATTGGTAAAATTGTTTTCTTAAGTGTTAGTCTACGATTTCTATATTGTGCTGACAACTTGATCTTAGCCTGTCTTTTGCAGATATTGAATTCTGTTGAACACTGGCAAGAGACAAGGAGCTGGTGGATTCATACTTAGAGCCGGAAAGACAATTTCATCGTCAAAGAAGAGAAGCTCTAGAAAAGAAGATGCAGTTGCTCAGACAAACAATCCTGGAGCAACAAAAGAATCCACCACTTGTAAGGGCAGTGTTAGTGCCCGAGGAAATGGCAACTAGGCCGGTTCGCGAAGTGGCAATCCCACATGCTAACAATGTTACATCAAGCATTCGCAATCCCGAGCCAGGAGAGAGGTTTGAGCTGAAACAGAATATGGTGCAATTGTGCACACCAGCGGGCAATTCACAGGTCTCCGTCACGAGGATCCACAACATCTCCAAAACTTTTTGGAGATAAGTGACACTTACATCCCCGCTGGAGTATCATCTAATTACGTAAGGCATACATTGTTCCCATTTTCACTGTTGGGAGAAGCAAAGAGGTGGTTGAAAGCTGAGCCACCTAATTCCATCACCACTTAGGATGATCTTGCAAGGAAATTCTTGATACGGTTTTTTCCATCTGGGAAAACAGCAAGACTTAGAAGTCAGATTCTAAGTTTTAAACAAAGAGAGGGGGAGAATCTGTATCAAGCGTGGGAAAGATTCAAATCCATGTTACGAGATTGTCCTCACCATCACCAGTCCAATGATGTGCTGGTGCATACTTTCATACAGGGTTTGGAACCCCACACAAAAATTTTGCTAGACTCAGCAGCTAGGGGACAAGCATTGGAAAAGACTTATGAGGAGCTGTATACTTTGTGAAATCGTATTTCGCAGGGAAATCCAGAGTGGAATGCGGACTCTTTTAGAGGAGGAACAAGGAAAGTGGCAGGAGTCTTGGAAGTGGATGGTTTTACAGCTACCGCTGCACAGATAGTTGCGTTGCAAAATCAACTCAACACCCACTTCAGCAACATCAGCTTAAATCAATCTCAAGCCCCAATTAATGTAGTGCAGCAGATTTGGTGTGAAGTATGCGGTAGTAATGAACACTCTGCTGAGTGTTGTGGTGCAAATCCAGATTTAGTGAACTTTTTTGGTAATGTACAGAGAAATAATCACCAACAGTATGGCAACACCTACAACTCTAATTGGAGAAATCATCCGAATTTCTCCTGGGGTAGTAATAGCCATCAAGGGCAGAGTTCGAATCAGGGTGCACAGAGAAATCAAGGAGGGCAGCAGAACTATCAGACTCAATACAGAAGCAACAATGCACCTCCTCCACCACCACCACCCAGCATTGAAGAAATGTTTAAAACAATGCTAGCTAACCAAGCTCAATTGCAGGCTAACTATGTGAAGTTGGTGGTAGATGTAAAGAACAATCAGTTAGCTACAAAGGCGTTGGAGTACCAGTTTGGGCAACTAGCTGGAGCTCAAAACACCAGGCCAAGAGGAGGACTACCGAGTGACACTGACCCTAATCCCAAGCAAGTAAATCCAGTGACCACAAGGAGTGGTTTACAACTCATGGAGGTGGAACCAGAAAGACCACCTCAGCAGTCAGGAGCAGTGGAAAAAGAAAGGGAACACGATGATGAGAGGGGTAAGAAAAAGGAAGCTAGACCAGAAAGACCACCACCCCCGTTCCCTCAAAGATTAAAGAAACACAAAGAGGAAGCGTGTTTCAAAAAGTTC
This sequence comes from Datura wrightii, assembly GCA_035772735.1. NCBI lineage: Eukaryota > Viridiplantae > Streptophyta > Magnoliopsida > Solanales > Solanaceae > Datura > Datura wrightii. The sequence continues at coordinate 82,182,715 of JASDFA010000006.1, read as the reverse complement.
ATGGAGGTGCTTAAACAGGTACACATTAATTTACCTCTTGTTGATGTTTTGCAGGGAGTGTCGAAGTATGCAAAATATATCAAGGACATTGTAGCGAACAAAAGCAAATTGACGGAGTATGCTACGGTGGCGCTTACAGAGGAGTGAACTTCCCGGATACAGAACAGGTTGCCAACAAAGCTCAAGGACCCTGGGAGCTTTACAATTCAAATCACAATTGGGCAAAGTATCCGAGCTCGTGGACTATGCGATTTGGGAGCGAGCATTAACTTGATGCCGACATCGGTATTCAAGAAGTTGGGGCTGGGCAGTCCTAGACCAACTACAGTGATCTTGCAGTTAGCGGATCGTTCTTTGGCCAGACCAGATGGCATTGTGGAGGACGTGCTGGTGCAAGTGGGCTCCCTTATCTTCCTGGTAGATTTTATCGTGCTGGTTTTGAGCCGGATGCGGAAGTCCCATTTATTTTGGGACGTCCTTTCTTGGCAACTGGGAAAGCTTTGATTGATGTAGCTGTAGGGCAGCTAACCATGCAGGCACATGACAAGGTGGAGGTATTTGACGTGTACAAGGGCACGAAGCTTCCGGCCGTATATGAGGAGCTTTCAGCAATCAACGTGCTTGATCAAGCAGACATTGTTCAGATTGTTGATTCTCGAGATCTAGTGGGAAAACCACCGATTGAGGACACCCCGCACGGGGCAGTGGAGTTGTGGCAAGAAGATCGAAGTGCCACGTTCTTGGTTAATGGGCAGCGGTGTAAGCATTATTGGGGTGAGGATTATATTCGAGAGAAAACGTCCGTCACTCTAGTGGATGATTGAGCTTTAATGACGTCGAGCCGCGACGGTAAACCAGGCGCTGCACGGGAGGCAACCGGTGAAATTGTTGTAATAGATGAGTAGAATTAGTTAAAAAGAAAATAAAAATAAAAATAAAAAAAAAATATATATTTTTTTCATCCATGTTTGAAACCTATAAATTCTAACCAATTTCTTATTATGAGATGATTTTCAGGTGTAACGGAGGGCAAAAATGCAAAGGATCGCAAAGGAAAAAAATTGAGGTGAGTAAAAATTAAAAGTGGCAAAACAGTGAGCCTGCGCGACGGCTCCGTGTCGCGGAGGGGGCCTCCGCGTTACCCTCCGTGACACGTTGAAGGTGTTTTGGAATTTTTACAAATTCCAGAACCCCTGCGCGATGGCTCTGTGTCACGGAGGGGGTGCTCCGCGTTACCCTCCGTGACACGTTGAAATGTTATTCGCGACGGTCATACCGGGTCGCCGGGTGACCCGCGCGGAAAATCCTCTTTTTAACCCCGAAAACACCTCATTTTTTCCCATTTCTCACTCCCCTCCACGACAAACTCCCCAAAATCCCCCCTCCCCCAATGTGACACGGACCTAGGATCAAATTTTCTTCAACTTTTCTTCAAGTTCATCGAATCAAAGGTACGTTCTTGAACTTAACCTCACTTTTTGCCGAAATTTTCAATTTTTGAGCATGTGAGGTGACTAAAGCTTTCCCTAAGTGTAAATTGAGCATGAATTCATTTAAGTTATTGTTGATTGATGTTCGTAGTATCGTTATGATTATATGAACTCGATAAATACATGTTTGATTGAATTTGTGCGAAATTGGTAGCTAGGGTTGGAATTTGAATAGGAAGAAACTAAATTTGGTTGAAAATTTGAAAATGATTGGGTTGTGCATGTTGGGTGATGTAAATGATGTTGTGAATATGCTAAATAAACAAGGGAATTTTCGGGAAAATGAAATTGGTGAATTGTATAGGTTGTTGTTGTTGAGAAAATTTTTGGCTAAGTGCTATGTGATGTAATGAAATCGATGGTGAAATTGTGATTAGTTGTTCAAAGTCTGAGTAGTACTTATTCATTATTCCATCGATTTATCTGAATGCACGAGGTATGTCGAGTGAAAAACATTGGAAAAGAATGATTGTCATGCCGAATTGTTTCCATTGTGGCGAAAGATTAAGTGTGGTGTGGCCTAACCCAACCCAACCTTAATCAAAGAAAATTTTTGACTTGAATAACATTGGGACTGTCTATGTGATTTGACAGGAACGATATCAAGCAGGCAAGACAAAGGAAAGGGTGCATCTACATCAGGCGCCGGGAGAAAAAGGATTAGACTGGGAATGGCAGTCCCAGCAGCACCAGCAGTTCCTCACCGCCAACGCTGTCAATACGGAACCTGATGGGTGACGGACGAAGGGAAGAAATGGTATGCCAAACATAAGGAGACCAAATACTTCCCTGAGGAGCACATTGCAAGGGAGCCACTTGCACAGGAATTCCCCAGAATAGTACACCGGATTGACGCTGCAGGGCTGAACTTCATCTTCGAAGAGCCCAAGGAGTGCAATCTCCATTTAATTTGGGAGTTCTACGCAAACTGGAACCCGACACTCCGCAGTCACACCATCAAGATAAGGGGGCAGGTTGTCACCTTTGAGCCCCATCACCTAAATGCCATATTGGGGGCGCGGGACACAGACGCCCATGTACTCCGGCATTTGAACATAACTCACCCTATGCGGATATCAGATGCACTCTATGTGGGGCCCGTTCGACAGCACGGTGGAGCAGGCACAAGGAGAGGGGTTATCATCAGACGCTACCTTACTCTCAAATGAACAGGGAAGCCAGGATTTGACTTAAAATAGTGTGCTCCTGCCTGATCCCGGGGGTGAACATGACAGATGTCACCCGGGATCGTGTGTGCTAGGTTTATGCCCTGATGAAAGGGCTGGAGATTAATGTTGGGGCGGTTATCATCTCCGTCATGAAGAGAGCCCGTTTGTATCAAGGGCATTGGTACGGGTTTGGTGGTTTGCTGACCACATTTCTGAGGAGCCTTGACATTGAGGAGGAGACCCTAGACTACATCCCGTAATTGGATAGGCGTTCCATGGACGTCACCAAAACCAAGGCACCCGACACCACTCACGGGCCAGTTCTCACACTAGCCGAGTGACATGCTCGGGATGATCAGTATATGGCCCGCATGTACGGGATGCAAATGCTACAGTTGCACATAGGCGGGAGGCCAGCAACAGAAGATGAGCTATGGCAGCTCGAGCTAGATTACCCCTTTGGTGAAAATGCCAGGGCTCTATGCCGAGTGGGGCCTGCTTTTGTGGAGCCTGTTGATGATGATGTCCCCACTGATGATGAGACACGTCGCGATGATTCAGATGTTGAGTCAGATGAGGACAGCGGGGGCGATTCAGATATGGGGGACGAGGCAACGACACCTGACGAAAAAGTTGAATACTTCAATTGATCAGGGAGTTTCACCACCTACTTCTGTGCTATGTTGAATTTGATGAACACTGGGGACAGTGTTCACTTTAAGTGTGGGGTGGGAGTAGTTAGGTGCTGTATGTTTTGTTGTGGTTTTTGTTTTTTATGTATTGTGTTGTTGTGCCTGTGAAAAAATTGTGACCCTGTGATTTTGTGAGTATGTTTTGTATTGTAATTCGGTGTGTAATGAATGTTAAGCTGTTGTGTGTTGTGTTGAGTTGTTGTTAGCTGGTTGTGTAAATATTTTGTTTCCTATCGAAATTATCGATATTTTAAAATTTTTTTAAAATTTAATTTTTGTTGAATTTTTTATGAGTGGGTTTCTCGGCCTTTGTTTTCGGTGCTTTTACCGAGAATAGTCCCATTGAACCGAAGTCGTAAATAGTGACCGTTCCCTATGAGGGATGGATGACGACCGTCTTAAGGGAAATGTAGTCGATAGGAGTAGTTTTTTTCTTTCTTTTATTTTCTGTCTTTTGGTTGTTTCCCAAACGTGTCGCTACTTCATGGTTCGGAATTCTTGTTGCGTGTTGTACATGATATTGAGATGCAAAGGTGATTCGTATGAAAGCATGCAAATGTGAAACATGTTGAGATACCTAGGCCATAGAGTTTGATTCGGTGTGATTGAGGCTTAATATTGAATTCTTGTAATTACCTGATTGAAGAGTCTGTGAATAAATCTTGAGTTGAGCATGTGCAATGAGTGTGAGGTGAGGTTTTGATTCTTCCATTCTATTGTGAAGTGTCTAGAACTTTCCTGGTGTGTGTACGAAATGAAATGAAGGATGTGTAGTGTAGGAAAGGATGTAGGCATTTCTTTGATTAAACCGAAAGTTTTTTTTCCTTATCATACCTACCTTGAATGTACATCCTAGTTAGCCCCATTGAGCCTTTAGCCTATTTTTTTCTTTCACTGAAGAGGTAGAAACCGAGCTTAATCCCTTCTTTTCATTAGCCGTGAATTTGATCCAAAACTCTTAAGTGCTCAAGAAAAAAATAATTTTCCCACAGTGTCAAGGAGTGAAAAGTGTGAAAAAGAAAGGAAAAGTGGAAGTGGTGAAAGTAAAGATAAGGTCAAAGGTGCACTTGCTGAATATAAATAAAATGAAGATGTATAACTAATCTTTGTTATTAAGTCAAGTGTGCTTAAAGAAATGGGAACAAAAATAAAGAAAGATTTTAAGAATGGGAGGATGAAGGAAGAAACAATGCCCATAATGATGGTGGGATGTATTGAAAAACGCTTAAGGAGGCTAGATGAGATTATTGGTTATTCCAGTATTTACTTGTTCCTTAGCTTACATTACAACCTGTTAAGTCCTACGTGATCTTACATCACGCGTCCTTATATTAGTGGAGTAATACACTAGAGTCAAGCCTATGGTTCATGACATGATGCATGTGAATTCTTTGGGAGAGAGCGAAATCGTGTTCATATACCCCTATATGTAATGCTTTGGAAATCATATGATTGAAAAAGGGGTAATTCTCTTGTGTTGTGAGGGCACATGCTTGACGAGAGATTGATTTTCGTGTTGGATGTCTTGATCAGCTGATTTGCATGAGTTTTCCGAGATCAAGAGTCGATTCTTGAGTCTAGGAGGTCTTAATGTGGTGAATGTCATTGTGTTTATGAGACTATGCATGTTTTCTTGATGATTTGCTATATTAAATAATCGGTATAACCGTAGATTGAATTGTCGAGCCAAAGTAGCTATACATGGGTGTCAATTGCATGAGATATGAGAAGTATTGTTCGAGGACGAACAAGGTTTTAAGTGTGGGGTAACTGATCTTGGGCAGAATTATATGCCCAAGTGATGCTCAAATGCTCTATTTCATCTTGTTTATCTATCGTTATTTGTACATTCTCATGTGATTTGTAGTTAAAATGTGAATTTATACTAACCAACATGATTAGTGTTGTTTTGCAGGAAAAATGTAATGTTAGGAAGCTAAGTTGCATGTTGGTGAAAATTTTGAATGGACTTGGAAGCCAACAGTGGAAAAGCTCAAGGAAAAACAGCAAACAAAGGGGTTCCGCGATGGAGCCGTGACACGCTTCCATCGTGGAGGCAGTCTGCCTCGGATGAGTTATTTTGTCAAATTCCAGTGAAGGTGTGCGTCGGCACCGTGGCACGTTGGCCAAACCACGCGTTACATGCCATCGCACGTTGCCCATATTTACTTGGAACATAAAATTCTAGTGAGAGTCCGCGTTCGCACCGTGTCACGGAGGCAGTGCTCCGCGATGCACTACGTGACACGTTGCTTGTTATTCAAGGAAAAATTCTCACTAGTATAAATAGCATACTTAGGTTTATTTTTAATTATTCTGACTTAGTTGAGCAAGAACGTGGGTTACAGGCAGTTGAGGAGACGAAAATCTTAGGGTTCTTCTCTAACTCTTTCTCCTTTATTTCAATTGTTTGTATGATTTATACTCATTTGATGATGTTTAATCCACAAATGACTGGCTAAATTCACTTCTTGCTGAGGTTAAGAAATTTGTAGTGGAATGGAATTGTTGATCATTTTGGTTTTTCATCTTTTCTTCCATGGTTGTTCTATCAATTCTTGTTCTTACTGCATTAATGTCTGGCCAATGTTAATGTATATCTAAAAAATCTAATTTTATCTTGAAAAAGAAAGAAATTGGAAAGTTGTGAATTGGTAGGATATGATCTCTTCTTAGTTTGGGAAAATTGAGAATTGACTTACCTTCAGAATAGAAATACATCTGAAAGTCGTATTAGTCAATTAAGGAATTGGTTTCGTATGGCTAGAACATGAAATTCTTTTATCACAGAAATGTAGGTTGAAGGTTCATGATTCTTAAGTTGGGTAGAATACGAAAGTTTCTCTCCATAGGCAATAATTCTTGATAATTTTGTTCATTACTATAGTTCAGACTCACTTTATAATTTTGTTTTAGATTAGTATAAATTAGGAAACCAACTCTCAAAATCTTCTTTAAATTGTTGTCTGCATTTTTAGAGTTAGAGTTCATTAACACTTAATTCGATTATTACCTTGGTTCAGTCCCTGTGGGATCGATACTTGGCTTACTTTAGCCATTTTACTACTTGTTCGACCACGTGCACTTGCATGTAGTTGCGAAACACCCCAAACAATAGGTTACCTAGTATAGGTGGCGGCCAGCTCCAGATGTAGTTACAGGTATGTTATGAGCTTTTCATGTTGACCCTTGCTTGTTGCTAGGCCCAGGAACCACAATATAAGGCATAATATCCCAGTTAGCATTTTAGTATGAGATTCATCCCGTGGCGGGTAGGAAATGGTTATAAGTATGAAGCCTTCAGTGGTAGTTGTAGTGAAGAATGGAAAGTTAAGAGCTAGTGATGTCAGCCTATCCTTAAGAAAGGATCCAAGAGCCTTAGAGCGATGACTTTAAGCTAAAGGGGAGATGATAAGGTGAAAGTACAGGATTAGTAACTATGGAAGATCGATACATGCTTATTCAGGAGTCTTCCCATACTTCAATTAATATGATACTCTACTCTACTCATGTCGTGTGTGAACATGTTATGCACATGTCCAAGATTCAAGTACTTCTTACGTGTATTCATCTCAGATTTGTAGAATAAGAAGTAACCACTTCAGATGGTGATCCCAATCTTCTTCCCTGATTCCATAACTCTCAGCTTCATTTAATGACCCTCATTATGCATGTAAACTTATGTCTCTTAGCATGCTCATCTCTATGAACTCAGTCCTTAAGATTTGCCTTAGCGGCTCATAATATCGTGTTATATCAGGTATATGCGCAGCTTAGATTTCTTGAACAATTCATGCTCACAATTTACTTACTCTAAAACCGATGTATTTTTCCCCATGATGGAAATGATGGTTACAATGTGTACGTTTAGGACAACTCTCTATTCGTGCCATAGGTGCCAGGTATGGAGAAGTGCATGAAGCGTAGTTATTAGTAGCCAAGCTTGGAAGATGGGGGAATTCTTGAATAACATTAGCTACAAGGAGCCATGGGATAACCCTAAGTGATAGGTTCACATGAAGTGGGGATGTACAGGTATACCATAGTATGGTGTGACTGGTGACTCTTGATTAGAGCTCAAACTTGTACGACTTTCTTGTTTAAGGGGAAGTAATGTTCTTAGTGGATAACTCTAGCTTGTCGGAGAGCATGAATGATTTTATTGTGCATTACGCCCCTAGGGTTGGTCTTAGTTGTGTATTGATGCAACATGGTAAGGTCATTGTGTATTTCTCTAGACATCTTAAGACTCATGAGAAGAATTACCCGACGTATGACCTAGAGCTGGTAGATGTGGTGTCCTCCCGAAGATCTAGAGGCACTACCTATATGGGGTGCATGTGGATGTGTTCACAGACCACAAGAGTCTTCAGTATGTGTTCACTCAAAAGGACTTGAATCTGCGACAAAAGAGGTGGTTAGAGCTTCTTAAGGACTATGACATGAGTGTCCTTTATCATCCAGGCAAGGCCAATATAGTGGCAGATGCCCTTAGTAGGCTGTCCATGGAGAGTGTGTCTCATATTAAGGATTGAAGGAAGGAGGTGGTAAAGGATGTGCAACGGCTTGCTAGTTTAGGGGTTCTCCTTGTTGACTCGATATATGGTGGTGTCATTATTCAGGATGGGTCAAAATCTTCATTGGTGATCGAGGTTAAGTCTAGGAAAGATGAGGATCCTATCTTGGTAAAGCTAAAGGAAGCTATGCAGAATCAAAAGGTAGAGGTCTTCTTTTAAGGGGGAGATGGTGTACTTCTTACCAGGGTCATTTATGTGTTCTGGGTGTTGATGACTTGAGAGAAAGAACGTCGCATGAGGCTTATGGATCTCATTATTCTATCCACCTAGGTGCCACCAAGATGTACCATGACCTACAGGAAGTTTATTGGTGGAATGGCATGAAGGACATAGTGGAGTTTGTGGCTGAGTGTTCAAATTGTTAACTAATGAAATTTGAGCATCAGAGACCTAGAGGTATGCTGCAAGACATTAGTATCCCTACCTGAAGTGGGAAGAGATCAATATGGACTTCATCACAAGATTGCCTCGTACACGCCGACAATATGACTCTATATGGGTGGTTGTAGATAGGTGACCAGAACATTTCCTACTGGTCAAAACTATTAATTTGGCTGAGGACAATGCTAGATTGTACATTTGGGAGTTAGTTCGGTTGCACGAAGTTCCCTTGGGCATCATCTCTATAACATCCTAAAACTTTCCTAGATCAAACTTAGAATTTGCATAAAAAACCAAAAAGAACCAAAAAACTTTGTCTTAGAATGATCGAGACAATAAGTCGTTGTCAGCAGTAACGACCCATTGTCTGAGTCGTTGTCAGCCTGCCAGTTGCCTTTTGAGAACCAACGAGGCCTGGAACAACCATCCTAAGGAGTAACAGGTCATCCTGTCACCTGTGGTATTCCCAACTCAGATGCCTGCCCTGACATTTCCTAGAAATAAGGGGTCATCCAACAACCGTCATTGGCTACGATGACTCATTGTTGACACTCGTTGGTTGATTTCAAGTAAGGGTTGAAATTTCCCTCAGAAGCCACGAGTGGAACCCACAACTTGTTATCACCTCTAACGATTCATTGTTTCCATTCGTCGCTAGATCCAGAAACCCTTTAGGTCAAGGCAGTGGTGACCGTGAGTAGACACAATGATTCGTTAGTAGAGGGACCAAGTTTTTCCTGTCAGTGACTATGAGAGGAACCAACGACCCGTTGGTCCATCCAATGAGTTGTGGTTCCCTTCCTTGGCCTATTTCTAGTGAGAATAGATCCCAGGACCAGAACCAACAACTGGTCCCAACGACTCGTGGTGTTAACCAACGACTCGTTGTGTGACCCATTAGTTCCTGTCGGGCAGTTTTCCAGATTTTCTTTTAGGGATTTTTTTAACTTCCCACCTTTTTAATTCCTAAACTATGTTTTTTTGGGTTATAGTCTGGGGATTTAGGGAGGTAATAAATGTTCCCTCTTCATTCCTCTCATTCTCTCAAGTTCAGAACATAGAAACCTCAGACAAGAGACCTAGAAAAGATCAAGGCTTTCAAGTTTTCTCCTCAGATTCTCCAGATCCTTTTCAAGAAATTCAACTCTAGGTATGTGGGAATTCAACAAGGGAATTGTTCTTCCAATAAGTCAGCTGATCAGTTTGACGATAGTTAGTTTACAGATTCACAATTAGTTTAAATGCTAGTTCAGTCTTAGTTAGAAATTAGCCTTTTTCATTATCTTACAGTAAGTCAGCTGATTAGTTTGACGGTAATTAGTTCTTTAAGGAGTTTAGTTCAGTAATACTCCCTAGTTTTAGTTATCAGTTAATTCTCTAGACGGTTACGACGCTTCCAGATAAACAACTATGACTAGTCTTAGAACACCAATTTTCAGTTATCCGATCCTATAGACTCTAAGGTTACTTCCAGATAAGTATTCCTGACTTAGTCCTGGACCCCAGCTTCGAGCTATCAGTTTAGTAGTCAAGTTAGGACTAAACAGAGGGAGTAGTACTTAGCACCAAGCGGATCAGGATTCTAGCGCACCCAGGTTCCCAGAACTACATTGCCACCGTAGGATTTTTGCCCAACGAGCCCTAGACTTGTGATCACCCAGCACAACCACTATACCTTGGCAAGGTATAGTGGACTTTCTCTGATGGGGTGTATACATCAAACTCACATTTAGCTCACGTGGTTATATGTCGGTTATAGACTCTCCCACTATTTAGTACAGTTTTAGTCAGTTTAGTTCAGTTCAGTCACTCAGTTCCAGGACATGTTTATGATTGTCAGTCAGGGTCAATTTTGACCATATCAGTTATAGCTCAGCTTTTATCAGTATTCAGTATCAGTTGGTCATTTCATGTTATTTCAGTTTATCGCTTATTTATCCATGCTTATGTTATATCTCGCTTACTCAGTACATTCAAAGTACTGACGCATACTTTTTATGCTATATCATACTATGATACAGGCGTAGGTTCTCCGTCTCAGCATCGTCAGTAGTTCCCTCCGACGATTTCAACAGCAGCATTTCTTTGGTGAGTCCTCATCTTTCGAGGACAATAATTGATTTTCAGTTAATTCTTATTTAGATAGATTTTAGAGTTAGTTGGGGGCTTGTTCCAGCAACTCATCAATTAGTAGTTGGCTTTCAGACATAGTTGTTCAATATTCTTTCTAGATATGTTTTCTCTTTTCAAATAAGTATTTCTTGGATAATTATTTTTATAAAGCTTCCGCTTATGTTTACTTAGTTTACCAGTGAAATGTTAGATCATGGGTTAGCTTGGGGTCACTTGTGGCACCAAGTACGTGTCTCATCCAGGGTGTAGACTGGGGTCATAACAAACTTGGTATCAGAGTACTAGGTTTAGAGTATCCTAGGATGTCTGAAAGCCACATCAAGTAGAGTCCTTTTCATGGATGTGAAGCACGCCACATTTATGATGTGGAGGCTACAAGACGTTATTAGGAAAATTTCCCTTTTCTCATACTCCTTATCGTGCGTTGAAGTTGGATTCCAAAAACGTCCTCCTAACTCATGCTCTATTCATTTCAGTGATAATATGCCTCCAAAATGAAGAAATGGAAGGAGGGCTAGCAATGCCAACCAACCTGCCCCACCAGCTCCAACAGCCCCTCAGGACGATCAGGTGTCCTCAGTAGAATTTTGAACGACGATCCAGCTGTTAGCGTAGACTGTGACCAAGCAAGTGAACCAGCAGGTGGTTCCAGTGAATATAAACAGGTCTACAGTAGCTGCTAGGGTTCGGGACTTTACCAAGATGAACCCTCCATCTTTTCATGGATCCAAGGTGGGAGAGGACCCGCAAGAGTTTGTGGATGATGTGCAGAAGATCACTCAGATTTAGGTTTTAGTTCTGTGGAGAGTGCTAATTTGGCTACCTACTAGTTGAAAGGGGTGGCTCAAATTTGGTACAACTAGTGGAAGGAAAGGAGGCCAGCAGAAGCAGGGCCAGTAGAGTGGGATGAGTTCACGACTGCATTTCTAGATAGATTCTTTCCTCGAGAATTGAGGAAGGCCAAGGTCGCTGAATTCATGAATTTAAGGCAGAGAAATAGAACTCTGGAGGAGTATGCATTGGAGTTCACTCGGTTGTCGAGGTATACTCTAGAGATGGTAGCTGAGCCAAGGGCTCACATGCTCAAATTCGGCAAAGGAGTGCTAAACTTGGTACTTAAGGAGTACAGAACCGCGATGCTCATCAAGGACAATGACCTCTCCAGCCTCATCATTCATGTCCAGCAGATTGAGGTAGAGAAGTTGAAGGATATTGAGCGGGAGAACAAGCGGGCTAGAACAGGTCAGTTGTATGATGGCCACCAGAGGTCCGGCGCAGTAGTCGCCCACAGCAGCAGCAACAGAGAACTCCAGCACCCACATTGGGCGGGCCCCTTCTTTCCGGTCCCGCAAGGATCAGAAGGGTAGAGCATCTGGCTCTCAGTCCTAGAGTTACAGTGATAGCAATTCTTACCTAGCTTGTCCTAAATATGGAAAGAACCATCCGGGTGAATGCCGCATGAGCAAAGAGGGTTGCTTTAGATATAGGCAGTTTGATCACAGGTTAGATGAGTGTCCATCAGCAGGACGGGGGAGAACTCAGTCTACTTCAGCAGCCCCAGCAGGTCGTCTAGATTAGCAAGGGACTACTTCATGTATAGATGGCGGTCAGTGCCAAAATTGGTTTTATGCTTTGTCCTCTCATCAGGATTAGGAGAGCTCACCTGACGTGGTCACGAGTATGTTTCGTCTTTTCCATCTAGATGTGTATGCCCTACTAGATCTAAGAGCCATACTATCATTCATGACTCCTTATGTAGCTATTTAGTTTTAAATTAGTTCATAAGTTTTCTGGAACCATTCTCAGTCGCTACCCCAATTGGTGACTCAGTTAGAGCTAGCCGAATATAGAAACTGCCCAGTCGCAGTGTTGAGCAAAGTAATTCCAATTGATCTAATAGAGCTAGACATGGTAGATTTTGACTTCATTCTTGGCATGGATTAGTAACATTCCGGTTATGCCTCAGTCAACTGGAGAACTAGAGTCGTTAGGTTTCAGTTTTTCAATGAGTCAACTTAGAATGGATGGGCAGTGCTTCAGAGCCTTAGGGTCGGTTTATTTCCTACCTTAAGGAAAGGAAGCTCATTTTGAAAGGGTGCACCTATCACCTTTCTCGGGTCAAATATTCCAACTTTGAGACCCCAACTATTCAGTCAGTTCTAGTTGTTAGCAAATTCCCTGACGTGTTTCCTGAAGATCTTCCCAGAGTCCTCCTGAGCGGGAAATAGACTTCGACATAGACCTTCTTCAAGACACTCAACCCATCTATATTCCTCCTTATAGAATGGCTCCAGCTGAGCTTAAGGAGTTGAAGGAACAACTGAAATACCTTCTAGATAAGGGTTTCATTAGGCCCAGCATCTCTCCATGAGGTTCTCCAATGTTCGTGCGGAAAAAGGATGGTACTCTCAGAATGTGTATTGACTATTGCTAACTGAACAAAGTTACAGTTAAGAATAGGTACCCCCTATCCAAGATTGACGACTTGTTCGATCAGCTTCTAGGAGCTAGTTGTTTTTCCAAGGTAGATCTCAGGTCGGGGTATCATCAGCTTAGGGTCAGGGAATGTGACATACCGAAAACAACCTTCAGAACTTGGTATAGTCACTATGAATTTGTGGTTATATCCTTTGGACTAACTAATGCCTCGATAGCTTTTATGGACCTGATGAATGGGGTATTCAAATAGTATCTAGACATGTTCTTCATTGTATTCATAGATGACATTTTGGTATACTTCAGAAATAAGGAGGAGCATGTTAACCATCTAAGGATAGTGCTGCAGACTCTCAGAGACCGCCAGTTATTCACTAAATTCAGCAAATATGAATTTTGGCTGAAGTCTGTGGCTTTCCTCGGTCACGTGGTCTTAGGTGAGGGTATTCAAGTAGATCCTCTGAAGATAGCAGCAGTAAGAGACTGGCCAAGACCCACTTCCACAACAGATATTAGGAGTTTCCTGGGCCTTGCCGATTATTATCAACGGTTTGTAGAAGGGTTTTCCTCTATTCATCTCCTCTGACTAAGCTAACTCAGAAAAAGGTGAAGCTTCAGCGGTTAGATGAATGTGAGAAGATTTCCCAAGAGTTGAAGACTCAACTCACTACAACTCCAGTTTTGACCTTACCAGAAGGAACAGATAGGTTCATAGTCTATTGTGATGCTTCTAGAGTTGGCCTCGACTGCATTCTGATGTAGTGGAGTAAGGTGATAGCTTATGCTTCCAGACAGCTCAAGGTTCATGAGAAGAATTATCTGACTCATGATCTGGAACTAGTAGCAGTGGTGTTTGCTTCAAAAATATAGAGGCATTACCTTTATGGGGTTCACATGGATATTTTCACCGATCACAGGAGCCTTCAATACGTGTTCAGTCATAAGGATCTGAACCTTCATCAGAGAAGGTGGTTGGAGTTATTGAAGGATTACTACATGAGTGTGTTGTACCACCCAGGAAAAGCAAATGTGGTGGTGGATGCCTTGAGCAGAATGTCCATGGGGAGCGTTGCTCATGTTGAAGAGAGCAGAAAAGGGCTAGCAAAAGATATTCACAAGTTAGCTCGGTTGGGAGTGTAGTTGGTGGATTCAGGTGAGAGCAGAGTAATTTTGTAGAGTGGTCAGAATCCTCATTAGTTGTTGAGGTTAAGTCAAAGCAGGGTGAAGATCCCATATTGCTTAATCTGAAAGAAGCAGTTCTAAGAAAAGAAGTGAAGGCGTTCTCAAAAGGGGGAGATGGTGTGCTTCGTTACCATGAAAGACTATGTGTTCCGGATGTAGATAAATTGAGACAGTGAATATTAGAAAAAGCACACTACTCTAGATATTGTATCCACCCAGGTGCCACTAATATGTACCATGACCTATGGGAGATCTACTGGTGGAATGACATGAAGAGAGACATTGCAGAATTTGTGGCTAAGTGCCTGAACTGCTAGCAGGTTAAGGTTGAACATTAGAGACCTGGGGTTATGAGTCAGGATATTAGCATACCAACATGGAAGTGGGAAGAATTGAATATGGACTTCATTACAGGTCTACCTCATACTTATCGGCAGCATGATTCAATTTAGGTGATAGTAGATCAAATGAACAAGTCAACATATTTCCTCATAGTTAAAACTTCAGACTCAACTGAGGATTATGCTAAACTGTACATCCAAAAGTTGGTCAGACAGCATGGAGTTCCCTTATCCATTATTTCAGATAGAGGTACCCAGTTCACCTCGTATTTCTAGAAGTCATTTAGAAAGGACTCGGTACTCAGGTCAAACTCAGCACAACTTTTCAGCCTCAAACAGATGGACAAGATGAGCGGACTATTTAGACTTTAGAAGATATGCTAAGAGCTTGTCTGATCGACTTAAAGGGCAGTTGGGATGATCACCTACCTCTCATAGAGTTTGCATATAACAACAGCTACCACTCCAGTATTCAGATGGCCCCGTTTGAGGCATTATATGGTAGAAGGTGTAGGTCTCCTATAGGGTGGTTTGAATTTGGCAAAGCTACCTTGATAGTACTAGAATCAATTCATGAAGCTACGTAGAAAGTGTAACTTATTAGAGAAAGGTTGAAAACAGCTCAGAGTCGACGGAAATCATATGCAGATGTGGGGAGGAGAGAGTTAGAATTTGTTGTAGATGATTGGGTTTATCTGAAAATTTTACCCATGAAAGGGGTGACGAGGTTTGGAATGAAAGGAAAACTCAGTCTGAGGTATGTAGGACCTTATAGGATTTTGAGGTGAACTGGAAATGTGGCCTATGAGCTAGAATTACCTTTGGAGTTAGCATCTGTGCACCCAGTCTTCCATGTGTTACTGTTGAAGAAGTGCATCGGTGATCCGTGCTCAATTGTGCCACTGGACAGTGTGGGAGTGAAGGATAGTCTCTCTTACGAAGAAGTCCCCAGTTCATATCCTAGACAACTAGCTTCGTAAGCTAAGAAATAAGGAAGTCGCTTCAGTAAAAGTCTTATAGAGGAACCAACTAGTTGAGGGAGCCACATGGGAAGCAAAAGCAGACATGATGACCTAAATATCCCCATTTATTCCCTTCCAGTTCAATTTTAGCATTAGGTATTATATTCCTCTTCAATTCTCTATTCAGTTTAGTACTTATCAACTCTATTCAGATTTTCAATGTGCACTCTAGTTGTGTTAATTCAGTTAGTATGCCTATTCCAATTCGGAGTCAGTCACTCCTTTAGAAATCAGTTTATAGTCTCAGTCTAGGGATTGCAGCTCTTTTCCCAATTTTTCAGTAGTTTTAACCTTCATTCGAGGACAAATGATCCCAAGGGGGAGATATTATAATACCCCAAAACTTTGCTAGACCAAACTCAGACTTTACATGAAAAACCAGAAAGAACCAGAAAACTGTCTCAGAACGATTGAGACAACGAGTCGTTGTCAGAAGTAATGACCTATTGTCTGAGTCGTTGTCAGCCTACCAGTTTCCTTTCGAGAAACAACAAGACCTTGAATGACCCATTGTGAAGAGTAATGGATCATCCTCTGACCCGTCGTATTCGCAGCTCAGAACCCTGCCCTGACATTTTCCAGAAACAACGAGCCATCCAACGAACCGTCGTTGGCTACGATGACTCATTTTTGACACTCGTTGGTTGATTTATAGTAAGGATTGAGATTTCCCTCAAAAGACACGAGTGGAATCGATGACTCGTTATCACCTCTAATGATTCATCATTTCCACCTGTCGCCAGATCTAGAAACCCTTCAGGTCAAGGAAATGGTGACCACGAGTAGACACAATGACCGTTGGTTCTACCAATGAGTCGTTGTGTCGTCCGTTAGCAGAGAGACCAAGTTTTTCCTGTCAGTGACCATGAGAGGAACCAACGACACATTGGTCCATCCAATGAGTCGTGGTTCCCTTTTGTGGCCCATTTCCAGTGAGCATAAATCCCAGGCCCAGGACCAATGACTAGTCCCAACAAGTCATGGTGTCAACCAATGACTCGTTGTGTAACCCCATTGGTTCCTGTCGGGCCATTTTTTAGATTTTCTTTCAAGGATATTTTTGTAACTTTTTGCCTTTTTAATCCCTAAACTATGTTTGTTTGGGTTTATGTTCAGGGATTTGAGGATGTAATCAACATTACCTCTCATTCCTCTCATTCTCTCAAGCTTAGAACATAGAAACCTCAGAGAGGAGACTCAGATTAAGATCAAGGGTTTTAAGTTTTATCCTTAGATTCTCTAGATCCTTTCCAAGAAATTCGACTCCAGGTATGTGGGAATTAAACAAGGGAATTGTTCTTCCCTTGTGTCCCAAAACCCTTCTGTAATTGCTTGTCAGTCTTAGCCTTGAATATCAGAAATAGGGTTAGCTTCATTCAGATTATGAATATTCTTGTGAATTTGAAATCCTTGTGAACTCTTGCAATGTTTTCATCATTTATCACACATGTTGTTATTCTCTTCATGAATTTTTTTTATCCCTAGTTCTACAAATACAGTAAACCAGGTCTTGCATAATTATCTGGATACAAATGTTGTTTGACTCTATTAGTTCTTGAATTTTCATGTTATTACCATTTTGCGGATTCAAGTCAATTTGAATGCTAGTTCAATCTCAGTTAGAAATTAGCCTTTTTCAGTATCTTATAGTAAGTCAGTTGATCAGTTTGGCATAGTTAGTTCTTTGAGGAGTTTAGTTCAGTAATACTCTCTAGTTTCAGTTATCAGTTAGTTCTCTAGATGGTTACAATGCTTCCAGATAAGTAGCTCCGACCAGTCTTACAACACCAGTTTTCAATTATCCGGTCCTATAGACTCTCATGTTACTTCCAGATAAGTATTCCTGACTTAGTCCTGGACCCCAACTTTGAGCTATCAACTTAGTAGTCAAGTTAGGACTTTCCAGTTGGAGTAGTACTTAGCACCGAATGGATCGGGGTTCTAGCGCACCCAGGTTCTCAGAAATATGTGGCCACCATCGGTTATTGGCCCACCGGGCCCCAAACTTGTGATCACCCAGCTCAGCCACTATACCCTAGCAAGGTACAGTGGGCTTTCTTTGATGGGGTGTATACATCAAACTCCACGTTTAGCTCATGTGGTTATATATCGGTTATAGACTCTCCCACTTGTCAGTACAGTTTCAGTTCAGTTTAGTTCAGTTCAGTTTACTCAGTTCTAGGACATGTTTATGACCTCAATTAGGGTCAATTTTGACCATATCAGTTATAGCTCAGTTTTTATCAGTTGGTCATTTCATGTTATTTCAGTTTAGTGCTTATTTATCCATGCTTATATTATATCTTAGTTACTCAGTACATTCAAAGTATTGACGCATACTTTCTATGCTATATCATATTATGATATAGGCGCATGTTCTCAGTCTCAACATCGTCGGTAGTTCCCTCCGATGATTTCAGCAGTAGCATTCTTTTGGTGAGTCCTTATCTTCTGAGGACGATAATTGTTTTTCAGTTAGTTCTTATTTAGACAGATTTTAGAGTTAGTTGGTGGCTTGTCCCAGCAACTCATCAGTTAGTAGTTGGCTTTCAGACACAGTTGTTCAGTATTCTTTCCAAATATGTTTACTCTTTTTACATCAGTACTTCTTGGATAATTATTTTATAAAGCTTTCGCTTATGTTTACTTAGTTTACCAGTGCAATGTTAGACCATGGGTTAGCTAGGGGTCATTTGTGGCACCAAGTACTATGTATCGTCCAGGGTATAGACTCGGGTCATGACAATCTCAGATAGAGGTACTCAGTTTACCTCATAGTTTTTGGAGATCATTTTAGAAGGGATTTAGTACTCAACTCAAGCTTAGCGTGGATTTTCACCCATAGACAGATAGCCAGACTGAGCAGACCATTCAAACTCTTGAAGATATGTTGAGAGCGTGTGTGATTGACTTCTAGGGTAGTTGGGATGATCACTTGCCTCTCATCAGGTTTGCTTACTATAATAGTTACCACTCCAGCATTCAAATCGCTCCATTTGAAGCTCTTTATGGGAGGAGTAGATCACCTATCGGATGGTTTGAAGTAGGCGAGGCTATGTTGATAGGGCTAGATTCCGTTCATGAGGCCATAGAGAAAGTCCAACTTATAAGGGAAAGTCTGAAAATAGCTCAGAGTTTTCAGAAGTCTTATGTGGATGTTAGACGGAGAGAGCTTGAGTTTGAAGTTAACGATTGGATATTTTTGAAGATGTCTCCATGAAGGGAGTGATGAGGTTAGGAAAGAAAGGGAAGCTTAGTCCCTGATATGTTGTTCCTTATAGGATTCTGAGACAATTTAGCAAAGTGGCATATGAGTTGGAGCTACCAGCGGAGTTAGCCTCGGTACATCCAGTTTTCCATGTATCTCTACTAAAGAAGTGCAATGGTGACCCGACCTTGGTTGTTCCGATGGAGAGAATAGGTGTGAAGGATAGCCTTACCTATGAGGAGGTTTCAGTTAAGATCCTTGATCGTTAAGTTTGGAAGTTGAGAAACAATGAAGTAGCTTCAGTGAAGGTTTCATGGAGGAATCAATTTGTTGAGGGAGCTACGTGGGAAGCTGAAGCAGATATGATGGCTAGATACTCGCATCTTTTCCGTTACGACTCAGTTTTAGCATAAGGTATTAGATTTATCCTTAGTACTCTATTCAGTTTCACGTCAAGTTCATGTATCTCAGTTCCTTTTATGTTTTAGCATGTATGTATGATTCATGAATTCAGTTCAGTCATGCGTATCAATTCGGAGTCAGACACTCCCTCAGTTTTCAGCTTCAAATGTTTAATATTTGGGATTGCAGTTCTTTCCCCAGCCTTTCAGTATGTTTAACCCACATTCAAGGACAAATGTTCCCAAAGAGAAGAAAATTTAACACCCCAGAAGTTTCTAAGACTAGATTCTGGATTTGAAGTATGTTTATCAGAAAAAGTCTGGAAATTTTCTCTCAAGTACGACTAAAGGTACGAGTCATTATGCAAGTTTTATGAAAAGTCAAGTTTATGATTCATGATTTTAAGTTTGACGTGATACCTAGAATGAATGAATATTTATAAATTACCCATGTATGAATCTATGATTTTGACTTATGAAGTCTATTTCAAGTATGCATGATTTTAAAATTTGGGTACACCCCACAAGTTAAGTATGTTTTCATGATTTAGTTCAGTTTTATAAAAATCAGCTTACCATATGGTTCGGAGTTAATACTCCCACATTCAGCTTATGGTATGTTTAGAGCCAGGACTCCTAAATGTTTAGATGTCAGAGTATGTATGTAATTATGATTTCAGCTTCGTTAGAAAACGATGGGAGCACCTTGCATGTTTTTGGGAGTAGTGTCTAGCACCGAGTACGTCAGGGGTTCAAGTAAACAGAGAGTCTCAGAATTACGCATTAATGTAGGTTTATATATTTACATTGGGACCTCCCTTGTGAGTTTTTTCCTACCCATAAATGGGCCTTCAGCTTGATATCGATATCATGGTATAGTCCTTAGATGGGGAAAGATTTTGGATGGCTCTGCCCACATAAGTGTAATAGTTGGGGCATCACGTAATCTCTATCGTGATGGTATCGGTTATATGAAGAGTCTCCCATTGTTCCCCATGATTTCAATTTTCATGTTCATGACTTAAGATATTATGTTTTATAGATGGTTTGACCTAATGATCAGTTTATAAGCTTTTGCTTATGATTTCAACTATGACAAGTCATAATATTTCAGTCTTCAGCTTTGGGTCATTCTATTCAGATGTGATACTCAACTTATGACTATATATGTATCAGATTTAAATTTCAGCATACAATCCTTACTCTCATGATATACTGATTAATATTTATATGCATGATTTCAGTTAACATTTACTCAGCATGTTTAACTTACCTTGCATACTCAGTACATTTCAAGTATTGACCGCATACTCTTTGTTGTATCATTTCATGATGCATGTCGAGTGATCAGACTCCATTTTGTTGTTAGTCCAGCTTTCCTCCGCAATCTAGCTCAGTTCCCAATGTTGGTGAGTCCTCATCTTCCGAGGACATTTAGTTTAGTGTTTGACTATGTTGTATGCGTTAGACTTTAACGAGCTAGTTGGGTGTGTTGTCCTATCATCTCATCAGACAGTTTAGAGGCTTATCAGACAATTATGTAGACTTTCAGCTTTGTCGAGTGTCGACTCTATTTATGATTGTTGCTATACGTTATGTTATTCAGTCTTCCACTTATTCATGTTTAAGATATCAGTTTTCACCTTGATATATGCTCTTTAGTTGTTATGTTCATGCCATGGATGTACTTGGAGAAATTCGTGGTTCTAGGTCTCGTATCTCGGTTCAGGGTCCCAGCTCGGGTCGTGACAAGAAAGATCTATACAAACTCTCAATTAATCTAACCACATGAATTCAAAATTAAGCACAAATCATACAAAATTCAAATTCATGAGCCTAGGTGTATCTATAGAGTCATTTAATTTACCCAACATGCTTCTTAATTTATGGCTCACTCGCATCTTCAATCTTGTGTAGCACTTAACAAAAGCATCAAACATTAAACCAGTTAATGGTTCTATTGAAAAATCCTAATGACTAATTCTTTTTTCAAAACGATCATCATTCATCCATTGTTGGAAAAAGTACCTAATATGACTAAAAATCAAATTTCTCACCAAAATCAAATATTTATTATCGGTTCAAAGTGCCCCCTTTCAGAAAAGAACCAAAAAGAAAAACCAAAGGGTGGATGAAGTCTACCCTACTCCAATTTTTCAACTAAACCAACTTCAAACTAAGCACATACTTCACCCTCACAAGCATCAAAATTTTGAAATTCCCTCACCCCACACTTAAATCATGTTATGTTTGCAGAGCATCAATTAAAATCAAACAAGGGTGAGGGATACTTCCTGAGGCCTCTAAGCCTAGCTAGCAGCATCTTCGTCCAATTTTTGGTTACAAGGATCAATGACCCCACATCCATTCTTCTTCACGCTCCTAAGCTTCCTTCTATGAGTACTCAGACTTCTCCTCAATCTTAACTAAACCAAAAAAGAACAAAAACAAGGGTGATATTAAATAAAATAAAGTAAAAGAAAAATATATACCTGTTGTATAACTTGGGTTGCCTCCCAAGAAGTGCCTAATTTAACATTGCGGCACGACGTGAGTGATATCCCTTTCAGGATGTCCTCAACCTCTTTTTCTCTTTTGGGCACAGTCTCCTTATTTTCTTAACTCTTGAGGAACAACCTCCACACTTTCCCTCTTCCTCACTGTCACCTCCTTACCAGAGTCAGGTTGCACTCCATCAGACTCAGGCTCAGGTTTCCATTTCAGCTTGGGTCGGTCTTCTACATCAGCTTCGGGCCTTTTTATGAGAGTTTTTAGTTGAGTTCTTGTTAGCTTGCACTCCTCCTCCCCCCACTCATCCTATTCTAATGGATTGATCATATGGAGATCCCTGTAGTGTGCTGGGGTGTTGAGTGCTTTATACAGTCTGAAGTTCTCGTCCTCATCATCGACTCTCATCTTCAAGTTGCCTACCCTAACCTTAATCAATGCTCCTTTAGTGGCCAAGAACAGACATCCCAGTATGATAGGTACCCTGTCATCAACTTCAAAGTTAAGAATAATAAGTCAGTAGGGATTATGAATTTACCAACTTTGATGAGCACGTCCTATATGATTCCTTTTGAAACCACTTTGGTTCGGTTAGCGAGCTGCAACACCACTTTGGAAGGCCTTGGTTTTCTCAAACTAAGTGTATTGAACAATGATAGGGGCATCAAATTCACACTTGCCCCTAAATCACACAAGGCCTACATCAACCCGCTTCCACCAATTTATATCTCGGGAGGGTGAAACACCCATGGGCTTTGAGCTTCTCAGGCAGCTCACTCATTACCCTTGAGTTGTACTCTTTGGTGAGTGCCATTATTTCCACATCAATCAACTCTTCTTCTTGGACACCACCTCCTTCAAGTACTTAGCATACTTGGGCATTCCCTGCAAATATCAATTAGAGGCCAATTTATGTGAAGTTCTTTGAAAATATCAAAGAACTTCTTGAAACAAGAATCCTCGCTTTTTTGAAGCCTTTAGGGGAATGGTGGTGGTAGTATCTTTTCTGGTTGTACTACTGGTTGTACATTGTTGTCCGCAACTACCTCTGTTTTACCCTTAAATTTGCAGACAGGCCTGGTCTTGTCAACTCAGCTTGCACCTCATTCTTCTTCTGTTTCACTGGTGCATCATCTAACTCTTGCCCACTTGATCATACCCAAATTTTACCTTGCAATGAAGTACAAAATGGTCGCTGTCAAATATAGTAACTCAACTAGGTTGCGGTCTATCCCACATAGAATAGGGTAAAAATAATATGTTAATGATGAATAAATCGATCGGTATTAATATTTCAGAAGGTGGATTACAAAGAAAAAGTAATTCTAAAAAATGATTGAGTTGTTATTAAATTAATGAGACAAAACTAGGATTGTGTTCCTCATGATTTCATAACGTAGTAGGCTTATATTATAAGTGATCTATCCTGATGAGTTTTGTGTAAGATTGAAGATTAAGTTCATCTAACATCTTTTGACATACATAGATGAATTTCACCTAAATCCTCTCGGATTTTACGTGTTTGTATATTTTTCTCTCACCATAAGTCTTGGATTAACTATCCTGGATTAGAGCTCAAGTTAATTAGGTGAGGTTGGTAGCCTCAAATTTCTATTGTTATTCTCTTTTTCTAACTTCAACCTCTTTGGTCGAGCAAGTTGAAGATACATGCATTTTTCAATATTTGCAACCGCTAAAACTCATTAAAATGAATAGAATAGCAATTCACCCATTTCACCATTCAAGAATTATTATTTTATTTTGCCTGCTTTTGTTAATTCAGCATGCTTCCCACAACCCCAGCTCAAGAGATTTAGCTGCTCATGTTTCGAAAAAAAATAACATAAGATTGATAAAAAGTCATAATGAAATACTTACAATAATATGAAATTGTTTGACAAATTTTCAAAGCTAATTAGAATCACAAGAACTTGATAAATTCTCAAATAATATCTTTCACACTTACAATATAATGCTCAATCTAATTTAAGCTATTGTATGTTGTGAAAACTTCTCTAGGTTGTGTGTCAAAAAACATCCTAAGAAGGGGTATATATAGTATTAGAATAAGTATGCATTGTTCCTGCTTGGACTCGGATTGGATTTTGCAGCTTCTGTTCCTACTTGAATTGGTATTGAACTTTTGTAGATTTTGAGTTGGCCATCCTTGTTGTGTGTTGCACCTTCGTATGCACCAAAATGGCATCACGTTGCACCAATAGGTGCATTGTTGATGCGTAGGCCCTTGCACAGATATGCTTGCGTGATGTCCTCTTCTATCATGTTTTGGCACTTGCTCCTTTTGAGTTTGTCTTGGAAACTCTTGCTCTTTTAAGCCTCAAATAAGTCCAAATCCATCACTTTAATTCCTACAAGCATCTTATCATGTGTGTTATCTCTTTTTCACAAATATCATATAAAATTAAAGAAAACACATATAATTTATTATAAAAATATAGTTAAACATGGGCAAAATATGACAAATAAGTGCGTAAATACACCCTACATCACCACTCCACACTTAAACTATTATTTGTCCTCGAACACTCTACTACTTGTCCTCTCAAATTCAACCACAAAATTCACCCTATGAACAGGTCTACTTACACTAAGGGTCATTAGACAATTCAATCAAGCCTCAACAATCCACTCAATATGCATATATGATTAACATTTAAAGGTCACAAATCAAAATAACAGCTTCTAGAACTAACTCAATAAGATATATTTGGGCCAACATAAATTATATGTAATTTAACAATAAAAGATACACCAAGATCTCACAATTATGTACCCCTCACTATTTGGAGAATGTCCTTTCACTCATATGATATACAACAACTTTGACTTGGGCATAGATAAAAAAATCACTCATTCTCCCAAAGAACTCAACATGCATGCAAAGGACGACCCATAGGCTTGCCCTTAGTGTAATACACCACTAATATAGAACATTGAATCTAAGATCAATTAGGACTTAAGATGGTTGTAATGCAGGCTAAGGGATGGGTAGGAACTATTTGGCCAAGATAATGTCTAATCTCCTCACGCACTTTAATACTTCACAACTTTTTCACTTTTTTAGCACATTCTTCAATCTCCTTATTTTCTCCTTATACCTCCCTTTTATTTTTAATTTTGAAACTTAGGTGACTAGTAGAGAATTTTTGACATTAATCTCATTCACAATTTTTTTATTTTCATTCTCTTATTTTTCAAACTTTTTCTCTTTTTCTTTCCCCACTATATCACTCTCCTTGTTTATCAATTTTCACACTCTAGTTTTTCCCCCTTTTTCTATCTTCTCTTTTGCTCCTTTTATGCAAAATTTTCAATTAAAGTGTTGTAGGAGTTATTTGGATCAAATAAAGGTCAATAGAACAAAAGAGATTAAGCTTGTAATATGGCTATCAAAAGAATAGGCTAAGACTCAAAATGGATAACTAAGACAATCACGTAAAGGTAGGTAAAATTTGGATACAAATAGACTACCAAAGAAATACCTATATCACTTCCTAGATTTAACATTCTCATTTTGTTTTGCACACACACACTGTGCAAGTTTGGGACATCAAATTGCAAGTATGGAGTATACAAAACTATCTCAGACACACAATGATACAAATGGTTCAATAATGGCAATCAAGATTACATAAACACATATATCTATATTGAATGTCTCACATTATTAAGCCCAAGTTTTCAAGCATAGAAATAAAATTTTAAAAGTCTAAGTGTTTCTACCTTTTCATGCATTTTTGAGTGAATCATGCAAAGTCTCAATGATACCCTAAGTGAAGTGATAACGCTCAAATACATCTCTCCAGATTAAGGGAGGTGGAAGTGATTGTTGTTAGAAAAATAAAAAATACCCCATGAGTGTCGGGATCGAATCCCATAAGAAATCGAGGCAGAAAAGCCAAAAGTTGTAAACTAACTCAACTTAGACTGCATCATTGTTTGACATTTGGAAAGTAAAAAGTGGGGAAAAAATATTAAATCCAAATTTATAAAACTAGATTGAGCAACTAATTTATTTGCAAGTGATAGGAAAGGGCTAGGGATATGCAATAGATGGGGTGTCAACTAGATTGAGATTGATTTGATAGCTTTAAACTCAATTTCTAGTATGGATAGCACAGATCACAGTACATCCTCTTATTTTTCAACCACAAGGACGCTTTTGCCTTGGGTTTTCTCAAACCCCAAGGTCTCAATCAAACAAACAACCATAAATCTTGAGGAAGAGTCAAGCTATCTTTATCCTTAACCCTTTAATGGAGTGGGAATTTGGGTTTTGACTATATCTAGCTCAACATTACACATCTACACTCCAAATCCTCCCTATTGTTTCCTCACCCAAATCTCACTATTCTTTCTTAAACTCAAGCAAGATAAGTAAACTATTTGCAACCACTAATATTTCAATTAAAATTCAGAGTAAACAATAGATCCATGCTTATAGCTAGAATTTAAGAATAATTTATCAATACCCCATCAAGTTTAAACACTCATCAAGCACACACCCCTACCTAGAAATTTAGTTACTCATCAATGGATATAAAAATTATACCCATGGGTAAATCATCAACAATCATCAGAATGAGTAGTAGATTAAGATTTCAAAATCTGCAACAATGGTGTTCTTGCCCAATGAATTTGAAGAAGAAAAAAAGCACTCTACTCTCTATCTCTCTACTTCTCTCTACAATTCAATTCTATGCTAAGATGTGTTATTACTTAGGTGTGTACAATTGAGGTAAAATCTGCACATTTCCTTTTGCATAGCTTTTCAAATTTGTCCTTGAAAGCTTCTCAGGTACACTTGTGCCACAACTGGATGATTTTTCCCTTATCAGCGTTTTGGCTCACTTGCGAGGCACCTGCGGCTCGCAACTGCTTCGCAGGTTAATACAGAATTTTTCTAGTGCTAACTGCATTTGCACCTGCATTTTGCAGGTGCCAACTTATGTTTCGCAGGTTAACTTCAGCTTCTTCCTAGTGCTAACTGCACGCCAATGTGCGGCACTCATGTTCTTTGCTTCCAGCAGGGTATTTTTTGTTCAGTTCTTCTATTTTCTTTTTCTAAGTCAAACACCTTCACAAACAAAGAGAAAAATCATAAAATCTTCCTAACTTGTGTGAAAATAAAGCAATACCTCATGCTTAAAAGCCTAATGAGTTGGTAAATTACCAACTCATCAAACCCCCAAACTTAAATCTTTGCTTGTCCTCAAGCAAGGCATTCACTCACAACATAAAATTAAATTAAGCATACACATCATAAAAGCTGCACAAGGGACCACTAAAACTTAAGAAAACCCCAAAATCACACACCAACTCAAGAAAATATAAAGACTCAAAACATGTTGCACAAATTCAATTGGTAACCATAAACATTTGGCACATCTCATTTTCATTCTTTCAATAAAAAACATGGGAATATTTTAATCAAATCAAGATCCACAAGCATCTCAAGTCATTGACAATCAACATTAAAGGTTTTCCCAGAAGTTCATTGCACAACTTGTCTCGTTCACACCTCTCAATTGAAAACACAATTTTTTTAACATTTACTTTGCAAGGAAGTGATGTCACTCACCACAAGAGAGAATTCCATTCACACAGATATAATTCACACAAAGGGATTATAACATGATGCAAAGACGTTCACTCTCTCTAAGATATTCAAGTGCATACATATTGACCCATAGGCTTGCCTTTTGTGTAACTAGCCACTAATGTAGAGTTTCTACACTCAGAATCACTAAGGACTTGCAGGCTATAATGAAGGCTAGGGGTTCGGGTAGGACAACATTTAGTTCCAATGACTAGAATCTCCCCAATGCCTTTTGTGCAAACATTCAAACATCTTGCCACACTTAGCAAGTTTACTTCACCTTATCTTTCCTCTCTCATCATTCATAATTTTTCTCAAGATCCATCCTTTTAACACCTTCAACTTTTCATTAAGCCTCATCTACCCAAGAGATAGCACTATCCAACTTTTGTCTCTTTCTTCTTTTGATCAAGGGTTTTTCGAGCATCAATTTTGTTTTTTCATCAAGCACAGCTACCTCACATGGAAGCTCATTCCTCTTTTTCTTTCTCTTGCACATCCCCAAACTTAGGTTTTTGCCTATATCACATTTCATTTATTTCACCCCAAATCTTGGGCTTCAAGCCCCATTTTCTTTTATCACTAGCAATAAGGGAGGATAGGTGCCAAAGACGGGGATTAAAAAGGGTAGGCTTGTAATGTGGTTGCCAAGAAAAAGGCGTAAGGCTCAAACAGTGGTTAACAAGGATTGATGTTCAAGGAGGTCATTTGGTGGTGAAGTGACTAACCAAAAAGAGCCTAAGGTCATTTTTCAAGTGCAGCTACATCTAGGATTTCACCTTGAAAAACACCTGGGGCAAGTTCTTGACAATATGCATACATAAGAATCAAGCTAAAAATCTCACCACACAAGGCATCATAATCTAAGGAGTTCAACTATTTTCACAATCAATTCAAAGGTATGACTTTAAACAAGCTATTTTGAGTTTTTCACACTCGTTTTGAAAATCAAAAAGCCAAACAATGAATGTAGGAATCATGACAAGATAATGCTCTTTTTCAAATCCATTTTCCCCTTTTTTTCTAAAAAAATCACATTGTTATGCCAATAAAAAACTTTTGGTGGTACCTCTCAAAACAAGTGCAACAACGACTCAAAAAGGCACAGTAAACTTGGCATTTTTCCTTAAGAAAATCGCCTCTCAATCTATCATAGGGAAATGTCACCCAGTTCGACACACAAAAAAAGAAAATAAAATTTTCTCCTTGGGAAAGAACCGTAGTATGAAGATAACCCTTAGAGCTTATTACTATCTATCATCTATAAAGGTGATTTGCAAAGTATGGGTCAAGAATTAATTGGCATGTAAAACCAACTCGTCAATGGAAACTCACATCATCAAGGCAAGAAAATTAGGCCAATAATTAAATCAATTCAAATCAAACCCCACAAGGGAATTCATTCATTCCAAACACATATCAATTCATTACATAGCAAGCACAACAATGGCATCCATCCCAACAAGATCGTGCATTGTCCCCAAGGCATACTAAGAACAAGAGAGAGTAGGAGGACTCCCTGCATCAGCAAGGGTTGAGAAAGGTCCATCATGACAAGTGCCATGAAGCTATGTCAGCATCGGACGACATTAAGGGATCGGGTGGGACTACAAGCAGTTCATGCAGCGAAGTCATCACCCATCTGACCAGAAGGGTCCTGGCCTCATGGTAAGAATAGATTGGAGCCACTCAATATGGGTCATCATGTTGGCCATCATTGAGAGCGGGATGCACCTCATCACGAGGTGGATCACCAAGTTGAACCACTCTAGCTGCTACAGCCTTAGATGGGTTGTATCCCATACACCAATCATCAGGAGGACTCCTATCCGCAATGGTTGAGTCAGGTCCTTCTGCCGAGATGTTTAAATCAATATCTATGGGTGACATCATCTCTATCATGCCCCGAGCTTACACCTTAGACGGAACACGGTACTTGGAGTCACAAGTAACCCCAAGTCAACCCCTGGTCTGTCATACACTGGCATTTTGAGTAACATATAAATATATACAACGGAAGTTTAAAGCAAAAATATAAGCATTTAAGAGAGTGGAGCTGATTCATAATGTTTAAAAATATTTGAACAAAACTACAAGTCTGAAAAACCAAATCTGCATCTGAAAGCCACTACAATTGATGAGTTGCTGGGACAAGTCCCCAGGTAACTCTTAATCTAAATAGAAGAAAGCAAAAATGAGTAAAATAATCTTCCTCCTAGTACGATGAGGACTCACCAAATAGGATAGCTGAAGTCTTTTGAGAGAGATCGGCTAGTGAAGCTGAAACTGAGGTCCTGCAGCTGTATCATAAAATGATACAACATAAAAGTATGCGTCAGTATTTTTAATGTACTGAGTAAGTGAGATAAACCATACATAAGAAATAAAAAGTGTTGAACTGAAGAGACAAGCAGATAAACCATCATACACAAGAAATAAAAAGTGTTGAACTGAAGAGACAAGCAATGACCAATTAAAGCTACTGAACTGAATAAATGAAATAACTGAGATGTTCTGAAAGACCCTATTTGATGGTCAAAGACATGCTCTAAATCTGAGATACTGGGCTATAAGACTATAGTGAAGTCATAACTGTACTGAGTAGTCTGAAACTGTTCTAAACTGAGCTAAGCTGAGATTGAGTTGAACTGGACTAAACTGATACTGGACTGACTAGTGGGAGAGTCTATAATCAAAATATAACCGCATGAGCTAGACGTGGAGTTTGATATATACACACCTTTGGTAGGACCCAATATACCTTTCCAGGGTATAAAGGCATGAATTGGGTGATCACAAGAGTCTGGGGCCATGAGGCTAATAAAATTGAAACCTACGGTGACAACGTAGTTCTGGGAACCTGGGTGCTATGGAACCCCGGTCTGCTCGGTGCTAAT
Organism: Datura wrightii; assembly: GCA_035772735.1. Lineage (NCBI taxonomy): Eukaryota > Viridiplantae > Streptophyta > Magnoliopsida > Solanales > Solanaceae > Datura > Datura wrightii. Next base: position 82,152,658 of record JASDFA010000006.1, on the reverse strand, counting down.
TCCAACTCCCACCGGATAATCCTAGACTGAATACTAAGCTGATAGCTCAAAATTGGGGCCCAAGACTAGTCAGGGATATCTATCTGGAAGAACCCTGAGAGTCTTATCGGATCGGATTCTAGAACTAGGTTCTAAGACTGGTCAGAGCTTCTTATCTAGAAGCGTCGTGAATGTCTAAAGAACAAACTGTAATCTATAATTGGGGTCCTAAGGCTGGTCAGAGCTTCTTATTTAAAAGTTCCATTACCGCCTAGTGTACCACTAAAACTGAGTTCTGAATCTGATTATGATAACTAAGAGATACTACTGACACCTCAGAAATTTCTGTAGTCAAACTGATCAGCTGATATTTCTGACTAACACTGAGTATTCTAACATATTGACTGAAACTAGGCTAACATGCATCTAATTGAGAATCAACATATACAAATAATAAGGAATCCACAACACTGATAGAGTTAGGAAAATTTCAAAATCACTATAGCAAGATTCTAGTCTTTTCAACTCTCAAGGACTAGGGATAAATTCACTGTACAAGGATAAGCATCAATATTGTTACAAACTGGTGGAAAATATCTATAATTATTATAAAACAATATTCCACATGAATTAAATGAAGCATGACTGAGAATTTCTTAACATTCGATAATCTGCAGGGCTAGAACTGATAAAGAAAATAGGGAGAATTTTGGGGACACAAGTGAAGAACTATTTCCTTGTTGAATTCACACATACTTGGATATGGAAAACCCAAGATAATTCCTCGAAAAATCTGAGATGAATCAAACACCCTAACTTCTGCTCTGAACCTGCCTAAGAGATCTCTACGCTGAACTGGTGAAGAGATGAGAAAAGAATGAGAGAAACCATCGGTTCCCCCTCTAAAAACCCTACTTAAACCCAAAATGACGTAGTTTAGGACTAAGTAGGTGAAAAATTACAAAAGTACCTCTGGAATTTAAATCTGAAATCTGGCCGACAAGGTCCCAATGGGTCACTCAACGAGTCATTGGTTGAGACCACAACTCGTTGGGACCTCTTGTTAGTTCAACTACTTGGGGTGAGAAGTCACTGGCTCTGGTAACAGGGGGTCATCACGACTCGTTGGATGAACCAACGGGTCGTTGGTTCCTCTCGTGGCCATTGGGCAAGGAGAATTGGTAGACCAAGCAACGGGTGACACAATGACTCGTTGGTTGAACCAACGGGTTGTCGTGTCCAGTCATTAGGCTCACTGGAGAGATTTTTTCTAAAAGTGCCTAAGTTGAAACAATGGTGCTGACGATGACTCGTTAGGGGAAACAACGAGTCGTTGTTTCCTCTTGTCTTTACTAGAAGGGGGATTTCAGAGATCTCACACGATGACCCTCACAACGAGTCATTGTTTCTGACAACGACTCCTTGGTCGAGTCGTGGGGTCCTGGGAAGGATTTTTGGGCTGGGGGAAACCACGACCAATAGGATGACTCATTGTTTCTCACAACAGATTGTTCCATGTCTAGTTGGTTCCTAAGTTGCCAAGATCTGGGGACCATGATTGACACAAACGAATCATTGGAGCTGACCACGACTCATTGTATCAGTCGTTCTGAAAAAAATCTGGTTTTTCTGCTACATTTTTCATAGAATGTCTAAGTCTAGTCTAGGAAAGTCTTGGGGTGTTACTATATCTCCCCTTGGGATCATTCATCCTCGAATAAAGACTAAAACTATAGTAAAACTAGGAAAGAGTTGAGATTACTAGACTGAGACTACGAGCTGATTTTTGGAGAAGTAACTGACTCCGAACAGACTTTACCGTACTAACAGAGCTGATGCAACTAAATGCACATAAAAAACTAAATAGAGCTGACGAGTACGGAATTGAATAGATTACTGAGGAGGAATTTTTTACTTGATGTCGGAACTGAACTGGAAGGGAACAAGTGTGGGTATCTAGCCATCATATCTGCTTCGTCTTCCCACATAGCTCCTTCTACATGTTGATTTCTCAATAAGATTTTGACTGAAGCTACCTCCTTGTTCCTCAGCTTCTGAACCTAACGGTCAAGGATCTGAACTAGGACCTCTTCGTATGAGAGACTATCTTTCACTCCCACACTGTCCAATGACACAACTGAAGTTGGACCACCGATGCACTTCTTCAACAGTGACATATGGAACACCAGGTGCACAGATGCCAACTTTGAAGGTAATTCCAGCTCATAAGCTATCTTGCCGTTCGTTTCAAAATTTTGTAGGGTCCCACATATCTAGGATAGAGCTTTCCTTTCTTCCCAAATCTCATCACCCCTTTCATGGGTGAAATTTTCAGATAAACCCAATCATCCACCGCAAACTCTAGTTCTCTTCTCCTTACATCAGCATAAGATTTCTAACGGCTCTAAGTTGTTTTCAATCTTTCTCGGATGAGCTGTACTTTCTGCATAGCTTCATAAACTGAGTCTGGCCTGATTAAAGTAGCTTCACCCACTTCAAACCATTCAATAAGAGATCTACACCCCTGCCATATAATGCCTCAAACAGGGCCATCTAGATACTGGAGTGGTAGTTGTTGTACGCAAACTCGATAAGAGGCAAGTGGTCATCCCAACTGCCCTTGAAATCGATCACGCACGCTCTCAACATATATTCTAGGGTCTGAATAGTCCACTCAGCTTGTCCATCTGTTTGTGGGTGAAAAGTTGAGTTGAGCTTGACCTGGGTACCAAGTCCCTTCTGAAAAGACTTCCAGAAATGCAAGGTGAACGAGGTACCTCTGTCTGAGATAATGGATAGTGGCACCTCATGAAGCCTGAACAACTCCCGAATATAAAACCCAACATAATCCTCAGTTGAATTTGTAGTTTTAACTGGGAGTAAGTGTGCTGACTTAGTCATCCGATCTACTACTACCCAGATTGAATCATGTTGCCGATGACTCCGAGGTAGACCCGTAATGAAATCCATATTCACTTATTCCCACTTCTAGGTAGGTATGCTGATATCCTTAGTCATACATCCCGGTCTCTAGTGTTCTACTTTGACCTGCTGGTAGTTCAGACACTTAGTTACGAATTCAGCGATGTCTCTCTTCATGTCGTTCCACCAGTAAATACCCCGTAAATTGCGGTACATTTTCGTAGCACTAGGGTGGATGAAGTATCTCAAGCTGTGTGCTTTATCCAGTATCTGCTATCTCAAATCACCAACATCTGGCACATACAATCTGCCCTGGTAACGGAGCACACCATCTCCCCTTTTGGAGAAATCCTCAAACTCTTTTCTAAGAACTGCTTCCTTCAGCTTAAGTAAGATGGGATGCTCATCCTGTCTGGACTTAACTTCAACAACCAAAGAGGAATATGACCCACTCTGCACAACTACTCCACCCTCAGCTGAATCAACCAACTGCAGCCCTAATCGGGCTAATTTGTGAATCACCAATTCCTTTTTGCCTTCCTCTACATGAGTCACGCTCCCGATAGACACTCTACTCAGGGCATCAACCACCACATTGGCCTTGACCGGGTGATATAGCATGCTCATGTCATAGTATTTCAGTAGCTCCAACCACCTTCTTTGACAAAGATTCAGATCTTTCTGACTGAACACATACTAGAGGCTCTTGTGATTGGTGAAAACATCTACCTGAGCACTGTACAGATAGTGGCTTCATATTTTCAATGCAAACACCACCACTACCAACTCCAAGTCATGAGTCGGATAATTCTTTTAATGAACTTTGAGTTGTATGGAGGTGTAGGCTATCACCTTGCCCCGTTGCATCAGGACACAACTGAGTCCAACTCTAGAAGCGTCGCAATACATTACAAACCCATCTGATCCTTCCAGTGGGGTCAGATGAGTTGAGTTTTTAACTCCTGGAAACTCTTCTCACACACATCTGACCACTGAAATTTCACCTTCTTCTGAGTCATCCTAGTTAGAGGGGATGCTATAGAAGAAAAGACTTCCACAAACCATCGGTAATACCCGGCTAGACCCAAGAAACTTCTGATTTCTGTAGGGGAGATAGGTCTGGGCCATTCTTTCACCGCTGCTATCTTTTGAGGATAAACCTAAATACCCTCACCTGAGACCACGTGACTAAGGAAAGTCATAGACTTCAACCAGAATTTGCACTTGCTGAACTTAGCAAACAACTGGCAGTCTCTGAGCGTCTGAAGCACTATTCTTAGGTGGTTAGTATGTTCTTCCTCATTTCTGGAGTATACCAGAATGTCGTCGATAAATACAATGACAAACATATCCAGATACTGCTTAAAGACTCTATTCATTAGGTCCATACAAGCTGTAGGGGCATTAGTTAGTTCGAAGGACATAACCACAAACTCGTAGTGACCATACAGAGTCCTGAAAGCTATTTTCGATATGTCACACTCTCTGACTCTTAGATGATGATACCCTGACCTGAGATCTATTTTGGATAAATAACTGGTTCCCTGAAGTTGGGAGAATGAGTCGTCAATTCTGGGTAAGGGATACCTGTTATTGATTGTGACCTTGTTCAACTGATGGTAATCGATGCATATTCTAAGGGTGTTGTCTTTCTTTTACATGAATAGTACTAGAGCACCCCAGGGAAATGTTGGGTCTGATAAAACCCTTATCAAGAAGGTCTTTTAGCTGCTCCTTCAACTCCTTAATCTCGGCTAGAGCCATTCTGTAAGGAGGGGTAGAGATGGGCTGAGTATCTGGGAGAAGATCTATACTGAAGTTAATTTTTCGCTCAGGAGGAACTCCGGGGAGATCTTTAGGAAACTCGCTAACAACTAGGATTGACTGGATAGTAGGGGTCTCAGAGTTGGAATCTTTTACCCAAACTAGATGATAGATAAATCCCTTAGAAATAAGCTTTCTGGCCTTAAGGTAGGAAATAAACCTACCCTTAGGCGCTGAACTACCTCCCGTCCATTCTAACACTAGCTCATTTGGAAACTGAAACCTGACGACCCTAGTTCTATAGTCGACTGAGGTATAACTGGAGTGTAACCAATCCATGCCAAGGATGAGTTCAAAATCGATCGTGTTTCTACAAGATCAGCTAGAATGACCTTATTGAAGATTGAGACTGGGCAGTTTCTATACACCTGGCTGACTCTAACTGACTCACCAACTGGGGTAGAGACTAAAAATGGATCTGAGAGGACCTCTAGACAAATATCAAACTGGACTGCTACGTAGGGAGTCACAAATGATAGTGTGGCTCCTGGATCTAGTAGGGCATATACGTCTTGATGAAAAAGGCGTAACATACCCGTAACCACGTCAGGTGAGCTCTCCTGATTCTAACGAGAAGATAATGCATAAAAATAGTTTTGGCACTGGCCGCCATCCGTACCTGAAGGGTTGTCCTGCTGAGTTGGCCAGCCTGATGGAGCTGCTGAGGTAGTGGATTGTGACCTTCCCCGTCCTGCTGACGAACACTCCTTAAGCCGATGACCAAGCTTTCCAAAACCAAAACAACCCTCTCGACCCGGAAGACACTCTCCTGGGTGGTTCTTGCCACTCTTGGGGCAAGTTGGATACCTGTTGTTGGCAATGTAGCTCTGGGACTGAGAGCCAGATGCTCCACCCCTCCGATCCTGGTGGGATCGAAAGGTAGGGGCGCTGGCTGAGCTGGGTGTTGGAGCTCTCTGCTACTGTTGTTGTTATTGCTGCTGTGGGCGGCTACTACCTCCAGAACTTTGGTGGCCATGATCTGATTGGCCAGTCCTTGCCTGCTTGTTCTTTCGCTCCATGTCCCTCAGTTTTTATGCCTCAATATGCTGGGCATAGATAATAAGGCTAGAGAGGTCAATATCTTTAATCAACATTGTTGTCCTGCACTCTTTGAGAACTAGGTTCGACACCCAATTAACAAATTTCAGCATGCGAGCCCTTGGCTCGGCCACCATCTCTGGAGCGTATTTGGACAACCCGGTGAACTCTAGAGCATATTCTTCTATTATCCGGTTTCCCTGTCTCAGATTCATAAACTCCACTACTTTTTCATCCCTAAGCTCCCGAGGGAAGAATTTTTCCAAGAAGGCTATAGTAAACTCCTCCCATTCTACCGGTCCTACCCCCGCTGGCCTCCCCTCCTTCCACTATTAATACCAGACCTAGACTTCCCCTTTCAGCTGGTAGGCAGCCAAGTCGGCGCTTTCTGAGGGACTGATACCCATAATTTGGGTGATCTTTCTAACCTCCTCCATGAACCCTTGTGGGTCCTCTCCCACCTTAGATCCGTGAAAATCTAGAGGGTTCATCTGAGTAAAATCCCAAACTCGGGCAGTTGCTGCAGACCCATTATTGTTGATTGGAACCACTTGCTGGTTCACCTGGTTGGTAATCGTTTGAGCGAGCAACTGGATAGCCACCTTGAACTCTGCGGTAGACACTGAGTCATCCTGAGGGGTGGGACAGGTCGGTGGGTGTTATAGGCCCTTCTTTGGTTACCACATCGCCGAGGCATAATTCACTGAAATGAAATAGAGCACAAGTTAGAAGAACGATTCTGGAATTGAATTTCGATGTACGATAAAGAGTATGAATAAAAGGTACCTAATAACATCTTATGACAAGGAGTTTTCCCTGTCATAAGTGTGGCGTGCTTCACACCCATGAAGAGGACTCCACTCGATGCGGTTTTTAGACATCTGAGGATACTCTAAACCTAGTGCTCTGATACCAAGTTTGTTACGCCTCGAGCTTAAACCGTGGACAGAACACAGTACTTGGAGTCACAAGTAACCCCAAATCAACACCTGGTCTATCATACACTAGCATTCTGAGTAACATATAAATATATACAGTGAAAGTTTAAAGCAACAATATAACCATTTGAGAGAGTGGAGCTGATTAATAATGTTTGAAAACATTTGAACAAATACAAGTCTGAAAAACCAAATCTACATCTGAAAGCCATTACAACTGATGAGTTGCTGGGACAAGCCCCCGGCTAACTCCTAATCTAAATAGAAGAAAGCAAAATTGAGTAAAATAATCTTCATCCTCGAAAGATGAGGACTCACCAAATAGGACAACTGAAGTCTTCTAAGAGCGATCGACTGGTGAGGCTGAGACTGAGATCCAACAGCTGTATCTAAAACGATAATGCATAAAAGTACGCATCGGTATTTTGAATATACTAAGTAAGTGAGAGAAACCATACATAAGAAATAAAAAGTGCTGAACTAAAGAGACATGCAATGACCAATTGAAGCTACTGAACTGAAAAACTAAAATAACTAAGATGGTCTGAAAGACCCTGTCTGATGGTCAAAGACATGCTCTGAATCTGAGATACTGGGCTATAAGACTATGCTAAACTCATAACTGTACTGAGTAGTCTAAAACTATTCTGAACTGAGCTAAGCTGAGACTGAGTTGAACTAGACTAAACTGATACTGGACTAACTAGTGGGAGAGTCTATAACCAATATATAACCACGTGAGCTAAATGTGAAGTCCGATGTATATACCTCATCGGTAGGACCCAATATACCTTGCCAGGGTATAACGGCATGAACTGGGTGACACAAGAGTGTAGGGCCATGAGGCCAATAAAATTGAAACCTACGATGGCAACGTAGTTCTGGTAACCTGGGTGCTCTGGAACCCCGGTCCGATCGGTGCTAAGTCCTACTCCCACTGGATAATCCTAGATTGAATACTAAGCTGATAGATCGAAACTGGGGACCAAGATTAGTTAGGGATATCTATCTAGAAGCACCCTGAGAGTCTTATCGGACCGAATTCTGGAACTAGGTTCTAAGAGTGGTCAAAGCTGCTTATCTAAAAGCGTCGTGACCATCTAAAGAACAAACTGTAATCTATAACTGGGGTCCTAAGGCTGGTCAGAGCTGCTTATTTAAAAGTGTCATGACTGCCTAGTGGACCACTAAAACTGAGTTCTAAATCTGATTATGATAGGAGGTACTACTGACACCTCAAAAATTTCTGTAGTCAAATTGATCAGCTGACATTTCTGACTGATACTGAGTATTCTAACATTTTGACTGACACTAGGCTAACATGCATCTGTTTGAGAATCAACATATACAAATAATATAGGAATCCACAACACTGATAGAGTCAAGAAAATTTCAAGGTTTAATCACTATAGCGAGATTCTAGTCTTTTCTACTCTCAAGGACTAGGGCTAAATTCACTGTACAGGGATAAGCATCAATACTATTTCAAACTAGTGGAAAATATCTATAATTATTGTAAAACAATATTCCACATGAATTAAATGAAGCATGACTGAGAATTTCTTAACATTCGATAATCTGCAGGGCTAGAACTGATAAAGAAAATAGGGAGAATTTTGGGGACACAAGAGAAGAACTATTACCTTGTTGAATTTCCATATACTTGGATATGGAAATACCAAGATAATTCCTTGAAAAATCTGAGATGAATCAAACACCCTAACTTTAGCTTTGAGCCTGCCTGAGAGAAGTCTACTCTGAACTGATGAAGAGATGAGAAAAGAATGAGAGAAATCGTTGATTTCCCCCTCTAAAACCCCTGCTTAAACCCAAAACGACGTAGTTTAGGGACTAAGTAGGTGGAAATTACAAAAGTATCCCTGGAATTTAAATCTGAAATCTGGTCGATAGGGTCCTAATGGGTCACTCAACGAGTCATGGTGGGACATCTCTTTGGTTCCACTGCCTGGGGTGAGAAGTCACTAGCTCTGGTAACAGGGGTCACCAATGGATTGTTGGTTCCTCTAGTGGCCACTAGGCAAGGAGGACTGGGAGACCAAGCAACGGGTGACACAACAACTCGTTGGTTGAACCAACGTGTCATCATGTCCAGTCGTTAGGTTCACTGGAGGGATTTTTTCTAAAAATGACTAAGTTTAAACAACAGTGATGACAACGACACATTGGGGGAAACAACAAGTCGTTGTTTCCTCTCGTCTTCAATGGAAGAGGGATTTCAGAGAGCTCAGACGACGACCCTCACAACGGGTCGTTGTTTCTAACAACGACTAGTTGGTTGAGTCGTGGGATCCTGGGAAGGATTTCTGGGCTGGGGAAACCACGACCAACAGGATAACTCTTCGTTTCTCACAATGGGTCATTCCTTATCTCGTTGGTTCCTAAGTGGCCAAGACCTGGGGACCACGACTGACACAACGAGTGATTGGAGCTGACCACGACTCATTGTCTCAATTGTTCTAAAAAAAATATTCTGGTTTTTCTACTGCATTTTTCTTGGAATGTCTAAGTCTGGTCTAGGAAAGTTTTGGGGTGTTACAATCTCCTTCTATCTGTTCAGTTCTTCCCTTATGGAAGTCACTTCACCCTCAAGTACATCCACTCCAGCACAAAGACTTCCCAACTTGTCAACCATAGGATTTATAGCCTTTTTGATGGCCTGCTGAATCATGGGAGGGATGGTTTTGGCCAACTTCAATAATTGAGCATTGTGAGCACGAGCCATTTGTGCCATTTTGAGAAGACCACTTGCTGGTGGAGAGACATGTCTATCGGCCATAGGTGAAATAGAGGCATCTCCGGAATCCTGGAAGGAAGAGGATCACTCAATCCCGATGTCAATTTTGGCCTCTTGAAAGCTGGACCATCCTTATCTCTCTTAGTACTTAAATCAATGACTCCCTCTACTCACCGTGTTTTATCCAGTGGTCGAAATAAAGGGAAACCGTCCAGGAGACATAGCAAGCTAATGAGGACTAGGTATGGCATAGAGGTAGCTTATTGGCGAACCTTTCTCTTGAATTGTTTAGCTACGATCTTCCCTACATTAATAAAACTCTGTCCATGAGATGGAGACTTGTGTTATGTTCTTGGAGGGAAGATATAGGAACACACTAGGTCAAGCCACATTCGGGCTTCAAAATTTCAAATTATGGAGACGAAAATTGCCTTTCATAACTACCCACTACGGTTGACCTTCAGCAATGATACCCGCCATCCATACATATTGATTTTCTTTATTTGTCAATCTACTTGTAAACCATGAGCCAAGATGCACCGGATCCTCCCAATAAATCAAATTGATTGCCTCAGGGGTGATGTGCAGCTCTTGGCCTCGCACTAGCATGGAGGATAAACAAGGCATTGAGTTCATTTAGCCTTTGTGCTTCAAAAGGTCCTGTCATGCCCTATAGGAGGCATAAAACTCTCACACCAACTCTGAGAAGTAGGTCCAAGGGCACAGTGAAAGGCTCCTCAGCCTTGAATCAACAACAAATCAGGCTTCTTCCGTAAATGGTCGCTTCTCCTTGAAGGAGAGATAGTAAGCTTCCATTACCTAAAGCCCAAAGTGAAATTGAGAGATTCTCTTGATTCCTCTACATCCACTTCCTGAGGTGTGTCAACCTCCATAGGAGCTTTTCCTTTGTCCTGACGCCTGGATTATGACATTTTCCTAAAATATAATATGAGTGCCACAACACAAACCAAAATCTTTTTGTATTTTTGCTTAAGGAAAATAAAAGAAACAATTATGCTAGGCTAAGGAAAGGAAAAGAAAGAAATTGGATTGCCACAAAATGAAACAACCATAAAAATCGCTGCCAGAACTTGCAGTGCACCTATGTTTCGTAGGTGCAGACCTGCGGCCTGCAGATGCAGAGCAGAATCACCATAGAATGGCCTCTGCACCTGCGATACATATGTGTTTCATAGATGGGATCTGCGGCACGTAGGTATAGCGCAGGTTTGAGGCAATGATCCTGAAGCTCATTCCTCATTCCTGTATTGCACCTGCATTTCACAACTCAAGATCTGCAGCCCACAATTTGCTCAACATTTCCCCAAACTTCACTTTCATTCAATTTTTCCCAAGTATGAACAAATGCATCATCTAACGGGTACTCAAACTTCCCTAAACGATATACCCACAGTATCAACAATAAAATTGACTGTTATAACCACCTAACACTTCTCTTAAAAAGGGCGTTACCCCATCTATCATTGGAAAACATCAAGTGATCAATTCTACCAATACTCAACAAGTTCATTTCACCAATCCACACAACTTACAATCATGAACATATTCTCATCCACATTATCAAGCATACAACAAGAAATGTTTATTTCCCCTTAGGAAAGACGTCACCAAATCCATTGTCGAAAAAATTCATTCATCTCAAGCAAATGGATTGCTCAGAATTCACCTCCAACTAAAAATTCAAAGTAGAATAGCACACCCAATTGATTTAGCATCATTAACAAGAGTTCCTACCCAAATAATTTGAAATTTCTAGCTCCCCCACTGATAATGCTCAAACTCACACCTCCTACTGAAGTATGAAGCAGACGTTGTCAATAAAGAACCCAACTAGAGGTTGGGGTCGAACCCACAGGGAATATGAAAGATCTAGACTAATGCTGGTAAGTGAACTTGTTAGTAAGTTATCTCCAAATTGGGGGGTTTTGGAGAAAGCAATAGTAAAACAAGATTATAACTGTGAATTAAATCAATATTTGCAATAACTAAGATATGTGTTCCCCATGGGTTCATAACTTCGAGTTTTACACTTGTGATCAATCCCAACGCTTACTTGTAGAATTGATAACTAGGGTTTATCCAAATGAACTGATTCGTCCCTATTGGATGACTTTACTCAATTACCGATTCAGGTCTCATGAGCGATTTCAAGCTAACTATTATAAACATGTTCCAAACTTAACTCTCCTGCGACCACAGCTCAAGTTAATACAATGATCATCAAGATCAAGGATCTGTTATAATTCTCTTTTCCTAATCTCTACCTCTCTAGGTTCAAGCAAGTAAAGAATTCGGGCAAGTCTTAACGTTGTACACCGTTAAGAAACATTTAATCAAGAAGAGAATACAATACAAGCTTTTGCATTGGTTTTGAATCACTTTTGTGCAACCCTAGTTTGTTAATCCATCATGATTCCCACAACCCCTAGTTGTAGAGGTTTTAGCCTCTCATGATTGTAAGATTGTGATATGCATTCATAGACAAACACATAATTAAATACTTACAACAATAGTTGAGAGAAAAACTTCTTTGAATATACAAGAATAATCTCAAGAACAATTGATAAAGAAATTAAGAATTTCTCCCAAGAAGTGTTAATCACACGTAAACTACTCAATTCTTTGTTCTCTATTGTTTCTCTGTTGATTGGTAGTAAAAATAAAACATAAAAGGTATTTATACAGACATCAGAAACCTTTTCCTAAGCTAATAGGGAGATTTTCCATAACTGGCGCTGCCTATGCTATGACTGGTCATATGATCCGTAGCAGGATTGTACGGGTCATAACTACCTCTCGTATGTCCTTGGCTGGCTGAAACTTTGGCTAAGTGTTGGGAGCTAGTACGACTCGTACCTTCTTCCTATGAGTCATACAATGCATCAGTGGCTTGGTCTTGAGAACTCTGACATCTTCTGGAATGCTTCACTAGTGTTATGGTACGACTCTTACCTTCTTTCTACGACTCATACTGCTTGTAATGTCTAAAATTCCACCAAGTATTGAATAGTCACTGGAGCTCATCATAACTCATGGTACGGATGATATTTAAGTGCTATGACTCGTGGGTTCCACCCGTACCAAGAGGTTGTCTTGTGCAAATTTCAAAAGTTTTCCACGACTCCAGTTACGGCTTATACTGAGAGTCGTATGTTTCCTTCTTCTCTATTCAGCCTTATGAACTCTATCACGGTTCTCAGTACGGCTCATACTGAGACTGGTACTTTGGCTGATTTTCTACTTTTTTAGATTTCTTTTACACATCTTTTCTCCAACACTTATTTTCCCTAAAATCAAAGTAAAAGTGCCTTATATCTATATAAACACACCTATGTCATGCTATTTTCTCAGTTTTAAGAGTCGAAAGTGTTGTAAAATCACAGCACATCAACACCCTCAACTTAAGACTTTCGCATGTCCTCAGGAAAAAAAAAAGAGAGAAACTAAACACGACGCTTAACTAGAAAATAAACCTAATACACTACAGCCAATATCAAACAAAATTTGCAATATGACTTCAAAAGCTTTTGACCTTTTTCCCGTGAACCAAATTAGCACATGCACTATCAGTAACTACAAAATATGATAAACAAGGATCAAGACATGTCATCTAACTATTAATAGGCAGTCAAGTCAACACCAATGTTTTTCGCAGACCACTGGAAAAGTTAAACATAAACCATGAACCCTAATAGGAAATGAAGTCCCCCATGCACATATATTGCAAAATATATGATATAGGACTAAACAAGCGAGACTCTCACCCTCACAAAGAAGTTCCAAATACTGCATATCGGATACCATAGGTTTGCCCTTATTTTCTCTACTTCGGCCTGTCAGATGGTTAGGTTAGGATCACTATAGGACTTGCTTTGGCTTGTAATGTAGGCTTTTGGGTTGGGTAAGCTAGATATGGAAATCTTTGAGTGACTAAACCCTTCATTGGCACTACATACATGTGGCTCCACATTTCACTTACTTCACCTTTTTTTTGGCTTTTTCTTCTTTTTCCTCCCTTTTCACCCTTTTTATGCACTTGTATGAGGGTGGTGTGTTTTCAAACTTCTCATGCATTATTCTCTTTTTGAATTTTATTTTTCAAATTTTCTTTTCTTTTGTCACACCACACCTCGTTTTTTCACCTTTTTTTCTCTTTTCTCTCCCTTTTTCACCTTCCCAATCTTTATGCACCCCTTGTCTAGTCACCCACAACTTAGGCATTTTGCCTATGTTGAGGTTCACAATGTCCAAGGAGGGACCAGGGCCAAAATAGGTTCATTATAAAAATGGTACGTTTAATCAATTAATCAAAGAAAAATGGTTCATTTAAGGCTCAAAACCGAGATCAAGGGAATCATTTCATTTTAGTAAGGTCATTTAAGCTAAAGATGGGCTCAACAAAAATGGCCTATGATCCTTTCCTAAACAACCATCCTAAAACCTATGCAAAAACTAACCAGGCAAGTTCTAGATCCTCTACACAGTATTGAACTAGGTATCAGACCTCACTTACTCATGGTACATGATTTATATTCACTCTACCTATCCGATTTATTCATAGCTTAGCACAAACTACACATGCTAATACACTAAATGAAATCAAAAGATTTAGTGAAATCATGCATGCAGTCAAAAGTACACAACTAATTCATCAAAAAATTTTAAACAGGATCAATTTTTTTACAAATCCAAAACTAGTGCAATTTACCAGCTGAGTACTCCTAAGTTACTTTCTAATTAAACAAAAATCACAAAAATAAAATTCTAAACATGCTAGTTCTACTAGATAGCATGCCCGAGGGAAAAGAAACACGACAAGAAAAATCCTCGAACGAATCAAAATTCCAAAAAAATCCAAGTACACCCCCTCCCCTTTTTGAAAAGTGTGCTTCGTTCTGAAGCATAAAATACAAGAACAGAGGGAAGAGAACATACCTGTGGCGCTCTAAGCGCTCCTATCATCCTACAGAGGAGCTACCTCTGCTGCAATCTTGGCACTGGCGCTAGCGGCGCACTCACTAGTGGAACAATAGGTGGAGTGGTTATCCCCTCAGTATTCTTGGCCGTCTCTATGGCCTCCAAAATGGTTAGGGATGAATGTAGCTCGCCCGTAGGGTCCCACCACTGGCAAGCTCAGGCTGGGCCATGGTGGAGCTACCCGCTCCTCTAGCTCACTCCTGCAGCTCTGACATGTGTGAGTCATGAGTCTGCAGACTATCCTCTCGTGCCCGCTTGCATTCTCTTTTCTCTTTCTTCTTTCTCTTATTTGGGATCTTATCTCCAACATCCTCAGAGACCCTCTTCTTCCCTTTCTCTTTCCTCAGTACTGTGGGCTCCCTATAGGCTACCAAGTCAAGCTCCACCTCAATATCCGCATCCAAGTCAGGAAGAGTGGGGACTAGTATAACTGCTGGTTGTCGTGATGACAACTCGGACACTTGGCTCTGAAGAGCCCCCAACTCCTCATGGAGGTTTCCTATATCTATCTACTCCGCCATGCGCCTATTAAATTGTCTCTCAAACCCGTCGAGCCTGGCATTCAAGGCCTGTGCGGCTGTATCTATCTCTGCTTTCACCCAGGGCTTGACATCCTCCATTATTGCTTGAATTTTTCTCTAGGCCATAGTCAGTCTTTTGGCCAACTTCTAGAGAAAATCCTAGGGCACTAGGACGTACCCTGCTGGAGTCTGGCTTGGTAGGCCGAGCAGTGGTGCAGCAGAAGTGCTAGGAGTTGCCTCTGAATTACTGATATATGTAGTTGGTGTCTCACTCTGCTCCTGTGAGGTAAGGGCATTCACTTGTGCGCCCCCAACTACCCGATTCAATGGAACTACTGTGGGAAGTTGGGCTCGACTCACCGAGTTTATCTCATCCCGGATCAAGCCAATATATTCTATTTGTTGTCCGCCAATCAGCCGCTCATCACTCCTGTGCACTGTGATACTAACCTCCATGCACAATTAGAATACGAGGATCAGTAATGGGATAGTAGTGCTCAATCCCATAGCCCAATCTCGCATCTCCACAACAATAACCCTCGAAATATTGATGGGGTATTTGGACATGATACACGCCACCAAAGTCGCTCTATCCGCACTAAGGGTTATCATTAAATGTCGGTGCCAACCGATGCCATACTAACGTACAGCAGGCCTTTGCTATGAAGTTTAAAGAATTCTTTATGACCTGTTTGCTGCTAGTGACCCATTCTGCCTCGTCTCTGTCCTCAGCAATCACATCGGAAAACCACTACATTTGCCTCCTCCTCTCATCACGGGTGAGTTGCTTGATCTGTTTTAATGATTCCACCCAATACTCATATTCTAGCGTGGCATGTGGAGGTATGAACTGGGGCCCGTATAGTATTTGAGAAATGGTGCACTCAGATATGTTGACCTCTCAGCCTCTGATCATAACACTCTCCAGTTTGGGCTGATCTTTCAATTTCTGCACCTTTTTGGCCTTCTGCTCCATGGTCGCAAAATAGTTGGCATAGAACTCACGGACAATTTTTGAAGTGTACTAGTCCGAAGTCCTAGCGATCCACTCAAAGCCGTAGAAACTGAATATCTGCTTCATCTCCTCTACCTTATTCAATGAATTTGTAAGGATCCGTGGCTCTTCTTGAATGCTCTGCCTAGGCTTGTTTTTGGCGGTGAGAGCAATGTCCTGCTTATATATCTCTTGAGCTCCTGGCACTCTCCACCAAATAGTGCGGTTCTCCCTTGGCGGAGTCTGACCCTGTGCGGCACTTGGTGCCTCCTCATCAGATTCAGCACCATCGCTTGCATCTCCAAATTGGGCAGCCTCGGCCCCTTCTTCCTCATTTGAACTACTGCCTGACTCTTGAAGCTTTTTTTTTGGCTCCTTTCTCAAACTGGGGAGCACCGGCTGATGTAATAGTAATCGCCACGTCTTGTGCTTTGGCCTTCACCCTAGTGGTTCAGGTCCCATCTATATCTGAAGTGTCGATCCTATACTCCTCAACTGAACCGCTAGGAGAGTCACCTGCTTGCTCGGACTTAGAGGTCTCATCAATCAATTTCCTCCAAGCAGTTGCCTTAGATTTTTTACTCTTCATCGTCATTGTATCATAGAGAAAGAGGGTTAGAATTCCATGTCTGAGAAAAAGAAATCAAGAAATAAGTTCCTCTGTAAATTACCACAAGTCAACAGTACTAGTTGTATCTTGGAGGTACGACTTGTACATAGACATGTAATATCTCTGGCGAGTGTTACGACTTTTAGGTATGAATTGCACCATGAATATACAATCTATACCATGAGTTGTATGAGGATGCCCCTTTTAAAACAACTTATCAGTATTTTTCCATGACTCATGGTATGACTCGTAAGTCGATCCCATGAGTCGTAGGAGGGATCATACTATCACCTATAGATTTGACCCTATTTTGATTCTAGGTACGACTACCAATTATGACTCGTGACAGTAAACCACAATTCCTAATGGGATTCGAACCTTGTGATCTTCTCAAATTGGGCTTGGGGCAGTCCCAACGAGCCATCCTATGAGTTGTAGTATCAAACCATGAGTCATAGGAAGGCTTGTGAAGCCTGTCCCTGCCTCGATTTTGGTTCAGTTATAGGGAGTTCTATTTTAAGTTTTGGGTACTCAGAATTCCCCAGGTCTAGTCATGTATTTTAACCCATTTTATAAATACTCATTCCTCCCTTTTTTAATCACTACCTGTAACTCAATTTTGACTAGTGTAATGCGCAAGTTCGGCAATTTCAAGTTCTTTCCCAGTAGTTCATGGCTTAATCACACCCCTAGTTATTGTCTTCTTTGAATTTTTCAAGCAACAACTAGGACTCGCAAGGGATTTAGCACCATTACATCAAGCATACAAGTTTTAACAAATTCAAAGAAATATACTTACTTGATAACTGCTTACTTCAACTGGTAATCAGAGGTTTAGGGTTGGACGAAGCTGATTGAGCAAGAAATTGCTCGATTAATCTTTGATTTTGAGTTACGGGTGTGAGAGAGTCGTGAGTTTTGTTCGTGACTTGGGTTTTGAGGGCGTGGAAGAAGGGTATGATTTGTTTCAGGCTTATATAGGGTATAAGGAAGATTTGAAAATCTGGACCGAGTCGGGTGTATTTTAAAATTTTTGACCCATCACGACTCATACCATGAGTAGTAGGAGGATCCTACGACTCGTCCTTTAAACCCGAAACACAGAGATTTGGAAGAGTTACTTGTGTACCTATGAGTGCATCTTACGATTCGTACTATGTGGGTACGTCGTACTATGTGGGTACGTCGTACTATGACTCGTAGGTCTTTTCTTTTTATTGGTGTCCATGCCTTGCATTCTGTGTCCAACTCTAAGCAGCCCGTAACTACATATGCATCTGATCATATATGTATTATCCATTCCAACAAATAATACAAAAGGAGGTTTTTCAATGCGAGATCTAAAAACATATCTCTCTATGGCACTAGTACTAAGTATGCTATGATTCGGGGCTTTTGAAGGTCTATTGATGGAGATTAATCATTTTTTCCCGGATGCATTGACATTCCCATTTTTTTCATTCTAGTTATTGTCATGGGAAGGAATGAATAAAATGAGAGATCCAATCAAATATTGGTGATGAATCCCTCTCCCCCTGCAATAGATGAAAATCCCTCAATAAATCTCCGATAATAACCCGCTAAGCCCAAGAAGCTCCTGATATCTAAAGGATTCACCGGTCTAGGCCAACTCTTCACCGCTTCTATCTTCTGAGAGTCTACCTTTATACCCTCACTTGACACCAAATGACCCAAAAATGCCACTGAGTTCAACCAAAACTTGCATTTACTGAATTTAGCATATACTTGGTGATCCTTGAGAGTCTATAGCACCACCCTCAAATTAGCAGCATGCTCCTCCTAACTCCAAGAGTATATCAGGATGTCATCAATAAACACGATCACGAATATATCCAAGTATGGCTTGAGCACCCTGTTCATCAAATCCATAAAAGTTGCAGGAGCATTCGTTAGTCCAAAAGACATAACTACAAACTCGTAATGACCATACCGAGTCCTGAAGGCTGTCTTCGGGATGTCACTCTCCCGAACCCTGAGTTGATATTATCCGGATCTGAGATCTATCTTCGAAAAGCACTTGGCACCCTAAAGCTGGTAAAACAAATAATCAATCCTTGGAAGAGGATACCTATTCTTGATGGTGACCTTGTTCAATTACCGATAATCAATACACATACGAATAGAACCATCTTTTTTTCGGGTAAAGAGAACTGGCGCACCCCATGGGGATTTTCTCGGTCTGATGAATCCCTTGTCTAAAAGGTCCTTCAACTACTCCTTTAACTCAGTTGGGGTCATTCTATGAGGAATGGATATAGGTTGCGTATTGGGAAGGAGGTCTATACCAAAATCGATCTCCCGCTCGGGAGGAATTCCCGGTAAATCATCTGGGAAGACTTCTGGATACTTACATACTACTGGGACTGACTGGATAGTCGGGGTCTCAAACGTAGCATCCTTAACTCTAACTAGATGGTACACGCAACCCTTGGAGATCATCTTTCTGGCCTTGAGATAGGAAATGAAACGACCTACAGGCACAACTGAACTACCCTTCCACTCTAGTACTGGCTCACCCGAAAATCTAAACTCTACTGCTTGGGTTCTACAATTAACTGAGGCATATCATGCAAACAACCAATACATGCCGAGAATAACATCAAAATCAGTCATGGATAACTCTACTAAATACGCTGAGGTGACTTTCTGAAGAACTGTGACCGGGCAATTTCTAAACACCCGTCTAGCTACAACTGAATCACCCACTTGAGTAGAGACTGAGAAGGGTTCTGACGAGATTTCGGGGTTGACTCTGAAACTACTAGCCATATAGGGCGTCACAAAAGAAAAGGTAGCCCCTGGATCTAACAATACATGTACATCAAGATGGAATACTCATAACATACTAGTGACTATATCGGGGGAGACCTCCTGCTCCTGGCGGGATGCTAAGGTATAGAATTTGTTTGGCGCTGCCCACCACCTGTACTAGTAGAAGCACCCTACTAGAAGGGACGTGCCGCCGGAGATTCTGAACTAGCGGCTGGAGTACAGGCTCCACCATCGCCTGATCTGGCTAAAGAGCAATCTCTGAGCTTGTGTCGGGGTTTGCCACACCCAAAACAAGCGTCGGAACCAACTAAACACCTCCCTGGTTGGTTCTTGCCACACTTCGCATAGACTGGAAAAGTGAGATCTCCTGAAATGCTCCCCTGGCCCCTCGAGCCTGACACTCTACCCCTCAGATCAAGTCTGGGTCGGGATATCATACTAGCTGATGATGGTGCTGGGCAAATGACCTTTGCTGAAATTGAGGGCAGTGACCACCACCGGATCTCTGCTGAGTGAATCCAACACTATCCTTCCTGGCCCTCTTGGCCTCTCTCTCTCACTCGCTCATCTGTACCGCTTCTATCTGCTGGGCGTATAGGACTATCCGAGCAAAGTCAATATCCTAGAGAAGCATCACAGTCTGGCAATCCCAAACCAAGGAGTCTACTATCCCATGTACGAACCTGCTCACACGGGCCCTCTGATCCGCCACCAACTCAGGTGCATACCTGCACAGACATGTGAACTCCAAGACATACTCCTGAACCGTCATCTTTCCTTGCTTAAGATTCAAAAACTCAGCTGCTTTTCAGCTCCCTCATCTCTCATTGGAAGAACTGATCAAGAAAAGCAGCATGAAACTCATCCCAACTACAGGGCCTGCTCCAACCACCCTACTATCCTTCTACTGTTCGAACCAAATATGTGGGACCCCTTTTAATTGATATGAGGCCAGATCAGCATACTCCTCCCCAGTCACCCCCATAATCTGGGTGATCTTCAAATTCCCCTCAATGAACTTATATGGATCCTCGTCCACCTTCGATCCAAGGAACTCAGGAGGGTTCATACTTGGAACGTCTCTAACTCTCGCCACCACCACATTCCCCTTCTAAGGGACATGCGCTACTGCCTTCTAATTGACCTGGGTGGTTAGGGCCTGGGATAACATCTGTATAGCTACCTTGAACTCTGCATGGGCAACCGGTTCGGGTATGTGCTCCACATGGAATGGTGAGGCCTGTTGGTGCCCGTCTCCATTGCCATCCTTGTGGCTATTTTCGTTTCTATTTCTGCTTCCGTTAACTCTGGGGGAGGCATGATTCTTCAAACGTGAATAGCACGAGTTAGAAGGACAGAGAGACATTTAACCGCATGACATAGATCATGAAAGAAGGGAACATTTCCTAAACGTCTTGTAGCCTCTTCGTCATAAGTGTGGCGTGCTTCACACCTATGAAAAAGACTCTACTTAATGCGGCTTTCAAATACCCTAGGACACTTCAAAACCTAATGCTCTGATACAAAGTTTGTCATGACTCGAACATAGGCCCGGATTGAGATGCAAAACAAGGAGCCCCAAGAAACTCCAAGTCGACCCATCGCATGAACACATATGTAACCCAATCATTAAAAGCAGAAGAGCAACATGATAAACATAGCATAATTCTAAACATAACATGAAATCTAAACATACAACACGAGCCTGAAGATGAATACAATCTATGTCTGAAAAACCTATACTTCTAATGAGTTGATGGGACAAGACCCCAACTAACTCTCTAAGTCTAAAACTGAAAGACATAATGCAACTTAAAAAATAGGGCCCTCACAAGATGAGGACTCACCAACAGATACTAAGAATCGTTAACTCCAGAAGTCTGACTAGCAGGACTGAGCCTAGATGTCAGAGCCTGTATCATCAAACGATACAACATAAAGTATGCGGTCAGTACTTGAAATGTACCGAGTATGCAAGGTTAGTAAAAATGGACAGTTTAAAATACGTAAGAGTTCATAAGAGTGGGACAACATAATCATAACGTAAATATCATAATGCAAACATAAGGCTCAAGGTTTTCAAAACATTCGTAAATCATTCATAGGCCATCTGTCGGGAGTTTCGGGTTTAATACCGATATTTTAGCAACAAATCCAATAATCATAAGAGAAAATATTATTAGACATAACTTGAGCCAAAGTACATAATCATAACCATACATAAATCATGAGGAACAACGGGAGATTCTTATAACCGACATATCCCATATGAGCACACATGGAGTCTGACCTGTAAACCCCTAGTTGGGAGGGTGTTCATATCTATCCAAGGTTAGAACCATGAAAAGAGGTATGATATCACAACAAAGGCCCATTTGGGCAAGGGGACAGTATCATGGAGGTCCCATCGTGACTACGCTGGTGCGTAGTTCTGAGACTCAGGGTATGCTTGGACCCTGGGTCTACTCGGTGTTAAAATACTACTTCCAAAACATGTATAGTGCTCATAGGATAATATACATGAGATTCATGGGCTAGTTTAAATTCATGATATCATAAGCATGCTTGAAATACGTGAACTAGCCATGTAATAAGGCTCGTGAATCGGCCAAAATCATAAATCGATAAACCATGAAATTCATGCATATTGTAATTCATTTATACTTGATATTCATAAATTCATGATGAGCATTTGAGAGAAATTATATCATAAGTCATAAATCATAATAGGCTAATGAACATCAAAATCAAAATGGAATCATAACTTGAACTTTCAAGAAATATGCATAATTGGGCATAGTTTGTGAAAACTTAAATGTAAATAGCTATAAAATCTACCCATGATTCATAAAACATGAATTTATACATGATAGAGATTAACCTATAGATAGATTATAAGGATTTCATAAGAATTGGGATAAAACCCCATTGAATTATAAAGAGGATTTCATGAATTAGAGAGGAGTTGGGCATGGGTGTGAACAATTTCACCCATTTATAACCCTACATACATGAGAAGAACTGATTCTACAACTCCCTTGATTGTCCAATGAAGAATTGATGAAAAACTTGAAGAGCTAGGCTTGATCACCTCTCCAAAACCTCTAAACTTGCATGCATGAATTAGGATTGACTTAGAATAAACTTATCCTTCTTAAAACTCACTATTCAGAGCTTAAAACGACATAGTTTAGGACCCTAGGGCTTAGAAATGATGAAAATGCCCTTAATAAAAATCCTGAAAATTAGGTGATTGATGCAGCATGGTAAAGTGATTGCGTATGCTTCCAGAAGCTGAGGAAACACAAAAAGAATTACCCTACCCACGACCTAGAGTTAGCCGCAGTGATCCACGCCTTAAAGATATGGAGACATTACTTGTATGACGTCCATATGGATATTTTCACAGATCATAAGAGCCTACAGTATATCTTCACTCAGAGGGAGTTGAATTTGCGACAGCGTCGCTGGTTGGAGTTATTGAAAGATTATGACGTGGACATTTTGTATCATCCGGGAAAAGCCAATGTAGTAGGAGATGCTCTCAACCATAAATCAATAGGAAGTTTGGCATATTTCCAGCCCGAGCAGCGGGAGTTGGTCAGAGAAATACATCAATTAGCCAGCCTAGTTGTTCGTGTAGCAGAAACAGAGGACAACAGAGCGGTAATTCAGAACACCGTTGTGTCATCATTAGTTGAGGAGGTGAAAGAACGGCAGTATAAAGATCCTAACCTGGTCCAGCTTAAGAACAGAATTCAGCAAGGAAAAGCGCCAGATTTTCAGATAATTGAGGATGAAGTGCTGCGATGTAGGGGCCGCCTCTGTGTTCCATATATTTCAGGGCTCCGCCAGCAGATTATGAATGAGGTACATTACGCCCGCTATTCTCTCCATCCAGGCGCGACGAAAATGTACCACAATATCAAGGAGATCTACTGGTGGCCAAGTATGAAGAGGGAAATAGCAGAATTTGTAGCCCAATGTCCTAACTACCAACAGGTAAAAGCGGAACACCAGAAACCGGGCGGATTGACTCAGGACATAGCTGTGCCTCTCTAGAAATGGGAAGCAGTAAACATGGATTTTGTGGCAGGATTACCTCGTACCAAGCATAGACATGATTCCATTTGGGTAATAGTTGACAGACTGATGAAATTAGCCCACTTCCTGCCAGTGAAAGCTACTTTCTCTGCCGAGGATTACGCCGAATTGTATATCAGAGAAATAGTTAGATTACACGGTGTTCCAGTATCTATTATCTCTGACAGAGGAGCACAATTTACAGCTAGATTTTGGCAGTCATTTCAGAGAGGTCCGGGAATGCAGATTAATTTGAACACAGCATTCCACCCTTAGACAGATGGACAGGCTAAACGCACTATTCAGACGCTCGAGGATATGCTACGGGCGTGTGTGCTAGATTTTGGAGGTAGCTGGGATGAGCATTTGCCACTGCTTGAGTTTGCTTATAATAATAGTTATCACTCAACTATCCAGATGGCGCCCTTTAAGGCACTGTATGGGTGAAAATGTAGATCGCCAGTTGGCTGGTTTGAAGTGGGAGAGTCAGCGCTGATTGGGCCAGATATTATTCATCAGTCAGAGGAGAAGGTAAAACTTATCAGAGAGCGCCTACTGACTGCACAGAGCCGCCAGAAATCGTATGCTAATGTGCGGCGCAAAGACCTGGAATTTGATGTGAATGACTGGGTATTTCTGAAAGTATCTCCAATGAAAGGGGTGATGAGATTCGGCAAGAAAGGTAAGCTCAGCCCGAGATTCATTGGGCCTTATCAGATCCGGCGGAGAGTAGGTCGAGTGGCATACAAATTGAACTTGCCTCCAGAATTAGAATCCGTTCATCTAGTTTTCCACGTATCTATGCTAAGGAAATGCATAGGAGACTCTCACAGAGTTGTCCCAGTCTAGGATATCCAGGTTACAGAGGAGCTAGCCTATGAAGAGGTTCGAGTAGCTATCTTAGACAGACAGATTCATAGATTGAGAACTAAAGATATTGCGTCTGTCAAGGTACTGTGGCGTAATAGGAACCGAGAAGAGATGACCTGGGAAGCAGAGGAAGATATGAAAACCAGATATCCTCATTTGTTCCAAGCCTAGTCAGATAACAGGATGTTAGTATTGCTATTTTATATGGTGCCTTGTAGTATATGTATAAATGAGATAGTCGACTCTAGTCTTTTATGAGATAGATACTATGGTATTGTGTGGAGTACCTGTATTGGACTTTCCTGAATTTCAGGTTCTTGAGATAGTCCATATTACAGGGGAGACTCTGCCAAAATTTTTCTAGAAATAACTTGAGTAAGTCGAGAATTCTTATAAATAAAAGTTCACATTCGAGGATGAATGTTCTTAAGGGGGGGAGAATGTTACACCCCGTAAATTCTCGACATGTAGATGGCCTATTCGCATGTTGGTTAAGAGTTTTTGAATGCCATACATGCTAGGAAAAGGCCCGGGGAAAGACCGATAAGAAATCCGTCGAACCATCGCGGAAGGAGCCGGGGCAGAGCCCCTCCGCGATGGAAACGTGCCACAAAGGGAGGGCCTCCACGTTGGCTCCGTGTCACGGAGGCCCTGTCCAGGCCCAAGTATATAAGCCTCCAACTTCAGTTTTAAAGTTATATTTCATAAAATTTCCAGAAAAGTCGAGAGAAAATAGAGGGGGGCGAAGGTTCCTTGATAATATTCGTCTGATTACGCCGTCAAATGCGGTCCAAACTCAAATTAACTCTAGATACCGAGGTATTAAGTAGTAAGGAGCATTCCTACGGATTTAGTTTCATGAAATTCGATCGGCGAATCGTCGTGCTACCGAACTAAGGTAAGTGGAATTGCTCCAAATTAGTGTCAATATACTCATAGCCCTAAAGTGCGTATTTCTCTCTTCTGGACTTTTGAGAAATAGCGTGTTTTCGACCGTTTTTCGGTAAGCCAAAGTTTGGGCTATATATATATTAAAAGTGATGTTTTCTTCCAGAATATTAGCGTATTTAGCTCTAATTGATATGTATATGAATGCAGTTGGGAGAAATAGCAGAAATGCTGACCGAACTAAGTCAGTTAGTCGGGAACTCCGAAGCGAAGGTATGTAACGCTAATTCCTTCGGTAAGTTAGTAATCCAGTACGGTAGATAGCGTGATGTATAGAATAAAGAACTCAAAAGTCGAGAATTGAGTCCACTTTGAATTTAGCAAGCATGTTCTATGATATTATGATATATATTCAGAATAAAAGTTAGTAAAGCAATATCAGACAGTCAGATCATATCTCAGTTACAGTATAATCAGACAGTCAGATAATATCTCAGATACAGTATAGTTCAGTATGAGAATCAGTATAACACATAAAAGAGTTCAGAATGAGAAATCAGAGTACAAATAGTATTTTCAGTTTAAACATGCTTGCTATATGTGATTATTTTTTGTTGAGACCTATTTGTGTAACGAGGGCACCCTTTGAGCGTCCTCGCTGCCCCTGGGTTGGTAACTATGTCGACCCACCGTGAGGGTGCGGATACGCCACTCCAAGGAGTGGTATGCTGTCCGCAATAGAACGAAGATGGGATGGAGCATTCCCCATATCAGGGTGATCAGCATAGCAGTATAGCTTACCCTGTTGTGCACTTGCGCCCAGGGGGAAGAATACAGATACAGATACAGATTACAATTTACAGTACAGGAGTCCTTCGGGCTCAGACATAGTTATTTATATCAGAGTCCATAGCCCAAGCTGGAGACCCAGGGGGCCGGTAGAGGTGCTCGTAGTTAGTAGACGAATGGATTGATTTATTTTTGGATGGTTTTGACCCGGGTAGGGGTATATAGATTGTGTTGGTTGGCACCTTCCGGCTTATTGGGGCTGGTATAGGTTCTTATGTGTTATATATTTATGTATATACATGATATCTATTAGTTGATAGACAGCATGTCACCATGACGACAGGTATGGTTCTACCTTACCTTCAGTACAGATAAGCCTATTCTAGATCCTGCTAGTTCAGACAGTTTTAGATGCTTCCTGCTATTTAGAATTTACTAGCATTGTTGTTTATATTCAGTCATGTTCAGTTTTCTTTGCATACTCAGTACCAGTGGTACTGACGCCCGTTTGTGGCATTGCATTATTTGCCTGCAGGTACTCGTAGACGAGGAGCCAATCCCTCATGATTCCAGTCAGCTCATTGAGTCATCAGCTCCGATCATCCGGAGCTAGACAACTAGAGGTCTATTTTATTTTCTTTTGTTGTACAGTACGGGTAGGTCGGGACCCTGTCCTGATCATCTTATCAGTATTCCTAGAGGCTTGCAGATGGTATATATATCTCCCTATGGTTAGTTGTGTCGGTCGTGTGGAGCCGTGCGTATGTTTAGCTGTTTAGTATGGTTGTTTATGTTGGTCGTGTGGGGTCGTATCTAGTTAGTAGTAGTGACCTTGACGGTCACGTAGATGTTCAGAATTTGTTATATTGTGTTAGAGATAACTAGACATCATGGTGGCCTTGTCGGCCCGCATAGGTTTCCCTATATAAATGTGACTCTGGTTAGCTGATGTTATAGTACAGGTGGCTATGGGCCTAGTCGGCCGGAGGTTGTGTTTACAGTCGTTATATAGCCCATTGGTCCCGTGAATCTGAGTTAGAGCCAGCCAGGCACCAGACGTGCTTAGGATCAGTAGTCTAGCAGTTCAGGTCCTAGCTGGGCACCAGGTGCCAGTCGTACCCCCCAAGGCGGGGTGTAACAAAATTACTCCTTCGTTACAGTCCCTGTAGGTTCGATACGTGGCTTGAAAAAAAAGCCACTTTATTACTTGTACGACCACGTGCACTTGCGTGCCATTGGGAGTGAACAAGTTTTTGGCGTCATTGCCAGGGATTGGCGCAATTGGTGACTTAATTTTCTTAGTGTTAGTTTACAAGTTCGATACAAGTGTTGACAACTTGATCTTAGCGATTTCTCTTGCAGGTACTAAGTTGTTTCTGAACGCTGGCAAGAGCTAAGGAGAGCCGGAGAGACAATTTCATCTACAGAAGAGGGAAGCTCCAGAAAAGAAGTTGCAGTTATTAAGGAGGGCAATTCTGGAGCAACAACAGCATCCACCAATTGTAAGGGCAGTTTTAGTGCCAGAAGAGATGGCAGCAAGACCGGTCCGCGAGGTGGCAATCCCATGCGAATAATGTAACATCCAGCATTCATAGGCCGGAACCAGGAGGGAGATTTGAACTTAAGCAGAATATGGTGCAGTTATTGCACACCAGCGGGTAATTTATAGGTCTCTCTCATGAAGATCCACAGCAGCATCTCCAAAACTTCTTGGAGATAAGTGACACATATATACCCGCTGGAGTATCATCTGATTATGTGAGGCTTACACTATTCCCTTTTTCACTGTTGGGGGAAGCCAAGAGGTGGTTAAAGGCTGAACCGCCAAATTCTATTACTACTTGGTATGACCTAGCGAGGAAGTTTTTGACACGATTCTTTCCATCAGGGAAGACAGCCAGGCTTAGAAGTCAGATTCTAAGCTTCAAATAGAGACAGGGTGAGAATTTGTATCAGGCCTTGGAGAGGTTCAAGTCAATGTTAAGAGATTGTCCTCACCATCATCAGTCTAATGATGTGTTGGTGCATACATTCATTGAAAGCTTGGAACCGCATACAAAGATTTTGTTAGACTCAGCAGCCGGGGGGCAGGCATTGGAAAAGACATACGAAGAGTTGTACACCTTGTTGAACCGTATTTCACAAGGTAATCCTGAATGGAATGCTGATACAACCCGAGGGGGAGTGAAGAAAGCAGCATGGGTCTTGGAGGTAGATGGATTCACAACGATTGCTGTACAAATAGCTGCTTTGCAGAATAAAATTAATACTCATTTTAGCAGCATGAGTTTGAGCCAGGCACAAGCCCCCTCAATGCAGTTCAGCAGGTGTGGTGTGAAGTCTGTGGAAGTAGTGAACACTCAGGTGAGTGTTGTGGTGCCAATCCAGATTCGGTAAATTTTGTTGGAAACGCCCAGAGGAGCAACAATCAGCAGTATGGCAACAGTTACAACCCAAATTGGAGAAATCATCCGAATTTTTCATGGGGGAGTAATAGTCATCAGGGATAGAATTCATATCAAGGCGTGCACAGAAATCAAGGGGGTCATCACAATTTCAGCCGCAGTTCAGAGGAAATAATGCACCTCCTCAGTCCAGCAACATCGAGGATATGCTTAAAACCATAATGGCTAACCAAGCACAGATGCAGGCTGATCAGGTAAAATTGACAGCTGACATGAAAAATCAGCAGTTAGCTACAAAGGATTGGAGTATCAGTTGGGACAGTTAGTTGGAGTCCAAAATACAAGACCGAGGGGAGGATTACCAAGTGATATGAACCCAAATCCTAAGCAGGTTAATGCAGTTACTACCCGAAGTGGAAAGCAACTCGGGGAGGTGGAACCCGAAAGGCCACCTCAGAAATCTGGAGCAACAGAAAAGGATGAAGGAAACGATGATGTGAGGGGGAATGAAAAGGCAGTAGAGATGAAAAGACCACCGGCCCCGTTTCCTCAAAGATTGAAAAAGCAAAAAGAGGAAGCATGCTTCAAGAAGTTCATGGAAGTGTTGAAGCAGGTACATATTAATCTTCCTTTAGTGAATGTGCTACAAGGAGTGCCAAAATATGCTAAGTACATCAAAGACATTGTAGCAAATAAGAGCAGACTGACAGAGTATGCTACAGTTGCACTTACTGAGGAGTGCACCTCCCGTATACAAAATCGATTGCCCACAAAGCTCAAGGATCCTGGGAGCTTCACTATTCATATTACAATTGGGCAGTCTATTCAAGCTCGTGGTTTGTGTGATTTGGGAGAAAATAAAAATTTTATGCCAACATCAGTATTCAAGAAGTTGGGACTGGGCAGTCCTAGACCCACCACTGTGATCTTGCAGCTAGCTGACCATTTATTGGCCAGACCTGATGGAATTATGGAGGATGTGCTAGTGCAAGTAGGCTCCCTCATTTTCCCGGTGGATTTTATAAATCTTAATTTTGAGCCAGATGCGGAAGTCCCATTTATTTTGGGACGTCCCTTCTTGGCAACCGGGCGAGCCTTAATTGATGTAGCTGCTGGGCATCTAACCATGAGGGCTCATGATAAGGTAGAGGTCTTTGATGTCTACAAGGCCATGAAGCTACCTGCCATCTATGAAGAGTTATCAACAATCAATGTTTTGAATTGGGAATCGACCCTTCAGATTATTGACTCACAGGATCCCTTGGAGAGAGCCTTGGTGGGACGTGATCATTTTGGGGACTGTGCGACATATGAGATGGTGCAGACTTTGAATGAGCCAAAATGGTTCTTCAGGAAGCAAGATTTTGAACCTTTGAAGAGGTCCTTAGAACCATCCCCAAAGCCATCAATAGAGGAGGCACCTAAATTGGAGTTAAAGACATTGCGTCCACATCTGCAGTATGTATTCTTGGGTGAAGATGACACCTTACCAGTTATCATTTCAGCAGAACTGACAGATGCACAAGTGAAATATGCATTGGTGGTCCTTAAGAGGCAAAAGAGAGCAATGGGATGGCATATGTCAGACATTAAGTGGATCAGTCTAGCTTTCTGCATGCACAAGATATTCGTGGAAGAGGATCCAAGCCAATCGTGCAACATCAACGGAGGTTGAACCCGGTGATAAAGGATGTAGTCAGAAAGGAAGTGATCAAGTGGCTAGATGCAGGAGTGGTATATCCCACCTCAAACAGTGAATGGGTTAGCCCAGTTCAATGCGTTCCCAAGAAAGGGGGAATGACAGTGGTCACAAATGAAAAGAACGAGCTAATTCCCACACGCACAGTCACGGGCTAGCAAATTTGCATGGATTATAGGAAGCTCAATGAGGCCACTCGGAAAGATCACTATCCGATTTCATTCATTGATCAGATGTTGGACAGGCTAGCAGGACAGGAATATTATTGCTTTCTGGATGGTTACTCTGGCTATAATCAAATAGCCATAGCACTAGAAGATCAGGAGAAGACCACGTTTACATGTCCTTATGGGACATATGCTTTCAGGCGGATGCCTTTTGGTCTATGCAATGCACCAGCCACATTCCAGCGATGCATGATGGCAATATTCCACGATATGGTGGAAGACTATGTCGAGGTATTTATGGATGACTTTTCTATTTTTGGTAATTCATTTGCTATGTGTTTGAAGAATCTAGACAGGGTGTTAGCCAGATGTGAAGACTCAAACCTGGTGCTCAACTGGGAAAAGTGTCACTTTTTAGTCAAAGAGGGTATTGTCCTTGGCCATAAGGTGTCATGCAGAGGTTTGGAGGTCGATCGTGTAAAGATAGAGGTGATTGAAAAGCTACCACCACCAGTATCAGTTAAGGGTGTTCGCAGCTTCTTAGGACATGCTGGGTTTTACAAACTGTTTATTCAAGACTTCTCTAAGATTTCTAGATCGATATGTCGGTTGTTAGAAAAAGAGGTGAAGTTTGAATTTGACAAGGAATGTTTAGAAGCATTTGAGGAGCTGAAAAAGAAGCTGGTGGAAGCTCCTATTCTCATTTCTCCTGATTGGGAATATCCTTTTGAGTTAATGTGTGATGCAAGTGATGCGGCTGTAGGAGCGGTATTGGGGCAGCGAAGGAATAAGATTTTTCATTCCAACTACTATGCAAGCAAAACGCTTGATGCTGCACAAGTTTATTATACAATCACAGAGAAGGAGATGTTGGCTCTAGTGTTTGCATTTGACAAGTTTAGATCCTACCTGGTGGGGTCGAAAGTGGTGGTACACACTGATCATGAAGCAATTCGGTACTTATTTGGCAAGAAAGAGCCCAAGCTAATCAGGTGGATATTATTGCTGCAAGAGTTTGATCTGGAGATCCGAGACAGGAAGGGAAGTGAAAATCAAGTTGCAGATCACCTATCGCGACTAGAGAACCGATCACATGTGAAGGAAGGTGAGCGCATCTGAGAAGAGTTCCCTGATGAACAACTCTTGGCAATAAAGGAAGCTGAACTCCCTTGGTATGCAGATATTGTGATCTTGTTAGTAAGTGGAATATACCCACCGGAGGCAACGTCTCAACAAAGGAAGAAGCTGAAGCATGAGTCCAGGTATTACATGTGGGATGAGCCGTATTTATTCAAGCAAGGACCAGATCAAGTGATGAGGCAGTGCATTCCAGAAATTCAGACGGCAGAGGTGCTGAGGAGTTGTCATTCATCGTCGTATGGAGGTCATCATGGAGGAGAGCGTACTGCTCACAAAGTGCTACAATCTGGGTTCTTTTGGCCCACACTGTTCAAAGATGCTGCAGCTTATGTAAAAGTATGTGATCGATGTCAAAGAGCAGGAACAATCGGCAGGAGACATGAGATGCCATTGCATCACATATCGGAAGTTGAGGTGTTCGATGTGTGGGGGATAGATTTTATGGGTCCGTTTCCACCATCATTTGGAAATCAATACATATTGGTGGCAGTGGACTACGTGTCCAAGTGGGTTGAGGAAGCAGCGTGCCCCAGGAACGACAACAAGGTGGTGGCTAGATTTGTGAATAAGCAGATTTTCACCAAGTTTGGAATGCCGCGAGCAATTATTAGTGATGGAGGGGCACATTTTGTGAATGCAGGATTCAGGAATTTGCTAACGAAATATGGGGTGCGGCATAAAGTGGCTACCATATATCATCCCCAAACTAGAGGACAAGTAGAGGTGTCAAACAGGGAAATTAAACAGATTTTGCAGAAAACGGTGAATGCACAACGCAAGGATTGGGCAAGCAAACTGGATGATGCGTTGTGGGCTTATCGAACTTCATATAAGACACCCATTGGGAATTCACCGTACAGATTGGTTTACAGGAAGGCATGTCATCTCCCCGTAGAGCTTGAACATCGAGCTTATTGGGCTGTGCGGAAGCTGAACATGGATCCTGAGCTAGCAGGAACGAGGAGATTGATGCAGCTGAGTGAGTTGGACGAATTTCAATGGCACTAATATGAAAGTGCAAAATGCTACAAATAAAAAACAAAAAGGTGGCACGACAGGCATATGGTGCATCGAATCTTTGAGTCGGGCCAAATGGTGCTGCTATTCAACTCTAGATTGAAACTGCGCTCCAAGTGGTCGGGGCCGTTTGAAGTAGTAAGGATGACCCCATACGGGGCGGTTGAATTGTGGCAAGAGGATAAAAGTGCCACATTTTTAGTGAATGGACAAAGGTGTAAGCACTACTGGGGTGAGGGCATTAATCGAGAGAAGACGTCTATCACCTTAGTAGAAGAATGAGGATGACAAGCGTCGAGCCGCGATGATAAACCAGGCGCTGCACGGGAGGCAACCTGTGAATGTAATGTACTATAGTAGTTAGAAACTATTTTAAAAAAATGGTCATGCCATGACAAAAACTAAGGCGCTAGGTGGGAGGCAACCCACTATTTTCTAACGAGTTATTGATGTTGGATGATTTTCAGGAAATATGGAGAGCAAAAAAATACAAAATTGAAGTGGAAAAATAAAGGTAAAAAGGGAAAATTGGGGCAAGAGGCAGTGAGCCTACGCGTTGGCTCCGTGTCACGGAGCCTGTGCTCCGCGTTAACCTCCGTGACATGTTGAGGTTAAATTCCAGGTATGTCAATTTCGAGTGAGCCTACGCGATGGCTCCGTGTCACGGAGCTTGACCTCCACGATGTACTCCGTGACACGATGAGGCCAATTTAGCGTCGGGTCAGTTCAGGGCAGCGGGTTGACCCGCGCGAAATTACTAATTTTAACCCCCAAAATCTTATTTTTCCCCATTTTTTCTGAAATCTTCCGTGATCAAACCCCCATTACCCCTTCTCCCTCAATGTGCCATGGCTCAAACCTAAGAAAATCCTTCAAGTCCTCTTCAAACTCTTCAAGTAAGGTATGTTCTTGATATTTTTGTCATTCTTGATGCATAGTTCAATTCGTGAACATGTTTTATAATAAAAATTTTGCCCTAAGTTGTTAATAAGATGAATAATTGATTGGGTCATGGATGAATGTTGATTTTGTGCTACTATTGGTTTTGAACTCAATAATTACATGATTGGTATTGAAAATCTTACATTGTTGATAACTAGGGTTGAGAATTGAGTTAGGAAGAAGAAGAAAAGGATACAAATAGAGATATTTTGGGTTGTGCCTGTTGTTGGAGTTGAAAAATGTTGTGATTAAACTTAGATATGTTATGGTTGAAGATTGATTTTTGGGGGATAAAAATAGGAAAAATCCAATAGGTTGTTGTGCACAAAATGAATAGATGGATGAACATTAACAATGCATTGTATGAAGTATGAGTAGTACAATGAAACTATTCCATCGACTTTTACTAATGCACTAAACCTTTTGAGAAATAAGAGCTGGAATTATGTGGTTCTTGCCGAATTGTATGAATTACGGCCAACAACTAAGTGTGGGGTGATCAATTTAAGCCCAGCCTTAGTAGTAGCCAACTATACCATGAATGACATTTGAAATATATGCTTTTGATGAACAGAAAAAAATTTTGGACGGCAAGACAAGGGAAAAGGTGCATCCACATCTAGCGCCAGCGGAAAAAGACTTAGAGTTGGGGCAGCAGTGCCAGCAGCACCACCAGTTCCAAGGGGGCAACGAAGGCAGTATGGAACACGATGGGTATTGGATGAGGGGAATAAATGGTACTCCAAGCACAAGGAAACCAAGTATTTCCCTGAGGAGCAAATAGCAAGGGATCCACTAGCTCAAGAATTCCCGAGAATCTTACATAGGATAAACACTGTGGGGTTAAACTTCATCTTCGAAGAACCCAAAGAGTGTAATCTTCATCTCATAATGGAATTCTACACTAATTAGAACCCCACCGTGTGCAGCCACACAGTCAAGATCAGAGGACAGGTGGTTACTTTTGAACCACAGCATCTTAATGCCATCTTGGGGACGCAGGACACAGACGCGCATGTCCTCCGCCAGCTGAACATCACTCCACCGTATGCAGATATCAGACGCACATTATGTGGAGCACGATCAACAGCCAGGTGGAGTCGTCACAAGGAAAGAGGATATCACCAGACATTACCATACTCCCAAATGAACAGAGAAGCAAGGATTTGGTTGAAGATAGTGTGTACTTGCCTGATCCCGAGGGTGCATATGACTGATGTCACCCAGGATAGAGTTTGTTTGGAATATGCATTGATGAAAGGGCTCGATATAAATGTTGGAGCGGTGATTATTTCAGCAATGAAGAAAGCCAGACTTCATCAAGGGCATCGGTATGGGTTCGGTGGTCTTCCAACAGCTTTCCTCAGGGGCCATGGTATTGAAGAGGAGGCCCTGGATTACATTCCTCAATTTGACCGGCGTGCTTTGGATGTCACTAATACCAAAGTACTTGATACCACATTCGGGCCTGTGCTTACACTCGCCGAGCAACATGCGCGGGACGACCAATACATGGCCCGAATATATGGAATGCAGATGCTGCAACTGCTATTGGTGGAAGGCCTGCTACGGAGGATGAATTATGTCAGCTTGAGATGGATTATCCATTTAATGAGCATGCTCGAGCATTATGCAAAGTTGGGCCCGTATTTGAAGAACCAGTTGATGACGACGTACCCACTAATGAGGAAACTCGCCGGGACGACTCAAACATTGAGTCAGAGGAAGACGGCGGAGAAGATTCTGATCTGGGAGATGAGGCATTGGCACCTGATGAAGAGATTGAGCATTTTGATTGATCAGGGAGTTACACCACCCAAACTGTGTTTTTAATTGCAGATATGTGAACACTGAGGACAGTGTTCCGGCTAAGTGTGGGGTGGGAGTAGTTAGGTGCTGGTGTAGTAAGACTGTGTTGTGCTTGTGCTTGTGCTTAAGTGGTTGTATGTGTGACATTGTGTTTCGTGTTGTGTTGATGATTTTGTGTGTGTGTGTGTGGTGCTTGTTAAGGATTTATTTGTGTAATTATTTGTGCAAGTTGTTTCTATTTTTAAATTTTTTGTTTGGGTTTCTCGATTTTTGTTCTCTGTGCTTTTTCCAAGAATAGTCCCTTTGAACCGAAGTCATAAATAGAAATTGTTCCCTATGATGGATGGATGACGACCGTCTTAAGGAAAATTTAGTCAGTAGGCTTAGATTTTTTTTGAACACATAGCTAATTAATGGTTTAATATTCTTGTTAGATGCTATATTGTAAGATGCAAGTGTGATTAGGATGGAAGCATGCAAGTGTTTTAAACATGTTGAGACACCTAGGCTCTAGAATTCGACTCGATGTGATTGAAGCTTAATTTTGAATTCTTGTGATTACCTGAGTAAGAGTCTGCTGAATGTGTCTTGAATTGAGCATGTGCTGTGAGTGTAAGTTTTTTGAATATTTTGTGCTATTGTGGAATGTCTAGAACTTTCCTAGTGTGTATATAAAACAAAATAAAGGATGTGGACTGTAGGAGATGATTTAGGCATTTCTTTGAATAAACCTAATTTTTATCCCTCACTTTACCTACCTTGAATGTTGAATCCTAGTGAGCCCCATTGAGCCTTAAGCCCATTCTTTGATAGATACAACATAAGCTTAATCCTTTTTCTTTCATTAGCCTTGAATTTGATCAAAAACTCCTAAGCGCTTAAGTGAAAAATTCCAAAGAGTGAAGGAGTGAGAAGCATGAAAAAGAAGGAAAAGTAGCAGTTGTAAAAGTTGAGAAAGGTCAAGGGTGCACTTGTTTGGAAATGCCTGAATATTGGTAGGGAGTAAGAAAGTAAATGAATGAAAAGTTGCTTAGGTACTCCTTACTAATAAGCTGATTGTGCTTAAAGAAATGTGAACAAGAAGAAAAAAATCAAGATTGAAAAGAATGAAGGGGAAGTAAGAGAGGAGACATCCTTAATGAAGGTTGAATGTATTAAAAGCGCTTGGGAAGATAGCCACTATTACTGGCCAGAATAGTACCTACCCATCCCTTAGCTTACGTTACAACCCATTAAGTCCTACTTGATCTTACGTTCATACATCCTTAAATTAGTGGAGTAAACACTAAGGGCAAGCTTATGGTTCACTACATGATGCATGTGAATTCTTTGAGAGAGTGAGCATAATTTTATTCATATACCCATACCTTTTGTGATTTGAAATTTTTTTTTGAAGTAAAAAAGGGGTAACTCTCTTGTGTTGTGAGGGCACATGTTTAATGAGAGATAACATTCATGTTGGATTTCTTGATCGGTTGATTTTCATGAGTTTTCTAAGATTGAGAGTCGATTCTTGAGGTTAGGAAGTCTTAACATAGTGTATTTCATTTCAATGATTAAATCATGCATGCCCTATTTTTAACTTGCTATCTTAAATAATCATTATAGCCATAGCTTGAATTCTCTTGCTAAATTAGCTATGTGTGAGTCTTCAATTACATGAGATGTGAAAGGGTTGTTCGAGGACAAACAAGGCTTTAAGTATGGGGTAGGTGATCTTGGGCATAATTGCATGCCCAAGTGATACTTTATTACTTAATTTGGACTTGTTTATCTACTTTTATGTGTACATTCTCATGTGATTTTTATGTAAATGTGGATTTATACTAACCAACATGATTAGTTATTGTTTTTGCAGTTTAGAATGAATTTTGGAAACTAATCTACAAGTTGGTGAAGTGGAGGAATGGACTCGGAAGCAAAACGCGGAAGTCGGCAAGAAAATACTAAAAACTTGATGCTCCGTGATAGAGGTCGTGTCACGCTACCATCGCGGAGGCATTCTGCCTAGAGTGAAATTTCAGGCAAATTCCAGTGAAGGTGCGTGATGGCACCATGTCACAGAGCCTGGGCTCCGCGTTTACCTCGTGCCACGCTGAGGCTAAGAATCTGTGCATCCAAGTTCCAGTGAGGCTCCGCGACAAGGCCGTGGCACGGAGCTGATGCTCCGCGACACCCTCCGTGCCACGTTGCTAGTTTATTCCGGGAAATCTCTCACTTGTATAAATAGCACACTTAGGTTTTATTTTAAGGGTATCTGACATTTCATGCTAGAACGTGGGTATCAAGCAGTTGAGCTGAAGAAGTCCTAGGGTTAATTCTCTTCCTTTTTCTCTCAAATTTCAATTGCTTGTATGTTTTCTACTTGTTTGAAGATGTTTAATGCTCAAATGAGTGGCTAATTCACCTTTGGATGAGGTTGAGGATAATTGCAGTAGTATGTAATTGATGTTATTTCAGTTTTTATCTTCTCTAAAATGGTTGTTCTACTGATTCTTGTTTTTACTACATTAATGGTTGGCCATTGTTAATGTATATATTAAAATTCCAATTTTATTTCCGAAAGGAAGATTATTTGGATGGATGTGAATTGGTAGAATATGTTCTTGTCTTGGTTGAGAAATTAAGAGAAGATTAACGTTCAGAATAGAAATATATTTGTAATGTCATATTTGGTCATCCATGGAATTTAGTTTGGTTTATGAGAATATGAGTTGTTGCATCACAGAAATGTGTAATGTAAATCTCATAATTCTTTAATTGGTGAGGAGTTCTAAAGACCCAATCCATTGTTAATAATTCCTGACTAACAACAGAAGAGAAGTGTTGACTGAAATTTAATCAATAAATTACATATCTACATGTTTTGCCTTAACCTCAGCTTGTTCGTGCTATTGTTCAGATTATAATTCATAATTTTCACTTAAGGTTACATTAACTAATATTCTTGAAAAATCACCATTTGTTTTGCTTGTCTACTTGTATAAAGAAGTGTGTATACTAAACACTTAGAGAAAAATTACTCCTTCGTTACAGTCCCTGTGGGTTCGATACCTGACTTGAAAAAATAGCCACTTTATTACTTGTACGACCATGTGCACTTGCGTGCGATTGGGAGTGAACAGTAGTGGTATATAGATTGCGTGTTGATTGGAACCTTCCGGCATATATATATATATGTATATATATATATATATATATATGTTACTTATTAAAGTTGATAAATAGCAAGACGCCGCATCGACAGGTATGATTTGTTATCTTCTTTCCAGTACAGATAAACTCAGTACAAATTCTACTATTCCAAACAGTTTTAGCTATCCTCTGTCATTTCAGTAACTACCAGTTTACTGCTTATCTTTAGATATGTTCAGTTTGCTTTACATACTCGGTACCAGTGGTACTGACGCCCATTTGGGGCGCTGCATTACTTGCCAGCAGGTACGCATAGACAAGGAGTCGATCTCTCGTAATTCTAGCCAGCACACAGAGTCATTAGCTCCTGTCATCCGGAGCTAGACAGCTAGAGGTTTATTTCTTTTCTTTTGTTGTACAGTATGGGTAGGCTAGGGCCCTGTCCCGACCATCTTATCAGTATTCTTAGAGGCTTGCAAATTGTATATTCCCTGTGGTTAGCTGTACCGGTCGTGTGAGGCCGTGTGTATGTTTTGGTTTGTTTATGATCACCATGTGGGGCCTTATTCAGTTGGTAGTGGTAATCTTGTCGGTCACGTAGCAGTTTAGCACTTGTTTTCTTGATTCAGAAATAACTAGACGGCATGGTGGCCTTGTCGGTCCGTAAGTTCCCTATTGATTCAGTTGTCTAGGTAGTTGTTGTTTTCTTACAGGTGGCTATAGGCCTAGTCGGCCGGAGGCTGTATATACAACCGTAATATAGCCCGTCATTTTCTTGAATCCAGAGTTAGAGTCAGCTTGGCATCAGAAGTGCTTAGGCTCAGCTAGTCCAGCAGTTCAGGTCCTAGAGGGCACCAGGTGCCAGTCATGCCTCCCAAGGTGGGGCGTGACATTTTTGTCATTCCTAAGCCCTAGGGTCCTAAACTACGTTGCTTTAAGCTCTGAATAGTGAGTTTTTAAAAGGGTAAGTTCATTCTAAGTTATTCCTCATTCATGCATGCAAGTTTAGAGGTTTTGGAGAGGTGATCAAGCCTAGTTCTTCAAGTTTTTCATCAATTCTTCATTGGGCAATCAAGGGAGTTGTAGAATCAGTTCTTCTCAAGTATGTAGGATTATGAATGGGTGAAATTGTTCACACCCATGCCCAACTCCTCTCTAATTCATGAAATCCTATTGATAATTATATGGGGTTTTATCCCCATTCTTATGAAATCCTTATGATCTATCTATGGGTCAATCCTTCTCATGTATAAATTCATGTTCTATGAATCGTGGGCAGATTTTATAGCTATTTAGATTTAATTTTTCACAAACTATGCCCAGTTATGCATATTTCATGAAAGTTCAAGTTATGATTCTATTTTGATTTTGATGTTTATTAGCCCATTATGATTTATGACTTATGATATAATTTCTCTCAAATGCTCATCATGAATTTATGAATATCAAGTATAAATGAATTACAAGTATGCATGAACTTCATGGTTTATGGATTTATGATTTTGGCCGACTCACGGGCCTTATTTCATGCCTAGTTCACGTATTTCAAGAATGCTTTTATGATTTTCATTAATTAATATAGCCAATGAATCTCATGTATATTATCCTATGAGCACTATATATGTTTTGGGAGTAGTATTTAACATCGAGTGGACCCTGGGTCCAAGCATACACCGGTCTCAGAACTACGCGCCAACGTAGCCACGATGGGACCTCCATGATACTGTCCCCTTTCCCAAATGGGCCTTTTGTTGTTATATCACACCTCTTTTCATGGTTCTACCCTTGGCTATATGAATACCCTCCTGACTAGGGGTTTACAGGTCGCGCTCCTTTTATGCTCATATAGGGTATGTCGGTTATAAGAATCTCCCACTGTTCCTCATGATTTATGTATGGTTATGATTATGTACTTTTTCTCAAGTTATGTATAATAAGTTTTTCTCTTATTATTATGATTATGAATGATTTACGAATGTTTTGAAAACATTGAGCCTTATGTTTGCATTATGATATTTACGTTATGATCATGTTGTCCCACTCTTATGAACTCTTATGTATTTTAAACTGTCCGTTTTTACTTACCTTGCATACTCGGCACACTCCAAGTACTGACCGCATACTTTATGTTGTATCGTCTATGATACAGGCTCCGACATCCAGGCTCAGTCCCGCTAGTCAGACTTCCAGAGTTAGCTATTCTCAGTATCTGTTGGTGAGTCCTAATCTTGCGATGGCACTATTTTATCAGTTGCATTATGTCTTTCAGTTTCAGAATTAGAGAGTTAGTTGGGGTCTTGTCCCGTCAACTCATCAGAAGTAGAGGCTTTTCAGACATAGATTATATTCAGCTTCAGACTCATGGTGTATGTTTAGAATTTCGCTATGTTTATCATGTTGCTTTTCCGCTTTTATTAATTGAGTTAGATATGTGTTCATGCCATGGGCCGACATGGAGTCTCTCAGGGCTCCTTGTTCCGTGTCTTGATGTGGGCCTATGTTCGGGTCGTGACACAACTCTTGCTCTGTAACTGTGTAGTTGGCTTGGGTTTCATTCAAGGCCTTGCTAGCATAGTAAATAGGATGGAAGACCTTATCTTCCTTTACCCAAGCACTTCCCCTAATGCAACACCACTTGTATCACACATTAGCTTAAATAACTTAGATCAATTAGGTGCAATAATGATGGGAGGTGACATGAGTCTCTTTCAAACCACGAAATGCCT
The DNA here is from genome assembly GCA_035772735.1 of Datura wrightii. Lineage (NCBI taxonomy): Eukaryota > Viridiplantae > Streptophyta > Magnoliopsida > Solanales > Solanaceae > Datura > Datura wrightii. The sequence continues at coordinate 82,111,616 of JASDFA010000006.1, read as the reverse complement.
TCATGCAAGTATCATCGAAATGAAACTTGGCACCCTTTTCTAACAACTGAAACAATAGGTGAACCACTTTAGAGAAGTCCTTTGAGAAACCGGCGATAAAAGCCTGTGTGACCCAAGAAACTTCTTATGCCTTTCACAGTCTTCAGAGGAGGTAGGTGAGAGATGGATTCAATCTTTGCTTGGTCCACTTCTATCCCCTTTTTTGAAATTTTATGCCCCAACACAATGCCTTCCTTCAACATAAAGTGGCATTTTTCCTAGTTTAGCACCAAATTAGTTTCTTCACACCTTCTTAATACATCACTCAAGTAGGATAAGTAATCATTGAAAGAATTTCCCACAATAGAGAAATCTCCCATAAAAATTTCCATGGTATATTCAATCATTTTTGAGAAATCGACATCATGCATCTCTGAAAAGTGGCTGAGGTATCCTCTTGAATGCAAACATCCCGTAAAGGCATGTAAAGGCTGTCTTTTCTTGGTCTTTTTGGGAAATGAAATTTGATTGTACCCTGAGTACCCATCCAAAAAGCAGTAATATTTTTTGGCTAGTCTGTCTATCCTTTGATCAATGAACAGGACCGAGAAATGATCCTTCTTAGTCCATGAGTTCAGCTTCCTATAATCCATGCATACCCTCCATCCAATGACTGACCGCATAGCTATCAATTCATTTATCTCGTTTGGAACCACAATGATTCTCACCTTCTTAGGCATACATTAAATCAGACTTACCCAATTTCTACTAGGTATTGTGTATGCAACTCCCGCATTCAACCATTTGATTATCTCTTTCTTAACCACCCCTTGCATAGATGGATTCAAATGACTTTGATGCTCTATGGAGGGGTTGCAATCTTCTTGAAGGTTGATCTTATTAGTACAAATGCTTGGAGGTATGAGAATTATGTCAGCAATAGTCCAGTCGAATGTTCGAATATGCTTCTTCAAGACTGCCAATAATGCCTCTACTTGTCGCTTGTTTGATTAGCCGAGATAATCACCGACAAAGTTTCATTTAAACCAAGATAAGCATACTTTAAATGAGCGGGCAGTGGTTTGAGCTCCAACATCGAAGGCTCAATGATTAATGGCTGAGATGGTAGATTTTTCCGATGCTTGAGATCAAGGTCAAGCTTCTTCAGTTGGTAAGAGTAGGACCCAAGACCTATTATGTCATGGCATGCTTTTTCTAATCCTTCACTTCCCTTGCCATCATTATTCAAGAGGACGGCTTCCAATGATTCTTTGAAGAACATTTCCTTAATATCTTTCTCTATGTCTTCTTCATCCCCACCTTTTAGAATTGGAGTGACATTTTCCACAAGCGGCCCCTTCACTTCCACACTCACCCCTACTTTCATTTGAAATACTAGATGGTTAATCCTTTCCTAGGTGTCTGATAGAGATTTGATGATCTTTCACCATTCGAGTAAGCTTTAAAAAATCATCTTTCAACTCCTGAATCCGCGAATTGGTGGAGACTACCCGCTCCAATGCTATTTCAAGCATACTTTTGATTTTTGAGTGTGCGGGTTTTTCACTCTCCTAACTTCTAACTCAACTACATATATTCATAGTTCTAACCCTGATTCTCATCACAAGGATGTTGAGAGCCTCGGTAGGCACGTTGATACCCCAGATGAAAACCCCTCATACACCTTGCTAACATCATAATCTGAATCATTATTTTCACCAAAGTCGCGTCTCTTACCTCCTCTCTTTTTAAAATTTCAATTATTAGTTGGATAGAGGCTTCACAGGAAGACACCCCAGTGTCTCTTGGTTGCCATGCTAGGTGGCTCATCCTTGCACACCTAAGCAATCAGCACAAGCAAAACACTAAATAAAAGATGCAAAAGTAAAATAATACAAGATGCAAAAATAAAACTAAATCACTAAATAACTAATGGATATCGCAACTCAATTCCTCGACAATAGCGCTATTTTTTATAACGTTTAAATACATCTCTCCCGATCAAGGGAGGTGGCAGCAGTCGTTGTTAAAAAAAATAAAAATACCCAATGGGTGTTGGGGTCGAATCTCATAAGGAACCGAGATGGATAAGCCAAAAGTTGTAAACTACTCAACTTAGTATGCATCATTTCTTGACATTTGGAAAGTAAAAAGTGGGGAAAAGGGGGAAACAATATTGAATTCAAATTTATAAAACTAAATTGAGCAAATGATTTGTTTGCAAGTGATAATAAAGGGCTAGGGATATGCAATGGATGGAGTGTTAACTATATTGGGATTGATCTAATTTCCTTAAACTCAATTTCTAGCATGGATAGCATGAATCACAATACATCATCTTGTTTTTCAACCACAAGGATGTTTTTGCCTTGGATTTTCTCAAACCCCAAGGTCTCAATCAAACAAACAATCAAAAAGCTTGAGGAAGGGTCAAGATATCTCTAGACTTAACCCTTTAATAGAGTGAGGATGTGGATTTTGACTATCTCTTGCTCAACTCCACACATCTACACTCCAAATCCTCCCTTTTGTTTCCTCACCCAAATCTCACTATTCTTTCTCAAGCTCAAGAAAGATAAGTAAACTAATTAATGTTTGCAACTACCAATATTTCAACTAAAATTTAGAGGAAACAATAGATCCATGCTTATAGCTTGAATTTAAGAATAATTTATCAATACCCAATCAAGTTTAAACACTCATCAAGCACACACCCCTAGCGAGCAATTTAGCTACTCACTAATAGAGATAGAGAAATTATACCCATGGGTAAATCATCAACAATCATCATAACTAATAGTAGATTGAGCTTGCTTTCAAAATTTGCAACAATGGTGTTCTTGGCCAATGAATTTGAAGAATAAGATTCACTTGTGCCACAGCTAGATGATTTTTCCCTTGTCAGCATTTTGGGTCACTTGCGAGGCACCTGCGTTTCGCAGGTGTCCATCCGCGGCTTGCAGCTACTTTATAGGTCAAGAAAGAATTGTTCTAGTGCTAACTGCGTTTGCACCTGCATTTTGCAAGTGCTAACCTGCGCTTCGCAGGTTCACTTCAGCTTCTTCCTAGTCCTAATTGCGCAGGTGCCAATGTGCGGTAGGTATGTTCTTTGCTTCCATCAAGGTGCTTTTTTCAGTTCTTTTGTTTTCTTTGTCTAAGTCAAACACCTTCACAAACAAAGAGAAAAGGAATGAAACCTTTCTAATTTATGTGAACACAAAGCAATAGTTTATGCTTTAAAACCTAATGAGTTGGTAAATTATCAACTCATCATGAAGCACCTAGAATTCATAAGGTCTTAAGTTCTTATTCTCCTAACAATGACTAATTTTCTCATAAGAAGGTCATCATCCATCTATCATCAAGAACCGTCTAGACTATGAATCAAAAAAGAAATCTAGACGCTCTAATTGGTTCTAAAAGACTATCAACTAGAAAAGCACCAAAAATAAAAATCAGGGGAACTCAAATAAAAATAAGACTAAAAGCATCAGAAATCAAAAAAAAAATACCACAAGCTAGCAGGAATAAGTCATGTATCATAAAAAAATCTAGGCCCACCATGAACAAATTTAGCAATCAAGGCATACATGTATAAGGAAGTTTACATCTCCCACCTCATACTTAATCATTAGCATTGTCCTTAGTGCTAAAGCAATAATGCACAAGTAAAAAAGGGTTAAAGAAGAACTCCCTGGACCTAATTCTCGTCGTCTGTGGGGGCATAAACAGCTTTCCCCATCTCTGAGTCATCTCCATCATCACCATCGGACTCCAAATCGGAGTCAACTCGAGCCTACTCCTCATCAGTAGCATCATCATCATCATCAAAGGGCTCCTCAAAACCTGACCCAACTCTACAAAGAGCTCTAGAATGCTCGCTCAACGGATAGTCCATATTCAGCTGTTGTAGATACTCCGTTATCACCCTCCTCATCCTCACCTGCAATATTTGCATGCCATACAAGTGACTAAGAATATTATCAATGTGCACATTATGCTCACTAATAGACAACACAAGACTATGTATACTCTCGGGCTCCTTTGTCTTAGTCACATCTAGCCTCTTTGGTCATACCGTGGCCTATAATCAACTACCTCCTCATCAATCTACTTCTCTCTCATAAATCAGGTCAAGAGACCCCCAAAACTAAATCATTGTCCCTTCTTCGCCCTTGCTCTCCTAAAAACATCCTTGATTATCACTCCAATATTTATCGGCCTCCCAGTCATTAAAGCAAAAACAAGACAAACTCTCTCCCTAGTCACATGTGTCACATGTTTTTCAGGCACCAAGCAAGCATAAACAATTTTCAACCATATTCTATCCACCTTGCTCATGTGTGCATAAGGAAAAGACATATAATACTCATACTATTGGTGGCGGGCCTACCTTGATACTAAATTCGGGCCACTGAGAGTATGTATAATCTCTCTATACGGAGGTCTCAAGATAAGGTCTTTCATTGGTTGTGGATCAATACTAGGAGTATCAAGCAATCTATTTAAAGCAGCAGGTGTAAAATTCACAATTGTCCCTCTAATCTTGACTTGGTTAGTCCTTTCTTTAGGTTTCCAATTTATCAAAAATTCCCTCACCATATTTAAATTATATTTTCCTGTATCATTAAACACAAAATCCAAACCAAAAGTATGTATTCTATCAACAATATGAGGAACTTTGGATGCTAAGCTATCTCTATGAACAAATAATTTATGAGAACTTTTTTGATTCTTTATGATGTTTGAACCACTTTTTACCTTCTTACTCTGTGACCCAACAGAGTCCATAACGTCATCGTAGTTTTTGTGGCATGCTAGTATCCTCATTTTGTCCTTCTTGGCCTTTTAGTGCCATGGCTTGAAGAAGCCACACCTTTCCTTTTGCTAGTTTTTGGAGCCATATTTGGTGAAATCTTTAGAAAAATGAAGTTTTTTTATGATTTGGGTAAAGAATTTTCGAAGATTTGGGGAAGAAGATAAAGTTTTGGAGAGAAATTTTGAGAGAAAATGGGGTGTTCGGTGCGGGTATGAAGAAAAGTGGGAGAAAATTAGGTTTTTACACTTTAAAGCCCTCCTTGGGTGGGTTTGATCCACTTTGACCGAAAAATTTCATGCCTGGGCAACCCTTGCGTGTTGCGCCCTTCCCTGCACCGTGTGGCCTATATGTCGCGCTAGCGAGTGAGGCATCTAGCCCGCGCATTGTGCCTCTCCGTGCACTATAGGGCCTGCATGCTGCACCTCTCTATATGCTGGCCAGGCCTATTTTTTCACACCCTGTTCCAACTGTTATGCTCAAAAATTTCTTTCATATTGTACGGCTTAATTCCTACACATTTGATCAAATAAATCAACTCTAAAATTAAATAAAAAATCAAAAATTAAAATACTTTGGGTCGCATGTCAAGCAACACTTGATTTAACGTCGCGACATAACGCAGGTATCTTGATTACTCAGACTTCATCAATATACCTGTTTGGGTCATGGTTACATGCAATGGACCTCATTTTGAGGGTTAGGAATGGTATCTCTAGGCAATGTTCCCTTTTGTCTCTAATTAAGCGATGCTGAGATTTGCCCCACCTACTGCTCTAGTTACTTTATGGAGGTCGAATGTGAGTCTACCAGATGACTCAATCTTGATAGCTTACCACTTATCTCTTTGACTCCTACTTCAGTGGAATCAACCTTTTTCATCATTCAACTCATCATGTCCTCCAACCTTGCTGTATTAGAGTCATTTACAGCAAGTTCTCTAGTTTTTGGAGGTATATAGACTCCATTCTTGTCATTTTGGGGGGAATCTCTATTTCGCCATGCACCTTGTTCCCTATCTCTTACCCTAGATCTATCATAATTGTTGTTCCCATAGCAGTTCTGACCTTGATTTTTTTGGCCTTGACCAAAGAGTCTTGATTAGACTTTGGGTGTTGGCCTAAAAATTCCCCTGATTATTGATAAGATTATCCTCCTCTCCCACATCAGGGTAATAATCTTCATACCTGGGCTACTTTTCTTGAGAATTCACCGCATGCACCTTTTGTGTATTCATTGTTGTTAGATTCTCAGTGATCAATTCTAATTGGGTCTTGAGATAGGCCATATCTTGGTCCCATTCTTCCTCTTTCTTTCGCTGCTTTGCTGTCATGCCTCTAGAATAGTTTATTGCAGCGGCCTCAGATTCTCTGGTGTGTCATTCCCTATTAGTATTTGTCATCTTATCTAGTATTTCACTGGCTTTTGCAAAAGCGTGGGTGGTCATCATGGACCCCTCTGCTATCCCATCTGCTACAGCTTTACTTGAGGCACTCAATGACCTATAGAATATTTCTAAAAGAACTTCCTCTGGAAGCTTGTGATTGGGACACTGTTTTAGCTTCTTTTAAAATCTTAGCCATGCCTTATGTAAGGCTTCCCTAAGTAATTGTCTAAAATTATTAATTTCATCCCTCAACTAGATCATTCGTGAGGGTAGGAAAAACCTCTCCAAGAAAGTTACAGTCAATTCTACCCAGGTAGTAATAGACTCTTCTAGAAGCTCATTCAACCACAGAGTAGCTTCCCCTAATAGTGAGAAAGGAAATAAAGTGGTCGCAGTCATTTCCCGGGTAGTAATAGGCACATTTCAATATTTGCAACAGCTAAAACTCAATAAAACAAATAGAATAACAATTCACCCAATTCACTATTCAAGAATCACTATTTTATTTTGCCTACTTCTATTAATCCATCATGGTTCCCACAATCCTAGCTCAAGAGATTTAGTTGCTCATGTTTGAGAAAACAATAACATAAGATTTATAAGAAGTCATAATGAATGACTTACAATAATATTAAATTATTTGACAAATCTCGAAAGCTAATTAGAATCACAAGAACTTGATGAATTTTCAAATAATATCTTTCACACTTATAACAATAATGCTCAATCTAATGTAAACTATTGTATGTTGTGAAAAACTTCTCTAAGTTATGTGTCAAAAAAAATCCTAAGAAGGGATATATATAGTAGTAGAATAAATTTGCATTGTTCCTGCTTAGACTGATATTTGATTTTGCAGTTTTGGTTCCTACTTGAATTGGGATTGGACTTTTGCAAATTTTGAGTCAGCCATCCTTGTTGTGCATCGCGTTTCTATATGTGCCAAAATGGTGTCACATCGCAGCAGTAGTTGCACGTAAGCCCTTGCCCAGATGTGCCTGTGTGATGCCATCTTCTATTATGCTTTGACACTTGCTCCTTTTGAGTTTGTCTTGGCAACTCTTGCTCTTTTAAGCCTCAAATAAGTCCAAATATGTCACTTTAATCCTACAAATATCTAATTATGTGTTACCCTTTTTCACAAATATCATATAAAACCAAATAAAGCACACATTATTTTTTCTTGAAATATTGTTAAGCATGGACAAAATATGGCAAATAAGTGCATAAATATGCAACATCACCACTCCTCAAGCTGATAGCCATGACCTGTTTCAGGTTTGGATCGATGTCACTTGGTAAACCCCCTTGAGGTCTGGTGTTCTGCGCTGCAGCTAATTGCCGCATTTGCTTCTCTAAATTCCTCGTGGATAACTGTTGATTTTTTAGCTCGACTATTGTCTTGGCTTGGTTAGCTGCCATTTGAGCCTAGTTAGCCATGATCTTCTGCAACATCTCCTCTATGTTGCTTGATTGGGCATTAGCTTGCTTACCCTGCTGTTGTGGCTGATAGTTGTGACTCTGTTGCTGATTTCCACCCCAAGATCAGTTGGGATGATTCTGCCAGTTTCTTTTATAGGTATTCCCATAGTTTTGGTTTCCTCTTTTCACATTGCCTGCAAAGTTTATTGACTCTAGGTCTTCTCCACAATAGTCTGTCACATGACCGCTGCATCCACATATCTCACTAGCCTTGAATTGGCATGTACCTGTGCTTATGGTTGAGCCAAGTTCAGCCTGCTAGACTGTGTCATCATCTGGTTTTGTAAAGAGGCCAATTGAGCTGCCAAGGCATTCACACTATCAACCTTTATCATGCCAGCAATTTTTCTGACTACTCCCCTTGATGCATCACTGTGCCACCCTGGATTTTTCTGTGCAATCATGTTCAACAAAATGTACAGCTCCTCATATGTTTTCTCCAATGCTTGAACCCCTGTTATCGAATCTAACAAAAATTTTAGTATGTGAGTCAAGACTTCCCAAAAAAGTATGTGCCAACACTTCATTGGGTTGCTAGTGATGGGGGCAGTCTCTGAGAAAAGATTTGAATCTCTCCCAAGTTAGATATAAGTTCTCATCTGGCCTCTGCTTGAATCTCAAACTTTCACTCCTTAACTTTGAAGTCTTTTCAAATGGAAAGAATCTGATGAGGAACTTCCTTGCAAGATCATCCCAGGTTGTGATAGAGTTTGGTGGTTCTGCCTTCAACCACCTCTTTGTCCCAATAATGAGAATTGGAAAAGGGTGAGCCGAACATAATTCATTGACACTCCGGTGTGGACGAAAATGTCACTTATCTCTGAGAAATTCTGCAAGTGTTGTTGTGGATCCTTATGGGTTAGACCTGTGAACTGTCCACTTCTGTGCAGTAATTGCACCATTTTCTGCTTCAACTTGAATCTTCCTCCAGGTTTCGATCTGCGGATACTGGAGGTAACATTGGTTGCGGGTGGGATTGCCACTTCGCAGATTGGCCTGGCTACCATCTCTGTCGGAACAACCTCGTCCTGTTGAACCTGCTCGATGGGATAAAAAGTAGCACCCTCTCTTCTCAACCGTCTTAACCTTCTCTCAGGTTCGGGGTACAGTTCTACCAACTCTCTATCCCTTGCCAGCTTGTTGCAAGGACCAACCTGTACCTGTAAAAGTGATGACTAAGACCAAGTAGTTAGCACATTAGAAAATATAATAATAACATGAGAAACAAGATATTCACTAATTTTGCAAGTCCCTGGCAACGGCGAAAAACTAATTTTGTAAGTCCCTGGCAACGGCGCTAAAAACTTGTTGCACCTAAACGCATGCACAAGCGCACTTGGTCGTACAAGTAATACAATGGCTCTTGCGAGTTGGATGTCGAACCGACAGGGACTTGACTTTTTAGTGAATAACCAAATTCTAGTACTACTATCAATTTCACAAGTGTAGATGTTTTCAAGATTTTGTTGTTTGTTGTAAAAATCTAAGATTGATCACGAACTAAGTACACGCAATAATTAAAAATATTCCAGGGTCAAGGCCTACATTCATGCCTAGCGTTAATTCATGTTGGTCAAGTGCTTATATTGATTGTTGATTTATGGAGTTAATGACATGATTATAGTTTTTCGAACCTTTAACCGTTTTGCTTCAAATTAATCTCACAACTACATCATAGAGTACTGATGTGACATCCCAATTCCACTGCATTTATCTATTATCCCATTTATTAACCAAGTGAGGCATATTAGGTATATTTCTATCCTAAATGCAAATCAACTTCAAGAACAAGATCACACTCCTTGCATTTCACATTCTATACTAGGGTTTACCCTTTCGAGTTTGCTCTAGAATTTTAAGTATATTCTAATGGCGGTCAAGTATAAAAATAATTAAAAACAAGAATGCAAGAACAATCATCAATGATAAACAATCAAACAAACATGAATTTAAGCTAAACAATCATGTTTGTGACCTCAACCCTAGAATAAGGGTTTTAGCCACTCATTGTTCTACAAGAATCCAACAATGTATTTAAATTCATGTAACAACAAGAATGTAAAAGAAAGAAAAAGAAAGAACCCTAAAAATGATGCCTTCCTTCGTCTTAGCTTCATTCATCCTTCCTCTTCCCAAATCCTGATCCCCAAAAATAATGACTTAAGTGTCTTATTTATAGGATAAAGATTTTCGCCATCGAACAATACCTCCGTGACACGAAGCTGGTCGCGCTACTTAGCCTTCATGACATGGCATGGTCGCACATCAACACTAGATAAGGGGCTGGCATGGATTGCCTTTGACGTGGCACGGCACTTGTCGTGCATAGCACCTGACGTGGCACGGCACTATCGTGCCTGCCTACTGCATAAGCAGCTTGGGCGCACAACACATAGTGTGGCACAGCCCTCATCGCTCACATCATTAGGCGTGGCATGTTACTGGACACATCAGTTTACCAGTGTGGCACTGCGGTTGGCACGCTAATTTCTTAGCGTATCACGCCTATGTCACGGCAGTGCCTTTCTTAGGCAGTGACATCTAATCCAATTTGAACTTTGCTCCTTGCTGCATTCTTAATCATTTATCCTCACATTAAGCTCCTTTATTTAGTATTTTTCACCTACAAAGAGAGATAATCATATTTGTTAGTCCATGGGACAAATTGCTCAAAATACATGAGTTTATAATCAAATTAAAGTACAAAAAGGCTAGATCATGGGCATAAAACAATACTTGGGCGTGTAAATATGCTCAAGATCAACATACATGCCAGAGGGTCTTATAATTTCCCTTCTAGTCATGACCTGTAGGGAACAATAGAAATTCACGTACTGTACTGGTGTAGTACCCGCTCCCACTCATCTGCTCATCTAGACTCTCACCTCGGACTCGAGCCACTCATATCAATCTGCTCGTCCGAATACTCACCTCGGGCACGAGCCGCTTGCCTTAGTATAAGAACATATTATCCAACTTTCATCATCGTATTCGATATGCTATGAATTAGTCAACTCAAAGGATAATTCATCAGGATTTATTAACCAGCATTCATCAGCACTATTCAACATACTACAATTCAGCTAACACATATGATATGACAATTCATAAGTATGCCTCGGTTATCACAATTTGCACTTCAAATCACAATATCAGTTACAACTACACATTTCAGAGTTCATTCGCAATTATAACCAACTTACCATAAATTCTAGTACACACAATATTCGAAGATCAACTAATCATGTTCATCAAATTATAACATATATCAATCATCAAATAAAGTCTAACTTATCATAAATCATAACCTACCTCGACTAGAGTACTCGATATCAAGTTACTCTGCTTGATCCCTACCTTTGCTCAAAGCCTTGGAATACTCGAAATATACGAATAACAATCAAAAGAGTACCTTATTGTCCACTCCTCAAATAAGGGTCTTGAAAAATTCAAACCCATTAAACTCTACTTGGTAGTACGGTCTAATTCAATGTTCAAAGATTAAAGTATCATAACCCAATCCCACAATGGTCATTCCAACCTAGTTCATAGAGTTTTCTACTCCTCTAAACTTTTTTAAGCAGTTTTTAAGGTTAAATGTTCTAACTTCACATAGTTCTAGGTCTCAACTACCATATAAACGAAGTTCTACAATCACATTTGCCCTAGGAAGTGCTAATCACTCACTTTTACGCTTAGGAATCAACACCCAACCATTCTCTATTTATTAGCTCTAGTTTTCCCAACCCTAAGGTTTTTAGCTAAAAATTCACCATTAAGGATCACCCTTTGATTCTAGGGTGTTCGGAAATCAAAAAATACAAGAAATAATCCATAAACCTTACCTTGGGAAGCTGAACTACTTTGCCCTTAGAAAAATCGCCCTTCAGCTTCTAGAAATTCGTGTCTTCAAATAATAGGGTGAGAACCCCGAAATTCCAACTTAACCAGGCATTCTAGCTCCCATTGACCGCTGCAATGGACCCGCTATAGTGACCACTTCCTTGCTATGGCGGTTCGACTAGAAACCGTTCTGACCATTGTCACGGACATCCGACAGCTATAGCGATCTCGCTATGTTAGAAATTTCGTTGTTGTAGCGGTCCACCGCATAATCAGTAGCTCAGAATTCTGCACAGTTTTCCCATTTCAAAGGTTAATTCTTTCATTTAATTTCCCAGCACTTTTTGATAGTGCACCTAGTCGTAAAAAAACGCTACGAATTATTCGTAGTCTCAAAATTTTCTACGGAGGTCTAATTTACTAGGTCACCCTCGTACGAAACAGAACATAAGAAATGCAATCCAACTCATACTTGATCAATTTTTACAACCATCCCATTTTAAGTTTTTATTAGCTCGGCTTTGTTTTTCCTTTAAACTTTTAATAAATTTAATTTTTCCCTACCCCATCTAAAGTCTACCCAGAGCTTGCCGTGCCCCAATTACCGTCCGTAATAATTCCAGGTTAGTCCCTTGTTAATTGAGCATGCTTCAGAATTTGATGACGTTGGTTATTGTAAAACATTTTATGAAAATTTATTGAAGAGTCAATTGTTGTGTGGAGAGTGATATGTTATGACATAAAAGGATGAGACATGAGCGAAAAATGAATTGAATTTTGTTTTCATAAATGAAACAGCAAAATTAAAGAAATATATTCGACCCAAATAATTAGTTGTTAGCCCTTTTCTTTTTGCTAATATTTTCTAAAAAAAGAAAATTCCTAATGTTTGTCGAAACTTTTTGAGTCTTTGATGGCAGAAGAGTGACAAATGGGACGGAGAAAGAAGAAAAATGGGGCTGGGGTGGGGTGGGGTGGGGGATTATTATTTTTCTACTTCAATCAAAGAAATATTGTTATATATTGTATGGACTGCTTTTATTTGGGGGTGATTTTTAATTTTTATCTTTTAAATTGATAGTTTTTAAGTTTTATCCTTACAGCTCATTAATGAAAATTTATGTTCATAATATCTTTAATTATGACTTAATTTCGTTAGACAAACCTTTTTCCTAAAAAATATAAATTAAGTGTTATTTAATTTGTAAGATATACTTTTATCCTTAATATTTTCAAAAAGAAAAATAATAATTAAGCAGAGATTAACTTTAAAAGGCATAAGTTAATGATGTTGAACTTAAGCCAAGGCACAATTCATAATTCATGTTGCTGATTTTAAGTATAAGACACAAATTCATAATGCTGAACTTATGTCATGCTACTAAATTTATGTCATGGTGGATAAACTGTGTAAAGTTATGCCATGAGATATAACTTGTGTTAAAACTTACGTCTTGCAATTTTTTATTGTTAGAGGCATTTCTTTTACCCTGTTTTTGTCACCTAAAATGTCAAATGACAATTTAAAGATCATGAATTTGAGAGTTAAAAATTGAAAACCACTTCAAAATAAGAGTATTCGTACGAATGACCTAAGTTTATACATATATATGACGTGGAGTCCGTTAGTTTTAAGGGCTACAAGTGATTCAATATTCAACAGGAGAAATGATTTTTTTTTAATTTTATATAAATATTTTTTAGTTTTTGACTTTTTAATTTTAAAAAAATCATTTTTATATAAAAAAAACTCTTATTTTTTAATTTAAATTATAAAAAAAAAATGAAGAGATCTTATTTTCTCAAATTTAACAAAGAATAAAGTGTTATAGTTTACTAATATATCTGGTTTTTATCGTTTCAGTTGTTGTAATTGATTCCGTAACTTTAAAGTATTCTTGTGTTGCATACAATCGCACCCCAACAAGGAATTAGAGACAGATTTGGACATTTTATTCTCTTTTAGGAATCATTTAATTGAAAATAAGTTATTGTTTGAATTTAATTATTTTAAATTTTTTAATAATGAAAAATAAAAAATAAATAGTTTTGAGATTAAAGTTTAAATGAGTTTATCCCACGTTTGGTTGGGATTAAAATATAAAATCTCAAAATTATAGTATTATTTTTATCTCATCATCAATGTGGAATAAGTTAACCTGAGATTTTATCTCAGTCAAACGTGGGAGAAACTCATTCGAAAATTAGTTCTAAAACTATTTATTCTTTATTCTTCATTAAGAATGGAACAATAATCTCACAATAACTAAACCTAAAATTAATTATTTCGAAATAACTTATTTTTCAACCAAAAAACTCGTTAAGGTCTAAATTCTAAACCACCATCAGTGAAGACTGTTGTTCCGCTATTTAACAACCACATACATACTTTCCATTTCCTCTCTCCCGGCTTGACTCCACCTAATAGCTCCTTCAGATTAATCTATCAATTTTACTTTTTATATCAGGAAAAAGGTTAAAAATACTCTTCTATATTTATTTATTAGCTAATTTTATCTCTAGTTATATTATAGAGCCGTCAAATATGCCTCTACCGTTACTAATGTATGCAAAGTTTGTTGAAACTTCAGAAAATTAAGAGGATGAGTTGGATTGGATTGGATTTTTTCGGCTTCTTTGACGATTTCGTTGAATTTTCATTACTGCGGTGAGCTTCGAGTTGAAAGTCTTAAGAATTTTGAATTCTTTATCGTCTGAACTATTTTGCACAATTCAAAAGCAAATTTTAACCACTTTTCGTTTATAGTTTTCCCAAAAGACCACCTATTTTAAAATATTTTTGAATACTTATTTTAAAGTTAAAATAATAAAAATACAAAATAAAAAAAATTACAAGTTAGAATTATGCTTATTAACCTTAAGTGCTAGCCCATCCAAACAGACTCACACAACCTTAAAACTCCAGTTAAAAATATAAATATTAAAAGATCTACGGAGAAGATGTTGGCAAAGTAGAACAAACTGTCTTTAATCTTTATAACTAAAATAATCCAAATTCTTTATTTTCAAAATGTTACTCCCCCGGTTCAATTTCAATTTGTTTATTTAACTTATCTTTCTAATCCATTTTAGAAACATACATATTTTTTCAAGTTTTTGCATTGATTGTCTCTATTTTGGGATGGTTTTTAATTTTTGACCCTTAAATTGGTGGTGTTTAATTTTTGTCATTTAGTATTTTAAGTAATAAAAATGGAACAAAAATATCTCTAATATTTTTTTAAAAAATGTCAAAAAAAAAATCGCAAAGCATAACTTAACCTTAGAAGGCACAAGTTCATGCTGCTTGAAATTATGTCATCCAAATTCATGTTACTTATTCTGATGACATAATTTCATGCTGTTGAACTTGAAATTATGCTCCATAAAGAGCAGAATTTCATGCATGCATGAATTTTTACCATTTAGGCACAAATTCATGTCATTTAACTTATGTCTGGTAGATATAATTTCATGTTATTGAACTTGAAATTATGCCCCATAAGAAGCAAAATTTTAATTGCATAAACTTCTACCCTTTAGGCATAAATTCATATTACTTATGCCTAATAAGCATAATTTTATTTTATTGGACTTGTGTCTATAATAAGAAGTAGACACAAGTTTAATAATATGAATTTATACCTACCAAGTCATATTACTTAACTTATGCATCGCAAATTTATGCCTTTAAGATATAACTTTACGCAAAAACTTATGTCTTATAAATTTTATTTATGTCTTACGATTACTTATTTATTTTTTGACTATTAAGGGATAACTTTTTATCATTTTTGTGTCACTTAAAGTACCAAAGAGCAAAAATTAAAAATCACAAATTTAAGAGGCAAAAATTAAAAACTAATTTAAAATATGCACGTTCGTGCAAAAGACCCTATTTTCTTTACTAATAACTTTTTCATTTCTAACTTTTGATATGACAATATTTAAGAAAAAAGGACATTCTTATGCATTCTACGTATCTTTAATTCAAGAACACAAAATTCCGGTCTTCCTTGCTTTTTAAAATTCCGTGTCAAGCTAAAAACCAAACAAATAAACTGAAACAGGAGTCATAATTAGGAAACCTGATTTTATGGCATCCTGGAATTTCAAATCCATATCTACTTTGCTACATAAAGAGCCATGTATAGATGCAAGTGGAAACAAGCTGCCAGCCTGAATATGAACTCAAATCTCAAACCTGCAAAGCAAAAGGACCTCCACTGCCTTCAAATGAAAACAAATCTTTCACTAATCAGCATCCTAGCAACATCCACATACAACCTACTCCTACACCACTGCAGGTTAAAAGCTTTGAGTAGTCAAAACACATTTTTACAAGGAGAAAATAAACACATTCCTTCAAAAAAAACATTCCGGATATGGCAAGGATGAGCAACATGCACTAGTGAGACATGAACGACATATTTCGTCTGAAATCCAAGGATTTCAGGGCCGACTCCGAGAACTTGCCATCAGGTACCCACAAACCTCCATTTTGAGGCAGCAAAACCGGTGCTTGATTGCTCTTATGCGGTTCTTCTCCAGCTCCTACTGTAACTTCTTTCTTCTTCTTTACGAATTCGAAGAAATCAGCAACTTGGCGAGCATACCTTAAAATAGGAAGACTGTTAAGTAAAACATAACGACCATGCAGTTCAAATAGCAAGCAAAATAAAGACAGGGAGGGGGACCAAGTGTACAGAAGCAAAGCACAAATGACAGGACATTCCTAACACACAACAAACTTACTAAAGATATGTTAAGTCAACTATTAAAAGGATTTTATGAAAAGTGATCCAGCAGTTCACTATTATCTAGTGCTTCAGCGCAGCATTGCATATAAAAGAAATTTAGCTGTCTATAATCAACTCTGGCACATCATGGACTAAAGACATCGGAAAGCAACGATTACCTGTATGATGATGTTAGATGTAGAATAATTATGGAGAACTCATTTTGAGGATAGAGATCCTTTTTTGGGGGGGGCAAGTATTAGAGAATGGGAGATACTATTTCTTTCATTCTCTTTTTAGTGATCAAGTGTTAAAGGATGCAAGATCCTATTGTGAGTGTAAAACTGTAACATGACTTCAACCTATCAAGGTTTTGTAACCCCCACCCCACCCCCCACCCAAAAAAAAAGTCCCTTTAGCCTACTTTTAGTCAATGTCAAGTTGCCTGTTAGCAGCAACCCTACAAATTACTGGAGTGGTCAATTTATTGATATATCCATCATCCATCCTTCAGAAAGATCTACTTGACCTATATGGCTTATTAGACAATCAACTGTTCCTCACATTTACTGGGACCAACATTCAATCCACAGCTCAGATAACCATTAATCTAGGTAACACCTAAAGACATTAAGATAATATTGAACAGCTACTAACGTGTGAAGAAAGATAAAGTGATCAGCGCTAATATAATTATATAAGCAGCAATGACAGCTGCTAAAAAGAAAATTAGTTTGCCTCAATAAAACTGCAAGAAAAGACGATCCTTGATAACAAGAAGATGATATCCTCTAGAGGAGATACAATTAAGTGAAAGAGAAATTAGATAAACATTAATAGAAAACAAAGAAAAGTTAACATACTGCCTCTTTGCTTCAATATCTCTGTTAAAGTCAATGTTAGGCTCACAGTCAAGAACTAAAGCAGGAACCTGCATCATAATAGATAGTTAGACACCATGTTGTCTGTAACACAAATATCCAGGAACTTCTTTATAAGGAAAAAGAAGTCCGCGATGAAGTTACATTCATAGAAAGTACCTTTTGAATACTTGGGTGCATGTGATTGCCCTCCAGATAAAAAACACGATCTCTTATTTCTGGTGGTACAGATTTGTCAAAGTTTAGGGGTAGCTCGCTAACAGACAATACCCCATGATTTCCACTTTCAAATGGGAAAAGCCAGCTTTCGTGCTTCTCATGCAAATCTCGCAGATATTCCAAGGAAACTCCACCTTCCTCTGTTCTCTTACGCAACATCATTCTCTTGTGACATGTATCAGGGCTCGCTCTAAGATAAATAAAACCATCAGGAATCAGTCCAGGCAGAGTTGAAACAACTGGGTCAAACCATGAGTCATAAATGCTGATCTCCATCTCATTCATCCAGTTCGCTTCATGAACAGCTCTCACAAAGACCTTATGAAAAACATTATGCATCATATAGTAGCCTTGTCATGGTATTAATAACCAGGTATATAGCATATAATAAAAACAACTCAATCTCAAACTAGTTCAGGTCAGCTAGGTATAGTATGTTGCGTATCATACAAAAATCAACTCTCAATGGATTGTTTTGAAGCATAAGCACATAAACCAGGTAGTTGTCAAATACTTTCCTCTCCCATTTTATTCGACAACATTACTATTTGGGAATCAACACAATTTTTCTGACTTTGATTGTTTCAATATCTTTTTAATATTTTTAAGTACAACATAGATTTTTTTTTCAATAAGGATGACTTATAGTACTTTAATGTAGTTTCTAAATAAGTAAATCTCATCATTTTTAAAATCTAAGGAAGTGATGATCAAATGTACATTGACTATTAGATGGTTTGATTGTCATGCTCTGAACGTAATCTTTCTTTTCAGAACGGATTGAATATTTGAGTGTACTGTGCACCGTCTTTATAGGTTGATCAGACAATATATATTAAAATAGCAAGATCATAATTCTATGTGAGTCATGACGAAGTGCCTACCTGTAAAAGATTTGGAACTTTGTAAAATGTAATCGCATAAACATGCATTGTTTTAGGAGTTAAGAGAATGCTACACAATCAAAGATCAAGAAAGAAGATGCAATCAATAAGCATCTTTACAAGCTTGGAAAGGGTGAGAAATTTACCATCCTGTCACTGAACACACTTCTCTCCATCAACCTGAGGGGCCTGATACCACCGGATGATTCTCTCTCCTGCATAACCCTAGTTACAAAAACATAGTTCTGAAATGTGTAAGCATATCTTTGTGGCTCCGCATAGAATGCATCTAATATGTTAAAGTGATCTGGCCCAATATCCTGCCACTTGTCAATAGGTTCGGGAACTATTTCAACAAGATCTTGCAATTCAAGTGTCTCATTAGCTATTCTCTGCAGAAAGGTTGTTTTTCCAACACTAATATTTCCCTCAACACAGAAAGTAAGTCGTTTCTTTTGTGCCGACTTCATATCGGAATCTGAGTTCTTCTCCTTCAACTCTTCATCCACGCTCTTTCTGATAAATGTGGTGATACTCTCAGCATGGTTTCTGTGAATGATTCCAACTGAGCTTTGCAAGAACTCAACCATCTTCTCGTTGGATTTTCCAAAAAACTGCAAAGAAGCCAACATAATGCCTTTACTATAGCAAAGTGCATCAAATTTACAGGTCAAACAGGCTGCACATTTCCTGGACATTACCCAAACATATTCTTTTAAGCTAAGTACTTCACTCTGTTCAACCTAATAATAACTGCAAAACGGAGATACCATTGTTGGCTATCCAAATTGGTCAAGTTAAACAATTTATTGGATTAACAAAAGAACACACAGTCCTAGCAAATCCTAACATCTCAAAAACAGAGCTGTCTATGTTATGCATAAAAATTGATAGAGTCATGGACAAAAGGCCATAACTCAAGTTCACACTCATCCTCTAACACTTCTATCACAATACTGCAAACAGAGCTGTCGATGCACTTGCTTTGCTTGCTTATTTAGAGGGAGGGAAAAAAGATCCTATGCCATGCAGAAAAACTGGTACAGTCATAGCCATAACCCAAGTTCATACTCATCCTCTTAACACTTTTATCACAATACTACTGCAATATAGAAACCGAGTATGGATTATTACTTCACTATACGATCATTATCATTCAGCTACAATCATTATCATTCAGCTACAATGCTTGGTTATTAATCCTTTCTAATCAGTCTGCCTTATTCAAGGCTAGTCATTCAATACCACTTTTTGTAGACCCCTAAAGTTAGAGGGTGCCTTAGATATGGAGGAAGATGTTTTCCAGTAAATATTTTTGGGAGAAAATCATTTATCCTTGTTTCATTTGGTACATATAGTAACCATTACAAGGTGAAAGAGTATACTGACAGAGATTTGATGACATTTTTGAGTATCAAGGAATGACAATAATCTCTCTAAGAGTTGGACTAAAGGAATTGTTATAAGGTAAGAGTTGCAAAATTAGAAAAGAAAAATGATCTCCTCCCATAAGTGAGGGAAACTATTTTTTCCATCAAAACTATTATTCAGATTTGATGGAAAATATTTTCCCTAAAAAATAATATCTGATAACCAAACACAATTTCTTATGGAAACACAACAGACCTAGAGAATATATCCCACTTAATACTACACAGGCATAGAAAGTCTATAGCCAGACTAAAAAAAACCTTAATTTTTCCCTCATTAAAATGAATTTAAACATGTTCATTTTTTAACATTTGAAAGGAACAGACTATATACTCTACGGAACCTCAAAACTTAAGCACAAGGCAGGCATATTAGATATTTAGCTTTTCGATTGCTTATCATTATACCTTATCTCTGTAGAGCTGCTTGAGCTGATCAACACCCAGAAAACCCTTCTGCACCAACTTCCTCAAATTCCGTGGCCCAACACCCGGTATTGTTAGCAAATCTGGACTAGCCAGAACCCCTCCTTCTCCACCACCACCCCTCTGCCGCCTATGCAACCTAGCCGACCCGGGCCTCTCCTCCGAGCCACTCACATTCTCCTCATTATCCGAATCCTTCTCCTCCTCACCAGAAGTCACCGGAACACCCTTCTCTGAGCCAGAAGCCGAAGCCGAAGCCGAAGCCATGGTGCCGAACCACGCAGCACTAGTCCTACTCTGCTTCAGAACAACCCAAGCCCTCACGGGCGCAGTATCAAGAGAGCATCTACATATACGGCAATTATTAACACGAGGGACAACAGCCTTTACAGCGGAATCAGTAGCCATATTTCGGAAACCCGAAAAGGGTTTACCGAGAGGGGCATGGGGAAGCCGGTGTAGGGCCGCAGAAGTCATTCTAGGGCGGGGTCTGGGGTTAAGGGCGAGTGGGTTTTTGTAAAACCCTATGGGGTGAGAAAGAGGGTTAAGGGATAGGACTGGAGGCGGTAACGATGGGTTTCGGCTTAACAGCTTCTGCATCCCTTTGGCGCATTTCACAGTCACCTTTCTGCTCTCTAAGTTTCACCCCACAGAGTAAACCAGAGAGTGATAAATCCTAGTAAAACTAAACCCTAATAAAGCTCTCATATACTAACTTTATCTAATCTCTTTCTCTCTGTGTGTATACATAGATGGCTGTGAAGATAGAGACGTATACAGAGAGAGACAAAGCGGGAATAAGAAGGGTGTGTTTGGCTTTCGGGGAAGAAAGAGAAAATGGCAAAATATACATATATATTTGTTTTTACCTTAAATATGATATTTTTTACTTTTTCAGGTTTCATTTAGGTATGTTTGGAAAGCACTTAGGGCCGTTTGATTATGGGATTAGACTCAAGTGAATATTGTTTGATTTTTAAATAAAATAAAAATTATTTATTTATTAATTTTATATAATATTTAGTTTGTAGATTTTATATAAAAGTTATTCATTTATTAATTTTTTATAATAGTTGTGTTTTAGTAATTTTACATAAAATTTACCTATAATTTTATGTGAGGCAGAAGATGGAATAAGTTATGCGGGTTTCAGTTATATATAGATTAAAATAATAAAAAAATTTACATTTATCCCTATCAATTTATTTTTAAATTTTTTTTAATAAGTTATTATCAATTTTCTTTTCTTGTATCGAGTAATTTAATTAAATCATAATTTATTTATTTAATTTTTGTTGATGAATTTTTATAGCTATGTAATTTAAAAAATTATAGCAGCTAGTAATTGTGTTATATATAATAATTATTTAATCATGCCGCCTCTCTCCATACAATAAACACGGCTGATGGTAATAAGCGTGTTGAACATATAAGGGTTTCTAACAATATTGTTAAAGATGATAATTCTGACAAGGATATTCCTACTTTATCCGATATGGATTTTGATTTTAATAAAACTTAAATGATTAAGTTCCAAATTGATTTTAGTTCGGGGTCACCGGCAAGAAAACATATTTTAAACGAATTTTGTCAAGATAAATGGAAAAGTTTTAAAAACTGGTATGCTGAATTTTATAGCAATGATGACAAAAGGAACATTTCCCAAGAGTTTTATGAAACCTGTGCTTTACATAATCAAATTATATATTTTGCTCCTTGGTTTATAACCACTTACATGCCTTTATATATTAAAGTTCTTGAAAGAACCTATCAAGAAAATAATGGCAATCTTATAACGAGTATTTATCCTCCTCAAAATCCTTTTATTTTACCAAATAATACTGGTATTACTTTTGTTGCTTTTCAAAAATTTATTGATGATGATGTTGCTAGCAAAGGTATAAAGGAAATTAATAATTTGATTTCTCAAAATAATTATTTGTCTTTATATGTTAAAGTTTTGGGCGAACATATTAGTTCTCTTGATTCTAAACTTGATTATTTAACTGAGTTGGTAAAGAAGATAGGTATTCCTTCTTCATCCGACATGTCTATGGTTGTTCATTCTGCTCAAATTATACCTAGTCAACCTGAAGCTTCTACAAGGCTAGAACCTTCCATTCAGAGACCTCCAGAAATTACTGGATTCAAGATTAAATCTAGAGAAGAGTTGGAAAAGCTAGTTAATGAAAAACTAGCAGGTTTAAATCTTAAACCTTTGGAGCTCGCTTCTGAATTTGCGGAGAATATTTTAGACCCGTCAAAGGATTATAAAGAAGAAATCAGATCCGAGCTTAATAAGCTCAGAAAGTTGGGAAAAAGATATGGAGATATGCCCAGGATGGATACTTATTATTATCCTAGACCAACACCTCAAGATGTTTTGGTGGAAGAAAGGGATTGGAACCAAACCAACACCAGTTATAACGGTGATGCCATCTATAAATGGAATTTAGAGGGTTTGACGGATAGACAGATTAGTATTCTGGTGCATCGTATGCTGATGTATTCTACAATCTGCAAAGCTACTTCTGACAAAAATACTGAAATAGTAATTTGCAGAATGATAGTAGCAGGATTCACCGGCCAATTAAGAGGTTGGTGGGATAACTTTATGACATCAGAGGATAGAGCAGCGATCTATAACGCTGTTAAGTCTGAACCTGGAGTTGATAATCTAGGAAGAGCCTTAGTGGCTGGAAGACAAGATTGTGTCTACACTTTAGTGCTTACTATTATAGAGCACTTTAGTGGCAGATTCACTAACATGTACGAAAATATTCGTACCTTGTTGAACGGTCTTAGATGCAAGCATCTTGGCGAATTCAGGTGGTATAAGGACACCTTTCTTAGTCGGGTAATGGACCTGCCCGAAAGTAACAGTGATCATTGGAAAGGTAAATTTATTGATGGTTTACCACATCTGTTTGCAGAAAGAGTAAGGAAAACTCTTCGTGGAAATAATATCCAAATCATGTATAACACTTATACGTATGGACGGCTTATTAGAGTCTGCACACAGGAAGGATTAAACCTGTGCAATGAATTAAAGCTGAATGCACAGCTTAAGAGACAAAGTCTAACTGAAAAGAACCAGTTAGGAGATTTCTGTCAACAGTTTGGAATGGCGAAAACTGTCGCAACTTCTTCATTAAAAAAGAAGAATAAGAAAAATGAAAATGAATTTTACCAAAGGAAAGGTAAAAGACGACATCGTCGATCAAAAGAGGAAAGATATTTCCGAAGGAAACATCGAAAAGAAAAGAGATTTGTTAAAGACAGATCTGGAAGAGATTTAAATGATATTAAGTGTTATAGATGTGGACAAATTGGTCATATTGCCCCAAATTGCAAGAAGGAACGGATCAAGGCTCTAGCCATGGATTTGGATGATAAGTCCAAAGAACAGATTATGAAGATCATGGATGAAACTTCAGTCAGTGAGAGTGATTATACTTCTTCCTCTGAATCTGAAAACTCTATCAAATTATTTGATTTACCTGATAATAATGATTGTGATAAATGTGATACAGGTACAGGAAATTGTTCTTGTGACAATCTGGATTTTTATAAATTACAATCTCAATTTCAAAATAATTTTGAACTTAAACCTATTACTTCTGATAATGTTTTAGAATTATTGAAAGAAGTCACTGATAATGATTTAAGAGAAAAAATTATCAGCATGGCCTCTATTTCAAAATCGGCAGATAAGCCTATTCAAAAGAAAGATATTTTGGAGGAAGTTCCATATTCTATGGCAGAAGTTCAAAAAAGACTTTTACAAAACAACTCGCCACAAAATATGAATCTTCCCAGTTATACTTCTTCAATGGATGATTTAAAATATGAAGTTGAAAAATTAAAAAATGAGATTAAATCTCTTAAACAAAATCAAATGATTTTAGACCATCGTATGAACCAAATTAAAAAAAATTCTATTAATGATAAAGGAAAAGGAGTTTTATTAAATGAAACAAATGATTTGAAAAAAATCTCTGATTTCACAAAAAGGGCTATTTCTTCCCCTAATGATGATTTGTTTATAGGAATGATGCAAATAGTAACCTCTCATAGATGGTATGTTAAATGCACCATTTTGATTGATGATAATTTTTCAATTACTGAAACTGCTCTTATTGATAGTGGAGCAGATATGAGCTGTATTCAGGAAGGTATAATTCCTACCAGATATTACCAGAAAACTTCTCATAAAATTAGTTCTGCATCTGGTAATAGAATGAAAATAGATTATAAATTGCCTAATGCTTATATTTGCAAAAATAAAGTTTGCATTCCGCATCTTTTCATTCTTGTTAAAGACAAAATGTTTCCTCCTATTATACTAGGAACTCCATTTATACAGGCTATTTATCCTTTTACTCATGTTGATAACAAAGGTTTTGATGCTACTTATAAGGGTAAAAAGATTTCTTTTCAGTTTATAACTGAACCCCTTACTAGAAATATAAATACTTTGATTGATAAAAAATTTTTTCATATGAAATCTTTACAACATGAAATATATAGCATGTCTATTAATGATGTTTTACAATCTTCAAAAGTTCAGGAAAAAATTAAATTGATTTCCGAACAAATTGTTGTGTCTATATGTGCTGATCATCCAAGTGCTTTTTGGAATAGAAAAAAGCATGTGGTTTCTCTTCCATATGAAGACTCTTTTTCGGAGGAACATATTCCTACCAAATCTCGACCCTGTCAGATGAATTTAGAATTTCTTGAATTCTGCAAAAAAGAGATTGATAATCTTTTACAAAAAGGTCTTATAAAACCTTCAAAGTCACCATGGTCTTGTACAGCTTTTTATGTCAACAATGCTGCAGAAAAGGAACGTGGTGTGCCAAGATTGGTAATAAATTATAAACCTTTGAATAAAGTTTTAAAGTGGATCAGGTATCCTATCCCTAATAAACGGGATCTTTTATCCAAATTATATGATGTCAATATATTTTCAAAATTTGATTTAAAATCTGGATATTGGCAGATTCAGCTTTTTAAAGAACATACTTATAGAACGGCATTCAATGTCCCATTCGGGCAATACGAGTGGAATGTTATGCCTTTTGGTTTAAAAAACGCGCCTTCTGAATTTCAGAAAATCATGAATGATATTTTTAATCCATATATGGATTTTATCATTGTCTATATTGATGATATTTTAGTATTTTCTAAAACATTAGAATTACATTATAAACATTTAGATATTTTTAAAAAGGTTATTATTCAAAATGGGTTAGTTATATCTAAACCCAAAATGAGTCTTTTTCAGACCAATGTCAGATTTCTTGGTCATTATATTTGCCAAGGAAAAATAGTTCCTATTCAAAGATCCATTGAATTTGCTTCAAAATTTCCTGATGTTATTAATGACAAGACTCAATTGCAAAGATTTCTTGGGAGTCTAAATTATATTTTCCCGTTTATAAATAATTTGTCAAAAGACCTGGCTCCTTTATTTGAAAGGTTAAAAAAGGGTTATAATTCGCCATGGTCTGACATGCATACTGATATTGTTAAGAAGGTAAAAGAGAAGGTAAGCTCTTTACCTTGTTTAACCCTGGCTAATCCTGATTGGCAAAAAATTATTGAGACCGATGCCTCTAATATAGGTTTCGGCGGTATTCTTAAACAATTAAATCCCCATGATAAAAGGGAGTATTTGATTCGTTATTATTCAGGAAAATGGACTGAGGCCCAACAAAAGTATGCTACGGTGGCCCATGAGATGCTCTGCATTGTTAAATGTGTCTTGAAATTTCAAGATGATCTGTATAACAAAAGGTTTTTGATAAGGACTGATAATAATGCAGTCAGATTTATGTTTAATAAAGATTTCAAACATGATGCCTCAAAAATTATATTTGCTAGATGGCAGGCTCAATTAGCGCCTTTCGATTTTGATATAGAATATAAAAAAGGGAGTGATAATTCCCTGCCAGATTTTTTAACAAGAGAATTTTTAAATGAAAACTAACAAAATTTGTTTTCATTGCAGAATGAGGCCACAATGGCCGTCCCAATTCTCCTCTAATAGAGGAAGGGGAAGAAACCCAGGTCGATATAACGACCGGGGAGGGTCAAATTCTATCACCGGAAGTTATACTTCTCGGGGCTCAAGTTTAGGGAGTTATACATCTCAAAATCCTATTATCAGAAGAGGTAATAGAACTCTTGTCAATGAGAATATTTCTCAAAGAGAGGAAACTGAAACTTCATCCTCATCAATTAACTTGGAAGATATTCCGAGAAATAGCCCATTATATGAAGCTCTGCAGCAACATATGGCTAGCAGAAAAAGGCAAGGTAATACCTACGCCTCTATCGCCATTGAGACGACAGAAGATCAGAAAAATTATGAAAAGGTCTCAAAAAGAGAAGTTATACTTCTACTTGAGAATAAAGATATCCGATGGAAAGACGATATTTGGGAGATAACCCAAAAATACTTAATGGAAAAATTATATTTCCCGGGTAAATCATATAAAACCCGAAGTTATTATGAGAATATTCTCCTTTCTACAGGAAGTGCAGAGATATCTCACTTCAAAGACAATAGAGATGAGACAGTTTATAACTTCTCAAAGTTTATTATAAAAAGGATTATATTTCTATAAGAGTGGGGTATCTCCACCATGAAAGAAAAACAAGTTATATTTGAAGGTGGAAGGATGAATTTCACCTATTGGGATTATATCCAAGATTTCTCATACGTTTTGTATTATAATAATGATAAACATAAGCATACATGGTTCATAAAGGTATGCTCGAAGATATTTCAAAAGACTATACCAAATTGGTTCTTGAAATGGTGGACATTCCACGGTCCTTCTATCAGGATATTACCTGAGCAAATTAAAGAGTTATATGACTCTTGGATACAAGTGTCCCCTGATCTAGATCGGTTATACCGGGAAGAACATATCAGCTCTCCAGAAAATATCAGCCAAGTTATGTTCTTCATAGAGTTTTCAATTCCTTGGATCCACAAATGGATCCCCGAGTTCGGTTATACCGAAGAACAAATCCCTTGTATTTATCGGACCTATTATAATAATTTCTGGGACAAGATGTTAAAAATTGACCCAGCAACTAAACAAATTTATGGACAAGAAACCGTTGATGATATCAACAAAACTTTAAAAAGGTATCAAGAAAGGGGAAAAATTGAAACTATTAAGGATAGCCCCCTAAGACATATTGCGAGAAAGATAGCCTATCAACCGGGAAATAAAACCCAACAGATTGAGGATTATCTTAATCTTGTAAAGAAAAATCTGCTGGAGTCATTTGAACAAATTTCCAGCAAATCTGATACCTCTATGAAGAGTCCATCAAACTATGAGGACTCTCAAGCGGATGAAGAAGCAGACACCGAAGATGTGTTAAGGGAAGCAGAAAAGCTCCTACAACAAGATAAAATCGAAGATGAAGATAGTGCCGAAAATTTCGTCCAGAGAATGTTAAACGCACAAGGAAAGAAGAAAATCTGATAAGATCAAGGAACCTTGTGGACCCATGGTGGACCCATTGACAGATATATCTGTCACAGTGCAATAATAAAGCACACTGTATTTACTGTACAAAGATTCTTTTCTTTTCTATTTAAAGAGGCCTCTGCCTCACTTGTATATCATCAGAAATTTTCATTTTCTCTCTCTCTCTGTTGGTTTTGCTCTGCCTTCTCTCTAGAAAGAAGACACAGCTTTTTGTAAATCATCTCTTGTAATTTTTCATTTTGTATAGAAAAAACCAAAATCGTCCAAACTTTGGACACAACTTCAGGCCTCAAGGTAATTTAATTTCTGTTTCTTTTATTTTACTATTTCTCCGATGGCCGAGCTTATAGCCGGCTAAACATCTATCTATGTTGAATACCATGCTGCTTAAATCTCCATAAAGATGAACTAGACTTTATTAAAATCAAGAGATTTTATTATATGAACTTTAAAGATTTAGTATTAATATTAATAGCTTGGTTCAGAGATGGTGGTACAGTCGGCAAGAATACTGTAGATCTTGGATTTGCCTTAGTGGCTACGTACAGTTGCCCGGTGAAAAGGCCCGTTTATTGGAGTTGTTTAGGGCTGTTGTTATCCCGGGGAGCCCCTAAAAAGGTATCCTGTACACATGGTCTCAAGATCCGGCAGTATTCTTTACTCAGACAGGCCCCATGCTTCGGTGAAAGATTACCATACAGCTATTAATCTATATACTAAATTTTTATACAGATCAGATAATAATTTCTCCTTATTTTGATTCTTGTTTGAAGACAAGGATATTATTTGGATAAGGTCTATCACCGTCGAGCGGACTACCGCCGGCACCGACAGATCCTGCCCACATGGTATCAGAGCTGAATCTGATATTCTCCAGGAACTGAAAAGTCTAACTAAAAAGAACCAGTTAGGAGATTTCTGTCAACAGTTTGGAATTGCAAAAACTGTCGCAACTCCTTCATTAAAAAAGAAGAATATGAAAAATGAAAATGAATTTTACCAAAGGAAAGGTAAAAGGCGACATCGTCGATCAAAAGAGGAAAGATATTTCCGAAGGAAACATCGAAAAGAAAAGAGATTTGTTAAAGACAGATCTGGAAGAGATTTAAATGATATTAAGTGTTATAGATGTGGACAATTTGGTCATATTGCCCGAAATTGCAAGAAGGAACGGATCAAGGCTCTAGCCATGGATTTGGATGATAAGTCCAAAGAACAGATAATGAAAATCATGGATGAAACTTCAGTCAATGAGAGTGATTATACTTCTTCCTCTGAATCTGAAAACTCTATCAAATTATTTGATTTACCTGATAATAATGATTGTGATAAATGTGATACAGGTACAGGAAATTGTTCTTGTGACAACCTGGATTTTTATAAATTACAATCTCAATTTCAAAATAATTTTGAACTTAAACCTATTACTTCTGATAATGTTTTAGAATTATTGAAAGAAGTCACTGATAATGATTTAAGAGAAAAAATTATCAGCATGGCCTCTATTTCAAAATCGACAGATAAGCCTATTCAAAAGAAAGATATTTTGGAGGAAATTCCATATTCTATGGCAGAAGTTCAAAAAAGACTTTTACAAAAGAACTCGCCACAAAATATGAATCTTCCCAGTTATACTTCTTCAATGGATGATTTAAAATATGAAGTTGAAAAATTAAAAAATGAGATTAAATCTCTTAAACAAAATCAAATGATTTTAGGCCATCGTATGAACCAAATTGAAAAAATTTCTATTAATGATAAAGGAAAAGGAGTTTTATTAAATGAAACAAATGATTTGAACGAAATCTCTGATTTCACAAAAAGGGCTATTTCTTCCCCTAATGATGATTTGTTTATAGGAATGATGCAAATAGTGACCTCTCATAGATGGTATGTTAAGTGCACTATTTTGATTGATGATAATTTTTCAATTACTGAAACTGCTCTTATTGATAGTGGAGCAGATATGAGCTGTATTCAGGAAGGTATAATTCCCACCAGATATTACCAGAAAACTTCTCATAAAATTAGTTCTGCATCTGGTGATAAAATGAAAATAGATTATAAACTTCCTAATGCCTATGTTTGCAAAAATAAGGTCTGCATTCCGCATTTTTTCATACTTGTCAAAGATAAAATGTTTCCTCCTATTATACTAGGAACTCCATTTATACAGGCTATTTATCCTTTTACTCATGTTGATAACAAAGGTTTTGATGCTACTTATAAGGGTAAAAAGATTTCTTTTCAGTTTATAACTGAACCCCTTACTAGAAATATAAATACTTTGATTGATAAAAAAAAATTTCATATGAAATCTTTACAACCTAAAATATATAGCATGTCTATTAATGATGTTTTACAATCTTCAAAAGTTCAGGAAAAAATTAAATTGATTTCCGAACAAATTGCTGTGTCTATATGTGCTGATCATCCAAGTGCTTTTTGGAATAGAAAAAAGCATGTGGTTTCTCTTCCATATGAAGACTCTTTTTCGGAGGAACATATTCCTACCAAATCTCGACCCTGTCAGATGAATTTGGAATTTCTTGAATTCTGCAAAAAAGAGATTGATAATCTTTTACAAAAAGGTCTTATAAAACCTTCAAAGTCACCATGGTCTTGTACAACTTTTTATGTCAACAATGCTGCAGAAAAGGAACGTGGTGTGCCAAGATTGGTAATAAATTATAAACCTTTGAATAAAGTTTTAAAGTGGATCAGATATCCTATCCCTAATAAACGGGATCTTTTGTCCAGATTATATGATGCCAATATATTTTTAAAATTTGATTTAAAATCTGGATATTGGCAGATTCAGCTTTTTAAAGAACATACTTATAGAACGGCATTCAATGTCCCATTCGGGCAATACGAGTGGAATGTTATGCCTTTTGGTTTAAAAAACGCGCCTTCTGAATTTCAGAAAATCATGAATGATATTTTTAATCCATATATGGATTTTATCATTGTCTATATTGATGATATTTTAGTATTTTCTAAAACATTAGAATTACATTATAAACATTTAGATATTTTTAAAAAGGTTATTATTCAAAATGGGTTAGTTATATCTAAACCCAAAATGAGTCTTTTTCAGACCAATGTCAGATTTCTTGGTCATTATATTTGCCAAGGAAAAATAGTTCCTATTCAAAGATCCATTGAATTTGCTTCAAAATTTCCTGATGTTATTAATGACAAGACTCAATTGCAAAGATTTCTTGGGAGTCTAAATTATATTTCCCCGTTTATAAATAATTTGTCAAAAGACCTGGCTCCTTTATTTGAAAGGTTAAAAAAGGGTTATAATTCGCCATGGTCTGACATGCATACTGATATTGTTAAGAAGGTAAAAGAGAAGGTAAGCTCTTTACCTTGTTTAACCCTGGCTAATCCTGATTGGCAAAAAATTATTGAGACCGATGCCTCTAATATAGGTTTCGGCAGTATTCTTAAACAATTAAATCCCCATGATAAAAGGGAGTATTTGATTCGTTATTATTCAGGAAAATGGACTGAGGCCCAACAAAAGTATGCTACGGTGGCCCATGAGATGCTCTGCATTGTTAAATGTGTCTTGAAATTTCAAGATGATCTGTATAACAAAAGGTTTTTGATAAGGACTGATAATAATGCAGTCAGATTTATGTTTAATAAAGATTTCAAACATGATGCCTCAAAAATTATATTTGCTAGATGGCAGGCTCAATTAGCGCCTTTCGATTTTGATATAGAATATAAAAAAGGGAGTGATAATTCCCTGCCAGATTTTTTAACAAGAGAATTTTTAAATGAAAACTAACAAAATTTGTTTTCATTGCAGAATGAGGCCACAATGGCCGTCCCAATTCTCCTCTAATAGAGGAAGGGGAAGAAACCCAGGTCGATATAACGACCGAGGAGGGTCAAATTCTATCACCGGAAGTTATACTTCTCGGGGCTCAAGTTCAGGGAGTTATACATCTCAAAATCCTATTATCAGAAGAGGTAATAGAACTCTTGTCAATGAGAATATTTCTCAAAGAGAGGAAACTGAAACTTCATCCTCATCAATTAACTTGGAATATATTCCGAGAAATAGCCCATTATATGAGGCTCTGCAGCAACATATGGCTAGCAGAAAAAGGCAAGGTAATACCTACGCCTCTATCGCCATGGAGACGACAGAAGATCAGAAAAATTATGAAAAGGTCTCAAAAAGAGAAGTTATACTTCTACTTGAGAATAAAGATATCCGATGGAAAGACGATATTTGGGAGATAACCCAAAAATACTTAATGGAAAAATTATATTTCCCGGGTAAATCATATAAAACCCGAAGTTATTATGAGAATATTCTCCTTTCTACAGGAAGTGCAGAGATATCTCACTTCAAAGACAATAGAGATGAGACAGTTTATAACTTCTCAAAGTTTATTATAAAAAGGATTATATCCATAGAAGAGTGGGGTATCTCCACCATGAAAGAAAAACAAGTTATACTTGAAGGTGGAAGGATGAATTTCACCTATTGGGATTATATGCAAGCTTTCTCATACGTTTTGTATTATAATAATGATAAACATAAGCATACATGGTTCATAAAGGTATGCTCGAAGATATTTCAAAAGACTATACCAAATTGGTTCTTGAAATGGTGGACATTCCACGGTCCTTCTATCAGGATATTACCTGAGCAAATTAAAGAGTTATATGACTCTTGGATACAAGTGTCTCCTGATCTAGATCGGTTATACCGGGAAGAACATATCAGCTCTCCAGAAAATATCAGCCAAGTTATGTTCTTCATAGAGTTTTCAATTCCTTGGATCCACAAATGGATCCCCGAGTTCGGTTATACCGAAGAACAAATCCCTTGTATTTATCGGACCTATTATAATAATTTCTGGGACAAGATGTTAAAAATTGACCCAGCAACTAAACAAATTTATGGACAAGAAACCGTTGATGATATCAACAAAACTTTAAAAAGGTATCAAGAAAGGGGAAAAATTGAAACTATTAAGGACAGCCCCCTAAGACATATTGCGAGAAAGATAGCCTATCAACCGGGAAATAAAACCCAACAGATTGAGGATTATCTTAATCTTGTAAAGAAAAATCTGCTGGAGTCATTTGAACAAATTTCCAGCAAATCTGATACCTCTATGAAGAGTCCATCAAACTATGAGGACTCTCAAGCGGATGAAGAAGCAGACACCGAAGATGTGTTAAGGGAAGCAGAAAAGCTCCTACAACAAGATAAAATCGAAGATGAAGATAGTGCCGAAAATTTCGTCCAGAGAATGTTAAACGCACAAGGAGAGAAGAAAAATCTGATAAGATCAAGGAACCTTGTGGACCCATGGTGGACCCATTGACAGATATATCTGTCACAGTGCAATAATAAAGCACACTGTATTTACTGTACAAAGATTCTTTTCTTTTCTATTTAAAGAGGCCTCTGCCTCACTTGTATAGCATCAGAAATTTTCATTTTCTCTCTCTCTAGGTTTTGCTCTGCCTTCTCTCTAGAAAGAAGACACAGCTTTTTGTAAATCATCTCTTGTAATTTTTCATTTTGTATAGAAAAAACCAAAATCGTCCAAACTTTGGACACAACTTTAGGCCTCAAGGTAATTTAATTTCTGTTTCTTTTATTTTACTATTTCTCCGATGGCCGAGCTTATAGCCGGCTAAACATCTATCTATGTTGAATACCATACTGCTTAAATCTCCATAAAGATGAACTAAACTTTATTAAAATCAAGAGATTTTATTATATGAACTTTAAAGATTTAGTATTAATATTAATAGCTTGGTTCGAAGATGGTGGTACAGTCGGCAAGAATACTGTAGATCTTGGATTTGCCTTAGTGGCTACGTACAGTTGCCCGGTGAAAAGACCCGTTTATTGGAGTTGTTTAGGGCTGTTGTTATCCCGGGGAGCCCCTAAAAAGGTATCCTGTACACATGGTCTCAAGATCCGGCAGTATTCTTTGCTCAGACAGGCCCCATGCTTCGGTGAAACATTACCATACAGCTATTAATCTATATACTAAATTTTTATACAGATCAGATAATAATTTCTCCTTATTTTGATTCTTGTTTGAAGACAAGGGTATTATTTGGATAAGGTCTATCACCGTCGAGCGGACTACCGCCGGCACCGACAGATCTTGCCCACATGGTATCAGAGCCCGGTGAAAAAGCCCGTTTATTGGAGCCTAACATGGTATTCTGCACTTCCTGTAGAATATTCTGTTAGAGAATATTCTCCTTTCTACTGGTTCTACAGTCGACAAGAATACTGTAGATCTTGGATTTTCCTTAGTGGCTACGTACAGTTGCCCGGTGAAAAAGCCCGTTTATTGGAGTTGTTTAGGGCTGTTGTTATCCCGGGGAGCCCCTAAAAAGGTATCCTGTACACATGGTCTCAAGATCCGGCAGTATTCTTTGCTCAGACAGGCCCCATGCTTCGGTGAAAGATTACCATACAACTATTAACCTATATACTAAATTTTTATATAGATCAGATAATAATCTCTCTTTGTTTTGATTCTTGTTTGAAGACAAGGGTATTATTTGGATAAGGTCTATCACCGTCGAGCGGACTACCGCCGGCACTGACAGATCCTGTTCACATGCATATTATTTGGATAAGGTCTATCACCGTCGAGCGGACTACCGCCGGCACCGACAGATCCTGTTCACATGGTATCAGAGCCTAGGAATTGTTTTATGGGATTTAAAGTATGATGGGATTCAACATAGATGTTTAATTGTTATGAATATTGGAGAAAGTAGTATTAAAAATACTAGACTTGAAGAGGTAGATATACCTCAAAATCTTGATTTATTAAACAAGTGGACTATTCCACAAGTTCCTATTCATACGATTTATGATTATGGTTTCTTTGATAGATTATCTTCTAAACAATTGATAAAGACTACTGAGCAATCTCTTGCTTTGAATTCTTCTGAATAAACTGTTCGTTTATTGAATGAACGTGATATTATGCTTTATAAAAAGAATTATAGTTTTATGCATATAGGCTTAGTTCAAATTGCTTTTAAGCCTTTAACCCTTAAAGGGTTGCCTGAATCTTTTATGGCTGCTTTAAGACATGCTAGAAATTTAAATTTTAGACAATCTCTTATGGGTTCTATTGAATCTACGGTGGCATATGGTCCCGTATATTTTAATACTCAACCCAATTTACAATTATCTTTATCTGATATCAATATTCTTGATGCGTTAACATTAAATGTTAAAACTCATGGTTATAATTATGCTCATGGATCAGAACTTATATGTTTATCTTATAGAATTTATTATAAGTTCTTGTCTACTCTTACTCCTCGATGCAAATTGACCGATATGTCAAATGAGACTATGATTTTTGAAACAAATTTTGCTAAGTCCAAAGTCACCACTAGGAGACTTATTGGATGGGATGAAATTAATTTTCCCTCTACTTGGATTTTAGACTCTGTTATATCTCCGAGTCAACAATCTGAAGATGTTACTAATCATGATTATTCGCATGTTAGCCAAACTCCTGAAGGTAGGATTTGCATTCAGTTTGAGGACAATAAGTCCTTAACCCCTTACAGGCATTCGTACACTGGTAGTAGAAGATTATCTACTTCTGCAGGTCATTCATATATTGATCCTATTGAACCAATCTATGGTCCGGCCAGATTAAATCGTGCCGCCTCTCTCCATACAATAAACACGGCTGATGGTAATAAGCGTGTTGAACATATAAGAGTTTCCAACAATATTGTTAAAGATGATAATTCTAACAAGGATATTCCTACTTTATCCGATATGGATTTTGATTTTAATAAAACTTAAATGATTAAGTTCCAAATTGATTTTAGTCTGGGGTCACCGGCAAGAAAACATATTTTAAACGAATTTTGTCAAGATAAATGGAAAAGTTTTAAAAACTGGTATGCTGAATTTTATAGCAATGATGACAAAAGGAACATTTCCCAAGAGTTTTATGAAACCTATGCTTTACATAATCAAATTATATATTTTGCTCCTTGATTTATAACCACTTACATGCCTTTATATATTAAAGTTCTTGAAAGAACCTATCAAGAAAATAATGGCAATCTTATAACGAGTATTTATCCTCCTCAAAATCCTTTTATTTTACCAAATAATACTGGTATTACTTTTGCTGCTTTTCAAAAATTTATTGATGATGATGTTGCTAGCAAAGGTATAAAGGAAATTAATAATTTGATTTCTCAAAATAATTATTGTCTTTATATGTTAAAGTTTTGGGCGAACATATTAGTTCTCTTGATTCTAAACTTGATTATTTAACTGAGTTGGTAAAGAAGATAGGTGTTCCTTCTTCATCCGACATGTCTATGGTTGTTCATTCTGCTCAAATTATACCTAGTCAACCTGAAGCTTCTACAAGGCTAGAACCTTCCATTCAGAGACCTCCAGAAATTACTGGATTCAAGATTAAATCTAGAGAAGAGTTGGAAAAGCTAGTTAATGAAAAACTAGCAGGTTTAAATCTTAAACCTTTGGAGCTCGCTTCTGAATTTGCGGAGAATATTTTAGACCCGTCAAAGGATTATAAAGAAGAAACCAGATCTGAGCTTAATAAGCTCAGAAAGTTGGGAAAAAGATATGGAGATATGCCCAGGATGGATACTTATTATTATCCTAGACCAACACCTCAAGATGTTTTGGTGGAAGAAAGGGATTGGAACCAAACCAACACCAGTTATAACGGTGATGCCATCTATGAATGGAATTTAGATGGTTTGACGGATAGACAGATTAGTATTCTGGTGCATCGTATGCTGATGTATTCTACAATCTGCAAAGCTACTTCTGACAAAAATACCGAAACAGTAATTTGAAGAATGATAGTAGCAGGATTCACCGGCCAATTAAGAGGTTGGTGGGATAACTTTATGACATCAGAGGATAGAGCAGCGATCTATAACGCTGTTAAGTCTGAACCTGGAGTTGATAATCTAGGAAGAGCCTTAGTGGCTGGAAGACAAGATTGTGTCTACACTTTAGTGCTTACTATTATAGAGCACTTTAGTGGCAGATTCACTAACATGTACGAAAATATTCGTACCTTGTTGAACGGTCTTAGATGCAAGCATCTTGGCGAATTTAGGTGGTATAAGGACACCTTTCTTAGTCGGGTAATGGACCTGCCCGAAAGTAATAGTGATCATTGGAAAGGTAAATTTATTGATGGTTTACCACATCTGTTTGCAGAAAGAGTAAGGAAAACTCTTCGAGGAAATAATATCCAAATCATGTATAACACTTATACGTATGGACGGCTTATTAGAGTCTGCACACAGGAAGGATTAAACCTGTGCAATGAATTAAAGCTGAATGCACAGCTTAAGAGACAAAGTCTAACTGAAAAGAACCAGTTAGGAGATTTCTGTCAACAGTTTGGAATGGCGAAAACTGTCGCAACTTCTTCATTAAAAAAGAAGAATAAGAAAAATGAAAATGAATTTTACCAAAGGAAAGGTAAAAGACGACATCGTCGATCAAAAGAGGAAAGATATTTCTGAAGGAAACATCGAAAAGAAAAGAGATTTGTTAAAGACAGATCTGGAAGAGATTTAAATGATATTAAGTGTTATAGATGTGGACAATTTGGTCATATTGCCCCAAATTGCAAGAAGGAACGGATCAAGGCTCTAGCCATGGATTTGGATGATAAGTCCAAAGAACAGATTATGAAGATCATAGATGAAACTTCAGTCAGTGAGAGTGATTATACTTCTTCCTCTGAATCTGAAAACTCTATCAAATTATTTGATTTACCTTATAATAATGATTGTGATAAATGTGATACAGGTACAGGAAATTGTTCTTGTGACAACCTGAATTTTTATAAATTACAATCTCAATTTCAAAATAATTTTGAACTTAAACCTATTACTTCTGATAATGTTTTAGAATTATTGAAAGAAGTCCCTGATAATGATTTAAGAGAAAAAATTATCAGCATGGCCTCTATTTCAAAATCGGCAGATAAGCCTATTCAAAAGAAAGATATTTTGGAGGAAGTTCCATATTCTAAGGCAGAAGTTCAAAAAAGACTTTTACAAAAGAACTCGCACAAAATATGAATCTTCCCAGTTATACTGCTTTAATGGATGATTTAAAATATGAAGTTGAAAAATTAAAAAATGAGATTAAATCTCTTAAACAAAATCAAATGATTTTAGACCATCGTATGAACCAAATTGAAAAAATTTCTATTAATGATAAAGGAAAAGGAGTTTTATTAAATGAAACAAATGATTTGAACGAAATCTTTGATTTCACAAAAAGGGCTATTTCTTCCCCTAATGATGATTTGTTTATAGGAATGATGCAAATAGTAACCTCTCATAGATGGTATGTTAAATGCACCATTTTGATTGATGATAATTTTTCAATTACTGAAACTGCTCTTATTGATAGTGGAGCAGATATGAGCTGTATTCAGGAAGGTATAATTCCTACCATGAAAACTTCTCATAAAATTAGTTCTGCATCTGGTAATAGAATGAAAATAGATTATAAATTGCCTAATGCTTATATTTGCAAAAATAAAGTTTGCATTCCGCATTTTTTCATTCTTGTTAAAGACAAAATGTTTCCTCCTATTATACTAGGAACTCCATTTATACAGGCTATTTATACTTTTACTCATGTTGATAACAGAGGTTTTGATGCTACTTATAAGGGTAAAAAGATTTCTTTTCAGTTTATAACTGAACCCCTTACTAGAAATATAAATACTTTGATTGATAAAATTTTTTTTCATATGAAATCTTTACAACCTGAAATATATAGCATGTCTATTAATGATGTTTTACAATCTTCAAAAGTTCAGGAAAAAATTAAATTGATTTCCGAACAAATTGCTGTGTCTATATGTGCTGATCATCCAAGTGCTTTTTGGAATAGAAAAAAGCATGTGGTTTCTCTTCCATATGAAGACTCTTTTTCGGAGGAACATATTCCTACCAAATCTCGACCCTGTCAGATGAATTTGGAATTTCTTGAATTCTGCAAAAAAGAGATTGATAATCTTTTACAAAAAGGTCTTATAAAACCTTCGAAGTCACCATGGTCTTGTACAGCTTTTTATGTCAACAATGCTGCAGAAAAGGAACGTGGTGTGCCAAGATTGGTAATAAATTATAAACCTTTGAATAAAGTTTTAAAGTGGATCAGATATCCTATCCCTAATAAACGGGATCTTTTGTCCAGATTATATGATGCCAATATATTTTCAAAATTTGATTTAAAATCTGGATATTGGCAGATTCAGCTTTTTAAAGAACATACTTATAGAACGACATTCAATGTCCCATTCGGGCAATACGAGTGGAATGTTATGCCTTTTGGTTTAAAAAACGCGCCTTCTGAATTTCAGAAAATCATGAATGATATTTTTAATCCATATATGGATTTTATCATTGTCTATATTGATGATATTTTAGTATTTTCTAAAACATTAGAATTACATTATAAACATTTAGATATTTTTAAAAAGGTTATTATTCAAAATGGGTTAGTTATATCTAAACCCAAAATGAGTCTTTTTCAGACCAATGTCAGATTTCTTGGTCATTATATTTGCCAAGGAAAAATAGTTCCTATTCAAAGATCCATTGAATTTGCTTCAAAATTTCCTGATGTTATTAATGACAAGACTCAATTGCAAAGATTTCTTGGGAGTCTAAATTATATTTCCCCGTTTATAAATAATTTGTCAAAAGACCTGGCTCCTTTATTTGAAAGGTTAAAAAAGGGTTATAATTCGCCATGGTCTGACATGCATACTGATATTGTTAAGAAGGTAAAAGAGAAGGTAAGCTCTTTACCTTGTTTAACCCTGGCTAATCCTGATTGGCAAAAAATTATTGAGACCGATGCCTCTAATATAGGTTTCGGCGGTATTCTTAAAAAATTAAATCCCCATGATAAAAGGGAGTATTTGATTCGTTATTATTCAGGAAAATGGACTGAGGCCCAACAAAAGTATGCTACGGTGGCCCATGAGATGCTCTGCATTGTTAAATGTGTCTTGAAATTTCAAGATGATCTGTATAACAAAAGGTTTTTGATAAGGACTGATAATAATGCAGTCAGATTTATGTTTAATAAAGATTTCAAACATGATGCCTCAAAAATTATATTTGCTAGATGGCAGGCTCAATTAGCGCCTTTCGATTTTGATATAGAATATAAAAAAGGGAGTGATAATTCCCTGCCAGATTTTTTAACAAGAGAATTTTTAAATGAAAACTAACAAAATTTGTTTTCATTGCAGAATGAGGCCATAATGGCCGTCCCAATTCTCCTCTAATATAGGAAGGGGAAGAAACCCAGGTCGATATAACGACCGGGGAGGGTCAAATTCTATCACCGGAAGTTATACTTCTCGGGGCTCAAGTTCAGGGAGTTATACATCTCAAAATCCTATTATCAGAAGAGGTAATAGAACTCTTGTCAATGAGAATATTTCTCAAAGAGAGGAAACTGAAACTTCATCCTCATCAATTAACTTGGAAGATATTCCGAGAAATATCCCATTATATGAAGCTCTGCAGCAACATATGGCTAGCAGAAAAAGGCAAGGTAATACTTACGCCTCTATCGCCATGGAGACGACAGAAGATCAGAAATTTTCATTTTCTCTCTCCCTCTAGGTTTTGCTCTGCCTTCTCTCTAGAAAGAAGACACAGCTTTTTGTAAATCATCTCTTGTAATTTTTCATTTTGTATAGAAAAAACCAAAATCGTCCAAAGTTTGGACACAACTTCAGGCCTCAAGGTAATTTAATTTCTGTTTCTTTTATTTTACTATTTCTCCGATGGCCGAGCTTATAGCCGGCTAAACATCTATCTATGTTGAATACCATGCTGCTTAAATCTCCATAAAGATGAACTAGACTTTATTAAAATCAAGAGATTTTATTATATGAACTTTAAAGATTTAGTATTAATATTAATAGCTTGGTTCGGTGATGGTGGTACAGTCGGCAAGAATACTGTAGATCTTGGATTTGCCTTAGTGGCTACGTACAGTTGCCCGGTGAAAAGGCCCGTTTATTGGAGTTGTTTAGGGCTGTTGTTATCCCGGGGAGCCCCTAAAAAGGTATCCTGTACACATGGTCTCAAGATCCGGCAGTATTCTTTGCTCAGACTGGCCCCATGCTTCGGTGAAAGATTACCATACAACTATTAATCTATATACTAAATTTTTATACAGATCAGATAATAATTTCTCCATATTTTGATTCTTGTTTGAAGACGAGGGTATTATTTGGATAAGGTCTATCACCGTCGAGCGGACTACCGCCGGCACCGACAGATCCTGCCCACATGGTATCAGAGCCTAGGAATTGTTTTATGGGATTTAAAGTATGATGGGATTCAACATAGATGTTTAATTGTTATGAATATTGGAGAAAGTAGTATTAAAAATACTAGACTTGAAGAGGTAGATATACCTCAAAATCTTGATTTATTAAACAAGTGGACTATTCCACAAGTTCCTATTCATACGATTTATGATTATGGTTTCTTTGATAGATTATCTTCTAAACAATTGATAAAGACTACTGAGCAATCTCTTGCTTTGAATTCTTCTGAACAAACTGTTCGTTTATTGAATGAACGTGATATTATGCTTTATAAAAAGAAATATAGTTTTATGCATATAGGCTTAGTTCAAATTGCTTTTAAGCCTTTAACCCTTAAAGGGTTGCCTGAATCTTTTATGGCTTCTTTAAGAGATGCTAGAAATTTAAATTTTAGACAATCTCTTATGGGTTCTATTGAATCTACGGTGGCATATGGTCCCGTATATTTTAATACTCAACCCACTTTACAATTATCTTTATCTGATATCAATATTCTTGATGCGTTAACATTAAATGTTAAAACTCATGGTTATAATTATGCTCATGGATCAGAACTTATATGTTTATCTTATAGAATTTATTATAAGTTCTTGTCTACTCTTACTCCTCGATGCAAATTGACCGATATGTCAAATGAGACTATGATTTTTGAAACAAATTTTGCTAAGTCCAAAGTCACCACTAGGAGACTTATTGGATGGGATGAAATTAATTTTCCCTCTACTTGGATTTTAGACTCTGTTATATCTCCGAGTCAACAATCTGAAGATGTTACTAATCATGATTATTCGCATATTAGCCAAACTCCTGAAGGTAGGATTTGCATTCAGTTTGAGGACAATAAGTCCTTAACCCCTTACAGGCATTCGTATACTGGTAGTAGAAGATTATCTACTTCTGCAGGTCATTCATATATTGATCCTATTGAACCAATCTATGGTCCGGCCAGATTAAATCGTGCCGCCTCTCTCCATACAATAAACACGGCTGATGGTAATAAGCGTGTTGAACATATAAGGGTTTCTAACAATATTGTTAAAGATGATAATTCTGACAAGGATATTTCTACTTTATCCGATATGGATTTTGATTTTAATAAAACTTAAATGATTAAGTTCCAAATTGATTTTAGTCCGGGGTCACCGGCAAGAAAACATATTTTAAACGAATTTTGTCAAGATAAATGGAAAAGTTTTAAAAACTGGTATGCTGAATTTTATAGCAATGATGACAAAGGAACATTTCCCAAGTGTTTTATGAAACCTGTGCTTTACATAATCAAATTATATATTTTGCTCCTTGGTTTATAACCACTTACATGCCTTTATATATTAAAGTTCTTGAAAGAACCTATCAAGAAAATAATGGCAATCTTATAACGAGTATTTATCCTCCTCAAAATCCTTTTATTTTACCAAATAATACTGGTATTACTTTTGTTGCTTTTCAAAAATTTATTGATGATGATGTTGCTAGCAAAGGTATAAAGGAAATTAATAATTTGATTTCTCAAAATAATTATTTGTCTTTATATGTTAAAGTTTTGGGCGAACATATTAGTTCTCTTGATTCTAAACTTGATTATTTAACTGAGTTGGTAAAGAAGATAGGTATTCCTTCTTCATCCGACATGTCTATGGTTGTTCATTCTGCTCAAATTATACCTAGTCAACCTGAAGCTTCTACAAGGCTAGAACCTTCCATTCAGAGACCTCCAGAAATTACTGGATTCAAGATTAAATGTAGAGAAGAGTTGGAAAAGCTAGTTAATGAAAAACTAGCAGGTTTAAATCTTAAACCTTTGGAGCTCGCTTCTGAATTTGCGGAGAATATTTTAGACCCGTCAAAGAATTATAAAGAAGAAACCAGATCTGAGCTTAATAAGCTCAGAAAGTTGGGAAAAAGATATGGAGATATGCCCAGGATGGATACTTATTATTATCCTAGACCAACACCTCAAGATGTTTTGGTGGAAGAAAGGGATTGGAACCAAACCAACACCAGTTATAACGGTGATGCCATCTATGAATGGAATTTAGATGGTTTGACGGATAGACAGATTAGTATTCTGGTGCATCGTATGCTGATGTATTCTACAATCTGCAAAGCTACTTCTGACAAAAATACTGAAACAGTAATTTGCAGAATGATAGTAGCAGGATTCACCGGCCAATTAAGAGGTTGGTGGGATAACTTTATGACATCAGAGGATAGAGCAGCGATCTATAACGCTGTTAAGTCTGAACCTGGAGTTGATAATCTAGGAAGAGCCTTAGTGGCTGGAAGACAAGATTGTGTCTACACTTTAGTGCTTACTATTATAGAGCACTTTAGTGGCAGATTCACTAACATGTACGAAAATATTCGTACCTTGTTGAACGGTCTTAGATGCAAGCATCTTGGCGAATTTAGGTGGTATAAGGACACCTTTCTTAGTCGGGTAATGGACCTGCCCGAAAGTAACAGTGATCATTGGAAAGGTAAATTTATTGATGGTTTACCACATCTGTTTGCAGAAAGAGTAAGGAAAACTCTTCGAGGAAA
The DNA here is from genome assembly GCA_035772735.1 of Datura wrightii. NCBI lineage: Eukaryota > Viridiplantae > Streptophyta > Magnoliopsida > Solanales > Solanaceae > Datura > Datura wrightii. Next base: position 82,068,048 of record JASDFA010000006.1, on the reverse strand, counting down.
TAATATCCAAATCATGTATAACACTTATACGTATGGACGGCTTATTGGAGTCTGCACACAGGAAGGATTAAACCTGTGCAATGAATTAAAGCTGAACGCACAGCTTAAGAGACAAAGTCTAACTGAAAAGAACCAGTTAGGAGATTTCTGTCAACAGTTTGGAATGGCGAAAACTGTCGCAACTTCTTCATTAAAAAAGAAGAATAAGAAAAATGAAGATGAATTTTACCAAAGGAAAGGTAAAAGACGACATCGTCAATCAAAAGAGGAAAGATATTTCCGAAGGAAACATCGAAAAGAAAAGAGATTTGTTAAAGACAGATCTGGAAGAGATTTAAATGATATTAAGTGTTATAGATGTTATACATAACTAATATTTAAATAACTAATACATACATAACTAAAATTTGCATAACTAATACCTGCATAATTAATACATGAATAACTATAACCTGCATAAAATAATACATAAATTCCCTCATAACTAATTCGTGTATTACTAATACCTGCATAATTCTAACCCATAACCAAACGACCCCTTAATAATTAGAACGAGAAAGGGTCAAATTGTCTCTGAACTATGCGAAATGGACTATATATACTCTCTGTTATATTTTGGTATCAAAAATACCCCCATCGTCCAAGTATAAGACCACAAATACCCCTAAAGTTAATAGCCCTTTTTTAACTGACGTGGGACTTATACCTACACCTAAACAAGCCAACTAGGACTAATAACTTTTAAACTTGTTGCTGACCTATTTATAATATTTGTGACCCGACCCTCTACTAATTGTCGCATCCCATTTTCTCACAAAAAGTGGAACTCGACATTAGACAACTCTTTTAGGATTAAAATAAAAGAAGAGTCACCAACTAATGAATTAAGGTGCGTTAAGGCACCAAACTAAACTAATTACACAGAAAAACCTGTTTAACTAGTCTACCCACCAGAGTCGGATAAGAATTTCACTTTACCTCGAAAGGAAGGTGTTAAGCACCTTTCAAGGTCCACAACTGTGGATCCTGACTAAATTTAATATTATGCGGGGACATTAAGCCATAAAATGTAAAACTGCCGATTAATTAAGTTAACTAAATTGAGTGATTAAAAATACAAAATTATTTTATTAACTAGTTTAAAGGAGTAAGAAATGGTAAAAGGAATATAGTCAAGTGAACCAAATGTGTTGGCTAGATAGGATGCTAACGCATGAAGAAAGGAAAGAAAATTTTTAAAAGAAAAGAAAATTAATTTTCACCAAATCAAACTCAAATACACGTTGATACTTTTACAAATAAAAAATAAATAAATAATATTTTTCCATTAAACTATAATCTAAATAAAACAAGAATGTAACTTCAAAAGAAAATATAAAAAGGTTCCAAGTGCCCTATTAGGTAAAATAAAAGAAAAGACAAGGCGAGATGAAATTAAATAAATTATAAAAAGAGGGACTGGCGTAAGCACATAATTGAATATTTATAATTATTTCAAGCCAAGGATACATATATATTTCACAAATAAGCAAAGTAAGGATCGCATAGAAGGTAGAAGATTGATTTGATTGTGTTCAATAGAATGAGTAAAAGCACTCAAACAACATAGCCACATAGCAATTAAACAAACTAGAATATACCACATCTACACGCAAAAAGAATTAAAATACGGAGAATGCAAGGCTGACCTGTTATGTGAAACACAAATAAGAGCGGAAGAAGAACTAAAATACCGAGAATAACCCACAAATGAGATCACCAGCTCATGAGCAAGTTGCTAGAATCTCAAAGTCTCTGGATAATTCTCTCCTTCATGGTTGGATTGATTTTAATGAATTTTGTAGTGATTGCGACTCAACACAGAGGAAATAATTATTAGTATATATATATGCCACCTTAGTTTTAGATAGCGAATTTAACATTAGGGATTTAAAAATAAATAAATCAATCAATAACGCATAAAGTCAAAATTAAGTGTAAGAAAGAATTTGGGATCAGGATATGACAGGGTTAAAAATGGGCCCAATGCGATGTTACTCCCTTTATTCTATTTTTTTATATAATCAACTCTCTTAAACATCTTAAAATAAGACCAAAATAATTCATAAAAAATTGTTAAAGATTACTAAATAAAATATTTTAGCATTTATAAGTCATATAAAGCTTAAAATAGTTTGATATTTGGATTGTATAAAGTACATTGATAATTTAACATAATAATAAAATTTGTCAAGTCTTTGACACTTTCAAAAGAATGACATAAAATTATAAAGAAAGAAGTAACGAGTTGCTTTACATAAATTTATATATATGCTTCATACAGGAAGTCAGCTAGCTTGCATGTTTCGTCATTTCCCAAAACATACATGATCCCTCTTAGGGTGACGATTCCACTTGAGCTATATTTCGCGTGTTGACTCCTTCAATCACCATGATTGAACTCCAAGCGATGTCATTTTATTGTGATATGCATATATTAAAAAAATATTCAAAGGGTGAGAGTATACCCATTCTTAACGTTTAACTAATCGAAAGAAAAGTTAAAATAATAACGTAATAATGAATCTTGATTAAAGTAAACATATAAGAAAGAAAGGGGTTTAAAAAAAAGTTTTTTTTCATTCCGTCTCTCTTTATCAGAAAGAAATTTAAACTAAATTTGCAATTCATTTCGCTCTCGCGATTAAATTAATAATAAATAATATTTAATTCATGAAATAATTGTAAATAACAAGTATAATGATTTTCATGAGAAACTAAAAGGCATAACTCAAAGCAGAGTTACTAATTTTAAGCTAACTTCATATTATGGATTTTTCACATATCTTGATTAGAAATCTTATTTTTGTAACATCAGTGAATCAATATTTAAGGGAAAAATGATTTCATGGCAACATATTTTATTCACCTCATGTAAAAATAGGGAAACAGACTCTCACACATCAATCTCACATAAGAAACCAACAAGCATTTATTAATCAATGACTCAAAAAAAAAACCACGACATCACATGAACCCAGTTCTAAATTATATTATCGAAACTAAAACCATAAAGTATTCAAACTCCATATTCTATTTATAATAAGTTATCACATAATATGAAGAAGCATTTAAGGATCTAGAAGACAAACAAGTTGGCCAATATATTCATTGAACCCAACTATCAAAGGAAATAAAGATGAATGGGTGTGAGAGATGGACTTTTAATAGGTGAATATGAGATTAAGTTACGATAACTCAATGATGGGACAACTCTTGACTAGAGCATTCACCAGCGACTTCAAACGGATTCAATGACCGAAGACCCCAATGACAACCTCGAACAATACCTCCAAATTCGGCTATTTTCGCTTAGATTCAAATTTTTTTTAATGGCTATTTCTGTGAAAAGGTAGTAGTATAAAAGCTACATAATTAATGTGGCATCCATGGTGGTTCTATGGAGTTCGTATAAGGGTATCCATGGTGGAGTCAACTGATTTAGAGGTTCACGATGGTGGTTAACAGGAGGAGGGACGATGATTGCTAAAGTTCTTAGCCATTGCGGCTGATTCAATTGAGTATTGATGACTCTCATATGGCGTCGTTCATGGCTTAAAAAAATGGAGGTGCTGGTAACATTGGTTTTGCCAAAAATGGAGAAGAAGGCTCTTTTCCGGTTGATCTTTTTTTCCCGTCTTGGAGCCAAGATTTTTTTTAAATATTAAAATAATAGGCTAGGAAAAAGAATAAATTAAGAATCATTTAAAGAAGGAAAAGAGAGATTAAATTAATAAGGACTGATAAAAAGAGAAACTAGATTGAGAACAAGAACGGAAGAAAATTAGACCAAATGACAAAAATTAGGGGAAATAAGCTATTCAAAGGTCTTTGCTTCTATATCATGCTATGTAAAAAAAAATTAAAATTAAAAATACTTAACTAAAATACAAAATTTATGTAGTAAGAAATTACATAAATATAAGATAACTCAATGGAGTAAATGTTCTACAAGTGTGAAAAGTATTTTACATATGGTGCATTATTTAAAGTAGTAAGGTTAAATAATTTTTTTGATAAATAATAATGAGAATAGAGATATATAATAGTAAGAGATATAAAGTAATAATAGTAATAGATACAAATGAGATACTAATTAGCTAATAAATTGTTATATAGAAAATATATTAAAAACAAAAAGATACAAATAAGATTATTGCAATATAACTAGAACAATATTATGACGAGGAAATTTAACTTGTTTGATTAAGTAGGTGTTAGATTACTGGTTTTGATGATGACAACCCCATACAGGGACCTGATCCCTTATACTGCAAATTGAGAATAGATTTGAACTGGGCGGGAAACTTTCTTGATACAGCTGTCCAAAGTGCTTTTTGGCAGATGGTTGGTGAGGCAGCAGTGCAGCAGGGGCAGTGTACTTGGCCAATGAAAGAGGTTTCTTGTTTGTGTGTCCAAAACTTGTCCTTGGCATCTTGCAATATCATAAGTTGACACATGAACTAAACCCATCTACTAATTCAGAGAAATAGACTTCGAAAAGGCTTATTCTTCTCTCTAAAAAGGTAGTCATTGTTTCCTTGTTCGACAGCAAGAATCGAAGAAAAAGAGCTCAAATTTTGAGGCTGCCATCGAAGGAGAAGAAGTGCATTGCAACAAAATAGAAACCTTGTCTTTTGTACAAGTTTACTTTCTTGTTTTTTCAAGAGTTGTTTTTCTCGTTTTGGTCTGCTAGAGCTAGTAGACATTTCGGCTAGAGTTAGCCTTGTATTTCAGTTGAGTTTTAGCTGAAGTAGATAATATTGAAGTCTTGTAATAGAGGTGTTACAAGTGGGAGGTTAGGAGGTTAACCTCTTAGTTGTGTACTAGAGTTTGTAACTTTTGTTGCTCAGATCTAGTAGAGGAGTTGAGAAATCCTACGAGGTAGGTCGTGGTTTTTTACTTCCTGTGAGCAAGGAGGTTTTCCACGTAAAACATCGTGTGTCTTTCTCTTTCGCCCTTATTTACGTGTGTGTGCGTTTCTGTTTCTGTGTAACCAAGTAAAGGGACCAGGTCTAGAGTACGGTGGTCGACCCATATAACTTATCAATTGGTATCAGAGCAGGTATTTTCTAAAAGGTTAACACCTAGAAAGGATCCACTAAATGGCTGCTCCACCAAACTTGGAAGAAGGAGTCTCTACCACTAGACCACCCAGATTCAATGGCAATCTCAAGACCTACAAGTTAAAGAAGCAACAAGATCTAGAGATGAAGGAGTTAAATAAGGAGAAGAGTCTAGTTCTTAAAGCTTCCAAGAATGATTCAAGTGACGACGAAGCAGACATGACTTATCTCACTCAAAGATTTCAAAAGATGGTGGGTAAAAATGGGATTTTTCTGAAGAAAGGAAATACAAGCAGATATCCAAAGGGGAATGACTGTTGTCATAAGTGTGGGAAACCTGGACACTTCATCAAAGAGTGTCCTCTTCACAAACAGGATCATTATCAAAGTAACATTGAGAGGACACCCAAGAGGAACCAGATCCCAAAGAAGGTCAAAAGAAGAAATGCAGCTGATATGGTAGTCAAGCAAGCTCTAGCTACATGGGGGAACTCCTCAGATGAATCTGATAAGGAGGATGCTGCGAAAGATGCTTCTATGATGGCTGTGGAGGATGATGACTCACCCTTTAACTCAATGTTCGCCTTCATGGCAAATTCGGATGGAGATGAAGATGAAGAGGTAACTTTCCTTGATATTAAAAAGAATCTAAAAGACTATAATGTGAAAGAATTGAGGTCGCTAGCTTGTGTGTTAATTGACTCATTTTATGATCTTACCAAAGAAAAGGAAAGTCTGAATCAATGTATAGATAAACTTGAGCTAGAAAAGGGGAACTTGATCTCAAGTTTGGCAGAACTAGAAGAAAAGTGTCAAGAGCTAGTTAATGAGCAAAATGCCTTCATTAAAAAAGGGGGGGCTAGTGACATGAAAAATGCTCAAAAAGAATTGGAAGCTGAACTGAAGAGGTCACAAGACGAGCTCACTGTAATAATGAAAAGAAACTCTGAGCTTGAGAAAAATGTGATCCAACTGAATGCTGAGCTTGAGAAATCGCTTAAATGGAATGCTTCCTCACAGATCTTGCAAAAATTAACTGGACAAAAATTTAACTCCGGTGAAGGGTTAGGTTATCAGAAAAGTAGTCCTCCTTATAATCCTCACAGTAAATATGGATCTAATCCGGATAATTTGTTGTGCACACACTGTGGAAGGAATAGGCACCTTAAGCCTAACTGTGTATCTAGGCAAGCATCCTTAAGAAAGACGGTGATTAGTAAAGGAGAATTAGGGACCATCAGGGGACCTGGTTCCAAAATGTCTCAGATCAGGCTGCCTGAGTGGTCCAAAAGAAAATTGATTTATCCTCTGTCTCGGTACTGGGAACTCAAGCTCAAATGGGTTCCCAAGTCTAATTTGTAATTTATATGTGCAGGAGGGAGTGAGAGAAAGCAGTCGGAAATGGTATATGGATAGCGGCTGCTCAAAGCGCATGACTGAAAATGTTGATAATTTTCTCTCACTCAAGGCATATCAGGGAGGCTCAGTATCTTTTGGAGATGGCAAAAAGGGACACATTCTTGGTGTAAGGAAGATTGGAAAGACACTTGCTCATGCCATAGAAAATGTCTTCTATGTAAATGGATTGAAGTACAGCCTCCTGAGCGTCTCACAAATCTGCGACAAAGGCAATGAGGTCAAATTTGTTTCAGACCAGTGCACAGTGACAGATCTTCAATCAGGAAGAGTTGTTTTGACCGCAAACAGATGCAAGAGCATGTATGTTGCTGATCTTGACTCAGCTGCTGAAGATGGGCTTAACTGTTTAAGCGTGGTGGAGGATGAAGCTACCTTGTGGCACAGAAGGTTGGGACATGTAAGTTCTATTATTCTCAACAAGCTAGTGTCCAGGGACCTGGTTCGAGGACTCCCAAAGGTGAAATTTGCTCAAAGTCAGATCTGTGATGCTTGTGTTCAAGGGAAACATACCAGGTCTTCATTCAAGAACAAAAAGAAAGTGAGCACCTCCAGACCCCTGGAGCTACTACACATAGATCTGTATGGACCTATAAAGGTTGCAAGTCATGGAGGAAAGAAGCTAATCTTTGTAATTGTTGATGACTATTCAAGATATACCTGGGTGATGTTTCTTCGCACTAAAGATGAAACATTCCCCACCTTTGAGTCATTTGCAAATCAAATTCAGGTGAAGCTGAACTGCAACATTGCAGGGATCAGGTCTGATCATGGGACTGAATTTGAAAATGCCAAATTTGAAGCTTTCTGTGCTGCCAAAGGAATCAGTCACAACTTTTCTGCTCCCAGGACTCCACAACAGAATGGAGTAGTTGAAAGGAAGAATTGAACTCTTGCCGATATTGCTAGAACATTGCTCATAGATGGAGGTGTGGCAATGTCATTCTGGGCAGAAGCGGTCAACACGGCTTGCTATGTGGTCAATCGGTGTCTAATCCGGCCATTACTTGGAAAAACTCCCTATGAGCTGCTGAACAAAAGGAAGCCGATGCTAAACTACCTCAGAGTCTTTGGATGCAAGTGCTTTGTGCTAAACAACGACAAGGACAACCTAGGAAAATTTGATCCCAAAAGCGATGAGGGGATTTTTCTGGGATACTCATTAAATAGCAAAGCATACCGGGTCTATAATAAACGGACTCAGTGTGTTGAAGAAAGCATTCATGTCGTCTTCGATGAAAATGGAAGCTGAAGAGCACAGAGGCACTGGATGAGGATGAATTTGAGGAACTGTGGCAGTTCCAAAGAGATGCTGTTAATCGTGATTCATCTGAAGAACCTGACATCACAAAGAATTCCCTGCAGAATGGAGACCAGGCCACTCATGATGAAGCAACAGAACACATCAGAGAAGAGGAGGCAGAGAAGGAAGATGATGCAGAAGGCAACCCAGAAGAGGGACCTGGTTCAGACGCTGGAGAATCTGCCGTAAAGGGATCTAACTGGAAACACAAATCTTCTCATCCTCTTGACAACTTAATGTCTCCATTGGACTCAGGAATGCAGACCCGATCCAAAACTAGAAACACATTTGCTTCATCAGCCTTCATATCACAGATTGAGCCAAAGAACATCAAGGAGGCACTGAAGGATGTGGAATGGGTGAATGCTATGCAGGAGGAGCTGCATCAATTTGAAAGATGCAAAGTCTGGCACCTGGTTCCAAAACCATCTGATAGAACTGTTATAGGGACCAGGTGGGTCTTCAGGAACAAATTAAATGAGCAGGGGGTCACCGTCAGAAACAAGGCTCGACTGGTTGTTCAAGGGTACAATCAGGAGGAAGGGATTGATTATGATGAAACATTCGCTCCGGTAGCCAGAATGGAAGCCATTCGCATGCTAATTGCTTTTGCCTCTTTCATGGAATTCAAATTGTTTCAAATGGACGTCAAAAGTGCCTTCCCAAATGGGTACTTGAAGGAAGAAGTGTATGTGAAACAACCCCCTGGTTTTGAGGATATTGATAGACCTCATCATGTATACAAGCTGGACAAGGCACTGTATGGACTGAAACAGGCTCCAAGGGCTTGGTATGAAAGACTATCGAAATTTCTTCTTGATAATGGTTTTAAGAGAGGAAGAATTGACAACACTCTTTTTCTCAAGACAAGAGGAAGAAATTTGCTTATTGTTCAGGTCTATGTTGATGACATTATATTTGGAGCCACTCTTGATTCACTCTGTGAGGATTTTGCAACGCTCATGGGAAGTGAATTCGAGATGAGTATGATGGGAGAACTTATGTTCTTTCTGGGGTTGCAGGTCAAGCAGGACAAAGCTGGAACTGCCATCAGTCAGCAGAAGTATATCAGGAACCTGCTCACAAAATTCCATATGGAAAGTGCCAAACCAATTGACACTCCCATAGGGACTGCTTCAAAACTGGATAATGATGAACCCGGTCCTCCAGTAAATGAAACTATGTACAGAGGCATTATTGGTTCACTTCTCTACTTGACTGCCAGTAGGCCAGACATTGTATTTAGTGTGGGGATGTGTGCTCGCTTTCAAGCTTGTCCGAAAGAGTCTCATCTAAAGGCCGCCAAAAGGATTCTTAGGTATCTCAAGGGAACTGACGACTTGGTTTTGTTCTACCCGCGTAGTGGTTCCATCGAGCTTGTGGGGTATTTCGATGCTGACTATGCAGGATACCTGGTTGATAGAAAAAGCACCTCTGGAATGGCTCATTTCTTGGGGTCCTCATTGGTCTCTTGGGGATCCAGGAAGCAAAACTCAGTAGCACTCTCTACGGCAGAAGCTGAATATGTGGCTGCTGCTTCTTGTTGTGCTCAGTTGTTATGGATAAAGCAACAGCTAGAGGACTTTGGAGTCCTAACTGAATGTGTGCCCTTGATGTGAGACAATACCAGTGCTCTAAACATGGCCAAAAATCCAGTTCAACACAAGAGAACCAAACACATTGATATCAGGCATCACTTTTTGAGAGACAATGTTGAAAAGGGAAACATTCGTGTGGAGTTTTGCAGAACAGAAGATCAGATTGCTGATATATTCACTAAAGCCTTGAACAGGGAACAGTTTGAGAAGAACAGATTGAAGTTGGGGCTAATCAAGATAAATCAATAATCCTTCAATCTCTGAAGCTCTGATCTCCTCTACTTGGTTATGACTTGAGCACAGGTATCCTTGCTAGTTTGTAATTGAGATGTCTAACTCAGCTTCATACCTTTGCAGGTATACACGCATGGTGGGTGTGAAAAGGGATTCAGAGAGACAAGGCAGAGACTCAACCCATTTGACAAAAACTCAAAGGGGGACCAGGTCCTGAAGGTTAGTATTACTTCCTCACTCCTGAACTAAATTGTAAGAATAGCATGTGAACTGGTAAAAAGGGCTCTTTCCCGCCTTTCTCATTCGGTACCCGGTCATCCTCTCAGTCCAAATGTCAAATCAAGTGGACGTGTCTCTCCCTCTTAAAGCTTACCAACCTCCTCCCTCACATCAACATTCATTACAGCTACTGAACAAAGAAACTGCTCTACTCTCTCCTCCGTCCTTCCCTATTCTCACCCTCACTGCAAGAAACCCTCTTCCCCCTCTTCCTCCTCTGAAAAAATTTTTTTTCCCTCCCTTTCTCCCTCACTTTCACCAGCATGTCTCACTCCTCCTCCTCCCCTAAACAAGCAGAGAACCCATCTGTCCACTCCTCCTCCACGACCGAAGCCATGGAAACTACCCCCTCTTCGGTTCCTTTTGAAAACCCCTTTTCCACAAAAACCACAAATCCACCATCACCTCCTTCTTCTCCACTGGCCGACCTCAATATTGGAGTGGTCCCTCTAGGGTTCGCTCGTCAACAGAAGTTCCCACTGGCTTGACACGCGAAGAGAGGCAAATCATCCTCAGATCCCAAAAAGTGCTGCGGGGAAGGGTGTTTGATCCTGAAGTGTTGGAAATGGATGGGATAATGGAGTTAGTAGAAATGGTGAATTTTCAAGGATGGCGACACTTGTTTGTTCCCCCTGTTCCTACCCTGTACGAAGCTGAAGTAAGAGAGTTCTATCATGAACTCACGTTTGCTGATGAGGGGACCAGGTTGATGAGCAAGGTGAGTGGGGTCACCTTTACTTTTAATGAACAGACACTTAGTTCCATTCTGCGTGTTCCTGCTAAAGGGATCAGGTCGGTTGAAGGAGAATGTGCTCGGAGGGACTTCATTTCACTCATTGCAAAGCTGGGAAACATATCTGGGGAAAGGGTGTTAAAGAAGCAGATGCAGGGGGAGTACCAGTTGCTTTTTGAGTTCATTAACAAAGTCCTTCTCCCTCGGTCTGAGAAGAGGACAGTTGCTGGGATAGCAGACCTGTTTTTAATGGAAGCCCTGAGTACTTTTCAGTACATCAATCTGGCCGGGATAATGATTGAGCACATGCACAAGGTCATGCATGTCAAAGATGGGAAACATGGTCTTGCATATGGTTTTTTCTTGAACAAAGTTTTTGAGTTCTTCAATGTCAACTACAGTCTGGGGATAATCGTGTCCAAGAAGCAAATATTTACTCTCTCGACCCTAGAGGAGTGTGAGTGTGTTCTGAGAAGAGGTGGCGTAAAAAGTCACTCCCTGGTGTCTGAGCTGATTGCCTCTCAGGAGAAGTCTAATATTGAGATCGAACGGCTTTCTGCCCTGCTTGCTTAGAGGGAGGCTGCACTGGTTCGACTGAAGGCGCAGCCAGTAGAGGAACCTGGTACTATCTCAGCTCTCAAGGAGGAGAATACTGCACTAAAGGCTGAGGTTCAAGCCTTGAATCAGAAACTGCTTACTGCCAGTGACCCTCTAAAAGCGGAGAATGAGGCCCTGAAGGTTGAGGTCAAGGACCTAACTCAGAAATTGCTTACTGCTCATGAAACCTTCAACGATCGCCTCTCCACTCTCTTCTCAAAGCTCTCTGGCCCCTAATGCTTCTCTTTTTCTGCCCACGTCCCTCCTCTAAGCCCTGCTTTTGTCTCCCTTATCTATGTTGTTTATGGTACTTGCTTAGTTCATGTTCTATTCTTGTAATTACTGTTTGTTAGTGATGTTGTAATGCTAACTTGCCTACGTGAATTTGACTGTTTGGTGTTGTCTCTTTGTCTCTCTTGCAGTTCCTTTTTATTTTCCATTCGTGTTAGTATTGCCCCAGTGGCCATGAGTTAACGTGTCCTTACTTTCTCAGTCTTGGTTTACTGTGTTTCTTTTTTATGATGCCAAAGGGGGAAGATTATGGCCTTGGGGAGTATGGTTGTTAGGGGGAATGCAGGCGACAGGGGGAATATAACCACGCAATGGTTGTCATCATCAAAAAGGGGGAAATTGTTAGATTACAGGTTTTGATGATGACAACCCCATACAGGGACCTGATCCCTTATACTGCAAATTGAGAACAGATTTGAACTGGGCAGGAAACTTTCTTGATACAGCTGTCCAAAGTGCTTTTTGGCAGATGGTTGGTGAGGCAGCAGTGCAGCAGTGCAGCAGGGGCAGTGTACTTGGCCAATGAAAGAGGTTTCTTATTTGTGTGTCCAAAACTTGTCCTTGGCATCTTGCAATATCATAAGTTGACACATAAACTAAACCCATCTACTAATTCAGAGAAATAGACTTCGAAAAGGCTTATTCTTCTCTCTAAAAAGGCAGCCATTGTTTCCTTGTTCGACAGCAAGAATCGAAGAAAAAGAGCTCAAGTTTTGAGGCTGCCATCGAAGGAGAAGAAGTGCATTGCAACAAAATAGAAACCTTGTCTTTTGTACAAGTTTACTTTCTTGTTTTTTCAAGAGTTGTTTTTCTCGTTTTGGTCTGCTAGAGCTAGTAGACATTTCGGCTAGAGTTAGCCTTGTATTTCAGTTGAGTTTTAGCTGAAGTAGATAATATTGAAGTCTTGTAATAGAGGTGTTACAAGTGGGAGGTTAGGAGGTTAACCTCTTAGTTGTGTACTAGAGTTTGTAACTTTTGTTGCTCAGATCTAGTAGAGGAGTTGAGAAATCCTATGAGGTAGGTCGTGGTTTTTTACTTCCTGTGAGCAAGGAGGTTTTCCACGTAAAACATCGTGTGTCTTTCTCTTTCGCCCTTATTTATGTGTGTGTGCATTTCTGTTTCTGTGTAACCAAGTAAAGGGACCAGGTCTAGAGTACAGTGGTCGACCCATATAACTTATCAGTAGGAAAGAGCAAAAATGCATGAGTGAAATGATATTTTTTATCAATAACAACAACAACAACGTGATATATAAAAGAATAGTTTGTACATGTAAATGTAACAAAAAAAATAATGACATTTGCAATTAATTAAACATAATATTAAAATGGTAACATGCCTACGTATATAATAAAATAATAATTTGTGATTATGTAAAAATATTTAAAATATTTACAAGTAAAGTTGCAGCCTAAATAAGATATTGGGAGGTCAAAATTGAATGTCAACACTAATACTATCCATTATTGCTGCTTCATTAAATAATCAATGACCTGGCTCGCCAACCATTTATAAACTTGTTGCTGATCCATTAAATAACCATGAAAATTCCTGTTTTATGATCGTTATTCAATAATCTCCTTAATTCCAAATCTTTATCCCACTTGCAACTGTCTTGAATTGGCCATTTACCTATCTGATTCTTCAATTCAATGGCATTACTTCTCCTACTGCGGAATTTCATTCTATAAGGTAGGGCTTTAGTTTTTCACTAGAAGCTCAGCCTAGAGTTGATCGACAGGTTAACCCCGAAATGAGTTGTGTTCTTCTCCATCCCTATTTCCTTCCTCAACCACCCAATTTCTTTCTTCATCATCACCCACTTTGTTTCCCCTTCACCACCATTCTACAACTCGCGCTCTACTATCCCCTTCCGCCATTTCTTTACATACTCCTTCTTTCTCCCCTTAATCCCCATCAAACCCCAAAGACCCTACCTTTACATCTCCCACTGCTCTTCCTCCACCTAAACTTTAGAAACTCTATAGGACCCACAAAAACAATAAGAAGATGAAGGCTCGAAAATAAGAGTTCTTGCTTAGAATGCTCCTTAGACGTATACAACAAATGACCTTCGCCCTCTCTTTGAGAAATATGGTGCTGTTGAGGACAAGTTTATAAATGATTGGTGGGTCGAGTCATCGGTTATTTAATTGATCAGTAACAATGGATAGTATTAGTAGAGGATCGGGTCACAGATATTATAAATAGATCAGCAACAAGTTTAAAAGTAATTAGTCCTAGTTGTCTTGCTTAGGTGGAGGAATAAGTCCCATGTGGCTTGCCACATCAGCTAAAAAAAGGACTATTAACTTTAAGGGTATTTATGGTCTTATACTTGGATGATTGGGTATTTTTTATTCCAAAATATAACGGAGGGTATATGTGATCCATTTAGCATACTTCAGGGGCAATTTTGGCCCTTTTCCGTAATAAGAAGTGGTGGTAATAATTATACAACCCAGTAATTTGACCTATTACAAACCCGCTGTTTGGTTGCATAAGTGCAATTATACAGTTTTAAAATTTTAAAATAAAAATTAATATTTGATAAATATGTGTCTTTATAAAAGATATTAAAAATAGACATTAAGATACATATGGTATTTAAAAAATATATTAATTAATAAACATATATATTTTTAACTAATATTATTGAAAAGTAGTTAATATATATTTTTCAAATTAATAATATTTTAATTAAATTAATTATAAAAATTAAAGTCACATTATTTAAGAACATCATGAAATGCATGTTTAACAAAAGTATTAATATTATAAATATTAGAGAAGTCAATATGGGTTAGATCTGTGTACTAACCCAACCTAACCTGTAATTTGATAGGCTTGAGTTGTGATTTTTGAAGCCCATTTAAAAATGAAAATTTTAGCCTAATATGAATAAATCCTCTGGCTCGTAGGGCTTGAATGAAGTAGGTTTGGGTCGCCCGTGGGCCAAATAAAAGACTGACTAAGAATAAAATATTACTAAAAATAACTAGAGGGCTACAAACTTACATCTACTTAAATCATCATTTTAATAGGTGAAATATTGTCATCTGATTTTGTGTTTTATTGTGATATACTGGAATAGAAGTAGGTTAATATTTCTATTTAGCTAGTTATATTGTTACTCATTAACTGTTTAGTTTGCTTGTTAATATCTTTATTTTTTTCAAGTGCTATCATGTCAAAAGTTACTAAATTTAACAGAAATTTTATGTCCAACAAAATTATTTTGTGTACGGCTATACTCAAGATGTTTGCATAGACTGACAATGATTTCAGATTGAAATCATACAACTAAATCTTTACTTGAAGCTAAAGCTAATAACTATGATTAGGATTATTTTATTGGTAGATTTGAGACTTCACTAACAAGTAGTACCAATCATGTAATATTATATTGTAAATATTTATATTTGTATCTTTAAACTATAATTTTAAAATATACTTTTTAAAAAAGTGGACTATCCCAACACGGTCCACAACCCACATAGTGATGGATTGGGCTTATTATTTTATGATTCATCAAAATGATGGGTCAGCCTGGTCCGAACCTTCAAATTTCAAAGTTTGCGTGGGCTAGCCTGGATTGGTTGGGCCGATCCATATTGATAGCTCTAATAAATATAATGCCATAAAATTAATCAAATATTTGACAAAAAATAATCTATCAATTCTAACTGAAAAATGAATGACATACAATATGAAATAACGAGTCAATACTACTAAAACAAATAAATTAGAATAAAAATATAACATAAATTTAAAATTTAAAAAAAATTAACATAATACTCTTATTGCAAATTCCAATATAACTTAAGTAAATATGATTCAAAAGAAAAGAAAAACATAAGTCCAGAATATCAATCACCAATGAAATTTACTTTAATTGAAAAACTAGAATAATAATGCATGTATATTTAAAAAAATTATAAATTAAAAAGTACGAGCAATTACATGAAATCACAAGAAGTAAAGGTTAGAAAATAAGAAGAAAGAAAATGAAAGATAAATAATGTAAAATAAAAAATATTTTAAAAATTTTTAAAAAATAAAATAACAAAAACAAAAACAAAAAAAATTCAAAAGTGACATTGTAATTACACTATGTAATTACTTGCATTTATCATCTCCACCAAAAATTTGAGAGTATAATTACCCCCACCCAATTACACCTAACTTTCTTCTAATCATGTAATTATCTGACTAAATATTTATGATAAATTTGTAATTACACCCAAATCTAATTTTTCGGGTGGCTTTCTGATGAGTTGGAAATTTACCAACTCATTAGGCTCCTAAGCATGAGTTTTTGCCTAGTTTTCGAGTTTTTTATGTGGATTTTATGTCCTTTCTCTTGAATTCTTTCTAGGTACTTCATGTGAGTAGAGAAAGCATGAAATCGAGCAAAATACATAGAGTTTGAGATGAAATTTGATAAGTTAGCATAGGAAGGAGAGGGGCCAAACATAGTAGAAGATTTGAGCTCAAGAAGAGGCGCAAATACATGCTTTGAATCGACTAAGCGCCGATCTGGAAGGGCGAAACGCTGAAGCTACTGCCCAGACCGGCTAAACAACCGGCCCTTCACTGAATGACATCGGCTAAACACCCATTAAACTGCTGGTTCCCCCTACTAGGAAATTATTTTCAACCGGCTAAAGTTTGGTGCTTCGCGAATTTCCACCGGTGAAATACCGATTCCTCACTGGAGAAATAGTCTAACGAAGGGTAAAAGGGTCCAAAAAGATCTCCAAAGTATCTAGAATCTTCAAGGGCATTTGGGAAAAGTAATACACAAGAAAGTACAGATATTTAGGGAGCTTTCATTGTACACCAACTAATCATTCAACAATTGAATCATCTAGACTTCATCTTCTTCATAGAGTTTTTTGGTAGAATCTTTTCACCATAGAATTTTAGAGTTAGATAGTATATTTCTTCGTCTTTTTTCTTTAACCTATTTTGGGGGAATTCCACCATTGTTGCAAGAGCTTGTGAAGCAAATTTGTGAAGCTAATGTGATGAATGTGAGGGGAATCCTCTTGGTATCTTCTCTCTATCTTTAAATATGCTTTACTAATCTGCTAGCTAGAGGTATATTCATGGTGGGTTTGCTAATTTGATTGGGTTTTGATAAATTGCTCTTGGATTCTTATTGAATTATAGATCTATTATCTTCTTCTAAGTTATAATTGCTATAACTGATAGTTGCAAACATTAATTGTGCTTTACTTTTCTTACTTTTGCTTGAAAGAGAGAGGTGAGAATTGGGTGCGAAGATATTAGTGAGGAATTGGAGTATTTGTGTGTGTGATTAAGCTAGAGATAGTTAAAACCCACATTTTCGCTCCATTAAAGGTCAAGGCTAGAAATAGCTCATCCTTCCTCAAGCTTGTGTGGTTGATTACTTGAATGGGCTTTGGAGTTTGAAAGAACCCAAGGCATAAACATTCTCATGGTTGAAAAATAAGAGAATGTGAATTATCAACTGCTATCTATGATAATTTTGAGTCTAAGGAATAGAAGAAATTCCCCATTTAGTTGTGATCTCATCCATAGAATGTCCCTAGCCTCTCACTTGTGATTGCTTCAATTGAAATTCCCCCCAATTAATCTTAGTTTAGAATTAGATAGTTATTTTTCATTAATTTCCCCCAAATTTTACTTTTCAAATGTTGAAGTTTGAATTAGTTTATAACTCTTGAATTATTGACTCAATTCCCTGTGGGATTCGACCCTGATATCCGTCGAGATATTTGTTAATTCGTCGAGATATTTATTTTGATACAACGACTGTTTACGCTTCTTCGTAAAAATAAGAGTATATTTTCGATGTTATCAAAAATGACGCCATCGCTGGGGAATTGAGTTGTGATACGACATTAGTTATTTATTAATTTAAACTAGTTTTGCATTTTTGTTTTACATTTTTTTTGCTTTTCTTTTTGTTTTTCTTTTTGTTTGTTTATAGTTAAATTATGGCATCATGGAATGAAAGGAGGTTTTTTGGTGGCAACCCTTATTATGATGACCCATGTCCCTATTATGGAGGACCACACTATTGGCAAGATTGCAAATATGCCTTAGAAGGGAGATGAGTGCACCTTCTCCTTCCTATGATGGGTATAGATGCACATTATGTGTTAGTGATGGGATACATTGGGATAGATGCCCAAATAGAGTCACTTCTCGTTATAGTGGCTATGATAGAAGTTGTGCTCCTAATTTTGAAGAAAATGAAGCCATGGCAAGAGTGGGAAGGAAAAATACATGTGGCACATGGAAGCCATGCTCCAAGACTTTTTGGAGCAGGAGTCTAATGCGGAAAAGAATGTCAACCCCTCCATGCCCATGGAATCATCAACTCCTCAAGAAGAAAGATGTAAATCTATAAAATAAGAAGCGGAGGAGACATTGAGGAGCATTACAAGAAGAAGTGAACAATGGGGCATAACTCAATTTGACTCATGGGAGGAAGCTCAAAATGATGATGAAGAAGGAGTCAAGGTGATTGATGAAGAAGCCATAGAGGTGTGACAACCAACCAACATTGTGAAAATGCAAGATGCCGAGATTGAAAAAGTGACACTAGAGTCTCCAAGTGACATCCAACAAATCATGCTCAAGGACTCTAGTGCACTTAAAGAGGAGGATGTCAAGTAAGAAGCATGCTGAAAGGGGAGCAACTTAAACCGCCCTCTTATCATTTTTCAATATTGACCTTGGTTGACAAAATGGAAACTGAGGAGACCAAGTTGATGAAGGGAATTGAGGAGGAAGATCAAGGTGGCTTCATCTTAGAGTATGCCATGCCAACAAGGGCAAAGCACATCCCTCCTTTAAGGGCCAAGAAACACAAGATGCAACATCCATTGCTTGGTCCCTTGATGCTTACACCACCAACCCTAAAGAGGAATTGAAGAATGGATAAGAATCTAGGGGTGCGATTCAAATGCTCAAGTGGAGTGAAAAGCTGTGAAGTTAATGTCGTCGAGCCACGACGTTAACTAAGATGCTTCTTGGGAGGCAACCCAAGTGCTTTTACTTTTTCTTTTCTTTTGTTTTACTTTACGTTGGTGTTGTCTTTGATTGTTCAGGGATGGAACAGGTATGAAATGTGATAAAGCTGAGAGAAGCCAAATTCAAATTGAGCAACCGATGCTAAACCCGCAAAGTGCACCAAATACGCGAAATGCAGATATCAAACAAAATGCCTGGAAGAACATTGCTTAAGTAGTGGAACATCTGCGTTAGCCCAGTGAAATGCCATTTCAAAGGCGTGAAACACCAGTGAAATGCCGATTATGAGCAGAAGGCCCGGAAATTCTTTCACCTATTCCTTTATTGCTTTGTTTAACCATGTGCATCGAGGAAAATACTTTTGTTGTGTTAGGGGTGAAGTTTGAGTAGCCAAATTATCAAGTGATGCACGATATGAGCCTATGATAGATTGGGTGATGTCATTCTCAAGGGTAAATCATCATTACTTATTAGTAGCATCGCCTTTTTAAATAGTAGTCTTTGAATAAACTCTTAGGGTTTTCTTTATACTATGGTTCTTTCCCAAGGAGCGATTTTTTTGTATTTTCTTTTTATTGTCGAACCAGGTTGGCATTTTCTTATAATAGATTGAGAGACGACTTTCTTAAGGGAAAATATCAAGTCTAGAGTCTTCTAGAGTCTTTTGTGCACTTGTTTGATGAGGTACTGCCAACATTTCTTGCTTGGAATTGTGCATGAATTTTGAAAAGAAAAGAGGGGTATCTAAATGTGAAAATGAGCACTCACTTGTCATGAATTATATATTCCTTTCTTGGCTTGCTGATTCATAACTAGATTGTTAAAAGTCATCCTCTTAATGTAATGAAGGAACTGTGTGAACTTCTTAGATTGTGACGCCTTGTGCGGTGAGGTTTTTGGGCTTAATTCTTGTGTATGCATGATTGTCTAGAACTTGCACTAAGTGTGATTTAAGATGAAATGATAGATGTGGCTGCACTCTTAATATGATATTAGGCCCTCTTTTGTTAGTCACTTCACCCAAATTGACCTCCTTGAGCATTAATCTTTGATAGCTAATGTTTGAGCCTTAGACCTTTTCTTTGGAAACCACATTACAAGCTTAATGACCATTTTTAATCCTTCTCTTTGACACCCATCCTCTCTAATTGCTAGTGATAAAATAATGAAAAAAATGGGGCTTAAAGCCCATGAAAAGGGGAGCGATAAGGAAATGAATGTGAGATGAGGCAAATGCCTAAGTTTGAGAGTTTGCAAGAGAAGGGGGAAAATGAGAACCTCAATATGAGGTAGCACCAAAATCATGATGAAATGAATCAATCGATGGGTTAAAAGACCTCAAATCATCAAAAGAGAAAGAATAGCAAAAGGGTGCTATCTCTTGCATATATAAGGCCAAATGTGAAATTCACCGGTGTTATAAGGGTGACTTGTGTTACACAAATGATGAAGATAATGAACAAGGAGAAATAAGGTGGAGTGATCTCAATAAGATAATGGGATGTTACAAGTGTTTGTAAAGGCATTAGGGAGGCTTTAGTCACCACAAGCTAAAAAATTATCCTACCCTTACCCCTAGCCTTCATTATGACCTATAAGTCCTAATTGATTTTGAGTGTAGCAACACTACATTAATGGCGAGATACATGAAGGCAAGCCTATGGGTCAATTTGTATGCACTTAAATTTCTTTGTGAGAGTGAACGCATTTGTCTTATCTTATAATCCCATTGCGTGAAATGCTAAAAAATGTGTGTGGGATTCTCTCTTCTTGTGAGGAGAATCATTTTCTTGGAGTACATGCTTAAAATTATTTTCAAAGAGAGGTATGATTAAGGCAAGCGGGTAGCGAACTTTAAGGCAAGCTTTGATGTGAATTGTCAATGACTTGAGATGCTCTTTAAACATGTTTTGAGGAACTATGCCCCTTGTTTGAATAAAATGAATGCATGCAAGATATGTTTAATGATTGTGGTTACCTAGTGAAGCTTGCGCAACATGATTTGAGTCTTTTCTTTTTCTTGAATTGGTGTATAATGTTTGGGTTATCTTGAGGCTTGATGATTTGGTGTACAACTACCGTAGTGCTCCAAGATTTAGTAATGTCCTCTTGTGAAAGAACGTCTTGATTGGTCCTTTATGCAAAAAGTCATATATAACATGTTGTTCATTTATTCAACAGTAAAGAATTGCATTACTTGAGGATAAACAATGGTTCAAGTTTGGGGATCTGATAAGTTGGAAATTTACCAACTCATTAGGCTCCTAAGCATGAGTTTTTGCCTAGTCTTTGAGTCTTTTATGTGGATTTTATGCCCTTTCTCTTGAATTCTTTCTGGGTACTTCAGTGAGTAGAGAAAATATAAAATCGGGCAAAACACATGGAGTTTGAGATGAAATTTGATAAGTTAGCATATGAAGGAGAGGGGCCAAAGATAGTAGAATATTTGAGCTTAAGAAGAAGTGCAAAGACATACTTTAAATATGCTAAACGCGGATCTGGAAGAGCGAAACACGGGCGAAATGCCGAAGCTATTGCCTAAATCGGCTAAAAAACCGACCCTTCACGAAATGGCATCGGCTAAACGCCCATTGAACCGCCGGTTCCCCCTGCCAAGACACTATTTTCAACCGGCTAAAATTTGGTGCTCCGCGGATTGCCATCGACGAAACGCCGGTTACTCACCGGAGAGGCCGTCTAATGAAGGGTGAAAGGGTCCAAAAAGGTGTTCAAAGCATCTAGAATCTTCAAGGGCATTTGGAAAAATTTATACACAAGAAAGTACAGATATTTGGGGAGCTTTCATTATACACCAACTAGTCATTCAACAATTGAATCATCTAGATTTCATCTTCTTCATAGATAGAATCTTTTCACCATAGAATTGTAGAGTTAGATAGTACTTTTCTTCTTCTTTTTCTTTAACCCATTTTGGGGGAATTCCACCATTGTTGCAAGAGCTTGTGAAGCAAATTTGTGAAGCTAATGTGATGAATGTGAGGGGAATCCTCTTGGTATCTTCTCTCTATCTTTAAATCTGCTAGCTAGAGGTATTTCATGGTGGGTTTGCTAATTTAATTGGGTTTTGATAAATTGTTCTTGGATTCTTATTGAATTATAGATCTATTATCTTCTTCTAAGTTATAATTGCTAAAATTGATGGTTGCAAACATTAATTGTGCTTTACTTTTCTTGATTTTGCTTGAAAGAGAGAGGTGAGAATTGGGTGCGAAGATATTAGTAAGGAATTGGAGTGTTTGTGTGTGGGATTAAGCTAGAGATAGTTAAAACCCACATTTTCACTCCATTAAAGGTCAAGGCTAGAAATAATTAGTCCTTCCTCAATCTTGTGTAGTTGATTACTTGAATGGGCTTTGGAGTTTGAAAGAACCCAAGGCATAAACATTCTCATGGTTGAAAAACACGAGAATGTGAATTATCCACTGCTATCTATGATAATTTTGAGTCTAAGGAATAGAAAAAATTCCCCATTTAGTTGTGATCCCAACCATAGAATGTCCCTAGCCTCTCATTTGTGATTGCTTCAATTGAAATTCCCCCAAATTAGTATTAGTTTAGAATTAGATAATTATTTTTCCTTAATTTTTCCCAAATTTTACTTTTCAAATGTTGAACACTTATGTGCTCTGGTTTGAATTAGTTTATAACTCTTGAATTATCGACTCAATTCTCTGTGGGATTCGACCTCGACATCTGCCGGGATATTTGTTTTGATACAACGACTGTTTATGCTTCTTCATAAAAAGAAGAGTGTATTTTGAACATTATCACTTTTCAAACAGGCCCTTAGATAAAATGACAAAAATGATTATTTATTTGTGATGATAGGTTCACAATAGTCTCTCAAATATCAACTAAGACGTTTTGATTTTTCTAAATTTATTAAAAGTAAATATTTTAATTTTTTGTTAAAATTTAACCAACTCCAATAGTAAATTTAACAAAAACTGTGAAGAAAAAAAGAAAAAGATTAATCAGAAATACTGAAAATTTTGATCAAAATCCAATGAATTGCAACATAAAATAACATAATTTGTATCTCTAAAAAATGCACCAGACTCCGGAAATAGATAAAATATTATAAACTACAAAATTTTTCTTCCAAATGTAAATTTTTGTAAAATATTTTTTATTTTTACAATTCTAATTAAATTGTACAACCTGAGTTTAGTGAATAATATTGAAAATTAAAATATTCATTTATGATAAATTTAAAAAATTAAAATTTCTTAATTTATACAAAAAGAACTATTTTAAAACTAGTGCCCAAGATAAGAGACCATTTTTGTCATTTTCTCTTATTTTTTTTTGGTTGATTTGAATAAAGGGTTGCCTTAATTTTTAAAGAGAACATTGTTAGTTCATAGTTCCTTCGTCCATTATTATTTATCCATTATATTAAAAAATAAATATTCGCTTTTACTTTTTGAATTTGAAAAATCAAGACCTAATTTATCACTTAGTTTCTAATTTACCCTTATAGTTATTTCCCGATACATTTCTCAAAATATTAAATTTATTATATTCAAGGAGTGATATAGCAAAATTATCATTCTATTTAGTGCTCCTTAAGGGATCTGTCAAGTCAATGTTGGACAAGTAAAGATAACGGAAGAAGTAATATGAATAGTGTAAAAAATTAGTCATTTTCGCCTTTTAAGAAAATCAAATCATATTAAAATGTCCTATTGATCTTTTGCTATAATAATACTTTATATGAATCTGATTTCTAAATGATCACGCTTGAAACTTGTTCAGAAGAATAAACGATAGTTGCAAACATAATTCAATTTTTTTAAATAATGGGAGTCGATCTCACAGAAAATCATTATAGTTTTTACTTTCATATCACCAACAATATCAATTTAATTATATTATCAGGGGTTATAATATTAATTTTTGTATGAATTAATAAGAATCAATAATGACAATAAATAATATTTAAATAATCAAGTAATTGACGGTTTTCTTTTTGGAGTAAATGATCTAGGATAATGACTTCACCAAATTATTGGGATGAATTCTGAATATGCCAACTATAATCTCAGTGAACTAATATCTAGCGATCATGAATCTTTTTTTACCACAAATATCTCAATCAAATGTAGTAATTTTCTAGCATTATTCTCTTGAATGAACCCTTATTCACTTAGATCGCGTCAAAATTTTGTTATCTCTAACCTCCACTTTTAAATCTCAATCATTAATTTTTTAATTCTTTGAAGTGATGTTTCTCAACTAAAAATCTAATCTTACCGTCTCTTTCGAGAACAACAATATATAATAACACTATTAATCGAGGGCTCTTCAATTAAATACAATCAATGCGTAGTTGAACAAATAGAGATAAAAAGAACGATTCAATTATAATAAAGCAAAATCACAAGTTCATCTAACAAGTGATTTCATCAACATATTAGAAAAAAATCTAGCTATTCATACTAATGTTTAAGACTATAGCATAGATTTTCATGATGAACAATTACGACTCTACGTTGAATTCAAGTCTCTTTTGCTCCTCGTGTTGTTCTTGCACCCCAAAAGTTGGTGTGTCCTTGATAAAATAATCCCTAGACTAATTATACCGTGTATAAAGAATCCTTGGACTAAAACACCCTTAAAATAGACAAAATTCGAAATCTGTAAAATTAAGTCCGGCGCGATATGGCCTTGTAGCTTAGTTGTGCTGCGCACACACAAGTTTTCAAACTCCATTGGTTCAGCCAAAATCCAATATCGGCTAAATATAACACTCCATAAATTCGGGCTTGGTTTAAGCTTGTTAACTTTATTGGGTTAGACTTGAATCATTATAAATTTTTGCAGTGCTTACTGTAAAAGTTGATATTTGAGTGTATACTAAGTTTATAAAGATTGAAGTTGAAAAGAATTAAAGAGAATCAAAGTTTGACTTGAAGTGTGAGTAAAACTTCACGAAATTAGTTGGACGCTATGCTGTATCTGACCTCAAATGAGTATAATTATAAAATAATAAGAAATTCAAGAAAACATAAAATGTGAATATTATAGCTTTTTGAAATACCTTTCCAATTATATAAAATTAAGGTCAAACAAAATTTTGTACACCGATTTATGACCATTTTACTGAAGATATGCAAAAATAAAAATTTTGATTAGTGTAGGATTTGCTTTTAAAGTCCAAGCCCTTATGATAACCTATAAATATATCCTAAAAACTTTTTGTGTTAGGGTTTTTCGATCAAAGGCTACTCCCAAACTCTAAGTAAGTTTTAACACCAATCCCTATATCGACTACATAAAATTTACGCTAGATTAATACAAATCATCATTGAAAATTGCTAGATTATGAAAAATTCATTCAACATTAATTGAGAGGAAACTTTGAAGTTTCTTTAAAAAAGGTGCGCCTTACTTACTAATGAATTTTATGGACTTATAATTAGGTTTTTAAACATTAAATGGTCTTTAGAATCATGAAATGAGATTGATTTAGATGTACTCTCTTAGAGGCAACATCTTATATTTTTCTATAGATTTTTTCTCCGATCATCCATATTGAATTAGTGTTCTCTTATAATTTAACTGTTCGATCGATCTCAAATAGTAATTGAGTATTCATTACATATAGGTCTTAAATATCAATAGTGGAGATTGTATTTGAAAGTCTGTAGAATTGCATTTTGGGATATGAATAGTAGCTACGAATTTAGTGAATACCTATAGATTATTGATTGTACAAATATTAGTTGGAGAGAAATTTTTAGGGAACCTTCATGAGAGCTATGGTTGAACATTAGAAAAAATGTTTAGGAGCAACTTTAGCTACTAGTTTACGGACACATGCCACGCATGTATATCTTATGTTATTTAGTATAACTTTTGAATAATTATATAAAATTATTTAAATATTTCTTGAGCGGTAAAAATAAAATTAAAGACTAAAGTACAAGTCTTTGAAACTGATGAATATGATAACCACCTTTTACAAAAGTTATTAACATGAATTAGTATAATTTTAATGTGAATAAAAGATAATTTGTATTTTTAAGTAATATATAATACTTGAATTAATTAATTCATTATTGCTCATGTACTTAAAATCTAAGTGAGAATATGAATTTCAAGAGAATCAAATATCATCAAATTTCATCAAGATTCTCGAAGTTAAAATATTGATATTTCACTTAGAGATACAATTTTTTAGATCACTTGTTCATCAATAATGAACTAAATATATCGACTTGAGAAAAGTAACAACTCTTCTGAGGGAAATAAATTCACATTGACAAGACAAACTCCATACAATCATATGTTTGTAATTGCATAAGGATAAATTATAAAAAAATAAGACTCTTCATATCAACAAATAAGGTACTAAGTAAATAATTATCGAAAAATTTGAGTTGATAAGTAGATGAAATTATAAAAGTCAAAAGAAACAAATTACAAAACCTTCAAGAGTAGATTCACGAACAAAAATGCAATAGAAATACAAAATCATAAAATTTAATCAACCAGTAGAAAAACTTACATGTTGTTTACTCATACAACTTGAATGATATATCTATCTATTCTCATATACCACCATGGTCCAACGATAGAAAGCACACCAGCCAATTAAAATTATGCATCCAAGACATTATCTACTAATATAGTAAGCATCTACAAAATCAAAAGAGTTGCCTCAAAGTGTCAACATAACATTCTCACAAATTGATAGTATTTAATTTACTTTATAGTTATGCAAAATAATATAAATTGAATTTCTAATACCTTGTTGTCAGTGTATCATCATTGAACAACTATTTGTGTTTAATACGAACGAAGAGATGTAATAGATATTACAACGTTGAAGGAAAAAAAATCTACATAAGTAAATATCATTCCATTAGAAGCATGAAATTTAAAATTGAGGAACTTTAGAGTAACTTATCAAATAAATGTCTTAAGTCTATAAACCAAAATAAAATACAAAATGACATTACAACCTAAAAAGATAAAGAAAGAACATGGATTTGACTCTTAATTTTCAGCTGATGTCAATTCAATAAAATTATGAGTTACATTGTAACAACTGTCACTTCATTTGCTATCTAAATTATTTAAACTTAATATATAATTATTGTCTTTTAAAAATATGCATTGGCTCTTGAACAACATATATAGTAATGACACAAATTCAAAAAGACTCAAAAATTATTATCATGATAAATATTATTTATTATAAATTATAAATTATTTCTATTTTATTATACAAATTCATTATAAAGTTTAATGGTATAATAATATTTATTATAATGCAAGTGTACTTTTTAGTACATAAATATCATAAAAATATTTTAAATTGAAGGATAAAATGGTCGCTCAATATTTAATGGGCAAATTGATCTTTCAATTTTTAACTTTGGGTTTCTGACTTTTAGAATAGTTTAAATTTAGATAGATAGATAGATATAGTAATAATATATTATTATTTGAAGGGTATATGTTATACCCTGTAGAATTCCCGGCACCTAGACGACCTATTCGCACGTTGGTTAAGCACATCTGAAGGCCATACGTGCTGTAGAAAGGCCCGGGAAAAAGATCGGACGAGAAACCCGTCGAACCATCGCGGGAGGAGCCAGGCAGAGCCCCTCCGCGATGGCAGCGTGTCACGGAGGTGAGGCCTCCGCGATGGCTCCGTGACACGTTGCCCTTGTCCAGGCCCAAGTATATAAAGGCCACTTTGGTTTTAAATCATTTAATCACATATAATTTTCCAGAGGACAGAGCAAAGCGGCAGAGAGAAGGTAAGAACGAAGGAAATTATATAATTTCCGTCCGATTACGCTACTAAACGCTGCCTAAACTCAAATTAATCCCAGATACCGAAGTATTTAGCAGCAGAGAGCATTCCTACGAATTCAGTTTCGTAAAATACGGCCGACGAATCGTCGAGCCACCGAGCTAAGATAAGTGGAATTGCTCTAAATTAGTGTCTATGTGTTCCTAGCTGAGAAGTGAATATTTCTCCCTTCTGGGCCGCTGAAAAATAGTGAGTTTTTGGCCGTCTTTCGATAAGCCTAAGTTTAGGCTATAAACTATATCGAAAGTGACGTTGCCTTTTGAAATAAAGTTGTATTTAGTGTTAATTGATATGTTTATGAATGCAGTTGGGAGAAAACAGTTGAAGTACCGGCCGAGCCTCGTCCGACAGATGGATAGTTCAAGGATAAGGTATGTAAAGTTCGTTTCCTCGGCAAGTTAAGAAATCTTGATACAGTATAGTAATTTAAAGGCCAGTAGATTGTCCAGAAGTCATGTGTTACGTTTGTTACGACTGTTGGTACGATATTGAAAGTATCGAGTTACAATTTGCATGAAATTTGCTAGTATGATAGAGATTCTAATATAAACAGTAGAAACTGCACAGTATGCTCAGTATGCGATGTTACACATGATGTTAGTATATTATTGTGCTCAATCGAAACTCAGTAGAGCAAGTAGTACCTGTAAGACAGCTCGGAAATAGAATGATAAGTTGAAACGAAGTTAGAAAGCATGTTAGAAATAGTGAATCATGTTACTATAGAAAATCAGTTTACAGCATAGTTTCAGCAGAAAGACTATATCATGTTCAACATTAGCCTTAGTACAGCCTGGCAGAAGACCATATTCGTACATACATATATATTATTTCCAGCTTCAGCATGTATTAAGTATGTACATATTTCTATCACTAGTCCAGCATATAGTGTATGCAGAAACTTAGTAAACAGCAGAGTTTTAGCAGAAACATTATCTTATGTAGCATTTGCCCAGTACAGCCCGGCAGGAGACTATATTCATATTTATACATCTTTACCTGCCTCAGCACGTATTAAATACGTACAGATTACTATCATTAGCCCAGCATGTAATATATATGATACTTTACCCCTATTAGCCTCAGTATGTGAGATACACAGACAGTATTACCAGTTGAGACCGTTGTATTGTTTGGGGTTGGATTACCTAGAATCCATGACCGCCCCAGGGTTAATAGCTGTATCGACTCGTCCACCAGAGGACGAGGATACGTCACTCTACGGAGTGGCATGCCGTCCCGCCAGGGGACGAAGATGGGATGCCAGCTTTTCCCCATATTTGTGCCTTGATCGGCCCTTACACACCCCAGTCGAGCGGATACGCCCGGGTGCAGATTCAGGAGTCCTTTGGACTCAGATGCAGTTATAGTCAGGGGCTCAGTGAGCCCAAGTGCATACCCAGGGGATCGGCGGGATGCTTGCAGCCATTATAGGAGATGGGATGACCGGGGTAGGGGTATAGATTCTGTGCTGATTGTACCTCCCGGCTTATGGGGGCCGGGTAAGGTTTGTGTGTGCTATGTTATGTTATTTCATGTTATGCCATGTTATGTTAGATACAAGTAGATCAGCAGTAGCACGATACGTTTCTAAGTATGACTCTCATCCCTTCCAGTAAAGATTGAGAGAAGGTAAGGTTTACATTATCAGACAGTTAAGTTATTCCTTCTACTTCAGTTTTATCAGTTACATTATTGCTTTCAGATTTTGATTTCAGTTATTGCTTTACATACTCAGTACCAGCGGTACTGACGCCCGGTGGGGCGCTGCATTACTTGCCTGCAGGTACTCATAGACGAGTAGGTGACACCACGTGATTCCTGTCAGCGTTGAGCATTCAGCTCCTGTCATCCGGAGACTGAATTCCAGAGGTGTACTTCAGTTTCTGTTGTTATATAGTATGGGTAGGTCGGGGCCCTGTCCCGATAATTTCTATTGCTATTCCTAGAGGCTTGCAGTCTGTATATTTCCCTGTGGTCAGTTGAGCCGGTCGTGTGAGGCCGTGCAGTGTTAGCTGTTAGTACTCTTGCTTCTTTTATGTTGGCTGTGTGGGGACATAAGTTTGACAGTAGTGGTGACCTTGCCGGTCACGTAGCCTTCTAGTATTTTATCGCTGAATGCAGATAACTAGACAGCATGGTGGCCTTGTTGGCCCGCATAGATTTCCCTGAATTGATATGTTTCTGGTCAGCTGTTAGTACAGGTACAGGCGGCTATAGGCCAATGGGCCGGGGGCTGTGTTTACAGCCGTTATATAGCCCTTTGTTCCCAGAAATATGAGTTAGAGCCAGCCAGGCACTAGATGTGCCCAGGCTTAGCAGTCCAGCAGTTCAGGTTCCAGTAGGGCACCAGGTGCCAGTCATGCCCCCCAAGGCGGGGTGTGACAGTATATTAGTCTTTCAATGTTTGGAGGATATTTTAATATTTATTATTTATATTTAATTATTATTATTTAAAAGAGTATATTAGTCTTTCAATGTTTGGATGCCATTTTAATATTTTAAATTTTTACTTTCATTTATTATTTATATTTATTTATTATTATTTGAAGAGTATATTAGTCTTTCAATGTTTGGAGGGTTGTATTTTAGTATTTTAACTTTTCACTTTTTGGCTTCCTACTTATATATATATATAAATTTTTTGAACATACTTTTGACTGTCAGCGTGCTTTGAACTAGAGCTTTATGCACGTGAGGGATACGCTCGCATCGAGCCCTCATATATTTATTTTATATTATGAACTATGTACTTGTGAACGAATTGCCCAACAATTGAGATTGTTGAAATTGATTTTTAAAGTGTCAATCTTTAAAAACATGTGTTGCTCTATGAATGAACCTTTAAATTTTAAATTTTTGATATATGATTATGAATATATTTTGCCTTATGAACAGGATGTGTAGGACTTGAATTCTAAAATGGTATTTTTGAAAGACCTTTTAATCTATGAACGGTCCACAACAGCAAAACTTGACTTTTATTTTTGCACATGATTTTTTAAATTAATTAATGATTTTGATTACCCTTATTACGGGATGATGATGTTGAAATAATTTTTTGGCTACTATGCCATGTCTTATGATTTACTATTTTTCGGTTGATATGCCATAATTGAAATTTTTCGTTTGGATTACCCCTTGTCATGACACTTTGATTACCCCTACTATAGGAGGACACTTTGATTACCCATTGGGAGGACACTTTAGATTACTCTTATTTTGGGATGACTTGTTTGGGTTACCCATATTTTGGGATGAATTATTTGGATTACCCTTAGTTTGGGATGTGTAACACCCCAAAACTGTCCTATACCAGACTTAGACATTTCAAGAAAAATGCAGCAGAAAAACCAATTTTTTTTCCAGAACGACTGAGATAATGAGTTGTGGTCACCAGGTCTTGGCCACCTGAGAATCAATGAGACAAGGAACGACCCATTGTAAGAAACAATGAGTTATCCTGTCAGTCGTGGTTTCTCCTAGCCCAGAAATCCTTCCTAGGACCCCACGACTCAACCAATGTGTCATTTTCTGAAACAACGACCCGTTGTGAGAGTCGTCGGGTGAAACCTTTCAGTGAAGATGAGAGGAAACAACGACTCATTGCTTCCCCCAACGAGTCGTTGTCAGCACCGTTGTTTCAACTTAGGATTTTTCAGAAACTTCACCAGTAAAACTAACGACTGAACACGATGACCCAATTGGTCCAACCAACGAGTCGTTGTGTCACCCGTTGCTTGGCCTTCCAGTTTTCCTTGCCCAGTGGCTACGGGAGGAACCAATGACCCGTTGGTTCATCCAACGAGTCGCGGTGATCCCTATTTCCAGAGCCAGTAACTTCTCACCCCAGGCAGTGGAACCAACAAGAGGTCCTAATAAGTCGTGGTCTCAACCAACGACTCGTTAAGTGACCCTTTAGGACCCTGTCGACCAGATTTCAAATTTAAATTACAGGGGTAATTTTGTAAATTTTTCACCCACTTAGTCCCTAAACTAAGTCATTTTGGGTTTAAGCAGGGGTTTTAGAGGGAGAAATCAACGGTTTTCTCTCATTTTTCTCATCTCTCATCTGTTAAGCATAAAGTCTCTCTCAGAAAGGTTTAGAGCAGAAGTTAGGGTGATTGGTTCTTTTCAGATTTTCAAGGATTTATCTTTGGGCTTTCTATCTCCAAGTATGTGGGGATTCAACAAGGGAATAGTTCTTCCCTTGTGTCTCAAAATCCTCCTTAAATTCTCTATCAATTCTAGCCCTGAGACTTTCGAATGTTAAGAAATTCTTAGTCAGACTTGGTTTAATTCATGTGAAATATTATTTTATCATAATTTTGATATTTTCCACCAGTTTGTGACTGTATTGGTACTTGTCCTTGTAAAGTAGATTCTAGCCCTAGCTCTCGAATATAGAAAACTTGAATCTTGCAATAGTGCTTAAATATCAAAATTTTGCTTGATTTTATCAGTGTTGGAGACTCCCATGTTAGTAGTATTGAAATTCAATCAGATTATTGTCAGTCCGGTTTTCGTCATAATGTTAGAATACTCAGTGTCAGTCAGAAATGTCAGCTGATCAGTTTGACTACAGAAAATTCTCAAGGTGTCAGTAGTGCCTCCTAGTTATCAGAACTAAGCTCAATATTAGTTTTAGTGGTTCTTTAGGCGGTCATGACATTTCAATTAATAACTCTGACTAGCCTTACGACCCCAAACTCAGATTATAGTTTATTCTTTAGACGGTCACGACGCTTCCAGATAATCATGCTCTGACCAGTCTTAGAACCCAGTTACAGAATTCAGTCCAATAAGACTCTCAGGGTGCTTTTAGATAGGTATTCCTGACTAGTCTTAGGCCCCAATTTCGAGCTATCAGCTTAGTAGTCAGTATAGAAATATCCAGTGGGAGTAAGACTTAGCACCGACAGGGACGGGATTCCAACGCACCCAGGTACCCAGAACTACGTTACCACCGTAGGTTACAGTTTTATTGGCCTCATGGCCCTAGATTTGTGATCACCCAGTTCATGCCTTTATACCTTGGCAATATATATTGGGTCCTACCGATGGGGTATATATATCGAACTCCACATCTAGTTCACGTGGTTATATGTCGGTTATAGACTCTTCCACTAGTCAACTTAGTTCAGTCTCAGATTAGTCAGTTCAGTTCCAATTTGCTTAGCTCAACATAGTTAGTTCAAACTTAGAAATCTCAAATTTAGGGCATGTCTTTGACCATCAGACAGGGTCATCTTGACCATCCCAATATATTTCAGTTATTTCAATTTTGTATATCAGTGGTCATTGCGTGTCATTTCATTTCACTTATTTATATCCAGTATTATGCTTTCTACTTTTACTCAGTACATTCAAAGTATTGACGCATACTTTCTATGCTGTATCATTTTATGCGCCATTAGTATATCTCTTTAGGTGATTTCAGGAGCAGCAATGGCGAGACCTTATCTTTCGAGGACAACATTTCTTTTACTTCAGTAAATTTCCTTTCAGTTATAATTTAGAGTTGGCTGGAGGCTTGTCCCAGCAACTCATCATTAGTAGATGTCTTTCAGACAGAGTTTTCAAATATTGAATATTATTGTTCTTTCAGATGTATGAACTCACAATTAAATCATTTTCTTAAATGATTTCGTTATTTAAGGCTTCCGCTATGTTTTACTCAAAATGCAGTGTATGATAGACCAGGGGTTGACTTGGGGTTACTTGTAACTCCAAGTACCGTGTTCCGTCCAGGGTGTAGACTCGGGGCATGAAAAACTTGGTTTTAGAGCACTAGGTTTACAGTATCCTCGGATGTCTGAAAGCAGCATCGAGTAGAGTCCCTTTCATGGGTGTGAAGTGCGCAACACATATGATGGGGAGCTACAAGATGTTATTAGGAAAAAACTCTATTTTGTTCATACTCTTTATCATGCGTTAAAAATTCATTCCAGAATCATCCTCCTAACTCGTGCTCTATTTCGTTTCAGTGAATTATGCCTCCGCGACATTGTAATAGAAGAAGGGCCGGTAGTGCTCACCGACCTACCCACCAGCCCCAAAAGCCCCTCAGGACGACTCAGTATCCACCGCAGAGTTTAAGGCGGCTATCTAGTTGCTCGCTCAGACAGTTACCAACCAAGTGAACCAGCAGGTCGTCCCGGTCAACAATAATGGGTCTGCAGCAGCTGCCCATGTCACACCCCGCCTTGGGGGATATGACTGGCACCTGGTGCCCTACTAGGATCTGAACTACTGGACTGCTAAGCCTAGGCACATCTGGTGCCTGGCTGGCTCTAACTCACATTTCTGGAAACAAAGGGCTATATAACGGCTGTAAACACAGCCCCCGGCCCATTGGCCTATAGCCTCCTGTACCTGTAATAATAGCTGACCAGAATATGCAACTATAGGGAAACCTATACGGGCTGACAAGGCCTCCATGCTGTCTAGTTATCTGCAACTCAGCAACAACATACTAGAAGGCTACGTGACCGGCAAGGTCACCACTACTATCAAACTTATGGCCCCACACGGCCAACATAAGAGAAGCAAAAGCACTAACAGCTAACAACTGCACGCCCTCACACGACCGGCTCAACTGACCATAAGGAAATATACAGACTGCAAGCCTCTAAGAGGAGCAATAGAAATGATCGGGACAGGGCCCCGACCTACCCGTACTAAACAACAAAAGAAAATGAAATACACCTTTGGGGTTCAGTCTCCGAATGACAGGAGCTGAATACTCGATCGCTGACAGGAATCACGTGGTATTGCCTGCTCGTCTATGAGTACCTGCAGGCAAGTAATGCAGCGCCCCACCGGGCGTCAGTACCGCTGGTACTGAGTATGTAAAGCAACAACTGAAAGAAATATCTGAGAAACAATGATATAACTGATGAAACTGAAATAGAAAGGAATGAATTAACTGTCTAATAATGTAAGTCATACCTTTTCTTAATTATACTGGAAGGAGTAGGAATTGTACCTGAGAGTTTATCGTGCTACTGTCGATCTACTCGTATCTACTGTAACAGGGTATAACACATCATAACATAACATAGCACACACAAACCTTACCCGACCCTCATAAGCCGGGAGGTACAACCAGCACAGAATCTATACCCCTACCTCGGTCATCCCATCTCCTATAAACCCCGTAAGCATCCTGCCGGTCCCCTGGGTATGCACTTGGGCTCGCTGAGCCCCTGACTATAACTGCATCTGAGCCCGGAGGACTCCTGAATCTACACCCGGGCGTATCCGCTCGACTGGGGTGTGTAAGGGCCGATCAAGGCACAAATATGGGGAAAACTGGCATCCCATCTTTGTCCCCTGTGGGACGGCATGCCACTCCGTAGAGCGACGTATCCTCGTCCTCTGGCGGACGAGTCGATACAGCTATCAACCCTGGGGCGGTCATGGATGCTAGGTAGTCCAACCCCAAACAATACAACGGTCTCAACTAGTAGTACTATCTGCATATCTCACATACTGAGGCTAGCTGGGATAAAGTATCTGTATATACTATTTGCTACGTTCTAGAGAAAGGCCCGGGAAAAGATCGGACGAGAAACCCGTCGAACCATCGCGGGAGGAGCCGAGGCAGAGCCCCTCCACGATGGCAGCGTGTCACGGAGGTGAGGCCTCCGCGATGGCTCCGTGACATGTTGCCCAGGTTCAGGCCCAAGTATATAAGCCCCACTTCAGTTTAATTTCATTTTACCACACAATTATTTCCAGAAAACAGAGGTTACACGCAGAGAAAAAGGTGGGACGAAGGAAATTATATAATTTTCGTCCGATTATGCTGCTAAACGCTGCCCAAACTCAAATTAACTCTAGATACGGGGGTATTTAGCAACAGAGAGCATTCCTACGGATTCAGTTTCGTGAAATACGGCCGACGAATCGTCGAGCCACCGAGCTAAGGTTAGTGGAATTGCTCTAAATTAGTGTCTATGTGTTCCTAGCTGTGAAGTGAGTATTTCTCCCTTCTAGACCTCTGAAAAATAGCGAGTTTTCGGCCGTTTTTTGATAAGCCTAAGTTTAGGCCATAAACTATATCGAAAATGATATTGCTCTTTACAATAAAGCTGTATTTAGTATTAATTGGTATATTTATGAATGTAGTTGGGAGAAAATAGTTGAAGTACTAGCCGAGCCTCGTCCGACGGACGAATAGGTCAAGAATAAGGTATGTAAAGTTAGTTTCCTCGGCAAGTTAAGTAATCTTGATACAATACAGTAATTTAAAGGCCAGTAGATTGTCCAGAAGTCGTGTGTTACGTTGTTACGACTGTTGGTACGATATTAGAAGTATCGAGTTACAACTTGCGTGAAATTTGCTAGTACGATATAGATTCTAATGTAAGCATTAGAAACTGCACAGTATGCTCAGTATGCGATGTGACACAGAATGTTAGTATATCATTGTATTTAATCGAAACCCA
The DNA here is from genome assembly GCA_035772735.1 of Datura wrightii. NCBI lineage: Eukaryota > Viridiplantae > Streptophyta > Magnoliopsida > Solanales > Solanaceae > Datura > Datura wrightii. The sequence goes on along the minus strand of JASDFA010000006.1, from coordinate 82,032,159 downwards.
GTAGAGCAAAGTAGTATTTGTAAGGCAGCTCAGAAATAGAATGATAAGTTGAAATGAAGTTAGAAAGCATGTTAGGAATAGTAAATCATGTTACTATAGAAAATCAGTATACAACACAGTTTTCAGCAGGAACACTACATCCTGTTTAGTATTAGCCCAGAACAGTTTGGCAGAAGATTATATTTATATATATATTGTTACCAGCCTCAGCAGGATTTCACTCGGATGAACCCTCCAAATTTTCAGGGATCTAAGGTGGGAGAAGACCTATAGGAGTTTGTGGACGAGATTAGAAAAATCACCCGAATTATGGGTGTTAGCTCCTCGGAGAGTGCCGACTTGGCTGCCTACCAGCTAAAAGGGGTGGCCCAAATTTGGTATGAGCAATGGAAGGAGGGGAGGCCAGCGGGAGCAAGACCAGTGGAATGGGAGGAGTTCACTACAGCCTTCCTAGATAGATTCTTCCCTCGGGAGCTAGGGAGGCAAAATGGCGGAGTTCATAAATCTGAGACAGGGAAACAGGACAGTAGAAGAATATGCTCTGGAGTTCACCAGGCTGTCTAAATATTATCCAGAGATGGTAGCCGAGCCAAGGGCTCGTATGTTGAAATTTGTTAATGGGATGTCGAACCTGGTCCTCAAAGAGTGTAGGACAGCGATGCTGATTAAGGATATTGACCTCTCTAGCCTTATTGTTCATGCCCAGCAGATTGAGGCAGAAAAGCTGAAGGACATAGAGTAGAAGAACAAGAGGCCAAGGAGTGGCCAATCAGATTATGGCTACCAGAGTCTGGCGGTAGTAGTCTCCCACAGCAGCAGCAGAGGGCTCCAACACCCAGCTCAGCCAGTGCCCTTATCTTTCAGTCCAGCTAGGATCGGAGGGGTGGAGAATCTGACTCTCAATCCAAGAACTACAGTGCTAGCAACAAATATCCATATGGCCCTAAGTGTGGAAAGAACCACCTAAGAGAGTGTCTTCAGGGTCAAGAGCGCTGTTTTGGTCATCGACAACTTGGTCATCGACTTAAAGAGTTCGTCAGTAGGACGGGGAAGGTCACAATCCACTACCTTAGTAGCTCCATCAGGCCGACCAACTCAACAGGCCAGCACTCCAGGTACAAATGGCGACCAATGCCAAATTTTTTTTTATGCTTGTCTTCCTGTCAGGATTAAGAGAGTTCACCTGACGTGGTCACGGGTATGTTACGCCTTTTTCATCTAGACGTGTATGCCTTACTAGATCAAGGAGCCACACTTTCATTCATGACTCCCTATGTAGCAGTCCAGTTTGATATCAATCCAGAGGTCCTCTCAGAATAATTTTCAGTCTCCACCTCAATCGGCGAGTCAGTTTGAGCCAGCCGGGTGTATAGAAACTGCCCAGTCTCAGTCTTCAATAAGGTTATTCTAGCTGATCTTATAGAGTTAGACATGGTTAATGTCATGACCCGAACGGAGGCCCGGATCGTAGACACGGGACAAGAGACCCCGAGAGACCCCAAGTTGACCCATGACACATGCATACAACTATTCTCAATTAAACAAGCAGGGCATTAAACATAAACATAGCAAAAACGTAACCATAGAACAACATCACGAAATAATGAACATATACAAGAACTGAGTACTACATACTAGTTTGAAAGCCTCTACTACATACGATGGGTTAATGGGAAAACATTCCCAACTAACTCGAACAATACTAAAACTCAAGATAACATAAAAGTCTGTCAAACAGCCCTCGGAACATGAGGACTCACCAGTGAACTGATAGCATAAGTTGAGATGGACTAAGGATGAAGATGAGCCTGAGATCCGGACCCTGCATCTTGAAACGATATAACATAGAAAGTATGTGGTCAGTACGTGGAATGTACCGAGTATGCAAGGTAAGTAAAACCGCTCTAGCAAGGTAGATTATTTAAAAAAGTTCATAATATATCATAATCTTTCAACATGAGAGGAATGGCATACATGAATTCTTTCTATATTCATAATCTTATCATAACATGACCATACATAGCTTTATAACATCAATTTGACTTGAATAACTTAAAGCTGAAACATAATATTTATATCAAAAGTTGAACAATGAGTCAAACCTTGCTTCTTTTACATGCGTTCATAATAATCATCATGAATAGTGAATATGCAAATCTGAATGATATAGACTGTGGGAGACTCATCACTTAACCGACATACCACGATAGAGCTTACGAGGTCCCAACTATCACACTAAGTGGCTAGAGCTGTACATAACCTTGCTAGGGCGATGAACGATACCATGATATCGATATCAAGCTGAAGGGCCAATCAGGCCGGGGGTAGCTCACAAGGGAGGTCCTGATAATATAATAGTATCAACCTACATTGGCGCGTAGTTCTGGGGCATAGGGTAATCGACCCTAACCCACTCGGTGCTAGACTCTTCTCCCAAAAATATGAAATGCTCTATATCATATATAATGAAGCTCAACATCGTCTATTGACGAAGCTCAACATGAAATCATGCACGACTCAACATCGTATGAAACTAAGCTTAACATTCTCTATTGACAAAACTCATTAATGAAATCATGCATAGACTGGACATCATATGAAAATGAAGCTCAACATTGTCCTTCGACAAAGCTCAATAATGCCATACATCTCAATTATAAATTCATGCATATAAGAAGCTTTATTTCGAAACATACCACAAGCTCAATCATAGGTGGGGGAATCTACTCAAATCATGTGGTAAGCTACATGTAGAAATATTTAGTCGACATACCACAAGCTAGAATTTATAATAAGAATTGGAAAATTTCACTTTAAACAATGTGATAAGCTTATGTCGGGAAAATCATCACTTTAATCAACATGTGGGCATTACCCAAAGCTCTATCATTCTATAATCCAATCGATTCATTTAGGAAACAACATCAAAATCATGGGTAGTTTTAGAAACACGCTTTACTTCATCAACTTCATCCCCACCACACATTTACCATAAATCACCTCTTTCATGAACTCTTTACTCATGGGCGTTTTAGATTCAATTTTAGGAAAAACAATTTTTATAAGAGAAACAAGTTAGAATTCGCCCAAGCATTGTAAATCATCAATATCAACTCAATCTAATCATACCCACGAATAGAGATATAAGAATCATGCAATTGATCAAAACCCCATAATTGATTATTCATAATTTAACACTAATTGATAGGAACTGGACATGGGTGTGGAATGTAGACACCCATTAAAACCCTACATACCTGAAAATGGATTGACTCAAAGTTCCTTGAATACCCACAAGAAAATTGATGGAAACTTGGGGAAGAAGACCTTAAATTTCCCAAAAATCTCTCTAAGATTTTGCATGAGAATGAGCATGCATAAAGGACTTAACTTATCTTATCACACTCAGAAAAATATCGAGAACGATGTAGTTTAGGGTATAAAAGTGTAAAAAAGTCAAAAATGCCCTCAATGAACCTGCCCTGAAAACTGGTCGGATGAAACCACGGGTGGCACCAACGGGTCGTGGAAACAGTGCACGGACCATTCTATCTTCTCGTTGAATGAATTGATGAATGCGTTCTCTTCGGAACTTAACCAACAGACAGACAGGATGGGTCGTACTATGATCCAATGGGCCATTCCTTCGGTCATTGATTGCTCCTCCGAACCTTCTAAATTTCTATCCAACGAGCCTCACCACAACTCGTCGAACGCTTCAAAGGGTCGTGGTTACTATTCGTCCTTTCTCACTGAGATCTGGGATCCCTTACCAAGGCTCCCCACTATGGGTCGTTGCAAGCCACAACGGGTCGTTGTATGACCCGCCGTACCTTCCTACTGCCAAGTCCACTTCCTACCACGACAACAAACGACGGCTTGTGGTTACTTACCACGGGCCATTGAATCAACCATTGTTTCCCTCTGATACTTAACCACCTGAACCCATGACCATCAATGACGGCCCGTGGTTACTTTCCACGTGTCGTGCTACCTATCGTTCTGCAACCTTTTTTCCAATTTTCAGCAGTTTTGCATTTTAGCTTCCCAGGTCTACTTGTAAGCACTTTCGGGGTATTACAATATCTCCCCCTTGGGAACATTCGTCCTAGAATGTAGGGAAACAAGCAACAAATAGAAACATACAATTTATCATATCTATATACTGATCATTTTAACCAAAATTTCACGGAATGACTACCTCCGAATAAAACTACATTGCTGAAATGATCTCATACCTCACATACACATCCATACACATAAAAGAATCTTGCACACATGAACTGAACATGAAAACTAAATGGGATCATAGGGTAGAACTGATACCTTAAGTCGGAACCGAGCCGGTAGAGAACAAATGTGGATATCTAGCCATCATGTCTGCTTCGGCTTCCCTCGTAGCTCCCTCAACATGCTGATTTCTCCATAAGACCTTAACTGAAGCTAATTCCTTGTTTCTCAACTTCCAAACCTGATGATCTAAGATTTCAATGGGAATTTCTTCATAACTGAGGCTGTCTTTTACTCCAATGTTGTCTACTGGAACTACCAAGGCTGGATCACCCAAACACTTCTTCAAAAGTGACACATGAAAAATGGGATGAACTGAGGACAACTCCGATGGCAAGTCCAACTCATACGCCACCTTAACAACCCTCTCCACAACTCGGTAGGGACCAACATAGCAGAGACTGAGTTTCCCTTTCTTGCCGAACCGCATTACCCCCTTCATGGGAGATACCTTTAGAAATACCCAATCATCCACCTCAAACTCCAAATCTCTTCTCCTCACATCAACAAATGATTTCTGGCGACTCTGAGCGGTCTTCAACTTGTACCTTATCAACGGAACTCTTACCATGGCCTCATGGACTGAATCAGGCCCTATCATGGCTGCCTCACCAACTTCAAACCATCCGATGGGCAATCTACACCTCTGCCCATAAAGAGCCTCGAATGGTGCCATTTGGATACTAGAGTGATAGCTGTTATTGTAAGAAAACTCGATTAAGGGCAAGTGATCATCGCAACTACCTTTAAAGTCCATCACACAAGCTCTCAACATGTCCTCAAGAGTTTGAATTGTCCGCTCCACCTGGCCATCCGTTTGCGGATGAAAGGCTGTGCTGAGCTTAACTTGTGCCCCAAGTCCCTTTTGATAAGAACGCCAGAATTGAGAAGTAAACTAAGTACCTCGGTCTGAAATAATGGAAAAGGGCACTTAATGAAGTCGAACCAACTACCAAGTATACAACTAAGCATAATCATCTGCTGAATCCGTGGTCTTGACTGGTAGAAAGTGTGCAGCCTTGGTTAACCAGTCGACCACCACCAAAATGGAATCATAAAGTCGTCGAGTGCGAGGTAGGCTTGTAATGAAATCCATATTAATCTCTTCCCACTTCCAAGTGGGAATGCTGATATCCTGAAGTACGCCTCCCGACCTTTGATGCTCGACCTTCACTTACTGACAGTTCAGACATTTTGCTATGAACTCTGCAATATCCCTCTTCATACCATCCCACCAATAGATTTCTCGCAAGTCTCGATCATCTTCGTGGATCCTAGATGGATAGAATATTTGGTACCATGTGCCTCATGCAATATTCGAACTCTCAAATCATCCATGCCTGGGACACATAGTCGACCCTGGTATCGTAGCACACCATCTCCCCCTTGGGAGAAAACCTCCACCTTTTGACTCTCCACTGCCTCCTTCAACTTCCTCAAAATTGGTTCCTCATCTTGCCTGGATTTAACATCAACCACCAAGGACGATTTTGACTCGTTATGTACAACACCACCACCATCGGTCAAGTCGATCAGTCTAACTCTCAGTCTTGCAAGTCGGTGAACATCTTTTCACCAACTCCTTCCCCTCATCCACATGGGACACACTCTCCTTACTAAGTGCATCCGCAACAACATTAGCCTTGCCCGAGTGGTAGAGAACACTCATGTCGTAGTCCTTCAATAACTCCAACCACCTCCTTTGTCGAAGATTTAGATCTTTCTATGAGAACACTATTGCAAGCTCTTGTGATCGGTGAATACATCCACGTGGACCCCATACAAGTAATGGCGCCATATCTTCAATTCAAACACCACCGCAGCCAACTCAAGATCATGAGTCGGGTAATTCTTTTCATGAACTTTCAGCTGTCTTGAGGCATATGCTATTACTTTCTCATGCTGCATAAACACATACCCGAGTCCAACTCGTGAAGCATCACAATACACCACAAAGCCGTCCGTACCCTCGGGTAGAGTCAACACTGGTGCTGAAGTGAATCGGGTCTTCAACTCCTGGAAGCTTTTCTCACAAGCCTCCGACTATTGAAACTTTACCTTTTTCTGAGTCAATCTAGTCAATGGGGCTGCAATGGATGAGAAACCATCAACGAACCTCTGATAATAACCCGCTAAGCCCAAAAAGCTCCTGATGTCTGATGGGTTCACTTGTTTGGGCCAATTCTTTACCACCTCGATCTTTTGAGAATCTACTTTTATACCCTCACTTGACACCACATGGCCTGGGAATGCCATAGAATCTAACCAAAACTCGCATTTGCTGAACTTTGCATACAACTGCTGATCCTTGAGGGTTTGAAGCACTACTCTCAGGTGAGTGGCATGCTCCTCCTCGCTCCAAGAGTATATGAGAATATCATCAATAAATACAATCACGAACAGGTCTAGATATGCCTTGAATACCCTATTCATCAGATCCATAAAAGCTGCAAGGGCATTGGTTAGTCCAAAGAACATAACTACAAACTCATAGTGACTATACCGAGTCTTGAAGGCGGTTTTTGGAATGTCACACTCCCGAACTCAGTGCTGGTGATATCCAGACCTAAGATCTATCTTCGAGAAACATATGGCACCCTGGAGCTGGTCAAACAAATCATCAATCCTAGGCAAGGGGTACCTATTCTTGACGGTGACCTTATTCAACTGCCGATAATCAATGCACATGCGGAGGGAATCGTCCTTCTTTTGAACAAATAATATTGGTGCATCCCATAGAGACTTACTCGAACTGATGAAGCCTTTATCCAACAAGTATTTCAACTAATCTTCAACTCTTTCAGCTCGGCTGGGGCCATTCTGTAGGGCGGGATAGAAATGGGTTGCGTGTTGGGAAGAAGGTCTATACCGAAATCAATCTCCCGCTTGGGAGGTACACCTGGCAAATCATCAGGAAAGACCTCCGGGTACTCACATACGACTGGAACTGACTAAATGGTCGGGGTCCATACTCCACATCCTAAACCCTAACCAGATGGTACATGCAACCCTTGGAAATCATCTTCCAGGCCTTAAGATAAGAAATAAATCGACCTACAGGCATAACTGAACTACCCCTCCACTCTAAAACTGACTCACCCAGAATATGAACTCTACTGACCGGATTCTACAATTAACTGAAGCATAGCATGCATATAGCCAATCCATGCCGAGAATAACATTGAAATTGGTCATGGCTAACTCTACCAAATTTGCTGAGGTGACCTTATGAAGAACTAAGACTGGGCAATCTCTATATACCGTCTAGCTATAATTGAGTTACCTACTAGAGTAGAAACTGAGAAGGGCTCTGATAAGACATCGGGACTGACTCCAAAGCTACTGGCTATATAAGATGTCACAAAAGATAGGGTGGCCCCTGGATCTAGAAAAGCATACACATCAACATAAAAGACTCTCAACATACCGGTTACTACATTTGGTGAGGCCTCCTGCTCCTGGCCAGTGGCTAAGTCATAGAATCTGTTCTGATGCTGCCTGCCAGCTGTGCTAGTAGATGCCCCCTGATGTGCTGTGCATGGGAGAGGTGCTGTTGAACTAGAAGTTGGGCCTCGGCCCGCAACCTGATCCTGTCTCACAGCGGGATAATCTCTGAGCATATGTACCGGCTTCCCACACCCAAAACAAGATCCTAACCCTGCCAAACATGGGCCTGTGTGCCCTCGGCCGCACCTGCGATAAACTGGAATGCTGGAGTCCACGGGCCTACTACTATGACCCCTTGAGCCTGACACTCGCCCTCTCTAATCATTTCTGCCCTAGATAGCACACTCAGTGCTGAAGATGCTGGGGCTGATGATATCTGGTGGGTCTTCTGTCGGTGCCCACCACCAGACCTCTGTTGAGTGAATCTATGGTCCTTAGTCCTGGCCCTCTTGCCCCTTTCCCTCGAATGTGCCGCCTCCATCTGCTGAGCATACAACACTATGTGAGAGAAGTCCATGTCCTGGTGGAGCATAGCTGTCTTACCGTCCTTGTCCAAATATCCTGTTATACCATGCACAAATCTACTCACCCACGCCCGTTGGTCAGCCACCAACTCAGGGGCATATTTAGATAAGCGGGTAAACTCAAGGGCGTACTCCTTGACAGTCATCCTCCCTTGCTTTAGATTCAAAAATTAAGCTGCTTTCAAATCCCTCATTTCTCGAGGGAAGAATCAATCGAGGAATGCAACCTGACACTCCTCCCATGTGACTGGACCTGCTCCAGCGACTCTACTGTCCTTCCACCGGCGGAACCAAATATGCGCAACCCCTTTCAACTGGTAGGAGGCTAACTCTGCGCACTCTACACTACTCACCCCCATAACCTGGGTGATCTTGACAATCTCATCAATGAAGTCGTGCGGGTCCTCATCTAACTTGGACCCCAAGAACTCCGACGGATTCATTCTCAAAAAAGTCTCAAACTCTGGCCGCCACTGCATTACCATTCTGAGGAACATGCGCAACGTCCCATTGATTGACCTGAGCGATCAAGGCCTGTGCCAACATCTGGATGGCGGCATGAAACTCAGCATGAGCGACTGGCTCTGGTGCCTGGGGCTCCTGAACTGGTGGGGCTGGCTGATGCCCATAACCGTTTCCCTCATCGTGGCCTTCACCACCTCCGTTCCTCCTTCCATTCATCCTCCTAGGAGCCATGATTTTGTAATTACGAATAGCACGAATTTGGAGGATAGAAAGGCTTTTCATCGCATGACATAATTCATGAAAGAAGGGAACATTTCCTAAACTGTTTAGTAGCCTCTTCGTCATAAGTGTCGCGTGCTTCACACCAATGAAAATGACTCTACCTAACGCGACTTTCAGACACCCTAGGACACTTCAAACCTATGGCTCTGATACCAAGTTTGTCATGACCCGAACGGAGGCCCGGATCCTAGACACAGGACAAGGGACCCCGAGAGACCCCAAGTTGACCCATGGCATATGCATACAACTATTCTCAATTAAACAAGCAGGGCATTAAACATAAACATAGAGGAAATATAACCATAACACAACATCAAGAAATACTGAATATATACAAGAGTTGAGTACTACAAACTAGTCTGAAAGCCTCTACTACATACAATGGGTTGATGGGACAACATCCCCAACTAACTCGAACAATACTGAAACTCAAGATAACATAAAAGCCTGTCAAACAGCCCTCGAAACGTGAGGGCTCACCAATGAACTAATAGTGTAAGCTGAGATGGACTAAGGATGAAGAATATCTTGAGATTTGGACCCCGAATCATGAAACGATACAACAAAGAAAGTATGCGGTCAGTACGTGAAATGTACTGAGTATGCAAGGTAAGTAAAACCGCTCTAGCAAGGTAGATTATTTAAAACAATTCATAATATATGATAAGCTTTCAACATGAGAGGAAAGGCATACATGCATTCTTTCTATATTCATAATCTTATCATAACGTGACCATACATAACTTTATAACATCATGGTTGACTCAAATGACTCAAAGATGAAACATAACATTTGTATCAAAAGCTGAACAATGAGTCAAACCTTGCTTCTTGTACATGCATGCATAACTAATCATCATTAATAATGAATATGCAAATTTGAATGATATAGACAGTGGGAGACTCGTCACTTAACCGACATACCACGATAGAGCTTAGTGGTCCCAACTATCACACTCAAGTGGGTAGAGTCGTCCATAACTTGCTAAGGCGTGGACGATGCCATGATATCGATATCAAGCTGAAGGGCCAATTGGGCGGGGGATAGCTCACAAGGGATGTTCCGATAATATAATAGTATCAACCTAAATTGGCGTGTAGTTCTAGGGCATAGGGTAATCGACCCTTAACCTGCTCGGTGCTAGAATCTTCTCCCAAAAACATGCAATGCTCTATATCATATATAAAGAAGCTCGACATCGTCTATTTACGAAGCTCAACATGAAATCATGCATGACTCAACATCGTATGAAATGAAGCTCAACATTGTCTATTGACAAAGCTCATTAATGAAATCATGCATAGACTGGACATCATATGAAAATGAAGCTCAACATTGTCCTTTGACAAAGCTCAATAATTCCATACATCTCAATTATAAATTCATGCATATGAGAAACTTTATTTCGAAACATACCACAAGCTCAATTATAGGTGGGAGCATCTATTCTAAATCATGTGGTAAGCTACAGGTAGAAATATTTACTCGATATACCACAAGCTAGAATTTATAATAAGAATTGGAAAATTTCACTTTACATAATGTGATAAGCTTATGTCGAGAAAATCATCACTTTAATCAACATGTGGGCATTACCCAAAGCTCTATCATTCTAGAATCCAATCGATTCATTTAGGAAACAACATCAAAATCATGGGTAGTTTTAGAAACATGCTTTTCATCATCAACTTCATCACCACCACACATTTACCATAAATCACCTCTTTTATGAACTCTTCACCCATGGGAGTTTTAGATTCAATTTTAGGAAAAATAATTTTTATAAGAGAAATAAGTTAGAATCCGTCCAAGCTTTTTAAATCATCAATATCAACTCAATCTAATCATACCCATGAATAGAGATATAAGAATCATGCAATTTATCAAAACCCCATAATTGATTATTCATAATTTAATACTAATTGATAGGAATTGGGCATGGGTGTGGAAGGAAGACACCCATTAAAACCCTACATACCTGGAAATGGATTGACCCAAAGTTCCTCGAATACCCACAAGAAAATTGATGGAAACTTGGGGAAGAAGACCTTGAATCTCCCAAAAATCTCTATAAGATTTTGCATGAGAATGAGCATGCATAAAGGACTTAACTTATCTTATCACACTCAGGAAAATACCTAGAAAAACGTAGTTTAGGGTCTAAAAGCATGGAAAAGTAAAAAATTCCCTTAATGAACATGCCCTAAAAACTGGCTGGATAAAACCACGGGTGGCACCAACGGGTCGTGGAAACAACCCATGGACTGTTCTATTTTCTCGTTGAATTAATTGCTGAATGCCTTCTCTTTAGAACTTCACCAATGGACGGATAGGACGGGTCGTACTATGATCCAATGGGCCGTTCCTTCGGTCATTGATTGCTCCCCCGAACCTTCTGAACTTCTATCCATCGAGCCTCACCACGGCTCGTCGTACACTTCAACAGGTCGTGGTTACTATCTGTCCTTTCTCACTAAGATCTAGGCTCCCTTACCATGGCTCCCCACAATGGGTTGTTTCAAGCCACAGCGGGTCATTGCATGACCCATCGTACCTTCCTACTACCAAGTCCACTTCCTACTACGACAACAAACGATGCCTTGTGGTTACTTACCACGGGTCGTTGAATTAACCATTGTTTCCCTCTGATACCTAACCACCTGAATCCATGAACACTAACGATGGCCCATGGTTACTTACCACGGGTCTTGCTACCTGTCGTTCTGCAACCTTTTTCCCAATTTTCGGCGGTTTTGCATTTTAGCTTCCCGGGTCTACTCCTAAGCACTTTTAGGGTATTACAGTCAATTTTGACCTCATCCTTGACATGGATTGGTTACACTCCGGTTATGCCACAGTCGATTGCAGAATTGGAGTTGTCAAATTTCAATTTCCAAAAGAACTAATGTTAGAGTGGACTGGCAGTAATTCAGCGCCTATGGGTCGGTTTATTTCCTACCTTAAATCAGAAGCTTATTTCTAAGGGATATATCTATCATCTAGTTTGGGTCAAAGATTCCAACTCTGAGACCCCACCTCTCCAGTTAGTCCTTATAGTCAGCGAATATTTTGATGTGTTCCCCGAAGATCTTCCCAGAGTCCCTCCTGAGCAGGAAATAGACTTCGACATAGACCTTCTCCTAGATACTCAGCCCATCTCTATCCCTCCTTATAGAATGGATCCAGCCGAGCTTAAGGAGTTGAAGGAGTAGATGAAAGACCTTCTTGATAAGGATTTTATTAGCCCAGCATCTCTCCTTGGGACTCCAGTACTATTCATGTGAAAGAAAGATAGTACCCTTAGAATATGCATCGATTACAGTTGAACAAGGTCACAGTCAAGTATCCCCTACCTAAAATTGACAACTTGTTCGACCCACTTCAGGGACCAGCTATTTCTCCGAAATAGATCTCAGGTCGGGGTATCATCAGCTAAGAGTAAGAGAGTGTGACATACCAAAAACATCTTTCAGGAGTCGGTATAGTCACTACGAGTTTGTGGTTATGTCCTTCGAACTATCAAATGCCCCTGAAGCCTTTATGGACCTAATGAACAGAGTCTTCAAGCAGTATCTGGATATGTCCGTCATTGTATTTATAGATGACATTCTAGTATACTCCAGAAATGAGGAAGAGCATGCCAGTCACCTGAGGATAGTGCTTCAGACACTTAGGGACCGCCAGTTATTCACCAAGTTCAGCAAATGCGAATTCTAGCTGAGGTCTGTGACTTTTCTAAGTCACGTGGTCTCGGGTGAGGGTATTCAGGTTGATCCTGAAAAGATAGCAGTGGTGAAAGACTAGCCTAGACCTACCTCCCCAACCAAAATCAAAAGTTTCTTAGGTCTATCCAGGTATTACTTACACTTTGAGGAAGGCTTTTCTTCTATAGCATCCCCTCTAACTAGGTTGACTCAAAAGAAGATGAAATTTCAATGGTTAGATGAGTGTGAGAAGAGTTTCCAGGAGTTAAAAACTTGACTCACTACCGCTCTAGTGTTGACCCTGCCAGAAGGATCAGATGGGTTTGTAGTATATTGCGACGCTTCCAGAGTTGGCTCGGGTGCGTTCTGATGCAGCGGGGAAAGGTGATAGACTACGCCTCTAGAAAACTCAAGGTTCATGAAAAGAATTATCCAACTCATAACTTGGAGTTGGCGGTGGTGGTGTTTGCATTGAAAATGTGGAGACACTACCTTTACGGGGCTCACGTAGATGTGTTCATCGATCACATGAGCCTTCAGTATGTATTTAGTTAGAAAGATCTAAATCTTTGTTAGAGAAGGTGGTTAGAGATCCTGAAGGACTATGACATGAGCATGCTATATCACCCGTGAAATGCCAATATGGTGACGGAATATGGTGACGGATGCCCTGAGCAGAGTATCTATGGGGGAGCGTGGCCCATGTTGAAGAGAGTAGAAAGGAACTGGCGAAGGATATTCACTGACTAGCTCGGTTAGGTGTGCAGTTGGTTGATTCAACTGAGGGTGGAGTGGTAATGCAAAGTGGGTTAGATTCCTCCTTGGTTGTTGAAGTTAAGTCCAAACAGGATAAAGATCCCATCTTACTTAAGCTTAAGGAAGTGGTTCTCAGAAAAGAAGTTAACACTTTCCCCAAAAGGGGAGATGGTGTGCTCCATTACCAGGGCAGATTGTGTGTACCGAACGTCAGTGATTTGAGACAGCAGATACTGGCTGAAGCACACAACTCGAGATACTCCATCCACTCTGGTGCCACTAAAATGTAATGCGATTTATGGGATATTTACTGGTGGAACGTCATGAAGAGAGACATTGCTGAATTTGTATCTAAGTGCCCAAACTTCCAACAAGTCAACGTAGAACAATAGAGACCGGGAGGTATGACTCAGGATATTAGCATACCCACGTGGAAATGGGAAGAAGTAAATATGGACTTTATTACGTGTCTACCTCGGACTCTGATAACACTCAAACCACACTTCCAACTGAAGTATGAAGCGGACGTTGTCAATAAAGAACCTAACTAGGAGGTTGGGGTCGATCCCACAGGGAATATGGAAGATCTAGATTACAGCCGGTAGATGAACTTGTTTGGTAATTACTTCACAATGGGGGAATTCTAATAAAAAGCAATAATAAAAATAAATAGCAGTTAAGATTATATTTGTGAATTAATAATTAAAGGATAACTAGGGTTTGTGTTCCCCATAGGTTCATAACAGCTTTGGATATACACTCGTGTTGTTTACCAATACTTACTTATAGAACTATTAGATTCATTCAAACGATCGACCAATCCCTATTGAATGACTATCCTCAATTACTTGACCAAGTCTCATGAGTTTTCCAAACTAACAGTTATCACTAAGTTCCAGATATAACTATCCTACGACCACAACTCAAGTTAATACAATGATCATCAAGATCAAGGCTCTGTTGTAATTCTCTTTTCCTAATCTCTACCTCTTCGACCAAAGCAAGTAAAGAATTTAGGCACTTCCTAACGTTGTACACCATTAAGAACTATTAAAGATGAAGAGAATACAATATTAAGTATTTAGTATTGGTTTTAGACTCACTTTGTGCAACCCTAACTAGTTTATCCACCATGGTTCCCACAACCCTTGCTATGGAGGTTTTAGCCTCTCATAGTTGCAAGGTTGTGATTGGTGTTCATAATTGAAGACATAAAACAATACTTACAAAGATGATTGAGAAAAACAATTCCTTCAATTAAACCATGAAATCTTGAATAACAAGTAGCAAGAACAAGATGAATTCAAGAAAAGGTTGATCACAAGGTTGAACCAACTCAATTCTCTCTTCCAACGATGTAAAATTGCTTACTACAATGTTTTCCCTACTAGAATTAAGTCTATTCATCGTCCTCCATTAAAAATAAAACATAAAAAGTATTTATAGAGACATAAGAATCCTTTTCCTAAACTAACAGGACTGATTTCCATATCTGTAGCCGATCTCATCACGGGTCCACCTACGATCGTAGGGGCTTCTCACGGATCGTGACATCCACTCGTGGCTTGGAGTGTTGGCTGAATTTTGGCTAAGTGTTGGGCCAAGGTACTCTTTGTACCAACATGCTACAACTCGTACATTGATACACGTGGCTTGATCCTAACCTTTTGAACTTTTTCTGAACTTCACCACGACCGGTATGATACGACTCTTACCTTCATCTCACAGGTCATAGGGTGCTCTCGTACTGAGAATCAGCCTTCTGTGCAATTCTTCTGGATTTCATCACGACTGGCTTACCACAGCTCATACCACCATGGTACGATCCGTGACAAGTCTCATAAGTTCAGTCTTCCAAGTTAAACTTTCAGTTTTTGATCAAATCCTCAGTACGACTCGTAGGTCCATCCTACGGATCGTACTTTGGTCTGCACTTTTTGTCCTTTTTTGCACACTTTTAGCTTCATTTTGCAATTTATTGTTCCAACACTCATTTATCGTGAAAACAAAGGAAAAGTGCCTCATATCCACATAAATACACCTAAGTTTATGCTATTTTATTAGTTTCATCAATAGTGCTGTAAATTCACAGCACATCAACACCCTCAACTTAAGACTTTTGCATGTCCTTAGGAAAAGAAAAAGAAAAAGAAAAACTAAACACGACGCTCAACTATAAATAAACTAAAGATCCTACAGCCAAAACTCAAACAAATTTGTGCACTCTATATACAAATTCTATTGACCCTTTCTCTTGAAACATCATCAGCTAATGTATTGCAAGCAACATCAAAACATCATATTCAGGGATCAAGACATGTCATCTAGCTATCAACAAGCAATCAAGTCATCACCTATGTGTTTCACACAGACCAATGGTAAAAGCAAACATAATCCATGTACCCTCACAAAAAATAAAGTCCCCACTCTAGTATGAAGTATCAGCTGAAACATGGGACTAGGCAAATAAAGCACTCACTCTCTAAAAGAACTGCAAGTATTATGCATCAGATACCATAGGCTTGCCCTTATTTTCTCTGCTTCGGTTTGTTAGATTGTCAAACTAAGATCACTATAGGACTTTTTATAGATTGTAATATAGGCTTAGGGATAGACATGATAAAGATGAAAGATTTTATTAGTGACTATCCCTTCCTTGGCACTACATTCTTTGGCTGCACCATTCTCCTATTTCACTATTCATTCTTTGTCTTCTTTTCTTCCCTTTTTCCCATTTTATGAACATTTA
This sequence comes from Datura wrightii, assembly GCA_035772735.1. NCBI lineage: Eukaryota > Viridiplantae > Streptophyta > Magnoliopsida > Solanales > Solanaceae > Datura > Datura wrightii. The sequence continues at coordinate 82,015,941 of JASDFA010000006.1, read as the reverse complement.
CATGGGTGAGGTGATTTTTCACATTTTTCAACACTTACAAGCTATTTTGAATTTCTCTTCTTTTTTTCAATATTCTCAAATTTTCAGCTTTTACTTTTTCACCTCACCACACCTTATTTTTCACCATTTTTTTCTCTTCTTTTTCTCTTCTTTCCTTTCTCCCATTCCCACCATTTATGCACTCTTACTTTAGCCACCCTCAACTTAAGCATTTCGCTTATGTTGAGGTTCACAATATCCAAGGAAGGACTAGGGCCGAACAGGTTCATTATAAACAAATGGGTACGGTTAGCACGTAAATCAAAGAAATATGGTCAATTAAGGCTCAAACTTGAGATCAAGGGATTCATGACACTTTGGTAGGGCAATATAGGCCGAAAGTGAGCTAACACAACAATGGCCTATGATCATCTCCTAACCAACCATCCTCAACCTATGCAAAGACCAACCAGACAAGTTCTAGATCTTCAACAACATACCGCAACAAATACTAAGACCTCACTCACACATGGTACATGAACTACTTTCACTTTATCTGTCTTGTTCATACATGGCTTAACAAGACTAGCACTATTAATAACTAAATGACATAAAATGATCCACAGAAATCATGCATTGTTGTAACAAATACACAATAATTTTTTTTTAAATAGGGTCAATTTTTCAAAAACAACAAAATTAGTGCATATCCAATCGCTGAGTATTCATAAGTTATTTTCTAATAAAAAAATCACAACTAAAAATAAAAAATCCTAACACATGCCGGTTCTACTAGATCGCATGTCTGAGAGAAAAGAAACACGACAAGAAAAACCCTCAGGCGACCAAAAATATCCCAAAAATACAAGTACACCCCCCTTTTTAAAGAATGAGCTACGGCCCCGAAGCACAAAATATACGTATGAAGGGAAAAAGGGACATACCTGTGGCTACACAGACTTTGCCTTTGTCATCTCGCGAAGGTGGTGCCTTCACTGTAGTGGTGGCGCTAGCAGTGGCCGGCACACTCAATGGTGTAACAATGGGGGTAGTGTTACCCTCCTCAGTGATTGTAGCCATTTGAACGGCCTCTGTGGAAACCGAGGCTAAATGTGGCTCACCCGAAGGGTCAAGGCAACTGGCAAGCTCAGGCTGAGCTGTGGTGGAGCTTCCTGCTCCTCTAACTCTCTCATGCAACTCAGTTATATGCTCCTCATGAGCTCGCATACTCTCTATTCTAGCCCGCTTGCGCTCTTTGTTCTCCTTCTTTCTCGTCTTTTTCACACTCTCCTCACCAGCATCTTCAACAACTCTCTTTTTGCCTTTATCACCAGCTGTAGTTGGCCCCCAGCATGCTGCCAAGTCAATATCCTCGTCAAGCTTTGCATCCAGGTCTACAAGAGTGGGGGATGCTATAACAGTTGGTTGCCGTAAAGACAACTCATCCATTTGGCTCTGAAGAGCCCCCAACTCCGCACGGAGACTGCCGGTGTCTGCTGCTCCACCATCCTCAAGTTAAATATGCTCTCAAACCTATCCAAGCGGACATGAAGGGCCTGAGCTGCTGCATCTATCTCGAATTTGACCCATGGCTTTACATTCTCCATCATTTCCTAAATTTTGCGCTCGGCCATGGTCAATCTCTTTGCTGCTTCTGGAGGAAATCCTGCGGTACCAAGATGTACCCTGCTTGAGTCTGAGTCTGTTCACTAGGCAGCGGTGTAGCTAAGGTTCTGGGAGCTGACTTTGAATGACTAGCATCTATAGCCGGTGTCTCGCTCTACTCCTGAGTACCGGGGACATTCACCTGTACGTCCCCTGCTGGCTGAGCTGCTGGGATGGCTGTGGGCATTCTGGATCTGCTTACCGGGTTCATCTCATCCCGAATAAGGCATATAGCTGCAATTCTTTGGCCTCCGATCAAACTCTGATCACCCTGCTGTACTCTCGCCTCCTTGCACAAATTGTATACAAGGCTCGGGAATGGAATAGTAGTGCTTAATTCCACTACCCTGTATCGTATCTCGGTAGCTATGATCCTCGGGATGTTAAGAGGGTAGTGGGACATGAGGCATGCGACCAACGCCGCTCTATCAGCACTCAGCATGTTATCATTATCTGTGGGCGCTAATCGATGTCTCACCAATGTCCAACAGGCCTTTGCAATGAAGTTCAATGAGCTATTTGTCACCTGCTTGCCACCTGTAACCCACTCAGCCTCGTCCTTATTCTCAACTATCACCTCTGCTAGCCATTGCAGCTGCCTCTGTCGCTCACCCCTGCTCAGACTCCTAATCTGCTTCATTGCCTCAACCCTGTAGTCATACTCTGGGGTTATTCTCGTTGGTCTGAACTGAGGTCCATATAACATTCGTGCAATAGCCCGATCAGATACATCTACTAACCGCCCTCGGACTAGAACACTCTCCAAGCAAGGTTGCTCCTTTATCTTCTATCCCTCCTTTGCTTTCTCCTCCATTATGGCCAGATAGTTGGCGTAGAACTCCCTGACGATCTCCTCTGTGTATTTTGTAGCGGCCTTGGCCATCCAATCTAACCCATAGAAGCTAAAAATATGCTTCATCTCCTCAACGTCATTCAAGGAAATAGTGAGGATCCTCGGTTCTTCTTGGATGCTTCTCTTTGGTTTGTTTTTGGCGGTGAGAGTGATGGCTTGTTCATATATATCTTTAGCACCTGGCACTCTCCACCACATTGTTCTGTTCTCTCTGGCAGGGTAATCCTCCTCCACTTCTTCCTCACTGCTTTCTACATCATTTTGGGTCCCTTCTGACCCTTCTACAGTGTTGGAGTCGGTTCTCGGCCTTTGTTGTTCCTCTCTAGCCCCCTCTTCAAACTGGGAGCTTGAGCGGATGTGGCCGTGGTTGCTTCGGCTTGGGCCTTTGCTCTTGCCCTAGTGGTTCTTGTTCCATCTGTATCTGAGGTGTCTACTTGATAATCCTCAAGCGAACCACTAGGTGAATCTCCAGCTTGCTCAGATTCTGAGTCTGTTGTTTCATCTATTAATTGCTTGCGGGTTTGTGTTTTGTCTGCCCTGCATTTGTATGTCATTGTACCTAGTGAGAAAGAGGTTACCATTCCATTTTTGAAAAAGAAAAGTCAGATAGAAGAAATGTAGTATCTCATCACGGGTCCTCAGTATGAGTCGTACCTTGTGAAAAACCTTGATGGTGCCCCACGACGTGCAGGTACGACTCGTACCATGAAGGTACGATCCGTACCTTGAGTCTTCTGATGGAGTCCCATTTTGCACAAATTCTATTTTTCACTACGACTCGTGTTACGACCCGTAGGCCGATTCCATGAGTTGTAGGGTGGGCTTTCCAAATCAATTTTTCAAAATAAGTGGTACGAGCACTCAGTACGATTCGTAGTGTCAACCTACGACCCGTACTGTGCTGCATACCCTTTTTTATCCCAGTTTTATGATTCTTTTTGATCAGTGTGTGGGTGTTTGTTTTGCACATTTTTGGTTACTCAGATTTCCCCCAGGTCTAGCATAAGGTACACTTCCTTTTTACACCACTTAATCCTCCCCTACCCGTAACTCCCTTTAGGTGTTCTATGGTCAAAATTCAATCAATTTCCAGTGGGTTTTTGATCGAGTTAGTGTTTTTCACATCTACCCATTGATTTTCAAGCACACCTAGTGATTCTTATGGGTTTTCGATTCCCTTAAGTTCACTTTCAAGCATTAATAACTTACAATGTAAATCACTTACTTGATTGTTGATTCATAGACTGGAAATCAATGTCTAGGTCTTTGCACACTCAGTTGAAGCGAGACTTTCGTACTTAATTTCTTGGTGAGGGGTAGGTACGGGTGTTGGGAAGAAGGTTTCTCAAGTCGTAGGTAGTTGGTTTTGAGGTGTTCGCGTAGGAAGATGGTGAGTATTGAAGTTTAAGTAGGTGAGGGCTAATTAAAACTCTAGGCCGAATCGGGTCAATTTGACCCATCATGACTCATACTATGAGTCGTAGGAGCAACCTACGACTCATCCCTGGCTCATAATGACTTTCGCTATAGAGAACTTACCTGGTGACCTACGAGAGCAACCTACGACTCGTACCATCGAGGTACGAATCGTAGGATGAGTCGTAGGTCAGACTTTGCTTAGAATTTTCTCTGCTTTTCACCACCATTGCTACCACGACTCGTAGGACCTCACCACGAGTCGTACTGAGATCCTGTAGCAGCACATTTTTCAGCCACCTGTTTTTGTTTCCCTGCACACTGAGCACACATTAGATCAATAACTTAGGTTGCCTCCCAAGAAGTGCTTGATTTAATGTCGCGGCACGACGCAGGTGATCTGGTTACTCAGATTTCACCAAACCACCACTTGGGTTGCCTCCCAAGAAGCGCCTGATTAAACGTCGCGGCATGAGGCAAGTCTCTTGACTACTCAGAATTCGTCAAGTGAATCATACTCATCCTCAAGTGTTGATATCACACTAAATTCCTCTAGTTGCTTCATAGTCCGACAGATGTTGAAAGTGACCTCTCCTTTGTTTAGCCTGAACTTTAACAGGCCAGCTTCCACATCTACTAGAGCTCTCCCAGTGGCGAGGAATGGTCTCCCCAGAATTATTGGGTCCTCATAATCGACCTCGCAATCCAAGATCATGAAGTCCGCTGGGAATATAAACTTATCAACCTTGACGAGCACATCAACTGGGATGCCACACCGGCCTTTTTACTGTTTTGTCGACCATCAGTAGCCGCATGTTGGTTGGTGTGGGGGCTCCCAATCCTAGCTTCTTGAAGACTACCAAGGGCATTAGATTTATGCTAGCTCCCATATCACAGAGTGCCCCTGCGAACTCGACATTACCAATGGTACAAGGTATCGTGAAGGCACCTGGGTCTTCTTTTTTCTGAGATAAGACCGTTGTTGCTTTGGCACTGCAGTGATGGACATTGTCAACCGACTCATAGCTTACAATCTTTTCTTTGTCACTAGGTCCTTCATGAATTTTGCATATCCCGACATCTGCTCTAGTTCTTCGACCAACGGTGTATTCACAGAAGTTGTTTGAGCATTGAAAGAAATTTTTGGAACTTACCGTTATCCGCCTTTTTCTTCATCCTTTGCGGGAATGGTGGCGGTGGTCTTGGAATAGCCTTTTTCACTAGAGTTTCCCCTTGATCCATGTTGCATTCCTTCTCACTCCTAGGGGCCTTTTGCAACCCATCATGTTGTGTCTTATTACCAATCTCTTATTCCTCAATCACGCTCTCTTTCCTCCTTTCAACTTCAATAGGAACCGGGGGGTCAACTATGGTTTTACCACTCCTAGTCATCACTGTCATGCATTGAGCATCATTCTTTGGATTCTGGACGGTGTTTCTAGGAAGTGTACCCTTTTGTATAGGGCTCATTGATGCCGACAATTGCCCAAGTTGGTGTTCTATCTGCTTGATGGCAGTGGCATGAGATTTCACTTTCTGACCCATGCTAGATAAGTCACTTCGAATTTCTTTTAACTGATCATCCGTGGACCTCACCTTTTTCAGCATTTCGACCATCATACTCTCAAACTTTGATTGTACGGCCTCCCCTTATTGTGCGTTAGGGGGCACATATACTCCAGCCCGATCATTGCGATATCCATCATTCATTCTCCATTCTCCCTCTCGCTCACGACCATGGCTCCTATCTCTGAACCCGTTACTGTTGTAGTTGTCTCTGTATTGGTTTCGACCTTGATTTCAAGAACCTTGGCACCAATTGTCTTGTCCAGACGCTTGGGCGTTGGCTTGGAAACCCGCCACTTGGCTATCTAGGAAGTTTTTCTGCTCCTCAAAATCAGAGTGATCTGCTCCTCGCTCCCTTCCTTGTGTTCTCACTGCATTTACCTTTTTGGCTCCTGCTCCCATGATATGCTTTGTTACCAAATCCAATGATGTGCGCATGTGAGCCAACTCCTGATCGCGCCTCCTTCCTTCGTTGGTCTGCAGTCAAACCAACAACATATGTACCTGCCACTGCATCAACCTCCCTCGTATGCCAGGCCCTGTTTGTCTTTGTCACCCTGTCAAGGATAGTGGCTGCTTCCTCCCAGGTGTGACTCATCAATGCTCCAGCCACCACCGTGTTTGCTACAGCCTTGGTGTTATTATTAAGAGACCTGTAAAAAATTTCCAACAAACTATCCTCTGGGATTTTATGGTTCGGGCATTTAGTCAACTTTTTTTTGAACCTCAACCAGGTTTCATGAAGTGCCTCCGTCTTAATCTCCCGAAAATTATAGATCTCATCTTTTAACTGTAACATCCTTGATGGGGGAATGAATATCTCCAAGAAGGCTTGTTTAAGCTCCCTCCAATTGGTTATGGAGTCATTGGGCAACTCCGATAACCACAAAGTAGCTTCCCCTGATAGAGAGAAAGGGAAGAGTCGGAGTCTTATTGCATCTTGGCTTACTCCGGGCAACCTGTATGCCTTGCATATTCCTACAAAATTCATCAAGTGTAGGTTGGCGTCATTTGCTGCATGGCCACTGAACACCCCCTTCATGTTTAGCAGTTGAATCATGGTGCTCGTAATGTCAAATTTGGCCCTAGTGGGCAGTGGTGGTGACACAATTGCTCCAGTTGACCCAACCTCATCAATATTTGGGTCATCATCATCGAAGAACCGATGGGCAAATCTCTGAGCTCGGTTTCCCCTTCCATGTCGATCAACATTTACCACCTCATCTCTATCATCACCAGCTTGCTGAAGCGCAGCTAACCGAGATAGTTCGGCTTGCCTAGCTTCTTCAGCTAAGCGGGCTTCTCTCTGCTCAGGGTTTTTCATACTATTCAATGCTCATTCAATTTCGGGATTTAGTGGAACAAAGGGATCTCCTCTACTCCGAGTGCTTGGCATTCACCGGAGGATAGCCTTTGGGTATCAAAGAAAAACACAAACATAAACGTAATTAGGGAAATAATTACCAAAAAGTCAAATACAAGAAAATAACCTAGCCTTAGCCGTATTCCCCGGCAACGGCGCCATTTTTTGATAATGCTCAAACCACACTTCCAATTTCAGTATGAAGCGTACTTTATCAATAAAGAACCCAACTAAGAGGTTGGGGTCGATCCCACAGGGAATACAGAAGATCTAGACTACATCAGGTAGATGAACTTGTATGGTAATTACTTTACAATTGGGGAATTCTAATAAAAAGCAATAATAAAAATAAACAACAGTCAAGATTATATTTGTGAATCAATAATTAAAGGATAACTAGGGTTTGTGTTCCCCATGGGTTCATAACAGCTTTGGATATACACTCGTGATCTTTACCAATACTTAGTTGCAGAACTGATAACTTAGATTCATTCAAACGATCGACCAATCCCTATTGAATGGCTATCCTCAATTACTCAATCAAGTCTCATGAGTTTTGCAAACTAACCGTTATCACTAAGTTCCAAATATAACTATCCTGCAACCACAACTCATGTTAATACAATGCTCATCAAGATCAAGGCTCTGTTGTAATTCTCTTTTCCTAATCTCTACCTCTTCGACCAAAGCAAGTAAAGAATTCAGGAACTTCCTAATGTTTTACACCATTAAGAACCATTAAAGATGAAGAGAATACAATATAAGTATTTAGTATTGGTTTTAGACTCACTTTGTGCAACCCTAATTAGTTCCACCATGGTTCCCATAACCCTAGCTATGGAGGTTTTAGCTTCTCATAGTTGCAAGGTTGTGATTGGTGTTCATGATTGAAGACATAAAACAATACTTACAAAGATGATTGAGAAAAACAATTCCTTCAATTAAACCATGAAATCTTGAATAACAAGTAGCAAGAACAAGATGAATTCAAGAAAAGGTTGATCACAAGCTTGAACCAACTCAATTCTCTCTTCCAGTGATGTAAAATTGCTTACTACAATGTTTCCCCTACTAGAATTAAGTCTATTCGTCGTCCTCCATTAAAAATAAAACATAAAAAGTATTTATAAAGACAGAAGAATCCTTTTCCTAAACTAACAGAATTGCTTCCCATATCTGTACCCGACCTCGTCACGGTTCCACCTACAACTCGTAGGGGCTTCTCACGGATCGTGACATCCACTCGTGGCTTGGAGTGTTGGATGAATTTTGGCTAAGTGTTGGGCCAAGGTACTATTTGTACCAATATGCTACGACTCGTACATTGACACCCGTGGCTTGATCCTGATCTTTTGAACTTTTTCTGAACTTCACCACGATCGGTATGATACGACTCGTACCTTCATCTCACGGGTCATAGTGTGCTCTCGTACTAAGAATCAACCTTCTATGCAATTCTTCTTGATTTCATCAAGACTGGCTTACCACGACTCGTACCACCATGGTACAATCCATGACAAGTCTTATAAGTTCAGTCTTCCAGGTTAAACTATCAGTTTTTGATCAAAGCCCTTAGTACAATTCGTAGGTCCATCTTACGGATCATACTGTGGTTTGCACTTTTTTCCCTTTTTTGCACACTTTTAGCTTCCTTTTGCAATTTATTTTCCAACACTCATTTATCCTGAAATCAAAGGAAAAGTTCCTCATATCCACATAAATACACCTAAGTCCATGCTATTTTCTTTGTTTTGAGTGTCAGTAGTGCTGTAAATTCACAGCACATCAGACTCGTCGGCAACATGATTCAATTTGGGTAATAGTAGACTAGATGACTAAGTCAGCACACTTCCTTCCAGTTAAAACTATAGATTCAGCTGAGGACTATGCTAGGCATTATATCTGGGAGTTGTTCAGACTTCATGGGGTGCCACTATCCATTATCTCAGATAGAGGTACCTAGTTCATCTCTCATTTCTGGAAGTCTTTATAGAAGGGACTTGGTATCCAGGTCAAGCTCAGGACAACTTTTCACCCGCAGACAAATGGGCAAGCTGAGCGGACTCTTCAGACTCTAGAAGATATGTTGAGAGCGTGCGTGATCAATTTCAAGGGTAGTTAGGATGATCACTTGCCTTTCATTGAGTTTGCTTAAAACAACAGCTACCACTCTAGTATCCAGATGGCCCCGTTTGAGGCATTGTATTGAAGGAGGTGTAGATCTCCTATAGGGTGGTTTGAAGTGGGTTAAGCTACTTTAATCGGGGCATACTCGATTCATGAAGCCACATAGAAAGTACAGCTCATTGAGAAAGATTGGAAACAGCTCAGAGCCGTCAGAAATCTTATGTTGATGTGAGGAGAAGAGAATTGGAGTTTGCTGTGGATGAGTAGGTTTATTTGAAAATTTCACCCATGAAAAGGGTAATGAGATTTTGGAAGAAAGGAAAGCTTTGTCCGCGATATGTGGGACCTTACAGAATTCTGAGATGAATTGGCTAGGTAGCTTATGAGCTGGAATTACCTTCAGAGTTGGCATCTGTGAACCCAGTATTCCATGTGTCACTATTGAAGAAGTGCATTGGTGATCCAACTTCAGTTGTGCTTTTGGACAACGTGGGAGTGACTAGTCTAGATCCTTGACCGCCAGGTTTGTAAGCTGAGGAATAAGGAGGTAGCTTCAGTCAAGGTCTTATGGAGAAATCATCATGTAGAATGAGCTATATGGGAAGCCGAAGCAGATATGATGGCTAAATACCTACACTTGTTCCCTTCCAGTTCAGTTCTGGCATCAGGTACTAAATTCCTCCCCAGTACTCTATTAAATTCAATATCATCAGCTTTATTTAGATTTTCTATGCGCATACTAGTTGTATTAGATCAGTTAGTATGGTTAAGTCAGTTCGGAGTCAGTTACTCCTTCAAAAATCAACTCATAGTCTTAGTCTAAGAATCTCAGCTCTTTTCCTAGTTTACTGTAGTTTTAGTCTTTATTCAAGGATGAATGATCCCAAGGGGGAGATATTGTAACACCCCAAAACTATCCTAGACCAGACTTAGACATTTAAGAAAAATGCAACAAAAAAACCATAACATTTTTTTAGAACGACTGAGACAATGAGTCGTGGTTAGCTCCAACGACTCGTTGTGTCAGTCGTGGTCACCAGGTCTTGGCCACCTGCGACCAACGAGACAAAGAACGACCCATTGAGAGAAACAATGATTCATCTTGTCAGTCATGGCTTCCCCCAGCCTACAAATCCTTCCCAGGAACCCACGACTCAACCAATGAGTTGTTGTTTGAAACAATGACCCTTTGTGAGAGTCGTCAGGTAAAGTATTTGAATTCCCCCTTCCAGTGAAGACGAGAGGAAACAACAACTCGTTGCTTCCCCCAACGAGTCATTGTCAGCACCGTTGTTTCAATTTATCCTTTTCTAGTAAACTTTGCCAGTGAACCTAACGACTGGACACGATGACCTGTTGGTCCAACCAAAGGGTCATTGTGTCACCCGTTACTTGACCTTCCAGTTTTCCTTGCCCACTGGCCACGGGAGGAACCAACGACCCATTGGTTCATCCAACGAGTCGTGGTGATCCTCGTTGCTAGAGATAGTAATTTCTCACCCCAGGCAGTGGAACTAACGAGAGGTCCCAACGAGTCATGATCTCAATCAATGACTCGTTGAGTGACCCGTTGGGACCCTATCGGCTAGATGTCAGATTTAAATCCCAGGGGTACTTTTGTAATTTTTCACCTTCTTAGTCCCTAGACTACGTTGTTTTGGGTTTAAGCAGGGGTTTTAGATGGGGAAATCAATGGTTTTCTCTCATTTTTCTCATCTCTCATCAGTTAAGCATAAAGTCTCTCTTAGAAAGGTTGAGAGCAGAGTTAGGGTGATTGATTCTTCTCCGATTTTTCAAGGATTTATCTTTGGTATTTCCGTCTCTAGGTATGTGGGAATTCAACAAGGGAATAGTTCTTCCCTTGTGTCACCAAAATCCTCCTTTAAATTCTCTATCAGTTCTCTAAGACTTTCGAATGTTAAGAAATTCTTAGTCAGACTTGGTTTAATTCATGTGGAATATTATTTTATGATAATTGTAGATATTTTCCTCCAGTTTGTGACTGTATTGGTACTTTTCCCTGTAAAGTAGATTCTAGCCTTAGCTTTCGAATGCAGAAAACTTCAATCCTGCAATAGTGCTTAAATATCAAAATTTTGCTTGATTCTATTAGTGTTGGGGACTCTCATGTTGTTAGTAGTATTGAAACTCAATCAGATTATTGTCAGTTTGGTTTTAGTCAAAATGTTAGAATACTCAGCGTTAGTCAAAAATGTCAGCTGATCAGTTTGACTACATAAAATTCTTGAGGTGTCAGTAGTGCCTCCCAGTTATCAGAACCAAACGCGGTATTAGTTTTAGTAGTTCTTTAGGTGGTCATGACATTTCAGATAAGCAGCTCTAACCAGCCTTAGAACCCCAGACTCAGATTATATTTTATTTTTTAGACGGTCACGACGCTTCTAGATAAGCATGCTCTGACCAGTCTTAGAACCCAGTTACAGAATCCGGTCTGATAAGACTCTCAGGGTGCTTTTAGATAGGTATCCCTAACTAGTCTTGGGCTCCAGTTTTGAGCTATCAGCTTAGTAGTCAGTCTAGAAATATCCAGTGGGAGCATGACTTAGCACCGAGAGGACCGAGGTTTCAGCGCACCCAGGTACCCAGAACTACATTGCCACAATAGGTTACAGTTTTATTGGACTCATGGCACCAGATTTGTAATCACCCAATTCATGCCTTTATACCCTGGCAAGGTATATTGGGTCTTATCGATGGGGTGTATATATCGGACTTCACATATAGCTCACGTGGTTATATGTTGGTTATATACTCTCCCACTAGTCAGCTCAGTTCAGTCTCAAATTAGTTAGTTCAGTTCCAGTTTGCTCAGTTCAGCATAGTTATTTCAGACTTAGAAATCTCAGATTTAGGGCATGTTTTTGACCATCAGACAGGGTCATCTTGACCATCCCAATATATTTCTCTTATTTCAAATCTGTATATCAGTGGTCATTGCGTGTCATTGCAGTTCAATTATTTATATCCAGTATTATGCTTTCTCCTTCTTACTCAGTACATTCAAAGTACTGACGCATACTTCCTATGTTGTATCGTTTTATGCATCGTTAGTAGATCTCTTCGGGTGATTTTAGCAGCAGCAGTGGTGAGTCCTCATCTTTCGAGGACAACATTTCATTTACTTCAGTAAATTTCCTTTCAGTTAGAATATAGAGTTAGCTGGGGGCTTGTCCCAGCAACTCATCATTAGTAGATGGCTTTCAGACAGGGACTTGGCACTCAAGTCAAGCTTAGCACAACATTTCACCCGCAAACAGATGGTCAGGCGGAGAGGACTATTCAGACTCTTGAAGATATATTGAGAGCCTGTGTTATTTATTTCAAGGGTAGTTGGGATGATCATTTGCCTCTCATTGAGTTTGCATACAACAACAACTACCATTCTAGCATTTAGATGGCTCCGTGTGAGGCTCTCTATGGGCGGAGATGTAGATCGCGTGCCACCTTATAACGAAGAGGCTACAAAACATTTTAGGAAATTTCCCTTCTTTCATAATCTATGTCGTGCGATGAAGTACCTCTCTATCCTTATAACTCGTGCTATACACGTTTGCAAAATCATGCCTCTCCACCAAGTTAATGAAAGAAGAAACGACAACGAAGATGGAAATGGCCACGAGAATGGCAATGGAGATGAGCACCATCAAGCCCCATAACCCCCAGTAGATCATGTGCCAGTGCAGGTTGCCCATGCTGAGTTTAGGTCAGCCATCCAAATGTTGGTGCAGGCATTGACCGCTCAGGTCAATCAGTAGGCAGTGGCTTATGTTCCCCAGAATGGGAACGCAACAGCTGCTAGGGTTGGGGATTTCCTCCGAATGATTCCCCCTGAGTTTCTTAGGTCGAGAGTGGACGAGGACCCATATGAGTTCATCGAGGAGATATAGAATATCACCCAGATTATGGGGTAATATGAGAGGAGTGTGCAGACCTAGCCTCATATCAATTGAAGGGGGCTGCTCATATTTGGTATAGACAGTGAAAGGAAGGCTGGGGAGTCGAAGAGGGTCCCATTGGTTGGGATGAGTTTCGCACCGCATTATTAGATTGATTATTTCCACGGGGGATGAGGGAACAAAGCAGTAGAGTTCATGAATCTGAGATAGAACAACATGACAGTTCAAGAGTATGCTCTAGAGTTCACCCGCTTGTCCAAGTATGCATCGGAGATGATGGCTGATCAGAGGGCTCGGGTGAGAAGGTTTATGAATGGATTGGTAGATTACTTGGTCAAAGATTGCAGGACCGCTATGCTAAACCAGGACATCGACTTCTCCCAATTAGTCTTGTATGCACAACAGATGGAGGCAATGCAAATAAGAGAGAGTGAGAGAGAGGCTAAGAGGGCCAGGACAGACAATTTTGGATTCTCCCAGCACAGGTCTAGTGGGGGACATGGCCAAAAGTCATTATTCCTAGCGCCATCGTCAGCCAGCATTCCATCCAGGTCTAGGCGTGATCATAGAGGATAGGCATCAGGCTCTCGAGATCAGAGGAGCTGGTTAGTGGAGCCCAGAATTCAAAGATGTGACAGGTGTGGTAGGAGGCACACCGATCAGTGCTTAGCGGGAACAAGTGCATGTTTTGGGTGTGGGAAGCCCGTCCATATATAGGTGGTGGTCATGGTAGAGGCCGTGACCCAGCCACTAGTTCAGCAGCTCCACCAGCACGCTCAGCTTAGTAGGGTGCATCCACTAGTGCAGGTGGTGGTCAGCTTTAGAATAGGTTTTAATGCTCTCTCATCTCATCAAGAGCAGGTGATCTCCCTAGATGTGGTCACTAGTATGTTACGAGTATTTTATTTTGATGTTTATCCATTGTTAGATCCAATGGATACCTTATCTTTTGTGACGCCCTAGGTTGCTAGTAGTGTTGGAGTCAATCCCGAAATCTTATCAGAACCCTTCTCAGTTTCTACTCCAGTCGATGACTCAGTTATTTCTTGATGTGTATACAGAAATTGCCCTGTCAAAGTTCTTCAGAAAGTCACCTCAATAGATCTAGTAGAGCTAGACAATACAGATTTTGATGTTATCTTTGGCATGGATTGCTTACATGCATGTTGATCTTGGGCATAATTGCATGCCCAAGTGCTACTTTATAACTCAATTTAGTCTTGTTTATCTAATTATTTATATACATTCTCATGTGGTTTTATGTAAATGTGAATATATACTAACCAACATGATTAGTCCTTGTTTTTGAAGGTTAATAATGCATTTGAGGAACTAATTCATGATTTGGTGAAGTGGAGGAATGGAATCAAGAGAAAAATGTGAAAGTCAACAAGAAAACATGCAATAACTGGCACCCTGCGCGATAGGTGCCGTGGCACGCTGCCAACGCGGCAACACTTGGCCAAAAATTGCATTTTTTGGCACATTCCAGTGAGGGTACGCGTTACCTCCGTGTCACGGAGTTCAATTAGGGCATTCAGCTCCGTGACACGTTGCTGTTCCACCACAGGCCAAATTTTGCATTTTTTCAACATAGTATAAATTGAACCCTTAGCTTCTAAAATCAGGGAACACGGGATTTTCTGGAAAAATTGAAGGAGTCGCGAAGGAGACTTGAAGAACTCCTATTAGGTTCATATTTTCTTGGTTTCTTTTCATCTATTCTTGTAAGTATTTTACTCTAAACATGTTTTCGTGTAATTATACGAACATGAGTGGCTAGAACCCTTCCTCTAGGGTTGAAGCCACAAGATATGATTGTGATTTTGCGGTTTGTTCTGGAATTAAGTTATTGATTATTGTTTTTGTCTTGCATTCTGGATTGTTGGTTGTTTTTATGATTGATCACCATGAAAACATACACGTTAGCTTAGGCATATGCTTGAGAAAGTATTTATCTAGGTCAGAACATGAGAATGTAAGGAGCATGTTTGTATCTCACGATATAATTTTGTGTTAGGATAAAAATATACCTAATGCCTTGCTTGGTTGATAAAACGGGGGTATTTAGAGACCAACTTAGGTTTATCACATTACCACTCGAAGAAGTAGTTGTGAGGCTAAGTTGAGTTAAATGATTAGGTTCACGAAATTCCCTAATCATTTCCACGTAAACCACAACATAATTGATTGCCCATGAACTAGAATTAGCATCCTCGCTCACAATGATGCAGTGAGGCTAGTTTGTCGTGTTTAGAGGCTCGAAAGACCATGAACATGCAATTCTAATTATGTGAGATGACAATCGGTAGGTTCATACTTACACTATTGCAAATCGTAGTATCGCATGATTATCTGGTTTTAACTCTATGTTGCTCCTAGAGTGAATTCAGAATATTTTGTTGACCATATTTAGACTTAATTAAACCTTCTCGAAAACCTCTAGAATCAGCACTTGCGAAAGTTAATATCACACTTGAACTTGATAGTTAGCTGAATTGGTCCAGTCCCTGTGGGTTTGACATTCCGGTTCTTAAAAAGAGCCACTATATTACTTGCAGGACCCGTACACTTGCGGGCACGAACACATGTTATGCCTCCGTGAATTGTAAGATCCGTGCGGTAGAGTTCCGATTTTTGGGTGAGCCAGTACTAGAGTGGAAGTATCTGTAGGTCGCTTTATTTTCTACCTTAATCCAAAAAATGATTTCTAAGGGTTGTGTTTACCATCTCATTTGGGTTAAGGATGCTACGTCCGAGACCCCGACTCTCCCGTCAGTTCTTATAGTGTGTGAGTATCCGGAGGTGCTCCCAGATGTCTACCGAGTCCCTCCCGAGGGGAAGATTGACTTTGGTATTGACCTTCTTTTGGATACGCAACCTATATCTATTACTCCTTACAGAATCCCTCCAGCTGAGCTAAAGGAGTTGAAAGAGCAGTTGAAGGATCTCTTAGACAAGGGTTTGATCATACCTAGCAAGTCTCTGGGGGTGCATTAGTTCTCTTTGTTTCGGAAGAAGGATGGTTCTCTTTGTATGTGCATTGACTACCGGTAGTTGAATAAGGTTACAATCAAGAACAAGTATCCTATCCCTAGGATTGATGATTTGTTTGACTAACTTCAGGGTGCTAAGTGCTTCCAAAGATAGATCTCAGGTCCGATTATCACCCGCTCAGAGTTAGGGAGAGTGACATCCCGAAGACAGCCTTCAGGATTTGGTATGGTCACTATGAGTTTGTAGTTAAGTATTTTGGACTAAATAATGCTCCTGTAGCCTTTATGGATTTGATGAATAGGGTGTTCAATCCATATTTGGACATGTTCGTAATTGTGTTCATAGATGATATTCTTAAATATTCTCGAAACAAGGAGGAGCATGTCGCTCATTTGAGGATTGTGCTACAGACTCTTAAGGATCGCCAACTGTTTGTTAAATTTAACAAGTGTGAGTTTTGGCTGAACTCAGTAGCATTTTTGGGCCATGTGGTGTCAACTGACGGTGTACAGGTAGAATCGCAAAAGATAGAAGCTATAAAGAATTGGCCTAGACTAGTTAGTCCTTTGGATATCAGGAGTTTCTTGGGTTTATCTGGCTACTACCAAAGGTTTGTTGAGGGATTTTCATCCATTGCGGCACTGTTGATTAAGTTGAACTAGAAGAAAGTCAAATTTTAGTGGCCGGATGCATGTTAGAAGAGTTTTTAATAGTTAAAGACTCGACTCACTTCAGCCCCAGTATTAACCCTCCCCGAGGGTACAGATGGATTTGTGGTGTATTGTGATGCCTCTAGGATTGGTCTTGGTTGTGTGTTGATTTAGCATGGCAAGGTCATTGCGTATACCTTTAGACAGCTTAAGACTCGTGAGAAGAATTACCCAATGCACGACCTAAAATTGGCAGCAGTGGTGTTTGAATTGAAGATTTGGAGGCACTATTTGTATGGAGTGCATGTGTAACACCCAAAAACGTTCCTAACCAAACTCAGACCTTGCAAGAAAAACTAGGGGAAACAAAAAAATTTATCACAAAATGACCTAGACTATGGATCGTTTTCACCTCCAACAGGCTGCCGTCTGAGTCATTGTCAGCTCAGTAGAATTTCCCTCCGGGAACCAACGAGGCACAGGATGACTCGTTGGAAGAAGTAACAAGACATCCTATCGTCCGTTGCATCCCAAGTTCAAAAACCTACCTGGCATCTCCCAGAAACAACGAGTGGAACTAACGGCTCGTGGTTCCTACCAACGAGCCATTGTTGCCACCCAAAACCAAGTCCCAGGTCCTAATAGTGTTGACCATAAATTGATGCAACGACCCATTAGTTCTACCAATGGGTCGTTGTATTGCCCATTGTCTTAGGGCCCAGATTTTCCCTACCAGTGACAACAAGAGGTAACAACGACCCATTGGTTAGCCCAATGAGTCATGATATTGTTACAACCCGAACATAAGCCCGGATTGAGACACATGATAAAGAACCCCGAGAGGCTCCAAGTCGACCCATGGCATGAACCTAACATCTAACTCATTCAACTAAAACGGAAGATCAACATAATTAACATAGCAGAAGTCTGAACATAACATAACATCTGAATACATACATAAGTCTAAAGCTGAATACATACTATGTCCGAAAAGCCTCCAATATGACGAGTTGATGGGACAAGACCCCAACTAATTCACTATAGTCTAAAAATTGAAAATATAGAATATATTTGATAAGAAAGGCCCTCGAAAGATGAGGACTCACCAACTCTTATCGCGAAGTACTAATGCGGGGAATCTGGCTAGTGGCGAGACTAAGTCTGGATATCGGAGCCTGTATCATGAAATGATACAACATAAAGTATGCGGTTAGTATGAGGAATGTATTGAGTATGCAAGGAAAGTAAAACCGCTAAGTAAAATCATAAATCATGCATATTATAAAACATAATCAAGATAAGATTCTGAGAGTAGGACTTGCATGCTATTTTCTGAAATCATGATCTAAACATAACTGAATTGAATGACGTAAAACTAAAAACTGATAATCATAAGTAAAACTGAACATTGGGTCAAACCTGCTGAAAACATAGTATAATGACTGATGAACATGCATAACTGAAACCATGAGGAACAATGAGAGACTCATCATATAACCGACATTACCACGATAGAGCTTACGTGGTCTCGACTATTATAATCAAGTGGGCAGAGCCGTCCAAAGCTTTTTCAGGGCTAAGGATGCTACCATGATATCGATATCGAGACAAGGCCCCTTGGAGGTGGGGAAGCTCACAAGAGAGATCCCAAATAATCTGAACATATCTGTGTTGGCGCGTAGTTCTGAGGCATAGGGTTGACTGACCCTTAGCCTACTCGGTGCTAGACACTACTCCCAAAAACATGCATATGCTCTCCATCATTTTTCAACAAAGCTAAATCATCGTCTAGTGACGAAGCTGACTCATAGCATACATACATACATAAATCTAAAATCGTAACATGGGGAGCCTTGGCTCAAACCATACCACAAGTTGAACATAATCGAGAGTCTAGACTCCAAAACCATGTGGTAAGCTAATTAACATGAAATCATAAAACATACTTTATCATATGGTCTTGCCCAATACTTAAACATGCTTGACATAGACTTAATCATACGAAAACATGAATATAAACATGGATATATCGAAATCACACTTTCTTCATAACCATCTCATCATGCTTAAACACACACTTTAAAGATCTCAACTTTCATGGACTTTCATGGATGGGCATCATAATTTAGAAAAATTTATAATTTAAAACATTGTAAAATCTGCCATTAATCATAATTCAACATTGGAAACATGCTTAGATCATACCCATGATTGATACTTAGGAAATTCACATATTGGATACGAACCCCATAGATTTATCAATTAGAATTTTCATGAATTGAGAGAGAATTGGGCATGGGTATGGACCATTGCACCCATTCATAGCCTTGCATACCTGAAGAGACCTGATTTCACAATTTCCTTGATTGCCCAATGAGAATTGAGGAAGAACTTTAAAGAAGCTAAGCTTGATCACAACTTAGACCTTTAAGCTTGCATGCATGAATTAGAATAGGCGTAGAATGACTTAACCTTTCTTAAAACATACTATTCTAAGCTTAAAATGACATAGTTTAGGCCTTACGAACTTAGTAATTACGGAAAAACCCTTAATAAATTCGCAGGGAGAAGCACACTGCCAGTCCCAACAAGGGACTAGATGAATCATGGTCTGAGGGACAACTCGCCATCTTCTTGTCATGATCAACACTGCCACTTTTCATCTAAGACTTGTGGTGACCAACCCGTTACCACTACTACCGGAACTTCTCATCTTTCAAGCATCCCTTGGCCACTGCTGACATAACAAGTCGTGGTGCTGACCACGACTCGTGGTCATCCCGAAACTAAAATTTCAACAAAGATTGAACCCCCTCCCCATGAGTCACTCCAAGACTCATGGTGCACCCCACGGGTTATGGGACGACTCGTCCTGTGACCTGGTGTAGAAAATTCAGTTTTCTCTATTTCAACTCTCAAATTTGATCTTAGGGTTTTTGGGGTATTATAATATCTTCCCCTTGGGAACATTCATCCTCGAATGTGGGAAAAATACTGAAAACTAGAGAAATGCATCATTCATACTCAAATACTAAACATACATGCCAAAAACTGACGGAGTGACCGACTCCGATTTGAACTACATGGATGAACTGAATTCTTGAATCACACATACATTTATTAACATGAAAGAAACTATGTTACATGAGATGAACATGAAACTTAATAGAGTACTAAGGAGGAAATTGATTCCTCAAGATGAAATTGAGCCGGAAGGGAATAGATGCGGGTATTTAGCCATCATATCTGCTTCATCTTCCCACATAGCTCCCTCAACATTGTTGATTTCTCCATAAAACTTTGACTGAGGCTGCTTCTTTGTTTCTTAGCTTTCGAACATGACGATCTAGTATTTCCATCGGAACCTCTTCATAACTAAGGTTGTCCTTCACACCTACGCTCTCTACCGGAACAACTAGAGCCAGGTCACCCAAGCACTTCTTTAAAAGCGATACATGGAAAACTGGATGGACTGAAGCTAATTCTAAGGGAAACTCCAACTCATATGCTATCTTGCCAACCTGTTTCACAATTCGGTACATGCCAACACAACGGGGACTAAGTTTTCCTTTCTTCCCGAATCTCATCACTCCTTTCATGGGGGATACCTTCAAAAACACCTAATCACCAACTTCAAACTCAAGATCCCTCCTTCTCACATCCGCATAGGAATTTTGGTGACTCTGAGTTGTTTTCAACCTGTCCCTTATAAGCTGAACTTTCTCCATAGCCTTATGGACTGAATCTGGACCTATCACCACAGATTAACCGACTTCAAACCAACCAATAGGCAATTTACATCTCCACCCATAGAGAGCCTCAAACGGAGCCACCTAAATAATGGAATGGTAGCTGTTGTTATATGTAAACTCAATGAGAGGCAAATGATCATCCTAACTACCCTTGAAATCAATCACACATGCCCTCAACATATCCTCAAGGGTTTGAATGGTCTGCTGCTCGACTTGACCATCTGTCTGTGGGTGAAATGCCGTGCTAAGCTTGACTTGAGTACCAAGTCCCTTCTGAAATGATCTCCAAAACTAGGAGGTAAACTAAGTACCTCTATCTGATATGATGGACAAGGACACTCCATGCAACCGAACTAGCTCCTGAATGTATAATTTAGCATAATCCTCCGCATAATCGGTAGTTTTGACTGGTAGAAAATGAGCTGCTTTAGTCAACCTGTCCACAACCACCCAAATAGAGTCATACTATCGACAAGTGCGAGGCAACCCTGTGATGAAGTCCATATTGATCTCCTCCCACCTATAAGTAGGGATACTAATATCTTGAAGCATACCTCTAGGTCTTTGATGGTTAACCTTCACCTGTTGACGGACACTTAGCCACAAATTCTGCTATGTCCTTCTTCATGCCATTCCACCAATAGATTTCCCGTAGTTCATGGTACATCTTGGTGTCACCTGGATGTATGGAATATCTGGAACCATGACCCTCTTGCAACACCCGATCTCTCAAATCATCCACATCCGGAACACACAAATGACCCTGGTATCGAAGCACCCCATCTCCCCCTTTAGAGAAGACTTCTACCTTCTAATTCTGAACAGCTTCCTTCAACTTTACCAAAATAGGATCCTCGTCTTGTCTAGCTTTAACTTCGGTCACTAAGGATGATTCCATTCTGAACAATAACTCCACCATCAGTTGAGTCAACCAGACAAACTCCCAATCGTGCAAGCCGATGCACATCCTTTACTAACTCCTTCTTCTTCTCACCTACATGGGACACACACTCTCCATAAAAAGTCTACTAAGAGAGTATGCTACCACATTAGCCTTGCCTGGATGGTAAAGGATCCTCATATCATAATCCTTGAGTAACTCCAACCACCTCATTTGTCGTAGATTTAGATTCTTCTGGGTAAACATATATTATAGGCTTTTGTGTTCTATAAACACATCTACATGGAGCCCATACAAATAGTTTCTCTAAATATTCAAGGCAAATACTATTGCCGCCAGTTTAAGATTATGAGTCAGGTAGTTCTTTTCATGAAATTTCAACTTCCTGGAAGCATAGGCTATAACTTTACCGTGCTGCATGAGTACACTACCAAGACCGATTCTTGAAGCGTCACAATACACCACAATTCCATTGGTACCCTCGGTACGGTTAACACCGGTGCTAAGGTGAGTGGAGTCTTCAACTCTTGGAAGCTCTTCTCACAAGCCTCCGACCATTGAAATTTCATTTTCTTCTGGGCCAATTTAGTCAACGAGTCAAAACCCCTAACAAACCTCTGAAGTAACCAGCTAAACCCAAGAAACTCCTGATGTCCGAAGGAGTCACTGGTCTAGGCTAATTCTTCACCGCCTCTATCTTTTAAGAGTCCACCCACTCTCACTTGACACCACGTGACCCAAAAATGCCACCGAGCTCAACCAAAACTCACATTTACTAAATTTTGCATACAACTGGCAATCCTTAAGATTATGTAGCATCACCCTCAAATGAGCGGCATGCTCCTCCTCGCTCCGAGAGCATATAAGGATGTCATCTATGAACACAATCATGAACATATCTAGGTATGGATTGAACACCCTGTTCATCAAATCCATAAAAGCTGCAGGAGAATTCGTTAGTCCAACAGACATAACTACAAACTCATAATGACCATAGGAGTTTTGAAGGCTATCTTCGGGATTACACTCTCCCGAACCCTGAGCTGATGGTATCCGAATCTGAGGTCTATCTTTGAAAAGCACTTGGCACCCTAAAGATGGTAAAAAAAATCATCAATCCTATGGAGCGTATACCTTTTCTTGATTGTGACCTTGTTCAATTGTCGATAATCAATGCACATGCGAAGAGAACCATCCTTCTTGCGGAAAAAGAGAACTGGTGCACCCCATGGGGATTTTCTCGGTCTGATGAAATCCCTTTTCTAAAAGGTCCTTCAACTCCTTTAACTTAGCTGCATCCATTTTATAAGGAGGAATAAATATAGGCTGCGTATCAGGAAGAAGGTTAATACCAAAATCAATCTCCCGCTCAGGAGGGATTCTCGGTAAATCATCTGAAAACACTTCTGGATACTCACACACTATAGAAACTGACTGGATAGTCAGGGTTTTAGATGTAGCATCCTTAACCCTAACTAGATGGTATACACAACCCTTGAAAATCATATTTTTGGCCTTATGGTAGGAAATGAAGCGACCTACAGGCACAACTGAACTACCCTTCCAATCTAGGACTGGCTTACCCGGAAATCTGAACTCTACTGCATGGGTTCTACAATTGACTGAGGCATAACATGCATATAACCAATCCATGTCGAGTATAACATCAAAATCGGTCATGGCTAACTCTACTAAATCTGCTGAGGTGACTTTCTGAAGAACTGTGCTAGGGAATTTCTATATACCCATCTAGCTATAACTGAATCACCGACTGGAGTAGAGACTGAGAAGGATTCTGATAAGATTTTGGGGCTGACTCCGAAACTACTAGCAACATAGGGCATCACAAAATATAAAGTATCCCCTAAATCTAGCAATGGATGTACGTCAAGGTGGAATACTCATAACATACCAGTGAATATATCTAGGGAGACCTCCTGCTCCTGACGGATGCTAGGGTGTAGAATCTATTTTGACGCTGACCACCACCCCCACTAGTAAATTCCCCCTACTGAGCTGGGCATGCTGGTGGAGCTGCTGAATTGGAAGCTGGGCCTCGGCCCCTATCATGGCCCTGTCTAGCTGCTGGGCAATCTCTGAGCATATGTCCGGGCTTCCCGCACCTGAAACAAGCACCTGAACCTGCTAAACACTAACCCACGTGTCTCCGGCCACATCTTCTACACTCTGACCTCTCGAGCCTGATGCTCATCCCCAATGATCGTGTTTGGATCTGGATGACACACTCATAGTCAAAAGCGCTAGGGCTGAAGACCTCTGGTGGGACTTCTGATGGTGCCCACTAGGTCCCTACTGGGAGAATCCGAAGCTAATCAGTCCTGGCCCTCTTGGCCTCTCTCACCTGCTCACTCATCTGTACCGCCTCCATCTGCTAGGCGTATAGGACTATCCGAGCAAAGTCAATGTCCTGAAGAAGCATCATAGTTTGGCAATCCCTGACCAAGTAGTCTGCTATCCCATGCATAAACCTGCTCACTCAGGCTCTCTGATCTTCCACCATCTCAGGTGTATACTTGGACAGACGAGTGAACTCTAAGGCATACTCCTAAACTGTCATCTTCCCTTGATTTAGGTTCACAAACTTGACTGCTTTGATCTCCCTCATATCCCGAGGGAAGAATCGATCCAAAAAAGTAGCATGAAACTCATCCCAACTGATAGGGCCTGCTCTAACGACCCTACTATCCTTCCATTGCTTAAACCAAATATGTGCAACCCCCTTCAATTGGTACAAGGCTAAATCAGCGCAGTCCTCCCTAATCACCCCTATAATCTAGGTGATCTTTAGAACCTCATTGATAAACTCATGTGGATCCTCATCTACCTTTGACCCAAGGAACTCCGGAGGGTTCATCCTCAGAAAGTTTCTAACTCTTGCCACTGCTACACTTCCGTTCTGAGGGACATATGCTACCGCCTGCTGATTGACTTGGGCGGTCAAGGCCTGAGCTAACATCTGAATGATTGCCCTAAATTCAACATGGGAAACCAACTTAGGTACATGCTCCTCATGGGCTGGTAGGGCCTGCTGGTGCCTATCTCCATTGCCATTCTCGTGACTATTTCCATTTCTATTTCTTCTTCCTTTAACTTGACGAGGAGGAATGATTCTACAAATGCGTATAGCACAAGTTAGAAGGATAGAGAGACACTTCACCGCACGATATAGATCATAAAAGAAGGGAACATTTCTAAAACATTTCGTAGCCTCTTCATCATAAGTATGGCGCGTTTCACACCCATGAAAAAGACTCCACTTAACGCGGCTTTCAGACACCTTAGGACACTTCAAACCTAATGCTCTGATACCAAGTTTGTCACGACCCTAACATAGGCTCGGATCGAGACACGGGACAAAGAACCCCGAGAGGCTCCAAGTCAACCCATGGCATGAACCTAACATCTAACTCATTCAAATAAAATGAAAGATCAACATAATTAACATAGCGGAAGTATGAACATAACATAACATCTTAATACACACATAAGTCTAAAGCTGAATACATACTATGTCTGAGAAGCCTCTAATACTGATGAGTTAATGGACAAAACTCTAACTAACTCACTATAGTATGAAAACTGAAAATACAGAACAAATCTGATAAGAAAGGCCCTCTAAAGATGAGGATTCACCAACTCTGATCAAGAAGTACTAATGTGGAGAATCTGGCTAGCGGCGGGGCTGAGTTTGGATATCGAAGCCTGTATCATGAAACGATACAACATAGAGTACGCGGTCAGTACGTGGAATGTATCGAGTATGCAAGGTAAGTAAAACCGTATGTTGTCAGTACTTGGAATGTACCGAGTATGCAAGGTAGTAAAATCACTAAGTAAGTAAAATCATAAATCATGCATATTATAAAACATAATCAAGATAAGATTCTGAGAATAGGACTTGGATGCTATTTTCTGAAATCATGATCTAAACATAACTGAATCAAATGAACCAAAGCTGAAAACTGATAATTGTAAGTAAAACTAAACATTGGGTCAAATCTACTAAAATTATAGTATCATGATTGATGTACATGCATAATTGAAATCATGAGGAACAATGGCAGACTCGTCATATAATCGACATTACCGTGATAGAGCTTACGTGGTCCCAACTGTTATAATCAAGTGGTCAGAGCCATCCAAAGCTTTTCTAGGGCAAGGACGCTACCATGATATCAATATCAAGCTGAAAGCCCCTTAGGGGTAGGGGAAGCTCACAAGGGAGATCCTAAATAATTTGAACATACCTACGTTGGTGCGTAGTTCTAAGACATAGGGTTGACTGACCCTTAGCCTACTCGGTGCTAGACACTACTCCTAAAAACATGCATATGTTCTCCATTTTTCAATGAAGCTGAACCATCATCTAGGGATGAAGATGACTCATAACATACATACATAAATCTGAAATCATAACATGAGGAGCCTTGGCTCAAACTAAAACACAAGCTGAACATAATTGGAAGTCTAGACTCCAAAACCATGTGGTAAGCTAATTAACATGAAATCATAAAACATACTTGATCATATGGGCTTGCCCAATACTTAAACATGCTTGACATAGATTTAATAAGTGGAAGGAAGGGAGACCAACAGGAGTGGAACCGGTGGAGTGGGAAGAGTTCACCACAACATTCTTAGAAGATTCTTTCCTCGGGCGTTAAGGGAGGCTAAGGTCGCAGAGTTCATGAACTTGAAGCAGGGTAACCGGACCGTGGAGGAATATGCATTGGAGTTCATACCGTTATCAAGGTATGCTCCAGAGATGGTAGCTGAGCCAAGGGCTCACATGCTTAAGTTTGTCGATGGAGTATCAAACTCGGTACTTAAAGAATGCAGGACCGCGATGCTCATAAAGGATATTGACCTCTCGAGCTTCATCATTCATGCCCAGCAGATTGAGGTAGAAAAGCTGAAAGATATGGAGCGGGAGAACACACAGGCTAGAACTGGTCAATCAGATTAAGGCCATCAACTATCCGGTGGTAGTAGCTTCCCACAGCAGCAGCAGTAGTGGACTCCAACACCTACCTCAGCTAGCGGCCCTACTTTTCGATCCTTACAGGATCGAAAGGGTGGAGCATCTGGCTCTCAGTCCCAGGGTCACAACGCCAACAACTGTTACCCAGATTTCCCTAAGTATGGCAAGAACTATCTAGGTTAATTCCTCCAAGGCAAAGACGGGGGAGATCACAGTCTACCACTTCAGCAGCTAAAGGAATGTCCATCGGCAGGACAAGGGAGATCACAGTCTACCACTTTAGTAGCCCCAGCAGGTCATCCAGCTCAGCAGGGTAACACATCAAGTATGATTGGTGGTCAGTGCCAAAATTGCTTTTATGCTTTGTCCTCTCGTCTGGATCAGGAAAGCTCACCTGACATGGTCACGGGTATCTTACATCTCTTCCATATAGATGTGTATGCCCTATTAGATCCAGGAGCCATACTATCATTCGATACGCCCTATGTAGCCGTACAGTTCTAAATCAGTCCGGAAGTCCTCTCAGAACCATTCTCAGTTTCTACCTCAGTTGGTAAGTCAGTTAGAGCCAGCCGGGTGTATTGAGTAAAGTCATTCCAACTGATCTAGTAGAGTTAGACATGGTCGATTTTGATCTCATTCTTGGCATTGATTAGTTAAACTTTGGTTATGCCTCAGTCGACTACAGAACTAGAGTCGTCAGATTTCAGTTTTCAATAAGCCAGTTTTAGAATGGATGGGTAGTAGTTCAGCACCTAAGGGTCAGTTCATTTCCTACCTTAAGAGAAGGAAGCTCATTACTAAAGGGTGCATTTATCACCTAGTTCGAGTCAAAGATTCTTACTCTAAGACTCCAACTATCCAGTCAGTTCTAATTGTCAGCGAGTTCCCTAACGTGTTCCCCGGAGATCTTCCCGGAGTCCCTCCCGAGCAGAAAATAGACTTCGGCATAGACCTTCTTCCAGACACTTAGCCAATCTCCATTCCTCCTTATAGAATGGCTCCAGCTGAGCTTAAGGAGTTGAAGGAGCAGCTAAAGGACCTTCTTGATAAAGGTTTCATCAGGCCCAACATCTCTCCATGGGGTGCTCTAGTGTTATTCATGCAAAAGAAAGATGGTACCCTCAAAATGTATATCGATTACCATCAACTGAACAAAGTTATAGTTAAGAACAGGTATCCCCTAGCCAGGATTGATGAATTATTCGATCAACTTCAAGGAGCCAGTTGTTTTTCCAATGTAGATCTCAAGTCGGGGTATCATCAGCTTAGAGTCAAAGAATATGACATACCAAAAATAGCCTTCAGAACTCGGTATGGTTACTACGAATTCGTGGTTATGTCCTTTGGACTAACTAATGCCCCTACAACTTTCATGGACCTGATGAACAGGGTTTTCAAGCAGTATCTAGACATGTTCATCATTGTATTCATTTATGACATTCTGGTATATTCCAAAATGAGGAAGAACATGCTAACCCTCTGAGGATAGTGCTACAGATGCTCAGAGACCGCCAGTTGTTTTCTAAATTTAGCAAATATGAATTCAGGTTGAAGTCTGTGACTTTCTTTAGTCACATGGTCTCGGGTGAGGGTATTCAGGTTGATCCCCAAAAGATGGCAGCGGTGAAAGACTAGCCAAGGCCTACTTCCCCAACTGATATCAGAAGTTTCTTGGGTCTAGTCGGTTATTAAGGATGTTTTGCAGAAGGATTTTCCTCTATCGCTTCTCCTCTAACCAAGTTAACTCAGAAAAAGGTGAAGTTTCAGTGGTCAGATGCATGTGAGAAGAGTTTCCAGGAGTTGAAGACTCGACTCACTACCGCTCCAGTTTTAACCTTACCAGAAGGAACAGATGGGTTCGTGGTATATTGCGACGCTTTCAAAACTTGGTTGCATTCTCATGCAACAGGTAAGGTGATATTTTATGCCTCCAGACAGCTCAAGGTTCATGAAAAGAATTATTCGACTCATTATCTCGAGTTGGCAGCAGTGGTGTTTGCTTTAAATATATGGAGGCATTATCTTTATAGGGCTCATGTGGATGTTTTCACTGATCACAAGAGCCTTCAATATGTGTTCAGTCAGAAGGACTTGAATCTTCTTTAGAGAAGGTGGTTGGAGCTACTGAAGGACTACGACATGAGTGTGCCATACCACCCAGGCAAGGCCAATGTGGTGGCTGATGCCCTAAGCAGGAGGTCTTTGGGGAGCGTTGCTCATGTTGAAGAGGGAAGAAAAGAACTGGCAAAAGATATTCATAGGTTAGCCCGGTTAGGAGTGCAGTTGGTTGATTTAGTTAAGTGCAGAGTAATACTGCAGAGTGGGTCAGATTCCTCGTTAGTTGTTGAAGTTAAGCCAAAGAAGGATGAAGATCCCATACTGCTTAAGCTAAAAGAAGTGGTTCTTAAAAAAGAAGTGGAGGCTTTCCCCAAAGAGGGAGATGGTATGCTTCGTTACTAGGGCAGACTATGTGAACCGGATGTAGGTGACTTGAGACAATAGATATTGGCAGAAGCACACAATTCCAGATATTCTATCCACCCAGGTGCCACTAAAATGTACCATGACCTACAGGATATCTACTAGTGGAACGACATGAAAAGAGACATTGCAGAATTTGTGGCTAAGTGCCCGAACTGCAAGCAGGTCAAGGTGGAACACTAGAGACGTGGGGGTATGACTCAGGACATCAGCATACCCACATGAAAGTGGAAAGAAGTGAATATGGACTTTATTACACGTCTACCTCGAACTCACCGGTAACATGACTCAATTTTGGTGATAGTAGATCAGATGACCAAGTCAACACATTTCCTCCTAGTTAAAACTATAGACTCGGCTGAGGATTATGCTAGGTTGTACATCTGCGAGTTAGTTAGACTACATGGGGTGACCTTGTCCATCATTTCAGATAGAGGTACCTAGTTTACTTCGCACTTCTAAAAGTCATTTTAGAAAGGACTCGGTACTCAAGTCAAGCTCAGTGCAGCTTTTCACCCTCAGATAGATGGACAAGCTGAGTGGACTATTCAGACCATAGAAGATATGCTGAAAGCTTAGTTGATCGATTTCAAGGGCAGTTGGGATGATTACTTTCCTCTCATCGAGTTTGCGTACAAAAACAGCTACCTCTCTAGTATTCAAATGGTCCTGTTTGAGGCATTATATGGTAGGAGGTGTAGGACTCCTATAGGGTGGTTTGAAGTTGGTGAAGCTACCTTGATAGGGCCAGACTCAGTTCATGAACTATGCAAAAAGTCGCAACTTATCAGGGAAAGGTTGAAAACAACTCAAAGCCGATAGAAATCCTATGCTTATGTGAGGAGAAGAGAGTTAGAATTCGCTTAGATGATTGGGTTTACCTGAAAATTTCACCCATGAAGGGGATGATGTGGTTTGGAAAAAAAGGGAAACTCAGTCCGAGATATGTAGGACCCTACAGGATTTTGAGGTGAATCGGCAATGTGGCGTATGAGTTAGAATTACCTCCAGAATTGGCATCTATGCACCTAGTCTTCCATGTCACTATTAAAGAAGTGCATCGGTGATCCGACTATAGTTGTGCCAGTAGACAGCGTGGAAGTGAAGGATAGTCTCTCTTATGAAGAGGACCCAGTTCAGATCGTAGACCGTTAGGTTCATAAGCTGAGAAATAAGGAAATCGCTTCAGTGGAAGTCTTGTGGAGGAATCAGCTAGTTGAGGGAGCCACATGGGAGGCAAAAGAGGACATGAGGGCCAAATACCATCATTTATTCCCTTCCAGTTCAGTTCCAGCATCAGGTACTAAATTCCTCCTCAATACTCTATTCAGTTCCGTACTCATCAACTCTATTCAGATTTTCAATATGCATCCTAGTTGCACCAACTCTGTTAGCATGGTTAAATCAGTTTGGAGTCAGCCATTCCTCCATAAATTAGTTCATAGTCTCAGTCTGGGAATTGCAACTCTTTTCCTAGTTTTCCAGCAATCTTAGCCTTCATTCGAGGACGAATAATCCCAAGGGGGAGATATTGTAACATCCCAAAATTTTCCTACACAAAACTCAGACCTTGCAAGAAAAACTAGGGAAACCAGAAAATTTATCACAGAACGACCCAGACAAAGATCGTGGTCATGTCTAACGAGTTGTGGTTTGAGTCATTGTCAGCTCGATAGAATTTCCCTCCAGGAACCAACGAGGTACATGATGACTCTTTGGAAGAAGTAACAAGCCATACTTTCGTCTGTTGCATCCCACGTTCAGAAACCTACCTGACATCTCTCAGAAACAACAATTAAAACTAACGGCTCATGGTTCCTAACAACGAGCCATTGCTGCCACCCGTAACCACGTCCCAGGTCCTAACAGTGCTGACCACGAATCGATGCAACGACCCGTTGGTTCTACCAACGAGTCCTTGTGTTGCCCCTTGTCTTAGGGCCAAGATTTTCCCTACCAGTGACATCGAGAGGTACCAATGACCCAATGGTTAGCCTAATGAGTCGTGGTATCCTCTTGTATTCCCATTACAATAAGTCCAAGATTTAGGCATAGGACCAATGACTGGTTCCAACGAGTCGTGGTATCAACCAACGACTCGTTCTGTGACCCGTTAGTCCCTGTAGGGAAGTTTTTTTGGATTTTCTCCCAGGGTTATTTTTGTAACTTTCCACCTTTTTAATCCCTAATCTACGTCTTTTGGGTTATATTCAGGGGATTTAGAGGGGTAATCGACGTTTATACTTCATTCCTCTCATTCTCTCAAAAGTCAGAATGTAGAATCTCAGTCAAGAAGCATAGAGCAGGGCAAGGGTTTCGACTTCTTCTTCTCAAAATTTCTCAAGGGTTTTCTTCGAGGTTTTCATCACTAGGTATGTGAGAATTTAGCAAGGGTTTTCATCACCAGGCCTTGAGTTTTCGAATGTGAATAAATTTTTAGCCAGATTCCGTCTATATCATATGGAATATTGTTCATGCTAATTGTTGTTATATATATTTCCACTATCTTGTGACAATGTTGATACTTGATCCTATAAATGGGTTCTAGCCCTAGCTTTTGAATATAGTAACTAGAGTCTTGCATAATTGACTAATTATTCATGTTGCTTGATTCTATCAGTGTGGAATTTCCCATATTATTAAGATATCAGTTGAAATCTCAGTTAGTTGCATGCTAGTCCAGTTTTAGTCAGAATGTTAGCATGTTCAGTATTTTCAGAAATGTTAGCTGATCAGTTTGACTATAGTCTTTTCTTGAGGTATAAGTAATGCCTCCAAAATATCAGTTATCAGAATCAGTTATAAGTTATCAGATATTAGTTTTTTCATTAGACGGTTATGACACTTCAGATAAGCATCTCTGACCAATCTTAGAACCACCAGCTTCAGCTTCATTTTGTTCTTTAGATGGCTATGACGCTTCCAGAAAAGCAGCTCTAGCTAGTCTTAGAACACCAGTTACAGAATCTGATTTGATAGGACTCTTAGGGTACTTCCAGATAATTATCCCTGACTTAGTCTTGGACCCCAGTTCAAGCTATCAGCTTAGTAGTCAGATTAGGACTATCCAGTGGGAGTAGGACTTAGCATAGAGCGGACCAGTTCCAGTGCACCCAGGTTCCTAGAACTACATTGCCACTGTATGTTATTTTGTTAGCCCTATGGCCCCAGATTTGTGATCACTTAGTTCATTCCCTTATACCCTGAAAAGGTATATTGGGTCCTATTGATGGGGCTTTTACATCGAACTCCATGTTTAGCTCACGTGGTTATATGTCGTCTATAGACTCTCACACTAGTCAGTATAGTTTCAGTTTAGTTCAGTTCAGTATCTCAGATCTAGGACATGTCCTTGACTATCAATCAGGGTCACTATTGACCGTATCAGTTATACTTCAGTTGTATCAGTTTCTAGTATTTCAGTTGGTCATTACATGTCATTGAAGTTCAGTTACTTGTTCTTTCATGCTTATTATATCTCTCACTTACTCAGAACATTCAAAGTACTGATGCATACCTCCTATACTGTATCATATCATGATATAGGCGCAGGTTCTCAACCCACCGTAGTCAGTAGACTCCTTCAGATGATACCAGAAGCAGCTTTTGGTGAGTCCTCATCTTTTTAGGACGATATTTATTTTTCAGTTATTTTCTTTCAGTTAGACTTTAGAGTTAGTTGGGGGCTTGTCCCAACAACTCATCATTGGTAGATGGCTCTCAAACATTGGCTCAGATATTCAGTGTTGTTTTTCAGATGTATGGACTTTTGTCAAATAAGTTTTTCTTAAATGATCTTATTTATTTAAAGCTTCCATATATGTTTACCCAGTTTACCAGTGTTATGATAGACCATGGGTTGGCGTGGGGTACCTGTGACTCCATATACCGTGTCTCATCCAAGGTATAGCCTCGAGTCATGACAGCATGTGGATGTGTTCATGGAACACAAAAGTCTTCAGTATGTGTTTACCCAGAAGGACCTGAATTTGCTATAAAGGAGGTGGTTAAAGCTTCTCAAGGATTATGACATGAATGCCCTTTATCATCCGGGCAAGGATAATATAGTGGCGAATGCCATTAGTAGACTGTCCTTGGAGAGTGTTTCTCATGTAGAAGATGGAAGGAAAGAATTGGTGAAGGATGTGCACCGACTTACATGATTAGAAGTTTATCTTGTTGATTAAACGGATAATGGTGTCGTTGTTCAGAACGACTCAGAATCTTCCTTGGTGACTGAGGTCAAGTCTAGACAAGATGAGGATCTGATCTTGGTAAAGTTGAAGGAAACGGTTCAGAATCAGAAGGTAGAGGTCTTATCCCAAGGGGGAGATGGTGTACTTCATTATCAAGATCGTTTGTGCATTCCGAGTGTTGATGACATGAGAGATCGGATGTTTCATAAGGCTCAAGGTTCCTAATTTTCTATACATCTATGTGCCACCAAGATGTACTTTGATCTACGGGAAGTCTATTGATGGAATGGCATGAAGAAGGATATAGCGAAATTTGTGGCTAAGTGTCCAAATTAACAGCAAGTGAAAGTGGAGCATCAAAGACCTGGAGGTGTGCTATAGGACATCAGTATCCCTACATGAAAGTGGGATGAAATCAATATGGACTTTATTATGAGGTTGCCTCATACTCGTCGATAGTATGACTTTATTTGGGTGGTTGTGGACAGGTTGACTAAAGCAAATCATTTCCTACCGGTCAAAACCACCGACTCAATGGAGGAGTATGCTAAATTGTATATTCGGGAGTTAGTTCGGTTGCGTGGTGTTCCCTTGTCCATCATATCTGACAGAGGTACTTAGTTCACTTTGCAGTTTTGGAAGTAGTTTCAGAAGGGACTTGGAACTCAGGTTGAGCTTAGTACAACTTTTCACCCACACACGGATGGTTAGGCCGAGCGAACCATTCAGACTCTTAAGGATATATTGAGAGCGTGTGTGATTGACTTCAAAGATAGTTGGGATGACCATTTACCTCATATTGAGTTTTCTTACAACAACAGTTACCACTCCAGTATTCAGATGGCTCTGTTTGAGGCTCTTTACGTGTGGAGGTGTAGGTCGCCTATTGGTTGGTTTGAAGTAGGTGAAGCTACTTTGGTAGGGCTACATTCAGTCGATAAGTCTATGGAGAAAGTTCAACTTATAAGGGAAAGGCTAAGAACAATTCAGAGTCATTAAAAAATCCTATGCAAATGTGAAGAGGAGAGAACTTGAATTTGATGATTGGGTGTTTCTGAAGGTGTCTCCCATGAAGGGAGTGATGAGGTTCGGAAAGAAAGGGAAGCTTAGTCCTCGATATGTTGGCCCGTACATGATTGTTAGACACGTTGGCAAGGTGGCCTATGAGTTGGAGTTGCCCTCAGAGTTTCCTTCTATACATCCAGTTTTCCATGTATCGCTCTTGAAGAAATGCATCGGTGACCCGACTTTGGTTGTTCCAGTGGAGAGCATAGGTGTGAAGGATAGCCTTAGCTATGAAGAGGTTCCGATTGAAATCCTTGATCGTCAAGTTCGGAAGATGAGGAAAAAAGAAGTAGCTTCAGTAAAAGTTCTATGGAGAAATCAGTTCGTCGAAGGAGCTACATAGGAAGCTGAAGCAGATATGATGGCTACATACCAGAATCTTTTCCCTTCCGGCTCAATTCCAGTTTGAGGTACCAATTTCCTCCTTAGTACTCTATTCAGCTTCATGTCTAGTTTATTCCTCTCAATTTCCTTTATGTCAGTGCATGTATATGTGATTCGTCAATCCAGTTCAGTCATGTATCTTAGCACAGAGTCAGTCACTCCATTAGTTTTCAGCTTTAGATATTCAGTATTTGAGATGGTAATTTCTTTCCCCAGTTATTCAATAGGTTTACCTACATGGGAGGACGAATGTTCCTAAGGGGGAGATATTGTAATAACTCGAAAGTGCTAAGACTAGACTCGAGATTTGAAATATGTTCAGTATAAAAAGTTGGAAAATTTTCGTAGGATGACTCGTGGTAAGAATTGTAGGAGTGACCAACAAATCGTAGGATCACTCATTGGTAGTAGTTTGCTGAGGAAAAATTGGTAGCAATGATTCTAGTAACGACTCGTGGGATGATGGTACAAGTCGTGGAAGGGAGTCGTCGTTTGGTTCTGGACTATCAGGATTGAAGGTACGAGTCATGACACGATTCATGGTGAGGAACCATGGATCATAGAAAGGACTCGTTAGTTAGGTTTAGGGCGACTGAATTGGAATCCACGGGTCAAGGTACGACCTGTTGTGAGAGACAATAAGTCGTTATTCACACCTGTAGGAAGGATCAGAAGATTATCCCAGTAATGGAACGGATGGGTCCAAAAACTCGTGGGATGATGGTACGAGTCATTGTGTAACCCATGGTAAACTCTAGAAACTCAAGGTTGAGGCAGTGGCAACAATGGAGGGAACCCACGAGTCGTGGGATGGAGGTACGACTCGTGGTGTGAGTCATGGTGCTTGAAAGTGTTGAAATTTCTGCGAAGTTAGTAAGGGTAATTTTGATATACCTAAGATCTTAATCCCTAAACTATGTTGTTTTAAGCTCTATTAGTAGGGATTTAAGAGTGCTTAGCCTATCCTAAGTCATTCTCTCCTATGCATGCAAGATTAGAGGGTTCTATTGACGATCAAGCTTGAGAATTTTCTTAGTTCTCTTCCAAATCTCTTAGGATTTCAAGGAAGGGTGTAAAATCAAATTACCCAGGTATGTAGGGTTATGAATGGGAGTTTCTCTTCTCTCATGCCCAAATCTTATCCCAAGTTGATGAATTTAAGTGTATGATCCTATGGGGTTTTAACCCAAAGTATGAATTCTCCATGTTTTAATCATGGGTCAATTCCGTTCATGTTTTAAATGATATTTTAAGATTCATGGGCATGTTTTATACTTATTTTGAATTGCAATTCATGATTTCTAGTTTTGAAAATATTATGCCCAATTATACAAGTTTTATGAAAAGTTAAGATTATGATCTATGTTTTCAAGCATGATGAGATGTTTAACATGAAAGAATGTTTATGAATTACTCATGTATGAATTCGTGATTTTTGAATATTAAGTCTATTTCAAGCATGTTAAAATTTGGGCAAGCCCACATGATCTAAGAATGTTTTCATGATTTAGTTTAAATTTAATATTGTTAGCTTACCACATGGTTTTGGAGTCTGGACTCCCACTTTCAGCTTGTGGTATGTTTTTAGCCAAGACTCCTCATATTCAGATTTTAGACTATGTACATAATTTCATGATCAGTTTCGTTGAAAAATGATGGTTCAACTTCGTTGAAAAACAATTGATAACACAAAGGTGGTTGGGAATCTCAAAACTAGAGTGTGAATTTAAAATAAATGCGGAAGCAAAACTAGGAAACTAATTGAAAGACTAAATAAGAACAAAAAGATATAGATTTGACAAGATCCAAGTAACAACGAATTGGCTATAAGTAAACCAAACGCCTTTACTTGAAAAACTAATCAAGTTTAGAATCAGATCTTGACCACTTCGTGAGTTACGTTAGACAACAATTAGTAAGTGTACTAATCTCCTTATAAGAATACCAAGAAGAAACCAAAGATATCAAGAAAGAAAATTATCTTACTACCATAAACTATGAACTAGTTAGGTTGCAAGAAAAATCCAAAAGTAATCTGCCATAAAGGTTCAAAAGAACTCTCAAATATTCAAAATCTGATCTTCATGAATGAACAAAGACCCCTTGATATAGTAGTGAAGAAGGAGTTGGTCAAAAGACATCATAAATGAAAATGATACTTCCTAGGACCTGAAAAACTACCACACACATTATCCTATGAAGTCAACATAGAATAAAACAACTATTAAATAAAATAGAAGGTTGCGCCACACAAAGTCTTAGGAGTCAACATAGAATAAAATAACTTTTAAATTTAATTCTAGAAACTAATTAAAAAAATGTTGCAGTATTTTCTCCATTTAGGGGCTGATTTGGGCTCCATTTCATCTCCCCTTGGAATTTAATTTGGGCCTTCAAATAGATGTAAGACTTGGAGAAAATATCTCCATTGGGATTGAGATCTTCTTCCATCAAAAGACACTTTTTAGTAGCTAATTCCAGCCCATTAAGTTGGTCTTCAAATTTCCTTTTTTTGGGATCTTGTCATGGGTCCTCTTGGAACTTTCAAAGCTTCCTTAGTTGATGATGAGTTGCCATGGATGTTATAATTCCCCTCTTCTTCAATAGAATTCATCCTTTAATTTCAATGCTGTGTCAAATAAAGAAAGATCAACAACATTAGAGGTAGCACTAACTTGATATTCACTAGGAAGATCAAGTTTGTAAGCATTGTCTCCAATCTTTTCAAGGACTTCAAATGGACCATCTCCTCTTGGGTGTAACTTGGATTTTCTTTTGGTAGGAAACCTTTCCTTCCTAAAGTGCACCCACACTAGATCCCCAGGCTTAAAAATAACAGATTTTCACCCCTTATTTCTTCTTAAGGCAGTTTGTTCATTCCTCCGTTCAATTGCAAGCCTTGTTTGTTCATGAATCTTCTTCATCATTTCAGCCTTCTTCATACCATCAAGATTAACAATATCATTAGTAGGCAAAGGCATAAAATCAAGGGGGGTGAGGGGATTAAATCCATAAATAACTTCAAAAGGAGACTTATCAATAGAAGAATGGATAGTTCTATTATAGGCAAACTCTACCATGGGCAAATGTTCCTCCCAAAAGGTTAGTTTTCCCTTTAAAATAGCCCGTAACATATTCCCTAAAGTCCTATTAACTACTTCTGTTTTCCCATCAAGTTGCGGGTGACAAGATGTAGAAAATAACAATTTAGTCCCCAATTTTCCCCAAAGAACTCTCCAAAAGTGACTAAAAAACTTAGCATCCCTATCACTAATAATAGTTTTAGGTATACCATGTAATTTAACCACTTCTTTCACAAATAAATCAGCCACATGTGATGTGTCGTTAGTTTTCAAACATGGAATAAGATAAGCCATTTTTGAAAATCAGTCTACCACTACAAATATATTATCCTTACCATGTTTAGTTCTAGGCAGGCCTAACACAAAATCCATGGAAATATCAATCCAAGGAGTAGGAACAGGTAAAGGAGTATAAAGACCATGTGGTAACACTTTTGATTTGGCATGTTTACATTCAAGACACTGGAAACACACTGTCTCGACATCTTTTTGCATGCCAGGCCAAAAAAATGTTCAACAAGTATATCCAAAGTTTTGGGAACTCCAAAGTGTCCCATGATCCCACCACAATGTGCTTTCCTAACAAATAATTCACGCAAAGAGCTATTAGGAATACACAACTTATTTTCCTTAAAAACGGAATCCATCTTGAAGATTGAACAGCCCATACGAAACCAACTTACACTCTGCAAAAATCTTGCCAAAATCAGAATCATTAGCATAAAGGCCCTTGATTTGATCAAAACCCATCAATTTAAAAGTAAGAGTAGAGACCAAGACATACCTTCTTAAAAGTGCATCAACAACCACATTTTCTTTTCCTTGCTTGTAAGCAATTACATATGGGAAAGTTTCAATGAATTCAACCCAGTCTGCATGCCTACGATTTAACTACCTTGGCTATTCAAGTATCTTAAGGATTCATGGTCAGTATTAACCACAAACTCTCTAGACCACAAAAATTTTTCCATGTAGCTAAAGCTTTGACCAAAGCATATAGCTATTTGTCATAAGTTGAGTAGTTAAATGTAGCTCCACTCAACTTTTCACTAAAGTATGTAATGGGCTTTGAATCTTGCATTAAAACAACACCTATTCCCTCTTCCGGAGGCATTACATTCAACCTCAAAAGACTTAGAAAAATCAGGCAATTGCAAAAGAGTAGCAGAACATAGTTTTTCTTTTAATAAGTTAAAAGAAGCATCTTGTTCTTTTCCCCATGTGAAAACCTTTTCCTTCTTAATAACTTCAATCAAAGGAGCAACGATGGTGCTAAAATCTCTAACAAACCTCCTATAAAAACTAACAAGCCCATGAAAACTCCTAACCTCAGTTACACTCTTAGGTTTAGGCAATTCTTTGATTGCCTTGATTTTCTCTTCATCAACTTCAACTCCCTTAAAACTGACCACAAAACCCAAGAATACCACACGATCCACACAAAAGGTACACTTTTTGAGATTAGCAAACAATTGTTGCTTCTTAAGAACTTGTTTTAGGTGTTTAACATGCTCATCCAGATTTTTAGAAAAGATCAAGATATCATCAAAATAAACCACCACAAACTTTCCATGAAAATCCTAAAAAAAATATGATTCATCAATCACATGAAAGTGTTGGGTGCATTAGTCAAGCCAAAAGGCATAACTAACCACTCATAAAGCCCATATATGGTCTTAAAAGCAGTTTTCCATCTGAGATTCATTCAAATCTGATGGTAACTACTTTTTAGATCAATTTTAGAAAAAGTTTTAGACCCATGCAATTGGTCTAACATGTCATCAAGATGAGGAATAGGATCACGATCCTTTACCTGTAATCTTGTTGATAGCTCGACAATCCATACACATCCTCTAAGATCCATCCTTTTTGGGCACCAATAGAACAGGAACAGAGCAAGGACTCATGCTCTCTCGTACAAACCCCTTTTCAAGTAACTCTTCAACTTGTCTTTGCAACTCTTTTGTCTCTTTAGGATTACTTCTATAAGCAAGCCTATTTGGAATATCCTCAGAAAAAATATCAGCAAAATCCTGCAAAAGAGAACTAACACTACTTGGAAAAGAAGAATTTAGTATCTCAGAATTAATCAAGACTTCTTTATAAGTAAGTAGTATTATGGACAATCCCTCTTTTATTGCATTCAAACACTCCTTGGCTTTTATATAGAAACTCTCTTTTTTCTTTTCCTTAGCCTCTTTCCTCTCACCAAAATTTTCTTTTTTCCACTCGAGCCCTCTTTTACCTCTTTGCTTATGTTTTTGCCCTCTTTTTCTCTCTCTTGGCCATCTCTCTTTTTTTCTAACCCTTGGCCAGAAATCTTTTCTTTTCCCTCAATCTCACTTTTATTCACTCCCTTTTGTTTTCCCATTGATTCCCGCAATCTCTTTTGATCTTCAAACACTTGAGAAGGAGTTCAAAGTGCAAGAGTATACTTCTTTCCATTAAGCTCAAGATAATATCTATTCTTTCTTTCATCATGAAAAGTATGCCTATCAAGCTTCCACAGACGACCAAGCAAGATATGACAAGCTTGCATATGAATCACATCACAAAGAGTTTCATCCTCATACCTACTAACATTGAATGAAATCATGCATTGTTTGTTGACTTTCAATTCACCACTATCATTCAACCATTGGAGTCTATAAGGCTTAGGGTGTTTCATGCATGCAAGCCCTAACATATCTACCAAGTGTGAACTCACCACATTAGCACAACTACCACTGTCAATAATCATAGAACAAGTTTTCCCCTTTATCCCACACCTAGTATGGAATATATTCTCCCTTTATTCATCACTATCAATTCCTAAACTGATAGACATAAGCCTCCTAACTACCCCAATCAAACTATGATTAAGAGGAAGTTCTACACCATCTTCACTCTCACCTTTATCTTCTTCCTCTTTCTCACTCTTTTCCCTCTCATATTATACTTCAAGAATCTTCCTAGCTACCCCAACAAGACCATCATTAGGCATTTTTACATCTTCACTCATACCTCCCTCTTCTTTATGATCCTCACTTTTTTCACTCTCATATTTTCCATCTTCTCTCAAGATAATGTTTCTTATAGTTGGACATTCATGCACCATATGCCCTCTCCCATGCCACTTATGACATTGAATGGAACTGGAAGGTTTAGATGACTTAGGAAAAACAGATTTACCTCACTCTTTCTCATCTACTTTACCCTTGTCTTTGTCTTCTTGAGGTCTAGAAGATACTTCTTTTTTTGACCATGGCTTCTTGAAAATGGTGTTTGGTTGATTCCTCCATGAACTAGCCTGATGTCTTCTTTTATTTTTCTTTTCTTCTTTTACAACCAAATCTACTAATTCAACTAAAGTTACATATGGTATCTCTACTTCATCAACTATTTGTCTATTTAAACTATTAAGAAATCTAGTCATAGTAGCCTCTTTGTCTTCCATGCAATTATCTTGGATCATAGCCATATCCATTTTCTTAAAGTATTCATCAACAATCATGGTTCCTTGCTTCATTGATTGAAGACGTTGTTGCATGTCTCTTTTTGAAAATGCGAAGGCACAAACCATTTCTTAATGACTCTTTTCATCTCAGCCTAAGTTGCAATAGGTGGTTCTCCATCTTGTTGTCTATCCCTTGTAAGCTTTTTCCACCAAATAGAAGCATAGTCAGAAAGTTCAACAACAACAAGCTTAACCTTCTTACCTTCCGAATAGTTGTGACAATAAAAAATGGCCTCAACTCTCCGCTCCCAATCAAGGTACAAATCTGGATCTCTTGTGCCCTTGAAAGATGGCATCTTCATCTTTATGCTAGTTATGTTGTCAACTTTCAATCTAGCTTGTTGTGCCCTTTTATCTCGCCCTATCCTATCTAGATTTACATCAATATTGTCAACCAAATCTTAAATAGGACTTTCTTGATTCACAATGGGGGAATGGGGTACATTTCTCCTACTTTGAGGTCTAGGATTATTTTGGGGTGGTACAACAGGTTGATTTCCCCTCCTAAGTTCAACTATTGTCTCATTTTGTTCAGCAATGGCATTCTTTATCTCTTGGAATTGTAAGTTCTATCTTTCAAATTGTTGGTGCATAGCTTGTAAAGTAAAATCATTTCTTTCTCGAATCTCTGCTTCTTGAGCAACCCCCCTTTCACCATCAATATCACCTGTATTAGACATCTTAAAGAAAATAGTGTATCACTCAAACTTGGCTTTTTTTTCCTCAATTGTTCTCACCCGCTCCTGCCTTTTTCCTCTCAAATGACCTTTGGAAAGAGACTTCGTGGATTTATATTTAACCCCACCAGTGTCAAGTCCTTAGTCGTAAAATAAGGAATCTTGGGGCACAAAAAAAGTGAAGAACTAACCCTAGGAAGAACAGGATATAGTTGAAACAAGACTCAAATAAAAGGAAAGGATTTTAGAAC
Source organism: Datura wrightii (assembly GCA_035772735.1). NCBI lineage: Eukaryota > Viridiplantae > Streptophyta > Magnoliopsida > Solanales > Solanaceae > Datura > Datura wrightii. The sequence continues at coordinate 81,974,117 of JASDFA010000006.1, read as the reverse complement.
AAGATAAAGATCTAGGATCCCCTCTTCTTGTGTTCTATCAAAAACCTCTCTTTCTTTCCTTTTTTCTTTTGAAACAATTAGATGAGGAAAAAATTTCTTGAAGAGTAATAATTTTTTTTGTTTGTTTTTTTAGATGTTACTGTTCACTGCCACAATAGTATTTTTTACTGCTACAGTAATATTTTTTTTCTCTTTGTTCAAGAAACTCCCAAGATTATCAAGAATGAAATCTCTGTCACCTGCAATTTATCACAAGCTTCAGCCTCAACAATCATCTCCGTGAGTTTGACGCTCATCCTTTCTAGAGCCTCTGCATTCTCTTCTTGCTGAATTCTCAATACTGCCATCGCCTCCTTCATTGCTTCTGATTGCTCCAGGAGTTGTTTCAGCATGTCTACTATTTGAGTTTGGCGTCCCAAGTCCTCATTTTCAGCATGCCTATATTCAGCGAAAACAACAGAAGGATCATAGTAGGAGCTTGGGGGAGGGGAATATGCATTCGGACAGCCATCCCAATGGCCATCTTGACCACCAGATATATTGCATGTGTTACAGTGTTGCCACGAGTGGTGTCCTCCGCAATTCAGATAAGATTCGCTAAAATATGAGTATCCACCATTTATACCATTTGTATTCCACGATGTCATGTCAATAAGGGTATCCAAAAAAAAGAAAAAAATAAAATGAAAAAGAATTAAAACAAACACTAAGACCAAGTTGTCAGCACTAAGAAAAAAATATGGTAAATTTACACTTAAGAAAAATTCACTAATTGCCAGTCCCCGGCAACGGCGCCAAAAACTTGTTCGGGGTGTTATATTGGTATATAACTACACGCAAGTGCACGTGGTCGAACAAGTAGTAAAGTGGCTTAAGTAAGCCAAGTATCGATCCCACAGGGACTGGGATGAAGTGCAATCTGCTCAAGTGTACTATATTTCAATTCTAAAAATGCAAACAACAGTGTAACCAAAAGTTTAATATTTGATTTATAATTTTTATGCTAAATCTAAAACAACTATCTAATTTGAATCTGAACTATGAATGAGAGCATGCTGAGGTTAAACGAACATGTAATGAAATTAATTATCGACATAATTTGGTTAGTCTTTTCCTCCAGTTGCTAGCCAAGAACAATTGCCAAGAGATTAAAACTCTCGTATTTAACCTCACTTAAGAATCATGAACCATCCACCTACATTTCTGTGATTAAATGCAATTCATGTTCTAGCCATACAAACCCGGTTCCTAAATTGACTAATACGACTTTCAGGTATATTTCTATACTGAAAGTAAATCAATTCCCAATTTTTCCAAACCAAGAAAAGATCATATCCTATTAATTCACAACTTTCCGATTTCTTGCTCTCTCGAGTGAAAACGGACTTTTTAGATGTACATTAATGTAGGCCACACATTAATGCAGTAAGAACAAGAATTAATAGAACAACCATGGAAGGAAAGATGAAAAACCAAAGAATCAATGATCACATTTCATTACAATTGTTCATAACCTCAGCAAGAAGATGAATTAGCCACTCATTTGTGGATTAAACATCATTAAATGAGTGTTAAACATACAAGCAATTGAATACAAGGAGAAGGAAAGAGAGAAAAACCTTGATAATTTCGTCCCCTCAACTGCCTGTAACCCACGTTCTTGCTCCACCAAGTCAGAATATTGAAAAATGAACCTAAGTGTTCTATTTATACTAGTGGGAATTTTTCCCGGAATAACAAGCAACGTGTCACGGAGTGCATCGCCGAGCACTGCCTCCGTGACACGCTACGGACGCGGACCTTCACTGGAATTGAGGGTCCAGGAAATAAAGCCCAACGTGGCACGGCGTGCAACGCGGAGCCAAGCCACCGTGCCACGGACCCATCGCGAACCCACACTGGAATTTGACTGAAAATTCCCATCCAGGCAGAAGGCCTCCGCGATGGCAGCGTGACACGGCTCCATCGCGGAGCCCCTTTATTTTGTGCTTTCCAATGCCTTGTCCCGTGCTCACTTCCGAGTTCAACCCCGATCTTTTCCAACATGCATTTAAGCTTCCAAAAATTATATTTCACCTGCAAAACAACGCTAATCATGTTGGTTAGAATAAATTCACATTTTATTATATATCACATGAGAATGTATAAACATTGATAGATAAACAAGGCTAAAATGATACCTTTGAGTATCACTTGGGCATATAAATTTGCTCAAGATCAAGTATAACTACACGCAAGTGCACGTGGTCGAACAAGTAGTAAAGTGGCTCAAGTAAGCCAAGTATCGATCCCACAGGGACTGGACTAAGGTAGCAATCTAATCAAGTGTCAATGAACTTTAACTCTAAAATGCAGACAACAGTGTGAAGAGAAATTTGATATTTTTGTTTCCTAATTTTATACTAAGTCTAAAACGAATATACAATTTGAGTCTGAACTATAAGTATGAGCATGCTGAGGTTAAAATGAACATGTAGAGAAATAAATTATCGATACAATTTGATTAATCTTTCCTCCGGTTGCTAGTCAAGAATTATTGCCTATGGATTAAAACTCTCGTATTTAACCCAACTGAAGAATCATGAACCTTCCACCTACATTTCTGTGATAAAAAGATATTCATGTTCTAGCCATACAAAACAGATTCCTTAATTAACTAATACGACTTTTAGGTATATCTCTATCCTGAAGGTAAATCAATTCTCAGTTTTCCCAAACTAAGAAAAGATCATATCCTATCAATTCACAACTTTCCAATTTCTTGCTCTCTTGAGTGAAACCGGAATTTTTAGATATACATTAACGTTGGCCACACATTAATGCAGTAAGAACAAGAATCAATAGAACAACCATGGAAGAAAAGATGAAAAACCAATTTATCAATAATTACATTTCAATACAAATGTTCTTAACCTCAGCAACAAGGGAATACATTTGTGGATTAAACATTGTTAAATGAGTGTTAATCATACAAGCAATTGAAATCAAGAAGGAGATAGCGAAAAACCCTGAGATTTTTGTCCCCTCAACTGCCTGTAACCCACGTTCTTGCTCCACCAAGTCAGAATTATTAAAAATGAACCTAAGTGTTCTATTTATACTAGTGGGAATTTTTTCCGGAATAACAAGCAACGTGTCACGGAGTGCATCGTGGAGCACTGCCTCCGTGACACGCCACCAATGCGGACCCTCACTGGAATCCGGTCGTCCAAGTATTAAGGCCCAACGTGGCACGGCGTGCAACGCGGGGCTAGGGCAACATGCCACGGCCCCAATGCGCACCTTCACTGGAATTTGGCATATTTTAAGCATCCAGGCAGAATGCATCCGCGATGGCAGCGTGACACGGCTCCATCGCGGAGCCCCTTTAATTCGTGCTTTCCTTATGCTTTTTCCCTTGCTAGCTGCCGAGTCCAATCCCGATCTCTCCCAACATGCATCTTAGCTCCATAACTTTATATTTTTCCTCCAAAACAATGCTAATCATGTTGGTTAGTATAAATTCAAATTTTATTACAATTCACATGAGAATGTACAAACATCGATAGGTAAACAAGGCAAAATGACACATTTGAGTATCACTTGGGCATATAAATTTGCCCAAGATCACTTACCCCACACTTAAATCCTTGTTCGTCCCCGAACAATAATCTTACACCTCATGCAATTGACACCCCATCCTGGCTACTTTGGCTCGACAATTCAAGCAACGGTTATACCGATTATTTAATACATCAAATCATCAAGAAAACATGCATAGTCTTATCAATACAATGACCTTCAACACATTAAGACCTCCTAGACTCAAGAATCGACTCTCGATATCGGCAAACTCATGCAAATCAGCTGATCAAGATATTCGACACAAAATTTAATCTCTCATCGAGCATGTGCCCTCACCACACAAGAGAATTTTCCCCTTTTTAATCACATGAACTCAAAACATTACATGCAGGGGCATATAAACAAGATTTCTCTCTCTCTCCCAAAAGAATTCACATGCATCATGTCATGAACCATAGGCTTGCCTTTAGTGTATTACTCCACTAATATAAGGACACATGATGTAAGATCACGTAGGACTTAACGGGTTGTATTGTAAGCTACGGAACTAGCAAATACTGGGCTAACCAATAATAACAACTAGCCTCCTTAAGCGCTTTTTCAATCCATCCCATCAACCTTATGGACATTGTTTCTTCCTTCATCATCCCATTCTTGAAGTTTGTCTTTATTTTCGACCCCATATCTTTAAGCACACTTGACTTAATAACAAAGATTATTTATACATCTTCATTATATTTAATTTATACCAAGTGCACCTTCGACCTTTTCTTTCCTTTCATCACTCTGCTTTTTCTTTTCTTTTCAAAATTCTCACTCCCTGGCGCTGTGGGAAAATTATTTAATTATTTTTTTTCTTGAGCGCTTAAGAGTTTTGGATCAAATTCACAGATAATGAAAAGAAGGGGTTAAGCTCAGTTTATAACTTTTTGACAAAAGAAAGAAATAGGCTAAAGTCTCAATGGGCTAACTAGGGTGTACATTCAAGGTAGGTATGATAATGAAAAAAAACTTTCGGTTAAAGCAAAGAAATGCCTACATCCTTTCCTGCAATACATATCCTTCATTTCGTTTTGTACACACACCAGGCAAGTTCTAGACACTTCACAATAACATGGAAGAAATGAAACCTCACCATACACTCATTTCACATGCTCAACTCAAGACATATTCACAGACTCTTCAATCAGCTAATTACAAGAATTCAAGCATTAAGCCTCAATCACACCGAATCGAACTCTATGGCCTAGGTATCTCAACATATTTACAAAGTTGCATGCTTTCCTCTGAATCACCTTTGCATTTCAAATATCTTGTACAACACGCAACCAGAATTTCGCAACCATAAAGTAACGACAGGTTTTGGGATGCAAACAAACAAAAGAAAAGAAAACTAAAAAAAATGAACAAAAGAAATCTACTCCTAACGACTACATTTCCCTTAAGACGGTCGTCATCCATCCATCATAGGGAACGGTCACTGATTACGACTTCGATTCAATATGACTATCCTCGGTAAAAGAACCGAAAACAAACACCGAGAAACCCAAAAATAAAAATTTCACAAAAAATTTAAAAATATCGATAATTTTGATAAAACATATTTACACAACCAGCTAACAACATTCAGCAGCACACAACAGCTTCACATTAATTACAATATAGACATACACACAAAAAAGTCACAAGGTCACAAGTTTTTCCAAGCACAACAACAGAACAGAGACATACACTAATAACAACAGCAACCAACACCTAACTACTCCCACCCTACACTTAAATCGAACACTGTCCCCAGTGTTCACAAAATTCAGCATAGTATGAAAGTAGGTGGTGAAACTCCCTAATCAATCAAAGTATTCCACTTCTTCGTCAGGTGCCGCTGCCTCGTCTCCCATGTCTGAATCGCCCCCATCGTCATCATCTGACTCCACATCGGAGTCATCACAACGTGTCTCCTCATCTGTGGGGACATCATCATCAGTGGGCTCCATAAAAGCTGGCCCCACTCGGCATAGAGCCCTGGCATTTTCGCCAAAAGGGTAGTCTAGCTCGAGCTGCCACAACTCATCTTCTGTTGTCGGCCTCGCCTATGCGTAGCTAGAGCATTTGCATCCCGAACATGCGAGCCATGTACTGATCATCTCGAGCATGTCGCTCGGCTAATGTGAGAACTGGCCCATGAGTGGTGTCGGGTGCCTTAGTTTTGGTGACATCTAAGGCCCGCCTCTCCATTTGCGGTATGTAATCAAGGGCCTCCTCCTCAATATCCAGGCCCGTCAGGAACGTGGTCAGTAAGCCACCAAACCCGTACCTGTGCCCATGATGCAAACGGGCTCTCTTCATGGCGGAGATGATCACCGCCCCGACATTGATCTCCAGCCCTTTCATCAAGGCGTATACCAGGCACACACGATCCTGGGTGACATCTGTCATACCGAGATCAGCCAGGAATAAATAATCTTAAGCCATATCCTGGCTTCCTTGTTCATCTGTGAGTAGGGCGATATCTGATGGTAGCCCCTCTCCTTATGCCTGCTCCAACGTGCTGTAGACCGGGCTCCACACAAAGTGCGTCTGATGTCCGCATATGGTGGAGTGATATTCAGCTGCCGAAGCACATGGGCGTCTGTGTCCCACGCCCCCAAGATGGCATTAAGGTGATGGGGCTCAAAAGTGACTATCTGCCCCCTTATCTTTGTGGTGTGACTTCTGAGTGTCGGGTTCCAGTTGGTGTAGAATTCCCGAATCAGGTGTAGGTTGCACTCCTTGGGCTCTTCAAAGATGAAGTTCAGCTCGGTTGCCTCAATCCTGTGGACAATCCTGGGAAACTCCTATGCCAACGGTTCCCTAGCAATGTGTTCTTCGGGGAAGTATTTGCTTTCCTTATGCTTTGCGTACCATTTCTTCCCCTCCTCTATCACCCATCGGGTTCCATATTGACGGCGTTGGCCACGTGGAACCGCTGGTGCTACTGGGACTGCTGTTCCCGGTCTAATTCTTTTCCTTCCGGCGCCTGATGTTGATGCGGCCTTCCCTTTTTCTTGCCTGCTTGTCATCGTTCCTGTCAAACCAAACAGACAGTCCCAATGTTATTCAAATTAAAATGTGCTTCGACTAAGGTTGTGTTAAGCTAGGCCACCCCACACTTAGTCTTTAGCCACAATCACAACATTACGGCAAGATCATACTTATTTCCAATTTACAAAAAAAAAATTAAACACAACAAATATGCCTCGTGCATTCAGAGAATTCGACGGTATAAGTTTTTTTGTACTACGCAAACTTCGTACAGCTAACCACAACATTACCATCGTTCACATTTCATCACATAGCACTTAGCAAACATTTCTATCAACAAAACCGATGCAATTCTCCCAATTTCTATGCAATTTTAACAACTTCAGTAACCCGACAATCTGTCGCGCCTTAATCGTCTTAACGTTAAGCACAACATAATGTTCCTCACCCAACATGCACAAACCAAGAAGAATTTCACATTTCAACTCAATTTTAACTTCTTCATATTTGAATTCTAACCCTAGCTACAATTTCGTAAGAATTTCAATCAAACATGTATTTATTGAGTTTATACCATCACAATGATACTATGAACATCAATCAACAATAATTTACATGAATTCATGCTCAATTTACACTTAGGGCAAGTTTTCCTCACTTTCTATGCTCAAAATCGAAAAAATAAGGCAAGAAATGAGATGAAGTTAACAAACATACCTTCAATTAGATGATATCGAAGAAAAGTTGACAAATTTTAGCTCCTAGTCCGTGTCACGTTGCGGAAGGGGGGTTTTGGGTTGTTTGTCGCGGACGGGAGTGGAAAAATGGGAAAAATGAGGGAAAAAAGGGGTTAAAAAGAAGGTTTTTCGCGCGGGTCACCCGGCAACCCGGTGTGACCCGACGCAAAATTACCCTCAACGTGTCACGGAGGGTAACGCGGAGCATGCCCTCCGTGACATGGAGCCATCGTACAGGTGTTTTGGAATTTGTAAAAATTCCAGAATTACCTTCAACATGTCACGGAGGGTAACGCGGAGGCCCTCCTCCGTGACACGGAGCCATCGCGTGGGCTCACTATTTTGCCACTTTTTAATATTTTTCTTACCTTGATTTTTCCTTTGCGATCCTTTGCACATTTATCCTCCGTTTAACCTGAAATTCATCTCACAACAAGAAATTGGTTAGATTTATAGGTTTCACATAACATACAAATTTTGTTTTTATTTTTTATTTTTCTCATTTTTTTCTTTTCTTTTTTTCTACGAAATCTAATAAAATATTACAAAAATCTTCACGGGTTGCCTCCCGTGTAGCGCCTGGTTTACCATTGCGGCTCGACGTCATTAAGCTCAGTCATCCTCTAGGGTGATGGACGTTTTCTCTCGACCACCATTCTCACCCCTATCAAACTTACACCTCTCCGGTGGTTTCCCAAACAACTCCCATGACGTAACGCTCTGGACGACATCAGCTTGATTAATCACGTTGATCACTGAGAGTTCCTCGTACATGGCCAGGAGCTTGGTGTCCTTGTACACATCAAACACCTCCACCTTATCGTGTGCTCGCATGGTTAGCTGCCCTACAGCTACATCAATCAGCGCTTTCCCGGTCGCCAAGAAAGGACGTCCCAAAATAAATGGGACTTCCGAGTCTGGCTCGAAGTCCAGCACAACGAAGTCTACCGGGAAGATGAGGGAGCCCACTTGCACCAGCACATCCTCCACAATGCCATCAGGTCTTGCCAAGGAACGATCTGCTAGTTGCAAGATCACTGTTGTTGGTCTAGGACTCCCTAGCCTCAACTTCTTGAATACCGATGTCGGCATCAAGTTAATGCTCGCTCCCAAACCACATAATCCGCGAGCTCGGATACTCTGCCCAATTGTAATTTGTATTGTAAAGCTCCTAGGCTCCTTGAGCTTTGTGGGCAACCTGTTTTGTATCCGGGAAGTGCACTCCTCTGTAAGAGCCACCGTAACGTACTCAATCGACCTGCTTTTGTTCGCCTGATGTCCTTAATATACTTTGCGTACTTCGGCACTCCCTGTAAAACATCAACAAGAGGTAAGTTAATGTGTACCTGTTTAAGAACCTCCATGAACTTTTTGAAACACGCCTCCTCCTTGTGTTTCTTTAATCGTTGAGGGAATCAGGGTGGTGGTCTTTCTGGTTCAGCATCCTTTTTCTTCCCCTTCTCATCACTTTGCTCCCTCTCAGTTTCTGTTGCTCCCGACTGTTGAGGTGGTCTTTCTGGTTCCACCTCTTTAAGCTATAAACCACTCCTTGTAGTCACTGCATTCACTTGCTTGGGGTTGGGATCAGTGTCACTCGGAAGTCCTCCTCTAGGCCTGGTGTTTTGGGCTCCAGCAAATTGCCCAAACTGGTACTCCAACGCTTTTGTAGCTAACTGATTGTTCTTTACCTCGGCTGCCAATTTCACGTAGTCAGCCTGCAATTGAGCTTGGTTAGCTATCATTGTCTTGAACATTTCCTCGATGCTGGGTGATGGTGGTGGAGGAGGTGCATTGTTGCTTCTGTATTGTGACTGATAGTTCTGCTTCCCTCCTTGATTTCTCTGCGCCCCCTGACTCGAACTTTGCCCTTGATGGTTATTGCTACCCCAAGAGAAATTCGGGTGATTCCTCCAGTTGGAATTATAGTTATTGCCATACTATAGGTGGTTGTTTCTCTGTACATTACCAACAAAGTTCACCGAATTAGGATTTTCTCCACAACACTCAGCTGAGTGTTCACTACTCCCGCAAACTTCACGCCAAATCTGCTGCACTACATTCACTGGGGCTTGAGACTGGTTCATGCTCATGTTACTAAAGTGGGTGTTGAGTTGATTCTGTAATGCAGCTATCTGTGCAGCAATAGCTGTAAAACCATCCACTTCTAAGACTCCTGCTGCTTTCCTTGTTCCTCCTCTTGACGAATCCGCATTCCACTCCGGATTTCCCTACGAAATACGATTTAACAAGGTATACAACTCCTCATAAGTTTTCTCCAATGCTTGTCCCCCAGCTGCTGAGTCTAGCAAGATTTTTGTGTGGGGTTCCAAACCCTCTATGAAAGTATGCACCAGCACATCATTGGATTGGTGATGATGAGGACAATCCCGCAACATAGATTTGAATCTCTCCCAGGCCTGATACAGATTCTCTCCCTCTCTCTGTTTAAAACTTAGAATTTGACTTCTAAGTCTTGCTGTTTTACCGGATGGGAAGAACCGTATCAAGAATTTCTTTGCAAGATCATCCCACGTGGTGATGGAATTAGGTGGCTCAGCTTTCAACCACCTCTTAGCTTCTCCCAAAAGTGAGAATGGGAACAATGTAAGCCTGACATAATATGATGACACTCCAGCGGGGATGTAAGTGTCACTTATCTCCAAAAAATTTTGGAGATGTTGCTGTGGATCCTCATGAGGGAGACCTGTGAATTGCCCGCTGGTGTGCAGCAATTGCACCATGTTTTGTTTAAGCTCGAACCTCCCTCCTGGTTCAAGTTTGCGAATGCTAGATGTGACATTGTTAGCATGTGGGATTGCCACCTTGCGAACCGGCCTAGCTGCCATTTCCTCGGGCACTAACATTGCCCTTACAACTGGTGGATTCTGTTGTTGCTCCAAGATTGTTTGTTTGAGCAACTGCAGCTTTTTCTCTAGAGCTTCTCTCTTTTGACGATGAAATTGTCTTTCCGGCTCTAAATATGAGTCCACTAGCTCCTTGTTTCTTCCCAGTGTTCAACAGAAATTAGTATCTGAAAAATACAGGCTAAGACCAAGTTGTCAACACTAAGAAGTAATAGTAAATTAACACTTAAGAAAAATTTACCAATTGCCAGTCCCCGGCAACGGCGCCAAAAACTTATTCGGTCTACTCGGTATAACTACACGCAAGTGCACGTGGTCGAAAAAGTAGTAAAGTGGCTCAAGTAAGCCAAGTATCGATCCCACAGGGACTGGACTAAGGTAGCAATCTAATCAAGTGTCAATGAACTTTAACTCTAAAATGCAGACAACAGTGTGAAGAGAAATTTGATATTTTTGTTTCCTAATTTTATACTAAGTCTAAAACGAATATACAATTTGAGTCTGAACTATAAGTATGAGCATGCTGAGGCTAAAATGAACATGTAGAGAAATAAATTATCGATACAATTTGATTAATCTTTCCTCCGGTTGCTAGATAAGAATTATTGCCTATGGATTAAAACTCTCGTATTTAACCCAACTTAAGAATCATGAACCTTCCACCTACATTTTTGTGATAAAAAGAAATTCATGTTCTAGCCATACAAAACCGATTCTTTAATTGACTAATACGACTTTCAGGTATATCTCTATCCTGAAGGTAAATGAATTCTCAATTTTCCCAAACTAAGAAAAGATCATATCCTATCAATTCACAACTTTCCAATTGCTTGCTCTCTCGAGTGAAACCGGACTTTTTAGATATACATTAACGTTGGCCACACATTAATGCAGTAAGAACAAGAATCAATAGAACAACCATGGAAGAAAAGATGAAAAACCAATTTATCAATAATTACATTTCAATACAAATGTTCTTAACCTCAGCAACAAGGGAATACATTTGTGGATTAAACATCGTTAAATGAGTGTTAATCATACAAGCAATTGAAATCAAGAAGGAGATAGCGAAAAACCCTGAGATTTTTGTCCCTTCAACTGCCTGTAACCCACGTTCTTGATCCACCAAGTCAGAATTATTAAAAATGAACCTATGTGTTCTATTTATACTAGTGGGAATTTTTCCCGGAATAACAAGCAACGTGTCACGGAGTGCATCGCGGAGCACTGCCTCCGTGACATGCCACCAATGCGGACCCTCACTGGAATCCGGTCGTCCAGGTATTAAGGCCCAACGTGGCACGGCGTGCAACGCGCACCTTCACTGGAATTTGGCATATTTTAAGCATCCAGGCAGAATGCATCCACGATGGCAGCGTGACACGGCTTCATTACGGAGCCCCTTTAATTCATGCTTTTCTTGTGCTTTTTCCCTTGCTAGCTTCCGAGTCCAATCCCGATCTCTCTCAACATGCATCTTAGCTCCATAACTTTATATTTCTCCTGCAAAACAACGCTAATCATGTTGGTTAGTATAAATTCAAATTTTATTACAATTCACATGAGAATGTACAAACATCGATAGGTAAACAAGGCAAAATGACACATTTGAGTATCATTTGGGCATATAAATTTGCCCAAGATCATGAGCCCAAATATATTCTTAGGCATTGCCTTTTGCCTAGAAAGGAAAAGGATAGGGCCAGTGCTCCATCCACCAGAACAGCAACCCCAACAGCTTTCTCCTCTCAGCAGGAACGGATTATGTAGTGTAGGTGGCGGCCAGCTCCATATGTAGACGCAGGTATGTTATGAGATTTTTACGTCAGTCCTTGTATGTTGCTAGGCCTAGGAACCCAGTATGAGGCATAAGATCCCTTTTAGCTTTTAGTATGAGATTCCTCCCAGGGGTAGAGGAAATGGTTACAAGTATAGAGCCTTCAGTGGTAGCTTTAGGGGTGAATGGAAGGTCAAGAGCTAGTGATGTCAGCCTAGCCTTAAGAAAGGGTCTAAGAGCCTTAGAACAATGACTTTATGCTAAGGGAGAGAGATAAGGTAAAAGTCTAGGATTAATAGCTTTGGGAGATGGATACATGCTTATTCAGGTATCTTTGCGTACTTGAGTCAATAGGGTACTCTACTCATGAAGTATGTGAACATGTTATGCTCATGTCTAAGATCCAAGTACTTCATACATTCAGATTCATAGTATGAGAAGTAACTGCTTCGGATGGTGGCCTCAGTCTTCTTCCATAATTCCATAAATCTCAACTTCACGTCATGACCCTTGTTATGTATAAAAGCTCATGTCTCTCAGCATGCTCAGCTCTATGAACTCAGTCCTTAAGATATGCCTTAGCGGCTCATAAGATCATGCTGTGTCAGGAATGTGCCCAACTCAGATTTATTGAATGATTTGTGCTTATGATTTCCCACTATAAAACTTGATGTATGCTTCCCTATGATGGGAATGATGGTTACAATGTGTATGTTTAGGATAACTCCCTATTTTTGCCATGGGTGCTAGGTATGGAGAAGTGCATGAAGCACAATTATTAGTAGCCAAGCCGGGAAGATAGGGGAATTCTTAAACAACGTTAACTACAGGGAGCCATGGGATGACCATAAGTGATAGGCTCAAATGAGGTGCTAATGTACAATTAGACCATAGCATGGTGTGACTGGTGTCTCTTGATTAGAGCTCAAACTTGTACGATCTTCTGTTTAAAGGGAAGTAAGATTCTTAGTGGATAATTCTGGGTTGCTGGAGAGAATGAGTGGTTTTGTTGTATACTGTGATGTCTCTAGGGTTCATCTCCGTTGTATATTGGTGTGACATGGTAAGTTCATTGCATAAGCCTATAGACAGCTGAAGACTCATGAGAAGAAATTACCCGACATATGACCTAGAGATGGCAGCCATGGTGTCCTCTCAAAGATCGGGAGGCACTACTTCTATGAGGTACAGGTTGATGTGTTCACAAAAGTAATACCCCAGAAGTGCCTAAGACTGGACTCGGGAGTTAAAAGGATGTGCAATAGAAAAGTTAGGAAATTATCTCAGGATGATCCATTGTATGAGTCGTGGGAAGCTCCCATAGACCATGGATTCCTATCGTGGTGAGAATGTTGGTCGACAGGTCCAGGACCAACAATCCATGGAATGACTCATTTGTAAGTGTAATGAGTCATTGCAAGAAGTCGTTGTTGGAGTTGTTTTATCAAGCTGACTAACATGAGTCATGGTATGACTCAATGTAGGGAACAACGAGTTGTGGTATGATCCCTTTGGGAAGACTTCCAAAAGGTAAGTAGTTGCGAGAAGTGATGACAATGGGTAGAAGTAATGAGTCGTTGGGACATGTAACAACTCGTCCTGTCCAATCATGGTTGCAGACCCGAGTCTGGAAAATTGAGCAAAGTAACGACTTATTAGACCTAAGAAAGACCCGTCAGATGAGTCGTTACTCCTGGTAGTATGTATATTTCTATGAAGTTAGTAAGGGTAAATTCATAATTTATAACTCCTAATCCCTAAACTGCGTTAGGAGGGTTTTAAGAGTACTTAACCTATAATAAGCCTTTCCATTCCATGCATGCAAGATTAAGGAGTTCATTGGAAATTAAGCTAGAGGATTCCTTAGGTTCTTTCTCAATTCACTTAAGTTTTCAAGGGAGGTTGTGATATCAAAGTACCTAAGTATGTGGGGTTATGAATGGGAGTATTTCTTCACTCTCATGCCCAAGTCCTCTTCTAAATTCTTGAAATTCAAGGTGATAATTCCATGGGGTTTTAACCCAATTTGTGAAATTCTCTAAGTATCCATCATGGGTAAATTCTATTCATGTTTCTATTGTTGTTTTAAGATTCATAGGCAAGTTTTATATTGATTTCTATTACAAATTATGATCAAAGTCTTAAAAATATGATGCCCAAATATGTAATTTCATGAAGAGTTGAGATTATGATATATGTTGTCAAGTATGATAAAATGTCTATGGTGAGAGTATGATTTCTAATTACCCATATCTATATCGATGATTTTTTTCTATCAAGTCTATTTCAAGGCATGTTTAAGTTTGGGCAAGCCCATATGATCAAGTATGTTTCATGATTACTTCAATTTTATAATATTAGCTTACCACATAATTTTTGAGTCTAGACTTCCACTTTTTAACTTGTGGTATGGTTAGAGACAACGCTCCTCATGTTAAAGTTTTAGATTTATGTATGTACAGTTATGATTTAGCTTCATCAAAAAATGATGGTTCAGCTTCGTTGAAAAATGGAGAGCATATGCATGTTTTTGAGAGTAGTGTCTAGAACTGAGTAGGCTAAGGGTTCAGCTAACCCTGTACCTCCGAACTACATGCCAACACAGGTATATTCAGATTCTTTAGGACCTCCCTTGCAAGCTTTCCCTGTCACCGAGGGTCCATCAGCTTGATATCAATATCATGATAACACCCTTAGCCTTGGCAAGGCTTTGGACGGCTCTGCCCACTTGGGTGTAATAGTCGGGACCACGTAAGCTCTATCATGGTAATGTCGATTATATGACAAGTCTCCCATTGTTCCTTGTGATTTCAGTTATGCATGTTCATCAGTCATGATATTATATTTTCAGCAGGTTTGGCCCATGTTCAGTTTTACTTATGATTATCTGTTTCAGCTTTGGTCATTCGATTTAGTTATGATATTCAGTTATGTTAATTCATGTTTTCAGATAATAGCATGCAAGCTTTACTCTCAACATCTTATGATGAAATGTTTTATCATTTTCATGATTTCAATTTTACTTGCTAAGCGGTTTTACTTACCGTGCTTACTCTGTACATTTCAAGTACTAATCACATACTCTATGTTGTATCATTTCATGATACAGGCTCGGATGTTTAGGTTTTGTCCCGCCACTAGCCAATTCCTCAGAGTAGCATATCCAGCCTATTGGTGAGTCATCATTTTCCGAGGACCTCTTTATCAACTTGTTATCAGTATCTTTCAGTTTTAGTTTATTAGTGATCTAGTTAGGGTTTTGTCCCATCAGCTCGTCAGGCTGTAGAGGCTTATTGGACGATAGTATGCATTCATCTTCAGATAAGTGCTATGTGTTCTATTGTTTAGATGTTATTAGATTTTCAGACTTCCGCTATTTCAAAAGTTAGCTTCTTTCACGCAATTATTTATGTTGAGATTTAGTTGTCATGTTCATGCCATGTTTCGACTTTGAGCCATTTATAGTTTTAGGTTTCATGTCTACATCTAGGCCTATGTTAAAGTCGTGACAAACATGGTATCAGAGCATTAGGTTTTGAATTGTACTACAGTGTATGAAAGCATAAAACGCGCCATACTTATGACAAGGAGGCTACGAACCATTTTAGGAGATTTCCCTTCTTTAATGATCTATGTCGTGCGATGAAATGTCTCTTTATCCTTCTAACTCGTCCTATATGTGTTTGCAGGATCATGCCTCCTCACTGAGTTAATGGGAGAAGGAACGTAAATGGGCATGTCCATGAGAATGGCAATGGAGACGGGCGCAGCAGGCCCCACCAGACCCCGACAATCATGTGCCCGAGCAGGTTGCCCACTTTGAGTTTAGGGCAGCCATCCAGATGTTGTCTAGGTATTGATCGTCCAGGTCAACCATTAAGTAGTGGATTATGTTTCCCAGAATGGGAACGCGACAGTGGAAAGAGTCAGGGTCTTCCTCAAGATGAATCCCTTTGAGTTCCTTGGATCGAGAGTGGACAAGGATCCGCACGAGTTTATTGATAAGATTCAGAAGATCACCCAGATTATGGGGGTGACAGGGATGAGTGTGTGGATTTAGCCTCTTATCAGCTAAATGGGGTTGCTCACATCTGGTTTAAGCAGTGGAAGGATAATCGGGGAGCTCGCGCGTGTCCTATTTGTTGGGATGAGTTTCCTACCGCGTTGTTAGATTGGTTCTTTCCTTAAGAGATGAGGGAGATCAAGGCAGGTGAGTTTATGAACCTGAAGTAGAGCAACATGATTGTCCAGGACTATGCTTTGGAGTTCACCTGCATCCAAATGTGCACCCGAGATGATGCCTGACCATAGGGCTGGAGTGAATACGTTCGTGCATGGGATAGCGGACTCTTTGGTCAAAGATTACCAGACCGCGATACTTCATTAGGATATTGAATTCTCACGGTTAGTCCTATACACCCAGAAGATAGAGGTGGTGCAAGCGAGTGAGAGAGAGAGAGTCCAAGAGGGCCAGGAGTGACAGGTTCGGGTTATCCTAGCAGAGGCCTAGTGGTGGGAATCGTCAACAGTCCCACCAGAGATCATCAGCCCCAATGGCGTCAACAGTGAGTGTACCATCTAGATCTAGGCACAATTAGAGGGATGAGCATCAGGCTCTCGAGGTTAGGAGGCAGACCCGTAAAGCCCAGCATTCCAGGATGTGATAGGTGTGGTAGGTAGCACACTGGTTAGTTCTTAGCAGGTACATGTGCTTGTTTTGGGTATGGAAACCCCGTACAATGCTCAGATATTGCCCAACAGCTTGACAGGGCAATGGTAGAGGCTGAGACAGCCACAGTTCAATAGCCCCACCAACATGCTCAGCTCAATAGGGTACCTCCACTAGTGCTGGTGGTGGTCAACGTCAGAATAGGTTTATGCTTTCATCTTGTTAGGAGTAGGAGGTCTCTCCAGATGTAGTCATTGGTATGTTATGAGTATTTCACTTTGATGTTTAAGCATTGTTAGATCCAGGAGCTACATTATCTTTTGTGACGCCCTATGTTGCTAGCAGTTTCGGAGTCAGTCTCAAAATCCTATCAGAACCCTTCTAAGCCTCTACCCCTATCGGTGAGTTAGTTTTAGCTCAACGGGTGTACAAAAATTGCCTTGTCAGAGTCTTTTAGAAAGTCACCTCAGCAGATTTAGTGGAGCTAGCCATGATAGATTTTGATATTATATTTGGCATGGATTGGCTACATGCATGTTATGCCTCAGAAGATTGTAGAACCCATGCAGTAGAGTTTCCCTTTCCGAGTTAGCCAGTCCTAGAGTGGAAGGGTAGTTCAGTTGTGCCTGTAGGTCGCTTCATTTCCTACCTTAAGGCCAGAATATGATCTCTAAGGGTTGCGTGTATCATCTAGTTAGGATTAAGGATGCTACATTCGAGACTCCGACTATCCAATCAGTTCCTATAGTGTGCGAATATCCAGAAGTGTTTTCAGATGATCTACCGGGAATCCCTTTCAAGAGGGAGATTGACTTTGGTATTGACCTTCTTCCCGATACGTAGCCTATATCTATTCTTCCTTATCGAATAGCTCCAGTTGAGCTAATGCAGTTGAAGGAGCAGTTGAAGGATCTCTTAGACATGGGTTTCATCAGACCTATGAAATCCCATGGGGTGCACCAGTTCTCTGTCTGCAAGAAGGATGGTTCTCTTCGGATGTGCATCGATTATCGATAGTTGAACAAAGTCACAATCAATAATAGGTATCCCTTCCTAGAATTGAGGACTTGTTTGACCAACTTCAGGGTGCCAAGTGTTTCAAAAAGATAGACCTCAGATCCAAATATCATCAGGTCAGAGTTAGAGAGACTGACATTCCGAAGAGAGCCTTTAGGACTCGGTCTAGTCACTATGAGTATGCAGTTATGTCTTTTGGACTAATGATCTCCTGCAACTTTTATGGATTTGATGAATAGCGTGTTCAAGCGATATTTCGACATGTTCATGATTGTATTCATAGATGACATTTCATATACTCTCAGAGTGAGGAGGAGCATGCCGCTCTTTTAGGGTGGTACTACAGACTTTGAAGGATCGCCAGTTGTATGCTAAATTCAGCAAGTGTGAGTTTTGGCTAAACTCAGTAGAATTTTTGGGTCATATGGTGTCAAGTGAGGGTGTACAGATGGACTCTCAAAAGATAGAACGGTGAAGAATTGGTCTAGACCAGTTAGTCCTTTAGATATCAGGAGTTTCTTGGAGTTAGCTGGCTACTAAAGGAGGTTTGTTGAAGGGTTTTCATCCATTGCAGCATCGTTGACTAAGTTGACCCAAAAGAAAGGGAGCTTTCAATGGTCGAAGGCCTGTTAGAAGAGCTTCCAAGAGTTGAATACTCGACTCACCTTAGCACCAGTGTTGACTCTACATAAGGGTACCAATGGATTTGTGGTTTGTTGTGATGCCTTGAGGATCGTCCTTAGTTGTGTACTGATGCAGCACGGTAAGGTTATAGCCCATGCTTCAAAGAAGCTTAAGTTCCATGAGAAAAACTATCCAACTCATGACCTCGAGTTGGAAGCGGTAGTATTTTCCTTGATGATTTGGAGCACTATATGTACGGGGTCCATGTGGATGTATTTACGGACCATAAGAGTCTACAGTACGTGTTTACCTAGAAGGATAAACTTGCGACAAAGAAGGTGGTTTGACCTTCTTAAAGATTATGATATGAGTATCCTTTATCACCTGGGCAAGGCTAATGTGGTGGTAGACGCCCTTAGCAGACTTTCCATGAAGGGTGAGTCTCATGTTAATTAGGGGAGGAAAGATTTGGTGAAGGATGTGCATCGACTTGCATGACTAGGAGTTCATCTGGTTGATATGAAAAATGGTGGTGTCATTGTTCAAGATAGGCCAGAATCCTCTTTGGTGACTAAATTCAATGCTAGGCAAGACGAGGACCCTGTTTTGGTAAAGTTGAAGGAAGTAGTTAAGAATCAGAAGGTTGAGGTCTTCTCCCAAGGGGGAGATACTGTACTTCAAAATCAGGGTCGTTTTTGTGTTCTAGGTGTTGATGATTTGAGAAATCGGATGTTGCATCAGGCTCATGGTTCCCTATATTCTATTCATCCAGGTGCCACCAAGATGGATCGTGACCTACGAGAAGTCTATTGGTGGAGTGGCATGAAGAAGGACATAATAGGAATTTGTGGCTAAGTGCCCGAATTGTCAACAACTGAAAGTTGAGCATCAAAGATATAGATGTGTGCTTCAAGACATTTGTATCCCTACTTGAAGTGGGAGGAAATCAATATGGACTTCATTATAGGATTACCTCGTACTCATCGACAGTAGAATTTTATTTGGGTAGTTGTAGATAGGTTGACCAAGACAACTCACTTTCTACCAATCAAAACTATCGATTCAATAGAGGATTATTCCAAATTGTATATTCGGGAGTTAGTTCGTTTCATGGAGTGTCCTTGTCCATCATATCAGATAGAGTTACTCTGTTTACCCCCAGTTTTGGAGATCGTTTCAGAAGGGACTCGGTACTCAGGTCAAGCTTAGCACAACTTTTCACCTGCAAATTGCTGGTCAGGATGAGCAGACCATTCAGACTCTTGAGGATATGTTGAGAGCTTGTGTGATTGATTTCAAAGTTAGTTGGGATAATCATTTACCTCTGATCAAGTTTACATATAACAACAACTACCATTCCAGTATTCAGATGCCTCCATTTGAGGTTCTTTATGAGCGGAGGTATAGATCACCTATTGGTTGGTTTGAAGCCGGTGAAGATACATTGATAGGAACAAATTCAGTTCATGAGGCTATGGAGAAAGTCTAGCTTATAATGGAAAGGTTGAAAATGGTACAGAGTCGTTAAAAGGACTATGTTGATGTGAGGAGGAGAAAACTTGAGTTTGAAGTTGATGATTAGGTGTTTCTAAAAGTGTCTCCCATGAAGGGAGTGATGAGATTCGGAAATAAGGAGAAACTTAGTCCCCGCTATTTGGCCCATACCAGATTGTGAGAGGTGTTGGCAAGGTGGCTTAAGAATTGGAGTTGCCCACAGAATTAGCTTCAGTACATCCAGTTTTCCATGTTTCGCTTTTGAAGAAGTGCATGGGTGACTGGACTTTGACTGTTCCGGTGGAAAGCGTAGGTGTGAAGGATAGCCTTAGTTATGAGGAGGGTCGAGATTCTTGATTATCAGGTTCAAAAGTTGAGGAACAAGGAGGTAGCTTTAGTAAAGGTTTTGTGGAGAAATCAACATGTTGAGGGAGCTATGTGCAAAGCGAAGCAGATATGATGGTGAAGTACCTGCATCTTTTCCCTTTTGGCCTGTTCTAGCTTGAGGTATCAGTTTCCTCCTTAGTACTCTATCTAGTTTTGTGTTTAGTTCATGTATACCAGTTTCTTTCATGTTAGTGCATGTATGTGAGATTTATGAATTCAGTTTAGTCATGCATTTCAATCCAGAGGCAATCACTCTTTCTGATATTCAGTATTTGGGATGGCAGATCTTTTCCCCAGCATTTAGTATGTTTACCCCACATTCGAGAACGAATGTTCCCAATGGGGAGATATTGTAATACCTAGGAAGTGCCTAAGGCTAGACTTAGGAGTTGAAAGGATATGCAAGAGAAAAGTTAGGAAATTATCTCTGGACAACCCGTTGTACAAGTCTTGGGAAGCTCCACGGACCATGGGTTCCTATCATGGTGAGACTGTTGGTCGACAAGTCCAGGACTAATGATCTATGGAACGACTCGTTTGTAAGTGTAATTGGTCATTGCAAGCAGTCGTTATTGGATTTGTTTTGTCAAGGTGACTGGCACGAGTCGTGGTATGACTTGTTGTAGGGAACAACGAGTTGTGGTATGATCTGGTGGGGAAAATTCTAGAAGGTAAGTAGTTGCGGGCAATGGTGACAACGGGAAGAAGTAACGAGTCATTGGGACATGTAACGACTCACCCTGTCCAGTTGTGATTGCAGACCTGAGTTTGGAAAATGGAGTGAAGTAATGATTCGTTGGACCTAAGGACGACCCGTTGGATGAGTCGTTACTCCTGGCAGTATGTATTTTCCTGCGAAGTTAGTAAGGGTAAATTTGTAATTTCTAAGCTCCTAAGCCCTAAACTACATCCATTTTAAGCTTATTTAGGAGGGTTTTAAGAGTACTTAACCTATTCTAAGCCTTTCAAATCCATGCATTCAAGATTAAGGAGCTCATTGGAAATCAAGCTAGAGGATTCCTTAGGTTCTTCCTCAATTCACTTGGGTTTTCAAGGGAAATTGTGAAATCAAAGTACCCAAGTATGTAGGGTTATGAATGGGAGTATTTCTTCACTCTCATACCCAAAACCTCTTCTAAATTCATGAAATTCAAGGATGATGATTCCTTTGGGTTTTAACCCAATTTGTGAAAATTCTCTAAGTATCTATCATGGGTAAATTATATTCATGTTTCTAGTGTTTTTTTTAAGATTCATGGGAATGTATTATAATGATTTCAATTAAAAATTATGATTTCAAAAGCATAAAAATATGATGCCCAAATATGTAAGTTCATAAAGAGTTGAATTTGTGTTCTATGTTTTCAAGTATGATGAAATGTCTATGGTGAGAGTATGATTTTGAATTACCCATGTCTATATCCATGATTTTTTTCTATCAAGTCTATTTCAAATCATGTTTAAGTTTGGCAAGCCCATATAATCAAAATATTTTCATTATTTACTTTAATTTCATGATATTAGCTTACCACATGGTTTTGGAGTCTAGACTCCCACTTTTCAGCTTGTGGTATGGTTTGAGCCATGGATCCTCATGTTAAAGTTTTAGATTTATGTATGTACTGTTATGATTCAGCTTCACTAAAAAACGATGGTTTAGCTTCGTTGAAAAATGGAGAGCATATGCATGTTTTTGAGAGTAGTGTCTAGAACCGAGTAGGCTAAGGGTTCGGCTAACCTTGTGCCTTAGAACTACGTGCCAATGATCTTGGGCATAATCGCGTGCCCAAGTGCTATTTTATAACTTAGTTTAGTCGTGTTTTTCTATTTATGCATTTAATTTCTCATGTCATTTTATGTAAATTGTGATATATACTAACCAACATGATTAGTCCTTGTTTTTGTAGGTGAAAAAAGCATTGGAGGGACTAAATAATGATGGGTGAAGTGGAGGAATGGAATAGGACGCAAATTGCAAAAGTCGGCAAGGAACCATGCCTTGGCAAGGCTGGCCGTGCCAGGCAGCGTGCCACACTATGCGTGTGTTGCGCCCAGTGGTGTGCCACGCCAATGCTAGGCGTGAGAAGAAGGCAGAAAACAGGCCACCTGCGCGCCAGTGTCGTGCCACGCCAGGCACAACTGCGTGACAGGGGCCGTGTCACGGGTGCAAACGCGCTGCACAAGCAGCGTGCCACGCTGCCATCGCGGTAAGAGGCTGCCGAAGCTCAATTTTTATGCAAATTCCAGTGTGTTGTCGTGATATCTCTGTGTCACGGAGGTAAATGAGCGCGACCACCTACGTGCCACGAAGCCATTCCATGACGGGCAAAAATTGTGCATTCCCTATTTACTATAAATAGGACCCTTAGCTTCAAAAATCAAATTGTCACGAAATATTTTCTAAAAACCATAAAGGAGCGAAGGAAGAAGTGAAGAACTCACCTAGGGTTCACAAAATTCACCTTCTCTTTTATCTACTCTTTTAAGTACATCACTTTCATTATGTTTTTGAGTATTTGTACGAACATAAGTGGATAAAACCCTTCCTCTAGGGTTGAGGCTACGTGATATGATTGTAATTGCATGAATTCGTTTTGGTTTGAGTTGTTAATTGTTGTTTTGTCTTACATTCTACATTATGGTTGTTTTTATGCTTTATCACCATGAAAACAAAGGCGTTAGGCTTAGGTAAAAGCTTGAAAGAGCAACCCTAGGCAAGAACAAGAGAATGTAGGGAGCAAGTTCTTATCTTTCGATATGATTCGCGGTTAGGATAGAAATTACACCTAATTTGCCTTGCTTCGTTGATAAAACGGGATGATAACAAGACACTGGCTTAGAATTGTCATTCCACCACTCGTAGAAGTAGTTGTGAAGCTAAGTTGAGTAAAAAGATTAGAGGTACGAAAGTCCCTAATCAAGAGCATAAACCCCGTAAACCACATCCATGTAGTTGAACTGCCCACAAACTAGAATGTTACATCCCCGCTCAACGATGTAGTTGTGAGGCTAGTTTTTTGGTGTTAGAGGCTCGAGAGACCATGAACATCGCATTATCAACTATGTGAGACAACAATAGATAATTTCATACTTGAACCATTACAAAGTGTAGCATTGCATGATTATCCGGCCTTAGCTCTAGTTGCTTCTTATATTGTTTCAGATTATTTTTGCGACCACCCTTAGATTTAAATAGAATTTATCAAAAACTTTTATAATCAACACTTGTGAGGGTTAATATCACACTTGAACTTGATAATTAGCTGAATTGGCCCAGTCCCTGTGGGTTCGACATCCGGCTCTTAAGAAGGGCCACTGTATTACTTGTAAGACCACGTACGCTTGCGTGGGCGCTTGGGCGCAGTCACAACAAGTTTTTGGCGCCGTTGCCGGGGAGAAGCGAAGTTTAGTAATTTTTTCTGTTTTTGTGTGATATTTGATTTCCTTAAGTGTTGAGAAACTTGGTCTTAGTATGACATATTGTAGGTGACAGGTTGTCCTTGAAAAGCTGGCAAGGAATAGAGAGCTAGTGGAACCGTTGCTTGAACCAGAGCGTCAAATTCATTTACGCAGGAGGGAAGCTCTAGAGAAAAAGCTAAAGAGACTTCAGGAGAGGTTACAACAACCACCAGCAGGACAAGCAAAGTTATCAGCTTAGATCATGGCAGCCAGACCAGTTCGCGAAGTGGCAATCCCACTGCGACAAATGTGAACTCTAGTATCCGTAAACGGGAACCTGGAGGGAACTTTTAATTGAAGCAGAATATGGTGCAGCTGTTACATTCTAGTGGCCAGTTCACTGGGATGACACATGAGGACCCACAACAACACTTATAGAACTTTCTTGAGATTAGTGATACATTCGTCCCCAACGGCGTGTCCACAAATTATGCCCGACTTAACCTCTTCCCATTTTCATTGTT
The DNA here is from genome assembly GCA_035772735.1 of Datura wrightii. NCBI lineage: Eukaryota > Viridiplantae > Streptophyta > Magnoliopsida > Solanales > Solanaceae > Datura > Datura wrightii. Next base: position 81,950,040 of record JASDFA010000006.1, on the reverse strand, counting down.
GGGAGAAGCAAAGATGTGGTTGAAATCTGAGCCACCGAATTCCATAACTTCTTGGGATGATTTGGAAAATAAGTTCCTTATCAGATTCTTCCCTTCAGGCAAGACTGCGAAACTCAGGAGTGAGATATTGAGTTTCAAGCAGAGGCCAAATGAGAACTTGTATTTGGCTTTGGAGAGATTTAAGTCATTACTGAGAGACTGTCCCCATCATCAGAAATCCTATGAAGTGTTGGCCTATACCTTTGTAGAAAGTCTAGACCCACACATGAAAATTTTACTAGACTCTACATCGGGTGGGCAAGCATTAGAGAAGAATTATGATGAGCTGTACACTTTGTTGAATAGAATTGCTCAGGGAAATCCAGAGTGGCATAGCGAATCATCAAGAGGGGCAGGAAAGAGAACAACAGGGCAGATAGAGATAGATGGTGTAAATGCCTTGGCGGCACAGCTAGCATCATTTCAGCATCAGATGATGACTCAGTTCAGTAAATTGAGTATGAACCAACAGTAGGGTCAAGTAAACGCAGTTCAGCAAGCTCCGAGTTGGTGTGAAGTCTGCGGCAATAATGGGCATAATGCAGAATCATGCGGGGAAAATCCGATATCAGTCAATTTTGTTGGGAATGTTCAAAGGAACAATCAGAATTTTGGGAACAATTACAACAAGAATTGGCAAAGCCACCCAAATTTTTCTTGGGGTGGAAATCAAAGGAAAAGTTACCAGCAACCTCAGTAGCAGCAGTATCAGCAGAACAGGCAGATTGATGGCCAGTTGAGCAGCAACATTGAGGAGACATTGCAGAAAATCATGGAGACCCAGACTCAATTAGTAGAGAATCAGGCAAGGATGGCATCGAATTTGAAAAATCGGCAGTTGGCCACCCGCAATCTAGAGAAGCAGATGGGTCAAATAGTAGCTGCTCACTACATGAGACCGTAGGGAGGACTACCCAGTGACACAGATACTAACCCCCGCCAGGTCAATGCCATCAGTCTGGAGGAGTGGCAAGCAATTAGCTGATGCGACACCGAAAGAGAAGAGAAATGAGGTACAGTCGGAGTTGGTTAGAAAAGGACCATACACTGACAAGGGAGAGAATCAGAGTGCTGTGCAACAAAATGCACAATCATCATTGCAACCAGCACAGAGACCACCACCACCATTCCCGCAAAGATTCAAAAAGAGCAAGGAGGGGGAATGCTTCAAAAAGTTCTTTGAGATTTTTAAAGAACTTCACATAAATTTGCCTTTTCTTGATGTTTTGCAGGGAATGCCCAAGTATGATAAATACTTGAAGGATGTGACGACAAACAAAGTCAGATTGGTGGATGTCCAGACGGTAGCACTGACGGAGGAGTGCAGTCATAGGGTATTGAGCAAGATTCCTAAGAAGCTCAAAGACCTAGGGAGTTTTACCCTCCCCATACAAATTGGTAAAGCTGAAGTGCTACTAGCTTTATGTGATCTAGGGGCAGCAGTTAATCTAATGCCCCTATCTTTATTTAACACCCTGGGGTTGGGGAAACCGCGGCCAACAAGATTGATGCTGCAACTGGCGGATAAGTCGCGAGTGGTTCCGGATGGAATCATAGAGGACCTTCTCATCAAAGTGGGTAAGTTTATTATACCCGCTGATTATATTATCTTAGATTTTCATGTTGATGACCAGGTACCCTTATTCTTAGGACGACCATTCTTGGCCACCGAAGGAGCGGTAATTGACTTAAGAGCAGGGACCCTGAAAATGAGGGTCGAGGATGAAGAAGAACTCTTCCGAGTATACCAAGAAATGAACCCACCCACACACTACAGGAACCTTTGTAAGGTTAGTGTGTTGTCATAGGATAAGTGTGGGGTGCTAGATTCCACAGGTCTGACGTGCCCGATTCGCGCGTCCGCAAGTGTACGGGTCGTACAAGTAATATAGTGGCTCTTTTTAAGAACCGGATTGTCGAACCCACAGGGACTGGACCCATTCCTCTAACTATCCATTTCTAGTGTGATGTTAAATACCTCAAGTGTTGGTTATAGACATTTTCGATTTAGATTAATTAAGTCTAAGTTTGGGTCAACGAAATATTCTGAAATCACTCTAGGAGCAACATAGAGTTAAAACCAATTAATCATGCGATCCTACAATTTGCAATGGGTTAAGCATGGAAGTATCAATTGTTATTTCACATAATTAGAATTGCATGTTTATGGTCTTTCGAGCCTCTAAACACGGCAATCTAGCCTCACTGCATCATTGTGAGCGAGGAGTTTAATTTTCTAGTCGCTGGCAATTAATTATGTTGTGGTTTACGGGGAAACGATTAGGGACTTTCGTGCGTCTAACCATTTAACGCAACTTAGCCTCACAACTACTTCTTTGAGTGGTGATGTGACATCCCAAGTTGGTCTTTCATAACCCCCGTGTGTCAACCAAGCACGGTGTTAGGTATATTTCTATACTGACACAATATATCTCCCGAGATACAAACATGCTCCTTATATTCTCATGTCCTGACCTAGGTAATGCTTTCTCAAGCTATTACTCAAGCTAAAAAATATGCTTTCATGGTGATCAATCATAAAAACAACCAACAATCCAGAATGCAAGATGAAAACAACAATCAATAACTTAACTCCAAAACAAATTCATAAAAGCACAATCATAATTCATGGCTTCAACCCTAGAGGAAGGGTTCTTGCCATTCATGTTCGTAAAACTACAATTAACTAATACTAAACTAACATACTTACATGAATTTGGTAGATGAGAAGGGAATTTGATAAACCCTAGATGAGTTCTCCCACTTCTCCCTTCACTCCTAGGTGGTTTTTCAGAATAAAATCGTGACCCCATGATTTTAGGAGCTAAGGGTCCTATTTATAGTAAATGGAAAACGTGCATAATTTAGCCTGGAATGGAACGGCTCCGTGTCACGGAGTGTATCGCGGAGCACTGCCTCCGTGACACGGAGGCAACGCGAAAGATCTCTGGAAAGTGCCTCCGGAAACCAAGCTGCCGAGGGTCACCGCGCTGGCCAACGTGGCACGCTGCTCATGCAGCGCGTTGGCATGCTGCTGTCGCGCAGCTGGCCTAGCGTGGCACGGCGCTGGTACGCTGGTTCTCTGCCTACTGCTGCCATTTGCTTCCTTCTCTCGTGCGCTTGGCAAGGGCGTGGCACGGCGCTGGGCGCGGCAGACGCACAGCGTGGCACGCTGCCTGGCGCGGCCAGCCTTGCCAAGGCATGCTCCTTGCCTACTTTCGCCACTTGCTTCCACTACATTCCTTCCTATTCACCAACTTGTGAATTAGTTCCTCAAAATCCTTGAAACCTAGAAAACAAGGACTAATCATGTTGTTTAGCACATATATTCACATTTATATAAAATCACATGAAAGTATGTAAAATAACTTCGATAAACAAGACTATATTAAGGTATAAAGCGTATCTTGGGCATGCTATATTGCCCGTGATCACAACCCCACACTTTAAAGCCTTGTTCGTCCTCGAACAACCTTTTACATATCATACATATGGAGACTCCCACATAACTAATGTGGCCAGATAATTCAAGCTACGGTTATAATGATTCCGTAAGATAACAAGCTAACGATAGAACATACACAATTTAATCGTCGAGATGAAATACAACGATGCTAAGACTTCTTAACCTCAAGAATCGACTCTCAATCTTAGCAAACTCGTGCAAATCAACTAATTAAGAAATCCAACATGAATTATATCCTTCATTCAACATGTGTCCCTCACAGAAATAGAGTTACCCAATCACACGCAAAAATCATTTGTACATCATAACATGTGTGGGTGAATAAATAGAATTTCCCTCACTCTCACAAAGAATTCACATGCATCATGTAATGACCCATAAGCTTGCCCTTAGTGTTTTATTCCACTCATTTAAGGATGTGTGAATGTAAGATCAAGTAGGACTTAATGGGTTATAATGTAGGCTAAGGGACAGGTAGGTATTATTATGGCCAGTAATAGTGACTATCTTTCCTAAGCGCTTTTAATACATTACACCCTCCTTACGAACTTCTCTTCCCTTACTTTACCTTTTTCTCCTTTCATCTTTCTTGTTCCTCTTATGTTCCCCCATTTCTTTAGGCACTTTTAACTTATTAGTAAGGAGTTCTATAAATAATTTTTCATTCATTTGTTTTCTTGCTCCTTACTAATAATCAACCATCTTCACACAAGTGCACCTTTGTCCTTTTCTCACTTCTACAACTTGCTACTTTTCCTTTCTTTTCATTCTTCTCACTCCTTTACTCCTTCGGATTTTTCCACTCAAGCGCTTAGGAGTTTTGGATCAAGTTCAAGGCTAATGAAAGAAAAAGGATTAAGCTTATGTTGCAGCTGTCAAAGAATAGGCTCAAGGCTCAATGGGGCTAACTAGGATTAATTTTTTCAAGGTAGGTAAAATGAGGGATAACAATTGGTTCATTCAAAGAAATGCCTAAATCAGCTCCTACAATTCACATCCTTCATTTCGTTTTATAAACACACCAGGCAAGTTCTAGAAAATCCACAATAGCACAGAATACTCAAAAACCTTACACTCATGGCACATGCTCAAATCAAGACATATTCATCAGACTCTTACTCAGCTAATCACAAGAATTCAGAATTAAGCTTCAATCATATTGAGTCAAATTCAAGAGCCTAAGTGTCTCACACAAAGTTATACACTTGCATGCTTCAACACTAAACATACTTGCATCGTACAATCACGTATAGCACATAACACGAACATCAAGCCATCAATTAGTTATGGTTTCAAAAACCAATCACCTACCGACTAATTTTTCCTCAAGACAATCGTCATCCATCCATCGTTGGAAATAGTCCCTAACTATGACTAAAATATTATATACAGACAAAGGAAAGAAAAAGAATTTTTTTTTATTCTTCGGTTCAAAGACCCCCCCGTCGAAAAAGAACCGAAAAGAAAAACCAACGGGTGATGAAGTCATGCTTACTTCACAAAAATTTTCAAATTTTTCAAATTTTTCAAATTTGTTCAAGCATTAGCATTACATTCACCACAAACTTGTTAAGCACAATTGAAATTTCCATTTCCCTTGAAATTTCCCTCACCCCACACTTAAAAAATGCTATGTCCTCATAGCATCAAATAAAAATTTAAAAAGGGTGAGAAATACTCCCTGAGGCCTTTAGGCCTAGCTAATAGCATGATTTTCTTCAACTTTGCACAAGTGTGTGTCGACCCCACACTTTTTATCGTCCATGCTTTTTAGCTTCCTCCTCAACGGGTACTCAGACTTCCCCTTAATCTGTGCTTAACTTTCCACCAAAAACAACACAAGATGAAAAATAAATAAAATCAACACAAATGCGAGAAATTAAAATGGTACCTATGGTACCCTTGGGTTGCCTCCCAAGCAGCGCCTTATTTTACGTCGTGGCCCGACGTGGACTATCCTTTTCAGGACATCCTCACACCTGGGTTCTCTTTCGAGAACCATCTCCTTTTCTTTTGCTGTTTAGAGGAAACAGCCTCCACTCTGTTCCTCTCTTTCTCCAACTTCTTCTCAATTTGAAGTCCTCTATCAGACTCGGGCTGAACATTTGTAATTGCCTTTGGCCCTGCACCTGTGGATTCCTCCACCCCACACTTATCCTCTGCCAACACACTAACCTGACAAAGGTTTCTATAGTGTGCAGATGGGTTCATTTCTTGGTAAACGCGGAAGATTTCTTCTTCATCCTCAACCCTCATTTTTAGGGTCCCTGCTTTCAAATCAATCACCGCTCCTCCAGTAGCCAAGAATGGCCGTCGCAAGATCAGGGGTACCTGGTCATCAACCTGAAAATCTAAGACAATAAAATCAGCAGGTATAATGAACTTACCTACTTTGATGAGAAGGTCCTCTATTATTCCATCAGGTGTCACTCGCGACTTGTCAGCCAGCTGCAGCATCAACCTTGTTGGCCTCGGTTTTCCCAACCCCAAGGTGTTGAATAAGGATAGGGGCATTATATTAACTGCTGCCCCTAAGTCACACAAAGCTCGTAGCACCTCAGCTTTACCAATTTGTATGGGGAGGGTAAAACTCCCTGGGTCTTTGAGCTTCTTTGGCATTTTGCTCAATACCCTATGACTGCACTCCTCAGTCAGTGCTACAGTCTGGACATCCACCAATCTCACTTTGTTCGCCATCACGTCTTTCAAGTATTTAGCATACTTGGGCATTCCCTGCAAAACATCAAGAAGAGGCAAATTTATGTGAAGTTCTCTGAAGCTCTCAAAGAACTTTTTGAAGCATTCCTCTTCCTTGCTCTTTCTGAATTTCTAAGGGAATGGTGGTGGTGGTCTTTGTTCTGGCTGCAATGCAAGTTGTGCATTTTGTTGCCCAGCACTCTGATTATCTCCCATGTTGATGGATGGTCCTGGTCTAACCAACTCCGGCTGCACCTCCTTTCTCAGCTCTTTTGGCACTGCATCAGCTAATTGCTTACCGCTTCTCAGACTGATGGCATTGATCTGCCGGGGTTTAGGATCTGTGTCGCTAGGTAATCCCCCTTGTGATCTCATGTTTTGAGCAGCTGCTATCTGACCCACTTGTTTTTCAAGATTTCGGGTGGCTACTTGCTGATTCATTAAGTCTGTTGCCATCCTCGCCTGATTTTCCACTAACTGAGTCTGGGTCTCCATGATTTTCTGCAATGTTTCCTTAATATTGCTACTTAATTGCCCAGCATTCTGCCTATTCTGCTGATACTGCTGCTGTTGAGGTTGCATATAATTTTGCTTTTGGTTACCACCCCAAAAACAATTCGGGTGGCCCTGCCAATTTCTATTGTAACTGGTTTCAAAATTCTGATTGTTGCGCTGCACATTACTAACAAAATTGACTGACTCCGGATTGGCTCCACAAGATTCTGCATGGTGCCCATTATTACCACAAATTTCACACCAACTCGGAGCTTGCTGAACTGTATTAACCTGGCCCTGGCGTTGGTTCATACTCAGTTTATTGAACTGAGTCATCATTTGATGCTGGAACGCAGCTAACTGTGCTGCCAAGACATTCAAACCATCTACTTCTATCAACCCCGATCTGTTTCCTGCCCCTCTCGATGACTCGCTGTGCCACTCTGGATTTCCTTGTGCAATTCTGTTCAACAAAGTGTACAACTCATCATATGTCTTATCCAAGGCTTGCCCACCCGATGCAGAGTCTAGTAATATTTTTGTGTGTGGGTCTAGACTTTCTACAAAGGTATGAGCCAGCACTTCATTTGATTGCTGGTGATGGGGGCAGTCTCTCAACAATGACTTGAATCTTTCCCAAGCCATATATAAGTTCTCATCAGGCCTCTGCTTGAAACTGAGTATTTCACTTCTCAACCTTGCAGTTTTGCCTGAGGGGAAGAATCTGATAAGGAACTTCTTAGCCAAGTCATTCCATGAAGTTATGGAGTTCGGTGGCTCAGCCTTCAGCCACTTTTTCGCCTCTCCCAATAGTGAAAATGGGAAGAGGGTCATTCGGACATAATCTGTGGACACGCCGGTGGGTCTGTAGGCGCTGCTGCGGGTCCTCATGTGCCATCCCAGTGAATTGACCACTAGAATGTAACAGCTGCACCATGTTCCGTTTAAGCTCAAAGTGCCCTCCAGACTCCGGTTTACGAATGCTTGAGGTCACATTCGTCGCTAGTGGGATTGCCACTTCGCGAACTGGTCTTGCTTCCACTGCTTCGGATGACAATTGTGCTTGTCCCGCGGGTGTTTGTTGTTGTACCTTTTCTTGAAGTCACTTCATCTTATGCTCTAGAGCTATTCTCCTTCGCAAATGGATTTGACGTTCAGGATCAAGCAACGGTTCCACAAGCTCTCTATTTCTAGCCAGCTCGGCAGGACAACCTGTCACCTGCAATAATCAGACTAAGACCAAGTTTCTCAACACTTAAGAGAATTTAAAAAATCACACAAAAATAGATAAATTATCAAAACTTCGCCGAGTCCCCGGCAACGGCGCCAAAAACTTGACGTGCCCGATTCGCGCGTCCGCAAGTGTACGGGTCGTACAAGTAATATAGTGGCTCTTTTTAAGAACCGAATTGTCGAACCCACAGGAACTGGACCCATTCCTCTAACTATCCATTTCTAGTTTGATGTTAAATACCTCAAGTGTTGGTTATAAACATTTTCGATTTAGATTAATTAAGTCTAAGTTTGGGTCAACGAAATATTCTGAAATCACTCTAGGAGCAACATAGAGTTAAAACCAATTAATCATGCGATCCTACGATTTGCAATGGGTTAAGCATGGAACTATCAATTGTTATTTCACATAATTAGAATTGCATGTTTATGGTCTTTCGAGCCTCTAAACACAGCAATCTAGCCTCACTGCATCATTGTGAGCGAGGAGTTTAATTTTCTAGTCGCTGGCAATCAATTATGTTGTGGTTTACGGGGAAACGATTAGGGACTTTCGTGCGTCTAACCATTTAACGCAACTTAGCCTCACAACTACTTCTTCGAGTGGTGATGTGACATCCCAAGTTGGTCTTTCATAACCCCCGTGTGTCAACCAAGCACGGTGTTAGGTATATTTCTATCCTGACACAATATATCTCCCGAGATACAAACATGCTCCTTACATTCTCATGTCCTGACCTAGGTAATGCTTTCTCAAGCTATTACTCAAGCTAACAAATATGCTTTCATGGTGATCAATCATAAAAACAACCAACAATCCAGAATGCAAGACGAAAACAACAATCAATAACTTAATTCCAAAACAAATTCATAAAAGCACAATCATAATTCATGGCTTCAACCCTAGAGGAAGGGTTCTTGCCATTCATGTTCGTAAAACTACAATTAACTAATACTAAACTAACATACTTACATGAATTTGGTAGATGAGAAGGGAATTTGATAAACCCTAGATGAGTTCTCCCACTTCTCCCTTCACTCCTAGGTGGTTTTTCAGAATAAAATCGTGACCCCATGATTTTAGGAGCTAAGGGTCCTATTTATAGTAAATGGAAAACGTGCATAATTTAGCCTGGAATGGAACGGCTCCGTGTCACGAAGTGTATCACGGAGCACTGCCTCCGTGACACGGAGGCAACGCGAAAGCTCTCTAAAAAGTGCCTCCGGAAACCAAGCTGCCGAGGGTCACCGCGCTGGCCAACGTGGTACGCTGCTCATGCAGCGCGTTGGCATGCTGCTGTCGCGCAGCTGGCCTAGCGTGGCACGGCGCTGGCGCGCTGGTTCTCTGCCTACTGCTGCCGTTTGCTTCCTTCTCTCGTGCGCATGGCAAGGAAGTGGCACGGCGCTGGGCGCGGCACACGCACAGCGTGGCACGCTGCCTGGCGCGGCCAGCCTTGCCAAGGCATGCTCCTTGCCTACTTTCGCCACTTGCTTCCACTACATTCCTTCCTATTCACCAACTTGTGAATTAGTTCCTCAAAATCCTTGAAACCTACAAAACAAGGACTAATCATGTTGGTTAGCACATATATTCACATTTATATAAAATCACATGAAAGTATGTAAAATAACTTCGATAAACAAGACTATATTAAGGTATAAAGCGTATCTCGGGCATGCTATATTGCCCGTGATCAAGGTCCACGGCCAAAGGTAATGATAAGCATTCTGCTCGAGTCTGATAAAGGGCTTCAGAGTGTGAAGAAGTTGGAGGAAGAGAGGAACAGAGTGGAGGCTGTTTCCTCTAAAAATCAAAAGAAAAGAAGATGGTTCTCTAAAGAGAACCCAGGTATGAGGATGTCCTGAAAAGGATACTCCACGTCGTGCCGCGACGTAAAATAAGGCGCTGCGTGGGAGGCAACCCAAGGGTACCGCAGGTACAATTTGTGATTTTGTTTATGTGATTTTGTTTATTTTCAATTTGTGTTGTTTTTGTTTTGAAAGTTAGGCACAGAAAGAGGGAAAGTCTGAGTACCCTTGAAGGAGAAAGCTAAGAAGCATGGAAGATAAAATGTGCGGGGTCGAATACCCACTTGTGCAAAAATGAAGAAAAACATGTTGTTAGCTAGGCATAGAGGACAGAAAGTATTTCTCACCCTTTTAAATTTTAATTAGATGCTATGGGGACATAGCATGATTCAAGTGTGGGGTGAGGGAAATTTCAAAAATTTTGTGCTTAATGATTTTGGTGAATGTAGTGCTTGATACATATTGGAAAATTTTTTGAGTTGAGCATGACTTCACCACCTGTTGGTTTTTCTTTTCGGTTCTTTTCCGACGGGGGGTCTTTGAACTGAATAATAAATTTTTTTTCTTTATTTGTATATAATGTTTTTAGTCATAGTTAGAGACTATTTCCGACGGATGGATGACGACCGTCTTGAGGAAAATTAGTCAATAGGTTTTGGTTTTTGAACTCGTAGCTAATTGATGGCTTGATGTTCTTGTTATGTTCTATACATGATTGTAAGATACAAGTGTGCTTAGTGTTGAAGCATGTAAGAAGTGTATAACTTTGTTTGAGACACTTGGGCTCTTGAATTGGACTCGATGTGATTGAAGCTTAATTCTAAATTCTTGTGATTAGCGGAGTAAGAGTCTGCTGAATGTGTCTTGAATTGAGCATGTGCTGTGAGTGTAAGTTTTTCGAATATTCTGTGCTATTGTGGAATGTCTAGAACTTGCCTGGTGTGTATGCAAAATGAAATGAAGTATGTGGATTGTAGGAGATGATTTAGGCATTTCTTTGAATGAACCTAATTTTTATCCCTCACTTTACCTACCTTGAATGTTAAATCCTAGTGAGCCCCATTGAGCCCTAAGCCTATTCTTTGATAGTTACAACATAAGCTTAATCCTTTTTCTTTCATTATCCCTGAATTTGATCCAAAACTCCTAAGCGCTTAAGTGAAAAATTCCAAAGAGTGAAGGAGTGAGAAGCATGGAAAAGAAGGAAAAGTAGCGGTTGTAAGAGTTGAGAAAAGGTTAATGGTGCACTTGTTTGAAATGATTGATTATTTGTAGGGAGTAGGAAAACAAATGAATGAAAAAGTTGTTTAAGTACTCCTTACTAATAAGCTAAGTGTGCTTAAAGAAATGGAAACAAGAAGAGGAAATTCAAGAGTGTAAAGAATGAGCAGGAAGTAAGAAAAGAGATGTCCTTAATGAAGGTTGAAGTTATTAGAAGCGCTTGGGGAAGATAGCCACTGTTATTATCTATAATATTACCTACCCGTCCCTTGGCTTACATTACAACCCATTAAGTCCTACTTGATCTTACGTTCATACATCCTTAAATTAGTGGAGTAAAACACTAAGGGCAAGCTTATGGGTCACTACATGATGCATGTGAATTCCTTTAGAGAGCGAGCGTAACTCTATTCATATACCCATACATGTTGTGATTTGAAAACTTGCGAGTAAAAATGGGTAACTCTCTTGTTGTGGAGCACATGTTAATGAGAGATAACATTCATGTCGGATTTCTTGATCGGTTTATTTGCATGAGTTTGCTAAGATTGAGAGTCGATTCCTGAGGTTAGGAAGTCTTAACATAGTTGTATTTCATTTCAAGTATTAAATCGTGCATGCTCTATTTTTAACTTGCTAGCTTAAATAATCATTATAGTTGTAGCTTGAATTGTCTTGCTAAATTAGTTATGTGTGAGTCTTCATTTACATGAGATGTAAAAGGGTTGTTCAAGGACGAACAAGGCTTTAAATGTGGGGTAGGTGATCTTGGGCAAAATGGCATGCCCAAGGGATACTTTACAACTTAGTTTTATCTTGTTTAGCTACTTATTTATATACATTCTCATGTAATTTTATGTAAATGTGAATATATATACTAACCAACATGATTAGTTCTTGTTTTTGTAGGTTTAAAATGAATTTGAGGAACTAATCCATGAGTTGGTGAAGTGGAGGCATGGAATCGGAAGTGAAATGCGAACGTTGGCAAAGGGGGACATGCGAAACAGCCCACCTGCGCGTTGGCAACATGCCACGGCAGGCAGGATGCGTGACAAGGGCCGTGAAACGCCCTCAAACGCGCTGTACAGGCAGAGTGACACGCTGCCGACGCGGTCAGCTTCTGCCTGGCGACGGTTTTATGTGTTTTCCAGTGTGCATCCGTGATTCTTCCATGTCACGAAGGTAAATTGGCACGATAACCTCCGTTCCACGGAGCTATTTCATGCCGGGAATAATTTTATACACTTCACATTTGCTATAAATAGGTCCCTTGGCTCCTAAAGACATTTTGTCACGATTTATTTCTGAAAAACTGCTAAGAAGTGAAGGGAGAAGTGGGAGAACTCACCTAGGGTTCATGAATTTCATCTTCTCTTCTACCAATTCTTGTACGTATGTTACTTTAATTCTTTTTTCTTGTAATTATACGAACTTAAGTGGCTAGAAACCTTCCTCTAGGGTTGAAACCACATGGTATGATTGTGACTACATGATTTTATTTTGGTTTTAAGTTATTAATTGTTGTTTTGTCTTACATTCTTAATTATGGTTGTTTTTATGATTGATCACCATGAAAACACACAAGTTACACCTAGATTAAATCTTGAGAAAGGAAACCTAGGCAAGAACAAAGAATGTAGGGAGCAAGTTTGTATCTTACGATATAATTCGCGGTTAGGATAAGAAATTATACCCAATTTTCCTTGCTTGGTTACTAAAATGGGATGAGTTAGACACCAACTTAGAATTATCACATCACCACTCACAGAAATAGTTGTGAAGCTAAGTTGAGTTAAATGATTAGAGGTACAAAAGTCCCTAATCAAGATCATAAACCCCGTAAACCACATCCACGTAATTGAATTGCCCACGAACTAGAATGCACATCCCCGCTCAACGATGTAGTTGTGAGGCTAGTTTGTCATGTTTAGAGGCTCAAAAGACCATGAACATGCAATTGTAATTATGTGAGACGAAAATTGATAATTCCATGCTTAATACATTACAAAGCGTAGTATCGGATGATTATCCGGCGTTAGCCCTAGTTGCTTCTGAATGTTTTCAGAGTATTTTTGTGACCACCCCTAGATTTAATTAAAATTTATCGAAAAAGTCTAAATCAACACTTGCGAAAGTTAATATCACACTTGAACTTGATAATTAGCTGAATTGGTCTAGTCCCTGTGGGTTCGATATCTGACTCTTAAAAAGGGCCACTGTATTACTTGTAACACCACGTACACTTGCGTGTGTGCTCGGGAAGTTGTCAACAAGTTGTTGGCGCCGCGACTGTGCAGTCTCAACAATATACATGATTTCAATTTTACTTACTTAGCGGTTTTACTTACCTTGCATACTCGTTACATTCTAAGCATTGACCGCAAACTCTATGCTATACCGTTTTGTGATATAGGCTTGAACATTCAGGTTCAGCCCCGCCGCTAGCCGGTTCCTCAGAGTAGCATATACAGCTTGTTGGTAAGTCCTCATCTTTCGAGGACCTTTTTATTAGCTTGTCATCAGTATCTTACAGTTTCATTTTATTAGTGAGCTAGTTGGGGTTTTATCCCATCATCTCGTCAACATGTAGAGTCTTATTAGACAATAGTGTGTATTCAGCTTCTGATCAGTGTTATGTATTCCATTGTTCAGATATTATTAGATTATTAGACTTCCGTTATTTCAAATGTTAGCTTCTTTTCCTCAATTATTTATGTTGAGCTTTAGTTTTCATGTTCATGCCATGGGTCGACTTAGAGCCATTTATGGTTCTAGGTTCTGTGTCTAGATTCAGGCTTATGTTCAAGTCGTGACAATGGATCATCAAGGCCTTCATTATATATTCATGTAGAAGGACCTAAATTTATGACAAGGGAGATGGCTAGAGCTTCTCAAGGACTATGAGATGAGCGTCCTCTATCATCCGGGCAAGGCCAATGTAGTGGTGGATGCCCTTAGTAGATTGACCATGAGTAGTGAGTCCCACGTTGAGGATGGGAGGAAGGAGTTGGTAAAGGATGTGCATCGGTTTATTAGGGGTTCTCTTGGTGGACTCGACAGATGGGTTGTCATTGTTCAGAACGGGTCCGAAAGTTCTTTGGTGACTGAAGTCAAGGCTAGGCAAGATGAGGATCCTATCTTAGGAAAATTGAAAGAAGTGGTTCAAAATCAGAAGGTGGAGGTCTTCTCCCAAGGGGGAGATGGTGTGCTTCGATATCAGGGTCGTTTATGTGTTCCAAGTATCGATAATTTGAGAGAATAGATGGATTATAAGGCTCATGCTTCTCGATATTCCATACATCTAGGTGCCACCAAGATATACCGTACCTACGGAAAGTCTATAGGTGGAATAGTATGAAGTGGGACAAGCAGGGTAGTGGCTAAGCGTCCGAATTGTCAATATGTAAAAGTTGAGCATCAAAGACCTAAAGGTGTGCTACAAAACATCAGTATCCCCACTTAGAAGTGGGAAGAGACAATACGGACTTCATCACAGTGTTGCCTCGCACACGTCTAAGTGGGAAGAGACAATATGGACTTCATGACAGTGTTGCCTCGCACATGTTGACATTATTACTTTATTTGGGTGGTTGTAGATAGATTTACCAAGGAGACACATTTCTTAACAATCAAAACTACCAATTCAGCAGATGACTATGCTAGATTGTACATTCGAGAGTTAGTTCGGTTGCATGGAATTCCTTTGCCCATCATTTTAGAATGGGGTACTCAGTTTACCTCACAGTTTTGGACATTGTTTCAGAAGGGAATTGGTATTCAGGTCAAGCTTAGTACCCGCAGACAGATGTTCAGGCCGAGCGAACCTTTCAGACTCTTGAGGATATGTAAAGAGCATGTGTGATTGACTTCAAAGGCATTTGGGATGATTATTTACCTCTGATCGAGTTGCTTACAACAATAGTTACCACTCTAGCATTTAGATGGCTCCGTTTGAGACTCTTTATAGGTGGAGGTGTAAATCACCTATTTGTTGGTTCGAGGTAGGTGAAGCTACGTTGATAGGGCCAAATTCAGTTCATGAGGCTATGGAGAAAGTTCATGTCACAACCCGAGCTTGGCCCGGATCGAGACATGAGATATGAAACCCCGAGAGGCTCCAAATGGACCCATGGAATGAACATAATGTCTAAGCTCAACATAATAAAGTGGAAGTTCAACATACATAATAACAAAAGTCTGCATATAAATCAAGCTAGAATAGAATCATACATGACAAGCTAATTTCTACATAATGTTTGAAAGCCTCTAACATTATCTGATGAGCTGATGAGACAACATCCCTAACTAATTAGAGAAGTCAGAAACTGAAAGAAACAACTATAGATAACAGAATGTCCTCGAAGGATAAGGACTCATCAATTCTAGCTGGACAGGTCTGTGAGGGAAGCAGGATTAATGATGCGGTTGAGATAGATCTCTTGGACCTGTATCATGAAATGATATAGCATAGAGTATGTGGTCGGTACTTGAAATGTACCGAGTATGCAATGTAAGTAGAATGGACAGGTAAAAATACATAAGGGTTCATGAGATTAGGACAACATGATCATAACCTAAATATCACAATGTAAACATAAGGGCTTAAGAATTTCAAAACATTCATAAATCAGTCATATTCATAAGACAAAGCCTTTTCTAAACATGACTTGAACCAAGATAATATAACATAGTCATGCATAAATCATAAGAAACAATAGGAGATACTTATAACCGACATACCCCATATGAGCACACATGGAGCCCAACCTGTAAACCCCTAGTCGGGAAGGTGTTCGTACCTTTCCAAGGGTAGAACCATGAAAAAAGGCGTGATGTCACTCTTGAAAGGCCCATTTGTGCAAAAAGGGAAAGTCTAAATGAAGGTCCCATCATGGCTACGTTGGCGCGTAGTTTTGAGACTCGGGGTATGCTTTGATCCTGGGTCTACTCGATGTTAAATACTACTCCCAGAACATATATAGTGCTCATATGATAATAGGAAAAACATCATGGGCTAGTTAAATCATAATAACCATCACCATGCTTGAAATACGTGAACAAGCCATGAAATAAGGCCCGTGACTCGGCCATAACCATAAATCCATAAATCATGAAATTCATGCATACTTGTAAAATATGTGTATACTTAATATTTCAAAATCCATGATAAGTAGTTTATAGAAATCATATCATAAGGCATAAATAATAATTGGGTTAATTTATATAAAGATCATAATGAAATTATAACTTGACTTTTCATAAGAACATACATAATTTGGCATAATTTAATAAAAATTTAAAACTATACTTTAATACTCAAAATAGTTATAAATTCTTCCCATAGATAATAAAACGTGATTTAATACATGAAAGTGATTGACCCATCGATAGATCATAGAGAATTTCACAAGAATTGAAATAAACCTCATAGATCATGAAACATGAATTCTAGAATTTGAAGTCCATAGAATTTGAGAAGAGTTTAGGGAATGAGAGTGAAAGGAACTCTTATTCATAGCCTCACATACCTGGGTAAGTTGATCTTACACTCTTCTTTGAATGCCCAAAGGATATTGAAGGAGAATTGATGGATTTTAGCCTTGATCACCTCTAGGAACCTTCTAATCTTGCATGCATGGAGAGGAGTGATCTAGAATGAGCTAAATCCTCTTAAAACAATCCTCACTAAGCTTAAAACGATAGTTTAGGCCTTAGGAACTTAGAAATTACGGATAATCCCTTAATAAATTCGCAGGGAAAAACATACTGCCAGTCCCCCTTAGGAACATTCGTCCTCCAATGTGGGAAAACATACTGAAAAGCAGAGAAATGCAATCATCATACTTAATACTGAACATACATGCTGAAAAGTGACGGAGTGACTGACTCTGAATTGAACTACATGACTGAACTGAATTACTGAATCACACTTACATTCATTGACATGAAAGAAACTGGGTACATGAGCTGGACATGAAACGGGATGGAGTACTTAGGAGAAAACTGATACCTTAAGCTGAAATAGAGCCGGAAGGGAATAGATAGGGGTATTTAGCCGTCATATCTACTTCGTATTCCCACGTAGCTCCCTCAACGTGTTGATTCCTCCATAAAACCTTAACTAAAGCTAATTCCTTGTTTCTTAGCTTTCGAACCAGATGATCTAGTATTTCCACTGAAACCTCCTCATAACTAAGAATGTTCTTCACACCGACATTGTCCACTGGAATATCCAGAGTTGGATCACCCAAACACTTCTTTATGAGCGATACATGGAAAACTGGATGAACTGAAGCTAATTCTGAAGGTAATTCCAACTCATATGCTACCTTGCCAACCCGTTTCACAATCCAGTATGGACCAACATAATGGGGATTGAGTTTCCCTTTCTTTTCAAACCTCATCACTCCCTTCATGGAAGAGACCTTTAAAAACACCCAATCGTCGACTTCAAACTCAAGTTCCCTCCTCCTCACATCCGCATAGTACTTTTGATGACTTTGAGATATTTTCAAGCTTTCCCTTATAACCTGAACTTTCTCCATGGCCTCTTGGACTGAATCTTGACCTATCATTACAGTTTCACTGACTTCAAACCAACCAATAGGCGATCTGCATCTCCGCCCATGAAGAGCCTCAAACAGAGCCATCTGAATGCTAGAATGGTAGCTATTTTTATATGCAAACTCTATGAGAGGCAAATGATCATCCCAACTACCCTTGAAATCAATCACACACGCTCTCAACATGTCCTCAAGATTCTGAATAGTCTGCTCAGCCTGACCATCCATTTGCGAGTGAAACGCTGTACTGAGCTTGACTAGAGTACTAAGTCCCTTTTGAAACGATCTCCAAAACTGGGAGGTAAATTGAGTATCTCTATGTGATATGATGGACAATGGCACTCCTTGGAATCAAAATAGCTCCCGAATGTACAACTTAGCATAATCCTTCACTAAATCGGTGGTTTTGACTTGTAAGAAATGAGCTGCTTTAGTCAACCTGTCCATAGCCACCAAAGTGGAGTCATACTATCGACGAATGCTAGGTAACCCTGTGATGAAGTCCATATTGATCTCCTGCCCACTTCCAAGTAGGGATACTAATATCTTGAAGCATACCTCCAGGTCTTTAATGCTCAACCTTCACTTGTTGATGAATCGGACACTTACCCACAAATTCTTCTATGTCCTTTTTCATGCCATTCCACCAATAGACTTCTCATAGGTCACGGTACAAATTGGTTGCACCTGCATGTATAGAGTATCTAGAACCATGAGCCTCGTGCAACATACGATCTCTCAAATCATCAATGTTCGGAACACACAAATGACCCTGATATCGAAGCTGTCTCCCCCTTTGGAGAAAAATTCTACCTTCTGATTCTGAACGGCTTCCTTAAGTTTCACGAAAATGGGATCCTCGTCTTGCAAAGCTTTAACATCAGTCACCAAGAATGATTTCGACCCATTCTGAGCAATAAATCTACCATCGGTTGACTCAACCAAATGAACTCCCAGCAGTGCAAGCCGATGCACATCCTTCACCAACTCCTTCCTCCCCTTATCTACATGGGACCCACTCTCCAAAAAAAGCCTACTAAGAGCATCTGTTACCACATTAGCCTTTCCCGGATAGTAAAGGACACTCAAATCATAATCCTTGAGTAGCTCCAACCACCTTCTTTAATGTAGATTTAGATCCTTCTGGGTAAACACGTATTGTAAGATTTTGTGGTCCGTAAACACATTCGCATGGACCCCGTACAAATAGTGTCTCCAAATCATCAAGGCAAATACTACCGCTGCCAATTCGAGATCATGAGTCAGGTAATTCTTTTCATGGACTTTTAGCTTCCTGGAAGCATATGTTATAACCTTACCGTGCTGCATCAGTACACAACCAAGGCAAATCCTCTAAGCGTCACAATATACCACAAACCCATCAGTACCCTCAAATAGGGTTAACACTGGTGCTGAGGTGAGTCGAGTCTTCAACTCTTGGAAGCACTTCTCACAAGCCTCCGACTACTTAAACTTCACTTTCTACTGGTCAACTTAGTCAACAATGCTTCCATGTATGAAAATCCCTCAACAAATCACCAATAATAACCAGCTAAGCCCAAGAAACTCCTGATATCTGCAGGATTCACCGGTCTAGGCCAAATCTTCACCGCTTTTATCTTTTGAGAGTCTACCTGTACACCTTCACTTGACACCACATGACCCAAAAACGCCACTGAGATCAACCATAACTCACATTTACGAATTTAGCATATAACTAATGATCATTAAGAGTCTGTAGCATCCACAAATGAGCGACATGCTCCTCCTTGCTCCGAGAGTATATGAGGATATCATCTACAAACACAATTACAAACATATCCAAATATGGTTTGAACACCCTATTCATCAAACCCATACAAGTTGCAGGAGCATTCGTTAGTCCAGAAGACATAACTAAAAACTCAAAGTGACCATACTGAGTCCTGAAGGCTATATTCGATATGTCACTCTCCCGAACCCTGAGTTGGTGGTATCCCGATATGAGATATATCTTTGAAAAGTACTTAGCGCCCTGATGCTGGTCAAACAAATCATCAATCCTAGGGAGAGGATAACCTATTCTTTATGGGGACCTTGTTCAATTGCAGATAATCAATGCACATATGAAGAGAACTGCTACATCCCATGGGGATTTGCTTGGTCTGATGAAACCCCTATCTAGGAGATCCTTCCGCTGTTCCTTCAACTCCTTTAGCTCAGCTGGAGCCATTCTATAAGGAGAAATAGATATAGGTTGTGTATTGTGAAGAAGGTCAATAACAAAATCATTCCCCCGCTAGGGAGCGATTCCCAATAGATCATCTATAAACACTTCAGTGTAATCACATACAATAGGAACTGACTGGATGGTAGGGGTTCCGGATGTAGCATCCTTAACCCTTACTATATGGTACACACAACCTTTAGAAATCATCTTTCTGGCCATAAGGTAGGAAATGAAGTGACCTATAGGCATAGCTGGACTGCCCTTCCACTCTAGGATTGGCTCACCAGGAAATTTGAACTATACTACACGGGTTCTACAATTAATTGAGGCATAACATGCATATAACCAATCCATGCTGAGGATAACATAAGAATTGGTCATGGCTAACTCTACTAAATCCGCTGTGGTGATTTTCTGAAGTACTATAATAGGGCAATTTCTATACACCCGTCTAGCTATAACTGAATCACCAACTACAGTAGAGACTGAGAAGGGCTTTGATTAGATTTCTGGACTTAATCTGAAACTACTAGCAACATAGGGCGTCATAGAAGACAAGGTATCCCTTGGATCTAATAATACATATACATCAAGGTGGAATATTCGCAACATACTAGTCACCACATCAGGCAAAATTTCCTACTCTTGTCGTGACGAGAGTGCATAGAACCTGTTCTGGCGTTGGCCACCAGCTGAGCTAGTAGAAGCACCCAGTTAGAAGGGACATGCTATCGGAGCTGCTAAACTAGTGGCTGGGATACAGGCTCCACCATCACCTAGTCTGGATAAAGGGAAATCCCTGAGTCTGTTTTTTCCACACCCGAAACAAGCGTCTAAGCCATCTAAACACCTCCCTGGGTGATTCATTCCACACTTAATATAAGCTGGGAAAGTGCAATCTCCCGCAGTGCTTCCTTGGCCCCTCGAGCCTGACGCTCTACCTTTCTGATCACGTCTGATCTGGATGGACACTGGATGATGATGGTGCCGAGGCTAATGACCTTTGCTGGAACTGAGGGCGGTGACCGCCACCGGATCTCTGCTGAGTGAACCCGACACTATCTCTCCTGGCCCTCTTGGTATGTCTGTCTCTCTCTCTCAGATACACCACCTTCATCTGTTGGGCGTGTAAAAACATACAAGGAAAATCAATATCCTGATGAAGCATGCGATCCTACAATCTTTGTCCAAGTAATCTGCCACTCCATGAACAAACTTGCTCACCCGAGCTCTCTTATCAGCCACTAGCTCTGGTGCATACTTGGATAGCAAAGTGAACTCCAAAGAATACTCCTGGACTATCATTTTACCCTGCTTCAGGTTCACAAACTCCGATGCTTTAATCTTACTCATCTAACAAGGGAAGAATCAATTAAGAAATGCGACATAAAACTCCTCCCAACTAATACCAGATGTGCGCAACCCCTTTTAACTGATACGAAGCTAAATCAACACATTCCTTTCCGGTCACCCCTATGATCAGGGTGATCTTCAGAATCTCATCTATAAACTCCTGTGGATCCTCGTCCACCTTTGACCCAAGAAACTCCGAAGGGTTCATCCTCAGAAAATTCCTAACTCTTGTCGCCACTGAATTCCCGTTATGAGGAATATGTGCTACAGCCTATTGAATGACCTGGGCGGTCAAAGCCTAAGCTAACATCTGAATGGCTGCCCAGAATCTACGTGGGCAACTGGCTTAGGTACATGCTCTGTTACACCCCGTAAGTTTCTAGTGTTAGGTTGGCCTATTGGCATATTGGTTGAGAGTTTTAGAATGCCATACGTATGAGGAAAGGGCCCGGAGAAAGGCTGACCGAGTGCCATGTCGGGATTTCACGACAATAGGCCGAACCAAGCTGACTAGAGGAGCAAAGGGGCATGGAGCAGAATCAACGCATTAGCCAACATGGCACGGAGCAGAATTAGCGCATTGGGAAACGTGCCACATTGCCTTGTCTGCTGCCTCAAATATATAAGGTTCTCACACTTAGGAGTTAAGTTATAAATCAAAAACCACGACCAGCAGAGGATAGGGATGAAGGAGAATTATAATTTTCATCTGATTACGCCGGTAAACTCCATCAAAATCCAAATTAAATTCGGGTATCGGAGTATAAGGTTGCAGAGAGCATTTCTACGAAGTTAGTTTCGTGAAATTCGCTCGGCGAATCGTCGTCCCGCCGAGCCAAAGTTGTTGGAATTACTCCAAACTAGTGTCAATACAGTCTCAGGCTTAAAGTAAGCATTTCTCCCTTCTAGATTCTTGATAAATAACGAGGTTTCGATTGTGTTCCGTAAAATTGGAATATAGTTAATATTTATATATAATGTTTTCCTTTTTGCCGAATTTAGTGTTAAAACTAGTCCTATCTTTTCAGTAGCATGATTTCAGTTGAGAAGGGCAGTTGAACACGAGCCGAAACTCGCCAGTTAATCGGTAAACAATGATCGAGGTATGTTAAGGCATTTTCTTTTGGCAAGTTAGTTTCTTCAGCATAATAATCCAGTATGAATCCCAATAAAGTATGTCAGGAGTATGTTACCATGTTTAGTTGTTGTTGTTAGTTGAGACTTGTAATTGTACTATTTTGGGATGGATTATACCTGTATAGCTTCTGTGACCACCCCAGGGTTAATAGCTGTGTCGACTCGCCCGCCAGGGGCGAGGATACGTCGTTCTACGGAGCGGCATGCCATCCGCAAGGGACGAAGATGGGGATCCATATCCTCATATTTGTTGTGGTTGGCCTTATACACACCCCCGCTGAGTACTTACACCCAGGGTGTAGATATCAGGAGTCCTCCAGACTCAGGCGCAGTTATAGTCAGGGGCCGAGCGGGCGCAGTTGCAGACCCAGGGTATCGGCAGGATGCTTATAGTTGGTAGTTGACTCAGTATGACCTGGATAGGGGTATATAGATTGAGGTGTACTCAGTAGGGCTAATGGGGGCCCAGGTGGGTTATTTTGTGCTGATTGTACCTTCCAGCTTATGGGGGCCAGGTAAGGTTTATGTTGCTTTAGTTACTGATGGTTAGACAGTAGGACACCTCATTTGTCGGGTATGACCCCTACACTCCTTATCACAGTTATGTTTAGTCCTGATTTCACTACTTCAGTCAGCTTCAGTCCATTTTCCTTACCACAGTTATTGTCAGTTCTATTTTATTACTTTCAGTTATTTAAAGTTACTTCTTTACATACTCAGTACCTGTTATACTGACGCCCTCTTTTGGGGCATTTCATTACTTGCCTACAGGTACACATAAACGAGGAGCAGGTCCCTCATAGCTCCAGCCAGCCGCACAGAGCCATCAGCTCCTTTCTTTCAGAGCTTGTGTGATAGAGGTTTACTTCTTTTTGTTTGTACAGTATGGGTAGGCCGGGGCCCTGTCCCGACCATCTTATTACTCCTAGAGGCTTGCAGATAGTGTTACTTCCCTATGGTTAGATGATATCGGTCGTGTGGGGCCATCTGTGTTTTAGACTATGTGTGTTGGCCGTGTGGAGCCCTGTTTAGCTGTTGATTGATGACCTTGTCGATCACAGCTTAGTTTAGCATCTGATTTCACTTTCCAGTTAAAACTAGATATCATGGTGGCCTTGTCGGCCCGCATAGGACTCCCTATAATTATTTGTGTCTGATAAGCTATTTATTTCCACATGTGGCTGTAGGCCCTATCGGCCGAGGGTTGTATTTACAGCCACTATATAGCCCGTTGTTTTCTTTATTCTAGAGTTAGAGTTGGTTAATTGGTCAGATTTTAGTCATGAAATGGCTTGGATTGGTATTAGTCTATATACGGAAAAATCATTCTATTAGATCGCTTAATTAGCTCAGCAGTCCAAGTCCTAGTAGGGCACCAGATGCCAGTCATGCCTCCCAAGGTGGGGCGTGACAAACTTGGTATCAGAGTAGGTCGTATCCCAGGGAGTCTGCAAGTCGTGCTAAGTAGAGTCTTATCTATGGATGTGTTGTGCACCATATACTATAGGCAAGAGGCTGTAAGGCATGATAGGATGGTTACTCTTTTTTTTATTCAGTCGTGCTATAGAGTGGTACAGTATAGGGTTGAGTCCCTAAGCTCATTATATTCTTCTGTTTACAGAGGAATGTTTGATCAGTGACACCCTACGATAGGCAGGAGGTTAGATATAGCAGCGGGAGAGGGCACCAGCAGGGTGCCTCAACCTCGGTAAAAATTAGCTCGATCTGAGGACGATACGGAGGCATCATCTCGACCTCCCCAGCAGTCTCACCACGTCAGGAGACGCTTCGGACGGTCAATGTGAGGGCACCACCCACTGTAGTTTCTATACCCGTACAATTCAACCCAGGAGCGTGGTGGTTATGCTGGCACAAATGATGGCTGCTCAGCGCCAGCCAGTGCCATCTACAGTTGCAGAATCATTAGGAGAGCTTGGTAGCTCGAGCGTCCGAGAGTTCCTAGCACTAAGTCCCCCGCTATTCAAAGGGATAGATCGGACCGAGGACCCTCAGGACTTCTTAGACTAGATGCATAGGATTTTCAGGGTGATGCATGCTACACCCACAGAGTCAGTTGAGTTGGTGGTATTCCGGCTATGGGACATCGCCGTACTATGGTATGAGAGTTGGGAGAGGTCCCTAGGGAGAGATGTTTCCCCTCCGACCTGGCCCAACTTCTCAGAGGCTTTCTTGGATCATTACCTACCACGGGAGATTCGACAGGCCCGGGTTGATCAGTTCCTACACTTGGAGCAGGGGTCGATGAGTGTTCAGGAATATGCCCTGCGATTTGATTCCTTGGCTCTTTATGCACTAGCCTTTATGGACACAATGCCAGCTAGGGTACACCACTTTATTATGGGGTTGAACCCAGAATATGTTCAGACTTGCATCACAGCCACACTACGAGAGGATATGGATATCGCCCATGTGCAGGATTTTGCTCAGAAGACAACGACAATGGGATATTAGGAGAACAAGTCAGGAGCAGCGCCGTAGGGACAGACCGGGTGAATTACAAGAGGAGTTCCAAGGAGGACCTAGGCCACGGTTATCAAATAGGCCGCCTAGACCCCCGTCTCCACCACAGCGGCAGAGAAGCAGGTCTAGTCGCCGAGGGAAGCTAGAGCCCGGCGAAGGTTTGCGAGCAGTAGGTTCACATCAGCAAAGGGGAGTGGAGCAGAGTAGGTTCACAATACCATTTTTCCCTATTTGCAGTCGACGCCACTCTAGAGCATGCAGGTATGGTTCCACAGCATGCTATATTTGTGGACAGGAGGGTCATTAGATGAGGAATTTTCCAGGTAGGGGTCAGGGTGACCGGGATTGACAGGATAGCTCCTCGGCAGGATCACAAGCTCTAGCATTCCTGGTAGGGCGTAGGCCCCTCAGTTTCATCCGGTAGAGGCCGAGCCAGATCAGGGGCATCCAATTCAGGTGCCAGCCCAGACCGTACTTATGCACTACTAGGGCGACAGGAGTCAGAGTCGTCACCAGATATTATGACAGGTATGCTGAACATTTTCTCTCATCCTGCTTATATGCTGATAGATCCAGGATCCACCTTGTCCTATGTTACACCGTTGGAGGCTCGGAAGTTTAGTATTATGCCAAAATTTCTTCGGCGACCTTTCTCAGTGTCTATACCCGTTGGTGACTCAATTATATCTAGAAAGGTCTATCGGGGGTGTACAGTAGAGGTTGTTAGTCGTCAAACTACAACAGACTTGATAGAATTAGAAATGGTTGATTTTGATGCTATTATGGTTATGGATTGGCAAGCTCCATACTATGCCAATGTCGAATGTTGGACCAAGATTGTCCGATTCGACTTTCCAGGGGAGGCAGTACGGAAGTGGAAAGGTAGTACAGCCACGCCAATAGGTAGGTTTATTTCCTATCTTCGGGTGAGAAAATTGATAGCAAAAGGGTGCATTTATCATATTGTCAGAGTTCAGGATGTTCAGGCAGAGCCTCCGACCCTTCAGTCGATTCCAGTGGTTAATGAATTTCCCAACGTATTTCAAGATGAGCTTCCTGGTATTCCCCCAGAAAGGGAAATTGATTTTGGAATCGATCTATTACCAGGCACTCAGCTTATATCTATTCCTCCATATCGGATGGCTCCTGCTGAACTCAGAGAACTAAAGGAACAATTGAAGGATTTGCTAGACAAGGGCTTTATCAGGCCGAGTACCTCACCATGGGGTGCGCCAGTTCTGTTCGTGAGGAGTAAGGACGGCTCCCTCCGTATGTATGTAGCTTATCGGCAGCTGAATAAAGTCACTATCAAGAATAAGTACCCGCTTCCCAGAATAGACGACCTATTTGATCAACTACAGGGAGCGAGGTATTTTTCTAAGATTGATTTAAGGTTAGGATATCATCAGGTCCGGGTTGGTGAAAGAGATATTCCAAAGACTGCCTTCTGGACCAGATATGGCAACTTTGAATTTCTAGTCATGTCTTTGGACTGACAAATGCCCCAATAGTGTTTATGGACCTGATGAACAACATTTTCAGACCATACCTGGACTTGTTCATGATAGTATTTATTGATGATATTCTGGTGTATTCCCGCTCAGAGGCAGATCACCAGGATCCCTACGGACAGTGCTCCAGATTCTCAGAGATCGCCAGTTATATGCAAAATTTTCTAAATGTGAATTTTGGCTGAATTCAGTAGCCTTCTTGGGCCATATTGTGTCATATGTTGGTACACAGGTAGATACACAGAAGATAGAGGCAGCAAAAACATGGCCTAAACCTACCACTCTGACCGAAGTACGTAGTTTCCTGGGGTTAGCCGGTATTACAGAAGGTTCGTGGAAGGATTTTCCACTTTAGCAGCATCTTTAACTAGACTGACGCAGAAAGCAGCGAACTTCCATTGGACTGAGGCATATGAGCAGAGCTTTCAGGAACTAAAAGACAGATTGACATCGGCACCGGTGTTAGCGTTGCTAAAAGGCACAGAGGGTTATGCAGTCTATTTTGACACTTTGGTTGTTGGGTTAGGATGTGTTTTAATGCAACATGGTAAGGTGATTTCCTATGCTTCCAGGAAGCTGAGCAAGCATGAGAAGAACTACCATACCCATGACCTGGAGCTAGCCGCGGTGATTCATGCCTTGAAAATATGGAGACACTACATGTATGGCATCCACGTAGATATTTTCACTGATCACAAAAGCCTGCAATATATTTTCACCTAGAAAGAGTTGAATTTGCGGCAGCGTCGCTGTTTGGATCTGTTAAAGGATTATGATGTGAATATTTTATATCACCCAGGAAGGGCCACGTTGTAGCAGATGCCCTTAGTCGCAAATCCATGGGAAGTTTGGCATATTTACAGCCCGAGCAGCAGGAATTGGCTCGAGAATTGCATCAGCTAGCTAGTTTAGCCATTCGTATAGTAGAATCAGGAGATGATGGAGCGGTAATCCAGAATACCGAAGTATCATCATTGGTTGTAGAAGTGAAGGAACGGAAGTATGAATATCCTAGCTTGGTTCAGCTCAGAAATAGGGTCCAACGAGGGGAAGTGATAGATTTCCAGGTAACCGAGGATGGAGTTTTAAGATATAAGGATCGGCTCTGTGTTCCAGACGTGGTAGGGCTTCGCCAGAAATTATGGGCGAGGTACACTATGCTTGTTACTCTCTCCATCCAAGTTCGACAAAATTGTACCATGACGTATAAGAGATTTACTTGTCGCCGGGAATGAAAAAGGGGATAGCAGAATTTGTAGCTCAATGTACCAATTGCCAACAGGTGAAAGCTGAACATCAGAAACCAGGTGGATTGACACAAGATATAACCATTCCTTTATGGAAATGGGAAGCAGTTAATATGGATTTCATTGTAGGGTTACCTCATACCAGGCGTAAATGTGATTCTATCTGGGTAATTGTTGACAGGTTGACAAAACCAACTCACTCTTTGCCAATAAGGGCTACCCTATCAGCCGAAGACTATGCCGAGTTGTATATTAGAGAAATAGTCTGGTTGCATAGTGTTCCACTATCAATTATCTCTGACAGAGGGGCGCAATTTATGGCTAAGTTTTGGCAATCTTTTCAGAGGGGCCTGGGGACGCAGGTTAACCTGAGCACAACCTTCCATCCTCAAAAAGACGGGCAGGCAGAACGTACAATCCAAACGCTCGAGGATATGCTACGAGCGTGTGTGCTAAATTTTGGAGGCAGTTGGGATGAACATCTACCACTTATTGAATTTGCCTATAATAACAGTTATCATTCATGCAATTCAGATGGTGCCTTATGAAGCGTTATATGGGCGAAAGTGCAGGTCGCCAGCTGGTTGGTCTGAGGTAGGAGAATCGGCATTGATTGGACTAGATATTATTCATCAGTTAGAAGAGAAAATAAAGCTTATCAAGGAACATTTGCTGACTGCTCAGAGCCGCCAGAAATATTATGCTGATGTGCGGCGAAGAAATTTAGAATTTAATGTGGGTGACTGGGTATTCGTGAAGGTTTCACCGATGAAGGGTGTGATGAGATTTGGTAAGAAAGGCAAGCTCAGCCCGAGATTTATTGGGTCTTATCAGATTCGCCAATGGATAGGCTAGGTGGCTTATGAATTGGATTTACCTCCAAAACTAGAATCCGTTCACCCAGTTTTTCACGTATCAATGCTAAGGAAGTGTATAGGAAATCCCTCCCAGATTGTTCCAGTCAAAGACGTCCAAGTCACTGAGGAGTTAGCTTATGAAGAAGCTCTAGTAGCCATACTAGACAGACAGATCCGTAGACTGAGAACTAAAGATGCTGCTTTTGTTAAAGTGTTATGGCGAAATAAGAACTGAGAGGAGATTACCTGGGAGGCAGAAGACGATATGAAAACCAGATATCCTCAGCTATTTCAGACTTAGTCAGATTGTGCAGCTAGAGGTATGTTATTGTTGTTGTTTCATAAGTTGCATTATATACATGTATATGTGGAGTAGTTGACTGCAGTCTATTGTGAAATGAATGCCATAGT
The DNA here is from genome assembly GCA_035772735.1 of Datura wrightii. NCBI lineage: Eukaryota > Viridiplantae > Streptophyta > Magnoliopsida > Solanales > Solanaceae > Datura > Datura wrightii. The sequence goes on along the minus strand of JASDFA010000006.1, from coordinate 81,921,308 downwards.
ATTGCGTGGAGTACCTGTATTGGACCTTTCTGCGTTTCAGGGTTTCTGGATAGTCCATGTTACATGGGAGACTCTGCCAAAATTTTTCCAGAATAAGTAATTGTAAGGTTAAGGTTCTTGCAAGCAGAAGTTAACATTCGAGGATGAATATTCTTAATAGGGGGAGGATGTTACACCCCGTAAGTTTCTAGCGTTAGGTCAGCCTATTCGCATATTGGTTGAGAGTTTTAGAATGCCATACATACGGGGAAAGGGCCTAGGGAAAGGTCGAATGAGTACCAAGTCGAGATTTTGCGACAGTAGGCCGAACCAAGTTTCCCAGAGGGGCAAAGTGGCACCGGAGCAAAATCAGCGCATTAGCCAACATGGCACGGAGAAGAATCAGCGCGTTAGGCAACGTGCCACACTGCCTTGTCTGCTGCCTCAAGTATATAAGGGTCTCACACTTAGAAGTTAAGTTATAAATCAAAAACCACGACCAGCAGAGGATAGGGACAAAGGAGAATTATAATTTTCATCTGATTACGCCGCTAAACGCCGTCCTAATCCAAATTAACTTTGGATATCGAAGTATAAGGCCGTAGGAAGCATTTATACGGAGTTAGTTTCGTGAAATTCGCCCGACAAATCGTCGTCTCGCCGAGCCAAAGTTGTTGGAATTGGTCCAAACTAGTGTCAATACGATCTCAGGCTTAAAGTAAGCATTTCTCCCTTCTAAATTATCGAGAAATAACGAGGTTTCGATTGTGTTCCGTAAAATTGGAATATAGTTAATATTTATATATAAAGTTTTCCTTTTTTCTGAATTTAGTGTTAAAACTAGTCCTATCTTTTCAGTAACACGATTTCAGTTGAGAAGGACAGTTGAACACGAGCCGAAACTCTCCAGTTAATCAGTAAACAATGATCGAGGTATGTTAAGGCATTTTCTTTCGGCAAGTTAGTTTCTTCAGCATAATAATTCAGTATGAATCCCAATAAAGTATGTCAGGAGTATGCTACCATGTTTAGTTGTCGTTGTTAGTTGAGACTTGTAATTGTATTGTTTTGGGCTGGATTATACCTGTATAGCTTTCGTGATCACCCCAGGTTTAATAGCTGTGTCAACTCGCCCGCCAGGGGCGAGGATACGTCGCTCTACGGAGCGGCATGCCATCCGCAAGAGACGAAGATGGGGATCCAGATCCTCATATTTGTCGTGGTTGGACTTATACACACCCCCACCGAGCGCTTACGCCCAGTGTGTAGATATCAGGAGTCCTCCGAACTCAGGCAAAACTATAGTCAGGGACCGAGCGGTCCCAGTTGCAGACCTAGGGGATCGGCAGGACGCTTATAGCTGGTAGTTGACTCATTATGACCTGGATAGGGGTATATAGATTGAGGTGTACTCACTAGGGCTAATGGGGGCCCAGGTGGGTTGTTCTGTGCTGATTGTACCTTCCGGCTTATGGGGGCCAGGTAAGGTGTATGTTGCTTTAGTTGCTGATGGTTAGATAGTAGGACGCCTCGTTTGTCAGGTATGACCCCTACCCTCCTTATCACAGTTATGTTTAGTCCTGATTTCACTACTTCAGTCAGCTTTAGTCCATTTTCCTTACCTCAGTTATTGTCAGTTCTATTTTCTTACTTTCAGATATTTAAAGTTACTGCTTTAGATACTCAGTACCTGTGGTACTGACGCCCTTTTTTCAGGCGCTGCATTACTTGCTTACAGGTACACATAGACGAGGAGCAAGTCCCTCGTAGTTCCAGCCAGCCGCACAGAGCCATCAGCTCCTTTCTTTCGGAGCTTGTGTGATAGAGGTTTACTTCTTTTTGTTTGTACAGTATGGGTAGGCTGGGGCCCTGTCCCGACCATCTTATTACTCCTAGAGGCTTGCAGATTGTGTTACTTCCCTGTGGTTAGATGATATCGGCCGTGTGGGGCCATATGTGTTTTAGACTATGTGTGTTGGCCGTGTGGAGCCCTGTTTAGTAGTTGATTGATGACCTTGTCGGTCATAGCTCAGAGCATCTAATTTCACTTTCCAATTAAAACTAGATATCATGGTGGCCTTGTCGGCCCGCATAGGACTCCCTATAATTGTTTGTCACTGGTTAGCTATTTATTTTCACAGGTGGCTATAGGCCTTGTCGGCCGGGGGTTGTATTTACAGCCACTATATAGCCTGTTGTTTTCTTGATTCCTGAGTTAGAATCAGCCTGCACAAGAGGTGCTTAGGCTTAATCAGCTCAACAGTCCAGGTCCAAGTAGGGCGCCAGGTGCCAGTCATGCCTCCCAAGGTGGGGCGTGACATGCTCCTCATGGGCTAGTGGGGCCTGCTAGCGCCCGTCTCCATTGCCATTCTCATGGCCATATCCACTTTCGTTTCTTCTTCCATTAACTCTGCGAGGAGGCATGATTCGGCAAACGCGTATAGCACGAGTTAGAAGGATAGAGAGACATTTTATTGCACAACATAGATCATGAAAGAAGGGAACAGTTCCTAAATGTCTCGTAGTCTTTTCGTCATAAGTGTAGTGCGCTTCACACCCATGAAAAAAGACTCTACTTAATGCGGCTTTTAGGCAAAAGTTTATCATGACCCGAGTTAGGGCTTGAATCAAGACACGGGACAAGAAACCCCGAGAAGCTCCAAGTCAACCCATGGTATGAAACTAACGTCTAAGCTCAACATAATAAAGCAGAAGTTCAACATACATAATAACAGAAGTCTGCATATAAATCAAGCTAGAAGAGGATCATACATGACAAGCTAATTTCTACATAATGTCTAAAAGCCTCTAACATTATCTGATGAGTTGATGGGATAATATCCCAACCTAACTTGACAAGTCTAAAACTAAAAGAAACAACTATAGATAACTGAATGTCCTTGAATGATAAGGACTCACCAATGCTAGCTAGACAGGTCTGAGAGGGAAGCAGGACTAGTGATGCAGGTGAGAGTGATCTCTCGAACTTGTATCATGAAACGATAAAACATAGAGTATGCGGTCAGTAATTGGAATGTACCAAGTATGCAAGGTAAGTAAAACAGATAATTGAAAATACATACGAGTTCATGAGATTAGGACAACATGATCATAACATAAATATCATAATGTAAACATAAGGGCTCAAGGTTTTCAATACATTCATAAATCATTCATAATCATAATCATAAGAGAAAGACATTTCTAAACATGTCTTGAGCTATGATAATATAACATAACCATGCAAAAATCATTAGGAATAATAGGAGACTCTTATAACCAACATACCCCATATGAGCACAAATGGATCTCGATCGGTAAACCCCTAGTCGGAAGGGTGTTCGTACCTTTCCAAGGGTAGAACCATGAAAAGAGGTGTGATATCACTCATGAAAATCCCATTCGGGAAAAAAGGGACAGTCTCAAGAGAGGTCCCATCATGGCAACGTTGGCACATAGTTCTAATACTCGGGATATGCTTAGACCCCGGGTCTACTCGGTGTTAAATACTACTCCCAAAATATATATAGTGCTCATATGATAATAGGGAAAACATACATGAGATTCATGAGCTAATTAAATCATAATAATCATCACCATGCTTGAAATACGTGAACTAGCCATGAAATAAGGCCCATGAGTTGGCCATAATTATAAATCCATAAATCATGAAATTCATGCATACTTGTAAAACATGTATATACTTGATATCTCTAAATCCATGATAAGTACTTGAGAGAAATCATATCATAAGGCATAAATCATAATCGGTCTAATTTAGATCAAGATCATAATTAAATTATAACTTGACTTTTCATAAGAACATACATAATTGGGCATAATTTAATTAAAGTTTTAAACTGTACTTTAATAACCAAAATAGTTATAAATTATGCCCATATATCATAAAACATGTTTTAATACATGAAAGGGATTGACCCATTGACAGATCACAGAGAATTTCACAAGAATTGGAATAAACCTCATAGATCATGAAACTTGAATTCTAGAATTTGAAGTCCATGGAATTTGAGAAGAGTTTAGGGCATGAGAGTGATAGGAACTCTCATTCATAATCTCACATACCCGGGTAAGTTGATCTTACACTCTTCCTTGAATGCCCAAAGGAAATTCAAGGAGAATTGATGGATTTTAGCCTTGATCACCCCTAGGAACCTACTAGTATTGCATGCATGGAGAGGAGTGATTTAGAATGAGATAAACCCTCTTAAAAAAATCCTAACTAAGATTAAGACGACATAGTTTAGGCCTTAGGAACTTATTGCAAAAAAGTGCTTAATAAATTCGCTAGGAAAAACTTATTTCCAGTCCCCATGAGGGACTGGATGACTCGTCGTCCCTGACTATGACTCATTGTCACCTTTCATGATCAGCACTAGAAACATGCCTGCCTTGGTCACCACGGGGGACACCACAACTCATTGTGTATCTGGCAATTTGTGATTCTATGTTGGGTTTTCCCAAAGCCCTAATTTCAAAAATTATGATTCTGTGTTGGGTTTTGATATATGTTCATGACTCCCTTATGGGTAAAGCTTATTTGATATAAAAATATGATTTCCATGATAAGGTTTATGATATCATCAAGTATTTTCTGAAATTATGATATCTTATGATTCAAGCATGATTATGAAAATTTAGGGCTAAATTCCTTCTTATGAATTTCTTTAATGCTCTTATAAATTTTAAACCTCTCAACCCCTAATTTATGACTTATAGTCTATGATATATGATTTCCTACAAGTATCCCTCATGAATTTATGAAATTAAGTGTGAGGATTTTATCAAGTATGTATAATTTCTTTCATGATTTTCATGATTCTGATTATGGCCGACCCACGGGCCCTATTTCATGGCTAGTTCATGTATTTCAAGAATGTTTATGATTATCATGATTTAAACTACCCATGAACCTCATGCATGTTTTCCCTAATATTGTATGAGCACTACATATTTTTTGTGAGTAGTATTTAATATTGAGTAGATTGGGGTCCTTGCATACCCGAGTCTCATAATTACGTGCCAACATCGCCATGATGGGATCTTCTTTGAGAATGTCCCCCTTTGCTCATATGGGCCTTTCATGAGTGATATCATGCCCTTTTTCATGGTTTTACCCTTGGCAAGGTATGAACACCCTCTCGACTAGGGGTTTATAAGTCGGGCTCCATTAGTGCTCATATGGGGTATGTCAGTTATAAGAATCTCCCATTGTTCCCTATGATTATGCATGATTATGTTTATGATATTATTGTTCAAGCTATGTTTTGCAGGAGTTCTCTTATAATTATGATTATGAATAGTTTACAAATAGTTTTGAAAACCTTGAGCCCTCATGTCTATGTTATTATTATTACTTCATGTTTTTGACTATTATATTCTTATGAACTCTTATGAAATTTAAATTGTCCATTTACTTACTTCACATACTAAGTATATTCCATGTATTAACCAAATATTCTATGTTGTATCCTCTCATGATACAGGTCTGAGCGATCAGGTTCCACCTCGCCATTAGCCACTCCCTTTCCAGTCTATTCAGCCTATCCTGTTGGTGAGTGCTCATCTACCGAGGACATCTAGTTAGCTAACTCTTTTTTGTTATCCATTAGTTTTGGACTTAGAGAGTTAGTTGGGGGTGTTGTCCCATCAGGTCGTCCGATAGTAAGGCTTATTAAGACATTATGAAGTTTACTCAGTTTTTAGCGGTTGTTAACAATTCGTACTTTCAGGAGTTCTATATTCAGACTTCTACTTCATTCATGATATGGTTGATTTCCATTTTAGTTATGCTCTATAAGTGCTATGATTATTCCATGGGTCAACTTGGGGTCATTCATGGTTCTAGGTCCGGTGACTCGATCCAGGGCTCTAGCTCGGGTCATGACAATATCTTCCAGCCTTGCGGTCCCAATGTAGTACACCTCGTGAGTTTCTATCGATTAACCGATGTGTGCGTACGTATGTTGAGATATTTGGGAGTACAAAGCATACAAAAAAAGGCTCGGGAATGAACACACGAGCATGGCATTGAGCGAGCAGGAGGCTGGGGTCGGAGACTAGGTGCACTAGGTGCCACGCCGTGCTTGCCAGCCCGAAGCCTTGAGTGGCACATCGCACTACGGCTAGCGTGCCGCACACCCCTGTCGGGCGCGATGGATGGCGCGTCGTGCCCCCTTCCACTTCCCAATTATATATATATATATATAGTCTTCTAAGTTACGTTGAATCATTTCACACATCTTCTTCAATAGAGAAATAAGAGCGGGCGACAATTTCACATGATTTTCGTCAATTTACGCTGTCAAACTCCGTCGAAACACAAATTAACTTCAGGTAACAAGTCCTAAGGCTACGAGAAGCATTTCTACGGAGTTATTTCTTGAAAATTCGCTCGGCGTACCATAACCCCGTCGAGTAAATATTGTCGGAATTACTCCAAATTGGATTCAAAACGGCCACAGGCAACAGGTAAGCATTTCTCCCTTCTAAACTCTCAAGAAAATGTAGGTTTCCAGCCGAGTTAAGAAGAGTTGAATTATGGTTATTATTATTATCAAAAGATATCATTGTTTGCCGAATTTAGTATTGAAAATGGCCCTATTCTATCAGCGTAAGGACTATAGTTGAGTGGAATTGTCGGTTACAGGTTTAAACTCTTTAGTTAAAAAAGGATCTACATTCAAGGTATGTTAAGGCTTATTCATTTGGAAAGTTATAGCTGATTCATTATGACCCATAGTCGAGCCAAGGCTCGGGGTCCAGTTACAGTAGATACATTATGATTCTCAATTGAGCCAAGGCTCGGGATCCAGTTACAGCAGTTACTTTATCACCCACAGTCGAGCCAACACTTGAGGTCCAGATATAGATACAGGAGCCTAAATGGCTCAGATATAGCTATAGGAGCCCAAACGAGCCCAAATGGCAATAGGGGTATATAGACTGATTGGCACCTGCCGAGGCTTATGGGGCCCAGGTAGGTTATCTGTATGTTGATTGTGCTTCCAGGCCTATGGGGCCAGGTTAGGTTCCTGTTTGTATAATTGACTGTTAGCTATATCTTATCATGTATAGTTCTACAACTTCAGCTCATATACCTGTAGTGTCACGCCCCGAGTTTACACCCTGGATAGGACACGGTACCTAAAGTCGCAAGTGACCCCAAGTCAACCCCTAGTATATCATACACTGGCATTTTGAGTAAACATATAAATATGGAGGAAGCTTTAAAGCAAACTACAAAATGTTTATTAAAATAAAGCTAAATCGTAAAATTTAAAAAAACATCTGAAAAAATAAATTTTTGTTTGAAAGCAACTACAACTAATGAGTTACAGGGACAGGCCCCCAGCTAACTCCAAATATAAATAAAAGAACGCAAAACTGAATAAAATATTTTTCGCCCTCGAAGGATGAGGACTCACCAAATAGGACAGCTGAAGTCTTCTGAGAGTGATCGGCTAGAGAGGCTAAGACTGAGATCCTGCAGATGTATCGTAAAATGATACAGCATAAAAATATGCATTAGTACTTTGAATATACTGAGTAAGTGAGAGAAATCACAACAAATTGGAATAAGTAACTTTACTGAACAGACATGCATGACCAACTGAAACTGCTGAAGTTGAAATAACTGTAGCAAACTGAGATGGTCTAAATGACCCTGTCTGATGGTAAAAGACAGGCTTTGAAACTGAGATACTAGTCTGGAAGACTATACTGAACTCATAACTGCACTGAGTAGTCTGAATCTGTTCTGAACTGAGTTAAACTCAGATTGAACTGACTAGTGGAAGAGTCTATAACCGATATATAACAACGTAATCTAGACATGGAGTCTGATGTATACACCCCATCCGTAAGACCCAATATACCTTGCCAGGGCATAGAGGCATGAACTAGGTGATCAGAAGAGTCTAGGGCCACGAGGCCAATAAAACTGTAACCTACAGTGGCAACGTTGTTATGGGAACCTAGGTGCACTGGAACACTAGTCCGCTTTGTGCTAAGTCCTACTACCACTGGATATTTCATGACTAGCTACTAAGATGATATCTCGAAACTGGGGCCGAAGTCTAGTTAGGAATCCTTATTTGGAAGCACCCTGAGAGTCTTATCGGACCGAATTCTTTAACTAGGTTCAGAGACTGGTCAGAGCTGCTTATCTAGAAGCGTCGTAACCGTCTAAAGAACAAACTATAATCTAAAGCTGGGGTCCTAAGGATGGTTAGAGCTTCTTATATGAAAGTGTCATGACCGCCTAAAGAACCATTAAAACTAATACTGAGACTATTTATGATAATTAGGAGGTACTACTAACACCTCAGCAATTTCTATAGTCAAACTAATCATCTGACATTTCTGACTAACACTGGATAGTATAACATCTTCACTAAAACTAGGCTAACATGTATCTGACTGCGAATTCAGTAGATTCAAATAATATGGAAATCCCCAACACTGATAGAATCAGGAAACTTTCAAGGTTTAATCACTACACCAAGATTCTAGTCTTTTCTACTCTCAAGGACTTAGGCTAAATTTACTGTACTAGAATAAGCATCAATATTGTCACAAACTAGTGGAAAATATCTATTATTATTATAAAATAATATTCCACATGAATTAACTAAGCATTATTAAGAATTTCTTAACATTCGATAATCTGCAGGGCTAAAACTGATAAAGAAATTATGGACAATTTTGGGGACACAAGGGAAGAACTATTCCCTATTTGAATTCCCACATACCTGAAAATGAAATTCTGGAAAAAAATTTCTCTGAGAAATTCTTAGAAGAAAAATTGAACCCTTTCTCCTGCTCTGTGCTTTCTGAAAACTGTTCAACGCTTACACTTTTAGGGAAGAGTTGAATGAAGGGGAAATGGTCGTTCTACCCCTTTAACTCCCTCCTATACAAACCCAAAACGCCGGGGTTTAAGAATTAAAAAGGGGGGAAATTACCAACGTACCCTTGGAAGACAAAACTGGAAACTGGCCGACATTGAATGACGGGCCTCATAACGGGTCGTTGGTCGAAACCATGGCCCATTGGAATCGTCTATTAGTACTGTGCCCAAAAGTTGGGCTTACTGGAATTGGACCACGGGAGGTTACCACGACTCATTAGATGAACCAACGGGTCATTGTATTAGTTCGTGGCCGACACTGCTTGGGCCTGGAGCTTAGTGACGGGTGGAAACAACGGGGCATTGGTGATAACCACACGTTGTTGACTCAGCTCGATGCTTCTGGGAACCTTTTTGACCTTCACTTGAATTCCAAGAACGACTGGCCATAATGGGTCATTGGAGCTTCCAACGACTCGTCGAATGTCTCATTTTTTCAAGGGGAAGCACCTGCTATGAAAATCACAACCCTTAGAACGGTCCATTGGCACCACCAACGGCTCGTTGTCTAGGTCATCTAAAGTAAAATTTCTGTTGTTTTTCTCGTTGAGTCTAAGTTCTTTTCTAGAAAAATTTTGGGGTGTTAAAATATCTCCCCCTTGGGATAATTTGTCCTCGAATGAAGACTAAAACTACTGAAAAACTAGAAAAAGAGCTAAGATTTCTAGACTGAGACTATGAGCTGGTTTCTGAAGGAGAAACTAACTCTGAACTGACTCCATTGTACTAACTAAGCTAATGCAACTAGAATGCACATAAAAAATCTAAAAGAGCTAATGAGTACGGAACTGAATAAAGTACTGATGAGGAATTTAGTACCTGATGCCAGAATTGAACTAGAAGAGAACAAGTGTGTGTATTTAGCCACCATATCTACTTAGGCTTCCCACGTAGCTCCTTCTACATGTTGATTCCTCCATAAGATCTTGACTGAAGCTACCTCCTTGTTCCTCAGCTTCCAAACATGACGGTCAAGGATCTAAACTGGGACCTCTTCATACGAGAGACCATCTTTCTGTCCCACATTGTCCAATGGCACAACTGAAGTTGGATCACCGATGCACTTCTTCAATAGTGACACATAAAATACAGGGTGCACAGATGCCAACTCTGAAGGTAATTCCAACTTATAGCTACCTTGCCAATTCATTTTGGAATTCTATAGGGTCCAATACATCTCGGACTAAGCTTTCCTTTCCTCCTGAATCTCATCACCCCTTTCATGGGTGAAAATTTCAGATAAACCCAGTCATCCACTGCAAACTCTAATTCTCTTCTCCTCACATCAGCATAAGATTTCTGACGGCTCTGAGCTATTTTCATTCTTTCCCTGATGAGCAGCACTTTCTGCATAGCTTCATGAACCGAGTCTAGCTCGATTAAAGTAGCTTCATCAACCTCAAACCACCCAAGAAGAGACCTGCACCTCCTACCATACAATGCCTCAAACGGGGCCATATGGATACTGGAGTTGTAGCTGTTGTTGTACGCAAACTCGATAAGAGGCAAGTGGTCATCCCAACTGCCCTTAAAATCGATCACGCACGTTCTCAACATATCTTCTAGGGTATGAATAGTCCTCTCATCTTGTCCATCTGTCTGCGGTTGAAAATTAGTGCTGAGCTTGACCTCGGTACCAAGTCCCTTCTGAAAGGACTTCCAGAATTGCAAGGTGAAGTGGGTACCTCTGTCTGAGATAATGGATAATGGCACCCTGTGAAATCTGACCAACTCCCGGATATAAAGCCTAGCATAGTCCTCCGCTGAATCTATAGTTTTAACTGGGAGGAAGTGTGCTGACTTAGTCATCCGGTCTACTACTACCCAAATAGGATCATGTTGCCGACGAGTTTGAGGCAGACTCTTAATAAAATCCATGTTCACTACTACCCACTTCTAGGTAGGTATGCTGATATCCAGAGTCATACCTCCCTGTCTCTGGTGCTCTACTTTGACCTGTTGGCAGTTCGGGCACTTAGCTACAAATTCACCGATGTCTCTCTTCATGTCGTTCCACCAGTAAATATCCCGTAAATCGTTGTATATTTTAGTAGCACCAGGGTGGATGGAGTATCTCGAGCTTGCGTTTCATCCAGTATCTGCTGTCTCAAATCACCAACATTCGGTACACATAATCTGCCCTGGTATGGAGCACGCCATCTCTCCCTTTGGAGAAAGCCTCAACTTCTTTTCTGAGAACCGCTTCCCTAAGCTTAAGTAAGTGGGATCTTCATCCTGTCTGGACTTAACATTAACAACCAATGAGGAATCTAACCCACTCTGCACAACTACTCCACGCTTAGCTATATCAACTAACTGTACTCCCAACCCAGTCAATTGGTGGATATCATTTGCCAGCTCCTTTTCTCCCTCCTAAACATGAGTTATGCTCCCTATAGATACCTCAGGGAATTGGCCACTACATTCTCTTTGCCCAGGTGATATAGCACGCTCATGTCATAATCCTTTAGCAGCTCTAACCACCTTCTCTGATGAAGATTTAGGTCCTTCTGGATGAATACATACTGAAGGCTCTTGTGATCGGTGAAAACATCCACGTGAGCCCCATATAGATAGTGTACCCATATTTTAAATGAAAAAACCACCACTGCCAACTCTAATTCATGAGTCAGATAATTCTTTTCATGAATTTTGAGCTTTCTAGAGGCATATGCTATCATCTTGCCCCTTTGCATTAGAACGCAACCAAGTCCAACTCTGGAAGCGTCGCAATAGACTACAAACCCATCTGATCCTTCTGGTTGGTTCAACACTAGAGTGGTAGTGAGTCGAGCTTTTAACTCCTGGAAACTCTTCTCACATGCATCTGACCACTAAAATTTCACCTTCTTCTGTGTCAGCCTAGTCAGAGGGGATGATATAGAGGAAAATCCTTCCACAAAGCGTCAGTAATAATCAGCTATACCCAAGAAACTTTTGATTTCAGTTGGGGAGGTAGGCCTGGTCCAGTCTTTCACCGCTGATATCTTTTGAGGATCAACCTGAATACCCTCATCTGAGACTACATGACCCAGGAAAGTCACAGACTTCAATCAGAATTCACATTTGCTGAACTTGATGAACAACTAGCGGTCTCTGAGTGTCTGAAGCACTATCCTCAGGTTATTAGCATGTTCTTCCTCATTTCTGGAGTATACCGAAATTTCGTCGATAAATATAATGATGAACATATCCAAATACTACTTGAAGACTTTGTTCATCAGATCCATAAATGTTGCAGGGGCATTTGTTAGTCTGAAAGACATAACCACAAACTCATACTGACCATACTGAGTCCCGAAAGCTATTTTCGGTATGTCACACTAACTTAGTTGATATACCCAAACTTGAGATCTATTTTGGAAAAACAGTTGGCTCCCTGAAGTTGGTCAAAAAAGTTGTCAATTCTGGGTAGGGGATACTTGTTCTTGGTTGTGACCTTGTTCAACTAACGATAATCGAAGCACATTCTAAGGGTACCATCTTTCTTTCGTATGAATAGTACTGGAGCACCCTAGGGAGAGATGTTGGGTCTGATAAAACCCTTATCAATAAGATCTTTTAGCTGCTCCTTCAACTCCTTAAGTTCAGTCGGAGCCATTCTATAAGGAGGGATGGAGATGGGTTGAGTATCTAAGAGAAGGTCTATACCGAAGTCGATTTCCCATTCAGGAAGAACTCCGGGAAGATCTTCAGGGAATATGTTCGGTTGTTTTTGGGTATATAACTACACGCAAGTGCACGTGGTCGAACAAGTAGTAAAGTGGCTCAAGTAAGCCAAGTATCGATCCCACAGGGACTGGACTAAAGTACCAATCTACTCAAGTGTCAATAAACTTTAATTCTAAATTGCAGACAACAATGTGAATAAAAAGGTTGATATCTTGTTTCCTAATTTTCTACTAAGTCTAAAACGAATATATAAGTTGAATCCGAACTATAAGTATGAGCATGCTGAGGTTAAATGAACATGTATAGAAATAAATTATCGATACAATTTGGTTAATCTTTCTTCTGGTTGCTAGCCAAGAACATTTGCCAAGAGATTAAAACTCTCGTATTTAACCTCACTTAAGAATCATGAACCATCCGTCTACATTTCTGTGATCAAATGCAATTCATGTCCTAGCCATACAATTCCGGTTCCTAAATTGACTAATATGACTTTCAGGTATATTTCTATCCTGAAAGCAAATCAAGACTCAATTTTCCCAAACCAAGTAAAGAACATATCCTATTAATTCACAACTTTCCAATTTCTTGCTCTCTCGAGTGAAACCGGACTTTTTAGATTTACATTAATGTAGGCCACACATTAATGCAGTAAGAACAAGAATCAATAGAACAACCATGGAAGAAAAGATGAAAAACCAAATGATCAATAATTACATTTCAATACAATTGTTCTTAACCTCTGCAAGAAGAGGATTTAGCCACTCATTTGTGGATTAAACATCGTTAAATTAGTGTTAATCATACAAGCAATTGAAATAAAGAAGAAGGAGATAGAGAGAAACCCTGAGATTTTTGTCCCCTCAACTGCCTGTAACCCACGTTCTTGCTCCACCAAGTTAGAATAATTAAAAATGAACCTAAGTGTTCTATTTATACTAGTGGAAATTTTTTTCGGAATAACAAGCAACGTGTCACGGAGTGCATCGCGGAGCACTGCCTCCGTGACACGCAACCAACGCGGACCCTTACTAGAATCCGGATGTCCAGGTATTTAGGCCCAACGTGGCACGGCGTGCAACACGGGGCTAGGCCAACGTGCCACGGCCCCAACGCACACCTCCATTGGAAATAGGCATAATTTCACCATCCAGGCAGAATGCATCCGCGATGGCAGCGTGACACGGCTCCATGGCGGAGCCCCTTTAATTCGTGCCTTCAAGTGCTTTTTTCCCTTGCTAGCTTCCGAGTCCAATCCCAATATCTCCCAACATGCATCTTAGCTCCATAACTTTATATTTTTTTCCTGCAAAACAACGCTAATCATGTTGGTTAGTATAAATTTACATTTTATTACAAATTACATGAGAATGTATAAACATCGATAGATAAACAAGGCCAAATGACACATTTGAGTATCACTTGGGCATATTAATTTGCCCAAGATCACTTACCCCACACTTAAATCCTTGTTTGTCCCCGAACAATAATCTTACACCTCATGCAATTGACACCCCATCCTGGCTACTTTGGCTCGACAATTCAAGCTATGGTTATACCGATTATTTAATACAGCAAATCATTAAGAAAACATGCATAGTCTTATCAATACAATGACCTTCAACACATTAAGACCTCCTAGACTCAAGAATCGACTCTCGATATCGGCAAACTCATGCAAATCAGCTGATCAAGATATCCGACACGAAATTTAATCTCTCGCCAAGCATGTGCCCTCACAACACAAGAGAATTTTTCCCCCTTTTTAATTCTATGAACTCAAAGGCATTACATGCAGGGGCATATAAACACAATTTCACTCTCTCTCCCAAAGGAATTCACATGCTTCATGTCATGAACCATAGGCTTGCCTTTAGTGTATTACTCCACTAATATAAGGACGTGTGTTGTAAGATCACGTAGGACTTAACGGGTTGTAATGTAAGCTACAGTACTAGTAAATACTGGGCTAACCAATAATAACAACTAGCATCCTTAAGTGCTTTTTCAATACATCTCATCAACCTTATGGGCATTGTTTCTTCCTTCATCCTCCCATTCTTGAAGTCTGTCTTTATTTTTGACCCCATATCTTTAAGCACACTTGACTCAATAACAAAGATTATTTATACATCTTCATTATATTTAATTTATAATGAGTGCACCTTCAACCTTTTCTTTCCTTTCATCACTCTACTTTTTCTTTTCTTTTCACCATTCTCACTCCTTGACACTGTGGGAAACTTAGCCACTGGAAATCAAGTTCAGGTGATTTCCAGAGAGCTTCCGCATCTGTAGCGTGTCACAGAGGCAGTGCTCCGCGATGCACTCCGTGACACGTTGCTTGTTATTCCGGGAAAAAGTCCTACTACTATAAATAGCACACTTAGGTTCATTTTTCATTATTCTGACTTGGTGGAGCAAGGACGTGGGTTACAGGCAGTTGATGGATGAAAATATCAGGGTTTTTTCTCTCTTTCTTTCTTCTTTAATTCAATTGCTTGTATTATTAACATTCATTTTAAGATGTTTAACCCACAAATGAGTGGGTAATTCCTCTCCTTGCTGAGGTTATGAACAATTGTGATGAAATTTGATCATTGATTCTTTGGTTTTTCATCTTTTCTTCCATGTTGTTCTATTAATTCTTGTTCTTACTGCATTAATGTGTGGCCTACGTTAATGTAAATCTAAAAAGTCTGGTTTCACTCGAGAGAGCAAGAAATTAGAATGTTGTGAATTAATAGGATATGTTCTTTACTTGGTTTGGGAAAATTGAGTCTTGATTTGCTTTCAGGATAGAAATATACCTGAAAGTCGTATTAGTCAATTTAGGAACCGGAATTGTATGGCTAGGACATGAATTGCATTTGATCACAGAAATGTAGACGGATGGTTCATGATTCTTAAGTGAGGTTAAATACGAGAGTTTTAATCTCTTGGCAAATGTTCTTGGCTAGCAACTAGAGGAAAAGATTAACCAAATTATGATGATAATTAATTTCATTACATGTTCGTTTAACCTCAGCATGCTCTCATTCATAGTTCAGATTCAAAGTAGATAATTGTTTTAGCTTTAGTATAAAAAATTATAAAACAAACTATCAAACTTTTGGTTACACTGTTGTCTGCATTTTTAGAAGTAAAATATAGTACACTTGAGCAAATTGCACTTCATCCAAGTCTCTGTGGGATTGATACTTGGCTTACTAAAGCCACTTACTACTTGTTCGACCACGTGCACTTGCGTGTCGTTTTATATACCCACAATCACGCGAATAGAATGCATCCGCGATGGCAGCGTGACACGGCTCCATCGCGGAGCCCCTTTAATTCGTGCCTTCAAGTGCTTTTTTTCCCTTGCTAGCTTCTGAGTCCAATCCCAATCTCTCCCAACATGCATCTTAGCTCCATAATTTATATTTTTTTCCTGCAAAACAACGCTAATCATGTTGGTTAGTATAAATTCACATTTAATTGCAAATAACATGAGAATGTATAAACATCGATAGATAAACAAGGCCAAATGACACATTTGAGTATCACTTGGGCATATAAATTTGCCCAAGATCAGAATACATCTGGAAATTCACTGACAATAGGGACTAACATGATAGTTGGGGTCTCAGAGTCAGAATCTTTGACCCGAACTAGATGATAGATACATCTCTTAGAAATAAGCTTCCAAGCCTTAAGGTAAGAAATAAACCTACCCTTAGGTGCTGAACTACTACCCGTCCATTCTAGAGTTGCCACATTAGCGAATTGAAACCTGATGACCCTAGTTCTGCAGTCGACTGAGGCATAACCGAAGTGTACCAATCCATGCCAAGAATGAGGTCAAAGTCGATCATGTCTAAATCTACAAGGTCATCTGGAATGACTTTATTAAAGACTGATACTGGGTAGTTTTTATACGCCTGGCTGGCTCTAACTGACTCGCCAACTGAGGTGGAGATTGAAAATAATTCTGAGAGGATCTCTGGATTGATATTAAACTGGAAAGCTATGTAGGGAGTCACGAACGACAATGTGGCTCTTGGATCTAGTAGGGCATATACCTCTAGGTCGAAAAGATGTAACGTACCCGTGACCACATCAGGTGAGCTCTCCTGATACTGACGAGAAGACAATGCCTAAAAACGGTTTTGGCACTAGCTTCCATCCATATCTAAAGTATTGGCCTGCTGAGCTGGTTGGCCTACAGAAGCTGCTGAGGTAGTGAATTGTGACCTTCCCCGTCCTGTTGATAGACACTCCTTAAGCGGATGACCAAGCTGCCCAAAACTAAAACAGCCCCCGCAACCCTTAAGACACTCTCCTAGGTGATTCTTGCCACACTTGGGGCAAGCTAGATACCTGGTGCCGACACTGTAGCTCTGGGACTAAGAGCCAGATTCTCCACCCCTCTGATCTTAGTGGGACCAAGAGGATGGGGCACTAGCTGAGCTGGGTGTTGGAGCCCTCTGCTGTTGCTGCTGCTATGGGCAGTTATTACCCCTCGACCTCTGGTGTCCATAATCTGATTGGCCCATCCTTGCCCACTTGTTCTTTCGCTCTATGTCCCTCAATTTTTCTGCGTCAATCTGCTGGGTATAAACAATAAGGCTGGAGAGATCGATGTCCTTGATAAGCATTGCAGTCCTACACTTCTTGACGACCAAGATCGACACTCTATTCACAAATTTTAGCATGCGGGCCCTTGGCTCGACAACTATCTCTGGAGCGTATTTGGAAAACCTGCTGAACTCCAGAGAATATTCTTATATTGTTCGATTTCCCTGTCTAAGATTCATGAACTCCACTACTTTTTCCTCCTTGAGCTCCCGAGGGAAGAATCTGTCCAGGAAGGCTGTAGTGAACTCCTCCCATTCCACCGGTCCTCTTCTGCTGGCCTCCCCTCCTTGCACTTCTCGTACCAAACCTGGGCTACCCCTTTCAGCTAATAGACAGCCAATTCATCCCTCTCTGAGGGATTGACACCCATAATTCAGGTGATCTTTTTAAACTCATGCACAAAAACTTGTGGACCCGTTCCCACCTTAGATCTTTGAAAATCCCGAGGGTTCATCTGAGTGAAGTCCGACACTCAGGCAGCTGTTGCTGACCCATTATTGTTGATTGGAACCACCTGCTGGTTCACCTGGTTGGTAACAGTTTGAGCGAGCAGCTAAATTGCCGCCCTGAACTCTGTGGTAGACATTGAGTCATCCTGAGGGGCTACTGGGGCAGGTCGATGAGCATTACCGACCCTTCTTTCGTTACCACGTCGCGGAGGCATGATTCACTAAAACAAAATAAAGCACGAGTTAGGAGAATGATTCTGGAATTGAATTTTCAACACACGATAAGGAGTATGAAATAAAGGGAGTGTTCCTAATAACATCTCTAGCCTCCCCGTCATAAGTGTCACACGCTTCACACCCATTAAAGGGACTCTACTCGATGCGACTTTCAGAAATCCAAGGATACTTTAAACCTAATCCTCTGATACCAAGCTTGTTACACCTTGAGCTTACGCCCTGGACGGGACACGGTACTTAGAGTCGCAAGTGACCCCAAGTCAACCCCTGGTCTATCATACACTGGTATTCTGAGTAAAAATATAAATATAGTGGAAGCTTTAAAGAAAACTACAAAATGTTTATGAAAATAAAGCTAAATCATAAAGTTTAAAAAAAATATCTGAACAAATCTACAAGTTTGAAAAAATAAATCTATGTCTGAAAGCCACTACAACTGATGAGTTACTAGGACAAGCCCCCAGCTAACTCCAAATCTAAATAAAATAAAGAAAAACTGAGTAAAATATTCTTCATCCTCAAAAGATGAGGACTCACCAAATAGGACAGCTGAAATCTTTTGAGAGTGATCGGCTAGCGAGGCTGAGACTGAGATCCTACAGTTGTATCATAAAATGATACAGCATAAAAGTATGTGTCAATACTTTCAATGTACTAAGTAAGTGAGAGAAAGCATAACACAATGGAATAAGTAACTATATTAAACAGACATGCAATGACCAACTAAAAGAGCTGAGGTTGAAATAACTGGAGCAAACTAAGGTGGTCTAAATGACCCTAGCTGATGGTCAAAGACTTGATCTGAAACTGAGATACTGGTCTAGAAGACTATACTGAACTCATAACTGCAATAAGTAGTCTGAATCTGTTCTGAACTAAGCTAAGCTTAGATTGAGCTGAAGTAAGTTAAATTGAGACTGAACTGACTAGTGGAAGAGTCTATAACCGATATATAACCATGTGAGCTAGACGTGGATTCCGATGTACACACCCTATAGGTAGGATCGAATATACCTTCTAGGGTATAGAGGCATGAACTGGTGATCATACGAGTTTGGAGCCGTGAGGCCAATAAAACTATAACCTACGGTGGCAACAAAGTTTCGGGAACCTGGATGCGCTAGAACCCCGGTCTTCTCGATTCTAAGACCTACTCCCACTGGATATTTTTAGACGGTCTACTAAGCTAATATCATAAAACTGGGGGCCAAGACTATTTAGGAATCCTTATTTGGAAGCATCCAGAGAGTCTTATCAGACCAGATTTTGTAACTGGGTTCAGAGACCGGTCAGAGCTGCTTATCTAGAAGCGTTGTAACCGTCTAAAGAAAAAACTGTAATCTGAAGCTCGGGTCCGAAGGCTGGTCAGAGCTTCTTATCTTAAAGTGTCATGACCTCCTAAAGAACCACTAGAACTGATACTGAGACTATTTCTGAAAACTGGAAGGCATTACTGACCCCTCGAGATTTCTGTAGTCAAACAAATTATATGACATTTCTGACTGACACTGAATATTCTAACATCTTCACTGAAACTAGGCTAACATGTATCTGACTGAGAATTCAGTATATATAAATAATATGGAAATCCCCAACATTGATAAAATCAGGAAAATTTCAAGGTTTAATCGCTATAGTAAGATTCTAGTCTTGTCTACCTTCCAGGACTAGGGCTAAATTTACTATACAGGGATAAGCATCAATACTGTCACAAACTGGTGGAAAATATCTATAATTATAAAACAATATTCCACATGAATTAAATGAAGCATGCCTAAGAATTTCTTAACATTCGATAATCTGCAGGGCTAGAACTGAAGAAATTAGGGAGAATTTTGGGGACACAAGGGAAGAACTATTCCTATATTGAATTCCCACATACTTGAAGAATAAATTTTGGCAAAAGAAAATCTCTGAGAAATTTTTAGAAGAAAAATTGAACCCTTGCTTCCTACTTTGTGCTTTCTGACTACGTTCAACGCTTAGACTTTTAGGGAAGAGTGAAATGAAGGGGAAAAGGTCATTCTACCCCTTTAACCCCCTCCTATACAAACCCAAAATGATGGGGTTTAAGCATTAAAAAGGGGGAAATTACCAACGTACCCCTGGAAGACAAAACTAAAAAATGGCCGACACTAAACGACGGGCCTCACAACGGGCCGTTGGTCGAAACCATGGCCTGTTGAAATCATCCATTAGTATTGTGCCCAAAATTGGGCTTACTGGAATTGGACCACGGGAGGATACCACGACTCATTGGACAAACCAATGGGTCATTGTATTAGCTCGTGGTCGACATTGCTTGGTCCTAGAGCTTAGCAATGGGTGGAAATGATGGGGCCTTGGTGGTAATCACAAGTCGTTGACTCCTCTAGTTTCTTCCGGTAACCTTTTCGCCCTTCACTTGAATTCCAACAATGACTGGCCACAATGGGTCGTTGGAGCTACCAATGATTCATCGAACGTCTCGTTGTTTCTAGGGGAAGCACCTGCTGGGAAAACCATGACCCTTCAAATGGTCCATCGGCGCCACCAATTGCTCATTGTTTGGGTCATCTGAGGTAAAATTTTGGGTTTTTTTTCCATTGAGTCTGTGTTTTTGTCTAGGAAAGTTTTGGGGTGCTACATGTAGTGAGTTACTACATGCAGGTTATGGATAAGAAAGATTACAGGTTATCTTCTGCCCTTCTTGCTATTCATTTTCAATTCTTTATCATTTTATATTCAGCCTTATTTATTGTCTTACATATTCGGTACATATTGTACTAACGCCCAACTACGGGGCGCTGCATACTTTCCTGCAGGTTTAGACAAACAGATTGTGAGACCTCCTAACAGCTATTTAGGATCAGAGTTTGGCCAACTCCTTTCATTCAGAGTTGCCAGGTTGTAGTGAGTTATCTATCTTTTATTTGTACAATATTTGGGTAGGCTAAGGCCCTATCTCGACCAATATCTTCACTCCTAGAGGCTTGCAGACAATAGTATTCAGTTAGTTGGTTGTTATTGGTTGTATGGGGCCCATGTATGTCTTATTTTATTCATTGGTCCTATGGGGCCTAGTATAGCTTCTTATTTTCCTTTCCGTTATAACTAGATAGCATGATGATCTTGTCGGCCCATATAGTGTCCCTATTAATGTTATGTTTGTTAGGTTAGCTATTTTCTTTTACAAGTGTTGCGCGGCCTTGTCGGCCTGAGGATTGTTTATAGCTTAGATATAGCAGTTTGTTTTCTTAATTTTGAGTCATTAGTAGGCACCAGAGGTGCCAATGCCCAGCCAGGGCAGCCCAGATTCTTGTATGGCATTAGGTGCTAGTCATGCCTCCCAAGGTGGGGCGTGAAAAACTTGGTATCAGAGCAGGTCGTATCCTAGGAAGTCTGCTAGCCGTGTCTAGTAGAGTCTTGTTTATAAATGTTTTGTGCACCACATTTTATAAGCAGGAGGATACAAGGCATGATAGTATGGTTACCCCTCCTTCTTCTCAGATCCTCCTATAGAGCCGAGTTGTATAGGGATGAGTCCCTAAGCTTTCATTGATATGTCTGTTAATGTTTGATATGGGAGACACTTTAGTTAGTTGCAAGTCAACTGCAGCAGCAGGAGAAGGTACCAGTGAGGTGCCACAATTGGGGGAGGGACAGTTAGCCTAAGGTCAAAGGTAGACGTCTTTTAATTCCCCAGCATCTTCCCGAGGCACTAGGAATTTCATAAGATAATAGATATGCTAGCATCGTCCCCAGTTCCTTCTTCAGCCAGAAAATAGTCAAGGAGTATAGTATATATATGATTTGGCTTACCTATTAGATGTTTAGAATTAGACAGGGGCTGTAGTTAATGATGGGTTATCTGAAATATGCAAAGGATTTAGGGTTGTACCTCTAGCTTATAGAGTTTGTTAAATTTCGCACCTTAGCCCTGTTATAGAATGATGGGGTCATTTTTCCACCTACCAACTTGTTCTTTCAGTACAACAGAAACAGTAAGTATCAATGTCATGCTGCGTAGAGTGAATAGTAAAGAAAGGCTAGAACCATTGATTCCCGAAAAGGGTTAGGGAGTGGTTAAGACCCCTAGTGTTTACAGTGTTATTTAGACCCTCATGATAGTAAATCAGGAGGGTAGATAAGATTGCTAGTAGCACCGAAGTATGTGTGAGAGCCCACGAGCAATAAACCCCCAGCAATAGTACAGCCCAAGTCAGGAATAGGCTGATTCCACCGCAGTGTGCTAGATACGATAGTGTGTACCCAAAGAATAATGGCCATGACCATAGTTTTTGTGTCAAAGGACAAAGAGATTATATGAATAAAATTGGCCCGAGTGTGGGTCAGAGCGATACAAGTTGGTAGACTTAGCCGGTAATATTCCTGCTAGTGAGGTGAGTAGAGGACGAACCCCGATTTTCAGCTTATCGAAGTAAGAGCAAGGCCTGAGCATTGAACCTGAGGGGAAAATAGAACCACCTCTAGGTGGTAGCGGGCTGATAGAGCTTTGAATCGCCCCTAAATGTTGAGAAATAAGCAGCAGGTTGACACTTAAAAGATAGTGAGGTTGTAACCTAGAATACTGCAATGGCCCCACTAATTGTGGAGGAAAAGAAGTGACGGTATGGAGACCCTAGCTTAGTGCAGTCGGAGATAAGGCCCAGCAGAAGGAGTCATCGGCCTTTGAGACCCAGAGGTCGACTTTATATTCTAATTATGGTCAGGCTTTGTTAATAGATAGTGGCAAGAGATATCATGTTCATTATCCCCCTACCTGTGTTTCATGAAAATGTGTTAGGTTATAAAAGAGATATATTGTTGGCCCAGGAAGAAGAAAGATATTATTGAGTCGTGGCAAAAAGCTCCAATGGCCAGCAAGTGAGGTTAGAAATTAGAAACTGGGTAGGCCAATTTAGGAAATAGCCATGCCTGCATGGAAGTGGGAAATAGACAATATGATTATAGCTGCAAGATTAACCCGTACTAGGGGAAAATTCAATCCTATTCGAGTTATTATCGAAAGACCAATGCGATTAACTCTTTTCTTGCTGATCAGAACTATGTTTCAGTTAAAGATTATGTTGGATTGAATATTAAAGAACTATGCCGACAATATGATGTCTCAATATTTATTAAATTTTGACAAAGACCGCAACTTACAACTAGGCTTTGGAAAAGCTGTCAGAGCAGATTCGGACACAAGTTAATTTAAGTACAGCTTCCTATCCCCAGACAGTGACTAAGTAGAGCACACGACTCAGATGCCCGGGAAGGTCTTAAGGGTGGAAATGTAGGTTCGCTATATGACAGCCTGAAACTGGTAAGTCAGGGATAATTTAACCAAGCATGCTGCATCAGTCAGAGGGAAACAGTTAATTAATTCAAAAATATGTACTGGTAACCCGAGGTCACTGAAAGTATCATTCTAGTGTATGAAAAAGTTTGGAATTGAAGCAATGACTGGCCATTCCAAAAAATTTCTCCAATGAGGGGAGTCATGATATCTGACAAGTAGGGCAAATCCATCCCTAGACTCATTAAGCTATACTGGATCCTCTGGGAGATTGGCCAAGTGACCAATGAGATAGAGTTGCCTTCTGGGCTAGGATCTGTTTAAGAACACTACGCAAGCACGTAGAAGACCTTGTCCCAGACTAATGCAATTGGGGATACCCAGGGTACAGAAGTATCGTTCCACAGAGAGACTCCAATAGTTATAGGAGTCATCTTAAGAACCAGAGTTGTAGCTTATTAGAGTATCGGGGGGAGGGGGAAAGTATAGCAGAAATGAATTAAAACACTATGAATGATGTGGAGTCTAGATAGTTTCAGTTGTTCTAGACTTTACGATGACAGTATACAGACTCAGAAAATTTAAGTGAAGGCAAGATAGTTTCAGATGTTGTACACTTGATTTTGTTGCTATTATTTTGTACAGTTGTTTGTATATATGTAGTAGAACTATGTTTCAGTTGCAAGTAGCGTCCTTTGAGACGCTTGTGTTGGACTTTTCTACGTTTCAAGTTTGGGGATAGCCCATATTATTGAGGAGACTCCACTGAAATTTTTCTAGCCATGGTTAAAAGAGTTGAGCCTCTTGAGCTTGATATTACATTCGAGGATGAATGTTCCTAATGGGGGGATGATGTTACACCCTGTGAGTTTCTATCGATTAACCGATGCGTGCATATGTATATTGAGAGCTTTGGGAGTACGACGCATATAAAAAAAGGCTCGGGGAATGAACACACGGACACGAATCGGGCGAGTAGGAGCCGGGGTCGGAGGCTAAGCGCACTAGGCACCACGCTGCGAGTGCCAGCCTGATGCCTTGAGTGGCACATAACACACACTTGGCTGGCACTACAGCTGGCACACCGCTGACCCTTGTCTGGCGCGATGGGTGGCATGTCGCGCCCCCCTTCCGTTGCCTAATTATATATATATAGACCTCTAAGTTACATTGAATCATTTCACACATCTTCTTCAACAGAGAAATAAGAGTGGGCGACAATTTCACATGCTTGTCGTAAAATTATGCCATCAAACTCCATCCAAACGCAAATTAATTTAGGTAACAAGTCCTAGGCCTACGAAAGAATTTCTATGGAGTTATTTCTTGAAAATTCGCTCGAGTACCGGAACCCCACCGGGTAAATGTCACGCCCCGAGTCTACATCCTAGACGAGACATGGTACTTGGAGTTACAAGTAACCCCAAGTTAACCCCAAGTCTATCATACACTGGCATTCTGAGTAAATATACAAATAGAGGAATATTTAAAGTAAAATATAAAGCATTTATGAGAATAAAGATGAATCATAAAGCTTAAAACATCCGAACAAAACTACAAGTTTGGAAAATAACAAGTCTTTTTCTGAAAGCCACTACATCTGATGAGTTGCTGGGACAGGCCCCCAGCTAACTCCAACTCTAAATAAGGAAGATATAACCGAATGAAATGATCATTCCTCGAAGGATGAGGACTCACCACTGATGTCGCTAGAAAAGTTTTAGCGGGGTCGGCTAATGGTGGTGAGACTGAGAACCTGCGGTTGTATCATAAAATGATACAGCATAGGATGTATGCATCAATACTTTGAATGTACTGAGTAAGCAGGGGAAAACACAATTCTGAATGTAAATAACTAAACTGAAATGACATGCAATGACCAACTGAAGTACTGAACTGAAACATCTGGATCCCTTGAGATGGTCAAGATGACCCTGTCTGATGGTCAAAGACATGCCCTAAGTCTAAAATACTGAGTTTGAGATACGTACTGAACTGATCTGAACTAACTCACCTGAGATTGAACTGAGCTGACTAGTGGTAGAGTTATAACCGACATATAGCCACGTGAGCTAGACGTGGAGTCCGATGTATAAACCCCATTAGTAGGACCAAATATACCATGTTAGGGTATAGAGGCATGAACTGGGTGATCGCAAATCTGGGGCCGTGAGGCCAATAAAACTATAACCTATGGTGGCAGCATAGTTCTGGAAACCCGGGTGCCTTGGAACCCTGGTTAGCTCGGTGCCAAGTCCTGCTCCCACTAGATATTTCTAGACTGACTACTAAGTGATAGCTAGAAACTAGGGCCCAAGACTAAGTCATGAATGCCTATATGGAAACACCTTGAGAGTCTTATTGGACCGGATTCTGTATTTGGGTTCTAAGATTGGTCAGAACTGCTTATCTGAAAGCATCGTAACCATCTAAAGAATAAACTGTAATCTGAAACTGGGCTCCTAAGGCTGTTCATAGCTTCTTATCTAAAAGTTTCATGATCGCCTAATGGACCACTAAAACAGATACTAAGTATAATTTTGATAACTAGGAGGTACTATTGACACCTCGAGAATTTCTGTAGTAAAACTGATCAGTTGATATTTTTTACAACACTAGATATTCTAACATTTTGACTGAAACTGAACTGAAAATAGTCTGGCTGGTTTTCAATACAATTAGTCCGCAACACACAATTTCGATGTATAAACACTATTGCAAGATTCTAGTTTTTTGTATTCAAGACTAGGGTTATATTTCACATTATAGGAACAAGCAACATCATAGTCACAAACTGGTGGATAAACATCAACACTTAACATAAATGATATTCCACATGATTTGAATGAGTTCTAACAAATAATTTCATCACATTTGAAAGTCTCAGGGTAAAACTGATTGAAAAAAAATAAAGAAGGATTTTGGGGACACATGGAAAGAACTATTCCCTTGTTGAATTTCCACATACCTTAAGAAGGAAATATGAAATATAAATCCTTGAAACAATCTGAGAAGAATCAATCACCCTAACTATTCTCTGAACCTTTATGAAGAGACTTCACGCTTAACTGATGAGAGATGAGGAAAAATAAAAGAAAACCATCGGTTTCCCCCTCTAAAACCCCTACTTAAACCGAAAATGATGTAGTTTAACGACTAAGTGGGTGGAAAATTTCAAAAGTACCCCTGGGATTTAAATCTGAAATTTGGTCAAAAGGGTCGCAACGGGTCAGTCAATGAGTCATTGGTTGAGACCACAACCCGTTGGGACCTCCCATTGGTTGCACTTCCTGGGACTTGAAGTCAGTGGACCTAGCAACAGGGGTAACCACGACTCATTAGATCAACCAATGGGTCATTGGTTCCTCCCGTGGCCACTAGGCAAGGAAAACTGGAAGGCCAAGCAATGGGTGACACAACGACTCATTGGTTGGACCAACGGGTCATCGTGTCTAGTCATTAGGTTCACTGGCAAAGTTTTTTGAAAAAGCCTAAGTTGAAACATGATGCTGACAACGACTCAGTAGGGGAAACAATGAGTTGCTATTTCCTCTCGTCTTCACAGGAAGGGGAATTTCAAAGACTTCACCTGACAACTCTCACAATGGGTCGTTGTTTCTAACAACGATTAGTTGGTTGAGTCATGGGGTCCTGGGAAGGATTTTTGGACTGGGGGAAACCACAAATGACAGGACAACTCATTGTTTCTTATAATGGATCGTAAATTGTCTCATTGGTTCCTAAGTGGCCAAGACCTGGTGACCACGATTGACAAAATGAGTCGTTGGAGTTGACCATGACTTGTCATCTTAGTCGTTCTGAGAAATTTTTTTCTAGTTTTTCTGCTGCATTTTTCTACACATGTCTAAGTATGGTCTAAGAAAGTTTTGGGGTGTTACAATATCTCCCCCTTGGGATCATTCTCTTTTGAATGAAGACTAAAACTGCGGTAAAACTAGGAAGAACTGAGATTTCTAGACTGAGATTATGAGATGGTTTCTGAAGGAGTAACAATCTCTGAACTGACTTAACCGTACTAATAGAGCTGATGCAACTGAAATGCACATAGAAAATCTAAATAGAGCTGATGAGATATGGAACTAAATAGAGTACTGAGTAGGAATTTAGTACCTGATACTAGAAATGAAATGGAAGGGAATAAGTGAGGGTATCTGGCCATCATGTCTGCCTCTGCTTCCCATGTGGCTCCCTCAACTAGCTGATTCCTCCACAAAACTTTTTCTGAGCGACTTCCTTATTTCACAGCTTACGAACCTGACAGTCAAGGATCTGAACCGGGACCTCTTCATAAAAGAGACTATCTTTTATTTCCACACTGCCGGTGTCACCACTGCAGTTGGATCACCAATGCACTTCCTTAATAGTTACACATGGAAGACTAGGTGCACGACTACTAACTCTGGAGGTAGTTCCAACTCATAGGCCACATTGCCGATTCACCTCAGAATTCTGTAGGGTACCACATATCTCGGACTGAGATTTCCTTTCTTTTGAAATGTCATCACCTTTTTCATGGGTGAAATTTTGATAAACCCAGTCATTCAGTGCAAACTCTAATTCTCTTCTCCTCACATCAGCATAAGATTTCTGTTGGCTCTGAGCTATTTTCAATCTTTCTCTGATGAGTTGTACCTTTTGCATAGCTTCATGAACCGAATCTGGTTCGATTAAAGTAGCTTCACCAACCTCAAACCACCCGATTGGAGATATCACCTCCTACTATACAATGCCTCAAATGGGGCCATTTGGATGCTGGAGTGGTAGCTGTTGTTGTCTGCAATTTCGATGAAAGGCAAGTGATCATCCCAACTGCCCTTGAAATCCATCACGCACGCCCTCAACATATCTTATAGTCTGAATAGTCCTCTTAGCTTGTCCATATGTTTGTGGTTGAAAAGCTGTGCTAAGCTTGACCTGGGTACCAAGTCCCTTCTGAGAGGACTCCCAAAAGTGAGAGGTGAACTGGGTACCTATGTCTGAGATAATGGATAAGGCCACCCCATGAAGTCTGACCAACTTCTGGACATAAAGCCTAGCATAGTCCTCCGCTGAATCTGTAGTTTTAACTGGGAGGAATGTGTTGACTTAGTCATCCGGTCTACTATCACCCAGATTGAATCATGCTGCCGATGAGTCCAAGGTAGACCCGTAATAAAATCCATATTTAATTCTTTGCACTTCCATGTAGGTATGCTGATATCCTGAGTCATACCTCCTGGTCTCTAGTGTTCTACTTTGACTTGCTGGCAATTCGGGCACTTGGCTACGAATTCAACAATGTCTCTTTTCATGTTGTTCCACCAATAAATATCTCACAGATCATGGTACATATTCATGGCACCAGGGTGGATGGAATATCTCGAACTGTGTGCTTCAAACAGTATCTACTGTCTCATATCACCGACGTCTGGTACACACAATATGCCCTGGTAACAGAGCACACCATCTCCCCCTTTGGAGAAAGCCTCAACTTCATTTCTGAGAACTGCTTCCTTAAGCTTATGTAAGATGGGATCGTCATCCTGTTTGGACTTAACTTCAACAACCAACAAAGAATCTAACCCACTTTGCATTACCACTCCACCCTCAGCTGAATCAACTAACTGCACCCCTTAACCAAGCTAGACGGCGATATCCTTCGCCAGGTCCTTTCTGCCCTCTTCAACATAGGCCACGCTCCCCATAGATACCCTTCTCAGGGCATCCGCCGCCATATTTGCTTTTCCCGGGTAATGTAACATGCTCATGTCATAGTCCTTCAGGAGCTATAGCCATCTTCTCTGATGAAGATTTAGATCTTTCTGACTGAATACATACTGAAGGCTTTTGTGATCGATGAAAACATCCATGTGAGCCCCGTACAGATAGTTTCTCCATATTTTCAACGCAAACACCACCGCTGCCAACTCCAAGTCATGAGTCGGATGATTCTTTTCATGAACTTTGAGTGGTCTGGAGGCGTAGGCTATCACCTTGTTCTGCTGCATCAGAACGCAACAGATTCCAACTCTGGAAGCATCACAATACACTACAAACACATTTGTCCCTTTCGGCAAGGTCAACAATGGAGCGGTAGTAAGTCGAGTCTTCAACTCCTGGAAACTCTTCTAATACGCATCTGACCACTGAAATTTCACCTTTTTTTGAGTCAGCCTAGTCAGAGGGTATGCTATAGAAGAAAAGCCTTCAACAAAGAGTCAGTAATACCCAGCTAGATCCAAGAGACGTTTGATTGAACATATCTAGGTACTGCTTGAAAACTCTATTCATCAGTTCCATAAAGGCTGCAGGGGCATTTGTGAGTTCAAAGGACATAACCATGAACTTGTAGTGACCATACCGAGCTCTGAAAGCTGTTGTCGATATGTCACACTCTCTGACTCTTAGTTTATGATACCCTGACCTGAGATCTATTTTGGAGAAACAGCTGGCCCCTTGAAGTTGGTTGAACAAGTCGACAATTCTAGGAAGGGGATACCTGTTCTTGGCTGTGACCTTGTTCAACAGACGATAATCGATGCACATTCTGAGGGTACCGTCTTTCTTTCACACGAATAACATAGAGCACCACAGGGAAAGATGTTGGGTCTGATAAAACCCTTATCAAGAAAGTCTTTTAGCTGCTTCTTCAACTTCTTAAGCTTAGTTGGAGCCATTCTGTAAGGAGGGATGGGATGGGCAGAGTATTTGGGAGAAGGTCTATACCAAAGTCGATTTCCCACTCAGGATGAACTTTGGGAAGATCTTCAGGGAACATATCAGGATAGTTGGGGTCTCAGAGTTGGAATCTTTGACCCGAACTAGATGATAAATACATCCCTTAGCAATAAACTTTTAGGCCTTAAGGTAGGAAATAAACCAACCCTTAGGCGTTAAACTACTGCCTGTCCACTCTAACACTGGCTCATTTGGAAATTGAAAGTTGACAGCTCTAGTTCTGCAATCAACTGAGGCATAACCGGAGTGTAACAAATCCATGCCAAGGATGAGGTCAAAATTGACAATGTCTAATTCTATGAGATCAACTGGAATGACCTTATTGAAAATTGAGACTAGACAGTTTCTATACACCCAAAAAGCTCTAACTTACTCGCTAACTGGGGTGGAGACTGAAAACGGTTCTGAAAGAACCTCTGGACTGATATTAAACTGAATAGCTATGCATGGAGTCACGAATGATAGTTTGGCTCCTAGATCTGGTAGGGAATATACATCTAGGTGGAAAAGACGTAACATACCTGTGACCACATCAGGTGAGCTCTTCTGATCATGACGAGAAGACAATTGATAAAAATGGTTTTGGCACTGACCGCATACGTACTTGAAGTATTGGCCTACTGAGTCGATCGGCTTGCTGGAGCTACTAAGGTAGTGTAGGGACTAAGTGGGTGGAAAATTACAAAAGTACCCCTTGGATTTAAATTTGAAATCTGGTCAACAGGGTCCCAACGGGTCACTCAATGAGTCATCGGTTGAGACCATGACCCATTGGGACATTCCGTTGGTTCCACTACCTGGGACTAGAAGTCACTGGACCAGGTCAATGGAGGAACAGAGATGCCCTCAAGAATGATAAGAGTGGAGTTTATGTCCCTCCCAGTGCAATAGAGCCTGATATGAATAACTTTGTGTCACACCCCACCTTGGGAGGCATGATTGACACCTAATGCCATACTGGAATCTAGGCTGACCTGGCTAGGCATAGGCACCTCTGGTGCCAACTAGTGACTCAAAATCAAGAAAACAAACTGCTATATCTCAGCTGTAAATACAGTCTCGGGCCAACAAGGCCACGCAGCACCTATAACCGAAAACAGCTAACCCAACCAACGTAATATTAATAGGGACCCTATGTGGGCTGACAAGACCATTATGTTGTCTAGTTATAATGAAAAGAAAATAAACAGCTATACTAGGCCCCACATGGACAATGCATAAGCTAAGACATACATGGGCCTCTTATAGCCAAAAACAACAAACTAACTGAATACTATCATCTGCAAGCCTCTAGGAGTGAAGATATCGGTTGGGACAGGGCCTCGACCTACCCAAATGTTGTACGAATAAAAGATAGATAAATCTCTACAACCTGGAAACTCCGAATGAAAGGAGTTGTCCAAACTGCTGACCTTGAATAACTGCTAGGAGGTCTCACAATCTGTCTGTCTAAACCTGCAGGCAAGTATGCAGCGCCCTATAGTTGGGCGTCAACACAATATGTACAAAATTTGTAAGACAATAAATACGACTGAATATAAATTGATAAAGAACTGAAAGTGAATAGCAAGAAGGGGCAGAAGATAACCTTTAAGCTTTCTTATCCATAACCTACATCTAGTAACTCGCTACACATATATTAGCTGAAGATGTACAACTATACATTGATAAGTTATAGCTAATAGTCAAGTATACAAAACAAGAACCTAACCTGGCCCTCATAAGCCTGGAAGGTACAATCAACATAGAGATAACCTACCTGGGCCCCCATAAGCCTCGGCAGGGGCCAATTAGCTTATATACCCCTATTGGTACCCCATAGACTCTACAAGTAACTGTAACTATATCTGAGCTGTCTGGGCTCCTGTAGCTGTATCTGAGCCATTTGGGCTCCTGTATCTATATCTGGACCCCGAGCCTTGGCTCGACTGAGGGTCATAATGTAACTGCTTTAGCTGGATCCCGAGCCTTGGCTCGACTGAGGATCATAATGTATCTATTGTAACTGGACCCCGAGCCTTGGCCCGACTATGGGTCATAATGTATCTGTTGTAACTAGACCCCGAGCCTTCACTCGACTATGGGTCATAGTGTAAGCTCTGGAGGTAACTAGACCGCAATACAACACTCACGGCCTCAATCTGGTGTAACTCAATACGGCCCTCATAGCCTCAATCTGGTGTAACTCAATATGGCTATCACGGCCTCAATCTAGTCCTTTCAGAGATCATACTTCCCCTGTGAGCATGGCCCTATAGGCAACAAAATCCATTAACCTAAACATCGTATGCAGAGACCAAACTAACTAGAGTAAATCTAATAAGGGTAATTATGTCGTCACTTTCGACTCAATTCTACTTGTAGCAGCTGACCATGATAGGCTTACTTTGGAATACTTGTCCTCTACGTAGAACAACTATGGGGCTGCTACTATTCAAATATGCTCCTAAGAAATCAGCCCTAACCTTCCATAGACTGCTTATTATAACTCTTAGTCTGAAGGTAATACAGTAATACTGTGGTTCGAGTCCCTTAGACGGCTAACTTGGTCAGTTCAGACATCATATGCCTTCTCTAGGCGATTTCTAAGCTCGTTTGTAGGTTTTATCCCAGATTAGCCGTTCTCGGTGACCTGTACCTGAATATCTTATAAGAGTAGGCAAGGGCGTTGGTCCTGTAACTAGCTACTAACAAAGCCTTCTCCCTAGGGTATCTACTACTCTATCAGACTGGTAACAACTAGGGTGGGTGCCCTGAGTGACCTGTAGGATAAGCACTGCGTCGATTGAAACTAACTGTCAATGGCGGTAGCCACTATGTGGCAGACTGACCCCCAACGCACTAGGCAACCCCGATGCCACTGACTCTAGGGTACAACCATAATAACATAATTCTGGCCCTAAAGGCATTAACGTATGCACATAGTCTCTGGGCGAGCTTTATTGACAATACAGGCGCTAAACTTATAGTTATATCACTTGGCTATGCCTATTCTGTTTAACTTGCTAACTGAGGCCCAAAAACTATCCACAAACTTCTAAGGCCTTGGTATGACAACAAGACATCAATTCTACTAACACAGTGAACAGAAGAGCAGAGGAGTTTCTAGGATGCTTCTAGCATAAGTCACACTTAA
The DNA here is from genome assembly GCA_035772735.1 of Datura wrightii. Lineage (NCBI taxonomy): Eukaryota > Viridiplantae > Streptophyta > Magnoliopsida > Solanales > Solanaceae > Datura > Datura wrightii. Next base: position 81,888,267 of record JASDFA010000006.1, on the reverse strand, counting down.
CCTCTTCTTTCCCGACAAGGGATACTATAATATACTCTTAACATGATTTATAGCAGCTAGCCACAACAAATGTAATCACAATCTATTGATAGAAGCTAATTATAATATGAAGGATCATTGTCTACGTTTAAAAACATAGGTCGTATCATTATACGACGAGAATAACTTGCCGAAGGAATAAGCCTTAACATACCACAAATGTGAATCCTTCTGAAAAGTTTCAACCTGTAATTGGCGATTCCACTCAACTGTAGTCCTTACGCTGAGAGAATAGGGCCAATTTCAATACTAAATTCTGAAAATAATGATATCTTTTGATAATAATAATAACCATAATTCAACTCTGCTTAACTCGGCAGGAAACCCACAATTTCTCGAGAGTTTGGAAGGGAGAAATGATTACCTATTTCCTGTGGACGTTTAGAATCTAATTTGGAGTAATTCTGACAACCTTTACTGTAATACCCCAAATCATTCCTAGACCAGACTTAGATACGTCTAGAAAAATGCAGTAGAAAAACTAGAAAAAGATTTCTCCAGAACTACTGAGACAACGAGTCATGGTCAGAGCCAACGACTCGTTATGTCAGTCGTGGTCACCATATCTTGGCCACTTGGGAACCTACAAGAAAATGAATGACCCGTTGTGAGAAACAATGAGTTTTCCTATTACTCGTGGTTTCCCCCGGTCTAGAAATCCTTCCCAGGACCCCACGACTCAACAAATGAGTCATTGTCAGAAGCAACAACCCGTTTTGAGAGTCATCGGGTGAAGTTTTTGAAGTTCCCTTCCAGTGAAGACGAGAGGAAACAATGACTCGTTGTTTCCCAAACAAGTTGTTGTCAGCATAGTGTTTCAACTTAGGCTTTTTCATAAAACTTTTCCATTGAACCTAATGACTGGACACGACGACCCGTTGGTCCAACCAATGAGTTGTTGTGTCACCTGTTGCTTGGCCTTCCAGTTTTCCTTGCCCAATGGCCACAGGAGGAACCAACGACCCGTTGGTTTGTCCAATGAGTCGTGGTGACCCCCGGTAGGTTATAATTTAGAGGAGTTAGAATTTACATAATGATCTGTATGTTTATGAATGATAATGTATTGCTCTATCTATGGACATTATCTGTGATGATGATTGCCTTGTTAAAAATCAAGTATTGAAATAAATTTAATATGTTGTGGCCACCTAACTAACATAGAATTGTTTTGAACTATTAATGTATTCTAGTATTATCATGGAATGAATGATGAACTGTTGAAATGTATGAGTGGGAGAGATAGTTGCGTTCTCCTAAATGTCATAATGATGAACTTGGCTATGATATCAATACTGTGAGAATGGTTAAGGATAGTAAGAATATCCCGAGATAAGAGGCTCGTGTCCAAGGAGAGCATCCAGGCGAGCAATGTTGATTGAGTGGCTCGTGTTCGAGGGAGCATCCAGACAAGCATATGAGTAGGAGTGGGTACCATGCCGATATGGTAGATGAATTTCTAGAGTCCCCTGCAGGTCATGACTGAAAGGGCAGAAATAAGACCCTCTAGCATGTGTATACACTGAGGTTCAGCACTGGAGTGTTCACCGTAATATGACAGAGGCATGTGCCCGGCATTCACTATTTATGCTATTTCATGGTGTGTTATAATAATGTATAGAAGTGGAATAGAATATGTTAATTGGATGAACTGATGTTTGAAAACATGTGTGTCCTGATGTTGTGCTATCGTTGTTATGGGTTAATCTATATTGTATGTGATTATGCAGCATTTCATGTGTCGTATTGTAGTAATTTTTATGTCTCTGTAAGAATAAGATGATATGTGATGTTGTAAATAGTTGGTGAAATGACTAAGTGCAGCTAAGTCGAGCTACTGCCTAAGGCAGTACCGCTGCAGCGGGACATATTCCACCACAGTAAGACCATTGCAGCGAGGAGCCTTATCCAGTAAGCAGGCCAGTTGCACCTGAGTAGAGTTGAATTTCCTAAAATGTGTAATGTGTATTTGAATAATTTTTTAGACTAGTTACATGTTGTTGTTTGCATTCTTATATGTTATTATGTAAGGTCGACCAATGATGCTACCAGTATTATGTCTCGTACTAACGCTACTCTTGCACTTTTTTTCTCAGTGCAGTATCACGCCCCGCCTTGGGGGATATGACTGGCACCTGGTGCCCTGCTAGGACCTGAACTGCTAGACTACTGAGCCTAAGCACATCTGGTGCCTAGCTGGCTATAACTCAGATTCACAAAATTAACGGGCTATATAACGGCTGTAAACACAGTCTCCGACCGACTAGGCCTATAGCCACCTGTACTATAACATCAGCTGACCAGAATCACAATTATATAGGGAAACCTATGCAGGCCGACAAGGCCACCATGCTGTCTAGTTATCTCCAAATCAGTATAACAAATATTGAACAACTACGTGACCAGCAAGGTCACCACTACTAACTGGATACGGCCCCACACGGCCAACATAAACAACAATACTAAACAATTAAACATACGCACGGCCCCACACGACCGACACCACTAACCAAAGGGAGATATATATACACAATCTGCAAGCCTCTAAGAATACTGATAAGATGGTCGGGACAGGGCCCCAACCTACCCGTACTGTACAACAAAATAAAATGATGTAAACTTATGAATATCAAGCTACGGATGACAGGAGCTGATGACTCTGTGCTGGCTAGGATCACGAGGGATCGGCTCCTCGTCTATAGGTACCTGCAGGCAAGTAATGCAGTGCCCCAAATGGGCGTTAGTACCACTGGTACTGAGTATGCAAAGCAAACTGAACATAACTGAATATAAGCAACATAACTAGAATTTTTGAACAGTAGGAAATATCTGAAACTGTTTGGACTGATGAAATCTGAAACAAGCTTATCTTTACTGAGAGTAAGGTAGGAGCATGCCTGTCGTCATGGCGACCTGCTGTTTATCAGCTAATAGATATCAAGTATATACATATATATAACAACAAAGGACCTATAGAAACCCCCATAAGCCAGAAGGTGCCAACCAACACACTATCTATATACCCCTACCCGGGTCAAAACCATCCAAAAATAAATCACTCCACTCGCCTACTTACTACGAGCACCTCAACCGGCCCCCTTGGGTCTGCAGCTCGGGCTATGGCCTCTGACTATATTTGTGTCTGAGTCCGGAGGACTCCTGCACTGTAAACTATAATCTGTATCTGTATCTGTAATCTGCCCCCTGGGTGCAAGCGCACAACAAGGTAAGTTATACTGCTATGCTGATCAGCCTGATATGGGGAATGCTGCATCCCATCTTCGTCCTACTACGAACGGCATGCCACTCCTTGGAGTGATGTATCCTCACCCTCTAGCGGGCGATTCGACACAGCTATTAACCCGGGGGCGGCAAGGACGCTCCAAGGGTGACCTCATAGCACAAACAGGTCTCAAAAAACAATAATCACGTATAGCAAGCATGTTTGATCTGAAAATACTATTTGTATTCTGATTTCTTATTCTGAACTCTTTTCTACTTTGAACTGATTCTCATATTGAACTATACTGTATCTAAGATATCTTCTGACTGTCTAATATTGCTTTACTAACTTTCATTCTGAATATATATATATATATCATAATATTATAAAACATGCTTGCTAGATTCATACTGGACTCAATTCTCGACTTCTAAATTCTTTCTTCTGTAGTTCACACTATTTGCTATACTGGATTACTAACTTGCCGAAGAAATTAGCTTTACATACCTTCACTTCAGATTTCCCGACTAACTGGCATAGCTCGGTCAGTACTTCTGCTATTTCTCCCAACTACATTCATATATAGGTCAATTAGAACTAATACGCTAATATTCTGGAAGAAAATATCACTTTCAATATATATATATATATAGCCCAAACTTTGTGTTATACCCTGTAGAATTTTCAGCACCTAAATGACCTATTCGCACGTTGGTTAAGCATATTTGAAAGCCTTACGTGCTAAAGAAAGGCCCGGGAAAAGATCGGACGAGAAACCTGTCGAACCATCACGGAAGGAGCCGAGGCAGAGCCCCTCCGCGATGGCAGCGTGTCACGGAGGTGGAGCCTCCGCATTGGCTCCGTGACACGTTGGCCTTGTCCAGGCCCAAGTATATAAAGCCCCACTTCGGTTTTAAATGATAAAAACATTTAAAATTTCCAGAGAACAGAGGGAAAATGCAGAGGGAGAAAGAGGAACGAAGAAATTATATAATTTTCGTCCGATTACACTGCTAAACGTTGCCCAAACTCAAATTAACTCCAGATACGGAGGTATTTAGCAGCAGAGAGCATTCCTACAGATTCAGTTTCGTAAAATACGGCTGACAAATCATCGAGCCACCGAGCTAAGGTAAGTGGAATTGCTCTAAATTAGTGTCTATGTGTTCCTAGCTGTGAAGTGAATATTTCTCCCTTCTGGACCGCTGAAAAATAGCGAGTTTTCGACCGTCTTTCGATAAGCCTAAGTTTAGGCTATAACCTATATCGAAAGTAAAGTTGCTCTTTACAATAAAGCTGTATTTATTATTAATTGACGTATTTATGAATGCAGTTGGGAGAAAATAGTTGAAGTACCGGCCGAGCCTCGTCCGACGGACGAATAGTTCAAGAATAAGGTATGTAAAGCCAGTTCCCTCGGCAAGTTAAGTAATATCGGTACAGTATAGTAATTTACAGGCCAGTAGATTGTTCAGAAATCAAGTGTTATGTTTATTGTGAATGTTGATACGGTACTAGAAGAATCAAGTTGTAACTTGCGTGAAACTTACTAGTATGACATAGATCCTAACACAAGTTTAGAAACCGTCCAGCATGTTCAGTATGTGATGTAATACGAAATGTTAAGATATTATTGTATTCAGTTGAAACCCCGTAAAGCGATGCAACATCCGTAAAGCACCTCAGAAATAGAATGGCAGGCTAAAATAAAGTTTAGAACGCATGTTAAGAATAGTAAATCACGTTAATACAGAAACTCAGTATACAGCATAGGTTGCAGCAGAAATACTATATTTCGTATAGCATTTGCCCCAGTACAGTCTGGCAGGAGACTAAATTTATACATATATTATTACCAGCCTCAGTATGTATTAATACGTACAGATTACTATCATTAGTTCAGCATGTAATATATACAATACTTTACCCCTATTAGCCTCAGCATGTGAGATATGCAGACAGTATTACTAGTTGAGACCATTGTGTTGTTGGGGTTGGACTACCTAGCATCCATGACCGCCCCAGGGTTAATAGCTGTATCGACTCGTCCGCTAGAGGACGAGGATACATCGCTCCACGGAGTGTCATGCCGTCCCCCAGGGGACGAAGATGGGATGCCAGTTTTCCCCATATTTTGCCTTGGTCGGCTTTTATACACCCCCGTCGAGCGGATACGCCCGGGTGTTGATTCAGGAGTCCTCCGGACTCAGATTCAGTTATAGTTAGGGGCTCAGCGAGCCCAAGTGCATACCCAGAGGACCGGCTGGATGCTTGCAGGGGTTCTAGGAGATGGGATGACCGGGGTAGGGGTGTAGATTCTGTGCTGGTTGTACCTCGCGGCTTATGGGGGCCGGGTAAGGTTTGTGTGTGTTATGTTATGTTATGTATGTTATGCCATGTTACGTTAGATGCGAGTAGATCAGCAGTAGTACGATACGTCTCCAGGTACGACTCTTACTCCTTCCAGTATATATATGAGAGAAGGTATGACTTACAGTATTAGACAGTTAATTTATTTCTTCCTACTTCAGTTTCATCAGTTACATTGTTGTTTTCAGATTTCGCTTTCAGTTATTGCTTTACATACTTAGTACCAGTGGTACTGACGCCCGGTGGGGCGCTGCATTACTTGCCTGCAGGTACTCATAGACGAGCAGGCGATACTACGTGATTCCTGTCAGCGATCAAGTATTCAGCTCCTGTCATCCGGAGACTGAATTCCAGAGGTGTATTTCAGTTCTTTTGTTGTATAGTACGGGTAGGTCGGGGCCCTATCCTGATCATTTCTATTGCTATTCCTAGAGGCTTGCAGTCTGTATATATCTCCCTGTGGTCAAATGAGCCGGTCGTGTGAGGCCGTGCAGTTGTATAGTTGTTAGTACTCTTTCTTTCTTTTATGTTGGCCGTGTGGGGCCATATTTTGCCAGTAGTGGTGACCTTGTCGGTCACGTAGCTTTTTTTGTACTTCATGATTGAGTTATAGATAACTAGACAGCATGGTGGCCTTGTCGGCCCACATAGGTTTCCCTGAATTGATATGTTTCTGGTCAGCTGTTAGTACAGGTACAGAAGGCTATAGGCCAATGGGCTGGGGGCTGTGTTTACAGCCGTTATATAGCCCTTTGTTTCCAGAAATATGAGTTAGAGCCAGCCAGGCACCAGATGTGCCCAGGCTTAGCAGTCCAGCAATTCAGGTCCCAGTAGGGCACCAGGTGCCCGTCATATCCCCCAAGGCGGGGTGTGACACTTTGGCTTATCGAAAAAGGATCAAAAACTTGCTATTTCTCGAGAGTCCAGAAGGGAGAAATACTCACTTTAGGGCTAGGAGTATATTGACACTAATTTGGAGCAATTCCACTTACTTTAGCACGGTAGCACGATGATTCGCCGGTAGAATTTCATGAAACTAAATCCATAGGAATGCTCCTTACGGCTTAATACCTTGGTATCTGGAGTTAATTTGAGTTTGGACCGTGTTTGACGGCGTAATCGGATGAATATTATAAGAAATCCTCGTTCTCCCTAGTTTACTTTGTGTTCTATGGAAATTATATGATGAAATGAAGATAAAAACCGAAGTTGGAGGCTTTTAAACTTGGGGCTGCACCTCACCTCTATGACACGCTGTGTATCGCGGAGCCTAGCCTTTGTGACACACTGTGTATCGCGGAGGTGAGCCTCCGTGACACTCTGGCCATCACGGAGGAGGTCTTCCAGCCTTCTCTTGTGATGGTTCGACGTGTCACTTATCCGATCTTTCCCCGGGCCTTTTCCTAGCATGTATGGCATTCAAAAACTCTTAACCAACATGCGAATAGGCCATCTACATGTCGAGAATTTATGGGATGTAACATTCTCCCCCCTTAAGAACATTCGTCCTCTAATGTAAACTTCTATTTATAGGATTTCTCGACTTACTCAACTTATTTTTAGAAATATTTTGGCAGAGTCTCCCCTGTAATATGGACTATTTCAAGAACCTGAAATGCAGAAAAGTCCAATACAGGTACTCCACACAATACTATAGTATCCATCTCATAAAAGACTAGAGTCGACTATCTCATTTATACATATACTATAAGGCACTATATAAAACAACAATACTAACATAACTCTTGACTGACTAGGCTTGAAACAAGTGAGGATATCTGATTTTCATATCTTCCTCTACTTCCCAGGTCATCTCTTCTCGGTTCCTATTACACCACAGCACCTTGACAGAAACAACATCTTTGGTTCTCAATCTATGAATCTATCTGTCTAAGATAGCTACTGGAACCTCTTCATAGGCCAGCTCTTCTGTAACCTGGACATCCTGGACTGGGACAACTCTGTGAGGGTCTCCTATGCACTTCCTTAGCATAGATACGTGAAAAACTGGATGAACAGACTCTAATTCTGGAGGCAAGTTCAATTCGTATGCCACTCGGCCTACTCTCCACCAAATCTGATAAGGCCCAATGAATCTCGGGCTAAGCTTACCTCTCTTACCGAATCTCATCACCCCTTTTATTGGAGATACTTTCAGAATACCTAGTCATTCACATCAAATTCCAGGTCTCTGTGTCGCACATCAACATATGATTTCTGGCGGCTCAGTGCAGTCAGTAGGCGTTCTCTAATAAGCTTTACCTTCTCCTCTGACTGTTGAATAATATCTGGCCCAATCAGCGTTGACTCTCCCACTTCAAACGAGCCAACTGGCAATCTGCATTTTCGCCCATACAATGCCTCAAAAGGCGCCATTTGGATAGCTGAGTGATAGTTATTATTATAAGCAAACTCAATTAGCGGCAAATGCTCGTCCCAGCTACCTCCAAAATCTAGCACACATGCCCGTAGCATGTCCTCGAGCGTCTAAATAGTGCGTTCAGCCTGTCCATCTGTCTGAGGGTGGAATGTTATGCTCAAATTAATCTTCGTTCCCAGATCTCTCTGAAATGACTGCCAAAATCTAGCTGTAAATTGTGCTCCTCTGTCAGAGATAATAGATACTGGAACATCATGTAATCTAACTATTTCTCTGATATACAATTCGGCATAATCCTCGGCAGAGAAAGTAGCTTTCACTGGCAGGAAGTGGGCTGATTTCGTTAGTCTGTCAACTATTACCCAAATGGAGTCATGTCTATGTCTGGTACGGGGTAATCCTTCTACAAAGTCCATGTTCACTGTTTCCCATTTCCAGAGAGGCACAGCTATGTCCTGAGTCAATCTGCCCGGTTTCTGGTGTTCTACTTTTACCTGTTGGCAGTTAGGACATTGGGCTACAAATTCTGCTATTTCCCTCTTCATACTTGGCCACAAGACTCTAACTGCCCTCGACGAATAAATCTACCCCTCTACTGTTGTGGTGGAGGTGGGGGTCTAGGGGGCCTGTTTGATAACTGGTGCCTGGGTCCTCTTTGAATCTCCCCGTGTATTTCATCTGATCTATCCCTGCGGCGCTGCTCATGATTTGTCTGTCTACTGTCCTGTTGCCGCTGTCTAAGGCCCTCAATAGTCTGGGCAAAGGCCTGCACCCGGGCAATGTCCATATCTTCCCCTAATGTAGCTGTCATGCATGCCTCAATGTATTTTGGGTTCAGACCCATAATAAACAGATGGACTCCGGATGGCATGGTGTCCACAAAAGCTGGAGCATAGCGGGCTAAGGAGTCAAACTGTAAGGCATATTCTCGCACGCTCCTCGCCCCCTGCTCCAAGTGCAAGAACTGATCCATCTGGGCCTGCCGGATCTCCCATGGCAAATAACGATCCAGGAAGGCCTCCTAGAAGCTGGACCAGGCCGGAGGGGCAACATCTCTCCCTCGAGACCTTTCCTAACTCTCGTACCATAATACAGCTATGTCTCGCAACCGGAATACTGCCATCTCAACTGATTCTGTAGGTGTCACATGCATGACCCGGAAGATTCTCTGCTCTGATCTAGGAAATCCTGGGAGTCCTCTGCCTGATCTGACCCTGTGAACTGTGGGGGACCCAATGCCAAAAATTTCCTGACCCTCGAACTGCCAGATCCACCTGATGGATCTGCTGTTACAGGTGGCACTGACTGGCATTGAGTGGCCATCATTTGTGCCAACATAACAACTGCACTGTGAACTTCCTGGTCGGATGGTGTAGGTACAGGAGCTATCGGAGGCAGTGTCGTTTCGAATGGCTCCTGGTGAGATGGGGACTGCTGAAAAGGCTGTGATGATGCCTCTATATCGCCCTCAGATCGGGCTGATTCTAAATGAAGCTGAGGCATCCTGCTGGTGCCTTCTCCTGCTGCGGTATCCAACCTTATACCTGTGGCAGGGTGTCGCTGGTCTGCCATTTTTTTATCTATAGACAAAGAATATGATAAGTTTTAAGAACTCGACCCTATACTGTACCACTCTACAGCACGACTGAATAGGAAGAAAGAGTAACCATCCTACCATGCCTTGCAGCCTCCTGCCTATAGTATGTGGTGCACAACACATCCATAGACAAGACTCTACTTAGCACGGCTTGCAGACTCCCTGGGACACGACCTGCTCTGATACCAAGTTTGTCATGCCCCGCCTTGGGGGGTATGACTGGCACCTGGTGTCCTGCTAGGACCTGAACTGCTAGACTACCGAGCCTAAGCACATCTAGTGCCTGGCTGGCTCTAACTCAGATTAACGGAATCAACGGGCTATATAACGGCTGTAAACATAGCCTCCGGCCGACTAGGCCTATAGCCACCTGTACTATAACATCAGCTGACCAGAATCACATTTATATAGGTAAACCTATGTGGGCCGACAAGGCCACCATGCTGTCTAGTTATCTCCAAATCAGTATAACAAATGTTGAACAGCTACGTGACCGGGAAGGTCACCACTACTAACTGGATACGGCCCCACACGGCCAACATAAACAACAATACTAATCAGCTAAACATATGCACGGCCCCACACGACCGGCACAACTAACCATAGGGAGATATATATACACAATCTACAAGCCTCTAAGAATACTGATAAGATGGTCGGGACAGGGCCCCGACCTACCCGTACTATACAACAAAAGAAAATGATGTAAACCTCTAAATATCAAGCTCCGGATGACAGGAGCTGATGACTCTGTGCTGGCTAGGATCACGAGGGATCAGCTCCTCGTCTATAAGTACCTGCAGGCAAGTAATGCAGCACCCCAAATGGGCGTCAGTACCACTGGTACTGAGTATGCAAAGTAAACTGAACATAACTGAATATAAGCAACATAACTAGAATTTCTGAACAGTAGGAAATATCTGAAATTGTCTAGACTGATGAAATCTGAAACAAGCTTATCTTTATTAAGAGTAAGGTAGGAGCATACCTGTCGTCATGGCGACCTGCTGTTTATCAGCTAATAGGTATCAAGTATATACATATATATAACAAATAAGGACCTGCCCCCATAAGCCAGAAGGTGCCAACCAACACACAATCTATATACCCCTACCCGGGTCAAAACCATCCAAAAATAAATCACTCTACACACCTACTAACTACGAGCACCTCAACCGGCACCCTTGGGTCTGCAGCTCGGGCTATGGCCTCTGACTGTAACTGTGTCTGAATTCGGAGGACTCCTGCACTGTAAATTATAATCTGTATATGTATCTGTAATCTGCCCCCTGGGCGCAAGCGCGCAACAGGGTCAGCTATACTGCTATGCTGATCAGCCTGATATGGGGAATGTTGCATCCCATCTTTGTCCTACTGTGGATGACATGCCACTCCTCGGACTGACGTATCATCACCCTCTGGCGGGCGAGTCGACATAGCTATTAACCCAGGGGCGGCGAGGACGCTCCAAGGGTGCCCTTATAGCACAAACAAGTCTCAACAAACAATAATCACGTATAGCAAGCATGTTTGATCTGAAAATACTATTTGTATTCTGATTTCTTATTCTGAACTCTTTTCTGCTTTGATGTGATTCTCATACTGAACTATACTGTATCTGATATATCTTCTGACTGTCTGATATTGCTTTACTAACTTTCATTCTAAATATATATATATATATCATAATATTATAAAACATGCTTGCTTGCTTCATACTAGACTCAATTCTCGACTTCTAAATTCTTTCTTCTGTAGTTCACGCTATTTGTTATACTGGATTACTAACTTGCCGAAGGAATTAGCTTTACATTCCTTCGCTTCAGATTTCCCGACTAACTGGCATAGCTCAGAGGTCTGCCAGCCTTCTCTTGCGATGGTTCGACGTGTCACTTATCCGATCTTTCCCCGGGCCTTTTCCTAGCATGTATGGCATTCAAAAACTCTTAACCAACATGCAAATAGGCCATCTACATGTCGAGAATTTACGGGATGTAACATGCAGAATCCGATCTAGGAAGCTCTTCTCGCCCTCACCTCTAGAGCATCAGCAGTTTCATTTTGAAAGGTGAGCGATTGCAAGATGGGCAATCCTACTCCTCCGTGGAAGATGTCTCTCCTCCGGAGATTATAGTTTCCTATATTTTCTAGACTTATCGCTCTTAAGCGTTGGTTTTTATCGTTTCGAATGTTTCATTTAATTATGATAGTGTTAATTTCCTTCTTAATGCTTGACATCGGGGTTATTATTGAGAAAGGTTGGTGCGCCTGATCTTGGGCAAATTTATATGCCCAAGTGATACTCAAATGTGTCATTTTTGTCTTGTTTATCTATCGATGTTTATACATTCTCATGTGATTTGTAATAAAATGTGAATTTATACTAACCAACATGATTAGCGTTGTTTTGCAGGTGAAATATAATTTTGGGAAGCTAAAATGCATGTTGGGAGAGATCGGGGTTGGACTCGGACGCTAGCAAGGGAAAAAGCACTTGAAGGCACAAATTAAAGGGGCTCCGCAATGGAGCCGTGTCACGCTTCCATCGCGAATGCCTTCTGCCTGGATAGGGAATTTTTGCCAAATTCCAGTGAAGGTGCACGTTGGGGCTGTGGCACGTTGGCCTAGCCCCGCGTTGCACGTCGTGCCACGTTGGGCCTTAATACTTGGACAACCAAATTCCAGTAAGGGTCTGCGTCGGTGGTGTTTCACGGAGGCAGTGCTCCGCGATGCACTCCGTGACACGTTGCTTGTTATTCCGGGAAAAATTCCCACTAGTATAAATAGAACACTTAGGTTCATTTTTAATTATTCTGACTTGGGGGAGCAAGAACGTGGGTTACAGGTAGTTAAGGGGACGAAAATCTCAGGGTTTTTCTCTATCTCCTTCTTCTTGAATTCAATTGCTTGTATGATTAACACTCATTTAACGATGTTTAATCCACAAATGAGTGGCTAAATCCTCTTCTTGCTGAGGTTAAGAACAATTGTATTGAAATGTAGTTATTGATCAATTGGTTTTTCATCTTTTCTTCCATGGTTGTTCTATTGATTCTTGTTCTTACTGCATTAATGTGTGGCCAATGTTAATGTATATCTAAAAAGTCCGGTTTCACTCGAGAGAGCAAGAAATTGGAAAGTTGTGAATTGATAGGATATGATCTTTTCTTAGTTTGGGAAAATTGAGAATTGATTTACCTTCAGGATAGAAATATACCTGAAAGTCGTATTAGTCAATTAAGGAATCGATTTTATATGGCTAGAACATGAATTTCGTTTTATCACAGAAATGTAGGTGGACGCTTCATGATTCTTAAGTTGGGTTAAATACGAGAGTTTTAATCCATTGGCAATAATTCTTGACTAGCAACCGGAGGAAAGATTAACCAAATTGTATCGATAATTTGTTTCTTTACATGTTCATTTAACCTCAGCATGCTCATATTCATAGTTCAGACTCAAATTATATATTCATTTTCGACTTAGCATAAAATTAGAAACCAAAATATCAAACTCTTCTTCACACTGTTGTCTGCATTTTTTTAGAGTTAAAGTATAGTGAAACTTGATTAGATTGTTACCCTAGCCTAGTCCCTGTGGGATCGATACTTGGCTTACTTAAGCCACTTTACTACTTGTTCGACCACGTGCACTTGCGTGTAGCTATATACCCAAAAGCACCGAACAAGTTTTTGGTGCCGTTGCCGGGGACTGGCATTTGGTAAATTTTTCTTAAGTGTTAGTTTACTATTTCTTCTTAGTGTTGACAACTTGGTCTTAGCTTGTATTTTGCAGATACTAATCTCTGTTGAACACTGGCAAGAGACAAGGAGCTGGTGGACTCATATTTAGAGCCTGAAAGACAATTTCATCGTCAAAGGAGAGAAGCTCTAGAGAAAAAGCTGCAGTTGCTCAGACGAACAAGTTTTTGGGAGCAACTACAGAATCCACCAGTTGTAAGGGCAATGTTAGTGCCCGAGGAAATGGCAGCTAGGCCGGTTCGCGAGCTGGCAATCCCACATGCTAACAATGTCACATCTAGCATTCGCAAACCTGAGCCAGGAGGGAGGTTCGAGCTCAAACAAAATATGGTGCAATTGCTGCACACCAGCGGGCAGTTCACAGGTCTCCCTCATGAGGATCCACAGCAGCATCTCCAAAATTTTTTGGAGATAAGTGACACTTACATCCCCGCTGGAGTGTCATCAGATTATGTCAGGCTTACAATTGTTCCCATTTTCACTGTTGGGAGAAGCCAAGAGGTGGTTGAAAGTTGAGCCACCTAATTCTATTACTACGTGGGATGATCTTGCAAGGAAATTCTTGATACGATTTTTTCCATCTGGTAAAACAACAAGACTTAGAAGTCAAATTCTAAGTTTTAAACAGAGAGAGGGAGAGAATCTGTATCAGGCTTGGGAGAGATTCAAGTCTATGTTGCCGGATTGTCCTCATCATCACCAATACAATGATGTGCTGGTGCACACTTTTATAGAGGGTTTGGAACCCCACACAAAAATCTTGCTAGACTCAGCAGTTGGGGGACAAGTATTGGAGAAAACTTATGAGGAGCTGTATACCTTGTTAAATCGTATTTCGCAGGAAAATCCGGAGTGGAACGCTGATTCGTCAAGAGGAGGAACAAGGAAAGCAGCAGGAGTCCTAGAAGTGGATGGTTTTACACCTATTGCTGCACATATAGCTGCTTTACAGAATCAACTCAACACCCACTTCAGTAACATGACAATGAACCAACCTCAAGCCCCAGTGAATGTAGTACAGCAGATTTGGTGTGAAGTGTGCGGGAGCAGTGAGCACTCAGCTGAGTGTTGTGGAGAAAATCCTGACTCGGTGAACTTTGTGGGAAATATACAGAGGAACAACCACCAACAGTATGGCAACAGCTATAATTCCAACTGGAGGAATCACCCGAATTTCTCTTGGGGTAGCAACAACCATCAGGGGCAAAGTTCAAGTCAGGGGGCGCAAAGGAATCAAGGAGGGCAGCAGAACTATCAGGCACAATATAGAAACAACAATGCACCTCCTCCACCACCATCACCCAGCATTGAGGAGATGTTCAAGACGATGATAGCTAACCAAGCTCAATTGCAGGCTGACTATGTAAAATTGGCAGCCGAGGTGAAAAACAACCAGTTAGCTACTAAGGCACTTGAATATCAATTTGGGCAATTTGCTGGAGCCCAAAACACCAGACCTAGAGGAGGACTTCCGAGTGACACAGATCCCAACCCCAAGCAGGTGAATGCGGTGACCACAAGGAGTGGTTTGCAGTTTAAAGAGGTGGAACCAGAAAGACCACCTCAACAATCGGGAGCAGCAGAAGTTGAGAGGGAGCAAAGTGATGAGAGGGGGAATAAAAAGGAAGCTGAATCAGAAAGACCACCACCCCCGTTCCCTCAAAGATTAACGAAACACAAGGAGGAGGCGTGTTTCAAGAAATTCATGGAGGTGCTCAAACAGGTACATATTAACTTACCTCTTGTTGATGTTTTGAAGGGAGTGCCGAAGTACGCAAAGTATATTAAGGACATCGTGGCGAACAAAAGTCGGTTGACTGAGTATGCTGCGGTGGCTCTCACGGAGGAGTGCACTTCCCGGATACAAAACCGGTTGCCCACAAAGCTCAAAGACCCTGGGAGCTTTACTATATAAATTACAATTGGGCAGAGTATCCGAGCTCGTGGATTATGTGATTTGGGAGCGAGCATTAATTTGATGTCGTCATTGGTATTCAAAAAGTTGGGTCTAGGGAGTCCTAGACCAACAACAGTGATCTTGCAACTAGCGGATCGGTCCTTAGCCAGACCTGATGGCATTGTGGAGGACGTGCTGGTGCAAGTGGGCTCCCTTATCTTCCCGGTAGATTTCGTCGTGCTGGATTTTGAGCCAGACGCGGAAGTCCCATTTATTTTGGGACGTCCTTTCTTGGCGACCGGGAAAGCGCTGATTGATGTAGTTGCAGGGCAGCTAACCATGCAAGCACATGACAAGGTGGAAGTGTTTGATGTATACAAGGCCACCAAGCTCCCAGCTGTGTACGAGGAACTCTCGGTGGTCAACGTGATTGACCGAGCTGATGATGCACAGATAGTTGAGTCACGAGAGTTATTGGGAAAACCACCGGAGCGATGTAAGCATTACTAGGGTGAGGACGGTGGTCGAGAGAAAACGTCCATCTCCCTAGAAGATGACTGAGCTTAAGGACGTCGAGCCGCGACGGTAAACCAGGCGCTGCACGGGAGGCAACCTGTGAAATTTTCTTTGTAAAATGTGAATAGATTTCGTATAAAATGAAAAATGAAAAAAGAAAAAAAAGAGAAAAAAATAATTAAAAACAAAATTTTTATATTTGTTATATTTTTTTATTTTTAGTGAAACCTATAATTCTAACAAATTTCTTGTTGTGAGATGAATTTCAGGTTGAACGGAGGATAAATATGCAAAGAATCGCAAAGGAAAAAATTGAGGTATGAAAAATAATCAAAAGTGGAAAAACAGTGTGTTATACCCCGTAGAATTTCCGGCACCTAGATGACCTATTCGCACGTTGGTTAACCATATCTGAAGGCCATATGTGCTAGGGAAAGGCCCGGGAAAAGATCGGATGAGAAACCTGTCGAACCAACGCGGAAGGAGCCGAGGCAGAGCCCCTCCGCGATGGCAGCGTGTCACGGAGGTGGAGCCTCCGCGTTGGCTCAGTGACACGTTGGCCTTGTCCAGGCCTAAGTATATAAAGCCCCACTTCGATTTTAAATCATTTATACACTTATATTTCCAGTAAAACAGAGAGCAATCAGCAGAGAGAAGATAAGAACGAAGGAGGTATTATAATTTTTGTCCGATTATGCTGCTAAACGTTGTCCAAACTCAAATTAACCTTAGATACCGAGGTATTTAGCAGTAGAGAGCATCCCTACGGATTTAGTTTCGTGAAATACGGCCGACGAATCGTCGAGCCACCGGGCTAAGGTAAGTGGAATTGCTCTAAATTAGTGTCTATGTGTTCCTAGCTGTGAAGTGACTGTTTCTCCCTTCTGGACCGCTGAAAAATAGCGAGTTTTCGACCGTCTTTCGATAAGACTAAGTTTAGGCTATAAACTAAATCGAAAGTGACGTTGCTCTTTACAATAAAGTTGTATTTAGTATTAATTGACATATTTATGAATGCAGTCGGGAGGAAATAGTTGAAGTACCGGCCGAGCCTCGTCCGACAGACGGATAGTTCGAGGATAAGGTATGTAAAGTTAGTTTCCTCGGCAAGTTAAGTAATCTCGGTACAGTACAGTAATTTAAAGGCCAATAGAATGTCAGAAGCCATGTATTATGTTTATTTACGAATGTTGATACGATATTAGAAGCATCAGGTTATAACTGGCGCGAAACTTGCTGGCGCGATATAGATTCTAATATAAGTATTAGGAATTCCACAACATGCTCAGTATGTGATCTGACACAGAATGTTAGGATATCATTGTATTCAGTTGAAACCCAATAGAGCAATGTAGTATCTGTAAGACATCTCAGAAATAGAATAGTAAGTTAAAATGAAGTTGGAAAGCATGTTAGGAATAGTAAATCATGTTACTATAGGAAACTCAGTATACAACATAGTTTTCAGCAGAAATATTATATCATGATCAGCATTAGACTCAGTACACTATGGCAGGAGAGTATATTTATATATATATATATATACTATTATCAGTCCCAGCATGTATTAAATACGTACATATCACTATCACTAGTTCAGCATGCAGTATGTACAAACTCTTTATTATCATTAGTTTCAGTATGTGGTATATGCAGATAGTATTACTAGTGAGACTGTTGTATTGTTTGGGGTTGGACTACCTAGCATCCATGACCGCCTAGGGTTAATAGCAGTATCGACTCATCCGCCAGAGGACGAGGATACATCGCTCTACGGAGTGGCATGCCGTCCCACAGGGGACGAAGATGGGATGCCAGTTTTCCCCATATTGTGCCTTGGTCGGCCCTTATACACCCCCGTCGAGCGGATACGCCTGGGGTGTTGATTCAGGAGTCCTCCGGACTCAGGTACAGTTATAGTCAGGGGCTCAGCGAGCCCAAGTGCATACCCAGGGGACCGGCAGGATGCTTATAGTTATTATAGGAGATGGGACGACCGGGGTAGGGGATAGATTGCGTGTTGGTTGTACCTCCCGGCTTATGGGCGTCGGGTAAGGTTTGTGTGTGCTATGTATGTTATGATATGTCATGCGGTGTTACAGTAGATACGAGTAGATCGACAGTAGAATGATAAATTCTCAGGTATGACTCCTATTCCTTCCAGTATAATTAAAAGAAGGTATGATTTACATTATCAGACAGTTAATCCATTCCTTTCTACTTCAGTTTCATTAGTTGTATTGTTATTTTCAGATATTTCTTTCAGTTATTGCTATACATACTCAGTACCAGTGGTACTGACGCCCGGTGGGGCGCTGAATTACTTGCATGCAGGTACTCATAGACGAGCAGGCGATACCACGTGATTCCTGTCAGCGATTGAGCATTCAGCTCCTGTCATCCGCAGACTGAATCCCAGAGGTGTATTCTGTTTTCTTTTGTTGTACAGTACGGGTAGGTCGGGGCCCTGTCCCGATCATTTCGATTGCTATTCCTAGAGGCTTGCAGTCTGTATGTATATTACCCTGTGGTCAGATGAGCCGGTCGTGTGAGGCCGTGCAGTTGTATAGCTGTTAGTACTTTTGTTTCCTTTATGTTGGCTGTGTGGGGCCATAGTTCGACAGTAGTGGTGACCTTGCCGGTCACGTAGCTATCCAGTACTTCAGGGTTGAGTTATAGATAACTAGACAGCATGGTGGCCTTGTCGGCCCGCATAGGTTTCCTTATAGTTGCTTGTTTCTGGTTAGCTGTTATTACGGGTACAGGAGGCTATAGGCCAATGGGCCGGGGGCTGTGTTTACAGCCGTTATATAGCCCTTTGTTTCCAAAAATGTGAGTTAGAGCCAGCCAGGCACCAGATGTGCCCAGGCTCAGCAGTCTAGTAGTTCAGGTCCTAGTAGGGCACCAGGTGCCAGTCATACCCCCCAAGGCGGGGTGTGACAAACTTGGTATCAGAGCAGGTCGTGTCCCAGGGAGTCTGCAAGCCGTGCTAAGTAGAGTCTTGTCTATGGATGTGTTGTGCACCACATATTATAGGCAGGAGGCTGCGAGGCATGATAGGATGGTTACCCTTCCTTCTCAGTCAGTCGTGCTTTAGAGCGGTATAGTACAGGGTGGAGTCTCTAAAAACTTACTGTATTCTTTGATTACAGATACAAAGGGAGATCAGCATTACCCTATTACAGGCAGAAGATCAGATATAGCAACAGAAGAAGGCATCAGCCAGTTACATGATAACTACGGTAGCAGGAGGAGGTACCCGAGACCTCCCAGCATGATACCTTTATCGGTACTATCCCCAGTATACGTTGATAACGTCAGAATAGGAAGTCAGGAGTGTAATGTGCATATGAGTTGATTTATTTATTAGCTATATAAGATCGGATTAAGATTACAGACAAGGTCAGACCACCAGGTAAGTATAAGAAAGAGAGGGAAATGCAGGAATCCCAAATACATCTTTTGGATATGGTACAGTTAAATGCTTTTACTTGTTGCAATAAGAAAAGGGCTTTTCCTACCTCTTGATTTTGATGCCAGTATAGTAAAGGGGCATAAGACTTGAGATGGGGCTGCCAAATCAAGCAGTAAGTAAAGATGGGCTGATTGATCCTAGTAAGTATTGGAAAGTATAAAGAGCCCCTATGATTCCATAAGTTGTGCAGACCCTTATGATAATAAGCCAGTAGAGGAAGTAAGACCGTTAGCTTACTCGAAGCAGGGGTAAAAGACCTGTTAGTGATGAATGTCGGGTAATAGTCAAGTTCGAGTCAGAAAAAGGCCATGTCCGCCACATATGCTAACAGATAGCAAGACATACCTATAAGATTGTGGTTATGATCCAGTTGTGATATCGAAAGGGTGAGAGGTCATGTGAATCAGATAGGTCTGATTGCAAGTCAGGGGAACTATGAATTGATACTTGACCAGTAATCTTATTAATAATGAAAAGCAGGTACCTTGAACCCCAGAGTTCAGCTTAAGCAGGATGAGGGGAAGAAGCAGGAGTGTCAGATGTTGTGGGGAAATTAGGATTACCCCCGGATTGATAGAATATCATATTAAGGATTAAGCCTCGGGCTGACAGTAAGATTGCGGTTCAGAATACCGCAGTATGTCCGCTATGGAAAAGTTAAGAAGTTACCGATACAGCAATTCTAATCTAGTGTAGCCTAGAGATAAGGCCCAGCAGGCAGTCATGGGCTCTCAATATATGCCTAGTAAGGCTATAAGATTTGAACGTCGACCCCACATCGCAAGAGTGGCGGAATTTCAAACAGCAGACAATAACTAAAGTGTTTATGTTTGTTACTTTCAGAATGGGGTGATGTTCGCGGTCTGCTCGGTATATATTAAAAACCGACACGCAAGTGCACGTGGTCAAACAAGTAATAAAGTGGCTAAGTAGCCAAGTATCGATCCAAGGAGGCTGCTCTAGATACGTAAAATTGCCTAGTTTACTATATCTCTATTCTATTCCTAATTATGTTAACAACAATGCAACCAAGAGTTATTTTGAGTTTTTTTTTCTAAACTATACGTATACTACAATTAATCACACTTAATTACTTTTGAATTTAGACAATGGATATGAACATGCCAAGGTTAAGAACGAGTAATGAATTTGATAATCATGATAATTTGGTTATCCTCTTCCTCATGTTGCTAGCCAAGAACGTTTGCCTAGAAATTAAAACTTTCATATTTAATTTCACTTTAGAATCATAAACCATCCGTCTACATTTCTGTGATCAAATGCAATTTATGACCTAGCACTACAATTCCGGTTCCTAAGTTGACTAATACGGCTTTCAAGTATATTTCTATCAAGAAAGCACATCAAAACCCAATTTTCCCAAATCAAGTTAAGAACAATACCCTATTAATTCACAACTTTCCAATTTCTTGCTCTCTCGAGTGAAATTGGACTTTTTAGATATACATTAATGTTGGCCAATCAATAATGTAGTAAGAACAAGAATTAATAGAACAACATGCAAGAAGAAGAAGAAACCATATCAATTATCATCAAAATTCATTACACAAGTTCAAAACCTCAGCAAGAAAGGGAATTAGCCACTCATTCTTGGATTAATCATCCTAAAATGAGTGTAAATCATGCATACAATTGAAGGAAAGAAGAAAGGAAGAGAAGAAAACTCTTAGCTTTTCTGTTCTTCAACTGCTACTAACCCACGTTCCTGCTCTCCACTTCTGAACTCAGTCTCAAAACTCAAAAACTCCTTAAAATAAACCTAAGTGTGCTATTTATACTAGTGGGAAATTTTTCCCGGAATAACAAGCAATGTGTCACGGAGGCCAACGCGGAGCACTGGCTCCATGACACGGCGTGGACGCGGACCCTCTATGGAATTTCATGGTCCGGATAATTAACCTCAACGTGGCACGGAGGCCATCGCGGAGGCCTATCTCCGTGCCACGGAGCTGACGCGCAGGCATACTGGAAAGTGCCAATTTATTTCACGCCCAGGCAGTGTGCTACCGCGATGGCAGCGTGGCACGGAGCCATCGCGGCACCCCTGTAAATCCTGCATTCCAAGGTCTTTTCCACGCTCGCATCCAAGTCCAACTCCGACATAGTTCCAACACGCATTTTAGATCCTAAAAATCACATTTTCCTGCAAAACAAATGCTAATCATGTTGGTTAGTATAAATTCGCATTTTATTACCAATTACATGATATTATATACACATTGCACAACAAACAAGGTAAAAATGATACGTTTGAGTATCACTTGGGCATATAAATCTGCCCAAGATCACTTACCCCACACTTAAATCCTTGTTCGTCCTCGAACAACACATACACAACTCATGCAAATTACATCCCAACCTTCGTCACTATGGTGCAACAATTTACGCTACGGTCATACTGATTATTCAATTTTTTGCAAATCATCAAGAAAACATGCTTGGTTGTACAATACAATGACCTTTAATACATCAAGGCTTCCTAGACTTTTAAGAATTGATTCTTGATATCGGCAAACTCATGCAAATCAACTAATCAAGAAATCCGACACGAAAATCAATCTTTCATCAAGCATGTGCCCTCACAACTCGAGAGAAATTTCCCCTTTATGTTCATGCAACACACAAACATGCAAGTAGGGGCATATAAAAATTAATTTCACTCTCTCTCCCAAAAGAATTCACATGCATCATGTCATGACCCATAAGCTTGCCCTTAGTGTATTACTCCACTAATATAAAGAAATGCAATATAGGATCAACTCATTCCCATCGACTCATGGATATTGTTCCTCTCTTTTCTCTTTTTCTCCCATTCATGCTGGTTTACTTTCATACAGCCCATTTCATCAACCACACTTGACACAAAACAGAGGGTTTTCATGTACCCTCAATATCAATTAATTATAACAAGTGCCTCTTCAACGTCATCTTTTCTTTCCTCACTTTGCTTTTCTTTTTCTTTTCACTCTTTTCACTCTTTAACACTTTGGGAAACATTTTCTGTTCTTTGTAAGCGCTTAAGAGCTTATTTTAGACTTTAAGGCTAATGAAAAGAAGGAATAAAGCTTAGTTCATACAATTTTGGACAAAAGAAAGAAATTGGTTAAAGGCTCAACGGGCTGACTAGGGTATACAACATATAAAAAGGTAGAATTTGACAAGAAAAAAAATGAAAACTATCAGTTAAAACAAAGAAATGCCTACATCCTTTCCAACACTACACCTCCTTCATTTCGTTTCGTACACACACCAGGCAAGTTCTAGACAATAAACAATGACATGGAATAGCAAAACCTCACTCCACACTTCATGCACATGCTCGAATCAAGATGCATTCACAGACTCTTTAATTAGTCAATTACATGAATTCAAGATTAAGCCTCAATCATAATGAACCAAATTCTATAGCCTAGGTAACTCAACATATTTACAAAATTGCATGCTTTCAAACGAATCACTTTCACATTTTGAACATCAATTACAACACGCAATGAAATTTTAGCAACCATAAGCAACTACAGTTTATTGATGCAATCCACCAAAGAAAACTATAAAAAAAAAAAACAAATAAAAATCCTACTCCTACCGACTACATTTCCCTTAAGACGGTCGTCATCCATCCATCATAGGGAACGGTCACTAACTATGACATCGGTTCAATGAGACTATTCTCGGTAAAAGAACCGAAAACAAACTCCGAGAAGCCCAAAAATAAAAATCGCAAAAAATTTTGCAACACATCGATCATTTCGATAGAAAGGAAATATTTACAAGTGCAAAATATTTTCGCAAAAATTTTGAAAAATATCGATCATGTCGATAGAGAAAAAAAATATTTACAAAATTCACAAAATATTTACACTAGCAACCATAACTTTCAAAGCACACACATCATTAGCCACAAACAAATATATACACATAACTCGCAAATCAGTTCACCACAACAGGGAAAGCACAACATACATAAACAGCAAGGAAATATTATACAGCAATTTAGAGCCTTGACCTAGCACCTAACTACTCCCCACCCCACACTTAAATCGAACACTGTCCCCAGTGTTCACAACAATACAAAGCATAAAATTTTTGGGTGGTGGAACTCCCTGCTTAGTCGAAATATTCGACTTCCTCATCCGGTGCTGCGGACTCGTCTCCCATGTCTGAATCGGCTCCATCGTCGTCATCGGACTCCACATCGGAGTCCTCACGACGTGTCTCCTCATCAGTAGGGACATCATCGTCTGTCGGCTCCACAAAGTCTGGCCCCAACTTACATAAGGCTCTGGCGTTCTCGCCAAAGGGGTAGTCCAGCTCCAACTGCCATAACTCCTCCTCGGTGGCTGGTCTCCCACCAATCCGTAGCTGCAGCATCTGCATGCCGAACATACGGGCCATGTACTGATCGTCACGAGCATGTCGCTCGCCCAAAGTCAACACAGGTCCGTGTGTAGTGTCGGGGGACTTAGTCTTTGTCACGTCGAGGGCCCTCCGCTCCAACTGCGGAATATAATCCAAGGCTTCTTCCTCAACGTCGAGGCCTCGGAGGAAGGTGGTGATGAGTCCGCCAAACCCGTATCTGTGGCCCTGGTGCAGTCTGGCTCTCTTCATGGCGGATATTATGACCGCCCCCACATTAATCTCAATCCCTTTCATAAGGGCATACACCAAGCAGACACGGTCCCGGGTCACGTCTGTTATATGAACTCCCGGGATCAAACACGAACACACAATTTTTAGCCAGATTCTGGCCTCCCTGTTCATCTGCGAATAAGGCAGAGTCTGGTGGTAACCCCTCTCTTTGTGTCTACTCCATTGGGCTGTGGATCAAGCCCCACACAATGTACGTCTGATGTCGGCGTACGGTGGGGTGATGTTGAGCTGGCGGAGAACGTGGGCGTCTGTGTCCCGCGCTCCAACGATGGCATTCAGCTGTTGGGGTTCCAGAGTGACAATCTGCCCTCTGATTTTAATAGTGTAGCTTCTGATGGCCGGGTTCCAGTTGGCATAAAATTCCCGGACCAAGTGAAGGTTGCACTCCTTGGGCTCCTGAAAAATAAAGCTGAGCCCAGCTGCCTCAATCCTCTGTACAATGCGAGGGAACTCCTGTGCGAGTGGTTCCCTAGCAATCTGTTCCTCGGGGAAGTACTTGTTTTCTTTGTGCTTCGCATACCATTTCTTCCCTTCATCGGTGACCCATCGTGTTCCGTATCGGCGGTGTTGACCGCGCGGAACAGCGGGTGCCACTGGGACTGCAGTGCCCAGTCTCATCCTTTTTCTGCCGGTGCCTGAGGTAGAAGCACCCTTGCCTTTGTCTTGTCTGCTAGCCATTGTACCTATCAGTTTACACAAACAAGCACAACGTTAAGCTAAATAGTTGTTAGCTTCGGCTAAGGTTGGGTTACACAAAATTTACCCCACACTTAGTCCTTAACAATATTTACAAAATTTCAGCAAGGATAGCTCTATTTACAACCCCAAACACAAACAACTATACACATATTGCTAAGTGCGTTCGTAACAAAATTTTGACAGCATAACGGTTAGCGTACTACTCAGACTTCATACAGCTAATTTCCAATCCTGCTATCGCTAGCAATTCAACCATCGCACTTCGCAATAAAACAACAACAAACTAAAAACAACAACTAAAAAGACAATTTATATACAAACTAATCTAAACAATCTAACCAATTCATACATTATGCAATTTCCCACAAAAATTCAAGAATTCGTCGTCTCTCAACAATTATACAACATTTACCACGACTTATCTCAAATAATAAACACACCCCGGCATCAATTTTCACCAAACTATTAAAATTCAACAACCCAAGCCCTAGAATACACTTCGACAATCAAAATTGAATTATTCACTCAATCGATAAGTTCAAACGTCAACTACAATAATCCGAACATAATCAATCACAAAATAATTTACATCATGTTTAATTTCTACCTAGGGTGATATATCTCACCTCACATGCCCAAAATTGACAAAAATCGCCAAAAATTTGAGATAGACGATGAAAACATACCTTGGATTTGAAGAACCGAAGAAACTTGACGTTTTCCTTGCCTATTAACGTGGCACGTCGTTTAGGGGGAGGGGAATGGGTGTTTGGTCGCGGAGGGAAGAGGGAATGGGGAAAATAGGGGCGAAATCGGGGGTTTTTATTAAGAAAACACGCGGGTCACCCGGAAACCCGGTGTGACCCGGCACTGGGATAAGGGCAACGTGTCACGGAGGGTAACGCGGAGCCCCTCCTCCGTGACACGGAGCCAACGCGTTGGCCTACTGGAATTTTGAAAAATCCAGATTTGCCTTCAACGTGTCACGGAGGCCAACGCGGAGCATTGCCTCCTTGACACGGCGCCAACGCGCTAGTGCTCTGTTTCACCAACAATTTTTATTTTTCATACCTCGCCTCGTTTCCTCGATTCCATGTATTTTTCCTCCGTTATACCTGAAAATCACCTCACTAACCAAAAATTGGTTAAATTAATAGATTTCCCTACTAAAAAATAAAAATTACTAATTAAAATGCAAATCTAAACCTAGTCAAGAAAAAGAGAATAAAAAAAAATTTACACTAAAAAAAAGAGAAAAAAGAAAAAATATATTTTTCACGGGTTGCCTCCCGTGCAGCGCCTGGTTTAACGTCGCGGCTCGACGTCCTTTAAGCTCATTTATCTACTAGGGAGATGGACGATTTGTCCCGATCATGATCATCCCCCCAGTAGTTCTCAACCTTGTCCGGTGGCCTACCTAGTAACTCTCGGGAATCGCTCAATCTGTTAGCCTTCCCATGATCAATTACGTTGATCACTGAGAGATCCTTATAAACAGTCGGGAGCTTAGGTACCTTGTACACGTCGAACACTTCGACCTTGTCATGTGCTCGCATCGTGAGTTGACCCGCAGCTACATCAATTAATGCCTTTCCGGTTGCCAAAAAGGGTCGTCCCAAAATAAATGGGACTTCAGCATCTGGTTCAAAGTCCAGAACAATAAAATCGACCGGAAAAATGAGGGAGCCTACTTGCACTAACACATCCTCAACAATGCCATCCGGCTTAGCCAAAGACTTGTCTGCTAGCTGCAAGATTACCGTTGTAGGTCTAGGACTCCCTAGACCTAACTTTCTGAATACCGAAGATGGCATCAGATTTATACTTGCCCCCAAGTCGCATAATCCACGCGCTCGGATACTTTGCCCAATAGTCAGCTGGATAGTGAAACTTCCAGGGTCTTTCAGTTTTGTGGGCAATCTATTCTGAATACGGGATGTGCATTCCTCCGTTAAAGCTACCGTGGCATACTCAGTCAAGCGACTTTTGTTGGCCACGATGTCTTTGATATACTTCGCATATTTTGGCACACCCTGCAAGACATCAACAAGAGGTAAGTTAACATGTACCTGTTTAAGTACCTCCATGAATTTCTGGAAACACGCCTCCTCCTTGTGTTTCTTAAGTCGTTGAGGGAACGGGGGTGGAGGCCTTGCTGGTTCAGCTTCTTTAGATTTCCCCTTATCTGAGATTTGCTCTCCCTCAACATCTGCTGCTCCTGACTTCTGAGGCGGTCTTTCCGGTTCCACCTCCTTTAATTGTAAACCACTTCTCGTGGTCACTGCATTCACCTGCTTAGGATTGGGATCCGTGTCGCTAGGTAGTCCTCCTCTGGGTCTAGTATTTTGGGCACTAGCAAATTGCCCAAACTGATATTCAAGAGCCTTGGTTGCCAATTGATTGTTCTTTACTTCAGCTGCCAATTTGACATAGTCAGCCTGTAATTGTGCCTGGTTGGCAATCATGGTTTTGAACATCTCCTCAATAGTCGGTGATGGTGGTGGAGGAGGGGCATTGTGATTTCTGAAATGCGTCTTATAGCCTTGTTGCCCTCCTTGGTTTCTGTGCATACCCTGTCCTGAACCTTGGCCTTGTTGATTGTTGCTACCCCATGAAAAATTCGGATGGTTCCTCCAATTCGAGTTGTAGCCACTACCAAACTGTTGTTGATTCCTTTGTGCATTGCCCACAAAGTTAACAGAATCAGGATTTGCACCACAGCATTCAGCTGAATGCTCACTACTACCGCACACTTCACACCACATCTGTTGGACTGCATTGACGGAGGCTGAAGGCTGGTTCAAATTCATATTGCTGAAGTGAGTGTTTAACTGATTTTGCAAAGCAGCTATCTGTGCAGCGATAGCTGTGAATCCATCCACTTCAAGCACTCCCGCTGCTTTCCTTGCTCCACCTCTTGAAGAATCTGCATTCCATTCCGGATTGCCTTGTGAAATTCGGTTGAGCAAAGTGTACAACTCCTCATAAGTCTTCTCCAGCGCTTGCCCTCCAGCTGCTGAGTCTAACAAAATTTTAGTGTGGGGTTCCAAACCCTCAATAAAAGTGTGTACCAACACCTCATTGGACTGATGATGATGAGGACAGTCCCGCAACATGGACTTGAATCTTTCCCAAGCTTGATAAAGATTTTCTCCTTCCCTCTGTTTAAAACTTAGAATCTGACTTCTAAGTTTAGCTGTTTTACCCGAAGGGAAAAATTTGATCAAAAACTTCCTTGCAAGATCATCCCACGTTGATATAGAGTTGGGTGGTTCAGCTTTTAACCACCTCTTGGCTTCACCAAGTAAGGAAAATGGAAATAAGGTGAGCCGAACATAATCAGGTGACACTCCAGCGGGTATATAAGTGTCACTTATCTCCAAAAAGTTCTGGAGATGTTGTTGCGGATCTTCGTGAGGGAGACCGGTAAACTGCCCGCTAGTGTGCAAAAGTTGCACCATATTTTGCTTTAACTCAAATCTCCCTCCAGGCTCTGGTTTGCGGATGCTGGAATGTACATTATTAGCGTGTGGGATTGCCACCTCGCGAACCGGCCTGGCTGCTACTTCCTCGGGCACTAACACTGCCCGCACAACTGGTGGATTTGGTTGCTCCATCATAGACTGTTTGAGCAACTGCAGCTTCTTCCGAAGAGCTTCTCTACGTTGACTATGCAATTCACGTTCTGGCTCTAAGTAAGATTCCACCAACTCCTTGTCCCTTGCCAGTGTTCACAGAAATAAAAATCTGCAAAATACAGGCTAAGACCAAGTTGTTAACACTTAAGAAAATAAAAATACATATACAGTAAATTTACACTAAACACAATTTTACAAATCGCCTAGCCTCCCCGGCAACGGCGCCAAAAACTTGTTCGCGGTCTGCTCGGTATATATTAAAAACCGACACGCAAGTGCACGTGGTCAAACAAGTAATAAAGTGGCTAAGTAGCCAAGTATCGATCCAAGGAGGCTGCTCTAGATACGTAAAATTGCCTAGTTTACTATATCTCTATTTTATTCCTAATTATGTTAACAACAATGCAACCAAGAGTTATTTTGAGTTTTTGTTTCTAAACTATACGTATACTACAATTAATCACACTTAATTACTTTTGAATTTAGACAATGGATATGAACATGCCAAGGTTAAGAACGAGTAATGAATTTGATAATCATGATAATTTGGTTATCCTCTTCCTCATGTTGCTAGCCAAGAACGTTTGCCTAGAAATTAAAACTTTCGTATTTAATTTCACTTTAGAATCATAAACCATCCGTCTACATTTCTGTGATCAAATGCAATTTATGACCTAGCACTACAATTCCGGTTCCTAAGTTGACTAATACGGCTTTCAAGTATATTTCTATCTAAGAAAGCACATCAAAACCCAATTTTCCCAAATCAAGTTAAGAACAATACCCTATTAATTCACAA
The DNA here is from genome assembly GCA_035772735.1 of Datura wrightii. Lineage (NCBI taxonomy): Eukaryota > Viridiplantae > Streptophyta > Magnoliopsida > Solanales > Solanaceae > Datura > Datura wrightii. Next base: position 81,859,205 of record JASDFA010000006.1, on the reverse strand, counting down.
CTTTCCAATTTCTTGCTCTCTCGAGTGAAATTGGACTTTTTAGATATACATTAATGTTGGCCAATCAATAATGTAGTAAGAACAAGAATTAATAGAACAACATGCAAGAAGAAGAAGAAACCATATCAATTATCATCAAAATTCATTACACAAGTTCAAAACCTCAGCGAGAAAGGGAATTAGCCACTCATTCTTGGATTAATCATCCTAAAATGAGTGTAAATCATGCATACAATTGAAGGAAAGAAGAAAGGAAGAGAAGAAAACTCTTAGCTTTTCTGTTCTTCAACTGCTACTAACCCACGTTCCTGCTCTCCACTTCTGAACTCAGTCTCAAAACTCAAAAACTCCTTAAAATAAACCTAAGTGTGCTATTTATACTAGTGGGAAATTTTTCCTGGAATAACAAGCAACGTGTCACGGAGGCCAACGCGGAGCACTGCCTCCGTGACACGGCGTGGACGCGGACCCTCTCTGGAATTTCATGGTCCAGATAATTAACCTCAACGTGGCACGGAGGCCATCGCGGAGGCCTATCTCCGTGCCACGGAGCTGACGCGCAGGCATACTGGAAAGTGCCAATTTATTTCATGCCCAGGCAGTGTGCTACCGCGATGGCAGCGTGGCACGGAGCCATCGCGGCACCCCTGTAAATTCTGCATTCCAAGGTCTTTTCCACGCTCGCATCCAAGTCCAACTCCGACATAGTTCCAACACGCATTTTAGCTCCTAAAAATCACATTTTCCTGGAAAACAAATGCTAATCATGTTGGTTAGTATAAATTCGCATTTTATTACCAATTACATGATATTATATACACATTGCACAACAAACAAGGTAAAAATGATACGTTTGAGTATCACTTGGGCATATAAATCTGCCCAAGATCAGGTGACAATACAATGAAATGATAAGTCAGGGCAGGAGATATTATTAGGCCGTAGAAGCGGTGTATCATGTACGGGATGAGACTCAGCAGAGCATGTCAGAGATTATGTATACCGCAGAATTCAGTACATATTGTACGTAGCTATTGATATATATATATATATATATATATATATATATATATATATATATACAGATAATAGATATGTTGTGAGTAGCCGCCTATAAGGGGTACAATTACAAATGTTGATTAGTAATAGAAAGCATGTACAAATTGCATTGCAGGACCCCCCCTTGCCAAGAAAAAAAAAGAGAAGAAAGAAAGAAAAGGAGAGAAGAAAGGAGAAAGGGAAAGGAGAAGAGAAAGGGCAGATTAAGTATGAATTACGTATGAAGTCATAGAAACTATCTCAGTTCTCAGTTATTAAGTTAATAGACTTACGTGTTGTTACCAGATCTAGGCTCTAGGAGCTTACCAGAGTTAATGACCTAAACCAGATGGCTAGATGATAAGGGCGCAGTTAGACGGTCTACCAACCAGCTGGTGCCTGCATTAGCAGGGAAGCATCCCTGAAGATCGGTAACATTAGTGCATATGCTAGAACCAGGATTAGAGGCCGAATAGGCAAATTTCAGAGATTAGCAATAACAGAATTTTTCTAGTATGTTAAGTGGTCGTACGTCATTTTCCCAGCCTTGTAGGTGAAAGTCGGCCTTAGCCAACCTAGTAGTTATTATGTGGAACACCCCATAAGTCAGCCGACCGTCCCAGTCAGAATACCCGTGGGTACCCCAAGGAAGGGTCCACATCAGTAGTCAGCAACAGACTAGTACTTCAGCTGGTTCTCGTAAGATATTTAGATACAGAGCCCTAGCAGAAGGCTAGTATTTACAGAATAGCTCATAAGACCGAGAATTCCCCAGAATAGCAGTATAAATCCAAGTGGATACATACAAGGCGTAAGAAATTGATAGTACCCTGCTAGCACAGTGTTTATTAAGACCAGGGGATCAGTAGACTCCCCGTGAAGATCCAGAGATTGATTGCCTGGGAGTAAGTTTGATTAAGCCCAGCCTTACAGTAGTTTAAGCAAAATAACAGAGAAATTAGATGCCCACAAGTCTGCGGTTATGCACGAACTATAAGCACTCAAGTAGAACATTTAGAGAATTGTTAGACTACTGCCACATTCGGGTCATTCAACCCGACTATTCAGTTATTTAAGGTTATGCATCCAGATCATTAGAGGTCATGGTCGATATCAGGACCCTCTGATCAAAAAAAGGAACAAGGTGCGCAAACGGTCGTTCAGGTTATCCCAACAACAAGTAGCCTTAGCATGTGGCCGCAGGGCCAGATAAGCTTTAGTTATGCCTGTAAACTACCTGTCGATCTCTTCGGCAAGACAAGTCAGTATAACCGTCAATTATATGCCGAGCTCTCTAAGTATGAAAATGTTACATCAGCCAAGAAGAGGTAATGGAGCAACAACCGCCCTTAGTTATAGATCTATTAGAAGTGTGGTGTATGGGCAGCCCGAGCAACGGGAGTTGGTCAGAAAGATACATCAATTGGTCAATTTAGCTGTTTGTGTAATAGAAATGAAGGACAGCAGAGCTGTAATCAAGAACACCGTCGTGTCGTCATCAGTTGTGAAACAAAAAGAACGGTAGTATAAGAATCCTGACTTGGTTAGCAGGGGAAAACGCCAGGTTTTCAGGTAACAGAGGGTGGAGTGCTGCGTTGTAAATGTCGTCTATATGTTCCAGATGTTTCAGGGCCCCACCAGCAGATTCTGAACGAGGTACATTACGCCCGTTATTCTCTTCACCCCGGTACGACAAAAATGTACCATGACATCAAAGAAAACTACTGGTGGCCAAGTATGAAAAGGGAAATTGCTGAGTTTGTAGCCCAGTATCCTAACTGCCAGCGGGTGAAAGCAGAACATCAGAAACCAGGCGGTGATTCAGGACATAACTGTACCTCTCTGAAAATGGGAAGCAGTAAATATGGATTTTGTGGCAGGATCACCCCGTACTAAACATGGATATGATTCCATTTGGGTAATAGTTGACAGGCTGACAAAATCAGCTCATTTCCTGCCAGTGAGGGCTACCTTCTCGGCTGAGGATTATGCCGAATTATATATCAGAGAAATAGTTAGATTGCGTGGAGTGCCGGTATCCATTATTTCAGATAGGGGAGCACAGTTTACAGCTAGATTCTGGCAGTCGTTCCAGAGGGGTCTGGAAACGCAGATTAATTTAAGCACAGCATTCTATCATCAGACAGATGAGCAGGCTGAGCGCACAATTCAGACACTCGAAGACATGTTGCGAGCGTGTGTGCTAGATTTCGGTAGTAGCCAAAGTGAGCATTTACCGTTAATTGAATTTGCCTACAATAATAGCTATCATTCAGCCATCCAGATGGCGCCTTTTGAGGCATTATATGAGCGAAAATGCAGATCGCCGAATGGTTGGTTTGAAATCGGAGAGTCAGTGTTGGTTGGCCCAGACATTGTCCAGCAGTCAAAGGAAAAGGTAAAGCTTATCTGAAGAATGCTTACTGACTGCACAGAGCCGCCAGAAATCATATGCAGATGTGCGGCGCAGAAAATTGGAGTTTGATGTGTATGACTGGGTATTTCTGAAGTATCCCTAATGAAAGAGGTAATGAGGTCCGGCAAGAAAGGTAAGCTCAGCCCGAGGTTTGTTGGGCCTTATCGGATTCGTCGAAGGACAGGTCGAGTAGCATATGAGTTGAATTTGCCTCCAGAATTAGAATCCGTTCATCCGGTCTTTCATGTATCTATGCTGAGGAAATGCATAGGAGACCCGTCCAGAGCAGTCCCAGTCCAAAATATCCAGGTTACGAAAAAGCTGGCCTATGAAGAGGTTCCAATAACTATCTTAAACAGACAGATTCGCAGATTGAGGACTAAAGATATTACGTCTATCAAGGTATTGAGGCGTAACAGGAACCGAGAGGAGATGACTTGGGAAGTGGAGGAAGATATGAGGACCAGATATCCTCACCTATTCCAGGCCTATTCAGGCGAGAGGTATGTCCGTATTATTGCGTATGTAGTATCTCATGGTTGTATATGTATAAGTGAGGAAAATTGATACGTAGCCATCCAGTGAATCCTACAGTATTGTGTACAGTACCTGTATTGGACTTTTCTGCATTTCAGATTTTTGGTATAGTCCATATTACAGGGGAAACTCTGACGAAAGTTTTCTAAACAAGTAAGTTAAGTAGTCCTCTAGATGGCAGTATACATTCGAGGACGAATGTTCTTAAGGCGGGGGGAATGTTATACCCCGTAGAATTTTCGGCACCTAGATGACCTATTCGCACGTTGGTTAAGCATATTTGAAGGCCATATGTGCTAGGGAAAGGCCCGGGAAAAGATCGGACGAGAAACCTATCGAACCAACGCGGAAGGAGCCGAGGCAGAGCCCCTCCGCGATGGCAGCGTGTCACGGAGGTGGAGCCTCCGCGTTGGCTCCGTGACACGTTGGCCTTGTCCAGGCCCAAGTATATAAAGCCCCACTTCGGTTTTAAATCATTTATACACTTATATTTCCAGTAAAACAGAGAGCAATCAGCAGAGAGAAGATAAGAACGAAGGAGGTATTATAACTTTCGTCCGATTACGCTGCTAAACGTTGTCCAAACTCAAATAAACCTCAAATACCAAGGTATTTAGTAGCAGAGAGCATCCCTACGGATTTAGTTTCGTAAAATACGGCCGACGAATCGTCGAGCCACCGGGCTAAGGTAAGTGGAATTGCTCTAAATTAGTGTCTATGTGTTCCTAGCTGTGAAGTGAATATTTCTCCCTTCTGGACCGCAGAAAAATAGCGAGTTTTCGACCGTCTTTCGATAAGCCTAAGTTTAGGCTATAAACTAAATCGAAAGTGACGTTGCTCTTTACAATAAAGTTGTATTTAGTATTAATTGACATATTTATGAATGCAGTCGGGAGGAAATAGTTGAAGTACCGGCCGAGCCTCGTCCGACAGACGGATAGTTTCGAGGATAAGGTATGTAAAGTTAGTTTCCTTGGCAAGTTAAGTAATCTCGGTACAGTACAGTAATTTAAAGGCCAATAGAATGTCAGAAGCCATGTATTATATTTATTACGAATGTTGATACGATATTAGAAGCATCAGGTTATAACTGGCGTGAAACTTGCTGGCGCGATATAGATTCTAATATAAGTATTAGGAATTCCACAGCATGCTCAGTATGTGATCTGACACAGAATGTTAGGATATCATTGTATTCAGTTGAAACCCAGTAGAGCAATGTAGTATCTGTAAGACATCTCAGAAATAGAATAGTAAGTTAAAATGAAGTTGGAAAGCATGTTAGGAATAGTAAATCATGTTACTATAGGAAACTCAGTATACAGCATAGTTTTCAGCAGAAATACTATATCATGTTCAGAATTAGACTCAGTACAGTATGGCAGGAGAGTATATTTATATATATATACTATTATCAGTCCCAGCATGTATTAAATACGTACATATCACTATCACTAGTTCAGCATGCAGTATGTACAAACTCTTTATTATCATTAGTTTCAGTATGTGGTATATGCAGATAGTATTACTAGTGAGACTGTTGTATTGTTTGGGGTTGGACTACCTAGCATCCATGACCGCCCAGGGTTAATAGCTGTATCGACTCGTCCGCCAGAGGACGAGGATACGTCGCTCTAGTGGCATGTCGTCCCACAGGGGACGAAGATGGGATGCCAGTTTTCCCCATATTGTGCCTTGGTCGGCCCTTATACACCCCCGTCGAGCGGATACGCCCGGGGTGTTGATTCAGGAGTCCTCCGGACTCAGGTACAGTTATAGTCAGGGGCTCAGCGAGCCCAAGTACATACCCAGGGGACCGGCAGGATGCTTATAGTTATTATAGGAGATGGGACGACCGGGGTAGGGGTATAGATTGCGTGTTGGTTGTACCTCCCGGCTTATGGGGGCTGGGTAAGGTTTGTGTGTGCTATGTATGTTATGATATGTCATGCGGTGTTACAGTAGATACGAGTAGATCGACAATAGAACAATAAATTCTCAGGTATGACTCCTATTCCTTCCAGTATAATTAAAAGAAGGTATGATTTACATTATCAGACAGTTAATCCATTCCTTTCTACTTTAGTTTCATTAGTTGTATTGTTATTTTTAGATATTTCTTTCAGTTATTGCTTTACATACTCAGTACCAGTGGTACTGACGCCCGGTGGGGCGCTGCATTACTTGCCTGTAGGTACTCATAGACGAGCAGGCGATACCACGTGATTCCTGTCAGCGATTGAGCATTCAGCTCCTGTCATCCGCAGACTGAATCCCAGAGGTGTAATCTATTTTCTTTTGTTGTACAGTACGGGTAGGTCGGGGCCCTGTCCCGATCATTTCGATTGCTATTCCTAGAGGCTTGCAGTCTGTATGTATATTACCCTGTGGTCAGATGAGCCGGTCGTGTGAGGCCGTGCAGTTGTATAGTTGTTAGTACTTTTGTTTCCTTTATGTTGGCCGTATGGGGCCATAGTTCGACAGTAGTGGTGACCTTGTCGGTCACGTAGCTATCCAGTACTTCAGGGTTGAGTTATAGATAACTAGACAGCATGGTGGCCTTGTCGGCCCGCATAGGTTTCCTTATAGTTGCTTGTTTCTGGTTAGCTGTTATTACGGGTACAGGAGGCTATAGGCCAATGGGCCGGGGGCTGTGTTTACAGCCGTTATATAGCCCTTTGTTTCCAGAAATGTGAGTTAGAGCCAGCCAGGCACCAGATGTGCCCAGGCTCAGCAGTCTAGTAGTTCAGGTCCTTGTAGGGCACCAGGTGCCAGTCATAGCCCCCAAGGCGGGGTGTGACACAGTGAGCCCACGTGATGGCTCCGTGTCACGGAGGAGGGCCTCCGCGTTACCCTCTGTGACACGTTGAAGGTAATTCTAGAATTTTTACAAATTCCAGAACACCTGCGCGATGGCTCCGTGTCACGGAGGGCATGCTCCGCGTTACCCTTCGTGACACGTTGAGGTGTATATCGCGACGGGTCACACCGGGTCGCCGGGTGACCCGCGTGAAAAACCCCCCTTTTAACCCCGATTTTCCCTCATATTTTCCCATTCCTCACCTCCTCTGCGACAAACAACCCGAAATTCCCCCCTTCCCCAACGTGACACGGCCTAGGAGTTCAATTTTATCAACTTTTCTTCGATATCATCGAATTTAAGGTATGTTTGTTAACTTCATCTCATTTCTTACCTTATTTTTCCAATTTTTAGCATAGGAAGTGAAGAAAACTTGCCCTAAGTAGAAATTAAGCTTAAATTCGATTGAGTTATTGTTGATTGATGTTCGTAGAATCATCGTGATTGCATGAACTCGAAAATTACATAGCTTGATAGGATTTTAAATAAAAGCATAGCTAGGGCTTGAATTTGAGTGTGAAACGGAAAAATTGAGTTGAACTTTGGAATTCTAGCTGGGTTGTTTATGTTGGGTGAGATGAGTCGGTTGTGCTAACTATAACATGCTAAAAGACCGACGGATTTCCGGGTTAAGGAAATTGTGGAAATTGCAAGAAATGGATGAATTATAGGGATTCATGTAGATAAACTCTTTTCTTGTTTCTTTGTTCTCCTTGCTAAGTGCTATGTGATGAAATGTTATTGATAGTTATTATTGTGACTAGCTGTACGAAGTCTGAGTAGTACATAGAATGTATACCGTCGAATTCTCTGAATGCACTAAACATATTTGTTATGTTTTGTTGTTTGTTTGTGGAAATAAGTACGATCTTGCCGTAATGTTGTGATTTTGGCAAAAGACTAAGTGTGGGGTAGCTGATCTTGGGCAAATTTATATGCCCAAGTGATACTCAAATATGTCATTTTAGCCTTGTTTATCTATCAATGTTTATACATTCTCATGTGATTGTTAATAAAATGTGAATTTATACTAACCAATATGATTAGCATTGTTTTGCAGGTAAAATGTAATTTTGGGAAGCTAAAATGCGTGTTGGGAGAGATCGGGGTTGGACTCGGATGTTAGCAAAGGACAAGGCATTGGAAGGCACAAAATAAAGAGGCTCCGCGATGGAGCCGTGTCACGCTGCCATCGCGGAGGCCTTCTGCCTGGCTAGGAAATTTTTGGCAATTTCCTGTGAGGGTGCACGTTGGGTCCGTGGCACGGTGGCCTAGCTCCGCGTTGCACGCCATGCCACGTTGCGCCTTATTACTTGGACACCCAATTTCCAGTGAGGGTCCGCGTCAGTGGCGTGTCACGGAGGCAGTGTTCCGCGATGCACTCCGTGACACGTTGCTTGTTATTCCGGGAAAAATTCCCACTAGTATAAATAGAACACTTAGGTTCATTTTTAATTATTCTGACTTGGTGGAGCAAGAACGTGGGTTACAGGCAGTTGAGGGGACGAAATTATCAGGGTTTTTCTCTATCTCCTTCTACTTCAATTCAATTTCTTGTATGTTTAACACTCATTTAACGATGTTTAATCCATAAATGAGTGGCTAATTCCTCTTCTTGCTAAGGTTAAGAACAATTGTATTGAAATGTGATTGTTGATTAAGTTGGTTTTTCATCTTTTCTTCCATGGTTGTTCTATTGATTCTTGTTCTTACTTCATTAATGTGTGGCCTACATTAATGTACATCTAAAAAGTCCGGTTTCACTCGAGAGAGCAAGAAATTGGAAAGTTGTGAATTAATAGGATATGATCTTTTCTTAGTTTGGAAAAATTGAGAATTGATTTACCTTCAGGATAGAAATATACCTGAAAGTCGTATTAGTCAATTCAGGAACCGGGTTTGTATGGCTAGAACATGAATTTCGTTTAATCACAGAAATGTAGGTGGGCGGTTCATGATTCTTAAAGTTGGGTTAAATACAAGAGTTTTAATCCATTGGCATTAGTTCTTGACTAGCAACCGGAGGAAAAGACTAACCAAATTATATTGATAATTAATCTCTTTACATGTTCATTTAACCTCAGCATGCTCACATTCATAGTTCAGACTCACATTAGATAGTTGTTTTAGACTTAGCATAAAAATTAGAACTCAAAATATCAAATTCTCGGTTACACTGTTGTCTTCATTGTTGGAATTAAAATATAGTACACTTGAGCAGATTGTACCTTATCCCAGTCCCTGTGGGATCGATACTTGGCTTACTTAAGCCACTTTACTATTTGTTCGACCACGTGCACTTGCGTGTAGTTATATACCCATATAACAAAAAGAGCCGAACAAGTTTTTGGCGCCGTTGTCGGGGACTGGCAATTGGTGAATTTTTCTTAAGTATTAATTTACTATATTTTTATTTTCTTAGTGTTGACAACTTGGTCTTAGCCTGTATTTTGCAGATTTAATTTCTATTGAACACTGGCAAGAGACAAGGAGCTGGTGGACTCGTATTTAGAGCCAGAAAGATTATTTCATCGTCAGCGGAGAGAAGCTCTAGAAAGAAAGCTGCAATTGCTCAGACAAACACTCATGGAGCAACAACAGAATCCACCAGTAGTACGGGCAATGTTAGTGCCCGAAGAAGTAGCAGCTCGGTTGGTTTGCGAGGAGGCAATCCCACATGCTAATAATGTCACATCTAGCATCCGCAAACCTGAGCCAGGAGGGAGGTTCGAGCTTAAACAAAACATGGTGCAATTGCTGCACACCAGCGGGCAGTTCACAGGTCTCCCTCATGAGGATCCACAAAAGCATCTCCAAAATTTTTTGGAGATAAGTGACACTTACATCCCCGCTGGAGTGTCATCAGATTATGTCAGGCTTACATTGTTCCCATTTTCACTATTGGGGAAGCCAAGAGGTGGTTGAAAGCTGAGCCACCCAATTCTATTTCTACGTGGGATGATCTTGCAAGGAAATTCTTGATACGATTTTTTCCCTCCGGTAAAACAGCAAGACTTAGAAGTCAAATTCTAAGTTTCAAACAGAGAGAGGGAGAGAATCTATATCAGGCTTAGGAGAGATTCAAGTCCATGTCGCGAGATTGTCCTCATCATCATCAATCCAATGATGTGCTGGTGCACACTTTTATAGAGGGTTTGGAACCCCATACAAAAATATTGCTAGACTCAGCAGCTGGAGGACAAGCGCTGGAGAAAACTTATGAGGAGCTGTATACCTTGTTGAACCATATTTCGCAGGGCAATCCGAAGTGGAATGCTGATTCGTCAAGAGGAGGGACAAGGAAAGCAGCAGGAGTTCTAGAAGTGGATGGTTTTACAGCTATTGCTGCACATATAGCTGCTTTACAGAATCAACTCAACACCCACTTCAGTAACATGACAATGAACCAGCCTCAAGCCCCAGTGAATGTAGTACAACAGATTTGGTGTGAAGTGTGCGGGAGCAGTGAGCACTCAGCTGAGTGTTGTGGAGCAAATCCTGACTCGGTGAACTTTGTGGGAAATGTACAGAGGAACAACCACCAATAGTATGGCAACAGCTATAATTCCAACTGGAGGAATCACCCGAATTTCTCTTGGGGTAGCAACAACCATCAGGGGCAAAGTTCAAGTCAGGGGGCGCAAAGGAATCAAGGAGGGCAGCAGAACTATCAGGCACAATATAGAAACAACAATGCACCTCCTCCACCACCATCACCCAGCATTGAGGAGATGTTCAAGACGATGATAGCTAACCAAGCTCAATTGCAGGCTGACTATGTAAAATTGGCAGCCGAGGTGAAAAACAACCAGTTAGCTACTAAGGCACTTGAATATCAATTTGGGCAATTTGCTGGAGCCCAAAACACCAGACCTAGAGGAGGACTTCCGAGTGACACAGATCCCAACCCCAAGCAGGTGAATGCGGTGACCACAAGGAGTGGTTTGCAGCTTAAAGAGGTGGAACCAGAAAGACCACCTCAACAATCGGGAGCAGCAGAAGTTGAGAGGGAGCAAAGTGATGAGAGGGGGAATAAAAAGGAAGTTGAATCAGAAAGACCACCACCCCCGTTCCCTCAAAGATTAACGAAACACAAGGAGGAGGCATGTTTCAAGAAATTCATGGAGGTGCTGAAACAGGTACATATTAACTTACCTCTTGTTGATGTTTTGTAGGGAGTGCCGAAGTACGCAAAGTATATTAAGTACATCGTGGCGAACAAAAGTCGGTTGACTGAGTATGCTGTGGTGGCTCTCACGGAGGAGTGCGCTTCCCGGATACAAAACAAGTTGCCCACAAAGCTCAAAGACCCTGGGAGCTTTACTATACAAATTACAATTGGGCAGAGTATCTGAGCTCGTGGATTATGTGATTTAGGAGCGAGCATTAATTTGATGCCGTCATTGGTATTCAAAAAGTTGGGTCTAGGGAGTCCTAGACCAACAACAGTGATCTTGCAACTAGCGGATCGGTCCTTAGCCAGACCTGATGGCATTGTGGAGGACGTGCTGGTGCAAGTGGGCTCCCTTATCTTCCCAGTAGATTTCGTCGTGCTGGATTTTGAGCCAGATGCGGGAGTCCCATTTATTTTGGGACGTCCTTTCTTGGCGACCGGGAAAGCGCTGATTGATGTAGTTGCAGGGCAGCTAACCATGCAAGCACACGACAAGGTGGAAGGGTTTGATGTATACAAGGCCACCAAGCTCCCGACTGTGTATGAGGAACTCTCGGTGATCAATGTGATTGATCGAATTGATGATGCGCAGATAAAGGATTCACGAGAGTTATTGGGTAAACCACCGGAGCGATGTAAGCACTACTGGGGGGAGGACGGTGGTCGAGAGAAAATGTCCGTCTCCCTAGAAGATGACTGAGCTTAAGGACGTCGAGCCGCGACGGTAAACCAGGCGCTGCACGGGAGGCAACCCGTGAAATTTTTCTTTGTAAATTGTGAATAGATTTTTCTTTTTTTCTTTTTTCATCCTTGATTATCAACAAAATTTTTAGTTTTATATTTTTATTGTTAGTTTTATTTTGAGTGAAACCTATAATTCTAACCAATTTCTTGTCGTAAGATGAATTTCAGGTTGAACGGAGGATAAATGTGCAAAGAATCGCAAAGGAAAATTCGAGGTATGGAAATCAATAAAAAGTGGCAAAATAGTGAGCTAGGGCGATAGCTCCGTGTCACGGAGGAGGACCTCCGCGTTACCCTTCGTGACACGTTGAGGTGTAAATCTGGAATTTTAAAAAAAATTCCAAAATGCCCTCGCGATAGCTCCGTGTCACGGAGGGCTTGCTCCGCGTTACCCTCCGTGACACGTTAATGTTTATATCGCGACGGGTCAAATCGGGTCGCCGGGTGACCCGCGCGATTTAACCCCGATTACCCCTATTTTTCCCTCATTTCTCACACACTCCACGACCAACCTCCCAAAAACCCATCCCCCCTCGACGTGAAACGGACTTAGGACAATAATTTCATCGAGTTTTCATCAATTCTTCGAATTCAAGGTATGTTCTTCAACTCTATTTCAATTCTTGTCGAAATTTTTCGATATTGAACTAGTGATATGAGCTAAACTTGCCCTAAGTAGAAATTGAGCGTAAATTCTATTGAATTATTGTTGATTGATGTTCGGAGTATCATTGTGATTGCTTGAACTCGATAATGACATAGTTTAATCGAATTTGTGATAAAATCATAGCTAGGGCTTGCCTTTGAATTTGAAATGGAAAAATTTAGTTGAACTAGTGAAATTCATGTTGGGTTGTACATGTTGAGTGAGATGAGTCGATTGTGCTAACTGTTACTATGCTCAAAAACCGACGGATTCACGGGTTAGGGTAATATCGAGAATTGCAAGAATTGGTTGAATTGTATAGGATCACGTAGTTAATTTTTCTTTTTTTTTCTTTTGTTTTATTTCTCCTTGCTAAGTGCTATGAGATAAAATGTTGTCGATGGCAATGATTGTGGTTAGCTGTACGAAGTCTGAGTAGTACATAGAATATATACCGTCGAATTATTCGAATGCACTAAGCATGTTTGTTATATTTGGTTGTTTGTTTGTGTAAATAAGTATGATCTTGCTGTAATGTTGTAGTTTTAGCTAAGAACTAAGTGTGGGGTAGCCTAGCTTAACCCAACCTTAGTCGAAGCTAATATTCATTGGCTTAACATTGAACTTGTCTGTTTGGGTTGGCAGGAACAACGGCAAGCCGGCAAGACAAGGGAAAAGGCGCATCAACATCTGGCGCCGGCAGAAAAAGAATCAGATTGGGCACAGCGGTCCCAGCAGCACCAGCGGTCAACGCCGCCAATACGAAACCAGGTGGGTGACAGAAGAGGGGAATAAGTGGTATGCAAAGCACAAAGAGAGAAAGTACTTCCCCGAGGAACACATAGCACGGGAACCGTTGGCACAGGAGTTCCCTAGGATCGTCCACAGGATCGAGGCAGCTGGGCTCATCTTCATCTTTGAAGAGCCCAAGGAATGCAACTTGCACTTGATTCGGGAATTCTATGCCAATTGGAACCCGACTCTCAGAGGTCACACCATCAAAATAAGAGGGCAAATAGTCACCTTTGAGCCCCACCACCTTAATGCTATCCTAGGGGCGCAGGACACAGACTTCCACGTGCTTCGACAGCTGAACATCACTCCACCATATGCAGACATCAGACGCACTTTGTGTGGAACCCGATCGACGGCTAGGTGGAGCAGACACAAGGAGAGGGGCTACCATCAGACTTTGCCCTACTCACAGATGAACAGGGAAGCTAGGATATGGCTTAAGATCATATGTTCCTACCTAATCCTGGGGGTACATATGACGGATGTAACCCGGGATCGTGTATGCCTGGTGTACGCCCTGATGAAAGGGCTGGAGATCAATGTTGGGGCGGTGATTATCTCCGCCATGAAGAGAGCCCGGTTGCATCAAGGGCACAGATACGGATTTGGTGGACTACTCACCACATTCTTGAGGGGCCTAGATGTTGAGGATGAGGCCCTTGACTATATCCCGCAGATGGAGCGGCGGGCCTTAGATGTCACTAAAACTAAGGCACCCGACACCACCCACGGGCCTGTTCTTACACTTACCGAGCGACATGCTCGAGATGATCAGTACATGGCTCGCATGTACAGGATGCAGATGCTCCAGCAGAGGATAGGCGGGAGGCCGGCAATGGAGAAGGAGCTATGGCAGCTCGAGCTAGACTACCCTTTTGGCGATGCCGAGTTGGGCCAGCTTTTGTAGAGCCCAAGAATGATGATGTCCCCACATATGAGGAGACACGTCGAGAGGACTCCGATGTGGAGTCCGATGATGACGATGGGGGTGATTCAGACATGGGAGATGAAGCAGCAGCACCTGATGAAGAAGTGGAGTATTTTGATTGAACAGGGAGTTCCACCACCCAATTTTTGTGCTATTTTAATTTCTGTGAACACTGGGGACAGTGTTCGATAGAAGTGTGAGGTGGGAGTAGTTAGGTGTTGGGTATGTTGTGTTGCTCTGTTGTTGTGCCTGTGAAAAACTTTTTGTGACCCTGTAATTTGTGATTGTGAAGTTGTTGTTCTGTATTGTAAATATATGTGAATTGTGAAACTTTTGTGTGTTGCTGAATGTTGCTAGCTGATTTTGTACGTATTTTTGTTTATCGAAATGATTGATATTTTTAAAATTTTTCCTTTTTTCTTCAATTCTTGGGTTTCTCGACGTTTGTTTTCGGTTCTTTTACCGAGAATGGTCCCATTGAACCGAATTCTTAGTTAGTGACCGTTTCTATGATGGATGGATGACGACCGTCCTAAGGGAAATGTAGTCGTTAGGAGTAGATCTTTTTCATTTTTTTTAGTTATTTTTCTTTTGTGGGTTGCATCCAAAACTTGTAGTTACTTTATGGTTGTGGAATTCTGGTTGCGTGTTGTACATGATATTTGAAATGCAAAGGTTATTTGTATGAAAGCATGCAACTTTGTACATATGTTGAGATACCTAGGCCATAGAGTCGATTCAGTGTGATTGAGGCTTAATTTTGAATTCCTGTAATTAGCTGATTGAAGAGTCTGTAAATACGTCTTGAATTGAGCATGTGCAATAAGTGTGAAGTGAGGTTTTGTTATTCCATGCTATTGTGAAGTATCTAGAACTTGCCTGGTGTGTGTACAAAACAAAATGAAGGAGGTGTATTGTAGGAAAGGATGTAGGCATTTCTTTGTTTTTAACCGAAAGTTTCTCTTTTTCATTATCGTACCCACCTTGATTGTACATCCTAGTCAGCCCGTTGAGCCTTTAGCCTATTTTTTTTTTCTTGTGTCAAAAAGTTGTAAACCGAGCTTAATCCCTTCTTTTCATTAGCCGTAAATTTGATCCAAAACTCTTAAGCGCTTAAGAAGAGAAAATAATTTTTCCAAAGTGTCAAAGAGTGAGAATGGTGAAAAGAAAAGAAAAGCAGAGTGATAAAGGTAAAGAAAAGGTTGAAGGTGCACTTGTTATAAATAAACTATAATGAAGGTGTATGAATAATCTTTGTTGTTGTGTCAAGTGTGCTTAATAAGATGGGCCAAACTAAAGAAAAACTTCAAGAATGGGAGGATGAAGAAAGAAACAATGCCCATGAGTTTGATGGGATGTATTGAAAAGGCGCTTAAGGATGCTAGTGGCTATTATTGGCTAGCCCAATATTTACTAGTTCCATAGCTTACATTACAACCCGTTAAAGTCCTACGTGATCTTACATCACACTTCTTTATATTAGTGGAGTAATACACTAAAGGCAAGCTTATGGTTCGTGACATGATGCATGTGAATTCTTTTGGGAGAGAGAGTGAAATTGTGTCTATATTCCCCTGCATGTAATCGTTTGGGTTTGTACGATCAAAAAGGGGAAAATTCTCTTGTGTTGTGAGGGCACATGATTGATGAGAGATTAATTTTCGTATCGGATGTCTTGATCAGCTGATTTGCATGAGTTTGCCGATATCGAGAGTCGATTCTTAAGTCGAGGAGGTCTTGATGTATTGAAGGTCATTGCATTGATAGGACCATGCGTGTTTTCTTGATGATTTGCTGTATTGAATAATCGGTATGACCGTAGCCTGAATTATCGACCCAAAGTAGCGAGGTTGGGTTGTAAATTGCATGAGGTGTAAGATTGTAGTTCGAGGACGAACAAGGATTTAAGTGTGGGGTAAGTGATCTTGGGCAAATTTATATGCCCAAGTGATACTCAAATATGTCATTTTAACATTGTTTATCTATCAATGTTTACACATTCTCATGTGATTGTTAATAAAATGTGAATTTATACTAACCAACATGATTAGCATTGTTTCGCAGGTAAAATATAATTTTGGGAAGCTAAAATGAGTGTTAGGAGAGATCGGGGTTGGACTCGGATGTTAGCAAAGGACAAGGCATTGGAAGGCACAAAATAAAGAGGATCCGCGATGGAGCCGTGTCACACTGCCATCGCGGAGGCCTTCTGCCTGGCTAGGGAATTTTTGGCAATTTCCAGTGAGGGTGCGCGTTGGGTCCGTGGCACGGTGGCCTAGCTCTGCGTTGCACGCCATGCCACGTTGGGCCTTATTACCTGGACAGCCAGTTTCCAGTGAGGGTCCGCATCAGTGGCGTGTCATGGAGGCAGTGCTCCGCGATGCACTCCGTGACACGTTGCTTGTTATTCCGGGAAAAATTTCCACTAGTATAAATAGAACACTTAGGTTCATTTTTAATTATTCTGACTTGGTGGAGCAAGAACGTGGGTTACAGGCAGTTGAGGGGACGAAATTATCAGGGTTTTTCTCTATCTCCTTCTTCTTCAATTCAATTGCTTATATGTTTAACACTCATTTAACGATGTTTAATCCACAAATGAGTGGCTAATTCCTCTTCTTGCTGAGGTTAAGAACAATTGTATTGAAATGTGATTGTTGATTAAGTTGGTTTTTCATCTTTTCTTCCATGGTTGTTCTATTGATTCTTGTTCTTACTGCATTAATGTGTGGCCTACGTTAATGTACATCTAAAAAGTCCGGTTTCACTCGAGAGAGCAAGAAATTGGAAAGTTGTGAATTAATAGGATATGATCTTTTCTTAGTTTGGGAAAATTGAGAATTGATTTACCTTCAGGATAGAAATATACTTGAAAGTCGTATTAGTCAATTCAGGAACCGGGTTTGTATGGCTAGAACATGAATTTCGTTTAGTCACAGAAATGTAGGTGGGCGGTTCATGATTCTTAAAGTTGGGTTAAATACGAGAGTTTTAATCCATTGGCATTAGTTCTTGACTAGCAACCGGAGGAAAAGACTAACCAAATTATATTGATAATTAATCTCTTTACATGTTCATTTAACCTCAGCATGCTCACATTCATAGTTCAGACTCACATTAGATAGTTGTTTTAGACTTAGCATAAAAATTAGAACTCAAAATATCAAATTCTCGGTTACACTGTTATCTTCATTGTTGGAATTAAAATATAGTACACTTGAGCAGATTGCACCTTATCCCAGTCCCTGTGGGATCGATACTTGGCTTACTTAAGCCACTTTACTACTTGTTCGACCACATGCACTTGCGTGTAGTTATATACCCATATAACAAAAAGAGCCAAACAGTAGCCTAGCTTAACCCAACCTTAGTCGATGCTAATTTTAATTGGCTTAACATTGAACTTGTCTGTTTGGTTTGACAGGAACAATGGCAAGCAGGCAAGACAAGGGAAAGTCGCATCAACATCAGGCGCCGGAAGAAAAAGAATTAGGCTGGGAACTGCAGTCCCAGCAGCACCAGCGGTTCCACGCGGCCAACGCCGTCAATACGGAACCAGATGGGTGACAGAGGAGAGGAAGAAATGGTACGTTAAGCACAAGGAAAGCAAATACTTCCCCGAAGAACACATTGACAGAGAACCGTTGGCACAGGAGTTCCCCAGGATTGTCCACAGGATCGAGGCAGCCGGGCTGAATTTCATCTTTGAAGAGCCCAAGGAATGCAACTTGCACTTGATCAGGAATTCTACGCCAACTGGAACCCGACTCTCAAAAGTCACACCATCAAGATAAGGGGGCAAATAGTCACTTTTGATCCCCACCACCTTAATTCTATCTTAGGGACGCGGGACATAGACGCCCATGTGCTTCGACAGCTGAATATCACTCCACCATATGCGGACATTAGACGCACTTTGTGTGAAACCCGGTCGACAGCTCGGTGGAGCAGGCATAAGGAAAGGGGCTACCATCAGACCTTGCCCTACTCACAGATGAACAGGGAAGCCAAGATATGGCTGAGGATTATTTGTTCCTGCCTAATCCTGGGGGTGCATATGACAGATGTAACCCGGGATCGTGTATGCTTGGTATACGCCCTGATGAAAGGGCTGGAGATCAACGTGGGGGCAGTGATTATCTCCGCCATGAAGAGAGCCCGTTTGCATCAAGGGCACCGGTACGAGTTTAGTGGATTACTCACCACATTCCTGAGGGGCCTGGATATTGAGGAGGAGGCCCTTGACTACATCCCGCATATAGAGCGGTGGGCCTTAGATGTCACCAAAACTAAGGCCCCCGACACCACTCACGGGCCAGTTCTGACACTAGCCAAGCGACATGCTCGGGATGATCAGTACATGGCTCACATGTACGGGATGCAGATGCTTCAGCTGCGAATAGGCGGGAGGCCGGCAACAGAAGAGGAGTTGTGGCAGCTCGAGCTAGACTACCCTTTTGGCGAAAATGCCAGGGCTCTATGCCGAGTGGGGCCAGCTTTTGTGGAGCCCACAGATGATGATGTCCCCACAGATGAGGAGACACGTTGTGACGACTCCGATGTGGAGTCAGCTGATGATGATGGGGGTGATTCAGACATGGGAGACGAGGCAGCAGCACCTGATGAAGAAGTGGAATACTTTGATTGATCAGGGAGTTTCACCACCCACTCTTGTGATATGTTAATTTTTGTGAAACACTGGGGACAGTGTTCGAATTAAGTGTGGGGTGGGCGTAGTTAGGTGTTGGTTGCTGTTGTTTTTAATGTATGTTTTTGTTCTGTTGTCGTGCGTGTGATAAAATTGTGACCCTGTGATTGTGATGGGTATGTTTTGTATTGTAATTAATGTGAAGCTGTTCTGTGCTGTTCTGTGCTGTTGAATGTTGTTAGCTGGCTTTGTACATATTTTTGTTTTATCGAAATGATCGATATTTTTAAAATTTTTTCATGAATTTTTAAATTTTTGGGTTTCTCGGCATTTGTTTTCGGTTCTTTTACTGAGAATAGTCTAGTGAACCGAAGTCTTAGTTAGTGACCTTTCCCTATGATGGATGGATGACGACCGTCTAAAGGGAAATGTAGTCGTTAGGAGTAGATTTTTTTCATTTATTTTTCAGTTTTTTTTCTTTTGTGGGTTGCATCCCAAAACCTGTAGTTACTTTATGGTTGCAGAATTCGGGTTGCGTGTTGTACATGATATTTGAACTTCAAAGGTGAGTCGTATGAAAGCATGCAACTGTGTAAATATGTTGAGATCCCTAGGCCATAGAGTCGATTCAGTGTGATTGAGGCTTAATGTTTGAATTCTTGTATTTAGCTGGTTGAAGAGTCTGTGAATACGTCTTGAATTGAGCATGTGCAATAAGTGTATGGTGAGGTTTTGTTTATTCTATGCTATTGTGAAGTGTCTAGAACTTGCCTGGTGTGTGTACAAAACGAAATGAAGGACGTGTATTGTAGGAAAGGATGTAGGCATTTTTGTTTTAACCGAAAGTTTCTCTTTTTCATTATTGTACCCACCTTGAATATACATCCTAGTTATCCCATTAAGCCTTTAGCCTATTATTTTTCTTTTGTCAAAAATGTGTAAACCGAGCTTAACCTCTTCTTTTCATTATCCGTGAATTTGATCCCAAACTCTTAAGCGCTTAAGAAAAGAAAATAATTTTCAAGTGTCAAGGAGTGAGAATGGTGAAAAGAAAAGAAAAGCAGAGTGATGAAAGGAAAGAAAAGGTTGAAGGTGCACTCGTTATAAATTAAATATAATGAAGATGTATGAATAATCTTTGTTATTGAGTCAATTGTGCTCAAAGATATGGGTCAAAATAAAGACAGACTTCAAGAATGGGAGGATGAAGGAAGAAACAATGCCCATGAGGTTGATGGGATGTTTTGGAAAAGCGCTTAAGGATGCTAGTGGCTATTATTGGTTATCCCAATATTTACTAGTTCCGTAGCTTACATTACAACCTGTTAAGCCCTACGTGATCTTACATCACATTTTCTTATATTAGTGGAGTAATATACTAAAGGCAAGCCTATGGTTCATGACATGATGCATGTGAATTCTTTTGGGAGAGAGAGCGAAATTGTGTTTATATGCCCCTGCATGTAATCTTTTGAGTTCATGTGATTAAAAAAGGGAAAATTCTCTTATGTTGTGAGAGCACATGCTTGATGAGAGATTAAATTTCATGTCGGATATCTTGATCAGTTGATTTGCATGAGTTTGCCAATATCGAGAGTCAATTCTTGAGTCTAGGAGGTCTTAATGTGTTGAAGGTCATTGTATTGATAGGACCATGCGTGTTTTCTTGATGATTTGTTGTATTAAATAATCGGTATGACCGTAGATTGAATTGTCGAACCAAAGTAGCCAGGATGGGGTGTCAATTGCATGAGGTGTAAGATTGTTGTTCGGGGACGAACAAGGTTTTAAGTGTGGGGTAAGTGATCTTGGGCAAATTTATATGCCCAAGTGATACTCAAATGTGCCACTTTTGCCTTGTTTATCTATCGATGTTTATACATTCTCATGTGATTTGTAATAAAATGTGAATTTATACTAACCAACTTGATTAGCATTGTTTTGCAGGTAAGATATAATTTTGGGAAGCTAAAATGCATGTTGGGAGAGATCGGGGTTGGACTCGGACGCTAGCAAGGGAAAAAGCACTTGAAGGCACAAATTAAAGGGGCTCCGCGATGGAGCCGTGTCACGATGCCATCGCGGATGCCTTCTGCCTGGATATGGAATTTTTGCCAAATTTCAGTGAAGGTGCGCGTTGGGGCCGTGGCACGTTGGCCTAGCCCCGCGTTGCATGTCGTGCCACGTTGGGCCTTAATACCTGGACAACCAAATTCTAGTAAGGGTTCGCATCAGTGGCGTGTCACGGAGGCAGTGCTCCGCGATGCACTGCGTGACACGTTGCTTGTTATTCCGGGAAAAATTTCCACTAGTATAAATAGAACACTTAGGTTCATTTTTAATTATTCTGACTTGGGGGAGCAAGAACGTGGGTTACAGGCAGTTAAGGGGACGAAAAATCTCAGGGTTTTTCTCTATCTCCTTCTTCTTGAATTCAATTGCTTGTATGATTAACACTCATTTAATGATGTTTAATCCACAAATGAGTGGCTAAATCCTATTCTTGCTGAGGTTAAGAACAATTGTATTGAAATGTAGTTATTGATCAATTAGTTTTTTATCTTTTCTTCCATGGTTGTTCTATTGATTCTTGTTCTTACTGCATTAATGTGTGGCCAATCTTAATGTATATCTAAAAAGTCCGGTTTCACTCGAGAGAGCAAGAAATTGGAAAGTTGTGAATTGATAGGATATGATCTTTTCTTAGTTTGAGAAAATTGAGAATTGATTTACCTTCAGGATAGAAATATACCTGAAAGTCGTATTAGTGAATTAAGGAATCGGTTTTGTATGGCTAGAACATGAATTTCGTTTTATCACAGAAATATAGGTGGACGCTTCATGATTCTTAAGTTGGGTTAAATACGAGAGTTTTAATCCATTGGCAATAATTCTTGACTAGCAACCGGAGGAAAGATTAACCAAATTGTATCGATAATTTGTTTCTTTACATGTTTATTTAACCTCAGCATGTTCATATTCATAGTTCAGACTCAAATTATATATTCATTTTCGACTTAGCATAAAATTAGAAACCAAAATATCAAACTCTTCTTCACACTGTTGTCTGCATTTTTTTTAGAGTTAAAGTATAGTGACACTTGATTAGATTGTTACCCTAGCCCAGTCCCTGTGGGATCGATACTTGGCTTACTTAAGCCACTTTACTACTTATTCGACCACGTGCACTTGCGTGTAGCTATGTACCCAAAAGCACCGAACAGCGCCCACCAGGGAGTTAGTGTGGGTGTCAATCATGGTCATTTGGGTCATGACGGGAGTACCGCTCCAGCATACAAACTAAAGGGACATTTTAGATAAATAGTTTACCCCAAATGAGTATTAATGAAATTAGTATGAAAGAGGCCAAATCAAAATAGTTAATTTATTTTTATGGGATATTTTGTGGACTTTTTTCTAAAAATAAAGTATTTTGTGTTTCGTTTCTTACTAAAAGTAAAACATATGTCAATGTAATTAAAAAAAATTTATTTTTAATTAAAATTTTCAAATTCAAACTTGAATAAAAAAGTCACATTGGGTTTACTTATATATTTGTTTTCCAAAAGGAGACATTTTCTGTTCTTTTCATGGTAGGTTTCTACCTTTCATATTATTTTCATGCAAAAAATAAGTGCTTTCCTTTTTTGATTTATTTATTTTTAGTTATTTCCTTTTCTAATTGGGATGTGGATGTAATAGCTTTAAAATCAATTTTTAGTTATTTCCTTTTCTAATTGGGATGTGGATGTAATAGCTTTAGATACTTGGCGTGTTCATTCTTGAGAGAAGATTTTATATATTGAGATTATAAACAAATTTGTGAAGTTAAAAAATCTTATTGTTTAAATAAAATTGTAGAATTAGTTTCACGGTTAAGCTTTCGATGGTAATTTTTTTTTCAATAGTTCTTATAATTTTTATTCCTTTTTTTATTATTTCGCGAGGATAAAATATTTCAGTTTAATTGAAACTTATATTTTTTTGTTATTTAATACTTTAGAAATTTTATTATTAGATTGTTTTTCATAGAGGACTTGTTTGAAAAGTCATATGAAAAATTAGATTTGAGTAATTGAATGTGGTTATACAACTTGATTTGTTTGTTTGACCAAGAAATTACTTGATTAGTAAGAAATAGAATGTAATTGGGAGAGGGAATTGCATTCTTCAATTTACAAAGAAGATTGAGAATTGAGTATAATTACATGGTTACTTTCTCATTTCTTTCTTTTTCTTTTTGTTTTAATTAATTTTTGTTTCTAGTATTTTAATTTCTTTTTTTATTATAAAAAATATATATTTCATTTTACATTATTTATTTTCTCATTTCTCAAATTTCACTTTTTGTGATTCCGTGTAGCTGTTGTACTTTTTTTTTTCTTCATTTAGCATAATTGCGTTATTATTCTAGTTTTTCAATTAAAGCAAAATTTAATTATTGAATGAAGTTAACGACTTATGTTTTCCTTTTCTTTGGATAACATTTACTTAAGTTATGTTGGAACATATTTTATGTTATGTTAGAATTAAGATAAGAGTATTATGTTACTTTTAAAAAAAAATTTAAATTTATGTTATGTTTTCAATTTCAATTTATTTTCCTTAGTAGTATCGATTTATTATTTCACATTGGATGTTATTCATTTTTCAATTAGAATTGATAGATTTTTATCAAACATTTGGATAATTTTATGACATTACATTTATATTATTAATCTTCTTGTCAAATATGTAGTCAATGATGTTCTTATAAAATCTGTACGTTTAATTTTTATAATAATTAATTAAATTAATATATTATTTAAAATATATATATTAATTATTTTTTGCGATATTAGTTATAAATATATGTTTATTAATTAATATATTTTCAAGTAACAATATGTATCTTAAAATACCTAATTGTAATTATTTATAAAGATAAATTAAACATTAACTTTTAATTTTTAATAGTTAACATTTATTTTAAAATTTTACACTTATACAACCAAACAATTTACTTATAATTATATTATAATTACATTGTGACAATTAGACAAATCAACATAATTATTATATTACACTAATTTTAATTACCGATAACTTTCCAAATAAATCCTAAAGCTCAATTTATTTATTGCGCAACATTCTATTTTGGACCTGAATTGGACAAATATTCCTTTTAGTTGCATGGTTTACCCTTCAAATAAGCTGCTATTTAATTTTGGGAAAACAATATAGATACCCACAGGAAGTAAACTAATTACACAATCTTGCCTCTTTACTTTGACACCCCTAATCTAATTACACACATACCCAATTACAACTTTTTTTAATCAATTATCTAATTTTTTTCATTTTTTTCTTTTTCTTTTTTTCTTGTTTTTTTCTTTATTTTTTTTCTTTTTTCTCAAATTATGTTATTCTTTATTTTTTATATATATAAGAATTTGATTCATACTTAATTTTGGGTCCTTTAATTTTTTTTCCTTTTTAATTTTTTTCTCCTTTTTTTCTTCATTTATTTTTTTATTTCTCTACTTCTATTCATTTTTCTTTCTTTTCTGCTTTTTTTTTTAAAAAAAAAAGAGTTTTCTCCTTTATTTCTTCATTTATTTTATTTTCAAATCATGGTATTATTTATTTTCTTCTTTCATCATAATCAATTTTGACTCCTTCATTTTTGTGTTTTTTTAAATATTTTTTGTTTTTTCTTATTTCTTGTTCCTTTTCTATTTTTATTTTTTATCTTGTTTTCCTCCATAATCTAATTTTATTCATAATATTTTTTTCTTTTTTTTAATTTTTTATATAATTAAAAAAATAATTGATATAGTAAATATTTGTTCATTTTTATATTTCTCTATTTCTTTCTCTTTTTTTTTCTTTCTTTTCTTCTTTATTTGTTCTCATTTTTTTAGTTTATTATTTACATTTTTCTCCTTTTTTATTTATTTTTTTCAAATCATAATATTCTTCATTTTTTTCACCATAATCTAATTTTGGACTCAATTTTTGCTCTTTTTTTATTTTTCTATTTTTTGTTATTCTTTTTATTTGTTTAATTTTTAAATTTTTGTAATTTTAATTTTTTCTCCAAAATCTAATTTCATACTCAATTTTTGTTTCTTTTTTTTTATTTTTCTATTTTCTTTTTCTATTTTTTATTTATTTGTTTTTTTTTAATTTCATTTCATTCTTTTTTTGTTGCTCCTTTTCTTTATTTTTCTTTTCAAATTTGTAGTGATTTTCATTGAAATCTGCTTTAGTCCTTTAGTAAAAGATTCATTAGTCCTCCGTGCTATCATTACAATATTCAATAAAATAACATGGTATCATGGAGGATTGCTTCAGTACTTCAATGAGACACTCCACGGTCCTCTATGATACCATCATAATATATTTATATAGTAAGTATTATAAAGAACTGCTTCTGTCCTTCAGTGAGACCAGTCTAGTACATACTATATACTGACTTGGTATCATAGACAATAGATTTATTCCTTCAAAAAATACTACTCAGTCCTTTATGATGTTCATATTTTATATACCATATACGATAGGGTATCATAAAGAACTAGCTCATTTCTTCAAAATATAACACTTCTCGGTCCTGCGTGATACCACTAGAATATATCTATATATTGTCGTGGTATCAGTGAGGTTGCTTTATTTCTTAATGATACCATCACAATATATCTATATATTGTCATAGTATCATCGAGGTCTGTTTCAATTCTTCAGTGAGATACTCCTCAGTCCTCCATGATATCATCACAGTATATCTATATACTAGCATGATATCATTGAAGTCTGCTTCAGTCCTTCAATGAGACACACCTCAGTCCTCCATGATACCATCATAGTATATTTATATGCAATCGTGGTATTATTCAGGTCTACTTAACTCCTCAAATGACACCATCATAGTATATCTATATACTATCACGGTATCATTGAGATCTACTTCAGTCCTTTTGCAAGACACTCCTCAGTCGTCCATGATACCATCACACTAACGCTGTCATGATATCATTGAAATTTGCTTCAGTCCTTTAGTGAGACACTCGTCAGTACTGCAATCACAATATATCTGTGTACTATCATGGTATCATTGAGGTTTGTTTCAATAAGACAATTTTCAATCATGTATGATACTCACATGGTATATATATCATATATTGATAGCATGTCATAGAAATAAATTAAAAATAGATAAAAATAAAATAAAATAAAACAAAAAAAGAGTTAACAAGAGAAAAAAATAAAAAAAAGGAGCCAACAAAAAAAAGAAAGTAAGAGAAAAAAAAAGATTAAAAAAGAAGAATATGAAACGTCAAAAAAGAAACAAAAAGAGAATAACATTAATTACTGGAAAGAAAGGAAATAAAATGATTTTGTCAACATTCAGTAATTGCTACTACTATGAGGGTGCATTAATTTCTATTAAAAAAATTTATAAAAAACACTCGTAGTCTAATTATTTAATTTTTTATATTTTATTAATCTAAAAATTATTAATTAATATTTTTATCTTTTTAAAAAATAAAAATAGAGAAAGGAATAGAAAAAATGAAAAGAAGATAAAGTAACCCAAAAACAATTAAGAGAAAAAATGAAAAAAAATAGGAAACAAATAATAAAAAAATTAACAAATAAAATTTATAATAAATATCAAAAGATAAAAGTAATAAATGAGAAAAAAATAAAAGTAGTAAATGAAATAATAATAATAATAATAATAATAATAATAATAATAATAATAATAAGAAGAAGAAGAAGAAGAAGAAGAAGAAGAAGATAATAATAAATGAGAAAAAAAAATAAAAGTTGCAAATGAAAGAATAAAAAGGAGGGAAAAAAGAGTTGTGTTATAAAATAATAGAGTAGGAAGAAGAATATAGTAGAGAAATAAAGAAGAAAAAAGATTTCTTATTTTTCTTGAAGGATAAAATATAATGAAGGAGAACCCTTTTATTTATAGGAAAAAATAAATCCTAAATTTTCTCCCAAGAAACAATATAGACATTCACTATAATATAAATTTACATATCCACTATAATACAAATAACTTTAGACATTCACTATAATACAAATACATTTATAACATTTCCCACTTGATTGACTATTTTGATAGGTAATGAGTCTTGTTAAAATCTTACTAGAAAAAAAACTTAGTGGAAAAAAAATTTAGTGAAGGAAAAAGAGTACACACATCTTGTAATACACATTGGTAGCTGCCTCATTAAAAACCTTGCCAGAAAAACCCAGTGGGACAAAACCTCGGCTAAGAAAAAAA
Organism: Datura wrightii; assembly: GCA_035772735.1. NCBI lineage: Eukaryota > Viridiplantae > Streptophyta > Magnoliopsida > Solanales > Solanaceae > Datura > Datura wrightii. The sequence goes on along the minus strand of JASDFA010000006.1, from coordinate 81,832,138 downwards.
GAGTGCAACGCGTATTTACTCTCATTGATGAAAATATCATTTAATCTTTTAGATGATGCATTTCTATCTAGTCTACCAGCTTTTGAAAATGTTGATATATTGTGAGTACTATATATCTGATACTAACACATGCCTCTTGGATATATTGAGTCCTTGAACTTGGTCAAATACATTCTTGACAATCACATTGTGTGTGACCATATCGTTGCAGATAAATTGATCATTTGATTTATTTGTAGTAACAATTGAGTGGCAGACACTTTTATTTGCATGATAACAAAAATTTACTATCTTGTAGAGTAACATGATGTGGCAGTATTCCCACTTGAAATGAACGATTCTCTTGATGAAACTTCATTTAAATCAACTAATGTTCCTACACTTTTATAACCAATAAATCTTGATAAATTGGTTATAATAAATTTGTAACAATATTTGATTCAGTCTCACATATCCATGGATAAAAGTTAAGTTATACTTTTCGTACACATTATAAAAATATTATCTCATGGATAATGATAATAATAGGATATATAAGTGTACCAATTGCACTAAAACATTTTGCTTTCTAACTATTTGCATGAGATCAAAATTGATCTTTAATAATATTAAGCAATCTCACAACTATTGGGGTATTCAATGGAATCGCTTTAAAATCCTTTGAAGATTTTCATATAACTTTCTCTGTCTATCTAGACATGAAAATAATTTCACTACAAGCATATCAATTTTTTCATGTATTACTAAACTCATGAACAACCTCAAAATAATTGCATCCATCATAAGAGGACCTCTCCATATAATAATGTCAGAATTTGTAAAAAACATTTATGCCACAAGGTACAAGTTGTACTATTTTATGATTTTATTTATTTTACCTTTCGTACAAGAATTCATTTGTACCCCACTGACATTATACTTTGAGGTCTTTGGACAATAAGTTTGAATTTTTACTTTTCAAGTGAAACTAGATATACTTAAATTGCATATCATTTTATTTGGCCAATCATTTATTTGTTCACACTTTTTGACAGATTTGAATTCAAGATCCTCATCAACATTTATAATATTGAGCGCTACATTATATCAAAGATATCATCGATGATTATTTTGATATCGACCCAACATGACATAACTTATCAAGATCTCTTCATTTTTCATCATTTTCAGGTACATAAACCTTTGCCAAGGTTGTATGAAGTATCATATCGTGGTGCTCTTTTTAAAGCACTTGCCTCATTATTTTGACCATCTTGATCATTTTGCTCATCTCCTTCTTTAAGTAGTTTTTATTTCTAGAACCGATAGATTTATCACGCTTTTGACATGTCAGACTTGTCCTTCAAGGACTCTAATTCTCATTGGAGCATTTGCAGCTAGATTATAACATAGGGTGTTATATTTTGAAAGCCCTAAGATCAGATCTGGGAGTTGAAATAGAGAAAATAGAAATTTCTGCACTAGGTCACAGGATGAGCCATCCAGTGACCCATCAGGAAACCGACTAGTCGTTAAGTGACTCATGGGGAGAGGCTTGAACTTGATTGAAAGTTGGGAATTTAAGTAACCACAGGTGTAAACACAAGTCGTGGTCAACACCACGAGTCTTCATGTGAGCTGTGGTCAAGGGTTGGACAAAAGTTGGAAAATTTGGGCAGTGTACCTAACGGATTGGTCACTACGACTTGTCGGGTACACCATGTGTCATGGTGTCCCTCGTGGTGACTATCAAAAGAATTTTGGTATTGCAAGTAACGAAGCAAACCATGAGTCATGGCCAGGGACAACGAGTCGTCCAGTCCCTCGTTGAGACTGGCAGTCTGTTTTTTTCTGTGAGTTTATTAAGGGTTTTTCTATAATTTCAAAGTTCCTAAAGCTAAACTACGTCATTTTAAGCTCAGAATTGAGTGTTTTAAGAAGGTTTAAGTCATTCTAAGCCCATCCTAATTCATGCATGCAAACTTAGAGGTTTGAGAGGTGATTAATGCTAGTTCTTCAAAATTCTTCCTCAATTCTCTTTGGGCAATCAAGGAAGTGCGAAAATCAGATTCCTTCAGGTATGTAAGGCTATGAATGGATGCAATTGTCCACACCCATGCCTAATTCCCTCTCAATTCATGATGTTCTAATTGATGATTTCATGAGGTTTTTTTAACCCACATGAATTCCTAAGTTTCAATCATAGGTATGATCTAAGCATATTTTAAATGATGAATTATGATTAATTGGCTGATTTTATAATGTTTTAAATTATAAATTATATTTTCAAGTTTTTAAAATTATGATTTCCATCCATGAATGTTCATGAAAGTTGAGATTTATGAAGTATGTGTACAAGTATGATGAGATGTGTATGAAGAAAGTATGATTTCGAAATACCCATATTTATGTTCATGTCTTCAAAGTGAATCCAGTTGATTTCAAGCATGTTTAAGTATTGAGAAACCCTTATAATCAAGTATGTCTTATGATTTCATGAATTAGCTTATCACATAGTTTTGGAGTCAAGACTCCCATTATTTTCAGCTTGTAGTATGGTTTGAGCCAAGGCTCCTCATGTTATGATTTCAAATTATGCATGTATGTTATTATTCAGTTTCGTCACTAGACGATAGTCAGCTTCGTTGAAAAATGATGGAGAGCATAAGCATATTTTTGGGAGTAGTTTCTAGTACCGAGTAGGCTAGGGTCAGTCAACCCTATGCCTCAGAACTACGCGCCAACGTAGGTATGTTCAGATTATTTGGGACCTCTCTTATGAGCTTCCCCTGCCCCAATGGGCCTTCAGCTTGATATCGATATCATGGTAGCGTCCTTAGTCCTGGAAAAGCTTTGGACGGCTCTTTCCACTTGAGTGTGATAGTCGGGACCACGTAAGCTCTATCGTGGTAATGTCGATTATATGACGAGTCTCCTATTGTTCCTCATGATTTCAGTTATGCATGTACATCATTCATGATATTATGTTATCAGAAGGTTTGATCCAATGTTCAGTTTTACTTATGATTATCAATTTTCAGCTTTGGGTCATTCAATTCAGTTATGATGTTTAGCTATGCTCAGATTATGATTTCAGAAAAATAGCATGCAAGCCCTACTCTCAGAATCTTATCTTGATTATGTTTTATATTATGCATGATTTATGATTTTACTCACTTAGCAATTTTACTTACCTTGCATACTCAATACATTCCACGTACTAGCCACATACTCTATGCTATATCATTTCATGATACAGGATATGATATCCAGGCTCAGACCCGCCGCTAGGCAGATTTTCGGAGTTAGCTTTCCTCAGCCTCAGTTGGTGAGTCCTCATATTGCGAGGGCCCTTCTTATCAGTTGTGTATTGTCTTTTCAGTTTTCAGACCATAGTGAGTTAGTTGGGGTCTTGTCCCATCAACTCGTCAGTATTAGAGGGTTTTTCGAACATAGTTATATTTCAGCTTCAGACTCCTGTATGTATTCATTTTGTTTAGACTTTCGTTATGTTATACATGTTGAACTTCCACTTATCTATAATTGAGTTAGACGTATGTTCATGCCATGGGTTGACTTGAAGCCTCTCGTGGTTTCTTGTCCCATGTCTCAATCTGGGCCTATGTTCGGGTCATGACATAGGGTCAGCGAATAGTTATTGAAATTGGTTTGCAACATTTTGTAAATGAATTATCACTTTTTTTTAGGATCTAAATAATTCATTCCCCACATAATTTTCAACTGCTATCACTTCTCTTAATGTTAGAAAAACTAACATTTACCCTTAATCTTATTTAGGGACCTTCTTTGTGCATGGTGGAGAATTTGAATCATATACCGCATATACAAACTTTTAAATGAAAATTATTTGGTTCCTGACTCTGAACTAATCGTGATAATAGAACCTTGTTGACTTGATGCGTCTAAGTGTTGCTACATGTTAAATAAATACATCTCATATAAAATTTTATTTGGGAGTTCTATTCTCATAATCAATGGTTTAGCTAGGATTGGAGGTATACAATTTTTGCTAAATGAACTTAGATATAAACCAATATTATCAAAACATTTTATAGTTGGAACTATGCTTTTATTTTAATAACTTGAGTAATCAACCTTACAAAAATCATATTGCAAATTGATATCAAATGCATATGCGACTATACCATAGATGTATTTATTAGATCATCTAATAGTAAAAGGTCCACATGGCTGGTGAACAGAACCATATTCATCTCTTTATAAGTTTTAAAAATTCATGAGATATAATCCCAGCCTTAATTGGTATAATGATTATTTTATCATGAGAACAAGCAACACAAGAGAATCTTCAAGAATCTTTTATTTCATTAATATATAACTACATGAATTCTCAATTATTTTCACATCACATTTAAACCGAAATAGTCAACCGGTTATGCCAATTGATTTTTTTTCAGTAAACCTCTAGTTTACTTTCGCATGTGATTCCATCATCATATTCATATTTATATACTACAAACAGGAGAAAAACACGGATAACCTTTTACATAAATATTTAAAAACCCGCTTCGATTGTAATAATATGAAGATATTGAATTTTTTCATAATTTATAGTCTCACTATAATATTTTTAAAATACTTTTGAAATTTATATGTTTCTTTTTTAAACTTATTACATGCCAATATCATGAATAATTTTATTCCTTCGGGTAGTAACATTTTAGCTCTTTCTAAGCTCTCAATTAATTTTGTGTACTACCACATATTTCATAATATCATTCGTATGCTAAACATCTCCTTCAAAAAGAAAAGTATATAATTACAGTCATGATAAAAGGTATTATAGGCAAGACTTATTTCTTACTTTTACCATTTAATAATTCATGATAAAATATATCATAATATTAGTGATGTACTAAAAGTACTTGATCAATAGTCGTTTATATCAAAATAGATTTTCTTTACTTCTCTCAATCCTCCATAGAGGTGAGTTTTTGTATGTAGTTAACTATACATGAGCTCCTCATTACCCATAATTTACATCACCTCTTGACACATTCACTTTCAAGAATGGGTGAGCATTCAAAAGCTTTATCACAAGTCACATTCTCTTTAAGGAATTGACTATAATTATTTGTATGCGCTTCATAAATTCTCATTATATGCTCGTTGTCATACCTTGAAATTTATCATATTTATATGACCCATTTCAATATCACTTTGAAAGGTTAATGTTGCGCTCCAGCGCACTCGCAAGCATACGCGGTCGTATAAGTAATACAGTGACCCTTTTTAAGAGCCAGATGTCGAACCCACAGGGAATGGACCAATTTAGCAAATTATGAAGTTCAAGTGTAAGATAACCTTCACAAGTGTTGATTAGAGAAGTTTTCGGTAAATTATAATTAAGTTTTGGGGTGGTCACAAAACAATCTGAAAACAATATAAGAAGCAACTAGAGCTAAGACCGGATAATCATGCAATGCTACACTTTGTAGGGTTCACGTATGAAATTATCAATTGTTGTCTCACATAGTTGAAAAATGCAATGTTCATGGTCTCTCGAGCCTATAAATATGACAAACTAGCTTCACAACTACATTGTTGAGCGGGGATGTGACATCCTAGTTCATGGGCAATTCAACTACACGGATGTGGTTTACAGGGTTTGTGCTCTTGATTAGGGACTTTCGTACCTCTAATCATTTAACCTAACTTAGCTTCACAACTACTTTTATGAGTGGTGGAGTGACAATTCTAAATCGGTGTCTTGCTATCATCCCGTTTTATCAACCAAGCAAGGAAAATTAGGTATAATTTCTATCCTAACCGCGAATCCTATCGTAAGATAAGGACTTGCTCCCTACATTCTCTTGTTCTAGCCTAGGGTTACTCTCTAAAGCTTTTACCTATCTTAACATGTATGTTTTCATGGTGATCAAGCATAAAAACAACCATAATAAAGAATGTAAGACAAAACAGCAATTAACAACTCAAACTAAAATGAATTCATGCATTACAATCATATCATGTGGCCTCAACCCTAGAGGAAGGGTTTTAGCCACTCATGTTCATACAATAGCTTAAAAACATCGTTAAAGTAGTGTACTTACAAGAATAGGTAAAATAGAATGTAAAATTAATGAACCCTAGGTGAGTTCTTCACTTCGCCCTTCGATCCTCTATGGTTTTCAGAAAATATTTCATGACAAATGATTTTAGAAGCTAAGGGTTTAATTTATAGTAAATAGAAAATTTGCAATTTTTGGCCTGAAATGAAATGGCTCTTGTGGCACGGAAGTCAACGTACCAATTTTCCTCTGTGACACAGAGGTAATGCGGTAGCTTACTGGAGGTGCACTTGAAACTTGCTTGGCCGAGGCATGGCACGATAGCTGGCGTGGCATAGCACTGGTCTTGCGCAATGGCCAGCGTGACACGGCCTGCAGCGCGCAGCAATGCCTGGCGTGGCACGGTAGCTGGCGCACAGGCGCCTTTGTGTGCAACATTTCTCGCGCATGGCCTTGGCGTGGCACGACACTGGGTGCGGCACACGAACAGCGTGGCACGCTGCCTGGCGCGGCCAGCCTTGCCATGGCATGTTTTCTTGCCATCTTTTGCAATTCACTTCCAACTCCATTCCTTCACTTCACCTATCATTATTTAGTCCTTCATATGTATTTTACACCTACAAAACAAGGACTAATCATGTTGGTTAGTGCATACCCAAATTTACACAAAATCGCATAAGAATGTAAGTGTATAATTAGACAAACATGACTAAATTAAGCTATAAAATAGCACTTGGGCAAGCAATTATTCCCAAGATCACTACCCCACACTTAAAGCCTTGTTCGTCATCGAACAACTCTTTTACATATCATGCACATGAAAACTCCCACATAGCTAATTGAGCAAGACAATTCAAGCTACGACTACAATGATTGTTTTTAGATAGCAAGTTAAGAATATTGCATGTATGGTGTAACCATCAAAAGCAAATATACTACGTCAAGACTTCCTCACCTCAATAATCTACTCTCAATCTCAACAAACTCATGCAAATTAACTGATCAAGAAGTCCTACATGAATATTATCCTTCATTAAACATGTGTCCTTACAATAAGAGAATTACCCATTTTTACTCACAAATTTTTAAATCAAACCGTGTATGGGTATATGGATAAGTATTGAGCTCACTCTCACAAAGAATTCACATGCCACGCGTATTGACCCATAAGCTTGCCCTTAGTGTTTTACTCCACTAATTTAAGAATGTTTGACCGTAAGATCAAATAGGACTTATCAGGTCGTAATATAAGCTAAGGGACGGGTAGGTACTATTTTGACTAGTAATAGTGGCTATCTTTCCGGAGCGCTTTTAATACATCAAACATTCATTACGAACATCTCTTCTCTTACTTCACCTTCATTCTTTTCAATCTTAAATTTCCTCTTCTGTTTCCCATTTCTTTAAGCACACTTAGCTTATTAGTAAGGAGTACTTAAGCAACTTTTTCATTCATTTGTTTTCTTACTCCCTACCAATACTCAAGCATTTTCAAACAAGTGCACCTCTAATCTTTTCCTCAAATCCCACAACCGTTATTTTTCCTTCTTTTTCACGATTGTCACTCCTTTATTCTTTTAGATTTTTCACTTAAGCGCTTAGAAGTTTTGGAGCAACTTCAAGGCTATTAAAAGAAAAGGATTAAGCTTATGTTGCAGCTATCAAAGAATAGGCTTAAAGCTCAATGGGGCTAACTAGAATTAGACATTCAAGGTAGGTAAAGTGAGGGATAAAAATTAGGCTCATTCAAAGAAATGCCTAAATCATCTCCTACAATCGACATCCCTCATTTCATTTTGTATACACACCAGGCAAGTTCTAGACACTACACAATAACATGGAATATTCAAAAACCTTACACTCACAGCACATGCTCAATTCAAGACAAAATCAGCAGACTCTTAACTCAGCTAATCACAAGAATTCAAAATTAAGCTTTAAGTACATAGAGTCACATTCAAGAGCCTAGGTGTCTCAAAGAGAGTTATACAACTTCTCACATGCTTCAACACTAACCACACTTGCATCTCATAATCATGTATAGCACATAACAAGAACATCAAGCCATCAATTAGCTACGGGTTCAAAAACCAAAACCTATTGACTAATTTTCCCCCAAGAAGGTCGTCATACATCCATCGTCGGGAATAGTCCCTAACTATGACTAAAAACAACTATGTATAAACAAAGAAAATTTTTATTCTTCGGTTCAAAGTGCCCCCCGTCGGAAAAGATTCAAAAAGAAAAACCAACAGGTGGGGAATCATGCTCAAATCAAAAAAAAATTTCCTCAACCAGTACTTGTCAAGCACTAAATTCACCCGAAATCATTAAGCACAAAATTTTGAAATTTCCCTCACCTCACACTTGGATCCTGCTATGTCCTCAAAGCATCTAATTAAAATTCAAAAAAGGGTGAGAAATACTCCCTGGGGCCTCTAAGCCTAGCTAACAGCATGTTTTTCTTCATTTTGAACAAGTGGGTATTCGACCCCACACTTTCCCTCTTTCATGCTTCTTAGCTTCCTCCTCCAAGGGTACTCAGACTTCCCTTCCATCTGTGCTTAATTCTCCACCAAAAACAACAACAAGATGAAAATATACAAGATCAACACAAATGAAAAAATTAAAATTGTACCTGTGGTACCCTTGGGTTGCCTCCCAAGCAGCGCCTAATTTTACGTCGCGGCACGACACATCTAGTTTCACCACTTTTTCCTCCACTTTAAGGATATGAATCTCACCCCTAATTTTTTCTCCAGTTTTCTCTTATGCTCCAGGGCTGGTGGTGAAAAAATGAAAGGACTAAGTAGTAGATGTCGCCTCTGGCACTTATTGACCCTTACGTAAGTGAAGTCATTTTGTCTCTCAGAATCAGCAAATTTCAGAATATACAGGGCTTGTTCCTCCTCTAGACCTTTCTCTACAAGCTTGGAAGACTCTATTTCTAGGTTTTCAACCAAACTTAATGTCGAGAAATGCTTTAAGTGGGATACAATACACCTCAATTCTGAAACTGCATTGTTCTTGACCTCCTTACTTGTGTACACCTTCTCCACATCAACATCTGACTCCACATGAATTTCAAATGGTTGGAACTCTATCTCTCCTTTCATGAATGGATTGGCCATATGTGTGATACCATCATGGGGACTCTCAGGAGCTTCTAACTATTGAACTTCTTCTAAGAACTCACCTTTTTCTTCTCCTTGTAGTCCCTCTTGAGTATTGCATAAGACTGTCACATGCAAATCAAAGCAAGCTTCAGCCTCAGCCATCATCTCCATGAACTTGGCACTTATTATTTCTAAGGCCTATCCATTTTCCTTGGTCTGAACTCCCAATACTTCCATCTGATCCCTCATTGCTTCTGTCTACTCAAGGACCTGTTTAAACATATTTTCTATCTGAGCTTGGTATTCTAAGTCCTCATTTTCATCAGTCCTATACTCATCAAAAACAACAGAAAGATCATAGTAGGGTCTTGGGGAAGGGGAATATGCATTTGGACAACCATCCCAATGGCCATATTGACCACCACAAATACTGCAAGTGTGACAGTGTTGCCACAAGTGGAGTCTTCCACAATTCAGACATAACTCACCAAAATATGAGTATCCACCATTCAACCCATTTGTGTTCCATGATGTCATGTCAAGAAGGGTATCAGACTAAAAACAAAAAATAAATAAATCTAAAACTAATAAAGAAATTTTTTTTTCAACACTTAGAAAATTAGACACTAACACAAAACAAGAAATTCACCAATTTCACCAGTCCCCGGCAACGGGGCCAAAAACCTTCACAAGTGTTGATTAGAGAAGTTTTCAGTAAATTATAATTAAGTTTTGGGGTGGTTACAAAACAATCTGAAAATAATATAAGAAGCAACTAGAGCTAAGACCGGATAATCATGCAATGCTACACTTTGTAATGGTTCACGTATGAAATTATCAATTGTTGTCTCACATAGTTGGAAAATGCGATATTTATGGTCTCTCGAGTCTCTAAACACGACAAACTAGCTTCACAACTACATCGTTGAGCTGGAATGTGACATCCTAGTTCGTGGGCAATTCAACTACATGGATGTGGTTTACGGGGTTTGTGCTCTTGATTAGGGACTTTCGTACCTCTAATCATTTAACCTAACTTAGCTTCACAACTACTTCTAAGAGTGGTAGAGTGACAATTCTAAGCTGGTGTCTTGCCATCATCCCATTTTATCAACCAAGCAAGGAAAATTAGGTATAATTTCTATCCTAACCGCGAATTCTATCGTAAGATAAGAACTTGCTCCCTACATTCTCTTATACTAGCCTATGGTTACTCTCTAAAGCTTTTACCTATCTTAACATGTATGTTTTCATGGTGATTAAGCATAAAAATAACCATAATAAATAACGTAAGACAAAAAAAACAATTAACAACTCAAACCAAAATGAATTCATGCATTACAATCATATCACGCGGTCTCAACCCTAGAGGAAGGGTTTTAGCCACTCATGTTCATACAATAACTTAAAAACATCGTTAAAGTAGTGTACTTACAACAATAGGTAAAAGAGAATGTAAAATTAATGAACCCTAGGTGAGTTCTTCACTTCTCCCTTCGCTCTTCTATGGCTTTTAGAAAATATTTCGTGACAAATGATTTTAGAAGCTAAGGGTTTAATTTATCGCAAATAGGAAATTTGCAATTTTTGGCCTGTCATGAAATGGCTCCGTGGCACGAGGTGAACGCACCAATTTGCCTCCGTGACACGGAGGTAACATAACAGCTTACTGGAAAGTGCACTTGAAACTTGCTTGGCCGAGGCATGGCGCGACAGCCGGCGTGGCACGGCACTGGTCCTGCGCGATGGCCAGCGTGACACGGCCTGGGGCGCGCAGCAATGCCTGGCGTGAAACGGTCTCTGGCATGCAGGCGCCTTGGAGTGCAACATTTCCCGCACATGGCCTTGGCATGGCACGGCGCTGGGCTCGGCACACGCACAGCGTGGCACGCTGCCTGGCGCAGCCAGCTTTGCCATGGCATGTTTTCTTGCCATCTTTTGCAATTCACTTCCAACTCTATTCCTTCACTTCACCTATCATTATTTAGTCCCTCATATGCATTTTACACCTAAAAGACAAGAACTAATCATGTTGGTTAGCGCATACCCAAATTTACCCAAAATCGCATAAGAATGTAAGTTTATAATTAGACAAACATGACTAAATTAAGCTATAAAATAGCACTTGGGCAAGCAATTATGCCCAGGATCTGTTAAGTGCACTATCACTTTGTATTTATTTATTTTGATGGAGGATTTATAAAAATATTTACATTAGGTCACACAATCACCGCATGCCCATCACCTTTCATACCAAACCGATGGGAAAACCTTCACGTTGTGAAGGACTATTTGGAGAACCCATAATATTCTTCCCTTTTATTATTACCACAATAATGACTATTATTGTTTTGTCTTGGACAAGCCCACGTTCATTTGTACAACCACAATAATTATTTTTGTCATCTTTCAAACTTATCATATACTACTACCACATTCACTTCAAGGAATGGAGCATATCAAGTGGGATAGGTTTCATGATTTTTCATCAAAAATATATTATTTTCCTTATTCATCGTTAAATCATCACTATGGTGCATTGGGACTTTTACCCATATAAAGGTGTGTTAGGCTATAATTCAATGTGAAATGAACCCAAAATTTTATTATTATAGTGCATCGAAACTTAAATCGATGTTTTACCCTTTTGGTGCGATGGGACTTAAATCTACCGTTTTACCTTCAATCAATGACACAATAATCCATGTATGATGATAAGATATAAAAGAATATAAATATTAAATAAAATAGCATACCTCTTAAATATATAATACAATAACATACTACCTTTAATCAATCAGGTTACTGCAAAATCTGCAATATCTCCCACCTGATCAGTATTTTCAGTAATGAAGACATTACCGTAATTGAGATCCCTGCAGATAGCACAAAGTTCATGTGTATGCAGAAAGTCCAATCGCTTGAGAATCTGCTTGGACCACTTCTTCTACACCTTCACTGATACATGTTTGTGTTTATTCCCGTACTTCCTCAAATTCCTTGAGGTACAAGCCTAGATTATGAAATTCAAAGTGTGTGTTTTTTATGCTTTAGATTTTTTAATTGCCAGCCCTTTGAGTACAACCGATCTCTCACTGATTGATCGTCCATGAAATTCCGCAATTTCACTTGGTTCCAAGCTACTTTAATTTCTTATTTCTTGTTGATAATGTGTTATAAAATAATAAAGTGGAAAGAAGAATATTGTAGAGAAACAGAGAAGAGAGGAAGATTTCTTATTTCTCTTGAGGGATAAAATACAATGACAATACCCTTTATTATAGAAAAAAACTAATCCTAAAATAATATAGACATTCACTATAATACAAATACATTTATAATATGTATAAAAAAAGGGTATTCAAATAAATATTTTGGGCTGGAATCAATATTGACAAAATTAATAAAGAAGAGAACAAACTAGGTTAATTACTTTGCTTTTATGGGATATATATTTCTTGTTGGAAATAGGGTGCCTAATCCAACGGAGGGCAGTATTTAATGGTTTATAATTGATGACTAAGCGAGGGACGTCTCATTCAATTTCGGAACTTTTATATAAAAGGCAACACAACTCCAAGGGGATTTGCTTGGAGAGATGATTTGCTTGCGAAGGAGATCATTGATCTCTTCTTAACAATGTATTGTTAGCTCCTGGTTCATTTGTATTGGGCGAGCTTTTGTAGGAATTACATCAAAGACAAGTTCGTAAGGAAGCCTAACCATGTGTTTTATGCGATTCCAGAAGGTTGTGGGTAAATCTACACAGAGTTCTTTTTGAATTTGTGTTCAAGGACCTTGATTTTTGATTGAAGGAGAGGTTCCTGAAGTTGCTGATGTAACCTGTGGAAAGCTACTTCTTCCTTGAGGAAGTTAATATGGGCTTCCTTACGCTTCAAGGTAGACAAATTCTTCTTACTGGGGGTTTGTCAAAAGGAAGGAAAATGTTATTGTATTCGATTTCGATTCCTCGATGAGTGACCCGAAACGGGATGAGCTCTTTAATGAAAGGAGTGCCCAAAATTACAGGATTAGTTATGTCTTTCACTAGTATGAATGAGGTAGAAGCTGATAAAGTAGAATTTCCTATGGAAGATCTTACTTCGACATCAGAGAGCTTGCAGTTGATTCCTAATCTATTGACATTAGCAGCTCTAAGGGCCTCTTTGATTTTTCAAAGTATTTGGTTGGAATAAGTCCTTCTTGGACACAATTGAGGTCTGCACCAGTATAAAAAAAGGCAATAGTGTCTAGAATGAATGATTTATTGACTACTAAGATTATCCTAGTATGCCATCTCCTGATGGAGATTCTCTAAAGATAATTGATAAAGTCTCCTTGTTCAGTCTCATGATTTGGTTGTTCAACTTTTATTTGTCCAGGAGGACCAACCATGGTAGAGAATTGTTGAAGGACAAACCGATCTAGTTCTTGCCTAGCCTTGATTTGTCAGATTTCTTTCATAAGGAGTACTATTTTTCATTGAAGATCTTGAATAGTTACTACCTTTGATTTGCTAGAAGGAGATCTGTTAAAAACATCAGTGATATTGTGGATGTTTGCTATATGAGGATGAGAAAAAATGTTGGAGGAAGATGTGGAGGGTCATCTAAAGTCTTTTTAAGTTGATCTAGATAATGTATTTTTTGGTCTGGATCCTGTAAGCCGCTTATAACCTCTAGGAGAAGATCTTGTTCTTTTGAGATAACATTGACTTCAGGTTGGCTATTTTAGTCTTGTTGCCACAATTTTCTCAAAGTTCGATTTAAAGTCGGGCTTTTGGCAAATCTAGATTGATCCAAGAGATCGATACAAAACTGCTTTTATAGTACCATTCGGGCAATATGAATGGAATGTCATACTCTTTGGACTAAAGAATGCCCCTTCAGAATTCCAAAAAATAATGAATGACATTTTCAATCCCTTCTCAAAGTTTGTAATTATTTACATTGATGATGTTCTAGTATTCTCCACAAACATTAGCATTTCAAGCACCTAAAAATTTTCTTCAATGTAATCAAAGAAAATGGCTTAGTCTTGTCCAAAATCAAGTATAGTATTTTTCAAATTAACATCCGCTTTCTTGGGCATAATATCCAACAGGGTACTATCATCCCCATTTAAAGATCTATCCAATTTTCTGATAAATATCTCGATCAAATTTTAGATAAAACACAAATTGCAAAGATTCTTGGGGTATGTTAATTATGTAGCAGATTTTGTTCCAAGGATTAGCAGTTTGCTAAGACCCCTCAATGATAGATTGAAAAAGCCTCCGCCTTCGTGGATCCATGTTCACACTAATGCTATTAAGAAAATCAAGTAGAATATTAAGCATCTTCCTTGTCTATCTCTTCCTTATCCCTCTTTATTCTAAATAGTCGAAACAAATGCATCAGACATTGGTTATGGTGGCATTTTAAAATAGAGAAAAATGATTAAGGAGCATATTATTTCATTTCCATTAAAGCATTGGAATAAGGCCCAACAAAATTATCCAACAATTAAAAAGTATTTAGCAATTATGTTGTGTATTTCAAAATTTCAAGCAGATTTGTTAAATCAAAAATATTTATTATGAATTAATTGTAAAGCTGCAAAATCTGTTTTACAAAAAGATGTTCAAAATCTTGTCTCTAAACATATATTTGCTAGATGGCAAGCTATTTTTTCGATTTTTGATTTTGACATAGAATATATCAAAGGGAGCTCCAACTCTATTTCAAATTTTCTTACTAGATAGTTTTTGCAGGGAAGGTAAAATGAGTAGAAAAAAGAAGGCAACAGAGGTTCCGGATTCGACACAACTTCCAACCCTCACTCTATCAAGTGAAAATAAATTAGTGTTGGTACAACAACAAGCAAATTCAAAAAAAAACAAGTTGCTACCAAGCAACAAATAAAATCAGTTGCTTCTAAGCATCCTTCAAAAGAAGCAGCTGGGCGGCTCCATGTCCCGTAGATTTACTCACAAAAAATTTCCTATATATATATATATATATATATATATATATATATATATAATTTTTATGAAATAATTAAGCAAGAGGAAGAATATTGTAGAGAAAGAGAGAAGAGAGAGTGATTAGTATTTTTCTTGAGGGATTAAACAGATGAATTACAAAGAAAGGAAAATCCCTCTATTTATAGAGAAGATTAACTGTAACTTAGATATTCACTATAATATAAATATACATTAAGAGCTTATTTGATTACAAGCTCATCCAATTATAAGGTTATCCAGTTGCACGCTTATCCTATGAATATCTACCTAATATAATATATTTATAACACTCCCCCGTGAATGTTCATTAATAGATAATGTGTCTCATTAAAACCTTACTAGAAAAACCAAGTAAAAAAAATTCAATGAAGGAAATAGAGTACATATATGTAATAATACGTATTTTGGCTATCTCATTAAAAACCTTACAAGGAAAACCTAGTGAGACAAAACCTCATAAGAGAAAAAGAGTACAACGCGTATTAACTTCCCTTAATGAAAACATTCTTGAATCTTTGCATCCCGATCTTGTGTACCATTTTCTTGAAAGTTGCAGTTAGAAGAGATTTGGTGAATAAATCAGTCATATTGTCACTTGAACGAATCTGTTGCACGTTGATATTACCATTCTTTTAGAGCTCATGTGTGTAGAAAAATTTTAGCGAAATGTGCTTCGTTCTATCTCCTTTTATGAATCCTCTCTTTAGTTTTGCTATGAATGCTGCATTATCTTCATATAAAATTAAATAACTTTCCTATATTGCATAACCAAAAATCATCTGATAATATTGGTTAGAAATAATAATCTCATATTAGTACTTTTATTCACTCGTATCTCTACTAATAAAAGTAAAATTATATTTTTCCTACATATTATAAAAATATTATCTCATGAATAGTAATCGCAAGATATATAAGTACACCAATTGCACTAAAGTACTGTACTTTCTAATCATTTTCATGAGATCAAAATTGATATTTATTCACGTTAAGCGATCTCACAGCCATTGGGATATTCAATAAAATCGCTTTAAAACTTTTTAAATCCTTCAAGGATTTTCATATATCCTTCACTGTCTATATATAATTTCATTATATGTATATCAAGTTTTTCATGTATTGCTAGATTTATGAGCAACCTCAAAATTATTGCATCCACCACAGAAGGACCACTCCATATAATAATGTTAGAATTTGCGAAAAACTTTTATACCACAAGACACAAGTCGTACTATTTATGATTTTATTTATTTCATCTTTTGCACAAGAATCTATTTATACCCCCATTGGCATTATACTTGAATTGCATATTTTTATTTAGCCAATTATTTATCTGTCCACACTTTTTGGCAGATTTGAATTCAAGATCCTCGTTAACATTTACAATAATGAGCGCTATATTATATCAAAGGTATCGTCGACGATCATATTTATATTAATCAAATATGACATAACTTATCAAGAGCTCTTCATTTTTCATCATTTCAAGTACCTGAACCTTTGCCAAGTTTTATGAAGTATTATATCGTGGTGCTCCTTTTAAAGCACTTGCCTCATTATTTTGACCATCATGATCATTTGCTCTTCTCCTTATTCAAGGAGTTTTTATTTCTAGAATCGAATGATCTGTCATGCTTCAGGCGTGTCATACACTTGTCCTTTAAGGACTCTAATTTTCATTAGAGCATTTGCAACTGAATTATAGGATCAACAAACACACCTAACAATTGATTTGTAATATTTTACAAGTGAATTATCTTTTGAACTTTATGTTCACATTTTTTTCTTCAAGGATCTAGCTAAGTCATCCCACATATAATTTCAGCTGCTAATCATTTTCTCCCCCTAATGTCAGAAAAACTAACATTTTCCCTAACCTCATTTGGGGACCCATCTTTATGCGTTATGGTGGAGCAATTGAATCATATATTGTACATTTAAATTTTTAGATGTAATTATTTGATTTCTGACCCTAAACCAATTATGATAGGGGAACCTTGTTGGCTTGGTGCATTCAAGTGTTGCTACATGTTAAATAAATATACCTTATACCAAATTTTATTTGGGGGTTTTGTTCTCGTAATTGGTGGTTTAGCTATAATTGGCGGCTCATAATTTTTACTAAACTAATTTAGATATGAACCAACATTATCAACATGATTTTATAATTTGAAACTGTGCTCTTAATTTAACAATTCGAAAAAACAACCTTGCAAAAATCAATTGTAAGTTGATATCAAAGCACATGCGACCATACCATAGATGCATCATTAAAATTATATAATAGCAAATGGTTCACATGACAGGTGAACAAACACATATTCACCTGTTTATAAGTTTCAAAATTTCAGAGAATATAATCCCAATTTTAGCTGATATAATGGTCATTCCATCATGAGAACAAGTAACACAAGAGAAATTTTCAAGAATATTTTATTTCTTCAACATATAACCACATGAATTCTCAATTATTCTTGCATCACATTTAAACCGGGATGGCCAACCGGTTTTGCCTACTTATCTTTATTTCAATAAACTTCTAGTTTACTTTCGCATGTGATTTCGTCATTATGCCCATATTATGAATAATTTCTTTCCTTCTGGTAACATATTAGCTTTTCCAGAGCTCTCAATTAATTTTATGTACTGCCACATATTCCATCATATCGACATCATTAATAGACTCTTCACATAGTTTCAACTAAGAAACAATTTTGAACATTGCAGAGTTGTACTCATGAACAAACTTACAGTTTTGAAATCTCAATACATCCAATCATATCGTGCCTTTGGGTGGATGACCATCTTCAGGTCGTCATACCTTCCTTTCAGGCTATTCCACAAAATGAGTGGATCCTTAATCGTGAGATATTTAATTTTCAGAATTTCGTCAAGATGATGACGCAAGAATATCACAACCTTGGCACGATCTTGGTTTGAAGCTTTATTTTTATTTTTAATGGTGTTTTCAAGACCCATTCCATCCAAATGAATTTCAGCATCCATGTCACGATCCGAACGTATACCCGGATCGTAGAAACGGGACAAGGAACCCCGAGAGACCCCAAGTAGACCCATGGCTCATGCATACAACTATTCTTATTTAAATAAGCGGAATACTAAACATAAAACGTAACAGAGACGTAACCATAGTATAACATCAGGAAATACTAGATGTACACATAAGTTGAGTACTATATATTGTCTGAAAGCCTCTACTACATACGATGGGTTGATGGGACAACATCCCCAACTAACCCGAATAGTACGAAAACACAAGATAACATAAAAGTCTGTCAGACGTCCTCGGAACATGAGGACTCACCAATAATCGAGAGCGTGAGTTGAGATGGACTAGGGATGAGGATTAACCTAAGATCCAGACCCTGTATCATAAAACGATACAACATAGAAAGTATGCGGGCAGTACGTGAAATGTACCGAGTATGTAATGTAAATAAAACAGACATTCAAAGTAAAATAAACTCATAAATAAATATAGGAGGAGGACATCATGCTTGTATCATAAACTTCGTAAGTAAACATAAGGCTCAAGACTTTCAAATCATTCATAAATCATTCATTATCATAATCGTAAACAAACTTTATCAAAAAATAACTTGAGCCAATAACATAAATATAACAATACATAAGACATGCGGAACAATGGGAGGACTCGTCATAACCGACACCATCATGGTAGAGCCTTTCGTGATGCCCCAACTATCTCACTCAAGTGGGTAGAGCCGACCCTGGCTTGCCATGCGAGGGTCGTACATTAGGCGTGATATCACATTTGAGGGGATCGGTATCAATACAATATATAACATTAGAAACCCACAGTGCCACGTGGTTATGAGACGCCAGCGTATTCCTTTGAACGTCGGGCTGCTCGATGCTAGACACGACTCCCAAAAACATGCATATAGGCTCATACATAAATCAATAACATCATGCTTTAAAATTCATTGGCTAAAATATAACATTTATCATCATTGATCCCCTTTAAAAACATGTTTAGCCAAGAATCAAAGGCCCTTTTCATCGGCCAACATCATAAATCGATAAATTATGTAATTCTTTCATAAATCGTAAATCATTCTTCAACATGTGGGCATTGCCCAACACTTTGACATACTCAATTCTTTCAAAAATAGGTTCATAAACATGAGTAATTTGAAATCATGCTTTTCCGTCACTAATAAACTCAAAATATTGAATATTCATCATAAATCATAACTTTCATGAACTCTCATAATTTTATATTATAAAAAAAACTTGAAATAAAATTTTCAAGAAAATAATATAAAACCTACCCATCATTCATAATTCAACAATTAAAACTCAATTAAATCAAACCCATAAGGAGAGATCACATTTTTATGCATTTGGATAAAACCCCATGGAATTGAATATGAGGATTCATGATTAAATTTGAAATTTTGGGCATGGGTGTGGAAGAAATCACCCATTCTAAACCCCTACATACCTGAGAAGGGTGAATCTACTACCTCACTGATTGCCCAAGGAGAAATTGGAAGAAGAATCCCTTAGAGAAGCTCTTGATCACCTCCTAAATTATATAAACTTAGATGCATGGAAGGAACACACTTAGAATAGGTTTTCCCCTGCTAAAAACCCACTAAAACGAGCTTAAAATGACGTAGTATAGGGCCTTAGGATGAAGGAATGACAGAAATATCCTTACTGATTACGCAGAAAATTGTCCACTGGACCAAACAACAGACGAACCAACAGGCCGTTGGAAGATACCACGACCCGTGGTATCAGCCCCTGCTAAGCGCTGCCCTAATCCATATCTTGGAATCAAACCACGGACATACAGGACGGGTCGTCCTAAGTTTCAAAGGGTCATTCCTTCAGTCGTTGTTTCCTTCTTCTGAGACTCTGGACTTCTATTCAACGAGTCTCACCACTACTCGTTTGTAAGATACAACGGGTCGTGGTTCCCATTTGTCATTTTCCACTGGAGATCTGGGCTCCCTTACTATGACTCTTCACAAGGGGTCGTTGCATGACCCGTTAAACTCCCCAACTGCTAAGCCTATCCCCTACATCAATTGTTGCCTCCACTGCCACCTGAACACCTGAACCCACGACTGCCAACAATGGCTCGTGGTTACATACCACGAGATGTAGTACCTCCCTTCCTGCAACTTTTCCCCAACTTTCAGCAGTTCTGCATTTTAGCTTCTCGGGTATACTCTTAGGCACTTTCGGGGTATTACAATTCAACACCCATGAAAGATAGTTTTTGCCAAGGGCAACAAACTCAAGTTTCGTAAGATTGACCATATTAAAAGGAAAAGAAAAATAATACTTTAACCTTCAAATTTTGAGACGGTAGAGTCTCGTGCTGATAATTATGAAATAATAAAGCAAGAGGAAGAATATTGTAGAGAAAAAGACAAGAGAAAGTAATTTTTATTTCTCTTGAAGGATCCTCTTGAGGGGTTGTAGGATGAATTACAATGAATGGAAAACTCCTCTATTTATTGGGTAAGATTAACCCTAACTTAGACATTCACTTATGTGATTGCAAGCTCGTCTAATCATAAGTTTATCCAATGAATATCCACCTAGTATAAGATATTTATAATAATAATTTTTTTTAAAGAATTTTTTCCCTCTAAATAAGTTCATTTTAATTTTAATATTTAAAAAATTATTTATAAATTAAAATAGAAAACAAGCACAAAGTGGGAGGAAGGCAAATGACCCTTTTTCTCCTAAACAAAATTGTCAATAACTTGACTGCACTGCAGCTGAAGAGGGCATTGAGTGAAGGACCTCAATGGAAGCTGCTGACAGATCCTTCACCGGTCGGCTCAAAAGAGAAGACTGTAGGCGCACAAAACACGATTCGGCTTTCTCCGATTGGAAGGTTCCATCCAACTCTTTCACTTTTTGTTCCCATATTTTTTTGATCGTTAATTGTTTGAAGAGTTGCGCATTTTCGTTAGCTTTTGTTGCTTAGATTTAGATCTGGAGCTTTCCTTGATTGTTTCGAGTTTTTCAAATCATTATTATGGAAGGCAAGAAATGGAGAAATAACTTACTAGTAGTAGAATCTCTGGCACTTTATCTAACTTTAGAGGAAAAGATAAATGTAGGACCTTACAGTAGAAGTGTAGTAATGGCCAAACCAACTTGTGACTAGAAGGAAAAGAATTTCTGATTAACAGCCATTCTTCTTCATCTCTATCACGGAATTTGATGTTAAAAATAACAACCAACCGGGTAGATAAGTCCTCTTCATCAAGCATATTTGCAAGGAATATCCCATTACAGAAGATAAAAAAATTTGGGTTTTCTCCTATGTACCAAAGTGGCAAAAAACAAAAAGAATATACACTTTTGGAGACGTGATAAAGCTTAAATCTTTTTCTCCAAGTTGGAAAGATAATGAATTATATGAAGCTATGTTTAGCTACTTACCTATTGTTCTTCTGATTCATCATGAGACTTTTACTGCCAGATTCTAATTGGGCCTAATGATTGGGAGGATTATCTGCTGGGAAAGGAAGGAACAGAGAGATATAGGACTCAGAACCTGCCAAACTGCACCTCGTGCTCTGGAGTTTATGAACTGGGAATAGCTGTTTCACGGCACCAAGCTGGGCGAGAGACTAGCAGACTTGACCCTGATTATATTGTTCCTGTATATGTTGGAAAATCTGAAAATGTTAGGACTAGGTTGCAGCGATATGGCCGTGAAGGCGCTCATTTAGAGAATGGCTGCTCCAATAGTGAGCTGCACATCAATGAAAATGTATCTGCTTCAAAGAGAGCAGGATTATTTACAGAAACATTCTCAAGAGGCTTCTCTATTGCTTATAGGTGGGGGCCTGTAAGTAACATATTTCTCCTGTCTACAACTTGCAAATGTGTTAATTTGTGGTTTCCT
The DNA here is from genome assembly GCA_035772735.1 of Datura wrightii. Taxonomy (NCBI): domain Eukaryota; kingdom Viridiplantae; phylum Streptophyta; class Magnoliopsida; order Solanales; family Solanaceae; genus Datura; species Datura wrightii. The sequence goes on along the minus strand of JASDFA010000006.1, from coordinate 81,810,058 downwards.
GTTAGATATTGAAATGTAAAAGGTTGTTTCTCGCTCACTCATGCTAGTTATAAGTAAAAGTATTCTTTTCAATTTTTGGATAAATGTGAAGTTAGATTTTTTAATGTTACTTTCCTTGACAAAAATTGCAATTAGTTGTTTCCCACTAGTCAGTCTATTTGGCATTCAGATTAAAGCTCTCCTAGTTTTACTCTGTAATCTTGTTGATAAATTACTACTATGAGGTTCTTTCCCGAAGCTATAGATGGATACACTAAAAGGCCAAGTTGAGTTTTCTCTTTCAATACTTCATTTTGTTCTGTTGTCTGAGAGCTCATTGTGTGCTGTCTGCCAGCCATACAGTTGCTCAGTTAAGCATGTTTCAGTGAAAGTAATTGCATGCAGTATTGACTTTTACCTCAAGTACCTCAGTCACTAGGAGCCGTAATGGTTTTGGCAATGTTTCTTAATATTTAACAGATGAATGACAATAAAGATGCTGAGAGAACTGAAGCCCAGCTGCTTGACAAATTTGATTATGCTTGGAATAAAGGAAGTAATGGTGTGCGTCGCCACAATGATGTCCTCCGGAAGCTTGATGGCATTTCAAGAGCAACTCGTCTTCCTGCTTTCATCAGGAAGCTTCAATTGTCCCTTGAGAAACAAAAGGGCATCAGAATCAAAACATGCAAGTGCTTCTTATTGGAGAATGGATCTGATTTTCATGATAGTTTCAAAAGCTTCCTTCCCCAAATTTTCAAATTTGGGCGATCGCAGCCGAGGATAGTTTCACTGAGCTTTGGTGTAAATGGTGATCCAAATGCTATTTGTGGTGTGGCTTTAGGTCATGGATCTGTTTGTATAAGGCCTCCAATAGGAGGAAATAAAAGATGTGCTGAGCACAAGGGAATGAAGGTAAACAGTGTAAATTCGAAGTTGATTGCAGAAGGAAATCAGAGTACAAGACCTTGCAAAAGTAGAGGTGAGGAAAATGCTCCAATTTGTGGTGTTATCTTGGATAATGGTGCTCCTTGTGCAAGAAAACCATTCCAGAGAAACAAAAGATGCATGGAGCACAAGGGAAGGAGAAATCGAGGCTTCATTTCTCAGCCAATGACAGACAAAATTGGCCAGTGTACCCACGATCCTATACTGGAATACATGAATTCTTCTAGTAATTATTATCAGCAGATCTTATCTTGTAGAGCGGATACACAACACTCTCAAGATTTCTCCAATTTTCTTATCCACCAGAACCACAATGGCATATGTGGAGTTCACTTAACTGATGGTAGTTTCTGCACCAGGCAACCTGCAGTAGGAAGAAAGCGGTGTGAAGGACATAAGGGTATGAGGGTTAAAGAGCCCATTTCTAAGCAATTAGGAGCGGAAATACCAAGTTTATTTGCAGGTCCAGCTGCCAAAATTAGTAGCGTAAAAAAGCATTGGGATATAGACATTCCATCAGTCAATCATCCTCCCGCTTGTGGAGCAACATTGCGTAATGGTTCTTTTTGCAGAAGGAAACCTTCGGAAGGTTATAAAAGATGTTGGCAGCACAAAGGCATGAAGAACTGAATAAGCACTCCACAACCTGCATAATGTAGTTTCATCTGTCGTGGTGCACCTTTACGCAGTGGTTCCTATTGTAAAAGGTTACCTCACCAAAGGATGCAGTCTAGCGGTCAATGAAGCTGGAATGAGGACCATAGAATGCCAAGGTTCGAAACTCAGCAGAGGGAGGATGCATGTACATAATGGAATAGATGGGTAGGCACAGGCTGTCTTAGACACAATCATTTGAAGTTAGGAGAAGGTGTTGGCAGCTTAAAGGCATGAGAGAGGTGTTCATATGTTTCAACTAGTGCAACATATTAGCAGGTATTATATATTTGTGAGGACAGCAAATCTTCAAATTTATCATCCATGTGTGCTTCAAATTAAATTCTTGGAAATCTTCTGATTACAAAGGTAGTCAGGCTGCATTGATGTCAATTTCTGTAATGTAATAGAATCCTATACAGTTCACAGCACTTCATTTCGGTTCCTTCTGTAGTTTCTGTAGACTTGTCTTGAAACTTGAATAATTAAGGTTGAATATTTACTATTTTACATTTTCATAATCTCATATTAGAAAATGTGGTAGTGATAAATTTCCATATGTATAAAACTAAAGTTTATAAAGCTTAAAAGTACTATAATTATCGCGCCAACGGATGCAGTGGAGGCGGCCGTCTAGGTGTGGGCCCAGGATCAAAGTAGAATAGAGTGACGCCTAAGGGTGTGTTTGGTACAAGGGAAAATGGTTTTCATGAAAATATTTTCCAAGAAAATAAGTTGTTTCTTACTTATATTCTTGTGTTTGGTATACAAGTAAAATATTATATTAAAATTATTTGTATATATTTAAAACAGAACTATGAAGATAAGAATGGGGTAGGATAGAGTGATGGGTGGGGGAACAGGTGATTTGGGGAGGAGGGATGCTAGTTGGGTGGGGTGAGGATGGGTGGTGATGGGGTCTAGGTGAGTTGCGGGGATGAGGGGTGGATAGTTGAGGATGGAAAAGGACAAATAACTTGTTTTTCCTATTTTTATTAGGAAAGTCATTTTTCTCATTTTGAAGGAACTGTTTTTCTAAGGGCATATTTGAAAAACCACATGGTAATTAGATTTGAGTGTAATTGGATGTAATTACACAGTCCGACATGCTTGTTTGGTCAGATAATTATATGGTTAGCAGGAAATTAGGTATAATTAGGAGGAAATAATTACATTCGTCAATTCTCAGGGAGGTGAGGGTGAAATTACAAGTAACATGGTGTAATTACAAGGTTAATTTTTAATTTCTTCATTTTTATTTTTATTTTCTTTAATTCTATCATCTTAATTTCTTTTTTTCTTTTTATTATTTTTTTTAATTTTATATTATTTATCTTTTATTTTCTTTCTTTTCATTTCCCAACCTTTAATTCTTGTGATTTTATGTATTCCTTGTATTTTTTTTATTTCTTTCTATTTTCTTAATTTATAATAAATTCATTATTATTCTAGTTTTTGAATTAACGTAGAATTTCTATGTTGAATGATGTTATAGATTTATTTTTTTTAATTATTTTTTGAATTATATCTACTTAAGTTATATTGAAACTTATTTTAAGTTATGTTGAAATTTGACTTAAAAGTATTATATCAATTTTTTTCTTCTTAATTTTGAACTTATGTTTTTTTTTTAAAATTCTAATTCATTTGTTTTAGTAGTATTGACTTATTATTTCACATTATATGCCATTCATTTTTTTAGCAAGAAATGATAGATGATTCTTTTTCAAATCTTTGAATAATTTTATAACATTATATTTATAATATTAATATTTTGTCAAATATGCATTCCATAATAGTCTTAAAAAATATGAATTTTAGTTTATAATTAATTGAATTAAAATACTATTAATTTGAAAATAGATATCAGTTTTTTTAAATCATATTAGTTAATATATATATATATATATATATATATATATATATATTAATTAATATATTTCTCATAGGCAATATGTATTTTAAATACCTAATTTATATCATTTATAAAGATATAGATATTTGTCAAACATTAATTTTTGATAATTAATTTTTATTTTAAAAATTTAATCGAACTGTGTAATTACACTTGTGTAATCAAAAGTACGCTTATAATTAGACTTGGTAAATAAACAGATCATTCTAATTACTAGTGTTAGTACTATCCAATTTCAATTGCACAATGACTTTTTAAACATATCTTAAAAATATAATTTTCAAAATTTTTAATGAACCGAACACGAAAAAATAAACAAAATATTTTTCAGAAAATATTTTCCGCAGTACCCTAAGTCGTCTAGTCGGCGCTCACTATCTACTTGTACTCTACTCTTCAGTTTCAAAATAAGTGGTATTTTTAGCCTAAGCACAACTATTAAGAAAATCACTCATTTCTACAAAGTAAAAAATATATTTACCCACTTATCCTTAATAAATATCTTGCAAAGGATGTAACTCTTTAGTATTTTCTTGATTATGTAGAACTCTTTCCATTTAAATTTTAGGATAAAATCGAAAGAATATCATTAATATTTTCTTAATTATATAAAACACCATTTATTTTAAAACAGAGGGAATACTGTTCTATCTCACTCTTCACTTTAGCGCACACTCTCGTGGCTTTTGGGGAACAGACTATTCTTCCCGTACCTCACTGTGATCTTTTCTCAATGCTAAGCCTCAACCTCGGGGGTATGCTCCTGGATATAACCTAGTTCTGGAAGGCTTATAAAGGATAAATGCTTAATCTCTACTGCTGATGTTTGACTGATGATTCTCATGATTCACGATATCCAATCCTTTTTCTTGGCCCTTTTAGCTAGAACAAATCAGATCATCTAATGGTACGACAAAATATTTTTTTTTAAAGAAAAAAATGAATTTTCTTATTTATTTTTTGATATTTTATTAGTAAGGATAAAATATTATTTCAAGAGCATCATTTAGGTATAATTTAAACTAATATTATCACTCCGGACCATGTCCCGACCCCAGGCTTGACACTGATCTTAGGATATGATCCTAATCTTGACGTAAGACCCAACACCAATATCAACCCGAACTTGAACTCGAGATTTGATCCTGACTCCGAGACTGAGCTAGAGATTCCGACCACAAGACCCAACCTCTATTCGAGGTATGACTCTGACTGTAACAATTCAAATTAAATTAAGAATTATTTTTTTTAACAAATAATAATAAATAATTAAAAGGGGTGGGCCAAGCCCATTCTTATATTCTGATCAGCCACGTTTTAAAAGCTGAAAACAATAATAATTAGGGAAACTACTTTCTTTATTTTGAAAGGAAACAAAGTAACTCAGAAGAATCTTGGGGAGTTCACAAACTAAGCGCAATAGAGATTTCATAGTTCAGGTATTGAAATTACCTTGTTTTTTAGCAGATATCTAGAATATTTTTATTTAGTTATTAAAGGGAGATGCAACAAATCATACAAGGTTGAGGAGGTGGTTAAGAAACTCACCTGGCCACTGTTTTGGGTGATAAATTTCAGCCATTAGCACCAATGATTAATTATCGTGATATATAATTTCTATCTTTATAAGATTATGTTAATTAGTGAAGGACTAATTAAGTTAACAAAGGTCGGTGGTGGTTGAGGAGGTGGTTAAGAAACTTACCTGGCCACTGTTTCGGGTGATAAATTTCAGCCATTAGCACCAATGATTAATTATCGTGATATATAATTTCTATCTTTAAAAGATTATTTTAATTAGTGAAGGACTAATTAAGTTAACAAAGGTCGGTGGTGGGTGAAATTAGACAGCAGCCAATGAATATTTGGAATATACGGTGGAAAAATTATTATTATTGCTCCTGTTAATGAAGCCTTCTTTACTTCTAAGTAAAAGTCATCATGAGTGCTAATAATTATGTAATGATGAGAAGGTTGAAGCATTGTATTAAGGATGATAAGATGTAGAAGCATATTATTCTATATGGCAGTGATTCCATTAGTATTAGCATGAGAAGCAGCAAATAACTGAAGCTTCTGGTTCGGCAGAATGTGCTTCATTATTGAAATTATCATGTTTGACATTGATTTGGGTATATTATTTTTGTTAATTGGATTGAGGGTGGATGGTCGAATTTGATTTACTCTAAAAATAAATTGGTGTAGTTTGAGTTGATCTGAAGATCCGAGAGCATAATCCTGATTTATTGGAAAACGTGTTTTAGTTGAGAATTCGAGGTATGTGAGACTTTAGGTTTTGAATGCTTGCTTTTCAAATATGTTTTTTTTTCAAAATATATTTTGTCTGCCCGGTCCATGTGTTGAAACGAGCGTGTGCATGGCAGAATCGTTGGACTTCGAGGGTAGCTGCATATATCTTGTGTTTAAGCATTCTAAACTCTTTTTATTATACGAACTATTTTGTGGAGTGATACAACTGTGAGACATGAGGTCGGGGCATTGTGTATACTTCTTGATGGTACTGAGCATTGTGTATGTTATTTTGACAGTACTGAGCATTGTGTATGCTATTGTGGACTCGTGGTATTGATTAAATATTGTAAACGCCTTTTATAATATATTCCCTAAGCAAATTGTATTGAGATATATGAAATTTTTGATAAACAATTATTTGAAAAATCAATGGGTATCATACTATGATTTAATGGCTGTGTAAACGCATTCAAGTGCTTGTAGTAAGTTTGTATTTATTTTCTAATACTTGTTCCAGTGGTATTTAAAGTGGAAGGTCAAGGATCTTACTGAGTTATATTTGTATATAGCTCACTCCTTACTTGCATGTCTATGCAGATACCGTTGCAGACCGTGAGACTAGTGGCTGACGAGTTCGTTTGCCGTAGATTCTGTTGCTAAGGTGAGCTTTCACATCAATTCATGGAGGCCGTCATTTTAGCATCATCTATTTTATAGAATATATTTTTCTTTCTTGGGATTTGCATGCCCGACAGTTAAAATCATGTAACTCTATTAGATGCTCCATGATTTCATTGTGGGATTTGGGCTAGAAACTTATTATTCGAGTATTGTTGAGATTGATAGATTGATTTTGGATTCTGTTGAATTCCCTATTTCTATTTAAGAATGATTAATGTGTTTAGACTTGCACATATTTGCTCTCAGTGCTTATATAAATGAGCATGGATAAATTGGTTCGCCCTTATGGGTGATGTTAGCGGGTGCCAGTCACGTCTAGGGGATATTTTGAAATGTGACAAAGTTGGTATTAGAGCCAGGTTTTGAGTCCCGGGTCATGGAGAAATGTTTAGTAGAGTCTTGTTCATGGGTATGTAGGCGCCTATACTTATGACCTTGAGGCTACCGAGCATCTAGGAAGTTTTCCATTCTTTCATTTCTTTATTCGTGCGTTGAATTGATTCAAGTCTAATCTTGAAATATTTATTTTGCATATGGCTAAGAAACGTGCGTCTTCATCTACTAGTCGATCCTAAGAAATGTGCATCTTCATCTACTAGTCGATCAAAGGCATCTATTGGACGTAGTGCGGGGCGTGGTACTACCAGCGGTGGTAGTCAAGTTGGGGCCCATCAAACTAGGGCTCAGACTAATCCTCAGCCTGAAGTTGTGAATGGAGGTCAGCCCCGAGTTGTTTCTCTAGAGAGAGTGTAGGAACAGGTTGTTCAGGATACTCCATCAATAGTGCCAACTGTTTCTTTGCCTACAGACGCAGTGATCAGACTGTTGAATGTGTTAGAGGCATTGGTGGCTAATAACGGTGGACTTCCAATTCCTCAGACTACTTCATAAACTCAAACACAAGTCCAGTTGAATGTGGCAGCTACACAGACACCTCAGTTGACCCCTCAGACGGTTGTTCATTTGTTTATCACTATTGGGCAATCGAAATATCTTAAGAATTTCATGGATCTTAAGCCACCAGAGTTTGATGTGGCACCAACTTCTATTGAGACTCAGAAGTTCATTGATCGTTATGAAAAGATATGAGTACATTGGGATTGAAGGAGAGTCATGGTGTGGAATTTACTACTTTCCTATTCTTAGGGTCTGCGGAGGCATGGTGGACTTCAGTTCAGAGAGGTAGATAAGTTGGGTTACCACTTATCACTTGATCAGAGTTTTCCATGATGTTTAAGGACAGGTTCATTCCATTGAGCAAACAAGATGACATGAGGTGTCAGTTCAATAACCTGCGTCATGGCTCTATGACAGTTACAGAGTATGAGGCTAAGTTCAATAATTTATTCAGATGTGTTCCATTTTTAATTGAAGACCCGAGGGAGAAGGTGAGACGTTTCATCGATGGACTTGAACATCTTCATTGTGATCTTGTGATATGAGATATGCGAGGTGGTACTTATTCAGATGTGGTTGACAGCGCTCTCCATTTTGAGTCCTAGTTAGAAATGGAAAGAGCTGAGTGAGAAAACAAAAAGGCGCGTAACACATGAGGGTTTAGTGGTGCTCCATCTGGGGGAAAGAGTAGTTTCCATAGGGGGAAATCTAGACCTACTTAGTCAGAGTCGGTGGGGCAGTCTTCTAGGAGTGGTTATCTAGCTACACAGGGTCAGCAGCAGATGTAGAGGAAGGGCAATAGTTCTTTTCAGTCTGGAAAACATTTGAGATGTTCTAATTATGGTAGATTTCATAATGGTTGTTGCTTTGGACCAGATAGGGCTTGTTTTACTTGTGGTGGACCGGGGCACATTGCTAAATATTGTCCTTAGGGAAATTCTAGTACTAGTCAGGCTACGGCGTAGTTGTAGGGAACTGCTATAGGTACACATACTCAGGCTCAGCTAGCTAGGGCCGCTCACCAAGGTGCTCGTGGATAGGGTCGACAGGGTGCACGGGTTGCACAAGGAGCGGGTGGACCACCAAGATTCTTCACTATGGCCGACAAGATATCACGGCATCTAATGTAGTAGTCATAGGTATTATCATTGTCAACTCTCATGGGGCATATGCTCTTATTGATCCTAGTTCTATGTATTCGTATGTATCTCTATCTTTTGCTATGTTCTTTGAACGGGCCATTGAGTCTCTTATTGTGCCATATATGGTTATGACTCTGGTGGGGGAGACTTTGGCAGTGGATAGAGTTTATAGAGACTGTGTAATATATGTTTAGGATAGGGACACCGTAGTTGATCTACTAGAGTTGCCGATGTCCGACTTTGATGTGATTATAGGTATGGATTGGTTGTCATCATGTTATGCTTTAGTCGATTGCTATGTTAAGCTTATACATTTTGATTTTCCTAGAACCACCTTTAGTGTGGAAAAGCATGACTTGTGTGACCCAAGAAAAGATAATATCTTATGTAAAGACACGTCGAATGATTAATCATGGGTGTTTGGGTTTTATTTCTACCGCTCATGATACTCGAGCAGAGAATGTTACTATCGACAGTGTTCCTTTTGTTAGAGAATTTGCTGATGTATTCCTAAAAGATTTGCCTGGGCTACCTATGATGAGAGAAATTGAGTTCATCATTGATTTAGATCCAGGGACTCAACCTATCTCTATTCCTCCATACCGTATGGGTCCACCTGAGTTGAGAGAACTGAAGGTTCAACTCCAAGAGCTACTTGATAAGGGGTTCATCAGGCCTAATGTATCGCCTTAGGGTGCACCTGCGTTATTTGTGAAAAAGAAAGATGGCACAATAAAGATGTGCATTGACTACAAACAGCTGAATAAGGCAACAATTAAGAATAAATATCAATTGCCTCATATAATGATTTATTTGATCAGCTACAAGGTGCTACTCACTTTTTCAAAATTGACCTGAGGCAGGTTACCATCAGCTGAGAATCACGATCGAGGATATCTCTAAGACAACCTTTCGAACTAGTTATGGGCACTTTGAATTCTTGGTGATGTCTTTCGGGTCGACTAATGCACCTGCAGCATTTATGGACCTCATGAACAGGGTTTCAAGCCATACCTAGACCATTTTGTAATTGTGTTCATTGATGGCATTTTGGTCTACTCCCCGAGTGAGGTAGAATATGAACAACACCTGAGAGTTGTGCTACAAATACTTAGGGAACGAAAGCTTTATGCCAAATTCTCAAAATGTGAGTTTTGGTTGGGTACAGGTTTCCTTTCTGGGACACGTAGTGTCACAAGATGGAGTTCAAGTTGATCCAAAGAAGATCGAAGAGGTTCGAGATTGGCCTCGACCCAGTACTCCTCCATAGATACACAACTTTTTAGGATTAGCTAGATTTTACAGAAGGTTTATGGAAGGTTTATAAAAGATAGCCACTCCATTGATGCGTTTAACTCAAAAAGGTGTGGTATTCTAGTGGTCTGATGGATGTGAAGAAGGTTTTCAGAAATTAAAGACTGCATTGACTATAGCTCCGATTTTGACATTACCTGCAGCGGAGGGTGGTTTCACCATTTATTGTGATACGTCTCAAGTTGGATTGGGTTGTGTCTTAATGCAGAATGGTAAAATGGTGGCATATGGGTCTATAAAACTAAAGATTCACGAGAAGAATTATCCGACTCATGGTTTTGGAGTTGGCCACAGTCTTATTTGCACTGAAGATCTGGTGTCACTATCTTTATGGTGAGCCATGTGAAATCTATACTGATCATAAGAGTCTACAATACATATTCAAGCAAAAAGATCTGAATCTGAGACAACGAAGGTGGTTAGAGATACTCAAAGATTATGATCTTACCATTTTGTATCACCCTGGGAAGGCAAATGTGGTGGCGGACACCTTGAGTAGAAAGTCTATGGGTAGTTTGGCCTGGTTCACAGTTGAAAAGAGGTTTATGGGTAGTTTGACCCGGTTCACAGTTGAAAATAGGTCTATGGGTAGTTTGGCCCGGTTCACAGTTGAAAAGAGGTCTATTGGTAGTTTGGTCTGGTTCACAGTTGAAAAGAGGTCTATAATTATGGATTTTAATGCCCCGAAAATCCTAAGACTAGACCAGGGAGTTGAAACGGAAAAAATAAAATTTTCTGCACCAAGTCACAGAACGAGTTGTCCTGTGACCCGTGGGGTAGGCCACGAGTCGTTAAGTGCCTCGTGGTGAGGAGTTTGCATGTAGTGGAAAAATTTGAGAATGGGGTGACCACGGGTGTGACCACAAATCGTTGTCAACACCACGAGTCGTGATGTCATTCGTGGTCAAGAATTGGCTTAACTTAGGAAAAGATAGGCAAAGGACTTAATGGATGGGTCACCATGACTCGTCGGGTGCACCACGACTCGTGGTGTTCCCCGTGGTGAACCCAAGTGGAATTTTAAGCAGCGTACTCAACGAGTGTGATGATGAGTCGTGGTCATCGGGCATGACTCATCCAGTCCCTCGTTGGGACGGGCAGACAGTTTTTCCCTACGAGTTTATTAAGGGTTTTTACATAATTTTCTAACCTCCTAGACTCTAAAATACATCATTTTGGGTTTTAGTCAGGAGTTTTAGAGGGGGTAACCGACGGTCTATTTCTTTTCACGCATCCCCTAAAAAATTTAGAACGCAGAATCTCTCTCAGAAAGACTCAGGGAAGAAGCTAGGGCAATCAATCTCTCCTAAGATTTTCAAGAGATTCTCTCAGGGTCTTCCATCACGAGGTATGTGGGAATTCAACAAGGGAATAGTTCTTTCCTTGTGTCCCCAAAAATATTCCACTGTCTTCTCTAACAATTCTAGCCCTAAGACTTTCGAATGTGATGAAATTATGTGTAAGACCTCGTTTAAATCATGTGGAATATCATTTATGCTAATTGTTGATGTTTTTCCACCAGTTTGTGACTATGTTGTTGCTCGTTCCTGTAAAGTGAATTCTAGCCCTAGCTCTTGAATGCAGAGAAAACTAAAGTCTTGCCTAATTGTTCAATTATCGAAATTGCTTGATTCTATTAGTGTTGGGGGTTACCATATTGTTAGTTTGTATTAAATACTCAATCAGATATATGTCAGTTCAATTTTAGTTAAAATGTTAGAATACTTAGTGTTAGTCAAAAATGTCAGCTAATCAGTTTGACTACAGAAATTCTCGAGGTGTCAGTAGTGCCTCCCAGTTATTAGAATTAGACTCAGTGTCAGATTTTAGTGGTTCTTTAGGCGGTCATGACACTTTTAGATAAGCATCTCTGACCAACCTTAGGACCCCAACTTCAGATTAGAGTTTGTTCTTTAGACGGTTACGACGCTGCCAGACAAGCAGCTCTGACCAGTCTTAGAACCCAGTTATAGAGTTTGATCCGATAAAACTCTTAGGGTGCTTCTAGATAGGTATTCCTGACTAGTCTTGGGCCCCGATTTTGAGCTATCAGCTTAGCATTCAATTTAGGACTATCCAGTGGGAGTAGGACTTAGCACCGAGCGGACCGAGGTTCCAGTACACCCAGGTTCCCAGAACTACGTTGCCATTGTAGGTTATATTTTTTTGTCCTCATGGCCCCAGACCTGTGATCACCCAGTTCAAGCCTTTATACTCTGGCAAGATATATTAGGTCCTACACATGGGGTGTATACATCGGACTCCACGTCTAGCTCACGTGGTTATATGTCGGTTATAGACTCTCCCACTAGTCATCTCAGTTCAGTCTCAGATTAGTCAGCTCAGATCAGTTCAGTGCAGTATTTCAGATTAGTATCTCAAATTTAGGACATGATCTCGGCCATCAGACAGGGTCATCTAGACCATCTCAGTTATTACAGTTATTCAGTTGAGCAGTTTCAGTTGGTCATTACATGTCTTTTCAGTTCAACATTTTTATTCCTTGTGTATGGTTTCTCTCACTTACTGAGTACATTCCAAGTACTGACACATACCTTTTATGCTGTATCATTTTATGATATAGCTGTAGGATCGCAGTCACAGCATCGTTAGCAGTTCACTCTCAGAAGATTCCAGTTGCACCATTGGTGAGTCCTCATACTTCGAGGACGAAGATCATTTCATTCAGTTCTGTTTTCTTTTACTTAGATTTGGAGTTTATTGGGAACTTATCCCAGCAACTCATCAGTTGTAGTGGCTTTCAGACACGGACTTGGTTTTCAGACTTGTAGTTTTGTTTAGATGTTTTAAACATTATGATTCAGCTTTATTTTCATTAAGGTTTTATGTCATTATTATAAAAGCTTCCGCTATATATATTTACTCAGAATGCTAGTGTGCGATAGACCAGGAGTTGACTTGGGGTCACTTGTGACTCCAAGTATTGTATCCCATCCAGGGTGCAGACTCCCTTTTGTTGATACTCTTTATCATGCGTTGAAATTAAATTCCAAAATCATCCTCCTAACTAGTGCTTTGTTTTGTTTCAGTGAATCATGCCTCCACGATGTGGTAATGGAAGAAGGGCAGGTATTGCTCACTGATCTGCCCCACTGGCTCCAGCAGCCCCTCAGGATGACTTAGTGTCCACCGTAGAGTTCAGGGCGGCTATCCAGCTGCTCGCTCAGACAATTACCAACCAGGTGAACCAGCAGGTTGTTCCAATCAACAATAATGGGTCCGCAACAGCTGCCCGAGTTCGAGATTTTACTCGGATGAACCCTCCAGATTTTTACGGATCTAAGGTGGGAGAGGACCACAGGAGTTTGTAGATGAGATTTGAAAGATCACCCGAATTATGGGTGTTAGTTCCTCGAAGAGTGCCAACTTGGCTGCCTACCAGCTGAAAGGGGTAGCCCAGATCTGGTATGAACAGTGGAAGGCGGAGAGACCAGTAGGAGCAGGACCAATGAAATGGGAGGAGTTCAGTACAACCTTCCTAAACAGATTCTTTCCATGGGAGCTCAGGGAGGCAAAGGTGGCGGAATTCATGAACCTGAAGCAGGGCAACATAACAGTAGAAGAATATGCACTGGAGTTCACCAGGTTTTCTAAATATGCTCTAGAGATAGTAGCCGAGCCAAGGGATCGCATGCTGAAGTTTGTGAATGGAATTTCAAATTTGGTCCTTAAGGAATGCAGGACACTAATTCTTATCAAGGACATCGATCTCTCCAGCCTCATAGTTCATGCCCAGCAAATTGAGGCAGAAAAATTGAAATATTTGGAGCGGGAGAACAAACGGGTAAGAATCGGCCGGTCAGATTATGGCCATCAAAGATCTAGCGGTAGTAGCCGCCTATAGAAGTAGCAGCAGAGGGCTCCAGCATCTAGTTTAGCCAGCCCCCCTACCTTTCGGTCCCATAACGATCGGAGTGGTGGAGCATCTGGCTCACAATCCCAGAGCCATTGCGCCAGCTACCCAGCTTGCCCTAGGTGTGGAAAGAACCATCCAGGAGACTATCTTCAGGGTCAAGAGGGCTGTTTTGGTTGTGGACAGCTTGATCATCGGCTTAAGGAATGCCCTACAACAGGGCGGGGAAGGTTACAATCCACTACTTCAGCCGCTCCAGTAGGCCGACCAGCTCAACAGGCCAACACTTCAGGTACAAATGGTGGCCAGCGCCAAAACTGTTTTTATGCATTGTCTTCTCGTCAGGATCGGGAGAGTTCACCTGACGTGGTCACGGCTATTTTACGCCTTTCTCATCTAGACGTGCATGCCCTACTAGATCCAAGAGCCACACTTTCATTTGTGACTCCCTATGTAACAGTCCAATTCGATATCAGTCCAGAGGTCCTCTCTGAACCATTCTCAGTCTCCACCCCAGTTGGCAAGTCAGTTAGAGCCAGCCGGGTGTATAGAAACTACCCAGTCTCAATCTTGAATAAGGTCAGTCTAGATGATCATGTAGAGTTATACATGGTTGACTTTGACCTCATTCTTGGCATGAATTGGTTACACTTCGGTTATGCCTCAGTTGACTGCAGAACTAGGGTTGTCAAGTTTCAGTTCCCTAATGAGCCAGCTCTAGAATGGACGGGCAGAAGTTCAGTGCCTAAGGGTCGGTTTATTTCCTACCTTAAGGCCAGGAAGCTCATTTCCAAAGGGTGCATTTATCGTTTAGTTTGGGTCAAGGATTCCAGCTCTGAGACCCCAGCTATCCAGTCAGTCCAGTTGTCAGCGAGTTCCCTGATGTGTTTTCCTAAGATCTTCCCAGAGTCCCTCCTAAGCAGGAAATAGACTTCAACATAGACCTTCTCCCAGATACTTAGCCCATCTCAATCCCTCCTTACAGGATGGCTCCAGCTGAGCTTAAGGAGTTGAAGGAGCAGCTAAAAGACCTTCTTGATAAAGGTTTTATCAGACCTAGAATCTCTCCGTAGGGTGCTCCAGCACTATTCGTGTGAAAGAAAGACGGTACCCTCATAATGTACATCGATTACCATCAATTGAACAAGGTCACAATAAAAAACAAGTATCCCTTACCCAGGATTGATGACTTGTTCGATCAGCTTTAGGGAGCCAATTGTTTCTCCAAAATTGATCTCAGGTCGGGGTATCATCAGTTAAGGGTCAGAGAGTGTGATATACCAAAAATAGCTTTCAGGACTCGGTATGGTCACTACGAGTTCATGGTTATGTCCTTTGGACTCACAAATGCCCCTACAGCTTTTATGGACCTAATGAACAGATTCTTCAAGCAGTATCATGATATGTTCGTCATTGTATTTATCGATGACATTCTGGTATACTCCAGAAATGAGGAAGAGCATGCTAATCACCTATGGATAGTGCTTTAGACACTCAGAGACCGCCAATTGTTCGGCAAGTTCAGCAAATGCAAATTCTGGTTGAAGTCCATGATTTTTCTGGGTCATGTGGTCTCGGGTGAGGGTATTCAGGTTGATCCTCAAAAGATAACAGCGGTGAAAGGCTGGCCAGACCTACCTCCCCAACCGAAATCAGAAGTTTCTTTGGTCTAGCCGATTATTACCAATGGTTTATGGAAGGCTTTTCCTCTATAGCATCCCCTCTGACTAGGCTGACTTAGAAGAAGGTGAAATTTCAATGGTCAGATGTGTGTAAGAAGAGTTTCCAGTAGTTAAAACTCAACTCACTACCACTCCAGTGTTGACCCTGTCGGAAGGATCAGATAGGTTTGTAGTGTATTGGGATGCTTCCAAAGTTGGACTCGGCTGCGTTCTGATGCAGTGGGGCAAGGTGATAGCGTATGCCTCCAGACAGCTCAAAGTTCATGAAAAGAATTATCCGACTCCTGACTTGGAGTTGGCAACAATGGTGTTTGCATTGAAAATATAGAGACACTACCTGTACGGGGCTCACGTGGATGTTTTCACCGATAACAAGAGAGTTCAGTATGTGTTCAGTCAGAAAGATCTTGTCACACCCCACCTTGGGGGGTATGACGGGCACCTGGTGCCTGCTAGACTCTGGCTCTATTTCAAGAAACGAACAGTCTATATAGCGGCTGTAAATACAGCCCCCGACCGATTAGGCCTATAGCCACCTGCAATGCACAACAGCTAACCAGAACGATGACACTATAATTTGAAGCAACTACTATTCACATTTGTGACCGACAAGGTCACTAACTATAACCAGAAGAAGGCCCCATGTGGCCAACATCAACAACTAAACACATATATACATGCACGGCCCCACACGACTGGCTCCACCACCACAGGAAACATCAAACTGCAAGCCTCTAGAAAGTAATAATAGAATGGTCGGGACAGGGCCCCGACCTACCCAAACTGTAATCAAAAAGGAAATAGGAACAACCTCCGACTGTCTAGCTCCAGAGGACAGGAGCTGATAACTCTGTTGACTGGATCACGAGGGATCGACTCCTCGTCTATGTGTACCTGCAGGCAAGCAATGCAGCGCCCCCACGGGCGTCAGTACCACAGGTACTGAGCATGTAAAGCAAACTGAAATATACAACTGAAATGGGTAACAACAATAACATGACATATAAGCAGGAAGTAGCTGAGTCTATCTGGCTGAGGATAACTGGGGAGAGTTTACCTATTCTGTAACTAAACTGGGCCTACCTGACGACGTGTCGTCCTACTGCCTATCAGTATCTAATAGCACATATAGATATACATATAAATACACACAATACCTGACCGACCCCCATAAGCCGGAAGGTGCCAACCAACAGAACAATCTATTTACCCCTACCCGGGTCTAAACCAACCAAAAATAAGTCACTCCACTCATCTGATAACTGTGAGCTCCTCCTACCGGCCCTTGCCCCCTTGGGTATGTAGCTCAGGCCTTGGCCTCTGACAATGAACTGTGTCTGAGTCCGAAGACTCATGCCTCTGGGCGCAAGCGCTAAACGGGGTAATCTATTACTGTATCTGTGACTGAAACTGCCCCTGGGTGCAAACATGCAACAGGGTAATTTTATAAAATCTGTGTCTGAAACTGCCCCCAGCCACAAGCGCACACAGAGTAGTCTGCCCCTGTAAACAGGGTAATCTGGACCGTATTATTAGGGTGGTCAGCTATCATTGTCCTCTATACGGACGGCATCGCCAGTTGGGGGCGGTATCTGAATCTGGTATCGACACAGCTATAACCCAAGGGCGATGGGGATGCTAAAGGATGCCCATATGCCATAACAAGTCTCAACATGCAAAACACATATACAGCAAGCATGCTCAAATGAGAAATACTAATCATATTCTCTTCTTTTATTTCAAGGCCAGTCCGTATTAAACAACTGATGCTATATTCTGTTTTGCACTATTTCTGATTGCTGGGCTAACTGCTACCTGGCCTTTATTTGTCTATCTGATTATTGTTATCCATGATCTGAAGCTATATCAGTTTCTAGAGCCATATCTGTTTCTGGAGCTATATCTGTATCTGGAGCTATATCGGTGTCTAGAGCTATTTCTATACCTGATTACTGATCTGATTATATCTGGACATAACTCAATAACATAGAACATGCCATATATAACTGGATATAGCTCAATAATATAAAATGTGCCATCTATTACCGGATACAGTCTCAACAAATGTAATACATACTATTTGTAATCTCGCTAATTCATTATACTACTTTTACAACTTCCATTCTGGGTATTACATAAGAACATGCTGAGCTACTAGCGGATACCACATTACTATCTGAAATCATCTGACTATCCGTTATTCTGATTATCACATGATACGTAATGATATACTAGCATGCTTGCTGGAAATTGTACTAAAATCGTTCTTGTACGCTGGGTATCTGTTACTAGCCTTTATTCTATTTATTTTCTAGACTGTACTTCCTGGCTTGCCGAAAGAATAGCTTTACATACCTGGTTTCTGAGTACCCGACTGACCAATGTGATTTCCGTCGGTACTTCTGCTGTTTCTCCCAACTACATTCATATACATGTCAATTAGAACTAAATACATTAATATCCAGGAGAAATTATCACTTTTGATATATATTTATCCCAAACTTCAATCTTTCGGAAAACGATCGAAAACTCGTTATTTCTCGATAGTCCATAAGGGATAAATGCTCACTACAAGGCTAGGAACACATTGGTACTAATTTAAAGCAATTCTATTTACTTTACCTCGATAGCACGACGTTTTGCTAGCCAAATTTCACGAAATCAACTCCGTAGGATTGCTCTCTACAGCTTTATACCTCGGTATCTAAGCCGAAACGGAGTTTAGACCGCGTTTCGTAGCATAATCAGAAGGAAATATGAGTAAATAGTCGTGGGTTTCCTCTTCTCTATCATATTCCCCTGTATTTTTGGAAATTATTGATATATATAAGAAAAAAGCTGACTTTTCCCCTTTTTTTTTTGCCTTCTAAATTCCTTAACCAACATGCCATTAGGCTATTTATTCATTTAAAATTTACGGGGTGTAACAGATCTAAATCTTCGTCAAAGAAGGTGGTTAGAGCAACTGAAGGACTATGACATGAGTATGTTGTATCACAACGGTAAAAGCTAATGTGGTGGCTGATGCCCTGAGCATAATGTCTATGGGGAGCTTGGCTCATGTCGATGAAGGCAAAAAGGAGCTGGCATAGGATATCCACAGATTAGCTCAGTTGGGAGTATAGTTAGTTGATACTGCTGAGGGTGGAGTAATTGTGTAGAGTGGATCAGATTCCTCATTTGTAGTTAAAGTTAAGTCAAGGCAGGATGAAGATTCCGTATTGCTTAAATTGAACGAGGCGGTTCGCAAAAAAAGAAGTGGAGGCTTTCTCCCAAGGGGGAGATGGTGTACTCCGTTACCAGGGTAGATTGTGCGTACCAGATGTGGATGAATTGAGACAACATATACTGGCTAAAGCATACAGTTTGAGATATTGCATCCATCTTGGTGTTACTAAAATGTACCGCAATTTACGGGATATTTACTAGTGGAACAACATGAAGAGATACATCGCTGAATTTGTAGCTAAGTGCCTGAACTGCCAGCAGTCAACATAGAACACCAGAGATTAGGAGGTATGACTCAGGATATCAGCATACCCACATGAAAGTGGGAAAAAGTAAATGTGTATTTTATTACAAGTCTACCTCAGACTCATCGGTAGCATGATTCAATCTAGGTGATAATAGACCAGATAACTAAGTCAGCACAATTCCTCCCAGTTGAAACTACATATTCAGCTGAGGACTATGCTAGGCTTTATATCCTGGAGTTAGTCAGACTTCATGGGGTGCCGCTATCCATTATCTCAGACAGAGTACCCAGTTCACCTCTCACTTCTGGAAGTCCTTTCAAAAGGAACTTGGTACCCAGGTCTAGCTCAGCAAAACTTTTCACCCGCAAATAGATGGTCAAGCTGAGCGGACTATTCAGACCCTAGAAGATATGTTGAGAGTGTGCGCGATTGATTTTAGGGAAGTTGGGATGATCACTTGCCTCTCATTGAGTTTACGTACAAGAACAGCTACCACTCTAGTATCCAGATGGCCCCATTTGAGGGATTGTATGGTAGGAGATGCGGATCTCCTATCGGGTGGTTTGAGTTGGTGACGCTACTCTAATCGGGCCTGACTAAGTTCATGAAGCTAATAGAAAGTACAGCTTATCAGAGAAATATTAAAAACAACTCAGAGCCGTTAGAAATCCTATGCTGATGTGAGGAGAAAAGAGTTAGAGTTTGCCGTAGATGACTGGGTTTATATAAAAATTTCACCCATGAAAGGGGTGATGAGATTTGGGAAGAAAGGAAAACTCAGTACGAGATATGTGGGACCCTATAGAATTCTAAGGCGAATTGGCAATGTAGCCTATGAGCTGGAGTTACCATCAGAGTTGGCATCTGTGCACCCAGTCTTCCATGTGTCACTATTGAAGAAGTGCATCGGTGATTCAACTTCAGTTGTGCCACTAGACAGTGTGGCAGTGAAAGATAGCCTCTCTTATGAAGAGGTCCTAGTTCAGATCCTTGACCGTCAAGTTGTGGAGAAATCATCAGGTTGAGGGAGCTACGTGGGAAGCCGAAGCAGATATGATGGCTAGATACCGACATTTGTTCCCTACTGGCTCATTTCCAGTTTAAGGTACCAATTTTCTCCCTGAACTTTATTCAATTCATGTGTTTCAATTTCTTTCATGTAAGTGAATATGTGTATGATTAGTGAATTCAGTTCAGACTAGTAGTTCAGCTCGGAGGTAGTCATTCCGTTAGTTTTTAGCTTTCATAATCTGTATTCCAGTATAAATATTGCAATTCTCTGCTTTCCTGTGTGTTTTTCAACATTCGAAGATGAATGTTTCAAAGGGAGAGATATTGTAATGCCCCGAAAACCTAAGACCAGACCTAGGAGTTGAAACAGAGAAAACAGGATTTTCTGCACCAGGTCACAGAACGAGTCATCTTGTGACCCATGGGGTAGGCCATGAGTCGTTAAGTGCCTCGTGGTGAGGAGTTTTCATGTGGTAAAAAAATTAGGAAATGGGGTGACCACGGGTATGACCATGAGTCGTGGTCAACAACACGAGTCGTGATGTGATCCATGGTCAAGAATTGGCTTAAGTTGGGGAAAGATAGGCGGAGGAATTAATGGATGGGTCACCACGACTCGTAGGTTGCACCACGATTCATGGTGTTCCCTGTGGTAAACCCAAGTGGAATCTTAGGCAGTGTACTTGGTGAGTGTGACCAGGAGTCGTGGTCACCGGGAATGACAAGTCTAGTCCTTCGTTGGGATTAGCAAGCAGTTTTTCCCTGCGAGTTTATTAAGGGTCTTTACATAATTTTCTAACCTCTTAGACAATAAACTATGTCGTTTTGAGTTTTAGTATGGGGTTTTTGTTGCGCTCCAACTCACTCGCTAGCATATGCGGTCGTACAAGTAATACAGTGGCCCTTTTTAGGAGACGAATGTCGAACCCACAGGGAATGGACCAATTCAGCAAATTATGAAGTTCAAGTGTAAGATTAACCTTCACAAGTGTTGATTATAGAAGTTTTCGGTAAATTATAATAAAGTTTTGGGGTGGTCACAGAACAATCTAGAAACGATATAATAAGCAACTAGAGCTAAGGACGGATAATCATGCAATGCTACACTTTTTAATGGTTCACGTATGAAATTATCAATTGTTGTCTCACATAGTTGGAAATGCGATGTTCATGGTCTCTCGAGCCTCTAAACACGACAAACTAGTCTCACAACTACATCGTTGAGCGGGGATGTGACATCCTAGTTCGTGGGAAATTCAACTACATGCATGTGGTTTACGGGGTTTGTGCTCTTAATTAGGGACTTTCGTACCTCTAATCATTTGACCTAACTTAATTTCACAACTAATTCTACGAGTGGTGGAGTGACAATTCTAAGTCGGTGTCTTGCTATCATCCCGTTTTATCAACCAAGCAAGGCAAATTAGGTATAATTTCTATCCTAATCGCGAATCCTATCGTAAGATAAGAACTTGTTTCCTACATTCTCTTGTTCTAGCCTAGGGTTACTCTCTCAAGATTTTACCTAGCTTAACATGTATGTTTTCTTGGTGATCAAGCAGAAAAACAACCATAATAAAGAATGTAAGACAAAACAATAATTAACAACTCAAACCAAAACAAATTCATGCATTACAATCATATCACGTGGCCTCAACCCTAGAGGAAGGGTTTTAGCCACTCATGTTTATACAATAACTCAAAAACATGTTTAAAGTAGTGTACTTACAATAATAGATAAAAGATAAAGTAAAATTAGTGAACCCTAGGTGAGTTCTTCACTTCTCCCTTCGCTCCTCTACGGTTTCCAGAAAATATTTCGTGACAAATGATTTTAGAAGCTAAGGGTTCAATTTATAGTAAATGGGATGTTGCAATTTTTTTTCCTATCACGGAATGGCTCCGTGGCACGGAGGTGAACGCACCAATTTGACTCTGTGCCACGTAGGTAACGCGGAAGCCCACTGGAAATTGCATTTGAATGTTGCTTGGCCGAGGAATGGCGCGACAGCCGGCGTGGCACGACGCTAATCCTGCGTGATGGCAAGCATGACACGGCCTGCGACGCGCAGTAGTGCCTAGCATGGAATGGATGCTGGCGCACAGGCGCCTTGGAGGGATGATCTCGCGCGCATGGCCTTGGCGTGGCACGGCGCTGGGCGCGGCACACGCACAGCGTGGCATGCTGCCTAGCGCGGCCAGCCTTGCCATGGCATGTTTTCTTGCCATCCATTTCCATTCACTCTCAACTTCATTCCTTCACTTCACCCATCATTATTTAGTACTTCATGTGCATTTTTCACCTAAAAAACAAGGACTAATCACGTTGGTTAGTGCATACCCAAATTTACACAAAATCGCATAAGAATATAAGTGTATAATTAGACAAACATGACTAAATTAAGCTATAAAATAGCATTTGGGCATGTAATTATGCCCAAGATCACTACCCCACACTTAAATCCTTGTTCATCCTCGAACAACTCTATTACATCTCATGCACATGAAGAATCAAACATAGCTAATTGAAACAAGACAATTCAAGCTACGGCTACAACGATTGTTTTTAGATAGCAAGTTAAAAATATAGCATGCACGGTGTAACCATCAAAAGCAAATATGACTATGTTAAGACTTCCTAACCTCAAGAATCAACTCTCAATCTCAACAAACTCATGCAAATCAACCGATCAAGGAATCCGACATGAATTTTATCCTTCTTTAAACATGTGCCCTCAGAACAAGAGAGTTACCCATTTTTACTCACAAATTTTCAAATTATAATATGTATGGGTATATGGATAAGAATTAATATCACTCTCACAAAGAATTCACATGCCACATGTATTGACCCATAAGCTTGCCCTTAGTGTTTTACTCCACTAATTTAAGAATGTTTGAACGTAAGATCAAGTAGGACTTATCGGGTCGTAATGTAAGCTAAGGGTGGGTAAGTACTATTCTGGCCAGTAATAGTGGCTATCTTCCCCAAGCATTTTTAATACATCACACGTTCATTACAGACATCTCTTCTCTTACTTCACCTTCATTATTTTCACTCTTAAATTTCCTCTTTTGTTTCCCATTTCTTTAAGCACACTTAGCTTATTAGTAAGGAGTACTTAAGCAACTTTTTCATTTATTTGTTCTCTTACTCCCTACCAATATTCAAGCATTTTCAAACAAGTGCACCTCTAATCTTTTCCTCAACTCCCATAACCGTTATTTTTCCTTCTTGTTCACGATTCTCACTCCTTTACTCTTTTGGATTTTTCACTTAAGCGCTTAGGAGTTTTGGAGCAACTTCAAGGCTATTGAAAGAAAAGGATTAAGCTTATGTTGTAGCTATAAAAGAATAGGCTTAAGGCTCAATGGGGCTAACTAGGATCAGACATTCAAGGTAGGTAAAGCGAGGGACAAAAATTAGGCTCATTCAAAGAAATGCCTAAATCATCTCCTACAATCTACATCCTTCATTTCATTTTGTATACACACTAGGCAAGTTCTAGACACTACACAATAACATGAAATATTCAAAAATCTTACACTCAGTGCACATGCTCAATTTAAGACAAATTCAGCAGACTCTTAACTCAGATAATTACAAGAATTCAAAATTAAGCTTTAAGCACATAGAGTCACATTCAAGAGCCTAGGTGTCTCAAACAGAGTTATACAACTTACATGCTTCAACACTAATCATACTTGCATCTTACAATTATGTATAGCACATAACAAGAACATCAAGCCATCAATTAGCTACGGGTTCAAAAACCAAAACCTATTGACTAATTTTCCCTCAAGACGGTCGTCATCCATCCATCGTCGGCAATAGTCCCTAACTATGACTAAACACAACTACGTACAGACAAAGAAAATTTTTATTCTTCGATTCAAAGTGCCTCCCGTCGGAAAAGAACTGAAAAGAAAAACCAACGGGTGGGTGAATCATGCTCAACTCAAAAAATTTCCCTCAACCAATACCTATCAAGCACTAAATTCACCTGAAATCATTAAGCACAAAATTTTGAAGTTTCCCTCACCCCACACTTGAATCATGCTATGTCCCCAAAGCATCCAATTAAAATTCAAAAAAGGTGAGAAATACTCCCTGAGGCCTCTAGGCCTAGCTAACAACATGTTTTTCTTCATTTTGAACAAGTGGGTATTCGACCCCACACTTTCCCTCTTTCATGCTTCTTAGCTTCCTCCTCCAAGGGTACTCAGACTTCCCCTCTATCTGTGCTTAATTCTCCACTAAAGACAACAACAAGATGAAAATAAATAAAATCAACACAAATGAAAAAAATTAAAATTGTACTTGTGGTACCCTTGGGTTGCCTCCCAAACAGCGCCTAATTTTACGTCGCAGCACGACGTGGACTATCCTTTCAAGGACATCCTCATACCCGTGTTCCCTTTCAAGAATCATCTTCTTCTCTTTTTGTTTTTCGAGGGAACAACTGCCACTCTATCCCTCTCTTCCTCCAACACCTTCTCTAACGGAAGTCCTTCATTAAATTCGGGCTGAAAAGTAATCATCTCCTGTGGCTGTGGACCTATGGAATCTGCCACCCCACTCTTAGCCTCTGATAACACACTGACCTTACAAAGGTCTCTGTAATGTGTGGGTGGGTTAATCTCTTGGTAGACCCGAAAGAGTTCTTCTTCGTCATCGACCCTCATTTTCAGGGTCCCTGCTCTTACATTAATAATCGCTCCTCCAGTGGCCAAGAATGGTCGTCCCAAGATCAGGGGTACCTTTTCATCAACTTCAAAATCCAATATAATGAAATCAGTGGGTATAATGAACTTACCCACTTTGATGAGAAGGTCCTCGATTATTTCATCTGGTGCCACTCGCGACTTGTCTGCTAGCTGCAGCATCAATCGTGTTGGTCTCGGTTGACCCAACCCCAAGGTGTTAAACAAAGATAGGGGCATTAGATTAACTGCTTCCCCTAAATCACACAGAGCTCTTATCACCTCATCTTTACCAATTTGTATGGGAGGGTAAAACTCTCTGGGTCTTTGAGCTTTTTAGGTATCTTGCTCATTACCCTGTGGCTGCACTCCTCGGTTAGTGCTACTGTCTGAATATCCACCAATCTGATTTTGTTGGCCACCACATCTTTCAAGTACTTAGCATACTTGGGCATTCCCTGCAAAACATCAAGCAAGGACAAATTTATGTGAAGTTCTTTGAAAATATCAAAGAACTTTCTAAAGAATTCCTCCTCCTTGCTCTTTTTGAGTCTTTGTGGAAATGGTGATGGGGGACTTTGTGCTGGATGCAATGATGATTGTGCATTTTGTTGCATAACACTTTTATTCTCTCCCTTGTCAGTGGATGGTCCCTTTCTAACCAACTTCGGCTGTACCTCATTTCTCCTCTCTTTCGGTGGTGCATCAGTCAATTGCCTTCCACTCCTCAGACTGATGGCATTAACCTATCGGGGGTTTGTGTCTGTGTCACTTGGTAATCCTCCCTGCGGTCTAGTATGGTGAGCAGCTGCTATTTGACCCATCTGCTTCTCTAGATTGCGGGTGGCCAACTGTTGATTTTTCAAATCTGATGCCATCCTCGCCTAATTCTCTGCTAATTGGGTTTGTGTCTCCATAATCTTCTGCAACGTCTCCTCAATGTTGCTACTCAACTGGACACCATTCTGCCTGTTCTGCTATTGATACTGCTGTAGCTGAGGTTTCTGGTAGCTTTGACTTTGATTTCCACCCCAAGAAAAATTCGGGTGGCTCTGCCAATTCTTGTTGTAATTGTTCCCAAAATTTTGATTGTTTCTCTGAACATTCCTAACAAATTGACCGATTCAGGATTGGCCCCACAGGATTCTGCATTGTGCCAATTATTTTCGTAGATTTTCCACCAACTAGGAGCTTGTTGAACTACATTTACCTGTCCCTGCTATTGGTTCATACTCAGTTTATTGAACTGAGTCATCATCTGATGCTGAAATGATGCTAGCTGTGCAGCCAAGGCAGTTACACCATCCACCTCTATCAGCCCTGTTGTTCTCTTTCCTGCCCCTCTCAATGACTCGTTGTGCACTCTGGATTTCCCTGAGCAATCCTGTTCAACAAAGTGTACAACTCATCATAAGTCTTCTCTAATGCTTTCCCACCCGATGCAGAGTCTAGTAAAATTTTTGTGTGTGGGTCTAGACTTTCCACAAAGGTATGGGCTAGCACTTCATTGGACTGCTGATGATGGGGGCAATCTCTCAATAGTGACTTGAACCTCTCCCAAGCCAAATACAAGTTCTCCTCCGGCCTTTGCTTGAAGCTTAATATTTCACTCCTGAGTTTGGCAGTCTTGCCTGAAGGGAAGAATCTGATGAGGAAATTCTTTGTCAAATCGTCCCAAGAAGTTATGGAATTTGATGGCTCAGATTTCAACCACCTCTTTTCCTCTCCCAACAATGATAATGTGAAGAGGGTAAGTCGTACATAATCTGTGGACACTCCGGTGGGGATGAACGTGTCGCTAATCTCAAGGAAGTTCTGTAAGTGCTGTTGTGGGTCCTCATGAGTAATCCCAGTGAACTGGCCACTAGAATGTAATAGCTGCACCATATTCTGTTTCAGTTAAAAGTTCCCTCCAAGTTCTGGTTTGCGGATACTAGAGCTCACATTTGTCGCTAGTGGGATCGCCACTTTGCGAACTGGTCGGGCTGCCATGGTTTCAGGTAACAACTTCGCTTGCCCTACTGGTGGGTGTTGTTGTAACCTCTCCTGAAGTCTCTTTAGCTTCCGCTCTAGAGCTTCCCTCCTGCGTAAATGAAGTTGACGTTCAGGTTCAAGCAACGGTTCCACTAGCTCTCTATTCCTTGTCATCTCTACAAGGACAACCTATCACCTGCAATATATCAGACTAAGACCAAGTTTCTCAACACTAAAGGAAATTAAAAATCACACAAAAACAGAAAAATTTACTAACCTTCGCAAGTTCCCCGGCAACGGCGCAAAAAACTTGTTGCGCTCCAGCGCACTCGCAAGCGTACGCGGTCGTACAAGTAATACAGTGGCCCTTTTTAAGAGCCGGATGTAGAACCCACAGGGACTGGACCAATTCAACAAATTATGAAGTTCAAGTGTAAGATTAACCTTCACCAGTGTTGATTATAGAAGTTTTCAGTAAATTATAATTAAGTTTTGGGGTGGTCACAAAACAATCTAGAAACGATATAATAAGCAACTAGAGCTAAGGCCGGATAATCATACAATGCTACACTTCGTAATGGTTCACGTATGAAATCATCGATTGTTGTCTCACATAGTTGGAAATGCAATGTTCATGGTCTCTCGAGCCTCTAAACACGACAAACTAGTCTCACAACTACATCATTGAGCAGGGATGTGACATCCTAGTTCATGGGCAATTCAACTACATGCATGTGGTTTACGGGGTTTGTCCTCTTGATTAGGGACTTTCGTACCTATAATCATTTGACCTAACTTAGTTTCACAACTGCTTCTACGAGTGGTGGAGTGACAATTCTAAGTCGGCGTCTTGTTACCATCCCATTTTATCAACCAAGCAAGGCGAATTAGGTATAATTTCTATCCTAATCACGAATCATATCGTAAGATAAGAACTTGCTCCCTAAGATCTCTTGTTCTAGCCTAGGGTTACTCTCTCAAGCTTTTACCTAGCTTAACATGTATGTTTTCATGGTGATCAAGCATGAAAACAACCATATTAAAGAATGTAAGCCAAAAGAATAATTAACAACTCAAACCAAAACAAATTCATGCATTACAATCATATCATGTGGTCTCAACCCTAGAGGAAGGGTTTTAGCCACTCATGTTTATTCAATAACTCAAAAACATGTTTAAAGTAGTGTACTTACAAGAATATGCTAATTGTTGATGTTTTTCCACCAGTTTGTGACTATGTTGTTGCTCGTTCCTGTAAAGTGAATTCTAGCCCTAGCTCTTGAATGCAGAGAAAACTAGAGTGTTGCATAATTGTTCAATTATCGAAATTGCTTGATTCTATTAGTGTCAGGGGTTCCCATATTATTAGTTTGTATTGAAAACTCAATCAGATTTGTGTCAGTTCAGTTTCAGTTAAAATGTTAGAATACTCAATGTTAGTCAGAAATGTCAGTTGATCAGTTTGACTACAAAAATTCTCGAGGTGTCAGTAGTGCCTCCTAGTTATCAGAATTAGACTCTGTTAGATTTTAGTGGTTCTTTAGACAGTCATGACACTTTTAGATAAGCAGCTCTGACCAGCGTTAGGGCCCCAGCCATTAGCACCAATGATTAATTACCGTAATATATAATTTCTATGTTTCTAAGATCATATTAATTAGTGAAGGGCCAATTAAGTTAACAAAGGTCGGTGGTGGGTGGAATTGGACAGCAGCCAATAAATATTTGGAATATACGGTGGAAAAATCATTAGTTTTGCTCATGTTGATGAATCCTTCTTTATTTCTAAGTAAAAGTCATCATGAGTGCTAATAATTATGTAATGATGCGAAGGTTGAAGCATTGTAGTAAGGATGATAAGATGTAGAAGCATATTATTCTATATGGCAGTGATTCCATTAGTATTAGCATGAGAAGCAACAAATAACTTAAGCTTCTAGTTCGGCAGAATGTGCTTCTTTATTGAAATTATCACATTTGACATTGATTTGGGTATATTATTTTTATTAATTGGACTGAGGGTGGATAATTGATTTTGATTTACTCTAAAAATAAATTGGTGTAGTTTGAGTTGATCTGAAGACCCGAGAGTATAGTCCTGATTTATTGGAAAGCGTGCTTTAGTTGAGAATTCGAGGTAAGTGAGACTTTAAACTTTGAATACTTTCTTTTCAAATATGTTTTTTTGATGTGTTTTGTCTGCCTGGTCTATGTGTTGGAATGAGCGTGTGCTTGGCAGAATCGGTGGTCTTCGAGGGTAGCCACATATATCTTGTGTTTAAGCGTTCTAAACTCTCTTTATTATAAAAACTATTTTGTGGAGTGATACGGATGTGAGACATGAGGTCGGGGAATTGTGTATGCTTCTGGATATCACTGGTATTGTTATACTTCTTGATGATACAGAGCTTTGTGTATGTTGTTTAGACAATATCGAGCATTGTGTATGCTACTGTGGACTCGTGGTATTGATTAAATGTTGTAAACGCCTTTTATGATATATCCCTAAGCAAATTGTGTTGAGATATATGAAATTTTTGACAAATAATTATTTGAAAAATCAATGGGTATCATATGATTTAATGGCTGTGAAAAAATATTCAAATGCTTGTGGTAAGTTTGTATTTATTTTCTAACACTTGTTCCAGGGGTATTTAAAGTGGAAGGTCAAGGATCTTACTGAGTTATATTTATATATAGCTCACTCCTTACTTGCATGTCTATGCAGATACCATTGTAGAGCGTGAGACTAGTGGTTGATGAGTTCGTTCGTCGTAGATTCTGTTGCTGAGGTGAGCCTTCACATCGATTCGTGGAGGCTTTCATTTTAACGTCATCTATTTTATAGCATATATTTTTATTTCTTGGGATTTGCATGCCCGACAGTTAAACTGATGTAACTCTATTAGATGCTCCATGGTCTCATTGTGGGATTTGGGCTAGAAACTTAATACTCGAGTATTGTTGAGATTGATAGATTGATTTTGGATTATGTTGAATTCTCTATTTCCATTTAAGAATGATTAATGTGTCTAGACTTTCACATATTTGCTCTCGGTGCTTATATAAATGAGCATGTGAAATGGATATCGCCCTTGTGGGTGATGTTAGTGGATGCAAGTTACGTCTAGGGGGTATTTTGGGATGTGACACTGACCTTGAGACCTTACCCCTACCTTATGAACTCGGAATACTTTTCTACTTCTTCTATAATTTTGTTCTAAATATTATTTTATTTCTTTATTAGGAAAATAAAAATTGATAATTAAAAAACTGTTCAAAACTCCAATAGGTCCCCCATTCATTTTAGTTGTTAGGATAAGATTTACATATTCTTTAAGAAAAAATTAATAGGATTTGTAATTTGACTAATATAACTCTATTAATTGAAAAGGTACTTTTGAAAATATACAATAATCATTCTTTTCATATTCTAAAGTAACTTAAATAGTAAGGACAGAGACTCATCAATATGAAGAGCCCTACCTTGCTAGACCACAAGATCAAGTGCAGAATGGGGGCATTAAGTCATTCGCTATTGATGATGAGGACATACTTTGTCGACAGGGTCGATTGTGTATTCCCATTGTAGGTAAGGTGAAGCAGCTGATTCTTGAAGAGGCTCATAGCTCGCGATACTCCATCCACCCAGGTGCTACTAAGATGTATCAAGACTTGCGGGGACTGTACTGGTGGAAGGGTATGAATGCTGATATTTTGAAGCATGTGACTAGTTGTTCAAATTGTCAACAAGTCAAATATGAACATCAAAAACCTTGTGGAGTAATGCAAAACTTGATTATGCCAGAGTAGAAGTGGGAGAGGATTACTATGGATTTTGTTGTTGGGTTACCAAGTACTTTTAAGAAACACGACTCAATTTGGGTGATTTTGGACAAACTCACAAAGTCAGTATATTTCATACCAGTTCGGGTAACTCATACCACAAAGCAGTTAGCAGATATTTACCTTCATGAGATAGTTCGGCTTTATGGTGCGCTTATTTCAATAATATATGATCGAGGTGCACAATTCACTGTTGAGTTCTAAAACTCTATTCCGAAGTCATTAGGTTCACAAGTCGAGTTGAGTAGATCTTTTCATCCGCAAACTGATAGACAGTCTGAGTAAATTATTCAGATCTTGGAGGACATGCTTAGGGCTTGTGCGATCGATTTTGGTATCCATTGGGACAATCAGTTGTCTTTGGCGGAGTTTGCTTATAATAATAGCTATCAATCGAGTATACAGGTGGCACTCTCTGAGGCCAGAATTGTTATTTATCTAATTTTCTAGATTTTTTTTCCTTCTCAATCAGTTATTTGTTGCACCTTTTAAAAAAAGTAAACATAATTTGAACAGTTACAACTTTTTTCAAGAATAAGGAAGATCCTTTTCAAGTTTGAATTTGTTCAAGAATAATTTGAACAGTTACAAATTTTAGTCTATATATTTTTTGAATAGTTGCATTAATTTGTTTTCAATAACAGTTACTTCTTGACCTCTTGTGATTACATCAATTTCTAAAACAATAGTGTCGGATTCCTAGTTCTTTCTTCTCTTGTTTTTGCTCTATCCTCCTCCATTTTCTCATTTTCTTCCCTTTAAAAGGTTCACAAGCATTAAATATTTTGGTTCTTTTTTTTTTATGCATTTACAAATTTTTATGTTAAACAATGACAACACTCTTTGATTCCTTCACGTTATGCTGGTACTTTTCCCTATCTAAGGAAAAATTAATATCCCATATCAATAAAAAAGTGAAAAAAAAAACTTTGCATCCCTCATGTTAGATAACTCATTTTCTTCATATTATAACTCTATACCAACTCTTTGTAACACCCCAAAAGTTCCTAAGATCAGACCTGATACTTTCAGCAGAAAATGGAACCAGAGTCACAGAACGACTCAAGGAACAAGTCGTTGGGAAGAATAACGACTCATTGTGTGCCTCGTTGTAAGCCCTCGATCAAGGCTTCCCAGAAACAACGAGTCAACTGACGACTCGCTAGTTCATGTAATGGGTCATCCCAAGGGGTCGTTAAGTGGAGTTCAGAAAGGGGTCGAATTTGGTTAAGAGACAACGGACGGATACCACGACTCATTGAGGCATATAACCCATGGTATTGATCCATTGGAAGAATTTCAAATCAGTGCAGGTGTGGCGGTGGTGATAACGAGAGGAGAGATGAGTCGTTGTAGCTTATGACGACTCGTCCTGACTAACCATTGGTCGGGAAATCAGAAGGGTACCAGAAGTACTCCAGAAATAACGGGTGGATCCAACGAGTCATCAAGTCCAACAACGACTTGTTGGATGGGTCGTTGCAACTGACAGTCGGGAATTTAATGTGTTTTTTCAGGGGTAGTCTTGTAAATTCTTAATCTTTTAACTCCTTAATGATGTTATTTTAGGCTTCTTAAAGAGTGTTTTAAGGGAGTTTAACCTAGCCTAAGTCATTATGCTCTTATAATTTCATTAGATTTGAAATTCTCTTCCAAGATCAAGTTAGGGTTCCTTATCAAATTCTCTCCCAATCTTCTTAAGTATTCAAGGCCGGCTTAGAAATCAAGTTATCCATGCATGTAGAATTATAAATAGGGGAAATTCTTTCACCCTCATGTCCAATTTCTTCTTTAACTCATGAATTCAAGTCTCCAATCAAGTGTAAAATTCTAGAGTTTAACCGAATTCCATGCAAATACCTATGCTATGTCTATGGGTCCAATCTTCTCATGTTTCAATTAATGATTTAATATTATTGGAGTAGATTTACTCTCCATTTAATCATTAAATTCAAGATTTCAAGTTTATGAAAATTATGCCCTATTATGCATGATTTATGAAATTAAGCTTATGAGTCCATGATTTCAAGTATGATGAATTAAATTATATTTTATGATTATAATGCATGATTTTCACAAAAACCCTTATTGAATTTATGGATTTTAGAATATGATGGTTGTTGCGATCCGTTTTCAAACTCGCGTTCAAAACATTTCATAACTTGGCAATTTTGTGAAAAGACAGAGTCGCCACCTAATTATTACGGAAATAAGGAAATCGTTTAAAAGATATTTTGAAAATTTTTATTTATAATCAGAGAAAGGGTAAGGGTTCAAATGATTTTTTAAAGAATGGGTTAGGCATTTTAAAAAATCCGCAACTGCGGTTACCGACGAATTTTAAATAAATTGTGGCTAAAAAATATGTAACTTGTTTATAAAAAAATTTGAAAAGAGCTTACTTCAAATAAATTTAGCATTCTAATTACTTTGTTAATTCGTAATGAATTAATTTAAATTTTGACCAAGTTAAAAAATTCTTTAAGTTTTGAAAAATTCTTTTAAAAAGGAGTAGAATATTTTTGTCAGTTGTCCAACCCTTTTTCTTTCTAAAATCCCGGTTTAAAAAAAAAACAATTCAACTCTCAAACATTTTTTAATAAAAATATTTTAAGTTAAATAATTAACACAATATCGTTGAACTCTTTTTTTAGAGCTACTTAATAACTATGAAGGATCATAAAAGATCTCCTAAAGGTTATTATTAAGCTTCAATCTGTTTAAAAAGAATGGGATTTAACTCAATTTATTTAAACGTCTGAAAAAGCGTAATTAAATAAAATAAGTTAATTGAGTTATTAAAAAAAAATTCTCTTTTAGGGATTCATGTAAGATATATAAAATCTAAGTAATATAAAATGTTAGTATCCCAAACATCACAAATAATAATAACAAGCACAAAATAGATAAATGATATGATATTAAATTCAGATTCCAAAAGAATCTGTGATATGCATGTAACTAGACCCATTTTTTTTCTTCTGTTCGCCTGGTTTTGGACAATGAGCTTGATCTGCTTCCCTCTGCATTATTTAGGCCTTTCGCTCAAAATACTTTGACACATTCCTGCTGTTGAAAATTTTAGGGCGTTAAGGCCTAATATCGGCCTCCCTTATGCTTATTG
Source organism: Datura wrightii (assembly GCA_035772735.1). Taxonomy (NCBI): domain Eukaryota; kingdom Viridiplantae; phylum Streptophyta; class Magnoliopsida; order Solanales; family Solanaceae; genus Datura; species Datura wrightii. Next base: position 81,776,584 of record JASDFA010000006.1, on the reverse strand, counting down.
GGACTAACTCAAAATTTGCTTGGGCTTTCAGCCCAATAAAAGATATGCAACAGAGATGAGTCCACAGACTCAGAAGGGGAGTTTCACATGTAACAAAAAGAGAAAAATAAATAAATTAATATAAAAAAAATATTTTTATGGTTGAAATATGATGTGAACGTATATTTAAATCAAGTATACTCCTTACAACTATGAGGAGCTAGAGGCTTGACTTATGGGTTAATAAGGTATGACTAAATAAGTAAAAAAAGCATTCTTCTAATAGAAAACAAATGGACAAAGTAGAAAAATAATATTTTAGAAAATTTTACAGCTAAATCTTCTATAGCAGAAAAGGAGTAAAATTTAAACAGAGAAGTCAAATTAATGAACACCGCCAATACTCCATAGAGAGAGAAAGTTCCATCATCTCAAATTATATCCACTTTAACTCAAAGCATTCATAACAACAACTAACTGATTTAAAATATCCCTTTATTTGTCCTATAGAAACAATTATCTCATATTTGTGCGCAAATCTCAAGGCATTCTAAAAAAATGACACAACAAGAAAACATCTCTCTGAATAGAAACTATAGAAATAAATTCAATTCTCAAATAGTATTAGACAAAACAAAGGATGGAACCTATACTTGTAACACCAAACAACATGATCGAATGTGAAAATGATAATATTCTAGTCCATTTTACGTCTTCCTAAATAGCTAAACATCTAGACTTAGACCAGATTTTTAAATAAGGTTGCTTTTGGAACAAGAAGGCACTAGATGAAACCATTGCTCGAACCTGCTGGCGACCATTATTATGACAAAATATCGTGAGTACACAACCTTTGACCAATTAACCTCCAATTATGATATTGACTATTTGCATGCCTTATCGTGATAACATAAATGAAGGAAGCAAAGACAGTAAATAAGCGATGCGGGTCTTGTAAACGGATTTACTTAGCTACTAAATAACTTAGTAATTAAGGAAATAAATCATATCAATAATTTTCAAAACACTTGGGACACAAGAAAACGTCACGTAGCTAAGCAGATTAATCAAATATGTAAGGTTGATCAAGCCTAGCTAAACCAGAAGACTTTATGTATCAAGCATCAATCCTATCTTATTATACCATTATGCATAATGGTCAGAGGACCTTAAATAGACTATTTGAAAAAAGGAAATATCATCTTTGAACTTAATGAAAACTGACTGTCAAACTATAGACCCCATTTCCTATTAAAACAAATAGGATTACTCTCCCATAGCATTCCAACTCCTCAATTGAATTTGAAACAGTTGGATATTGATCATGTTGGGAAATTTTCAGACATATGTACTACCTTGTTTCAATATTTAGACTTATAGACTTACTCGAGATGGCAAATAAATACTATACCGAACCATGAATCCCCATACACAAGATAAAGAGTTTTAAGAAGATAATCAACTTAGATCATTTCCTAATCATGCAATTATAGGAAAAGAAAAGGAAGAAGAAAAAAAATGAAGGCTCAGGCAAATGTATCATATAAAGGATAAACATTTCTTTACTATAAAGATCCAAATAATCAGGTTGAAACTTGTAATATT